>CM028134.1:25576666-26953333 GCA_016271365.2 Neoceratodus forsteri
CCTCCTCTTGTTACCTGCAGAAAGGTCACCATTTTATTATTATTTATTAATATTATTTTGTGACACAGAATCAAACGTGTTAAACAAGTCCTGATATATAATAGCTGCAAGTTCCCTTGATTAGCTTTTTTTTTTTTAGATTATTTCCTCAAATCATTAGATGATATTTGTTTTGCTGTGCTTTCCCTTTACTGAATGGGTATATTACACCACTGTATTATATTTCTGCATCCTGCATTACACTGACAACAGGATTTCAACCCTCTCCCCTAATCTAAATCAACATATTCCTGTCCACATAGTCTTCCTCTTGGACCGTCAGGGGGCAGTTGTGTAACAGTAGGAGCCATCATCCTCTTTGAGGAACTATGCACCTGGGATGAATGCTCAGCACGGCTTTAACCATCCTATGTGTGTGATGCCCCGGGCTGGGTTGCAATCCTGCCTTCTCAATGGCAGCCTCCATTGTTTCACTCTGGTTGTGGTAAAGTAAGCAACAAGGCATTACAGGGTGTGGGTTATTGGGGGATTTACCCATGCCTCGTGTGGTGTGTCACAATGCACAGCAAAGTGACTTAACTACATGATAATTGTGTAATCCCCTAATGATGAGAGAGAGGATCAGAACACTAATTAAGCAATAAGGCATGATGGGGGGGTGTTATAGTGGGATAACAGCCCACCTCAGGTAGGTTGAAGCACAAGGCATAACCAAGTGCTTCCACCACCTGAGAAGGGCCGTTAGCCCACCATAACACACCCTCTGGAGTGCCTTATTGTGATTATGAAATGGGTCATTTTTAGTAAATTTTATGCCTTTGTTAAACATTTTACTTTTAGCTGGGCCATTGTGCTGAGATAACGGCCCAGCTGAAAGCTGATCTTGGCTAATCAGGAGCCCACATTCTTTCTACCCATTTCATAATAGGACATATAGGCCCAGATATTCAAAAGGGTTGCGCCATGCGCAAGTCCAAAATGCGCCATTCTGCGATATTCAGCAGGAGGCAGTTACGCCACTGGCACCAGGTTGCGCTAGAGAGCAATGCAAATGAATGCATGCTCAACAGGAGGGGGAAGATCCATGCATAACCTGCGCAACCCGATATTCAGTCGGGTTGCGCAGAGTTGTGCATGCGCAACCCCCAACCTGCGCCCACACAAGCTTGAGCCAAAAAAAAAAGGCTTAAGTCGAGGGCCACCCACAGGTGAGCTGCTGCATTGCAGGTGCAACACAGCAGCTGCCACCCTGGCTGGCCCCAACTCACTCCTGTGCCCCTCCACCAGCCCGATCGCGGGTGCCTCCTGGCCTCTGCTGCCAGCCTGGGGTCCCACCTCCCCATGGGTGGCTGTCCACTACCCTCCGGCCTGTTCTCACCATCGTCCCCGCTGCTGTCGCCCTCATCCACCTGGACAGCTATTCCATGGTCAATGGCCATGTTGTGTGCATGCTGCAGGCCAAGAACAGGCCACAAGGTTTCAATAGGCTGTATTATAGGGCACCACCTGACCTGTCTAGGCAACAGAACTGCATCTTCAGCATGCCAAAGACATGTTCAATGACACTACATGTGGCGGTGTGTGCCTCATTGCATCTCTGCTTTACAGGGAACGATGGTCACCAGTAGGGGGCGAGCTGCCAGGGCCTCAGCGGGTATGCGCAGTCACCTCTGTGGGGAACAGCATAGTTAGCACTGTGCTGTGTTGTTGCCACCCCTTGCCCCTGCTGCCCACTGCCCCCTCTACCCCACCCATCCTGTGTCTGCCTTCCTCTCACAGCCATGCTGCACCCACTCCCTGCCCTGTGTCCTACTCACCCAACAGGTGCCCCGTGGGGATATCCCACACTCAAATCTCTGGCACAGTATGGAGCTGTGCCAGATGTAGGCATCATGTGCACCCCCGGGGTGTGCGGCGCAGACATTGATGATGCACCCCGTGGCATTGCACATCACCTGGCAGTTGATAGATGGGTATCCTTTCCTGTTGATGTACACAGGCCCCTTGGAGCCAGATGGTGTGTGTATGCCCACGTGGGTGCAGTCAATGACCTCAATCACACCTGGCATGTGTGCAACCCTGTGGAAGTCCTTCATGTGTGCTTGGGAATCATATGAACCCAGAAGCATGTGGCAACAGAGCATTGAGGAACTGTGTGAGGAGGCGGGACGTGGATGACTGGGTGATACCGGTGTTGTCACCCGTTGGTCTCTGGAAAGTGCCTGTGGTGAGCAAGCACATGGCTGCTGTCACCTTGGTCTCCACTGTCATGGCATGACTCCATCTGGTGGGTGCCTGCATCTCCTCACTGCACAGCCCACAGAGCTGCCTCAGATTTGCCCTGTTCAGGCGGTACTGGCACACTATCTCAACATCACTGAAATCCTCGAATGTGATGTGGGTACAGTACCACCTGTGTTGGGCTATACGCTATACGGTCCTTCGCCGCCATGTTGCTGTTCCTCCATCCTCCTCACAGCCCTCATTACCTGCTCCATAATAAATGGTGCCCCATCCATGTTAGTTCTCAGGTTGCTCAGGGTTAGTTCTCAGGTTGCTCAGGGTTAGTTCTCCAGGTTGCTCAGGTTAGTTCTCAGGTTGCTCCAGTGTTAGTTCTCAGGTTGCTATGGGTTAGTTCTCAGGTTGCTCAGGGTTGCGCACCTGCTGTGTGTGTGTGTGTGTTTGAGCCTGTTTTTTATAGCTGAAGTCTGATTGGCACATCTTGTGTTTTGCTCTGGACTTGCGCCATGATTTCGGGTTGAATATGCCATTGCACCACATATTCATGGGCACACCCCCTTGCACTTGCGCTGCATACATTACTTTTGTGCCGCAGCGCATTGTGACTTACACTGCGCAGTCACAGTGGTTGAATATTGCTCAGCGGCGCAAGTCTCTTGTTGTGCCGGTGCAACTCAGTTGCACCATGTGCAGCTGCTATGAATATCTGGGCCAAAGTGTCCTTATTTTATTTATTTATTTATGACTTTGATAACTGGGTGAGTGCACTGATCCCAGGGACCGTTTTCAGGCACGACTTGGGCCATAATATATGGCGCAGGGTGACAGTGGAGTACAAGGTGACAGTAATACACATGAAACAGATTTGATACAAGCAGCAATAGTAAGCACAATATACAGGCTTGATACATAGGTCCATTTGAGAACAGTGAATACAAGGTTTCAATATCGGACATGAGGAGATTTGGTACAAAACAAACAAATCGTAGACACAATGTACAGTGTGTGACTGCATCGCCCAGTTAGCAAGTAATACACAGAATAGTCAGCAAAAAATATATATACAATATGTACAGGCAAGGAAGTCAAATATTACTGTGAAAATACAATATAACAGTTGTAGGCAGGGGAGTTGACTAGTATGGGTAGGTGTGTGACCCCTGGGAGTAGCGGCAGGATGAGTTTACCAGGAACCAGACTTTAAGGTGGGACTTGAAACTGGAGTGTGTGTCGGTGGAATGGAGTTCAGTCTGTGGTTTGTTCCACTGCAAGGGGGCAGCTGCAGACCTAGGAACAGCTAGAGGGGGAGTACCATTAGAGCGGAGGTTGTGGTGGAGCATTCTGGTTTTTGAGAAGGGCAGTTAAGGGGGATTCTGGAGCCATGTGGATGACATTGTCCACCATGTAGCAGAAGGCTAGGTCAAAGCGACCTTGCAGTGGTAGCCATCCAGGGGTATTATAGAGGGTACAATGGTGGGTGGAGAATGGGGCCAATAAAGGAAAGCGACAGGCGCTATTGCAGGCAGCGGAGAGTTTAGCCATGGCAGTAGCTGAGGTCCTGGCATAAATAGGAGAACAGTAGTCAAGAACAGGGATAAGATTACCCTGGACAATGGCTAGTTTGGGTTCAGGGGGTAAGGTATTGCCTGAATCTATAGGCAGCACCTAACTTTTGATGGAACCTTCTGACAAGGGAATTTGCATTCTCAGTGAAGGTGAGGGAGGGGTTGAGCAGTACTCCTAAGCATTTGTAGGTGTTGACGTCCTCCAGGGCTGGGCCGTCTGGGGTGAGAATGTGTAAGGGGGCATGGTTTTTAGTTTTGGCAAGGAAGGGCTTAGATCCGAACAGCATGAATTTAGTTTTTTTGGCATTTACTAAGAGGAGTTTTTTTTGAGAACCAGCTGTGGGTCACAGTATAGTTGTGCAAGAGAACTGAGGTGATTGCAGCCATGGATTTGTCACTGTGGAAGAGGACAAGGTCATTGGCATACAGGAGAGAGTGACAGTTGAGGCAGTTGAAGGGAAGTACATTAGCAAATAAGAAGAAAAGGAGGGGACCCAGGATTGAGCCTTGAGGGATTCCCACAGAGACAGGCAGTGTGGGGCAGCAGGTTTGACCAATAAACATGAATTGTGAGTGATCAGTAAGGTAGTTAGTGAACCAGCTTGTGACTTTCTGAGAACATCCAAGGAGGCTAAGCTTGGAGGTAAGGAGAGCATGGTTAACCATGTCAAAAGCCTTTAAGAGGTCGACGAAGACAGCCCCGGTGGCTTTACTATTATCCATGTTAGAGAGGGTGTGATCAGTCACAAGGGTGAGGGCAGTGGCAGTGGAATGATTCTTGCGAAAGCCGTGCTGTTGGTCGCATAGGAGAGTGTATTTGCCTATGTATTCAGTGAGCTGATTGCGGACTGCTCTCTCGAGTAGTTTACTGATATGAGGGAGGATGGATATCGGACGGTAATTGTTGGAGGATTTGGGGTCACCAGATTTAAGAATGGGGATAACCTTAGCTATCTTCCATGGGTCAGGCATGGAGGAGGTGGAAAGGGCAGGGTTAAAGATGAAGGTGAGTGGCTTGGCAATCGCTGGAAAGATCAGTTTAAGGAAGACTGGAGATAGGCCATCAGATCTGGAGGAGCCGTGGTTAGGTAGACTTTCGAGTAGCTTCTCTGTGTCATATATGGAGAGGGCTTTAAAATAGAATGGGGGCATTTGCGGATGAGTGGCAGAGCTGGAGGAGGATGGCAGTATGTCAGGTATTAGGGCTGGGCTTTGAGGTTGGGCAGTTGGCAGCTTATTTAGGTGCATGGATAAGTTGGTGAACTTACAGCTGAAGACACTGGCCACATTGTGCGGGTCGGTCAGCAGCCCATCCTGGGAGTTGAGATGTGGTGCAGCGTAGCTGGAGTGGGGCTTTAGGAGGTAGCTGTTTGAGTCCCAGAATTTTCTAGGGTCTCCAAGGTTGGCCTTTTGCAGTTTGTGGAAGTGGGTCTGTTTCAAAGGTTTGGCCTATTGTTTACATGTGTTCCTCATGTGCCTGTAAGCATCCAAAAGGGTAGGAGAGGGGTTGCTTTGAAAGTGGGCCAGGCGCGGTCTCTGGCCGTCATAAGGGTTAGGAGGTCTTATGGCCTTATGCAGTACAAGTATTGACACTTCTCCAAGTTGGGCTACCAGTCATTTCTTTTGGCTAATGATCATTGAATCTCTATTTTCAATGATGGAAGATCCATTCAGTGCTATTAAATATTGATAATATCATGAAGCAATAAATATCATTGCATAGTGCAAGATATCATAGATAGGGCACAGTTGACCTTGTGTGTAAGTGCTACACAGTAAGAGTGTTTTTTTTTTTGTGGGAAAACTTGTAGAGACAGGGGCATAAGCCTCTTGAACAGGAGTACTGGCAGATCCACTGGTTCTCCCCTGACCATTAGGGCTAAATTGTGGTCGAAAGTACTTTTCTAAAGGACGTATCCTGGGGGCACATATTTCTTAAGATGAAGTGCTGACACAAACTTTTTGCTTTTTTGACATTTCCAGGATTAAATTAAGTTTTTAAATTGCTTCAACAGGTGGTCTGGTGGCCTTCTGTCATACCAGCAACTCAGATACGGGAATGGACCAGGGTCGCTCGGGTTAGCCAGGATAGAGGATCGAGCATCCATAGATGTCTCTTCTCCTTCGTGGAGGGGGACAGTGTGAGCTGCTGTTGACTGCCACCCAACAGAAGTTGTGTGACACAGCAGGTAGCCACCTGTCTAATGGCCAGGAGCAAGCATTCGAGTACCATCACAGTATCATCACATAGTGCAAAATATTGTAGATATATAAATAATAATAAGTAATAAATAAAATACATACTGCCCTGGGAGATAGACTATTAATAATGATAGGTGACTTAAATTGTAATTGATTAGATCCTCAAGGCAACCAATTAAAAGAATTAGTTTCAGTTTTAGATGTTACCTAACATATAAATACCCCCACAAGATTTACAAATACTATGAATAAAGGGACTATATTAGACTTGTTGTTTACTTCTTCATCTTTAGAGTTTGATAATCTAGGGGTACTTCTGCCCCATTCGGGTGACCACAACCCGATATGGGGAGCTATTTCAGCATTACACATTAAGGGGTTATCTGATTATACCAGCTATATAAGAACAAGGGATTTTAGAAAATTCTCAGAACAAAAATTTCTAATAGACATTGCTGGGAAAAAATGGGACAGATGTTTACTGATTCCTGATTTAGATTTAACAATACAGTATTTTACAGATACAATTAATAAGATTTGTGATTTGCATGCCCCTAAAAGTAACTCAGAAATTAAAACACTAAGACTCTCATGGATTAATGAAAAATTATTTAAGACTATAAGAGTCAAAAATAGACTCTGGAAAAAGGCCAGGAAATCAAAACAAGAAGATGATTGGATTCTTTTTAAAAAAGAAAGAAATAGATGTAAAGTATTAATAAAGACAGCTAAAGCCACCTATTATAAAAATAAGATGCAAAGTGACAATAATCCTAGGACATTTTGGCAGAATATTAATAGTCTATCAGATCAGGGTAAAAGGATTCAACCAAAAAGGTAACAACTGAAGTACAGGGGTCACAAACGGACGATCCCTATGTGGTTGCAAATTTATTAAACAATTTCTTTGCAGACTTACCAGGGTATAACATCGATGATAAAAACTTAGGACTATATAGAGACCCACACAGGGTAAAACAGGACTTACACCCTCCTTTTAGATTCAAAATATTAACTGTAAATGAGGTTAGTAAAGGTTTAAAGAACCTGAACATTCATAAGTCAGCAGGAATGGATGGACTAGAGGGCAGATGTTTACAAATAGCTGCACATATAATTGCTCCAGTAGTAACTTACATTTATAGTTGGAACCTACAAATACTGTAGATATGTTCCCTCAAGTGTGGAGGGAAAGCAAAATAAGTCCCATTTTTAAAGGGGGGGTGGCATCTGAAATAAACAATTACAGACCGATAGCTCTCCTTTGATATTGTCTAAACGTTTTGAATGCCATGTCCACACCCAAATCATGGAATACTTGGACAAATATAATATAATCACTCCTTATCAATCAGGATTTTGAAAAGCACATTCAACCACGGCTGCATTATTGGAATTCAGCGATTTGATTAATACATTATTACATTCAAGTTTGGAGACAGCCGTAATTTTTATAGATTTGTCCAAGGCCTTCGACCTGGTGAACCACTCCCTTCTTTTACAGGTAGTGGAAAACATGGGTATCACGGAGGGGCCTTGGTGTTGGCTGCAGTCTTACCTTGAAGGACGTTCACAAACAGCTGTGGTCTCAGGAAATATTTCATCGATCAGAAATGTCAAAAGAGGTGTACCTCAGGGGTCCATTTTGGGACCCCTGTTATTTAGTAATAACCTACCACAAATTGTGAGGAATTCACAGGTAAGACTGTATGCCGATGATACTGCAATTATAGCATCTGGTTCAAATATTCAAGATTTACAACAACAATTGCAGACAGATTTTGACAACTTGAGGGAGTGGTTCACCAAGTCAGGCCTTATTATAAACATAAAGAAGATAAGATGATTACATTTTGTATCAAAACAAAAAGAAAAACTTCAAATTAAAATAGATGACACAGAATTTCTACAGCAGGTAGATCAGTATACCTACTTGGGTTTAACTTTTGATGCCCAAATGTCCTTTAACATACATGTGAATACTTTGATAGATAAAGTTAATAAAAGAATAGGCACGCTACATAGGACTACAAAGTGTTTAGGGAAAAGTGCTTGCAAAATAGTGGCTGAGCGGTTGATTATGCCTGTAATAACATATGGAGAACTTGTGTACAGGACAACAAACAAACAGCTATTGACTAAATTAGACAAGGTACACTACAATTTGGCAAGATATGTACTACAATGTAACTTTAGAACACACTACTGCACATTGTTGTCCAAACTACAGTGGCAATCTTTGGACATAAATTGTATTGGGTAGTGGCAGAAGCTTATTTACAAATATCATACATTTTACCCAAATCATTATATTAATATTACATTATTTAATAAACAAAAAACAACTGACAAATTTAGAAGATTGGTCCATATGGAAAAAATGTATGTTCCATATATCCGAAATAAACATGGAGAATGAACTTTGGGTTACCAAGCATCAAAATACTGGAACACTTTACCATTCTCAGCTCGTACATCGACATCTTATGATTTATTCACTCAACAAATAAATTACATTAGCAAATTTAGTTATGTCTGCACTTAGAGGGTTTCAGGTATTTCCAAATATAGGGATTTGGAGGATAGGACGGCATTAGAACTATTGCTCAATTACTTACAAGTGACTATTTGATAATAATGTACTGATAGACTTGATCGAACGTTTACAAAGTTTTAGGGTCAATTACTGTGACTTTAAATTTGCAACATTTATATGTGTAGAAGATTGCTTTTAATGACCTGTCCAAGTAGTAACTTTTAGTGATGATGTGATGTTTATTGGGTTGTTCAAAACTTGTGTGCTTCTATGTGTAGATAGATGTCTCTGTGTATATGTTTAGTTGGAATGATAAATAACAGGTCTGTCTTGTAAACTGGGTTATCAACCCAAACGACATGTAATCCTGTATAAAAATAAAATTGTTACTGCTACTATGTGATGATATTTATTGCTTCATGATATTATCAGTATTTAATAGCACTGAATGGATCTTCCATTGCTGAAAATAGAGATTCAATGATTATTAGCCAAAAGAAATTACTGGTAGCCCAACCTGGAGAAGTGCCAATACTTGTACTGCATAAGGACACTTTTAGTACTACTAGCTCTGGCTACAATTTAATTGTACTGAATGGATTTCTTTTTCTACATATAAATATAACAATACAGATTAATTTACTGGTTGCCAAATATTAGGGACTGGTAGCCCAATTTGTCGAGTGATAATATCTGGGACTATTTTGGATTTTTGTTGCTGTGTATATTTATTAACCTTGAGGTACAGGATGTTTACACTGAGTTTTTAATTGTTCTGTCTGTTGTGATTTATATGATTTTATGCACACTGTCGCTTTAAGCAGTAACGTTTTATATGGTGTGGGCATATGGTCTTCCTGAAGATGCACATGATGTGCGAAACCGGCAGAGGTGATCCCTATGCTGCAGGGTGGCTGCTTTATTGGATGGAGCACAATTTACAATAAAAGATCTTCACGTTTTGTATAGTACCTTATGGTGCCATAGTTGTTTATATAATACCACTTTTGCATATTCCCCTCTGCTTTCTCCCTTAGCCTGCTTTTTACTAATCTTTCCTACTCCTTCCTTCTCACTCCTACCCTTCTCCTTGCAGGCCAGGAACAAAGACATGGGCTGGGTGTGCACCCAGTCTTATCTCCTCCCTCTGTGCAGTATCTCCTGCTGCCATCCTATATAATTATTTTCTCTGATCCTAAGGGACCTGCCTTCTGCCATACCTTTGTGATAATTTGATATGTATTTTATATGTGTATGTCTAGTACACAGACTTTCCTATTGTATATAACTCTGCACTGTTATTTAATCTCTGTATGATGTTTTATTTTGTAATAACATCTGTTGTACTTATAACATCCCTCCTCAAGGATGCACATGGAAACAAGCTATTTTTAGTTCAGTATGTCTTTCCTGGTGGAACTTTTCAAATAAATAAATATGAATTGGCACGTTAAACTAGCCATCTATTTATCCATGAATTTCTTCATTTCAGTATGTTTTGATATGCATTATAATAAAACCAAAAGTACTAGCTCTAATTAATAATAATTAACTATTTTGTGCTTTACCTGTTTCTAAATACCAGCCCTAAGCCCACAGGTCCCTGGACTCGAAGACACTCCCTTCCACTTTGTGGTGGTGGTTGGAGGAACAAACAATGGATCAATTAACTCTTTTGTTTTTAAAACTTAAATGCCAACGCTCTGATTGGATTCCTAATGTCAGAATGGGGAGAAAGGATGGACAGCATCAGCAACCAGGGATGAGATTCCTATGGCCACTGTGAATGTTTTTTAAACTCCGACAGTCTTCTGACACCAGCAATGTGGTCCTGGTGACTAAGTAGACTCAAAGAAGGGCATCAGCATGCCACTAGGGATTGGCTCCCAGTGGCCTCAATGCCTTTTTTTTTTTCACTACATCAGTTTTCCAAAACTGGGGAGGGGTTCTGGGGTTGAACTAGGGGCTTAGAGGGAGACCGGTGTGCCACCAGGGATAGGCAGCTGGTCGTACATTTATTTAATACTTTGTCTTCTAAAACTGGGTTGGCTTACGGCCTCAAATTGGGGTGGGCAGCAGACACATCCAGTGGGGTACCAAGTGCCACTGAAGCAGTTTCACCCACTAGGCTGAAAATGGAGTCGGTAGGATAAGGGTTTTCTTACTACCACGGATTTGCATGGCACATAAAATCCCTTATTCCTCATAATTTTAATTTCAGGCTGGCTCGTGAAAACAGCTTCTGAATGAGGATATATTTTTGTTCTGTATGTAAGACTAGCAGCATATTGTTTATAATGTTCTTATTTTACATTTGTTCATACCCAAACCAACAGAAGCACCTACCCCTTGGGCAGGATCTAATAATCCTAAAGTTTCAGATTTTAAATCTTTACTTTTTTTTCATTATTGAAGAGCAAAAAATGGTCTTAAAACTGGTGAATTTCCACATTTTGACCCCCTCTAAGTTTATATTTCCAAATGTAAGTTTTTTTTCCTTCAGCTCCTGTCACAGAAGTTATGCATGCCAATTATTGGGTCCTTTGCCTAAAAAGCATCTGAGCTACAAGTGGGCAACAATAGTGCTTTAACTGCCCACTCAACCCTAACTACAGTGGTGCAATCTTGTCTGTCAAAGTTTCCCTATGATATCGGAGGCCCTTTAAAGAACCATCTGGCAGAAACATTGAGTAATACAGATTAGGACACTTAGGCAAAGAAAATGAGATGTGTTTTGATGCTGGAGTTGAAGAAGGAAATCAGTGAGACAAGGGACTCCATTTTGATTCAGCTAACGCTTCCTTTTTTTATTTTTAAACTTTCTTTTGTTTTCCTGTTCTGGCCTCAGGGATGTACTCCATCAGGTCCTCTCTGCAGCTAATCCAGGCCCTTGTCTCCCACTACGGGGCTCCCCTGGACTGGTCCTGGATCCCAAGAGAACATTAGATGAAGTCGGAGAGGCTGTCGAGGCTCAGCAGTTGTGGAGCCTTCAGGTGCCCCTAGTCTTAATCATGTATGGATGATGGTTTTTTCCTCTTGTTACATCCCCCTCCCAGGACACCACCTTCAGTAACCGTCCTGGTAGGCACGCATGCAGATGCTCACATACACTGTGATGGTTGGCAAACGTCCTCCCTTCCTGACATAGGCCTCTTGGATTGCACTGTCACCTGTGATCACTCGGGTGGTTATAGCACAATGAAATGTTGCTGACCTAACCCCCTGAAGAGGATCCTCTTGCCCTCCAGAATGCTTGATCCACCTCCCCCTGGCTTGTCCCAGTGATTTGGGTCTCGTTCCTGAATCCTGGTCACTGGTGTTGCAAGCAGCAGCCCTACAGCTGCACCAATGGGCTTCTTTCGAGCAAAACAGCAAATTCTGTTAAATTCCATATGGGAATTTGTGATGAAACAATTCCTGCCCACTAGTAACTAAACTGAAACCACAAAACTCACTTAATTTAGGATCCAAACAGTGGTAAACCTAAGCTTCTGATCATACAAAGCCTGGAAAATTAGGCCATTTATGTGTTTATGTTTTCATACAGCATGTAAAGAGGTTGGTGTTACTGTATTTTGCATGTGATCTGCATTTCTGTGGACTTTCAAAATTGCAGTGTATATAGTCAGTTGGAGAAGGAGCATTATTCTGAAATTAAAAAAAAAAAAAACCACAGTATCTAAAGTGGCAAGACATTCAAATGGAATCTAGACTGGGTATTCAAGTTTTGATCAAGCCTACTAAAGAAGCAGTGTTGCTTTTTGTGAAGATATGACTGCCTGGTGATTGGTGGCCATGGAGATACGACCCAGTTTACAAATGTTTAAAACTCTGGTGGTGTTCTTGCATTTTCCTGAAAGGTATTTCTGTACAGTATAACCAAAAATCCCCAGTGCTATTAAATATATTTACAACAATGGGTAGGAAAAATAAAGCATTCTGATTGGCTGAGACATTCCAGCCATGCTCTTTATTTTAGTGTAGCACAAAAAAAAGACCAGCACCAGTCATCTGTTTACTGACTGGAATCCATGAGCAACTGATCCAGTTCCAAATCTGTAATGTGGCAGCCATTTTTCTTCCCTAGCAATCGATGGCCACTTTCGTCTGTTCAGCTCAAAATACAAAAAAATACAGCACCCTTTACAAAAACACAAGGAACGTGTTTACTCTACTTAAAACAAACCATGTTGCTGTCTCCCCTGACCTGCAGTCCTCACTTGACTTGCCCATGCTTTCTCGCTCTCAGTCCCAACCCGGAGAGAGAGATCTCTGGCACTTTTACAAAAGCTGCTACCACAGATGGTAGCATGCTGCTGGCAAGACCAAAGCAAAATCACAGTCCTGCCAGCTGCCTATCATAGTGACCTGGCAGGTCATTTACACAGAACTCAACACGGCACCCCTATTGAGAACCAGACAATGTAACAGCCAAGTGGAAGGACTATTTAGTATAAAATTAGACACTGTTTTTAATATTTTCATGTTTCTCAACATATACCCATTTAAAGTGCAATAACTCATTCCAAGGTGCTTGTTAGTCTGTATAAACACACTAGGGCAGTAAAGGCAGTCCAGCTGCAGCTTCATGCTTTACTACACCCCTAGGCGTGTGTTTACTAAGCAATAAGACACTCCACGGTGTAATTACTATTCTAAACTGCACACCCAAGTGCTGTGAGCACCTCATGCCTTCAACCACCTGGAAGTATAGTTCAGAAATAGTAACCCACACCGTGGAGTGTCTTATTGCTTACAAAATGAGCCTACAGTGAAAAAAGATAAGTTTAGCCGTGTGGTTACTAGTCCTGAAATTTCTCCACCAGTCAAGAAGCAGGATTCGTCCTACCTATTTTATAACGTGAGTTGTAAAATGGGTACTGAAAATCCTACATCTGGATCGGCGGAGACTTGTTTCTAGCTATGGCTTTGGGAGACTATAGCCACTGACTAAAAACAAGTCCCTGCCAAACATGACATATAGCATAAAAAAATATGCCTTTCTTTACATATTTTTTGCCATGCAGGTTTTCCTACTGCCTGGTTAGTCGGGCGACTCATCAGTCCTGTTCCCTTTACCTGCAACCGGCTTCCACCACTGCCAGGTTCCCAGTAATGGTCTCCCATGAATACTCCACACTGTGACAAGGATTGGAGAGGGAGGGCTATCCTCTTTGCCCGGCAACATATCCAGATGCCTCTGGTCTGTGGCGTGGTGGAGCAGGCTACAGGGAGAAGGGCAGGACTTCATTTAGCCCATCCTCCCATTTTCCATTTTTGTCCCTTCCTCACGCTGGAGCATGCAGGTCAGAGTGTGAGTGTGGAAGGACACTTGTTCCACGGAGTCCCGCAGCACCCACTCAAATGTGTCACTCTTGGCTGTCCTACCAGCAGCCTTCCTCCCCCCATGAGAGGAGAGCAGTCCATTGGATGCTCAATCTTCTCCTGCCCGGCTGACCCCCGATGACCCCAGTCTGTTCCCGAACCCGGGTCACCGATGTGGGAAAAGGTAAGGCACGCACTGTGGCTCAGCTCTCTACACCACTGAGTTGGCTCTTTTTCTTTACATTTTTTCAAGTGAAACAGCCACTATTGTTTTCTCTGCTAAAGCAAAACATGTACAAACAAGTCAGGAAGGCAATTTTGCTGAAAGTTTTGTTTCATTTTCAGTCTCACAGAGCAATGTTGCTGAATTCTGCTTAACTCTGCTGTGTTACTGCCACCAGGTTCACTCCTGTCCCTCCGCCAACAAGAAAAAGACCAAGAAAATAAACAGTGGCAGCACTGCACTAGTGCCCTCAGCTGGTAGTCATACAGTGGAGGGACTACGTTACCAAGAAATGTCATATTTATATAATTTTTTGGTAGTTTTGTATGTATGTTTTTAATTTCAACAAAAACTAATTTTATGTGACATAGGAGACTCTTGGACCTTGGTTATACTGGGGTTTCTGCACTTCCAAGGTTAAAAAGGTACTTGGCCTTCTACCTCATGCCCAAGTACTATGTGGTAAGTCTAGTACAACCAATACCCTGTCATGTCTTATTGCTTACATAATACCCCCCATACACAGAAAGCTTCATTGCGGGTGTGAGAGTACTAGTCAGAAACCCACTGCTCCGGAGTTCCCTAACCATGATTATAAAACATGATTAGCCAACTTATCCAGCTTTTGTGTTTTGTTTTTAAGTTAAAACTCCCTATTGTTTCCCCACTGTGCTTGTTTGTGGGCTACATGCATCATCAGGGCAAATGGCCATATGAATGCCATGTGATTCTCACGTGGATCCCATACAGTCTGATGGCTGGATTGCCATGTCAGTTTAGTAACACAACAATCAGAAGAAATAGATCCAGAGAATACTTCATGGCCCGGATATTCAGAAGGGTTGCACATGGCGTAACACTGTTGCACCATGTGCAACCCACTGATGCGCCCCGGTGCGATATTCAAATGGGGATTGAGCCTGGCACAAATCCTGATGCGCAGGAGTGCATCAGTAACGTATGCGGTACAGGTGTGGGGGGGGGGTGCCCATGCATACTCTACACATCCTGATATTCAGCCCAGGATGTGCTGAGCCCATGCATGCACAACCCCTACTTGCGCTGCACACAGGTGAGCCAAAAAAAAAAGGAGCAACAGCTGGCCACCCACAGGTGAGCTACAGTATTGCAGGGCGCAACATGGCAGCTGCCACCTGTGGGTGGCCACCCGAGCTCTGGCTGCACCTTCTGGTGACCCCCCCCCATGCCCGATCATGGGCATACATATACAAATAATAGACCTAAATCTCTGGTGGTCCAGTGGACCGCTCGCAGCCCGATCGCGGGCATTTGTAGAAGGAAATAATCATCCAATATCCCTGGTGGTCCAGTGGACCACTCGCAGCCCGATCATGGGCATATGTAGAAGGAAATGATCATCCAATATCCCTGGTGGTCCAATGGACTGCTCATAGCCCGATCACGGGCATATGTAGAAGAAATAATCGTCCAATATCCTGGTGGTCAGTGGACCACTCACAGCCTGATTGCGGGCATATGTGAAGGAAATAATTGTCCAGTATCCCTGGTGATCCAGTGGACCACTCGCAGCCCGATCGCGGGTGTCGAGTAAGTAATGCCACTCCAAAACAACCCTGATGGACTAGCGGTACCCCCTCTCCCCACCCGCCCACTGAGCTCCACCGCCCTGCTCCCCGGTCAGCTGCAGGTGGCAGCTCCCACCCTGCTGCCCCTCCGCCTGCTGACTGACACTGCACAGTAGGGCTGTACACCCATTGGTCTGGCGTGAGCCAATTGGCGTGCAGCCAGTACCGTACTACAGTCCAGATATGCAAATGGATCTATTCACATATCTGGACTGTGGTATACAATACAGGCTGCATGCCCGGCTAATTGTGCTGTGGACAAACATCTGCTACCGTTCAATGTCAGTTGGCGGGCGGGGCTGCAAGTGGGTGAAACACCGCCTGCCCGCTGTTCCAGGCAGCGGGGCAGTGGAGATCAGTGGTGGTGAGAGAATAGTCCTGAGTACAGGGTGGCGTGTTTTCTGCAGTGCTGATCGGGCTGTGTGATCCACTGTACTCCCTCGGGATGATGAACAGTGATATATTCTACATATGCCAGCGAATACTGCGCGATCACTGGACCACCAGGGATGTCGGATGATTATTATGTTCATATGCCCGCGATCAGGCTACAAGCGTCCACTGGACCACCAGGATATTGGATGATTATTACAGTCTTGCATATGCCTCATCGGCTGCTAGTGGTCCACTGGACCACCCGGATATTGGACGCTTAATATATCCACATATGCCCATGATCGGACAGTGGGGCACTTTTCCGCGATGTGCAGGGGGCGTCGGTCCCCGACAGCTGCAGCCTGGCAGGGCGCCAGGTGCAAGTCGCTGGGGATCGGTGCACCTGCATGCAAATGGAGCCATAATGACATGCAAATGGCCCCATTTGCACCTTGCATGCATTATGCCCCCATTTTCATGTGCACTTTTGAATATCATGGTTGTTGCGCCTAGCGCAACAGAATTTTTCACATTGACCTCAAGCACTCAAAACACTGTTTTTGAACTCCTATTGTCTCATGAGGTCAGGAGCAAGGTCTGCTGCATGCTAGTTCACCGCAGTTGCAAGTAAAATTATGCTGAACAATGGGAGTTCAAAACAGCTGGGAATAGTGATGACAATTGAGAATAGTCATATAAAAGGAGTGCTCCTAAATTATTAAAATCTAAAATACATTCTGAAGCAAAGTAAAATGGGTCAAAAGGGCATCTTACAAGATAGGAGAAAATAAATGATCTAAAATGGAATAAAGTGGTATTTTCACCATGTTTGCACTGCTACTGTACATCAATCACTGTATATCCATCTGGTATCTTAGCCAGAAGGATGGTGAACTTGTCCTCCTGACTGACCAGTGCAGTTGTATGATTGGCAGAGATAGCACATGAGCTGGGTGACTTCCACGCCCCCATCCCATCCCTGAAATAAGTGCTTTGCCTCTGTGCTGTGCTTTGTCACCTTCTGATTATCTGCACTGGGACAGTGTATTTTCAACTGCAGGTAACTACTAAAAGAAATTTAAACAGCACTGGGACAGATTCTCATTTCCAATTTTTTTTTTTATTATTCTCTTTCTCCCCCATTGTCACTGTTGCCCTCATGTACTGTGATGAGTCCCAGTCACATCCTTAACCTTCTGATGACCGAGGCTCAGGGCACAAACCCAGGCTGCCAGCATCAGTGTTAAAAACAAAATCCTTTTTTTTTGGGGGGGGAGTGGGACAATTTGCCCCTTCTGCTAGCAAGACTCAGTGGCGGTGTACTGACCATCCACTCTGTTCCCCCTTTTGGGGATCACAGGGCACAGCAGGGAGTGAAGGTATTTTCCACAATTATGGAAGTAGCTACAGGAAGCCCTACCCCCCCCCAGAGGGTGCTGGCACAAAGGACCAAGGTCCAGGCGGGAAGTCGTGTGGAGACACGACTTCCACCAAGCACCTAACAGCGCCCTCCCCACATGACATTGTCTGCTGGTCAGATCAGTGCCCAACCCTCCACCAGAGTGGAGAGCTGCCTAATGGCAGCTCAGTCCACCCTCCTCCCCCCACCAACCCCTGCTGACCCAGGCTCATTCTTGAACCTGGGTCACCAGTCTGTGCTTGGTGTGGCATCCAGTGCCTCAACCCTCACTGCCACTGAGCTGGCCTGGGAAAACAAAATTCTGTACAGAGAATGATATGTATACACTGGGGGTGCTGGCATAAACGTTGGAATGAAATGAGGCTTTCCAGATCTTACTCTGCACAACCTTGGTTTATACACAGTAACAGTGCTTATTATGAACTCATGCCAGTATGTGCTTGGCATAGTACCATGAACAGAGATGCATAACCACGCCCATTCACACATGTTCCTCCACCTGTCCAGTCCATACCTTTGGCCTGCTTGTGGGCCCAGTGACCAATCATTTATTCAGTGCTTTGTTATCTTCCCTGTTAACCCCATGGCACCCTTCCCTCACCCAAGCCTGAATTCTTCCCTGGTAGTCCAGTGGATACCCCCTCAGCCTTAGTCTCCAGAGACATTTGTCATATGGCATTGTCACTCACCTATCTCCATCCCTCTCTGGCTGTAAAGGGGTTGACCACACTTTTGTGATGCCCCTACTGCCTGCCTGTAAAAGTTCTATGGGCACAGGAGCGTGACAAATGTGCATCCAGCCCAGTGGAGGTCACCGTGCTTTTCAACATGGCGCTGCATTTGGTTTTTTATTGAATTCTGATAACCAGTTGGGCCCACTTGGACCATTAGAGTCCCTTTTCAGGGGCAACTAATTAATCACAGATAACACATTGAGTCAGCTTAAAACAGTGGAGTCTTCGTACAATGACAACACTCTCTTCTGTGCATTAGCACACACTGATGTATGGTAACATGGAAGGGAGTGTGATCCCTTAAGTACAGCTTGGGGGAAGGGCACCTAGGCAAGGGACTATTGATAAATTGTGGTACAATGATATCCTTTGTAACTGAAATTAGCATTGTGTTTATAGCAAATAAATTTAGTTTATTGTTTCCTAAGTTTTTCTGCCTCATTACTGATCCGATAAATATTTTCTACAAACTGACTGTTACTTCTCTGTGCTTCACAGACAGCTGATTGTTAGCAACTGCCCTTTCTGTGTTTGAAACATCATGGTCTTTTGTCATGGGAAAGATGGTGATATGAAGGATGTGTATTAAGATTATGGAAGTCCCTATTAAAACTTTATGTGTAGATTTAATGGATATCTTGGAATAAGGGGTGCTAGCTGCACATTCGAGCAGACTTGATAGACCTCTAGGCCTTTATCTGCTGGCAAATTTTGTGTGTTCGTATGTTCGTATCTTGTCTGATATGTATTGTAAACCCTAGTAAGAAAAACTGACATTTACAAACAAACAAAAAAAAAGTAGGGCTGGGTGACATTGTCTTAGGAATTTTCAAAAATATTTGTACAAATGTGAACACTTTATAATGAATCTATGTGAAAATTCAACTTCATGCTGGAAATACATGTTTTGTACAAAAATTGCTGTTTTTGCTTTAATGATGTTGATTTATTTTCTATTAAAAACTGCAGTGTTTATGAAAAAATGTATGATTTCTGAAATTATTTTGCCAGTGTGTGAAAATGGCCAACTCCTCTATTATATGTGCCAATATCTACCAAACAAAAACAGTTTTGCATGTTTTCATTGCCCTAAAATATATATAGGTCTACTCAATTGTAGTAGCCAAAATATGCTTTGAAACTGCTTACTGAAGTGGATATATTCTCCTTAAAGCTAGATTTCATTATACATCTTTATGTTTTTGCCCATGATAGTTATGCACTGGTGTTTTCATGTTGCTTAACAAATAATGCATTACCTGTTTTGCAGCATTAAAAGTTAAAATAGCAATATAGTAAATAAAAATATTGTTGCAGAAAAGGGTCATTGCAGAGTTTAAAAAGCATTTAAAAGTCTAGTAAAATGCAAGAAAAATAAAGTTTAGGTGACTTTATATATTTTTGCTTAAACAGCACTATGTGTACTGTAGATAACAGCTGACAAACTTTTTTTTTTATTTAACAGGCAACCATTATTGTAGAACGTGACTGCCCAAAGTTTTCAGTCTACAATTCTTATCACATGTTGTTTCATGAAAGCTCTCAAGCAGTGAACTCTTGATTTAAGTGCATGAATAATTAGCCAATACACATAATGGAAGGCACTCATACCATCCTCCAATTACACAAACCCGTGAAGGAACTTTGCTACGTCAGCTTCTATCATCCGAGGGGAAAAGTCAAAGGATTTATGTACATGGGCAGTGCTTCTCTAGACAAATCCATTAAATGTTTTGTGAACCTATCCCAAGAAACGGAAGACACGAGGATAGCTAAACTGGGGGGTGGACCCTGTGAGAGCCTTGCAAAGCTTTTTAAACAAACCACAACACAGGACATTCTTACAGCGTTGTATAACTTGACTGCAAATAAGGAGAAGCTATTGACTGATTTGTTTACCCTGCACTCAAACTGCGTTCTAAGCATAAAAATGGGAAATCAGGATGGAAAGCTTCAGGATCACCCTGGGAATTTTGAAAATGCAGAAGAAGTTGATCCTGGGTTTAAAAACCTGCAGCGTTCACTATCAGCGGATGGCAAAAATGTCCCAAAAGCAAAAGATGAGAAACCAGCAGAAGGAGGAAAGCCTGGAGGAGTTTGTGCATAATAAATTTAGAAGAAAAGTGAGTGGTGGCTTGGAAACTTCATCTGCATTAATTGCTAAGGGACTTTCTTTAGGACGAGATAAGACAGTCACTGCAAAACATTCTGTCAGCAGCTCTCCAAATGGAACTCTGACTAGTTATTTTGCAAATACATTGCAGCAATCAGAGGAAAACAGTAATCACTTGCCATCGGAGGATATTGTTGGTACAGAAATACAGAGTACAGAAAAAGATTTCCTCCAGAGCTTTAAAACTCAGGAATCAGATTTGGATCTCTGTAGCTGTCATTCCGAGTATGAAAATGATGTTTTCTTAGACTGTAAGATGTCTCGGAGCAACAGTTTACTAAATGATGTAGAAGAGAGTATTCGAGTGATACAAAGGCAAATAGGTAGCCAATCCTCTGAGAACTACCCTCAAGGCAGTTCATGTGGCAAATATGAAGCCTTATGTGAACCTGAGATAAATCTAAGTGAAGGCTTGCAGGTCTGTTGCCATGATGAGGTTAAAGAAGAGAATGTGGCTAAAGTTGTTCAAAGAATCCAAGATGTACAAGCCACTCTACAGAAAGTTGTAACTACCTACACTGTAAATGACATTAACAAAAACAGTAATTATGTTGAAAGCAAAGAAAGGGTAGAAGAAAACACTATAGATCTTACAACAGTTTGAATGAGTTTCTGACAAAAGCTGATACTGTACTGTACTGGTACCCAGTGTGGAATCTGAGATCTCTTCTATGCAGGGTAATGAAGAAAGAGATACCTCTGTCCTGCTGTATAGAGAAGCAATGACACAGGCAAGTGATGAGTCATGCAATCTCAGTAGATTTGTCAATAAAAATCTTCTAAAAGTCATACAGAGTGACAGTTTTGATGAAACTGCAGATTGGAAAAGACTACATAAAAGCAAAATAGACACAGACACAAAATATGAGAAAAAAGATAGGTTACAACCAGAGAAAAACAAACCTTCATTACTGAATCTGCCCTTGCAGTCTTTTCATGACCCTACTCAGGATAGTGGTATGCCAGAATCAGATGTCATATATCTGCCTCTGTCATCATTAGCAGCTGTCAGTAATGCTTTTAATAATTCGTGTCCAGTAAGTAATACACACCAGCCCATACCACTCCTTCCTTCTCCTTTGTCATCCATGCTGCCTAGTCCACAGCTACATCATAGGATTCTTCCATTACCTACAAAGGAGGAACCTGAAGTTAATGAGTTCCACAATGAGAACTGCTCTCCCACACAAATCTCCAATGGGAAAGTTAACGATTTGTTATTGCAGCCCTGCTGTGAGTTTAGTGAGGCAGAAGAAGGAACACTTGCTATAAAGTCACTGGCTTTTAATCAAGCTGTAAGCACTGAATATCAAGAAACATGTATGAAACCGGATAGAGGAATCTGTCAACAGCCACTTCAAGGTTAGTCATAATGCTTGAGATTGTTATAGTTTTTAACAGTAAGTGTTGATATATTTACAGAACATCAGAAATTAGTTGTGATATTTAGCAATCATGAATGCTTCTGTAAGGAATTTGGAGCAGAAATTTGCTAGTCTCTCTAATATGATTCTGTTGATAAAAGTTGAGTTTGCCCACATTATTAAGTTGTAGCTGATGGTAACTGGTAACTTACAAACAGAGGCCACTTGTGTTTCATGTTTTTTTTTATTTACATTTAGGGAACTCTCCCAGTCACCTAATCAACTTCTTTATCTACCACCCATGTCTTTACCTGAGGGTGGTAGCCTATTGCCTTTTAAGTTTCCAGTAATAACACTTCAGGATGCAAGCTGAGACTTAGGGGGGATAGGGTCTGGAGAGTTACATACTCCAGCAGACCTCACAAGTAGTGCCTCAGAAACTGGTTGTGACATAGGATGGGATTTCTCTCATGCCTTGATATTGAGTCTCCATTTCTTTTTGTAGGCCCCCTGCTATATCTCACAGCAGATGCCATTCCTGGCTTTAACTTCCCCTGCAAAGGGCCTATCAGCCTAGATAGGATTATTGCACTTTGGTGACCCCACAGTCCATCGCTAAAGACCGCATATGTCACCAGTGGGGAATTACTCCACCCCCACAGACCTGTAGCATACAAGTGACTCATGGTCTTCCACAAGACAGCACAGAGCAGTGCACCTGTGTGACAGGGCTAGCCCCCTCAGATGCCTCTTCACTTATAATGCATTCTTATCGAACTTCAGTCAGAGCTCAAAAATGATGGTTACTGCTTTAGAAAGCTGGTTCTTTTGAATAGTATCCACAGTGTTTTCCCCTTAAAGAAACAGTTACCACCATGTTGAAAAATGTTTACATATAGCTTATTAGTAAGTTTTTCTCCTGTCTTGGGAGATGTAATTTTCCAGCACTTTGAGTCTGATTTATTTATGTATGTATATATTTAGGTTTTGGATAACTGAAGGGGATCTCATTTAATTGTAGCTAACCCCAGGTTTATATCACTGTTCTCTACTCATTTGAAACTCCATTATATAACATTTCTCTACTTGTGACTAAGATGAAGTAGCAAAAAAAAAAAAAAATCCAAGAGAAACAAATCAAACACTGCTTTCAGATCTTATGGGCCAGGCCAGTGGGTGGCATTAGAACTAACTCCTGGCAATTAAATTAAACCTCTAACATTGTGGACATAAACAGAAATATGTCATCTTAGGTGGACTTTGACTTAAAAAAAGTAGTGGTGGATAGGGGTTGGTGTGTGTGTGTGTGTGTGTGTGTGTGTGTGTGTGTGTGCGTGCGCGCCCACTTACATGCATGTGTGTGTAAAGGAGTGCATCATGACTTATGTAAATAATTTCTGTCATAACCTGCATCTTTAAGTCACTACAGCCCTGCTCTGTTTGCACTGTTAATGTTAGATTGGAATGCTGAACATTAAATAATTTGCTGCATTGCAGTTGTGCAGTGTGCTTGTCAGCTGTTATTTAATCATGCTATGCATTTAACTGGTCCTGTCAGAGATTAAGGAGTGATATGCTGCATCATGTAACTGTATTTTAGTTTATTGGCAGTTTATAACAACAAAGAGCCTTTTGATGAAAAGAAGGGACGATTTAAAGTTGAAGTGCACTAAAAGTGGTCCAGTGGTCTTGTGTTGGGATTTTGCTGCTTTTACTTTTTGCTTTATTTACAACATCGTCAGAAAGTTAGAAACAGTTTCAGACATCAATGTTTATAGTAACACCAGAAATGCTGGATAAAAAAAAAGACCAAGGGTCCATTTCATGAGCCTCCTGCCATCCAGGCACTTGCAATATTCAATACGATGAGGAACGGTTGTAGCTGTTGTTTGCTGGTAAATGGCACTTGTGCCTTTAAGAGGTTTTAGAGATTATAAAAGGTCACCGAAAGTGAGTTTGTCACTTTTGGGAAAACGTTGAAACACAAAATATTTAGATATAATTTAGCTTATATTTTAGAGATTGCTTGCATTTCTCTTCCCTTTATTCTTCATTACATGTTAATTTGGATGCAGACAGGTTCCATGTTCCTTACAGTTCATGTGCTTCTTCTGTTTAGACCCTTTTTGCTGAAGTCATAATCCTCTGTTTGTGACAATGCAGTCTGTTGCTGTGGAAATGATAATGATGTCACAAACAGAGGACTGTGACTGCAGCAAGGGATTAAACAGCAGGAGTAGATAAATTCGGGGGGTCCAGTTTGCATGTAAATGAACCTAGTAATGAAGAATCAAGGGAGGAGAAATACAGAAAATCTGAACAATACAAGCTGAACTATGTCTAAATATTTTTACCATAGTTTTCTAGAGCTGTGCTGGTGGAATTCTGCCAGTGGAATTCAGGTGGAATGGCAATTCTACTTCTCCGTTACGTTTTGGAATTTTTTTGCTAAATTCCACAGCATTCTAAAAGTCTTTAAATGTAAACTACAGATCAGTCTTCAGCAGTTCGCAGAAACTGAATTCATAGGTTATGTAAACTGCAGAACATTGATTAGTGAAATTCAAATTCTAAAGGAATTCAATGGAATTTACCAGAATTTCTGAGTCAGCACAATAAGGTAACACCTCAGCTAATGTGGTACTTTAAATAATACTGTCTTAAGGGGGAAACGCTGTATTGCAGTACCTGTGATAAACTGTTCTGTGGTAAAGGGAAGATTAAGATGGCTACAACTGTAATAAAAGTGTGTGAGTGTGGGTGGTGAAGCAATTTTCTAGAGCGCAAGATAGTAAGTACAGGAAGCACTGTCTGAATTGCAAGTGTCTAAACAAAAAAAAAAAATCCTGAAGGAGCTCACACTAGGATGGGGTGCCATGGAAAACATCTTAACTAAATGTCAGTGGCTCCGTAGGTAGCACACTCGCCTCTGAGGCCGGGAGATCGGAGGGCTGTGGGTTCAGTTCCCACATCTGGCACTTGGGTTAATATCCCAGTACTGACACTGTAGTGCAGCATGAGAGGGTGCTGCGGAGGTGCCGTCTTCTGGATGAGACGTTAAACTGAGGTCCCATCTGCCTGGATTGGTGGTAGTTCAGGTGGATGTTAAAGATCCCATGGTACTTATCGAAAAGAGTAGGGGAATTTCCCCGGTGTCCTGGCCAAATTTCCCTCATTCACTAAAAATACTACAAACAGCTTAATCTGGTTCAAGGTCAGTTGGCATTCATCAGTATCCCTCCCCAGGTCGTGCCTGAAAATAGGCAGGATTTGTCTAGTGCACTTACCAGTCAACAAAACAAATAAAATAAAAAAAATAAAAACACAAATCTCAGCACTCACCACCACAAATATCTGCCACACGAGAGGTGAGCATTTTAAAACATTTTATTAAACAACCTAATGCATTTCTAGTCCACTGGACCCTTTATCAAAGGCTTTGATAAAGGGTCCAGTGGACCAGAAAAGCGTTAGGTTGTTTAATAAAATGTTTTAAACATTCACCTCTCATGTGGCAGCTAAAGTGTCTAAACCCCAGGGCCTGCAGAGATTTACATGGCTAGACGCTGAGACAAAAAAGCTCTGGAGCTGAAGTGGTGCAGGCTGGAGATCAGTACCCCTCAGAATTATGGAGTGGGTCATCCTGCTGGGTGCATCATGGTTCAGTTTCCCATACCTGGGAGGTAAAAAGAGATGACATACGGTGCTGGGATAACCAACACTGAAAGACCCTTAGGAAATTAAGGTACATGTGTGAAGTTGTGGGGTCTCCCTAAAGGGTTCCAGAAAGTCTGGACTTGATGTAAACCTTGCAGGCGTCAAGCTGGGTGGATGAAGGGAGCAGCCCAGATAGACCCTTAATTGAGGTTTGGTTCCCAGAGAATGTACCGAATGAAAGCCAGTAAGATTTATAATTGTACTAATGTCCTTGTGTGCTATCCTATGAAGTTCATGCAAGCAGCTTGTAAGTTGTCTTAGACATCCATATGTGTTAAGCACTATTGAAATGTTGGAAATGAACTTGTGTATCAACTTAGTTGGTTCCTCCTTCAGGGACCCATTACGTCCATGAACTGTGGTAGCTTATCTGTGATTGCTCCCATGACAGGAGAGCAGAATTGTATGCAGCCTAATCAAGTAAATCCCACCTGATTAAATAAACCCCATACTGTTTCCCTGAAAATGTGTATGTGGACAATGAGTTAGTGCGGTACTGTAAATTGATTTTGAGAAGTGCCTCATCTCCTTGAGTGCCCCATGATCCTACCAGAGACTTGAAAAAAACCTGGGCAGTCCCTCTGCCATGGTGGAGGGCCCATTGTACCTGGTAAGCAGGGGTTGGCTACATTTGCATTGAGTATCATACTGATACACATACAGAATCAGGGATCATCTCTGTAAGCTGGCTGTTGTTAATTATGGTACCCCACCTTAGATACTAGAATTTTAAATCTAGGCTCGTAGTCTGTAATCAGGGTGAATTTTCTATCATAAAGGTAGTCATGAAAATGTATCATTATTTGAATTGACACATTTTATTCCTGTACCTTTTTACTCAGGATACCACTGGAAGTTCTCTGTTTTTTTCAGTTTATTATGCATTTTCTTGTACAATCTTTCAATTAAGTAAGTAAATAATTAAATAAATAAATGCATCTTTTGTCCACACTCATTTCTGATCTTTCTGTAGCAGTTGCACCATAGGTTTCATCTGGGTAGCTATAGAATCATAGAAGTTTGTCAGCAGAAAAGGACCCATCGGCCCACCTAGTCTGCCCTCATCCCCCATAGGTAGCCCTGACCCTTCCACCCTACACCCCACCCATGTGGTTCCCCTACCCGATAATGCTTCCAGTCCCCTTTTCCCATGAGGGTACCCATCCTTCCCTCTCTTATTTTAAACCCATGTATTTATCTCATGCTATCTTGAACCACCCCACTGTTTTCACCTTCACCACCCCCTCCAGAAGCATATTCCAGAGGCCCACCACTCTCTCAGTAAAGTACTGCCCCCTCCTACTTACTCTGAATTCTCCACTTTCCAGCTTAAAGCTGTGTCCCCTAGTCTTGGGATTTTATTTCATCTTGAAGATACTCCCGTCCCTCACCTTGTTTATTCCCTTCAGGTATTTAAAACTCTCAATCATATCCCTGCCGCTCCCTCCTGGTTTCTGGGGATACAGATCAAGCTCCTCCAGCCTCTCTTCATGGGACCTCTGAAGCATGCCATACACCATTTTGGTTGCCCTCCTCTATACTCTCTCCACCCTATCTCTATCCCTTTGAAGGTGAGTTCTCCAGAACTGTACCCCATACTCAAGGTGTGGAGGTACCATAGATTTGTATGGGGGCATTATCACCTCCCTTCTCCTACTAGTAATACCCCTCTCTATGCATGTCAGCATACCACTTGCCTTCTCAACCACTCAGTCACACTGGTTTGCCTCCTTAAGGTCATCCAAAGTAATAATCCCTAGGTCCCTCTCCTGATCTTTTACCAAACCATCCTCCCCTCCCAATGTGTATGTGCCCTTTGTGTTCCTGTGCCCTATGCTTGGTATCAGCTTCCCTATTAGTGCACAGTGCCATAGGAATTGAACCAGAAACCCTGAGTACTGAAGGCAGCAACTCAAACCATTCAGCTTAACAGACAACCCTCCCTGAGTTGGGAGGTCATAGGGCTTCATTTATTTTCATGCTTACAAACCCTTGGACCACCACTAGAGTGTTACACTGATATTTGGCACTAATGTGACTGTTATTCACTATTTTCACTACTAGATGGAACTGCTTTGTGCAGACTGCCTTTTCTCATATTCTGTAGGACACTACCACTAAAGTTAATGGACTTTGATGCTAGAGAAATATACACAGGTGGTAGAAGCCCTCTAGAAATCCATAGTTTAGTGATATACACGTTCCTCCCAGGCATAATAATTCTGCTCTGATGTACAGTACACTCGATGTGAATCTAACTCACTCAAGGGAAAGATTGCTGGTGACGTTCGACCTGACAGCGATCAGATAATCTTGTGTACACTCCATCTGGGAACAATTGGTGTGGCCACAAAAGTAAGCATACATGGCAAAATTAAAGGATGGCAGTCTTTTTTGTGCAATTTAGTGGTAATTTACATCATATTTGATCACATGAAAAATATAATGACACCTGATCAGACAGTGAATGGGTCATATCAGATTAAAAAATGATACGGGACGTTATTTGTGCGTCCATTCTTATGAAAGTCAAAATAAAATTGTTTGCATCACTGCAAGGACAAGTGATGATTTAAGGTAAATCCATTACAGGAGGTACAGTTTAGTTGAGTGCCTCTTAGATAAAATACTTGGACATTTTTTGTTGGAGACACAGTATTATATTGTAATAGTGAAATATTCAATAACAGAGCAAGGAGTGAGTCAATCCAATTGCCCAATGTCAACACCAGATGGGAAAAGTGGATTTGTGAGTAGGCAACAGGGAGACTGAGTTCATGGTCTAGCACATGATGGATGTGAGGCCCTTGCCACTTTGGGCTTGGAGGAGGGTATGGGTCACTTGGCAGTCAAACCTCCTACCAGGTGCATAGCCAGGATTTGGTGAGCGGGGTTCCAAAAACTTCTAGGGGTTCGGAGCATACCCCCTGGTAAATCTTGAAAATGTAGGTGTTAAATGGTGCAGTTTGTGCATTTTAGGCAGTAACTTTGTAGTGCATTGACTGGCTAAATTCATACAGAGCCAGGAGACACACTTTTTGCTTTTTTTTCTCTGTACAATCCTCGGATTATCATTTATTTTACTGACTATGTCACAGCTCACAGATGGCCCCCCTTATGTCTTTTTGTCTCTTGTGAGACCAGGTAAGTCATTGCATTTGTACCTTTAGCTGTGCTAATTCATCATGAGCCAGACACTAATTAATCTCCTGTCCCCCGGCCCCTCAGTCACATCAGCCCCATTTAAGTTTTAGAATGAGATTCGCCAAAATCCCCAGGCCACTTTGGCAAAATTGAGCCATTTCCTTACCCTCTTGACACAGATAGCCCCCTTTTATGTTTTTTTGTCTCATCATTGTGAGACTGGGCAAGATGCATTTTGGCTTTATTAGCTGTGCTATTCACGAGCCAGCCAATTTCCTAATCCCCTGGCCCTTCAGTCACATTAGCCCCTTCAGTGTGAAAATGAGCCTGGTTTTTAGTGTTTTCATCATCATTTTTTAATTCTGCCCCAATGTATTTGCTGCCTGACAGCTACCTTAAAATCACCCACGTCCGACTCTGCCACGTCTGACTAGACACTTTGTCTTGGCCTGCCTGCCCAGTTTTGCCACCCCTCACTGTGTTGGCCAAGCCTGGCCACAGATGCTCTGCCTCCTCTCTGGCTGCTCAGATTTCATTGCAGCCTGCCGCGGCTTGCTGAGACCCAGACTCCACTACTCTGCAAAGGTGCCCTGCCCGGAGGAGACAGACGACTAGCCGGAAAGAATCTGTGGCCTGACACACTTTCGAGACAATACCAGCTCACGGCGGGAAAGATTCTACTGGCTGACTCGCAGACAAACTATGCTTCTCGGTGACTCTGCATCGCATGTGACCTCTCAAATGCAGTCATGTGATGCAGAGCCAGCGAGGCTCTTCGTGTCAGACTCAGCAGTGTGGAGATGGGCACTCATTCATATTCATCATCCGACTCCCCGCGCCCGGCCCCACTTCCCATAGCGCAGCATGCGGCCAGGTTTTAAAGATTAAATGGCAGGATCAGGCTTGCTGCTCGAGCGGCGGAGGATACAGCACCGCATGGTGGGCAGGTCTTCGGGTGGCACGCAGCATCACCTCAACATCTGTAAGTAAATTGGGGGCATCAACTTACCGTGGCTGGCCAGGAGAATTTAAAAAATAATGTTTGTTTTGTTTTTTTGCAATCGGCACATGGAGGGGGTTCGAGCCTCAGGACCCCCGGCCTACCATGTTTTATAACCTGTGCTATACTGCTTTTAGAGAGTGTATATACATCCTTTATGTGGGCTTAATAAAATGCACTAAGGAAAGTATACCAGGGTGTAAAAGAATGTGTTTTCTTTGCTCTTGGAAAACTACTGAAACAGCTCAACTACCCCCTAGATTCTGTCATGCCCTACAGCAGCTGACAGGAGGGAGTGTTTCCAGCAAAAGCACTTGTCAGCAACTGCTCACAAAATACTAACAAGCTGGTATAATTTATCAGTAATAGTTTATTTTTATCTCGATAGCAGGAGAGTCCCATTCTCCCTTTTAACTCTCTAGCTCTTTTTATATTAGCACACTGCCTCTCTGAGAGGAAAAAAAAATGACATACTGTTCCTGTTCCCTATCCTCTCTCTCTTACTGTACTATAGAGTAGGAAGAGGGATTCTGTTCAGCTTTAACAGATACGTGCCAGCAAACTGTTTATTTGTAGATCTTTTTCACTGAATTTAAATAAATGCTGCAGACCACATTCCTAAACTGTTGAATGTGGCAGAAGCCGCAAAAACAGCTAGCTTGTATTTCCCCAGCACAGCCACATGCAGGCTGTCCATTCTATTTATTTAATGTCAACCCTGCACTTTCACTAAATAAAGAAGGAAAGTGGACATAGAAAGAAGGTTAGGAACCCAAATGTTAGAAGGGGGTAAGAATGTAAAGAAGGGGCAGTGTTCACAGATGGCCATGCTGGGAACCAGAAAGGACAGGACAGAACGACTGGAAATAGAGGTTGCGACCAAGAGAGATGCAGATAATTCTTGTCTTTCAATGTAGATGAATCTATATGGAATCGTATGTCAGGTATAGCTCTGACTGGTAACTGGGATGGGGCTTGACGAGGCAGTTCTACTTGCCACCTACACCTCCCTTCCAGTAATCTTCTAAAAAAAAAAATCAAGGAGAGGGACCAAACCCTCTCACAAACTCACAGAGGTCAGGAGACTCTTCTTTACAGAGTGAGTGGTGAGGGGATGAAATGGGATCCCATCTGAGGTTGTAACTCAAAGAATGGTAGGTGTGCTCAAGAGAGGGTGTGACTGGGGTTGGGGAGGGTTATGATTGGTGCTTTGGGGGATGGGGCCAACAGGAATTGCTTGATCAGGGACTCCACAATTGAGCAGACTAGATGGAGTGTAAGGCCTTCTTCTGCTTGCTATTATCATATTTTCATATGAGGAAGGTAATATGCTATATATGTAACAAGATTCAGAATCTGCATCACAAAAGTTATACTACAGTTAATACCACTAGTCAGTTTCATCCAAAATTGTGCAAATAAGTATTATCCTCATTTTAAGGACTGTTTACCAAACATTAATATTTCAATTTTGCAGAAGTGCCAAAACCTTTCAGTTTTATTTGTTGACATGATTTCAGTCTTTATTTCTAGAGCTGATGTTGAAGCTCCTTAATAGTAACCAGAAATTAACGAGACATCCTTTAAGGTTTAATACAACATTTTACAAGATAATACTTGTCATTTTCATCCATGTACAGACAATGCCTACTATGTAAGCAACAGCACATGACAAGGTGTGGGTTGTGCTCAGTATACTATGGTTATAGGTGTTGGAGCCACATAACCATGGTGTGCCCGGCCAGCACGCAAAGCACCACACTTTGGTGTAAACCGAAAGGTCTGCTAAATTGTAGTTCAGGGCAAGTGCTGGAGACACTCCAATCTACCGAGCCACGAGGGTTTTAGCTTTTGGTGGGCCCAATTAAAACCACTAATTTTTCCTACCACATGGAGAGTCAATAAACAGCCCAAGTTTAACAGAATAACACAGCTTTATTAACAACCAACTACCTGCAAGAAAGAGAGTTAGTGTAAATGTCAGCTTTACACACAGCCCTCTTGGGTGCCCTTCTACATAGGCCAGATCTACCCCTCACTACCTGGTACCAGGTTTTAAACAGATCCCAGTGGGAGCTTCCTTAACTTAGTCCCTGAGTAATTGAGGAGTAGAATCGTTGCAGACCCATAGATGTTGCTGCAGGTTGGCTAGCATTAGTGCCCTTTAAACAGAGCAACGTGCTCAGTGCCCCAATCCCCCCAGGTCATGCAGTTGCTTAAATGGCAGAAAACCCCTCAAAATGGGCTATTTGTAATCCGTAATGTGAAACATGGTGAGACAGCAGGAGCTGTCCCTTAAAACAATGCAACAATGTGGTGAGCTCATGGTTCTCACACCCAGATTGCTCCACTCGATGCAGCAATCCCCTTGATATCTGCCCTCCCCCCGGGGATCTGTAGAATCATAGAAACATAGACTTTGATGGCGGATAAGGACCGCTTGGCCCACCTAGTCTGCCCAGTTCCCTACCTACTGGATAAGTTGCAGATCCTAGTTAACCAACAGCCTATTTCTTCCTACCCCCACAAGAATTGCCTTATGTCTGTCCCATGCATTCTTGAATTCTCCCACAGTTTTAGATCCCACAACCTCCTCAGGAAGGCTGTTCCATGCATCCACTACTCTCTGTGAAAAAATACTTCTCACATTGCCCCTGAACTCGCCCCCATCTTTTAAATTGTGTCCCTTGTTCTTGCATATCTCTTTTTCTGAAAGATGCTACCCTCTTGGACTTTGTTGATTCCACTGAGGTACTTAAAAGTTTCTATCATGTCCCCCCTCTCCCTTCTTTCCTCAAGGGTATACATATTAAGCTCCTTTAGTCTCTCCTTGTACGACTTCTCTTGCAGACCCTGCACCATTTTAGTTGTCCTCCTCTGGACTGCCTCTATCCTGTCTATGTCCTTGCGAAGATGGGGTCTCCAGAACCGGACACAGTACTCCAGATGAGGTCTCACCAACTTTCTGTACAGAGGGATAACAACTTCCTGTTTTCTGCTGGTGATGCCTCTCCTATACATCCCAGTATACCCAGCCCTCCCTACTGCCGTCTCACATTGCTTGCCTAACCTTAAGGTTATCTGATATGATTACCCCAGGTCACTTTCTTTTTGTTGTTGTTACTACCTCCCCCCCCCATTGTATAATCGTCCCCTTAGTGCCAGCAAGCTTCTTCTCTCTCTGCTCTGTACTGAACTGACTACATTTGGCACTGGCTACAGGCTCTTCCGACCTTTTCTACCCATTCTGGACTGCTGAGGCCCTGCTCTGACATTCAGACCTCCTGGCTTCCAAACTCCTAGGTCAAGGGCAGCCTAGCACCATACTGCAGTGCCTGCTACAGGACCTGGACCAGCAAGCCTTGGTCTTTTTCTCCATGTTGGATCTTCAACATCACCCACTTGCTGGCTTGTATGTGGTTGTACTGCCCTCGCTTGAGCTCAGCAACTCTGTTCAGTTTGCCTTCTGCTTTTCAGGCCTGGGATGTCACAGCTTGCAACCACTCCCAACGTTATAGCTCTTTCAACCACAGATCTCCACCAGATCGCCTACCTCCAGCACAGTCCTACCTTACAGGCCCTACTCACAGTCTACCTCGATTTTGAATTTAATCATTTATTAAAGATTATAACCATTGAGCACGCTCATTTACAGTGGTGACCTATGAATAAAACATACAGTGCAGACAAATGTACACAAAATTTGTTCTACACAGACCAAATCATACGGAGCAGAAAACAAATGTCCTATACAGATATATAGCGCAAAAGCCAGTGTTTCAAGGTTGCAACTGATGGAGGTTTTGAATCCGTAACTCGACAGCTCACAGGATACAGAAAAGGCACCAGAATCTGATGCCTCTCATTTCTCCAGATGCCTCCCAGAGTCCTTTCCCCTGTGAGGTTTCTGAGTGTGGGATTGGGCCTGCCTGAGTGGGTCCATTACAGTATATTGAACACCACCCATACACGAAGAAGCGTGTTGTTGCATTTATAAAAGACTTGCTGTTTACAAGTGAAAGTTAAGAAATAGTGACCCAAGGGGGAAAAATGTAAAGACTGCTAGCTGAAACATGAAACTTGAAACCGTTTTTTCATTATGCAGGGGTTGAGTGGGTCTTAAAAAAGTGTAATGGTAGAAGTGTTTTAAACTGCACTTTAATTGGGGTTTCTTGAAAGATAAGGAGTTGAGGCACAGTTGAAGTGCTTTAAAATGTATTTTAGCTAGGGAAACTTTTTTTTTTAATTATTTGTTTTTACACCCACACCTGACTGCCCCCTTCTGGTGTCTTGACCCCAGCCCCGTCACCCACCCCACTTTGCACCTTGTGTACCTCCATTGGCTGGTGGGTGTCTAGGTGGGTGGTGCTGAGCCTGTGAAGCGCACACTATCATCCTGCTTCATGTAGTTATTTCCCATCTGAGAGTGTTTTATTTCTCCCGGACTGGCGTGCATTCTGTTATGTGCATGTACTGTGTGAAGACACAGTATGCCTCAGCGACCAACACCCAGTCAACTAGGAAAGAGACTGCTGCAACACCACCTAGCTTTAGTAGGTGGTAATCAAGCAGCGGGTCGCGCTGTCCCCTCTCCCTGAAGGAGGAGAGTAGTCGTGGGACATGCAAGCCTCCTTTTCGGATGGTCTCCAGAGACCCCAGTTCATTCCCGAACACTGGTCACTGGTGGGGCTGGCAGTGAGGCCCCCTGCCTCCGCTCACCATGCCACTCGGCCAGCTTTGCTAGGGAACTTTCAAGGAACCCCATAATGTAGTTGTGGTTCTTTCGAACATTCAAGGAACCCCACTGATAGTGTGTGGTCATAGTGTATTAAACAATGGTGCTCAACCAGTCAGACTGCAGGCAAGTCTGAACGCATTTTGTAATGCACAATGTAGTATAGTACAATAAGTGTACTGTGTGCGCTTGCGTGACTGCTGCAGTGATTATCATATGTTTTTCAGTTATTGTTTGTTGATCAACATCTTCCTTTTGATTCCATGTCTGTATTTTATGTACATCAACCTTTCTGATAAAACAACCAAAAAAAAACTGAACATTAGATGGGTCTGAAAGAAATATATCTGTTTATCATTGGGAGGGTTCCATAACCAGATCTTGTGATGAAGTGATGCATCATCTGTAGTTGAGCCTTTTGATGAAACAGCCTGCATGTATAAACAAAGCTGCCTTTAAGGACTCGGAGAACTGAAAATAACTGGTGACAGGCTCTGCATGACTGCTTTATTAAGGGAAAGGGCAGACTGCTTAGAGACAATCCATTAACAGTGATGTTTGCCAGTGTCCTAAAAAGAAGAAAAAAGGGAAAAAATAGTCTAAGATGTCTGAGGCTTTTTTTAGGGAAAATACTAAGAGTCTGATATTTAGAGAGCAATTTTGTGACCCCCGTTGCATAATGTGCATACTTGTGGATTGGATGCCCTTTCCATATTGAGAAGGCTCTGTGCGAAGTCAGAGACATTATCAGCTTGTGGAGGCGGGCAATGTTTAATGCATCAGTAGAGCTCTTAGGTGTGTATCTAGGACAGGTCAGTAAACAAGTAAAAGGCATGGTTACTAGGCTGTGGGAGTAGATGTCAGTGTGGTTTAGTTGGATCACAACCACCCAAGGCCAGAAGGTCTTGGGTTCTAGTCTCTCACCTGCATTCTGCTCATACCATAAACGCTGGCACCTGAGTACTAGAATGATGCTGTGCTATCATGGTACGCCATCCTTCAGATGAGATGTTAAACCAAGGCCCCTGTGGTTGTCCAAGTAGAAATAGAAGAACCCAAGGTACTTTTTGTCAGACACTTGGATTTCCTTAATATCCTGGCTAACATTCTTCTTCCCATTAAACTGTTTTATGCAATTGTAAAAGTATGTGTGTGGATGTTTATGTGCAAAATGACTGCCATTGCACTCTTACAGTCACTTCCTTACCTATGTTTTATTACTTGTAAAGCACTTTGGGATAAAATGTGTATGAAATAATAGTGTTGGTAAGGAGAAATGGACAGACTAGATGGCCAAGCAGTCCTTATCTACTGTCAAAGTCTATGTTTCTATTCTATGTTTCTATATACTGTAAAAATACAAATAACAAGGTGCGTAGGTTGAATATTGAGTATTTTATTTAATTGGGGTAAGCCTCAGGAATAAAAAAAAAAAAAGAAATGGAAAAGAAAAAAAAAAGAAAAAGAAAAAAACCTTCCGGCAGGGGAAGGAGGATTAAGCATCCCAACGGATGCTCCTCCCTTCAGGGTGGGTTTCAGGGTACTTCTGCACCGACGTCCCTGAGAGTCAGTGGGAGCATTGACTTTTGGGGTTGTGGTGGCTCCCATGGTGCTGGAGTCGGGGAAGGAAGGATGCTGTCAGGCACTTCGTAGTGTCGTGCGTCAGCACATCTTCTACCCGAGCTGATGTCATTAGGGGTGGAAGGGAACAGAAAACAGAAACACCCTCTCGATCCTAGATGAAGACTGATCTGTGCTCCCAGCAACTGAACTCCATGGGCAGACCCCACTGTCCCAGCTCTACTCAAAGCAAGGTTGAGAAAGAGGCCCTTCCTTGCCCCACCGAGGGGATATCCAGTCATCAAAGAAGTAAAAGAGAGAGACCAGGCACTCTAGTGGCAGACTCCATGACGGTGATCTGTGGGGTTGATCAGGGTCCGAAGGAGTGGACAGAGAGGGCAGTACAGGCGGGATAAAAAGAAAGTTAAAAAAAAATATATCCAGTCTTCCATAGGTGGCAGGGCTGCCCCCATGGTCACACCTTCCCCACCTCAGTCATCTCCTGCCCTCTACCCCATCGCCATATACAGACATAAACAAGAAAAGTTGATAACACTGTCATTCTGTTGCACCCTGCCTCCATAGCCCACCCCCAAACCCATGGGTTGATCTTATAACAAGTGGGTGCCTCCTCCTCTCCCCAGATCTATGATTTGTGGGGCCAGCATAGTCTAATTCCTTTTCAGTCAGTTCACTTCTACCCACACAGCTCTCTTTCTATCCAAGATTGACTCTGTCATCTGACAGCGTGATACCCATTAAGGAGTAGGAGAGGACCAGTCTTAAGATCACTGATTATGCCAGGGAGACTGGACAACCAGTCTGCCTTGTATCTTTAATGGTACAAGACCATGCCACCTCCTCCCTCATCCCCTCATCATGGGTGCACTGCTGGTACATGATGGACTCTTTACGTGGCTGGAAAGAGCACCCCTTGGGTTGGTGGGGGGGGGAATCAACTGAATAATATAAAATTAAACTATAATGGGCCACTCAAAATCATGCATTGGTACAGTGGGCACACTTGTGATAAATGACCCTTTGGGGCCTGAAAGAGGTTGGGCTAGGAGGTGGGATCAACTGAAAGACAGTACAGTGTTGCCTGTGTCATGCCAGAAGCCTGGCAATTTTTCTTTAATAGCATCTGTATAGGAAAATGGTGGAGGAGGGATAGAGGGAGATGACCCTGGTGGGGGAGGGAGGTACCAAGACTTGCTCTGGGCACTTAGGGCAGGTCTAGGTTTTCTTTACCTTCCTTTTGGGCTGAATAATGAATAGTTGAATATCTGGGGTGTATGAAAACTCAAGAATTTAATGATTTATTTATTTTTGCAAATCTAGTAATTAAGGATACAGCAAGCTCAACCCTGTCTCAGCACTGAGTTTTAATCACATTTCTAATATATTTAAGCAATAAGCCACGAAGGGGCATGGGTTATCAGGGGATTTACCATGGCTGGAGTGGTTTGCCAATGAGGCGCAGCCGAGTGGGTAAATCCTTGCCAGCCGTGGTAAATGCCCTGATAACCCACATCCTCAGAGTGGCTTATTGCGATTATACCAAGGTTAATTTTTTTGCTATAATAAAATACAAATATTAAAGAGGTTGATTCTTTTTTAATTTTATTGTATTTATTCCTATGCTGCAGATATTATAGATTATATACTGATCAACAGCTGTTGGTTATCAGAGGATTTACAATGGTGGTAAACTGCCAGTCTGATGATTTCATTGGCTGTTCACCTATGTCCATGGTATATTTCTGTATTTTGTAGGGGTGTTACTAATACATGGCCAGTATCAGAAATAAACAGTAGTCAGTGCATCATTCCCCAACCCAAAGCTGCTCAAATGAGCCAGCAAATGAATTTAAATGTTTTTTTTTCTATTTTCTTCCTTTCTTTCTTCATTCCATGCTTTAAAAGGGTTCTTAATTTCACAAAGCAGCTGACTTGTGAGTAAGCCTGACCACCAGTGACAAGCTGACCCCTTCATGGGTTAGGTGTCTTTTAAGGTGCCAGTATGAGCTGTGATTATACTGCTTTCTCATCTGTCAGTGTGAAGACCTCTGTCAATTTTCTTACCACCAGAATAGCGTCATTTAGCTTAGTCGACTACTTTTGAAGTGGGTACTGGTGGACGGTTACAGCAAATAGTTTGGACATGAAGGTTACAGTTAGAGATGTTCCTAAATGCAAATGAAATACAACTACATGTTGTTTCATATTTACGTATACTAAGGCATGATATCACCAACACAAGAAACACAAATGATAGTGGAGGAATTCCAGGTATTTAGTCATGTGCAGTATGGATGGGGTAGGTAGTGGGAAGGAGTTGTAAGGGTTAGGATGGCATCAAGCATACCGGACATAGTGATGAAAAGACATCAGTAGACACAGGGGGCTTTGGAAGTATTGGAACAGCGTGTACTTGAAGAAGTGCAGGTTACTGATGATTTTTACGTTTTCAGGTTGGAAGTTCCAGGTGACCAGAGCACATTGTAGCCCAGGCCTGTTCTGCATAAGGTTTACATGTTTGGGGTTGGTGCAAGAGATTTCTTGTCACAGCTTGTACACTAAGTGGTGACCCTGTGTGACTTTGATAAGGACGCTGTTTAGATATTCACGACAGAGGCCATGCATAAACTTGAACACTAGACAAGTTCATAGCGGTTCCCTTTTCTTGTCAGGGGAAAGTGATCCAAGGTTGCTAATTTATATAGGGTGCAGTGATTTGTTATTCTGTCGCAGCCTGGCCTAAACCTGCACATGCTGTTTGCAAGCAAGAGTTGTTTTGATAATGTGGAGTTAACTGTTCGGTAAATTTCACCCCATACTCTAGGGATGAGAGTTGAGATGGATGTAAGAAGAGTTTCTGGTATTTGAATTTAGTTAGCTGTCATTAGGAAGGGCAAACTAAACCACCAGGTGAAGCTAATTTTTGTAAATTCTAGATGAGGACAACAGCATACCATAGTGACTAGAGCACAGGGTATTCGAGAAAAGTATACAGTCGCAGCTCCTTAATATGTGCAAGCCTGACCCCAGATTAGACCACAGGGAAGCTCATTTTGCAAATTCTAGATGTCAAAGGGCTATAACATAAGTATAGTGATTGGAGCACAGAGGATTTGAAAGGTACGCATTCCTGTAAACTAATGTTTATGAGCATGAGCCCAAACTAGATCACTAGGAGAAGCTGATTTTTGTAAATTCTAGATGTCATGGGCTACAGAATAGCACAGTGACTAGAGCACCGAGCTGTGAAGCAGGCTGTCCCTGGTTCATATCTGTGTAGAGCCACTTACTCACTGTGGACCTTGAGCAAGTCATTGTTCTCGCAGTGCTCGACTTTACCCAGCTGTGAAATTTTGACAGAGCAAGGATCACATTAAAAACAATGGACCACAATAACTATTAGGAGCAATGCAAAATGGGTGGATTTTGGCCTACAGATGGTGCAGAACTTGATAGCCAGGTTGTTGACTAGCTCATCTAGATCTTGCCATGTCACTCCTGTGCTCTGTGAACTGCATTGGCTGCTGGTGCAGTACAAGATCACCTTCAAAGTCGGTTTGCTGACCTATAAGACCCTACACAGACAGGGGATGCATTATTTGCAAGCTCTCCCTTGCCCCTACTGCCCCCTCCATCCACTCCACTGACAAGGGATTGCTAGAGGTTCCCAGGGTCCATTTGAAGACCTCAGGGGCTAGATCCTTTGCTTTTGTGGCTCCGACCCTGTGGAACTCTCACCTCATTGTGTTACAGAGTGCGTGACTGCTGAGTCCTTCAAATCTGGTTTACAGACTCACTTATTTAGTTTAGCATTTGCCGAAGATTGCTAGTTTTCTGCCTCTTTTTATTGTATATTTTCAATTGACTGTTAATATTTTAATTGATAAGGTAATATTTTACACTCTGTATTTATGCACAAGTGCTTTGGTTTTTGAAAAACGCTTTCTAAAAATAAAGACTTGATTTGACTGTTGAGTTGCCACTGGAAAGCATTACTCTTACAAACACATGCAAATGTCACTAGGTGAGGAATCCCCCTTTCAACAGAGGTGCAGTACAAATTGCAAATCTAGCTGTTAGTTTGCACCTGCTAACAATCTGTGATGCACCTATAGCAGTGTTGCAGTATGGTACTATGCCAGGCACATGGAACACTGCTATGCAGCGACTTGGTAAATGTGTGGCACATAAACTTTCTGACTAGAAGTGTTTTGCATCCTTAACCCCTTCTTGTAGAATGGGCCCTTGTGGGCCACTTGTTTCCCAGACCCAGTGGCCAATCATCTGATGGTCCAGTGGACCTCCCCCAAATATGTCAATACCTGGTGGTTCACTCTTTCCTGCCTCCTAGCCCCAGCATCCCATGTCAACTGGTGGCTCGGCATAGTCCTTCTAATCCTTGTCTAGCTTCCTGAAGCGCATATCTGTGTAGTCCCTTACTACCTGTTATTACTAGACTTTAACTTGCAGAAGGCATAGGAGGCTGCAACTGGGCACATGAAGACCACCATGCTTTTAGAAAGGTCCTGCAGGACACTTGGATGGCAGCCCCCACCTCTCTTCCCAACCTGTGACAGCTTGGCAAGAGGTTGTGCTCACAGTTGTGGATAGCATGGTGGGGTTGCAATGTGTTTAGTGATCCTACATTCTTGCAGTGAACACTTAACACAAAGCAATGCAACTGTGAATGGAGTCCAGGATGTTACATCTCAACTGGGCAATCTTTGGACATAACCTGTGCAAAAAATCACTGTTTACTAATCTTATTAGTATTTAACAGTGGTAGGCATACAAAAGGTGACCAGTACTGCGGTATAATGCAGTTGTAGTAAAAAGAAAAAAAACAAACAAAAAAAACACCACGGTATAATGCAGTTACACTTAAGGAAAAAAGCATTGAATAAAATGCTTTTCATTTTTTTACCATAGCTGCATTACAGGGTTTTAAATAATTGATTAGCAGTTTTTTCTTGGGACAATGCTAACTGTACAGAAAGTATTTATATAGGTTTTCTAGAAGTGTTATGTTTGTTAAACACAATGAGGCAAGTGCTATGCATCTTCACAATGCTTTAGCACTTTTATGAGCAAAACGCTAATCAATTTGTGGAGTTAAATAAAACCCTGCATTATAATGTTTTTTTTTTATTTTACTGTAACTGCTTTATACTGCAGTACTGGTCAGTTGTTGTGTAACTGCCACTGTATATGACAAGGGCAGTAATCTTGGGTCTGGCAGGGCAGGCTATGTTCATTGAATTAAATTGGCCACTTGATCCAGAAGCAAATGGTTTGATAGCTTTTATTGGACCAACATAGATGTTACAAAAAGAAAACAGTGCTTAAGCTTTCGGACCAACCATGTTCTTCCTCGGATATTATTTTGTAAAAACTCTTGTTTCAGCACTGAAGGTCTTAATGTTTATGGAGTTTGTTAATTGGTTGAGAGCATAGTTTAGAAAATGTCTCCAGGTTTGATTCTCTATCAGTGTGTGAAACAGTTGTTCATACTAGGTAACTTTTCTTTATACCCTAATGTTTCCATATATAGAACATTTTTGTTTTATAGTTTTTTAACATACAATACTATCCCATTTTAACATTCACTTATGTGGGTATTAAATCTGAAAGCCTTGCTTTTGATTAAGAATGTATTCACATAACACACTCATTCATTAGCGGGACTGTCTGCTCGAATATTCATGTTATCTGCTTCTGTTGACATTTGACCTTGGAAGGTTTCTCAGCAGTAGCAGACTGGTAGAATCTGGTTCCTTCATTTCAATCTCTGTTGTTTTTTTGAAGGAGGGCTATCCTTGTTGTGGACCCCCCAGGGCTTTGTCCCCCAATTGGGCTTTTTGGCTGGGGCTGGGGGAAAGTTTTTTGGGGCATATTGGCTTACTGTGTTTTGTTTTGGTTTTGGAGACTCCATGGTCCCCAGGCATGGCGGATGGGTCGTGGCTCCATTTGGGGTGTGGGTGCAGTGCCACACTGTTTGCCTCAATACAAATGTATTGGGTCGAGTGGTGCAGCACCACACTTTTGCACTGCATGGAGCCACGCACCGCATGTTGTCAGCCACGTTTGGGGATAACCGAGTTTTCAGGGCTGGGACACGGTGAGTTGACATGCCCCAAAGTTGTTTTTGTTTTTGTATCAGAGGGGCCTAGTCTGGGGGAGTGGAGCTTTGGGGGGGGGTGTTCCTGGTGAGGATGGCTTTCCTTTAAACAAGGTATTTAAATCCAATAAGAATTTCTTCTGGGTTTTTTTGGTATGTATGATCTGGGTGTTAATAGAATGTGCTTCTCTAAACAACTGGCATAAGCTTCCAAGAAATGGCTTGGTTGGTCCAAAAGCGTAAGCACTGTTTTCTTTTTGTAACATCTATGTTGGTCCAATAAAAGGTATCAGACCATTTGCTTCTGGATCTGTTCTTACAAGGACCAATATGGCAACTAAACTAATTCTGTATTGGACACTTGAGAACTTCTTAGTGTTTTTTTGAGTAGAAAATATATTACATACCAGTGCAATAAACAAGATCTCCTCCTGCATGCATTCCAAACAAACTACTCCGTAGGCAACTCCTATCCTGTCTCTCTCCTCCCCTCCGTTGTCAAACTGCAAGACAAGCTAGTCTACACTTGACTTCTAGACTACCACTCATCTTCCAGTTTCCTCTTCCCCTCCAGTCTGGTTTCTGGAAGCTCCACTCCACAGTCTCCTCCGTGCTGTGTGTCACTGATGGATCAGGGGTACAACACTGCCACTGTGTTTATTAAGCTGACCAAAGCCTTCGCCTCAGTGTTCCACCCACTCCTGCTGGACAAGCTGTGTTCTGCTAGCCTCTTAACTTCTACCATTTACTGGTTCAGTTTCTATCTAATGGGCCATCAACAGTCAAAACAGGTTGAAGGAATCCTATTACCACCCCTTCCCATCCAGTCTGGGGTCCCACAGGGCTTCATCCTGAGTCCCATCCTTTTCTCCATTTTCTGAATGACCTTCCACCACCTGTGCCAACTCACATATTCACATGTATGCAGACAAGACAGCCATTTTCACCTCTGGTCCCTATACAGCAGCTGTGAAAGAGCTGCTCCAGCAGGATTTTCACAACATCTTGTGCTGGTTCCATTCCAACCATCTCTGGGTCTATACAAAACAATGGTGTCTCTGACCTTTGGAACCACCCAGAAGCTGGTCAGACTCTCACAATGTTCAGTTTTATCCATGCTGGATAGTCCCTTCTGAAGCGGAGCAGTCCTTCAAGTACCTCAGTGTGAGGCCTGACAGCAGCTTCTTGACTTCAGCACATATTGATGCAATCTGGGTGAAACATCACCTTGTGCTGGGTGCCCTGTGCCATAACAAAGACTTCCTACCCCCTCTGGTCCGCTGGGAACTGGTCAACAAAATGGTGCTCCTGGTATTTAGCTATGCAAATATGGTCTGCGGTACCACCCCCTCCACATCCGAAGGCAGACTGGATGCCCTCTGCAATGCCTTTTGCCATTTTGCTACAAATTTCTGTCTTCATACGCACCACTGCTCCCTTTACTCCTCCCTATCCATCTTTCCCCTACCTGCATGTCACCTGTCACACTACACCACCTTTATTGCCAAATACTGGTTTGGTTCCCTTCTCTCCTACCTCTCCTCAATCCTATCTTCATTGCCCTCTGCTTCCTGTTCCCTCCACTCCATGGACCATTGAACATTCTCCATTCCTCATCCGCACTCCTCTGCTGGCAATCAGCCTTCTCCTATTGACTTCCACTACTCTGGAACCTGCTCCCCTCTTCCTTCTGCCATTCCACCTCCCCAGGCTCTCTGACACCAGTTGAAATCCTTTCCCCCACCACCTGCACTTGATTTCCACAGGTGACCCTCCCTGGGGGCTCTAGTAGTGCAGTGGGTAGGCAAATCCTGGTCTAACAGGTCTCTAGTGTATTGCTATGCTTGCTGTTGTCATGTTGTGCCCAAGAGTAGCATCATTTTGTTGGGTACCAGGTTAATACAGTGCTGCTGAAACAGTGCAAGGATAACCACGTGGTCTAAAGCGTGGAATGAATTACAGCTACAGGGGTATAATAGGGGTAGGAAACTACCACTACCCCTGTCCCTGACTAGGAACTGGAGATGGGGTTGAAGAGGACACAGGTGCTATGCCTGGTCAAGCCACTCCTGCGGTGGAGTGTCTAAGACACAAGCACCTGATGCACTGGAGAGCTGGGGATTGGGGTTTCATTCCCTGTTCCTAACATGTTGTTTTTTTTTTTGCAAAAAAAATCTTAGTTCCCCGCTCCTGAGTTTCTCCTTGATCCACCCCCCACCCCAGAGCTGGTTAATTTAGTTAAGGGTGTGTGTGTGGGACAAAGCTCCCCACATTGGGGTGCAGGAGCTCTCCCCCACAAAAAAAAGAAATGGGAATGTTTTCCCATGTCTTCCTCTGGTGTGTGCAGTTGTTGTTTGAGTCGGTGTTTTCACTGACTCTCTTTTTTGATTTTGCTGTTTTGACTTTGTTGTGCAGCACTATTGTCCGTGCGACATTATGACCCCATACCATTTTGTTGTACTTTATAGGTGTGAAATACTGTCCTGTAACTGCAATTTAATTTATACTAAGATAGATTCAAGATTTATAGATATAGGATGCATATCTGGGGGATCAGTAGTAGGAGAGAGGAGGTTATACTGCCCTTTACAGATCACTGGTAAGGCTGCATCTAGAGTATGGAGTTCAGTACTGGTGCCCACACCTCAAAAAGACATAAACCTGCTGGAGAAGATCCAAAGGAGGGCTACAAAGATGATAGTGGGTCAGCAGGGTAAGGCATGCGAGGAGAGGAGAGGATGGGGCACTGAACATGTACTCCCTGGAAGAAAGGAGAGAGAGGGGGGGGGGACATGTCTGGGACCTTCAAGTAGTTGAAAGAGATAAATAAGGTTGATAAGGAGAGTCTCTTTAAGCTGAGTGGCAACCATAACACTAGGGAGCACAGTCTTAAGTTGGAGGGTGGGAGGTGTAGGAGAGAGGTCAGGAAGCACTTCTTCACAGAGAGGGTGGTGGACGGACACTTGGAATGCACTGCCAGAAGAGTTCATCTCATTGAAGACAGTGGGCAGCTTTAAGAGAGGCTGGGATAGGCATAGGGGGAAAGTAAGGATCGTGGGTAGGGAGGATGGGAGGAGCGGGGAGGGAGGGCAGGGACATTAGCTCAAGCTGTGGACCCTGCAATATGAGCAGACTTGATGGACCAAATGGCCTTCTCCTACTGGCTTCTTTGTATGTGCCTACAAAAAGTTATATTTTGTACTATTTCTACACGTTATTCTGTACCAAGAAATGTGCATTGTTATGTTGCTATACCTCATGTATCCCTTTCCTGTTCATTGCACCTGGAAACAAGCCTCAGCTCAGTGTACCTTTCCTGGTCACCACCTTTCAATGGAACCAAATATTCAGGGCAGGATAGTCAAAGTGTGGCCCTGCACACATGGAATGCTGCAGTGTGCAGTTCAGCCCAGCACACATGGAATGCTGCTGTGTGTGTACTTCAGATTCATAGCAGACTGCATTTTGAAAAGCTTACCTGAATGGTTTCCACTGCTGTTAAACAATTATATTACATTTTATTGTAGCCTCTTTCTTCTATGTGTACACTGTGATATACATCAGATTTAGGAGACAGATAAAATAAGCATCCACATTGAGTTAATAGGCCTTTTTCAATTATCCTGAAATATATTAAAGTTCCTCAGTTTGCTGCAGATGTGTATCACACATTGTTCTAAACTGGGAAAGGACAAGTCTTATGACTTTGCTATGTACAGCACAGTATCCACCAGAAGTTTTCATCATGCTTGTGCGTTCATAATGTATAATTTGCATCTCGTTCTCTCTTATAGCGCGATCAAGATGCACAATTTACAAGTGCACCATTGTTATTTATCTGTAAACATTAATTTATCCAGTTCTAGGGTCTTGGGGAGTGGCCCTATGACTGTGGAGATATTTGATTAGTATCTCCTTTCAGAATTACAGGCTGACTGTAGGATTTTGATGGAAAAGCTGCAGGTTTTAACTGGAATGATTTCTCAGCATGTAGAGCTTTAGCAAAGGTTGCGTGTGTGTGTGTGTGTGCACAACATGAGATTTTCAGGTCAAAGCCAATCAGTGAAGGGTAGCCAAGTGAAGTAATTTGGGATGAAAAAGGAAAGGCGGATTAATGTTTCCTGCTGATTATCTATTAACTGTTTCTATTTCACAAAAAAACTTAGGGCCCTAAATTGTCCAGTATTCCAGCTCAAGTGATGCAAGTAACAGTTAATTACTTAAAAGAATGAATTTCTATAATTTGCAACCTGTTTTGTTTTGCTGTCAGGAACTGGAGTTCCAAAAGGTCTGAAAGAAAAAAAAAAGACAGATGTCAAAAGTGCATTTGGAAAGTTTGGAGGCAGAGTACAACTTCCTTAATTTAAAAGGGATTAAATATCTAAGAGTGGGTAAATGTTGAATGTGTTCACTGAAATAGAGCCAAAGTGGAAATCATGCAGTTTACATATTAAGACATTTAAGGATGGATGTTAAATGTCTTGGTTCAAGTGCCATTCTCAATTTTCGCTGTTCCTGTGCAAATATAATACAGCAAAATGTTGAATGCTAGTTTGAAACATGTTGTCACATGTGCAACAATTTACCTGCTTTATGTCAAAACTGATTGGTTTTATCATTATTTTGATGCATGCAAAATTTTCTGAGCACAACTTATGACACTTGTGATAGGAAGTCAGACCACATTTTATGTGGTCTAACGTTCTGATGCAAGTAGCACAACTGAACTGAAATTGTGATGCAAGTTGTCATGCGTGTCTGGAAGGCTTTTGACAATCCAGCCCTTTCATTTGGTTCTACCTACTTGTTTTAGGAAAAGGTAGAGGATAATGTATGAGCCGCTATGCACAACATGCATGTGTAGCCATTGAGAGGTTGCCATGCGACCAAGTAAACCTCGAGAGCCAAGCTTGAGAGGTTTTTGTCTGTCGCCATAGCAATCTTGAAATGGCTGCTCATGCTTGTTGTGTATAGTGGCCAAAATATTGTCTTTTATGGTGTAGTCAAAAATAATATTTAATATCACTCACTTTTATTCGTGACACTTTGAAGCTGAGACGGTGAATTGAAGCAACGAACGTGTAGTGTTTTAAAACGATGAGAAAAAAGGCAAGCAAATGAAGCAAACAAATCAGTTTTTTTAAATGTCCGTTGATTTCCTTGATCCTGGACAAACCTCTCCATGTCAGTTAGTTGCTTTGAGAATACCATGGCTGCTATGGTTAGAAACGATAGTGCTGTGTGAATTGTCAAACTACCACTTTCACTCACACAGCACTATCGATTGCAGCCACAACTCCAGTGCGTATGGCGCGAATGCGCTCATGTTGTTGTGCTGCAGGAACTACGTATCTAGTGCAGCACAACAGCAAAATGACATACAGTAGCTACTGAGCACAACAGCATTATTCTAGGTATGGATTTCACCTAGAATAACGCTCTACCATACACTATATCTTTGATCTCTGTGGTAATAATTGGAAATTTGCATTTACAAGTTAAATATGCAAATTTGCAATGTATATGATCTTTGATCCCAGTTGCTTCCTGAAAAAGGAACCTATGTTCTAGTGAGACCACCAAGCCTCAGTTAACAAATAAAAATGAAATGAAATTGCAATCCCTAGGCAGCGCTTATCCTGAAGGTTACTACCCCTGCCTGTATATCTAAGCACAGGTTGAGGGGCCTGGATTCTGTAATAAGGTGTCTGCACACAGAGTAACAGTCATGGGGATAACTGTATATCCTACTGTAGCCCTCTGGGAAGCTATAACCACCCACAACCCTCCTAGTGGCTTGATATCTTTGCCAGCAGTCAACACACCATTAGTATATATGATATGTACACACTCTTCACACAGACTCTAAAAATGTTCTTAATATAATCTTTTAATTTTGTTACTTACAAATGTTTTTTATGTATGACAATAGTAAAACTGGAAACTGTATGGATGTATGATGGCTCTCAAAATGAGTTCACCCAGTGGAGTTTTTATCCAAATTCACGGCTGCCTTGAATAAACTATTTTACTACTACTACTACTTCACACTTACCACCAGGTATGGACCTTCAGCAATGTCCCTGGAGACCCCTGTAAAATAAGGTTAACAATACAGCTGCACACTTTCAACACTGCAACCCAACTAATAATATGCACGCTAGCCAGGCTAAATGTGAAAAAGACAATCAGGTTTATTTAGGGGCAGTGAACAAGGAAGGCGTAATTTAGTCAAATGATTTGTGTTCTTATTTAAATCAGATTTTCTTATTTAAATCAGATTTTCTGGCATGCACTTTAAGTCCCAAATATACAGTTCAACAACACTGGGTACCCAGGATGGACAATTGGCTAGCCAGAGGTGTTGCCCGGGGTGACCGCATTGCAGCTAATGTTGGGGCCCTTGATGGAAAGAAAGGCAGTTAGCATGCAAAACAAGATAATTATTTGTGATCCAAGCCAGTTGGCTCAGTCTTTAAAAACCCAGAAAGTAAATGAAATCAGGTGTTACCACAGATGATTTAATTACTCATTGCAGGAGCTGCCCTGAGTGTACTCATGTTACCAGATTTCTGCATGATGGCAGTCAATATGGAGACCTCATGGTATTTGCCGATGAGCATGGGGAAGCAGGGCCAACACGATGCACCTCCTCTTCATGGCCTTTCCTTTCAGGTGGCCGCAACCTGCAAATTATTGTTGCACAGGGGCTGGATCCCCAAAGCTGGTCTTTCGTCAAAACAGTCTCTGGTGCAGGGCAATTGGTCTGGGCCGAATTGGTGAAGGCCCAGGCAGGATTGGCAAAGGTTGCTTGTTTCTTGCCGGTGAAGCCTTCAGCAGGCATAACAGACTGGGTCACAGGCAAGCAGGTCTTGACCCATGAGCAACATTCAGCACATTCATATTGCAGGCACATCTGGTACAATTAAAGAAGATAGGGCATCTTCAAGCAGGGGCCAGGATGGCCACCCTGGTCAGTTTACTTAGAAACAATCATTTCCAGGTTACAGAAATCAATTTCAAAAGACTTGGTGTCTCAGTCTTTTTGTGGTACATGGCTGTAGCTTGCAGCTTCACTGGACGTCTTAACTGGATAGTTTAGGACACATTTTAGCACATTCATATGATACTCTGTGCTCTCTTGGTTCCCCAGAACAGTTACATGATACTCTGAGCTCACTTGGGTCCCCCAGAACAGTTAGACGATACTCTGGGCTCACTTGGGTCCCCCAGAACAGATAGGTCCACCTGCGCTGGGCAAGATTGGTGCAGCAGTTGCAAGGTGCAGACCAGGATTAGTCTGTCTCAAGCAGCAAAAGTTTTGAAAGCAGGGTCCACCTGCACTGGGCTAAGGTTAAGCACAGCAGGATGCAGGCAGGGTGCAGACCTGTCGAACAGTCACTAAGGGCAATGGCAGCCCCAATTAAGAACTTTGTTTTATTCTTGCACCAGGGGGTACAAGAGTACTCACTCAGGCTCCTCATGGTAGAGTCTCAGCAATCAAGGTTCCTGATGTCTTCAGTTCTCCTCTCATAACTGAGGTAAAATCAGCTCTTTCACAGCTAGCTTGATGTCACCAAGTTACCGGTCCACATCTTTCCCCAACGTGGAAGGGAGGGCTAGTACCTGGAGGACATTCTGGCAACCCCCAGGCTAGCAGATGTGGCATAAACTAAATTACTTTAACTTTTAACTGCTAAAGAAGGCAAACACCTCCTCCTGGGTGGAGAGGATTAACTGGATCACCAGGCTCAGTTGTATGGCTGGGGGCCTGAGCCCCCACCCTTGTGGGGCGTTCCTGCTCGCACCTGGAAAATTTCTGAAAACACAGTCTTTAATGAGGCACTTCTGAGACTCCTGATTGGCTGGAGCATTTGATTGTTTGTCTCTGATTGGCTGAAGGGCCTGTCAATCAAGAAAATGAATTATGCATGAACCTTACCGGATGCACAGTTGGTTTGCTGTTTTGGTGCCTGAAATTAGGTCCCTGCAGTTCCCCATGAGCACTTGGAAGTTTCCTGAGCTTTGGCTACTGTGCCACGAGTCCTGGCTTTAAAATCCTAGCTTCCGATTAGCTGTGGCTGCTTTGACAATGGCTGCTGAACACACAGTCCCTTAAACAGATTAGATACAGTCCCAAATTAAGTGCTGGTCCAGGTCACGTGATGGCTCTGGGCCAGGCAGCTGCTTGAGTTCTGAGCTCCCCCCTGTGATCGCCGATTTTGGTCATTTTGTGCAATTATTAGAGCACCAATTAAGTCAATTTGGAGAATAAGTATCTAGAGACTGTGCCTGCTTGTACCTAATTCGATCAGCTCCGGGAAACTCGAGAGATCTAAGGGGATGGAGGCCGATATGAAGCAGGCCTCGGTGAAGCACACCCCCCCTACTTCTCCCAACAAGGCCGCCAAGAAGCAGCGAAATCAAGGTCCGAGTAAAGCGGACCGGAGCGACGATAAGCCACAAGCAACCTCCCTTTTGACAGAAGACAGGTTCCTGCAAGAACTTAGCCCTGTTAAGGAGATCCTAAAAGAACTAACCGCTGAACTCAAGTCGCTACGGGGAGACCTAGCGCCTGTCTCCACTAGAGTTTCCACGTGGAGACCAGAGCTTCTCGTTGGAGCAGAGGCAGAATCAATCGGAGACTCAGATCATGGAATTAAAGCAGCAACTTAAAAAATTGCAGTTGAAGACCGAAGATTTGGAGGGTAGAAATCGCAGGAACAACCTCCTCATATTCGGGTTGCCAGAGATGGAAGAAGGCCCTGACCTCATGGCCTTTCTACAGAAGCTTCTCACGAAGATTGTGGGCCCATCTCCTATCAGCCCCATGTATCACTTGGAGCGGGCCCACCATTCGTTAAGACCAAGGCCTTCAGCTGGCTCACCTCCGCGACCCATAATAATAAAGTTCCTCAGCTACATCGAGCGCCAGCATGTCTTTTCCAAGTCTCGGGAACTTAAAGAAATATTATGGGATCATCCAGACTTGAGTGGCGCAGGACCTCCCTAAAGAGACCAGAGAGAGACGAGCAGCCTACCATCCTGTAGTTCAAAAGTTGATCGCCGCGGCTATCCCCTTTAAGATGTCTTATCCAGCTACCCTGAAGGTCACGATTGGGGGCTCAGCTTACAGTTTTGCCTCATCCGAAATCGCCTTGAAAGAGCTTACTGCAAGGCTTCCGGATCTTTTCAAGGCGACTGGCTGACAGACTTGGGCTTATTAAAATGCCCTTTTTTCTCTGACAAAAACTGTTGAGAAAATTATTGAGTGGGACTGTTATATTTACCTTCCTTTTCCTGGGGATGATTAGTATAGCTCAGTCGGGGGGACCTAGGTTTTTCCTTTGCAGGATCGGGGTGCTCTAGGGGGCTAAATACTATATCTCTTCCCTCCCTCCTTATGTTTGGCACGTTGTACCTTTCCCCGATTAGATTCCCTTTCTTTTCCCTTTCTGGAGTTGTTCCTTTTTCTTCTTTCTCTCTCCTTACCTGTCTCCTTGGTGATAGCTGGGCCGGGTGGGTGCTGGCTTCCTGGGGCCGGGAGGGTCCTCCGTGTTGGGCCTGACTAGATGGCCTAGAGGCGGAACCATTTTACTGTGGGTGCGGTTTCTGAGGGAGCTTCCCGGCTAGAGGGCTATTTTTGTCCGTGATCTGTCTGCCCCCGAAACCACATCCCAGTATTGAGTATATCTCAAGTTTAGAGGCCTCTGCTTCGGTTTTATTTTCGTAAACCCTGTCATCTCGGTAAGCTATGCATTTTACTCTGCCTCCTTCCATTATCGGGAAGATGGATCTTTTATGGCAGACAATCTGGGAGGACAGTTTCTTTTTGTTATTCAGGGTGATGGTCCTTTGGGGAGTTTGTTTTTATGCCTCTGCTAGATCAATTGGATTATATTCTCCTACTTCAGGATGTATTAAACCTTTCTTGTTTTACATTATGTGGTGTGTCACCGACAATAGGCATTTAGAGGCTCAGGCTTATAGATGCCTGTTTGTCAGATGCAGTATTGCGGGCCAAGTGGAGGGGTTAGCTAACCTCTCCCTGGTGATGGTGTTAGGACATCTATCCACACAAGGGATTTGGTTACATGGTTTTCCTGGTGCAGACTGGAGCCTTTAAGGTATGGGTATTACTCTTAGCACTGGGGAGTATTGGGTTCGCACTAGGGATGGGGGCTAAAGTCGGGCTCTTTTATTCAAGTGATTTGTTCCTAATCTATAGGTCCTCCCTTGTAAATAGTTATGGGTGACTGGGGTTTTTGTGGACTCTGGGGTGGGGTGGTAGGGCTCAAGACTTCCTTTTGATGGTGGATTTTGGACCTGGCAGAGGAAAGGGTTCCTTTGTTCCTGGTTTTCCTTAGGATTACATGGGGTGGGTTTTGGTCGGTGGGTAGGGATGGGGGTTATGGGTTTCTCTTCCTATATTCACAAAAATTCTGCTTGAGTAATAATCTCTATACTGGGAAGCAATTGTTCTAGATGGATTTAGTTTTGGGTTATTGGGGTTTGGTGTATATGGTATGTAATAATGTTAAACTCGAAACTTGTGGCTGGGGAGGGTGCACTTTTTCTTTGCTATATAATTAAGTATACCTGGTTACCTGGTTTTGTTTATTGTTTTAAAATGGCTATGAATACTCTTAAAATAGCTTCCTGGAATGTCGTGGACTTGGGATCGGGTCAAACGTCTGCAGATGTTTAATCACTGTTCTCTATTGCAAATTGATGTTCTCTTTCTGCAGGAAACACACCTCAACCAAGGAGCGTTAAGTTCTTGTCTCGTTCAGGTTTTCTCAATCTTACCTTGCTGGTAATTCCTGTGTTAGTAGGAGTGGCGGTTCTTATTAAGAAACATGTCTTATTTAATAAAGATGATGGTGACAGATCCGGAAGGAGATTTGTTTTGTTAAGGAACTCTTTAGCGATGAGTAGTTCTGGGATCAGTATATGCTCCGGTCGGGGTGATTCTGGATTTTTATGTCCCTTGCTGAGAAGCTGGCTAGGTTTCTTCCCGTTCAGTTTATTTTGGGTGGGGATTGGAATATCCCGTGTTCGCTTATCCTGGATAGGGACCCCCAAGATAAGCGCCCACCCTCTTCAGCTCATAGAGCCTTCACAGATCTGAGAGCCCTGCTCGGTTTGTGTGACCCCTGGAGGCATGCAAATCCGTCTCTTCAGGCTTTTTCCTTTATCTCTCAATCTCATGGTACTAAATCCAGGTTGGACATGGTTTTGGTTAGTGTTTCTTTTCTCCCAAATCTCTGTCTAACGGGAATTGAACCGATCATTTTTTCGGACCATGCAGTTGTTTGGGTTAAATTTTCTTTATCTGTGGAGTTCTCTCAGGATTCGGTCTGGCGGCTGAATACCCAACTGCTGAAAGCACCGCAGAATATATCTGATATCAGCTCTTGATTTCTCTATTTCTGGAGGAGAATCTTGCGTCCACTCCGAGGTTGGATATGGTTTGGTCCGACTAAAGTGCTTTCTTAGAGGTGAGCTCATTAAAATGGCCTCCTTTAGAAAGAAAAGGAGCTTTCTGATTCCTTACTCTTGATGGGTAAAATTCGGGAGCTTGAAGTTAGGTATACTTCAGCTTTTTCCTTAAATGATCTTAAGGAGCTTTTGTCAGCTAAGAGCAAATATCAGGATCTCTTGAAGAGCAAAACTGAATATTCGTTGATTAAAACTCAGGCTAAGTACTTTGACCAAGGGGAAAAGTCTGGTAAGCTCTTGGCTATGCGTCTACGGGCACTGGAAAGCTCCAGAATCATTCCCTCTTTGATCTCCCCGTCTGGAGAGGTGGTTACTACACCTAGAGAAATTGCTCATATTTTTAAAGAATACTATCACGAATTATATAGCAAACCGATGATGTCACATTCTACTTTTGAAATCGATGAGTATCTGAAGGAGATTGAAATTCCCTGTCTCTCGGAAGCCCAGCAGGCTATCCTGTTGGCGCCCATCTCGTTGGAGGAGGTTGAGAGCTCTATAGCCTCTTTTGCCCCTGATCGAACACCGGGTCCCGATGGCTTTCCAGCCAATTTTTATAAGACCTTTGCTAAAGATCTGATTCCACCTCCTTAAATTATACCAATATCTATCGGTATCTCCAGAGGTAGACTCTTCTTTGTTCGAGGCTATTGTTGTCCTAATTACTAAGCCCGATAAGACTCTTACGGATCCGGCTAACTATAGACCTATCTCACTCCAAAACTATGATATGAAAATTTTGCTAAAATATTAGCGAACGGATCAAGAAGGTTTGGTCAGGACTCTTGAGCCCTGAAAAGCGGATTTGTCCCTGGAAGATCAGCTGCCGATCATTTGAGGACTCTATCACATATCTCTCAGTATGCTCAATCCCTTTCAACTCCGGCCGCTCTGGTTTCTCTTGATGCGAAAAAGCTTTTGATCGGGTGGACTGGTCTTTTCTCTGGGCTGTTCTGGAGAAAATGGGATTTCCGGCAGCCTTTATTAATAAAATCCGTATATTTTACAACTGCCCCTCTGCCAAAATTTATTGTAATGGGGTTTTCTCCTCTCTTTTTCGTTTGTATGCTGGTACTAGACAGGGCTGTCCTCTTTCCCCTTTGTTATTCAATCTTTATTTGGAACCGTTACTTATAAGGATTAAGACCTCAGCTCGGGTTAAGGGCCTTAAGGTACATCAAAGGGAGCTGTCTCTTTCTGCATATGCGGATGATATTCTTTTGCATTTGGCAGATCCGGTTCCGTCGTTGAGAGAGGTGATCGATCTTATTGAGAGATATGGGGTTTTCTCTCGCTATAAACTAAATATCTCCAAGTCAGAAGTTTTTCCCCTTAATATATATACTACCAAATCTGAGTTCTCCTCTTGTGGTATGAGATGGGCTCCCAAATTTATCAAATATCTAGGGATCCTCTTTTCCACTGACTCGGCCCTTATGAAAAAGCTTAATTTGGATAGGCTCAAAGACTCCATTTCTCAAGACTTACAACGTTGGTCAGCTCTTCCCATCTCACTCTGGGGTCGAATAAATATTCTCAAAATGAATGTTCTCCCTCGAATCTTCTACCCATTGAATTTGGTTAACCTCTGGCTTCCCATCTCATATATTCAACAGTTTCATGTGCTTTTTTCTAATTTTCTTTGGGCCGGAAAGGCGGTTAGGCTCCTCATCTAAGCTTCTCAAGGAGAAGGATGGACTTAAGTTACCCAATCTTCTACTATATTATTGGGCAGCTCACTTTTCTAAGTTGGGAAGATGGTTCTCTTCTGAACCGGAATCAACCTGTCCGATCTGGCTTCAGCTTGAACGCACCTCTCTCAAGGAATTTCAATCGATAGATATGCTTTACTTTATCTATCCCAAAGGTACTCTCCAACTGGTGTCGGACAATGTCTTAAAGGCTGCTATTATGTCTTTTATGCAATGTTTGAAATATCTTCATATTCTCGCTGTATCGGTTTGGGGCAACCGGCTGTTCGTAATCCTAATGTTAAGCTGGGTGCCTCATGGCTTAACCTGGACTGGCTTCCACAAATTAGAGAGGCTAGACTTGAGCATTTTTTAATAGTGACTCACCCTCTCTTGGGGATATTCTTGAGAAATTGATATATCGAGGAGGGCCATTTTAGAGTATACCAGCTGAGACACTTGATTAGTCAAAGATTTGGTACCACCACCAGGGAATCAGCGGTTTTCCCTTCCTTTCTGAAATCATTAATCTTGCTTCTCGGCCGCTCGGTTTCTTTGATTTATTCTTTTCTTCTGAACTATAATTCGCCGAAAGAGACGGCTGGCTCAGGGTCTGGGCCCAGCTACTGCCTGATAACCCTCTGGATTGGCCCAGTATATGGAGGGATCTCCATAGATATCATACCAAGACAGGATGAGGTTAACACAATACTATATTGTGAGCAACCTATATTATACCCCAGTCAAACTTTTTCAATTCAAAAGATCTCTCAACCAAACTGTGTTAGATGTATGCAAGCTGAGGGCAACCTTCTTCACTTGTTCTGGGAATGCCCCAAAGTTGTCCCCTTATGGTCTCAGATTAAAGACTATCTTGATCCTCTTCTGGGTTTGTCCGGCTTTTTTGTCAGGTGTGTATCTTAGGTGATCTATCTCGTGTAGACTGTGTTGAACGAAGGTATTATATGGCTTTGGTATCTATGATTGTTAAGAAGCTAGTTTTAAGACATTGGACTGACAGATAACATTGTCTTTGCTGATTGGCTAACAGAATTAAATTTGTACTTTCAATCTGAAAAGTTGATTGCCAGTTTTAAAGGGCGTTTGGATCTATTCAGAAGAGGTGGAGTAAGCTTCAAACTCTCTGTCTGGCTTAATTACAGTTTTTCTTGGCCGATCCTGATGGTCGCACAAAGTGTTGATCTCTTTAGTTCCTGTTTGTAATCCATGCCTTTAAGATTGTATGATTTTACTGATGATATGGCCTGTATTTTGGCCTAACTAGCTAATGTCTCCAGTATGCTTGTTTTCTGATTATTTGCACCCTAAGGAGGGAGAGGAGGGAGGGGAACAGATTGTGGAAGGTGGGCTCTCAAATGTACCTTATGCGCTCTTCCTTTTTGTAACTGATATTTTGGGGTTGGGGGCTAGTGGGTGGGTGTTTTCAACATCCTAATGTCTTGTTCTTTGTCTTAATGTACATTTGTTGTCTGAAAATTAATAAACTTAAATTTCAAAAAAAAGTGCTGGTCCAGCGGAAAAATCAAATATTTTCCCAAATGCCCCACAGTTCAATAGCCCTGGATATGTACTTGCTGTTGCTGCCCAAACAAATATATTCCTCAGTCCATTTTCCTGTCACTGCAACCCCACCTATTATAGCTAGCAGGCTGTCTCTCTGAGTACCAACATCATACTGGTGTAGCCAGAATAGAAGAATTTGTTACTTAAATACTTTTCCCCCCTTACAAACATTTGTTTCCCCACGTACACACAGTTACATTTATTTGTTTCACTTGGACATTTCTTTTTGCTTTTCGGCGATTGCTGAGGACACGCTTCCCGGAGGGCAGAACAGACCCTCATTAATATTCATGAGATCGGTGCTCTGGGTTCATTAATCTTCATGAGCCCTAACTCAGACACCATGTGGATTTCCTTAAAATTGTAGATAGCGGGTGCTCAGGCCCTGTCCATGGTCACGGAACCACTACCACATGGGGACCCCAGGACCGCTGAAAACTCTCCGAGTCGACTGCAACTGGCGGTCTGAGATCAAAGGTGCCGTGGTGCATGCACGGTCACCGCCGACTGGAATGCCAAAACAAGCAGCGGGGAATCATGGCTGAGACTGAGCTCAAGAGGGCCAAATCTACACTGGGGCTTGACTGGGGCACATAAGGACTATGGGCCAGAAGTGGGGACCAAAAGAAAATGCAGACATTTCCTGGAGTCACCTAGCAGGAGAGCAAATGGGTACACGTGGCTTTAAATATCTCCAACTAAGGCACATGTTGATGCAATATTTCGTACTGGTATTTGGTCCAGAGAATATGGAAATACATGGCTCCTCTGTTATCGACTACCCCACTTCTCATAGCTTTTATGCACAGCTGCGGGTCCTCCTTGCTGGGAGGAACAGTCATTCTTCTATTCCTGGGACCAGGCCCTTCCTCACAGAGAAGTCCCCACAACTGGTCTAAAATTTTGAAAGGGGTTTACCAATACATTAAATGGAACAAATACCACTTCATGCAGTTTTAAATATCATACCATGTTTTATACCACAATTAAGCTCACAAAATGGGCAGGCTGGCCCTGGATGTTAGTACCAGATGTCAGAAAGAACGGGAATCTTTGCTTCCTATTCTCTGGACCTGTGAAAAGTTAGGCAGTTTGAAGATATTGGGCAATGGTTAGATCCCTATTGGAGCTAGATCAGCTTTTACCCTGAAATCTGCATCTTGGGAGACTTTGTTTAAAGCTTTACTTGGCAATCGAAGCCACATATTGCTTTAATATCAGCCTCGCCAAGGAGGTCATTCTTGGCACTGGTGCAACCAGACAATCCCTACTTACATGGAATGGCACTGGGAAACTTTTTCGTGCTGTGCAGGCCAAACGTATTATTGCAAGCATGTCACACTCTCATAAAATACCCCAGGTCTGGGAACCCTTTTACCCTGCTGACTTGGATACTAGGTGAAGGTCACCTCGTATTTCTTATTTCTTATTATTTATTGTTTAAGGACTCCTGTTTTGGGCTCCTACATCTCATATTAGTTGTGATCATTTGGAGGATGTTAATTGGGCTCCACTGGGACATTCCAGCTTCGGAGAAGAGGAGGGAGGGTTTGGGATGGGTGTGGGAGGGTTAAGTTATTATTATTATAGCTTGGTTGTAGAGACAATATGCCTAGAGGTTAGAGGAACGAGGTGTGAATGAGCTTGGTACATCCAGCAGACCAGACCTGAGTTTGATTCTCACATCCTCCACTTGCATACTGTGTGACTCTGAACACGTGACTTAACTGCCCAGTGCTCTTGGGTCGTGCCCTGAAAACAGGCACTTGTGCCTAGTGGGCCTACCCGTCACCAAAAGACTAAAAAAAAATATGTTTTCCAGATAATTGTGTCATATTACGATTATATAGTTTGATGCATCCACTGCACTAACTGCTTATTGGTCTTAAGCGATAAATATCTGTATTATTCACATTCTTTGCATTTTACTTCAACCAAGCTCAATAAAGTTTTTGAATTTTTTAAAAGGAGAGCAAACAGGGAGCTATGGGCTCCAGGTAAGCCCCCAAATTGGTGGGGTGGGGGGGGGGTTGCATAATGAATAAAGAAGCTGTCTGCTTTTCAAGCACAAAAACTTTGTTGTGAAAGAACATATTGTGCATTTTTCTAGTAAAGAGCAGTTGACCACTCTTTTACCACCAGGCAGGCAACTCATACAAAGGAGCTGCCTGCCCAAGGGACTAAATTAACTAACATTTGAATAGATTGCTCCACGATATAATGAAATAGCTATTTACACGGGCCATACTTGCAACATCAAACTATGAGCCAAGTGACTCCGCAGCATTGAAGCCTGCCTGCACAACTGCATTTAATGACATGAAGTGGAAAACAGGTCAGGTGGCCTAACGGAGAGAAAAAGATTTGTGAAGGGGTGTTAAAAGATAAGATTTAAAAATTTAACAAACCAGTCTGTAGGTGTTTGGCTAGTAGTATATTTATCAACTACCTTGACCAAACCTCAGCTAGCAGTGGTCCGGAGATCTTTTGCCTTCTCGGGGGTGTCTAGCTGGAACTCACTACCACACTCTACCTTATCCTGCACCTCCCTCACGAAGTTCCAGTCCTCCCTATTACCCCACCTCGATGCCTCATCACTTTGCTCCTGCTTCCGTTGACTCTTGGTCTGGCTTCCATGATGTTATGCATAAATTTTCCCCACTCACTGATCCTCATATGTATAAGAATCCCAGCTCCCTGACCCCTTCTGTTTATGTAAATATTTGATGTAAGTGCATCTGTAAATGCTGCATTTTGTAAATCTGACAACGATGAAATATAACCACTGTAACTGCCATGTCTTTGTAATCTGTAAATGTTTAATCCATGAATGTTTCTGTAAATGATGAATTTTTGTAAATCAATGAATGATGTAAAGGCACCCACTGCTACTGCCATGTCATTGTCCATGTTCTGCACTTTCTAGGTTGCCCTGAAAAAGGGACTGTAATGTCTCAGAGGGCTCACCCAGTTACCAAAATTCAAATAAATAACTTGCACACACATGTAGAATAGCCAGCAACATTTAAAAATCTTATCTTTAGATAGCCCTCTTACCAATCCTCACTGTCTGCCTATTAGGCACTTCAGCCCCATTCTCCACTTCATGTCGTGAAAATGCTGTTTTTGGGGGTAGGGGGTGGCACTTCTCATAGCTGCTTGGCTTGTACAGTAGTCGAAAGTTATGAGCATGGCATATTTAGGTTACTAATGAATGAATGAATTTATTTTGGTTACCGGTTAAGTATATTGGGTAACAGTATGCATTTCCAGGAACAACTCGGGCAGAAAACGGATGCATATATTTGATCAAGGTTATAGTAAGTCCATCAAAAGATGTGCTTACAGGGGTTAATTTGGCTGTGAGGTCAGTTAAGGGCACAACTGTATCACTGGCTATTAGCACAACCCTTCAGTAGTAGCCTGATAAGCCCAGTAAAACTCTTACCTTTCTCTTGGTAATAGGTGTGCCCCAATTTTTTCTTCGTTCTTTTGGTAACCGGGTAAGGCCCACTGGGCACAAGGACCTGCCAAGAATATTGGCTGGTTAAGTGACTTGCTCAGAGTCACAGTATGCAAATGGAGGTTGAGGAATCAAACCCAGGTCTGCTGGATGTACCAAGCTCATTTCCAGTTTGTTACTTCAACCTCCAGGCTATACTGCCACCCCTTATTAATGGCCTCCAACTTTGTTGATTTCTGATTGTTTGTGACCACCCTTGAAATGGTGTCCCAGGCATGTCATGTCTGATGTGTCCAGAGTTCACTTTTCAGACTTGACTGTTAGCCTGCTTTTTGCAGCTTGGTCAGTACGTGATCCACATGCTTCACATGTACCACCTAGGTCTAGCAGTAAAACAGATGGCGATATCATCAATGTATGCAACTGCAGATTTCCTTCATTTTTATATTTTGTTCGCCAACCTGTGAAACGTTGCTGGTGCATTTTTCATCCCAAAGGGCATAACTAAGAATTTAGTGTCCAAAGGGTGTGGCAGATGGGACCACTCCCAGGCCTCTTTTGTGAATTATAGCTACCTGTACCCTTTAGTTATGTCAGTGGTGCTAAAGTATTTGGTGCCCCAAGGCATTCCAAACTTTTTAAGTTATAGGCTTATGGTATGCATCAGTCACTGTGATGGAATTCAGTTTGCAGTAATTCACACCGCACTGGGTAGACTCATCCTGTTTAGGCATCAGGACTACTGGGGCAACTCAAGGGCTTTTAGATTACTGTATAACCCCAGTTGTCTAATCTCTGCCATCTATTTTCATATCTGGTCTCTGACACTTGCAGGGATCCTGTAAGCACTGTGTCTAACAGGTTTGTCCAATACTGTCTTGACCTCATGTTCCATGAATTTTGTGTACCCCGGTTTGGAAGTGAACACAGTCTCAAAGGTTTGTAGCACCCTTATGTTGTTCACTTCTTGATCTGAGTTCAACTGGATGGAAAGCATGACTGCATCACTGAAGTAGCAACCTTGCTGTCTTCAAGGAGATCACTTATAAGATCCTCCATATCCTCTGCTGAAGAACACATTGCTGCTAAAAACAACTCCTCTTGGGCAGTGTATGTCTTGAGCGTATTAACATGGTAGGGCTGGTGCTTGTGGGGTTGGCCTGTCAGTACGTGCATGTATTCACATCACTCAGTTTCTCAGTCACAACAAACAGACCCTCATAAGCATTTTGCAATTTGTTGTGTCTCACAGGAATAAGTGCCATTTCTCTCTGCCCAACCTGATATTCTCGAGCTCTCACACTCTGATTGTACCACGTTTTCAACTTGTTCTGGGCTTACAAGAGACACTCTGTGAAATACATAGGTAGTCATCCTAATCTTCTGCTTTACCACAGAGCAGTTTACCACATTAATGTATTGCTGTACAGCACTTCCTCTTATGGCAGTATCATTCAAGGTACCACTTAAAGGAGTCCATATGATTCCCTATATTGATTATTTCAGCGTTTACCATAGTCATGCAGAAATTGATTGAAAAGGATACATATAGAAAGGACTTTAATAAAACATTGAAAGATGCTTTTCAAACAGGGATGTGGAGGCGTCCATTTTGTGGACTGGAAGGGTGTTATGATGATGTCACTGCCTCACCAGTGTTAACAGTGTGCAGTGCAGCAGGTGAGAACATATGGGCTGTGCTGTTAGGAATGCTGTTATATTCTGAAGAATACTCTGGATTTTATGTTTGGCAACATGTAACAAAAGAATCCAGTGCTTTTCTTCATAATTTAACAGGATCCCTGTCTGTAGGAGCAGTATGTTTTAACCGGCTTCATTTCACACTGTTAAAGCTGGTGAAACAATGGCATCATCACAGCTCCCTTCTTGTCTACAAAATAGACTCCTCCACATCACAATTTTAAAAGTATTTTTCTGTCTTACTGAAGAGATGTTCTAAATATAACCCAGCATTTTACATCACGGAATCCTCATAATAACCTTACATTACATAGGAATCATACTGATTCCTTTACACTGAAGTGTTACTCTGTTGTACTTAGTCAATAAATAGAGAATAATGGATGGGGAAGGGTGTGATATGAAATGTAATGCACACTGAGTTGTGGGATGCTACATAAACCTGAGGGTTTATCAAAGCATCCACAATGAGGTGTGCATTAAATTCTCCCATCTTTTATTTTTTATAATAATGGGCCAGCAATTTTCTCCAGCCCAGTTTCTGTAACCCTCAGTCAGTGCTGCGCTTATGTGCACACTCACACACACACACATATATACACACACACTGTATCTGTCATTATTTATTTAAAACTTTTGTCCTTTGTTTTTAGCTTTTTCACTTACATATGAAGAGCTGTCCTGATCGGGCTGGCGCGTGTGTGATGGCGTGTTGCCGTTCTGAAGCGGACGAAGGGTGGGATCAGCCAGATAGTTTGAAATGGAAAAACAAATTGCAGGATCAACCAGGTAGTGTAAAATAAGCAAAATAAATTTAAAAAAATGCGAGTGTGAGGTCATAGTGGTGGCAGCTCCATAAGCGAGAGATGGAGCCGCCATGTCTGTGAGACTGTTTGGCCCTCCCTCACACGGAACGTTGGTCAATGAGGTAGCAGCATAGTTTGATTGGCATGGTTCGTGAATGTCATAACAACTAGCCAGTTGTTATGGAAAATATTGACCTGGTCAGTACATTGAGAGAAATTCCTGACCAGTTATTATAATAAGATAATGCTTCAGCTAATGTAGTACTCTGAATAATACTGCCATAAGGGGGGGGAGTGCTGTATTTCAGTACCTTAATGTGGTAGACTTTTTGTGGTAAAGCACAGGATTAGGATGACAACCGCTGAATATTAACCTCTCACGGAAGTTCAGTACATACTCCACAATGTTCTCCTCACTTTTGGTGAACTTTCCAGCCCGTTCTGGCCAGGCCAAATACAATGAAACCTTCACCCTATGGACACAGAAAAGCCCAAAGGGTGAGAACCTGTGGATTCCTCTGGCACCTCCCTGTAGTGAACAGTAAGTGGGAAACATATTTGTCCCAATCGCAGGGGTATTTTCTGCACAGGTGTAAAGCATGTATTTAAGGATGAGGTTTAAATGTTCACATAAGCAATTGCCCAGTGGATAGTGTGGTGAAGTTTGTAGCTATCTCACCTTGCACTTCTCCCACAGTGTAGGTATCAGTGTACTCATGAAGTTCATGCCCCTGCCCAATAATCTTTCCTCAGGGAACACTACTTGACAGAAAATCCCAAGAAGCTCTTGTGCCACTTTTTTTGCTTCCACAGAAGACATGATGACTGCCTTAGGATATCTTGTTTCAAAATCTACAACAAGCAATGTAAATCTTTTTCTTTCCCAGCTGGAGTTACTTAAGGGCCTCACACTATTAATATCCACCCTCTAAAATGGCTCATCCATGACTAACAATGGCATAATGGGAGCTTTTGCTTTATCTCCTGCCTTCCCTGTCTTCTGGAATGCCCAACAGCTTTGGCTGTACTGGGTCACATCTGGGAAGATGGTGGGCCAGAAAAAATTCTACAAAAGTCTACTGTGGGTCCTGTTTATCTGTAGGTGCCCAGAACATGGAATGTCATGAGCCGGCTCTAGCAACTGTCTTGTGTATTCTTCCAACACATCTACCTGTTGGGAGCATTTCCCCCTTTCTTGCTCCTGTTTTTGCACACCACTGCTTCACCAACAAGCCATCCTGCACATTCTGGTAGCTTGGTAGTGTTGATGCCTTCCTGCTGTTATGGGTCTATACTAAACGTTATTTTACTCAAACTCGGATCGTTCTGCTGAACTTGTATTAGCACACATGTGGACACACTCCCCAGTCCATCAGGCCTCTCTGTGCTTTGCTATTCAATGCCTGAGGTGTCAGCCTGCCAAGGTGTGAGCATCTCGGGCACTTCTGGTTCTATGTCTGCTGTATTGTAAGTGTTCCAAGCTAGCTACTGTGGTACCTTCCTGAGCCTCTGCCCTCCTTTCAAAGCACAGGCTGTGCTTCCATCTGGCATCCGTGAGGAACTTTGAGCGCCCCTGATTGTTCAAGTTCATTTCATCAGGAAAACTCCATTGAGCAAGCTCATTTACAAGGAGATCCTGCAACAGGCAAGACAAGATCAACAACGAATAGTATAAACTTAACACAATATGACTACAGGAAATAACAGTACAAGAATCACAGTGAAGGTATGAGAGGAATAAATAGACTATAGAAGACATAAGCTGGAATTTCATGGACAGTCATTTACAGCCAACAGAGCCAGATGTAGACATAATAAATGCACAGTTTGTGTTCCTAACACACTGGCTGTCCCCTCCCTTGACCCTTTCTAGCTGTGGGTAAACTTCTGAATTTCTTCCTGTACCCCATCCTCCTTTTGTTTTTCCTCACATCCTGCCGACTTTTCTTGCTTTAGCTGAGGGCCAGCCTCACACTGCACTGTCTCATTCTGTGACTGTGGAGGATCTTCCTGGTGCTCTGACCATGCCTCCTACTCACAGCATTCAGGCTCACTCTGCAGCTGTGGAGTAGTCTAGCGCTGCTCTAACTGAATTTCCATCTCACAGGCTGCAGACTTATTCTGCTGCTCTGGGGTATTCTTGCGCTACCTTGACTGTACCACCTACCCCTCACAGCCTGCAGGCTTGATCTGCAGTTGAAAATGTGTACAACTGTCTGCCCTTCTTTCCTGCACCCCTGTTCGGTGCAGAGTTGAACAAAAGGCACATAGGTTCCTTCATTCACCCCCTTACCATTTTCTGTGTTTGGCTTGTCATGGCAATACAGGTAATAGAGCCACAAGGATCACAATCAGTGCCCAGAATGAGATTGAAAGACAGATCTGCAAGAACCACCATACTTAGGGATGTAAGTTTGTCATGGATGAGGTTTTAATGACTCATTGTTTGTTCATGAAATCATTAGTAAACAGTAGTAAATGTGGCACTGTATCATTGCTACATTCTGATGACACTAGTGAAAGTCATGGAAGTCCTGAATAAAGATCAAACATCATGGAATCAATGACTTATATGACTGCCATGACAAACTTACATCCCTACTCATACTCTTCCCATATTAAAGAAACCTTAGCTATGGGGACCACCTCTGTGGCCTCTGTAACAGACCTAATTCTAGCAGTTTCCACTGTCAGAAGTTGTCCCTTTATCATCAGAGATGTCTTAGCCAGTGGCAGGCTTGCATTTGAGCTACTGCTTACCAACTCCGTCTGCATATTTGACACAGAACTGGGTCGAGAGCAGCTGACTGAGCAGTCTGCTATATGCTGGCCCCCCCCCCCCGGGTTGAGATCTGTCTCCCAGATTTACCCTGTTTTTATTTTTTTGGCACTACCTAGCCAGCTGCCCTGGTTCATCACAAAGGAAGCTTCATTTTTTTCCTCCTTCTCTAGTCCCATTTGGTCAGAACCATTTTGAGTAGTGGCATAACTGTTTTGGTGGGTGCATTTGAATATTACTGGGTTGTGCCCCAGTGAGCCTACTGGCCTGAGTCCCACTACTTTCAAATCTTTTAGTCTTAGGCCATCCTAACATGTACCAGTCAACGGCAAGATTCACAGTTCGTTGTGACCTGCCTTGCAGCCAATACCTGAGCTCCTCAGGGGTAATGTTTAAAAACTGATCCAGTATCAAAACATCATGGAGCTTTTCAAAAGAAATTGCCCCCAGATGGTGGCATCTAGTGATTGGAATACATGCACATTTCAGCAGAAAATTCCACAGTGTTAACATCATGTTACTCTTAGTACTTCACAGCTTCTGCTGTAATTCTCTGATGTCAGTTTGTACCTTTTTAGAATGGCATTTTTTAACATTTGATATGGACTAGAGTTCTCATCATTTAACCTGGAATAAACTTCTAATGCTTTACTTGTGAGCAAGGGTACAAGGTGAGTAGCCCAGGTGTCCTCCACTTTCTAGTGCTTATACAATTTCTCCGATGACCTTGGAAACTGATTTATGTTATCATTTTAGTGTATACAGAATATGAAGTTAACTTATTTGTGCTACTATTCATACCTCTCAACCTCTCAGCATCAAAAATCATAGCACTGCCCTTCACAAATCATAGCAAAGGGCCAGAATGTGTAGCACTTCCTTATTTTAAATAAGAATATATCAACAAATAGTGGGCCTCATATAGTTAGTGATAAGGAATGTTTCTATCAACTTAGTTCAACGATTTAATAGTTTGTGTGTCCAGAAATAGCTCTAACATTATTTAGAACATCAGTGAACCTTTGTGGAGAAGGTAAATTTGAGTGTGAAAATCAAAGCGCTATGCAAAATTCATAGCAGTTGAGAGGTATGCTACTATTTACCAGGTCTAGCATTCTCAGCTTTGCAAGTTTCAATTGATGTTAATATTGTTTCACCTGTTCTGCTAGTTCTTGTCACTTCATCTCCATCTCTCTTTCCTTTCTTCTCGCTCCCTCTCCAGCTGCTTTGTTCTGTTCTGTCTTTCTCTTTCTTTCTTTCTCACTCCATCTTTATTATCTTCAGCTCAGAATGCTGTTGCAATTGCAGACTTTCTAGTTTCACTGTCTCTAAGGTATTGTGATGGAGATCCCTCCTGATGTCTACTCATGGTGTGCGTTCCACAAGCTGTAGTTTGGACCCTGGACCGACTCCCTAATTTTGGGTTGTATTGACATCATTTGGTCCACTCCTGGTGCAAATAGTCTGGAGCTCCTTGGAGTCAGGTGAGTTTCTAGCTCCCTGAAAGAGGCGGTGGTGACACCTCTCTTGAAGAAAGCCACCTTGGACCCAGACTGTTTCTCAAACTACAGACTCATCTCTAACCTTCCCTTTATTGGAAGGTTATTGAGAAGGTAGTGGTGGCCCAATTGGAAGACCATTTAACCATCCACGATATCTACGAGTCCTTCCAATCCAGTTTTCGTAAAAGACATAGCACAGAGACTGCACTGGTTCAGGTGCTTAATGATCTTCTGAGGGCGAGAGATCAGAAGAGACGTTCCATTCTGGTTGTCCTTGATGTCTCATCAGCCTTTGACACTGTGGATCACTCGGTGTTGATAGCATGCCTGAGGCTAATTTGTGGAATATCAGGAACTGTTTTACAATGGTTCACCTCATTCCTCGCTGGGAGATCACAAAGAGTTGTGTCAAGAGTCTTTTCTTCTGGCCCAACTCCTTTGTTGTGTGGGGTGCCTCAGGGTTCTGTGCTGTCACCCATGTTATTCGCAGTGTATATGCTGCCCCTCGGAGACATTATTAGACAGTATGGGCTGAGGTTTCACTGCTGTGCAGATGATACCCAGCTATACCTGTCTTTTACACCCGACCAGGATGGAGCTCTCGTGGTGTTTAATAACTGTTTTGAGGAAGTCCAGGGTTGGACGGATTCTAGTTGGTTAAAGTTGAACTTGGAGAAGACAGAGGTTTTGGTTGTGGACCCGGGAGGTCAGATAGAGAGGTCACGTGGTGGCACACCTTCTGGAATTTTTCTTGGCGGCGTGTCACTTCCGTCCTCTGAACGGGTGCATAGCCTTGGGATTGTCCTAGATGACAAGCTGACATTACAGTCTCCGGTGTCAGCTGTTGTCAGGACTTCCTTTTACCATCTTAGGAATATTGCCAGGGTTAGGCACCTTGTTCCGTCTGACTCTTTACAACATTGGTCCAAGCCTTTGTGTCCTCACGTTTAGACTACTGCTCGCCTGCGGCTACGTACGGATTCCGCCCCGATCGGGCTATGGGTGATGTGGGGGTCAGTAACTGTGATGCCCGCATCGGGCTGCATTGTCGTCGGTCCCCGGCGGCTGCTGCCTGGCAGGGTAGCCAGGAGCAAGTCCTCGGGGATCGGGCGCATCTACATGCAAATGGCATGCAAATGGGGCCATAAAGAGATGCAAATGGCCCCCTCGCCTTGCATAAATTATGGCCCCATTTGCATGTCACCTTTTGAATATCGGAGAATTTGGCGCGCATGCGCAATGGTTGCTGCGCCACCGCCAGTTTAATGCTCAACTCTGGCAACTGCGGTGGCGCCGGTTCCATGCATACCATGCTATGTTGTGGAGCTGGGCGATATTCAAAGGAGTTGCTCAACAGCTTAACCTTTGAATATCACTCGGCCACACCCCTGTGCAACTATTTTGAGCAGCGCAGGGGCTTGCGCCTCAGACTGGCGCAGTTTGAATATCTGGGCCATACTGTATAACAAAGGATTTCAATTTAAAATTGATATGATATTTATTTTTGCTGTATATTTTTTTCTGTACATTTTGCACATTTGGATATAGCTTATGACTATTTAAAATTCATTCTAATAGGCATGTAAATTTTATCCTGATGAAGTGGTTGGAGGAGCTCATGAAATGTTGATTTATGTGCATGCCTGATAGCTTGTATCTATTTTTTTACCTGCTGAATGAATATTTAATGAACAACCTAATGAGTGGGTCCCTTTGTCCACTGGGATACTTGATTTTTTACTTTGTGACATGTGGAACAGATCCTTCCAGGTTCTGTCTAGTTTCTCTTTTTAAAGTACCGAGGGACACACTGCATAGATCTGTGAGTAATCCTATATCATACAATGGCAGGAAAATTTCCTGCATGTTGATTGGTCAATGTACACATTGAACAGTGATGTTATCTCAGTATAACATCACTGTATCAAGGGTGGCACGAAGACGACCTCAGGAGCAAAAAAAAAAATTGCTGTGCTCATTCACGTGAAGCACCTCACTTCACCTCCCCAAAACCAGGAAAAAGCAAATCACTGAACCAGCCCTCCAGTTTCCATTCCCTACATGTTTAGAATGGAAGTGCCCCACTGAAATGCACTGCCTGCCAATACAAGTAAGAAACCATGGAAACTGAAAAAGTAGTTTTTTCTTCACCTCCCCTCCCCATGCAAACCCACTGTCCTGTTCGTCAGCATACCAAATATTTATAGTGCTTCATTACAAAAAGCAGCCTGTCAGACTTTCATAGATTCAGTTATAAAAACAGTGTAACTCCCTGTCATTTTCTTCCCCTTGTATTTAAAAATCGAGAAAGAGTGCAAAAACAACTGCCTTCACAATCCATCGTGTCTCCTTTTTTAAAAAACAGACCAGGGGCCACTTACCGATATTGGACTTCCGTGGTTGGAAGTCTTCACCTTTAGAATAAGATAGCATAACTGTAATATAGAAAAAAAAATGACTTCTCAAAGCTGGGGGACAGTTCTCATAGAGAAAGGTCACTATGGATGACAACAACAGAAGTGGAGGTAGGGGGGTCAGACAAGAGAATACACACAAACCAAGGACCACCAGCTCAAAAAGCACACACCTCCACCTACTGGAGAAGCTGAATAGGAACTATTTTTCACTTAAATATTCTTCCACCATCAAAAATAAAACACAAAAACTATTCGAATAATATTTTTTCATTTTTTTATTTTATTCGCAAATGAGCCATTGCATAATAGCAATAATGCACCCCAGGGTGTGTCTTGCTGGGATAATCTCCCTTCTGGGGTGTTGGATGCACTTGGCCTTTGGCCTGGTTCCCAACCACCCCAGGCATGATGTTATCCCAGCAGGACACACCCCCAGTCATGCATTATTGCTTAAATTAACCATCTCCTTGAGTGGTTTAGTAAGTAATTTATACCTCCAGGGTGTGGGCATACTGGAGGATTTACCACGGCTGGTGTGATTCGGTCACAAGGCGCGGCGGTGACCGAATTCACCAGTAAATGTTAAGTCCTCCAGTATACCAACACCCTGAAGGGATAAATTGATATTATACAATGGCAAATGTTGTTTTTTTTTTTTTTATATATATTTTGTAACTAACTGAGGTCCATACGGTTGGAAGGAGGATGTCATTTTTTTAATATTTACTGCAGTGTTTTAGCGAAGCGGTGACAGGACAAAAGGTGGCAGTTTCGATTAAAGTGAAAGTGACCAGACTGGCACCAGATAAGGTTTACTGGCACTTTTTCCCCATGAGTACACTGGAGGATTTACCACACTGGGAAAGGTACCAGCCAACCAGTCAGGATGCAGCATTTGGCACATTCGATTTACTCCATTGTATAACTGCAGTTATACAATAAACCCATGTGTACAGTAAATTTAAAAATGTGCTTGTTTAAAATAAATGTAAAAATGTGTGTAACAAAAATTAAACATACATTTAATTATGTTTTGTTTTTGTTTTTTTATAAATGCATTTTCTCAGCTGTGGGATATTAAAGAATTTGCACGTGGGTAGTGACCATAGCTAACCAATCAGGTTATAGGATTTTTAAATCTGTTGTATCATAATGAATAATGTAAGACAGGATGCACACAGACTTTGTAAGCCATGATCCATCAGCTCTGATGAGGCATGACACTGCATACCAAAATGTCAGCTGGTGCATACACGTGCCCAGCTGACGTACATTTATTTTGTTACCTGCTACCTGACATGTCAGGAAACATGATGCATTACAAAGCTGAGTATTTGTGAGTTAGCTATCCACTGCAATAAGTAGCTATGCTGGGACTGAGTACTGGCAGCTCAAAATAAAGTTTCACCTTGGGGGTAAGAATAGGTTGCCTAGTGGCTTTAAATTTTGATTTTGTTGGTGTCAGCTGCCAGTTAGTGTTCATGGAACCAGTCCATAGGACCATCTGTGTGACATATATAATTCCCTGCCCACAGAGCACTACTGTTTTGGAGTGTCTGAACGTTTTCTTTTGTCAGTGTGGTACCCCCGGATTCAATGACATGTTCATTTGCATTTCGATAAAGTTATAATGACTCTTGTCAAGCTTTGAGCATAGTACAAAAGGGTGGCAGTGCAAAGTGGCAGCAGAATGCACCCTCCCCCTCATTGTGTGTCACCAGCCTTTTTAGGCCCATGTCTTCTGTGTTTTAATCAACTGATTTTTTAAATATACAGTATAGGAGATGATGCAAACATCAGATCACTATATCTGCTTTTGAAATAATTAAAGAAAGGTATAGATTCCCTCAAGGGAGTATACTATTGGCTTTTCAGAAGCCTGTGTCAGCGTAATAGTATTTTCTCGGGTCATTTATATGCAATGTCCCTGCCAAGTTTGAGGTCTGACATGTCTGCTGCACCTGCTATGTCTCATCCTCCTTCTGCTGACTTTTAAACTTTGCACTGTGCTGCAGCTGACTTTGAAGTTTTACTGAAATACTTCTGTCACTTAATTTTGTCTGCTGCTATCGATCAAAAACTAGGGTTTTGTCCCTTTATAGTTTTTAAGCAATACATGAAACTGTTGTCCTGACTGAAAGAGCTTGGTGCTGGTGTCAAAATGTATAAAAGGTAGTTATTTCCAGTAAGAAAAATATGCTCCCAGTGACTTGAGAAAAATACTTTGGGCTGTGTGAAAATTAAAACCTTTCTTCCCATCTGACGTCTAAACATTTCATCCATTCAGGTGTCGGATGGAAAGGAAAGTTCAATTTTTTACTTTAGGTTTCCTTCTTATGTTGGTTCCAATGTTTCCTTCCCTCTGGGCTGTGACCCATAATTCTTATATAAACAAATTTCTAATGAGCCGCAAGGTCTAAATTGCAGTGCCATTTGATTTGGCGATGAAAACATTTGACAATCGCAATGAGACACAATAGGCTGTGAGTTTCTTTCCCTGAACCATGTGCCCAGGTGCATTGTGATACCAAAGGTGCTTGCACTAAGTGTGTTCAACCACCTGGAAGTTTGGTTCAAGAATAGGAACCCACACCTTGAAGTGTCTTATTGTGCTTCTTAAATGGGTACACTGTAAAAAAAAAAAAAAAGACAATTTTTGCTTATTATTAACAGACCATTTTTTAATTGAAAAGTGGGAGAGAGAAATGGGGAACCAGCAGCTACTGAAGCTGCGAGCATGGCACTGACAGAGCATGGTACTGTGATAATGAGTGGAAGTGGGTTGTCAGGAGCTGAGAAAGGACCCAGCTCGAGAATGGAGATTTTAGAAAAACAAACCTCTTTAACAAGCATTTTATCACAAAAGGCTTTGATTCTTGACCAAATGACAGACATTTTCTCCACCAATCAGGATGCAGGATTTTCCTAAACCATTTGATCAGCATCATTAAATAACTACATCAAGTCAATATTTGACAGCCAGTGTCTAGTAAAATAAACTTTAAAATTATTATATTTATACCAAGTACCTTACATACCAAAGCATACATACACCTGCGCAGACACACACACACTGCCATTAACATTTGCTGACTCATACTCAGACATTTAGCGCACTCAGCTGAACAGTACGTAGAGTACAGCACACACACATTGTCAGGATGTGATACTCAGTGAGCTTTTCATCTCATGGGACCCATCCTGTCAATGTTAAAAAAATATCCAGGAGAAGCAGTTCACATAAGAACAATGCACAGGGTTCCTAAAAAGCATACAGGGAAAGAAGGAAGAAATGAGATATATAGCCTGCAGAGCTAGGGGGTTGAGGGGGGAGGGTCAGTAGAATCCTCATATTTTCAGCTGGGGGGAAGCAATTAATTTTGACACCCTCCCACCACACACACACACACACACATTTCAACCTGTGGATCAGCATTAGTTTAAAATACAAAGTCAAGTTAAAATTATGAGCACAGCAGCCAGGCATAAACTTTTTGTACTTGATATGAAGAGAAAATCAAAAGGTATATTTTGGAAAAAAAAAATCTATATTACATTTTGGTTTTCTATTGAATGGGTTGCACTGTATAGTTGGGATTCTTTGCTTCTCTTAAAACGTTCTAAAAGTTGTACATCCTGACCGTATGCTTCTTTTATACTTATGCATCAATTCCTGTAAATAAACCATATTTATAAATATGTGTGGATTATTCAGGGTTTTAAAAAGCTAGGTAGATTGCCTGACTTGTGTTTAAGAAGGCAATTGTACTCTCAATGACCTGGTCGCGGCACTACGTGGCTCTGCTGAGCCATTGTTTAAATTAGATTAGCCCCTCCCCCCACCCCATGTAGGCAGTTTCTGACCCCCACTTCTTGTTATGTTTCTCTTCCGTGCTTTACTTTATGGGTCCCTCTTTCTCAACCACATTTATGCACTCTTATCCTCCAAAGTCAGCACAAAGCTGCATAGTAGCAATATGCAACTCCTTAGGGTAGGTCAGGGCAGCAACGCATTTTGAGATCAAAAGTTGCTTGGGAACGGGCTTATACATTTTTTTCTAGATATGACTCACTCAGATTTAGACCCACCATAACTGACACACCCCCTATTAACTTTCACTCACTCTCACTCCCATGCACTTTCTCGGGCAGTTCTCAGGATGCCAGCTGTAAAGGAGAGTGGAACACCAAGAGTTTCTTATTACAGAATATGCAGGGGCATGTGCAGTAATACACCTGTATAAGCAATACACTTCTCTGCATACATATTTGAGATTTCTCATTGAACCGTCGACTTAAAGGCTTTCTGATTTTGTCAACTTTTTTTAAAATTCTAACATGTTTTTAAAATCCAGCATCTTCATCAGTTTTCAGCAGCGGCAAGCACTTCTTAGGTTATTTTCCAGTCACTGTTCACATACCTGAATTGCTCTGGTGAATTGTTGCTCTGTAACTTTGTCAATCTGCACCTTGTTAAAGTGCTGCTACACTGTTAATCTTCTTACACTTGCATTGCTGAATTGATGCCCTGCACCACTGCCCTTTTGCACCTTGTTATTATATTTGCTGGCCGATAATGCATGTTTGTCTGCTCAATCTGCTCACAACCAGCTTGCATAATAGCCTGTAGGTTAGGTTAATGAGCTGTGAATGAGCTCAGTGCATCCAGTGGACCTGGGTTTGATTCCCATAACCTCTGCTTGCATACTGTATGACTCTGAACAAGTCGCATAACCTGCCCAGTGCTCCCAGGTCACCCATGAAAACAGGCACTTGTGCCTAGTAGGATTTATCCAGTTACAAAAGAATAAAAATAAAATTACTCTTCTACAACCACTGCCTTTTTTATACTTTTTCATCTGGTGCAACACTGTATGATTGTACTTTTAGTAATGCTTCCTTGTACCTGTCTCCCCATTACGCCTCTGGAAATGAACTGCCTCAGTTTAGCAGGCCCCATCTGGTAAAACTTTTAAATGAATAAAAAATACTTTTTTCCGAGTTTTTTTTTTTTTACATTAGTCTTACTGGTGATATTGTCAACTAATTTAGTAGCTTTGATAAAATACAATAGTAGACCATGGAATGTTTTATTTATTTCTGATTCTGAACATTCATTCCAGTGCTAGGGGAGATGTGTAACGTGATGAAGTACAAAATGTTCTGCACTCCATTTCTACAATAGGTGTCAGGACTAGTTACATTGCATTGGTACATCAGTCAAGGTGAATGACGAAGCAAAACATTTCAAAAACCCCTTTCCAGAAATTATTTCATGCACTGTGCATAACATGTTAAGAGCTTGCTTATCTGTCTCACACACGTCTTATCTGTTTTTTTATAGATTTTTTTCTTTAAAAGTTGTGAGTGCAGAAATTAAGGACCCTGTACTTCTCAGTTATGTTAGCTCTGACATTTGTTTGATACTTTAAAACTGGATTATTTTAAGATATTTGAGCAATGGTAAACTGTATGTAACCCTCTTTCCACCTTTACTCCCACCAGTTGTTTTTCCTTCCCCCCTCCCCACGCTTATTTGATGATGAATTCTTGCACTTTGAAAGGGATTTTCTTCAGCTGATGGAATCACTGCATCTTGCGCAAGTTATTACTTCTGCGACTCAGCAGCATGGACATGCCTTGGATTTAGTTTTCTCCCTGGGGCTTGTGGTTGGGAACCTTGAGACTGAGCTGGTCAGTTGACTGGATCATTGTATGGTGAAGTTCTCCTTCAGGGCCCCCCCTGTAGTCCTCCCCTTTAGAGGCGTTTCAGTACTTCCCTTTAAGAGGATTTAGACCAGAAGGACTGCAGGTTGTTCTGAACATCTTGGAGATGTTGGCAGCATGTGAGATGGGATCAGAGAATGTGGCATTGACCTGTAACAAGGTTATTGCTGAAGTCTTTAACTCCATAGCACCTACCCGTGTATGATTCTGGGTCTCACACTTAGGTTCCCCATGGTTTGATGGGGAGCTTAGGGAGCTGAAAACCAAGTGTTAGAAGTTAGAGTGCTTTTGGAGGAAGTCCGGGCTCCAGAAGGACAAACTGGCTTCTTTGATTCATTATGATGAATATCAAAGGGCAACCTCCTTTAAGAAGGCAGCATTCCTGCCCAAGGATGTTGCAGCTGGGAGGAATCAACTGGCACAACTTTTCCATACTGTGGATAGGTTACTAAATCCAACCTGTCTTCAGCTGGCAAGAGCTGGTTCATCGGCTAAATCTGAAGAGTTTGCTCAATTCTTCTTAGACAGAGTGTCCTCTATTCAGGCCGGGATGTCTCCAAATGGGCTGGACCTACACTTCATAGATTCACAGCTGCCTTGGGGAGAGTTTTGGATGATTACAATGGAAGAGGTCTGCAAGGTGATTGTGGAGCTGCAGCCCTCTTGTTGTGAACTAGACCAAGGGCCCCACGCATCTACTAGTGAGTTGCGTGTTTTTTTTGGGGTTGTTGTTTGTTGGAATAGTTTGGTGCTCCCTTTTGGAAGGGGTCTTCCCAAATGCACTGGTTTGGCCTCTTCTGAAGAAACCATCCTTGGACCCAGATGTTCTAGGAAATTACCGCCGTATGTCTAGCCTAACTTTTTTATGTAAGATTATTGAGAAAGTTGTGGCACAGCAACTTGTGGTACATCTTATAGCTCATGACATCTATGAGCCTCTCTAGTTTGGTTTTAGATTGAGCATAGCACTGAGATGGCATTGGTCAGGGTGCATAATGACCTCCTGAGGGTGAGAGATAGGGAGGGGTGAATGGCCAATTCTCGTTCTTCTCAATCTTTCCTCAGCATTTGACACTGTGGATGATGGGTTGCTGTTGGACCATCTGAGGGAGTACAGAGGGCTCACTGGCACTGTCATTTGCTGATTCAACCTTACCTCAGGGATAGGATACAGAGGGTGGTGATAGGAACTTCATCATCCCTAATGCCCCTTCTCTGTGGCGTACCCCAAGATTTGGTCCACTCACCTATACTGTTTGCAGTGTACTTGCTCCCCCTAAGGAGGATCATTCGACAATACAATTTGGCTTTCCATTGTTATGTAGACGATACCCAGTTGTATTTGTCTTTTGCATTTGAGACACCTGATGCCATCAAGATGCTGAATTTATGCCTGTCTAAAATTTAGAGGTGGATGGAATCTAGTTGGCTGAGATTTAAACCAGACAAGACTGAAATTCTGGTGACTGAGCTGGGTCAGGGGCAACAGAAGTAGTCATGGGAGAAACAGGGCTTCAGCTTGGGTCTTCCAGGCTGCTGGCCTCTGAAAGATGAAAACTCTGTGAGTAATGTTTGATGATCGACTGACACTGAAGGCTCAGGTGTCCTCTGTAGTCAGAAGTAGCTTTTATTATCTCTGGAAGATCAGTTGGATTAAGTCTCCTCCTGAAGATCTGACAACACTGGTGCATGCATTTGTGACATCTATGCTGGACTACTGTAATGTGCTCTACCTCGGGGTTAATGGAGGTACCCTATGATGTTTGCAGCTGGTGCAGAACACAGTGGCCAGGCTACTGACTGACCTTGTGAGGTTCAGTCATGTGACCCTGGTCCTGCATGATCTGCACTGGCTACCTGTGAAGTGGTGTGTTACCTTCAAGACTTGTTTACTAACCTACAAAGCCCTAAATGTGGGAGGCTTAGAGAAACAGTATAACGCAGTGGTTTAAGGCTCTGAGCTGCAAATCTGGTGACATCCAGCAGACCAGACCTGGGTTTGAATCCCACAGCTTCCACTTGCATACTTTGTGACCCTGAGCAAGTCACTTAACTTCCCTGTGCTCCCAGGTCGCACCTGTAAAAAAGCTTTCAGCTTAGTGTGCTTCTCCTGGTTAAACAACTAAAAATAAATAAATAAATAAATGGGCTGGGTGCTGACTACCTGTCGGAGCTTCTGCATCCTGTCTAGTCCTTGCACCCCCCTTGCTCCACTGAGGAGGGTCTCCTCTCTGTCCTCAGGGCCTAGCTGAAATCCTGTGGGGATCAGACATTTGAGGTGGCCAGCTCTTTATTGTGGAACACACTGCCTAAGGTACTGAGGGAGGATCCCTCAGTGGAGGCCTTTAAAAGAAGGTTAAAAGCTTACCTGTTAAGACAAGCCTTTAGGGATCAGGAGTAGTCTTTAGTATTTATTTTGATACAGCTGCTGTTTTTAACAGAGTGATTATAATTTATTTATTTTCTGCATTACTGATTTTACCCTTGCTGTGCCATGGACTGATATATCAGTCCAGAATCCCTACACATTCTAATTCTGTCAGCAGCCTAAGGGTTAAGCCATTCTTTACTTATTTGTTCTGTTTATTTACTGTATTATTTTACTATTTGCCTGTCTATACCTGTATGGCACCCTGAGCCTCTGGGAAGGGCACCTTATAAATAAATAAATTCACTACTAGTACTACTATTACTACTTATTTCCTCCCCACCCCTTACCTCTCTGGTCCCTCAGGGGTGTCTCCTCTATCTACTGTTACACGTGTACTTCCTGGAGCCATGTTAACTACTGCTGTTACTGTTTTGAAAATTGTTAGTTTACCATCCTACCTGCCTTGCCTGTTGCCTATTTTATGTTTACCTACTGCTGTAAACATTTAGGCATGGATTTTCAAAGGTACGTGACAGTTTTTTGCAGCAATTGTGCAATCGGCAGCATAACTGTTAGACTGCAAAAAAAGTGGTCTAACTTAATATTGCATGTACAATAATTTGCACACAGGAAATGTTGCATTCATCAAAATATTGCCACCTGCACTATTATTTTGCCTTGAAGCACAGACGTGTTGGAAATGCATCAGAATATTTGAAAATAGGGCACAGACATCCAGGTGCATTTAAAATGATACAGCTGCAGCAAAAGAAATTACACAAGCGCTGCAGCCAAACCTTTGAAAATCCAGGCCCTACTGTTCTCGTTGTGGTATTGTTTTGATGACGACTGTATCTGCACATTTAGCTTTCCTGTACCCTTATGCCAGGATGTGTCTGGAAAGCGGGTATCTTAGTGCAGCAGACTTTGTAAACAAAACATAAAATAAATTATAAATTTCAATTGTTGGCTTGTTTTAGTTTATATCTGACATACTATTTTGCTGTGTACCCCTCAGCACCTCTTCATACTAGTCAGTAGTCAATGCACTTTATCGTATACACATGTAGTCATAGGCATGCACAGGGGGATATCTGTCGTCTGTATGTCTATTGATCTATCTATATATCTATCCATCTATCTATCCATCTATCTGCATATCTACTTTTTCCCCAAAGCAGTGGTTAGCAGTTATTTCACGTTAAAAAATAGGGTATAAAAGATTGACAACATTGAATAACTTCATTGGTTAAAACACAGCACATGACCAATGATTATTTACCTAGATATTGCATAGTTGGTAAAGAATCTGCCCTAATCTATCTAAAAACAACCTTAATAAATGGAGATAAAACCTTTTTCCATTAAAATAAACTTTGTAAACACAAAAATCCACAACAGGACATAGGTTTCTTCAAAACAAGTGCAGTCTGTGGTTCTTTCAAAGGCACAAAGCTTTTGTTACTAAACTTACTTCTTCCAACTAACAACAACCTAATTAAAGGAAAATAGAATCTTTTTACATAACAAAAAAAAGATTTTTCATTTTATAGACACTATAACTCATTCCAGGACATGGGTTTCTTGGTAATAAATGCACTTTCAGGGTACGTTGAAATTTACTTGGCTGTTGGCCTCGTGCATTAAAATTTACCCGGTGCATGCATTAATTCTCTAGAAACGTATGCCCTGTTGTGGATTATTGCTTATGTATTCCCTTTCCCTGTTTAAACAATTGTGATCAAAACTAACAGTAACTATCCAAACGTACATTATAAAATAAAAGACACGTAATTCTGCTATACTTGGAAATAAACCCATTGAGGGGGCTAACAAGATCATAAAGCTACCCACCCTTCAGGCTTGTGGCTTCATGATCTGGTTACCCCCCCTTGATGGGTTTATTTCCTTATATACCACACTTACCCATCATTTATTCTCTATATATGTTATATATATTATGTATATACAGCAGCACCAGCCAGGATACAATGCAGTACCTTGCAGTATTGCTGCGGTAAATCTGCAGAGTGCTGCAGTATGCTGCAGGGAACAGTGTAATTCAACAGCAATTAAGCCCTTTTGTCATGCAGTATTTTACAACATGTCCTTTACTGCTAAGTGTTGCATTGCATTGTGGCTGACACCACTATACACACATATATATATATATATATATATATATACTAGTTATATGGCTTTGCCCCCTATAAAGTAGAATTCTGTTATCCAGGGCTGCAGATAATCCTTCTGTGGAAACATGCTAACAACATAGTTGCTCCCCCCACTCACTGTATTCTTCTCTGCAGTTCAATGCAGGTAGCACAGTTGTTATGCAGTGCTCTGATTATAGACTGAAAATCTGTGGCACGGTTACAGTTAAGCAATTAACTGAAAGCATGTGCAGAAAAAGACCCCATATATTTTTACTTCTTACTAATATCTCCAAGGGATCAGGGATCCTAAAAACTACAACGGAAAAACACCTCACAGCTTACAGGTACTTTTCTTTACTCTTGACTATGAAGATTTTAATTAACTAGCCAACCAGAAAAAGAGCTACCACAGAAAAGCAGAATCAGTGAATTGGGATGTAAGGGGAATGGGGCTTCAAAATGTAAAAACAGACACAGGCTAAGGCGTACTCTCTGAGGTGAATAGCAGAGTTTTCAAATCAATCAATGTTTTCTGTGTAGCAAGCAAAGCACAGGAGTAATAAGATTCATTATTTAGCCTTGGTATCACTACATTTAAAGAGGCATAGCACTCAGTTTGCATGAAACATTGCTGTTGCTGTTAGTGAAAACACAGTAAATGAAATCTATTTTAACGCTCACGTTTTCAAAGGGGAAGGGCCTCTTACATCATCCAAACAGATTACTTCCTGTTGCCCTTTATTTCACATGCAGTCTCCTGCAGTAGAGCTCCAGCTTGGTAGCATGGCTAAGGAGAACCAAGTTCAGAGCCAGGGTAGGAGACTGGGGGAGTATCTGTGACAACATGCAAAGAAGTAAACATTCCCCTTGAGTACAACCTTTTCTCCTGATGGCACATCCCAAAAATCAAGTGGTCTCCCTTCCACCCCCACTCCTAGGCACAAGAACCTCACCTGCATGACAGCCTACATTTTAAGCAGACATGGTGACAATGGATAATAGTTCTTCTTATGCAAGACAACCAGTTGTGATGCTCCTAATAAATCCCACTATGGGATCCTCCTGTCTGGCCTCCCTGACTTGACGATGTCCTCCAGACAGCCTGTCCTCTCCCCCTCCCTCCCACGCCACTTCCCATCCCTACCGCCACCCTGTCCAGGTATTATCTAGGTATGTCCAGGGCTGTACCCCAATGTAACCCTTGGGTACCTTGTATATGACTGTAACCTATTATAAGTAACATTATTATATAACCTGCGTGTACTCTATTTTTAATGTTCTGCACCTGTACTGTTCTCACTGTTGTAATTAGACTATGTAACTCTGTCTACCCCCCCCATGATGAGGTGCCTTTGTAAATGAGTCCTTGACTCAAAGGTTGTAAATCCGACTTTTCTAATAAATAAATAAACATGTAATACTCAATGGGCTATTCCATCTTTCCAATTTTACAAGGGGGCGAGCTGAGACACTGCGAGTTTGTAATAAACAATACAGTATCTGTGGTAGAATTGGAACCAGGAGTCTCTTGCTACACTGTCCAGTGCTGTACCCACTGGTTAAATCATATTGCAACTCTTCTATTATGTTCTTACTTTACTTACTTTTCTTATAGTCCTTCAGGTTGGTCATCCAAGCAACTCTTCAGTGTTTGGCAGCTCTGGGTGTGGGGAACCGAAGCCACCTTAAAATTCAATTTGTTTCATTGATTTATCCCACTGTTTGTGCCCAATAACGACTTATTTATTAAGTAAGCCCTTCTGCTCTTTTGGTCTAGAGTCTCCCCTGCCTCAGTAACTCTCCTGAAATGGGCTTAATATTGTTAAAGTGAAAAAATGCTGTTTCTCAGAATATTATTCTTTGTCAACAGAACAGTTTTTTTTTCTTCTGCTAAATGAAAGCATTTTGAAAAAAAAAAAGGTTTTCACTTAATCTGCTCTGGGGGACAGAGTTCATTTTCCATAACAATGTTTTGATGATGTCATGTGTGCCACAAGCAGACAGATTTGGAGAAGTAGACCTGAGGTAAACAAAGTGAGGGTGTTTTATGCAGACTTTACTGTTTGTTTAAACGGAGAGTCGCTATGGATAGACTATAGCATTATATTTTGTCTAAAATTGTTAAATGCTATCCATAACTTTTTAACACTTCATTCTTCTTAAAGAGAACTCCACATATCCTTTAGCAAAGTCACTTATGTTCCCCACACTGGAGAGTCCAGGCATGGTCTTTGTAGGCTGTCTGTTTATATTAGTAAGCCATGTCAACATTTGTGAAGGGTTGCTTCTGTTTAAGATTGGTGCATTTATATTGTGTAGACATGCTTTATATTTGGGGTCGATATACTGATTCTACTTACTGTACTGCTGAAAAGGTTTATTGCTGAATTTGGGACAAAGAATTGTGTTCATCTTAATGCCAGTTATCTAAATCCCACACCAGAAAAATCTCAGTAGCTATAAATACCAGAATAACTGGCTTATGGTTATTGTATATTGCCATTTGTTCTGGGTTGGTTGGTGTTTTCTGCTTAGCTGTGGGAACTGTAATTCTCAAAGATCTTGTAATCTAAGTTCTGAATCAAACATATCTTAAAAACCTCAATTCACAAAATATACTAACATACTAATGGTCTATCGAGTTTGCTTGAAAATCAGCACCCAGCCAGGTCACCATTGCTGCCCTCCCTGCCTCCCCCGTAAATCCCCTTGACCCATCCCCCATCAGGGTTACACCTCCAGATCGGACATTACTCAGTTTAACCTTCCCCTTATACCTGTCCCAGTCTCTCTCTCTCTTGAATCCCTCCACTGTATTAACAACCACCAGTTCCGTAGACAGTGCATTCCAAGGGTCCACCACCCTCTCAGTGAAGTAGCATCTCCTAGGCTCCCCCCTGAGCCTCCCACCAACCAGCCTCGTGGAGTGCCCCCTGGTGGCCCCCTCCTTCCTCAGCAGGAACGCCCTATTTAGGCTGACCCTGTTTACTCCCTTTTGCTATTTAAAGACCACGATCATATCCCCTCTGTCCCACCTCTCCTCCAGAGAGTACAAGTTGAACTCCTCAAGTCTCTCCTCATAGGATCTTTCCCCCAGACTCTGTATCATCCTGGTCACTCTCCACTGGACCCTCTTCAGAAGTACAATGTCCTTTTTTAAGTATGGACGCCAAAACTGCACGCAGTATTCTAGGTGCAGTCTAACCAGGCAGTTATACAGAAAGAGAAGCACCTCCCGTCTCCTAGAGGTTATCCCCCTATACCTTACTCATAGAAAGAACTTTCATTTTTGCTTTGGGAAGATTCTTATATTGTTAGGTGTGCAGGAGCAGTTCACATTTGTGTTCTGAAATTATTTGTTTATGACTCACATTTTTAAAGCATGTTGTTACTGTTAAATGCAGTGAACAGGGAATCATGTATCTTCAGGGATAAACAATCTGTGTTTTCTGAGGACCTTGAAATATTTGAGCCATTTTGGAGGATTTAGCTGTTGTCTAGAGAACAGATGCTTTCAAGTAAAAAGAAGTTGTTGCCCTTTCCAGTGCTTTATTTATTTGTTCATAATTTTTGACCAGGAAAGGAACACTGTGCATCCTGGGGGCTGGATTACATGGATCTGTTTTGTGGATAGAGGGAATGTTGGCCAAGACACCAGGGACAATGCTCTACTCTTTTATTATTTTATTTCAATTAATTTATTTATCCACCACCATGGTGCAGGCTAGCCTGCTCACCAACCCCCCCCCAGCTCCGTCACCCAGTGTGCCACTGACTTACCTCTCCCACTGCTTCCCCCACAGCTAACGCCCCATGGTGAGGGTCGTGGATCAGTGGTATACTGCTGATGAACAGATCTGGTTCCAGGAGAGGACCCAGTAGTCCAGTGCAGAGCCTGTGAGGGGTCGGTGTCATCCTGTATTGTACCTGGCCATTTTCCTCCCCTGGATGAATGGATATGCAATGTCATCCAGATGTGCACATGCATGTTTCTGTGCATGGGACATCGACAGTTGTCATCTCTCCATGCCTCAAGTTGCTGTCCCTGGCTGCCTGTCTCCAAACCTCCACTAGGGGCCAGACAAGTGCCGGGATCTGCAGCCCTCCCTTCCCAGAGGAGGAGAGCAGGCCACTGGATGCTAAATCCTTCTCTCCCTGGCCAACACCCAGTGACCCGAGTCCATTCCTGAACCCGGGTTGCCGGTATGGCAGCAGGTGAAGCACCGTGTCTCAGCCCTCCATGCCACCAGGCCGTCCCAGTCTTTTACTCTTATGATAAGTGCCATGGAATCTGTAACTTCCACCTGAGCAGCCAGCAGAGATGGGCAAAAGGGACCTCGGTTGAACATCTCATCCAAAGGATGACACCTTGACAGTGCAACATTCCTTAGTGCTCCACTAAGGTGTCAGTACTGGGTAATAGCCCGGGTTCTTGGTGTGGGACTAGAAACCATGGCCCTATGATCTTCAGCCCCCAAAGGCATGTGTGCAATCAGCTGAGCCACTGACATGTCTAACTTTGTGAACTTAACCTCCCAAATGCAAATCAATATAGACTATAACTGCTGAGTCTGCCTTTCACTGTGCAGTAACTGTTACAGACTAAACACTGGGAACCAGTATAATTATTCTGCTTAACAAATCATTATGTTCAAAGGTTCCTGATGCATTCTAGTGTTTTATTGATGAATGCTTTTAAATGTCAGTATCTGAGAGCATTTGTGTCCAGTCAGACTTGATGTGTGGCATGCGTTATTCCAACCTTAAGTTGATCCAAACAGTGTAGCTTAAATACATTTAAATTCAAGTATGCATTAGCAATACAATAAACATAAATGCAACTGTAATCTGAACAGTTTGTGTGTTCCATTAAATATATGACCAAGTATTTCATGTTAGTTGATAATTAAATATTTTTGTAATATATTCAGTCTTTGTAGGTCTGTGCAGAGATTGAGACAAAATCACTACATATTTGTAGATTTCTGTTGGCCCTGGTATATAGTATGGGAGGTAGTTTAGGCAAATTGGTAATTTTGGAATGCATATTTAAATTCACAACAGAGAGAAGCTCTATTAATGCACTGAATCTAAGAAATTATAATCAGAAAAACACTGGGATAATAAACATGACAAATTATAAAGAATAAACAGGTGCATGAGATGCCCCAGCGCTAACTGATGAAAGAGGTAATGGCAGAAAACTAGACACTGCAGTCAAGGAGAAACAGTAGAGGAAGTACTGTATTAAAATCGCTTCATTCAACACATACTATATGAAAGCTATGGCAAAACTGGATATGAATATGTCCTGCCTCAAGAACGATGTCAGTTCCTGTCACGATATTAACAAAGCCCTAACTATAGAGATACTACCCCAAGGAAGAAATATACAGATATATTAGAAGACCTTTAGTTGATTGGCATTCTCACAGTCCATCAGTGCTTTCACCCAGGGGAGGGAGGGACACTATTTGGGGTACATAAAATGAGAGGATGAGAGAAGCTTTACCTTGCTGGACTCCTGCAACACATTAGTGAACCCACACTGTACAGGTATTGTACTATATATGAAAAAAGTTATACCTAGTTGAGTGAACTCAGTGAAAAGAGACTATATACAGTAAATGTTCTGAATGTAAGAACCGTTTTAGTCACTTAAAAGGGTTCATTATACATGTACAGAATATGAAAACAGTTTTACTGAAATGAGGGGACTTCATAAACAGAAAAGTAAGCAATAAGAAATAATGGGGGTGTGTGTGGAACAGATTTTACCACACATGTCTTCAGCCCCTGGAAGTGCAGTAAAATCTGTTCCATGCACACCCTGGAGTGTCTTGTTGCACTTATAAAATAGGTGCCTTTTTTTACTTTTTATACTTGGGAAAAGCATGTTTATATGTAGAAACAATAGATTTACTTGTGTGCATTTATGATAAAATAGTCCTTTCACCCACTGCAAATGATGCCATTGATGAAGTCATTGTATTACTGCTGGGCAAAGTTTGTCCTTCGCTGGCATCAGTACTACTTGTTTTATTTTGTTGATAGTAGTGATGTAGGAACACCCCACACACACACACACCTCCGTGTACTATTGTGTGATTTTCTTTTTCTTTAATGGGAAGTAACTCTGGTTGAGAGGAAAGAGAGAGCGCTGTGGGTTTTTCTTGGTGGGGGGAGGTGATAGATTTCACCTGAAAACACCCATAAATGTTCAAATGTACATGTTCTTATATACCTCAGGAATGTATTTCAGCAGTTTGGGCCAGCCTCTGCCTGTGTAACTGTGTGTGTGTCACATTTTCTCTTTGTTTGAGAAGTATTATTGCCTACTTTCTTTTTCCTGTTTTTTTTTTCCTCTGTTTTTCCCTACATTGAAGATATGGAACGTTTATCATGGAATGTTTACCATGTGATACATGGATTCAAAATTCTGCTCAGTTTCACTGGCAGAATGATCCTCTCCTGACATACTGTACACACACACACACACACACAACATAGAGGCTAATGGATGGGCAACAGTGAACAACAACACTGTTGTTCTCCTTGAGATGTTGTCATGACAACCATGTAAACCTTGACAGCGAAGCTCAGAAGGTTTTCTGTTGTTATACAACCTCAAGAAGTGAACACAGTGTTGTTGTTTACTGTTGCCCATCCATTGTCTTGTATAGTGTATGGGCAACAGTAAAATCAACAGCTGCTCACTTAACGTTGCGCCGCAATTTCTGACATTGTTCCAACCACACCTCCCACCCAAACCGAGAGCAAGCTCCACTCTGTTCGGTCCCCAGCTCTCACATAGTCTTTTTTTTTTTAAATAAATCTAAACACGGCCGCTGCCCTTACTTTGACAGATTTGCTTGGCACGGTTCTGTTTTGGTGCCAGCACTCATGGCGACCGCAATTTCCCGGACTCCAACACATTGAGATCTGCACATGTGCAATGACAGTCGATGCTGTTGTACCATTGATGTGTCATACTCAAGATGGTACAACATGTTGACATCACATCAATGATTCAACGGCATTGTCTTTCTACTGATTTTCTCCATATCGGCCCTCTCCCATACACTATAAATGCCTCTTCTAGAGCCAGAGACTCAATTGTCTCACTGTCAGGGCAAGCACAAGAGATTTCCCCGATGAGCAGGTAAAGAGAGAAGGGTGATTTTTCATTGTCAACCAAGAAACAGTTGTAATGAAAATTATAAACCATACTTAATGTTTCTGATTTGTTTACGTGTGTAAGAAGAATGTGATGATCAGGGAAACAAAATTGATTTGTTTTATTTTTTATTTAAGGTAGTTCTATTTTTAAGGCCCAGATGAAGGTCTTTCTTACAGTGTAAAGGTAGCAGCCATGTTTGTGATGGAAGATCAATTCTAGTTGTAGGGGGACTGATGGAAAATAGTTCCGGGTGTAGGAGGACTGATTTGCTCATAGTGTGATGTGGTTTATGACTAGGATGACTGTGCATTTAAAGAGATTTAATGCACAGTCACATGATATGTTTTGACCAATGAGACTTCTTAATTTTTGATGCCCATTTTATAATACTGTATAAATGCACAGAATGTGAGTGGTTTGTCTCATTGTTGGACACACATTAGAGCTGTGTGTAATGCAAAATTCTGCTGGCTGAATTCAGGTGGAATGGCAGTTGAGTTTCCAAACTGCTTTCCGGAATTTTTCAATACATTTCATGGAATTCCAAAAGTCTGTTAATCTAAGCCACAAATTAGGTATTCATGATTTATATAAATCATGTATTAGTTTTCTGCAGTTTATGTAAACTAAGGAACACTAATCCAGCTGTTTTATATAAACTGCAAATTACTAATCAGCGGTTTCAATACTGCTGCTATAATGTCAGAATTTCACTTTAACAGAATTCCATGGGATTAAGCCAAATTTCTGGAATTCCATCAGAAGCAGAATTTGAAAATTCCACATAGCTCTAACACACATACAGTACCATTAAAGGGCAACACTGTGGGGATGCCATAACAGTATACTGAACATGAAACTGGTTTAACACAGTTGAGCAGCCTCACAGTAAAAAATAACTTTATAAATGCATACAATTTGAGAGTGATTTTACTCAGCTGGAAAAACATACTATACCCGTGAATTCGCACTGCAGAGGTGCAATAACAATATGTAGAAAAAAGTCTAATTTTACTCCGTTGATTGTGTTCACAATGAAAAAAAGGCTGTAAATGTTCTGAATGAGATAGATAATACACAGTGGCCCAGATAGTCAAAACATTGCCCCAAGCCTCAAGTAGCACTGCCCAGGGTGCAAACATTGCCTGGCCCAAATCGCCCACCATATTCAAAAGGAATAGCCCGGTGCTAACCCTGCTGAATATAGTATGCAAAGGAAGTGGGGCAAACTGGTCTGGGAATGCAGGGCAAACATAGCCCAGGAATAAGACAGCACTTAATATAGCAACAGGGAAGTGCACACTGCAACTGCAGCCCAGTACACCCTGGAGCAAGCCTGTGTTGCAGGTGGAGAACATTGTGTATGATTGCACTGAGAAGACCCACAACACCTGCAAACAACAATGCAAGCCACACACTGCAGAACTGCTATGCTGATGTGTAGTTTGCCCAAGCCAACCAGATTGCACAGTACTAACACATTAGCCCAGGGCAAACAGGAGCCATATTCAAAACTCCCATGCAAATTAGCCTACTTAGGTAATCTGTGAGCAAACAGATATATTTGCATCTCATTAACTGCTGCTTAGCATGCATTACCACACAGTTTTCCCGGTGCTACTGCATGGAACATACAGCTCCACTTTTTGGTTGGAATGGTAGTACAAGCTGGATGCTGCAGGCCAAGGCATGCCCACAGCGTGTCCTGTTGGTCAGCAGGGAAGTACAGGCTGGAAGAAGCAGCAGGAACTGTATGCTGGCAGGCACAAACAGAGCAGACATCCTGCCCATGCATCACTGCAAGCGGTACATCACAAGGTACATATATATATAGAGAGAGACAGGTAGAGAGTGATAACTATGTGACACATAGCTATATATACATTTACACACACACACACACACACACATATATAACACACATCCACTGGCCATATGTGCCCTTGTAGATGCCCCCACAACAGCATAGGCACCCCATGGCAGGTGTGGGTGGAACACAGTGGTGGGACCCACGAATGCATAGGACAAGCATAGGGCACGCCTGGTGGGGGTGGGAGGACATGGGCTGTAGGTTAGTAGGACGTGCAGCACATTAGGGACATTAGGGACCTGGGCAGACTGGCTGGGCCTGGCAGTCTGCCCTGCTGTCATGGTCCCTGTTGACATGTGTGTGCCTGTTGCACACCCTGGTAGTCTAGTGGTCCCCCCCAGCATGATCCCCAACCCCTGTTCCCTGAAGAAAATCAGGCTTTAACTTGGTAGTCTAGTGACTCCCCCCAGCACGATCCCTGACCCCTGCTCCCTGTAGAAAATCAGACATTACCCTGGTAGTCTAGTGGTTCCCCTCACCCGGCAGTGACACCCCCGTGTATCCCAAGCAACATTCAGGAACCAAGCTGGCGACCGGCTCAGCCCTCCTCTCACCACCACGGCTGGCCGCCAACTGAGGTATGAATGAGTGCTCACTCATTCGTACGTCAGTCGGCAGCTGGCTGTGGCGGTGAGAGGAGGGCTGGGCCGGTCACTGGCTCAGTTCCTGAATGTTGCTTGGGATGCACTGGGGCATCACTGCTGGGTGAGGGGAACCACTAGACTACCAGGGTAATGTCTGATTTTCTACGGGGAATGGGGGTAGGGGAACATGCTGGCGGGACCACTATACTACCAGGGAGTGACATCCTAGTGCAGATACCGGGCCAGGGTTTGTGATGGGGGGGCACCACCGCTGCATTTCCATCAGCTTTTTGTTGGCAGTATCTAGCACCATGCTACAGGTTGCGCTAATGCCTGTAGCGTGATGCTACACTTTTGAATATGCCAGTGCACCAGCATTCAGGGCCCCTCCCCTGCATACATTATGGTTGAGCGTCAGCACTAACACCTAGCACCGGTGCTAACTGTCCCTTCGAATATTGCAGTTGGGCGAAAAGTCGGCGCTAGTCCAGCACAATGGCTTTGCGCCCGGCGCTAAGCTTTGAATATCCGGGCCAGTATATTTTATTCTGGAAAAGGGAGAATGTAAAGAAGCATTTTTATTTGCTTGAGTCACACTAAAGTCATGCACTGTCTCACAGTGCAACCTTGATCAAGTTGCCTAACCTTCCTGGACTTTTGTTTCCTGAACTGTAAAAGATGGTAGAGGAGGCAGGACCCTACTGAAAATAAGAAGTTTTATTTCAGTTTGGCTGTCCTTCTTAATTTGGTAATACTTACAGTGTCAGTGGCTCAGTAGGTAGCACACTCGCCTCTGAGGCCGGGAGATCAGAGGGCTGTGGGTTCAGTTCCCACATCTGGCACCTGGGTTAATATCCCAATACTGACACTGTAGTGCAGCATGAGAGGGGTGCTGCACTTCTGAGGTGCCGTCTTTCAGATGAGATGTTAAACCGAGGTCCCATCTGCCTGGATTGGTGGTAGTTCAGGTGGATGTTAAAGATCCCATAGCACTTATCGAAAAGAGTAGGGAATTTTGTTTTATTAAGTATTGTAGAGCATCACAACAAAATTACAAACAAAATCAAACAGAGAAAAGAAAGAATTACAAAATCACGACTTCAGGTAACTGGAACATCCGAATCAGTTATCCAAGGAAGATTACGCCACACATTTCGAATATACAGTGCAGTTTGGTAAGCTGTTTCCTTATGATACAAGCAGCGCATTTCCTTGCAAACGTTCCCCACGATATCATCATAAAACAATAATTTTTGTTGTAATGTGAACAAACAAAGAGCATTCCAAATATACCATTTGAGAATAGCAAATAACACAGTTAAGGTACTAGAGTCCCAAGAAGACCATTCCCTGCCATAAGTCCCATAAATCAACGTTTCATAAGAAATCTTCTGAAAAGGTAACATATTCCAGCACAGGGCCACATAAGACCAAAAAGAATGAATAAAAGAACACGTAAAAAATAAATGAAACATAGTCTCAGATTGTGCCACACATGAGGCCTACTACAAAATCTTTCGTTCATAGCTTTATGTTTTGATTAGATTTAACATTCAATTTTTCATGGCAACAAAGCCACAGAACATCTTGAAATTTGCAAGGCACTAAGATTATTCTGAAACAGTCGCATAACGTCAGACGTCAAAGATGGGGGGCATAAAGGACGAGTAACAGACTCCTTAAAATGTTTATCCTGCACCTCAGAGTATAGCAATTTCTTTGAATAATGCAAAATAAGGTGAGATGTAATACCCCGACTTTTAAGGCGCACAAAAATAAATCTATAATAAGCAGAGGAAAAGGGAACCGTTTTAAAAATTTTCAGGGAATCCGAAACCCAACCATCATACCAAGCTCAAATCCGACATTTAAACAAAGGCGACCAACCAGTAAGTCGCCCACTACAAATAGGATGAAGATTAGCGAACAAGAATTGAATAAACAAAAACAGGATTGGATTTATCATATGCAATCCGCCATCAGCCACCCGAAGATACAATATGTTACGTTTAATAGGGTTCAGTCTACTGCACCAGATGGCTTGGAAAAATAAACCAGAAAGAGTGGCATCACGTTCTTTAGGCGGGGGAAAAATCATACTTATATATAAAAATAAAGGCAACAAATAAGTCTTGACCAAATATACCCGTTTACGTTTGCCCATAGTATACTTGTTCCAACCCTCTACCCACGCTTTCCCCTGTGCAATGTTCAAATCCCAGTTAACGAGATCTTGTCTACCAGTGTCGAAGGCAATCCCTAAAATAGAGATGGGACCCATTGTCACTGGTATACCATCCAGATGTGTGGCAGAAAAGTCGAACCCTAAACATTTAAGGACACATTTACCTTTATTCAGGCTTATACCAGAAGCAGTACCATAAACAGAACAAAACTCAAGAGCTCTATGCAATTCAGCCGCCGATTTCAGGAGTAGACAAATATCATCTGCATAAGCAGCGGCAGTCCAAGGGGCATGAAGTCCAGAAAGCAGAACCGGAGTAAAAAAAGCGAACATCATTTAACAACCGGAGTAAAGGGTCTATACAAAAAACAAATAACAAAGGGCTTAAGGGACACCCCTGACAAACACCCTGTCGAACTGGGACCATCGGCCCCAAAAACCCATTCACCAGAGGTCTAATAAAGACACAACGGTAAATAGCCTGTAACCATACAAGAAAAGTATTAGGAAGACCATATCTGCGAAGAGTCAGCCATAAAAACTCAAATTCCACTGAATCAAAAGCTTTCCTTTGGTCCAAAGACACCACCAATCCAGTGGTAGAAGCAAATGAACTGGCTTCAAACACTTCCCTCAGTACAATCAATTGGTCCGTTATTACCCTACCCAGAACAGCACAAGATTGGTGATGGGAAATAACACCCGACGCAGCCACAGATAAGCGAAGGTCTAATATCTTCATCAGAATTTTAAAATCAACATTCAACAAGCAGATCGGCCTCCAATTTTCTAAGTCTTCCCTAGCCCCTTTCTTATACAACAGGGTTACCACACCCATAGTCGTATGAATAGGAAAAGTGCCCTTTTTTAACATAAAATTATAGACCTGGGCCAATTCTTGGGAAATATACGGCACAAGTAATGCATACAACTCTAATGGAAGGCCATCCAACCCCGGCACCTTCCGTCTTGGTAATGCAGCCACTGCCTCCAAAACCTCCGTAGGGGAAATTTCCGAGATAAGGGCAGCAGCAACAACAGACCCTGAGAGGACAGGAACATCCAAAAAAGGGGAACCAGTAGGAAAAGGTAGCAGTATCAGTAAGCTGTGTATCAAACTGTTGTTCCAAATGCCTAGACACCACTGACATTATATCAGATTGTTTCGTAACAGTCGACATATCAGAATCCCAGACAGCAGACATGGTTTTACGCTGAATTCGGGAAGAGCAACTAAGAAAAGGGCAGATCTCCGCTAAAGACCCCTGTGTCCCAAACCGCTGTTGCATATTTAAAGATGCCATTTTCTGCTCATGAAAGTCCTGCATTTTTTGTTTAAGAAGTCGAATTTGGTCCCCATAATTATGTTTAGTGGTATATGCCAAACTCAACACTTGCTGTAGCTGCTGTCTGAGCGTCTGATATTTCACCTTTTCTAAGTCTGAGACATGTTTGCTCTCACATAATAAAATAGTCTGTAAATCAGACTTCAAGCTATCCCACCAAAGAAAGGGAGTATCAAACAACTGAAACAAAGTCTTTTTCCCATCTATTAAATATAAAATTTGTTGGGTCAGGGAACCCCCAGAGAGTAATAATGTATTAAACTTCCAAAGACCTGGGCCATGAGGTGGGTCCTGAGTACCAACTACCACTGAAAGGGCGTTATGATCAGAATAGGCCACAGCTTCTACCTTGCGGCAAGTACAGGAACCCGTGTACTGAGAAAGAAAAAATCAATACGGGTAGCATGAGTACCCCTCTGGAACATAGGCATCCCCTTAGAATGAAAGGATTTATAAACATCTTTAAGGTGAGCCAATTGGACCATAGACTGTAAAGCTGACATATCGCAAAAAATATTTTTGGTAGAGGTACCACTGCCACGATCTTGAAGCGTAAGACCGCAGTTAAAGTCCCGGCCCCAAAGCACAGTTTGTGCAGAAAAAAGAAAAGGCTGAAGCAGAAGAAAAAATATCCACCCTGTCAGCTTTCATTTGTGGTGCATAAATATTAATAAGATGAAAATAAGTGTTATGAATCTTAACATCCAACAAAAGAACCCTCCCCGGCACCAAATCTATCAAATTTATAAGCCGAATAGGTAAAGTAAATAAAATCCCCACCCCAATACATGCATCCAAACCAAAAGACCAGTAAGAAGGACCCTTGTACCAGCCGCTTCTAGCATGGCGAACCTCAAGGGCAGTGTGTAGTCTTGTGTCCTGCAAAAAAATAACATCTGCATGGGAGGACAGTAAATGAGAAAAGACACCACTACGTTTCTGCGGATTTTTAGTGCTATTGACATTAATCATCAAGAAAGTTAACTGGGCAGAAAGGCACATTCAAAGAAATCAAGGGGGTTTAAACGATTTAGATTTACCAGCACCAGAAGCTCTTTTCTTCTTCCCTTAGGGGCAGGCCTCCCTTTTGAGGAGCCTGCCACCTGCTCACCTAACACACTGGTTTCAGAATCAGAACAGGGATCCGCACATTGAGAACCCTCTGAAGAGACTTCAGAGCTCTTATCCAGAGAATCAAGTTCCAAAAGCAGAGGTTGAAATCGGTTAGAAGTTTGGGTTTCCGAAATCTTGTGAACCTTGGGGGCTGGTTGTCTCCAACTCCTGCAGCATGTTACCCGAAGTTCTGGATCAGCGGCCAAGTCCTTAGGAGGAGGTGGGGGTGGCATATCAGGAGAGGAAGGGATAAGTAAAGTCCCGGTTCCCGTTGTGGGAGAACCAAAGGTAGGGAAGGGGGTTCAGTAGAGTCTGTCAACATAGAGACCACCTGAGTCTCTTGAACTACAGGAAGGGGTTCAGAGCAAAATTCAGGAGGAGGGGGCAACATTGACAGGGTAGCAGAAGGTTGAGAATCTGAAGGCAAGGGGGTGTCCCCTGACTGTACATGTGTCCGTTGAGCAAGCGCAATCAGTAATCACTGCTCCTCCAAATCCCCAGAACCAGATTTGGAAGAAGCAGCCTGTGTACATTCACCATAGGTATGACCTGGAAGGCCACATAAATTACAACTGGCCACTTCAGAACAATGCATGGACATATGACCCAGCTTCCCACACAAGGAGCAACGAATCTTATCACAGACACTACTAAGGTGTCCCGGAGCACCACATTTATAACAAGATTTAGGTTGGCCTTGGTAAAATAAAACACCACGGTCACCCCCCCAAAAAAAAAAAATTTGGTAGATGTTGTAAGGAACCATTTATTTCCCGAAGAAGAACCCTAAACCTCCAACCTCCCGTTCAAATGTCTTCACTATCAAAAATAGTTTCAGGGGCCCCCAAAACAGTACACCGTTGCTTGAGCCAAAAAAGCAAGTCAGTCACACTGACACCCTCATTACGAAAAAGAACTGTGACAGATTTCTGAGCAGGTTTAGTAAGAGGAATAACTTCAAATGGAGCCCACAGCGGAGTACACTTTACTGCCCCATACCTGTTCCAAAAAGCTTCTAAACCAGCCTGCAATTTAAAGCTAACATCAAAAGAACGTTCACCAGAAACATGGATGAGAGCATACAATTCAGTAGCTAGAAAATGCAAACTATGTTTAAGCAGTGTTTTCCCCACATATTCCCTATCAGGAAACACATCCAGGCCCCCCTTATACACAATACGAACAGCATTATGTCTCTTAGCTGGTAACACCTTTTTCTTGAAAAGGAAGTGTAAGTTTGGAGGACCAGCAGTGCTACCCCTGAGAGTTTATGCTCACCCCTTAAGACCGGGTGGGGAAGCCATAGGAGGTAGAAGGGGGGAGTCTGAATGACAATCACCAGAGGAGCAGGAGATGAAGAAACAGAACCCACATGGTCCTGAGATGAAAGTACAGAGTGCAGTAGAAAGGCAAGTTTAGAATTGGGGGTAAATTCCAAGTCAGTGTCTAAATGTAAATCCGATACCTCACCCAAAGAGCACTGCACAGTCTGTGAAGGTGTTGGAGAAGACAGAGGGGGCTTTGTAGCGATCTGTACGCCTGGGATCCATATCGGGGCAAACCCTGAGGTCCACTGCTGTGAAACAGGAGAACGCACCCATTCCGCTGCCCTGAGAGAACGCTCCACCGACCACTGCTCCATATCATCCGGAACCGAGTCAGCCCAACCAGTATGCGACGCTGACTGTTTAACGATGCGCTGAGGAGCCATAAAAGAAAATGTCGAAACACCATCCTGCTTCATCGGGTCAGTTTGGAAAATCACCCGCGCAGGAATGAAAGCAGCATCAGAGAGTCCCGTTGCCACACCTAATGTGGGAGTATTCTGGGATGTCAGCATAACCTGGCAACTCCTGCTAGAGTCCACAGCACCTTCCAGCGCACTCAGAGGCGTAGGGGAAGGCAATACACTCATCGAAGAACGATCTACCGAAACCACAGCTTGAAAAGGTATAGAAACAACATCCGTACTAGTAACGTCTGTTGCAGACGGTAAGGCAGGTTCCAAAGTAAATTCCTCCATTGTAGAAACAGCAGCCTGGTCTAGAACAGGCCCAGCAGGCACTTCAGTAATCCGTGAATCAGAATCCATATCAGGAGTCACCACCGTAGAAGCAGCATCCAATACAGGCAGTGCAGCAAGCGCACTACACTCCTCCACGTCCTTCTCCATGAGTAAGCAGGCAAAGACTGACTCTGCAGCAGACGGCAAAGCCTCCTGCTGACAGAGTAGGGGAATTTCCCCGGTGTCCTGGCCAAATTTCCCACATTCACTAAAAATACCACCAACAACTTAATCTGATTCAGTTTCAGTTGCTTACCATCTGTATCCCCCACCCCCGGTCGCCCCTGAAAAAGGGACTTCTAGGCCCAGTGGGCTTACCGGGTCAACAAAATTCAACACAACACAACACACACATACAAAAATGTAATGACTGGGAATGGTTGGGGCACATAGGCTCCAAAGATATTTTGTGACTTTTGCTATAAATTCACTTTCATCTACCAGAAATATATGATGATGAGACAATGTACAGTATACCCTTTAAAACTACTTCCAGCTTCCTGAGGGTCATCCCTGGTCCTATGGTGCAATGTAAGTTATGTAGCTAACTGTAAGTATAATTTTGTTAGTGCTATGCTCGTATGTGTACATGAGAGTCTGTGTCTGCATTTTTTTTGGTAACCAGGTAAGATCCGTTAGGTACAAATGCCTGTTTTCAAGGGTGACCCAGGAGCACTAGGGTGGTTAAGTGTCTTACTCAGAGTCACACAGCATGCAAGTGGAGGTTGCGGGAATCAAAACCAGGTCTGCTGGATCTAACATGCTCATTCACAGCTCGTTGCTCTAACATCTAGGCTATACTGCCATCCCCAATACATACAGTATATAATTATAATATGGTGCCTTTATGTGCATCTGAGCATATAAGTCTGTATCACAAACTGGCTGTGCAAGAATATTGGCTCTGGCCACCTCTTGTTCTGCTGATGGCATGAGTGTAGTCAATTACTTTCTTGAATAAAAAAGCAGTAAATACAATGCAGATATGTAACATGTAGTAGACTCAAATCAGTTACATGTAACGCATCCACAAGAATACTTCATAGTATCATAGTAATGTGTCAGCTGAAAAGGACCATCCTGGCCCATCAAGCCTGCCTATCTCCACCCTCCCCTACTTGTCACCGGTGCATAAGGAGCCTATCCTCTGTCCTCTAACCAACCCCATATGTCTGTCTCATGCTCTGTTGAATCCCTCCACCGCTCTGACACCTACCACCTCCTCAGGTAATCTGTTCCAGGGTTCAACCACCCTCTCAATGAAATAACACTCCCTTACATTACCTTTAAATCTGCCCCTTTCCAATCTTAAAGTATGACCTCTTGCTTTAACTGCGACTTTCCTTTTAAATAGGCTTCCTTCCCTCACTTTATTTATTCTCTTCATGTACTTGAATGTCTCTATCATGTCTCCTCTCTCTTCTAAACTCCAGCAGATACAGATTTAATATTCTCAGTCTTGTCTCATATGGTTTCCCTTGCATACCCTGCACCATCTTTCTTTCAATGAACCTTTTCTATTACATCTATGTCCTTTCTTAAATGAGGCCTCCAGAACTGTACCCCATACTCCAGGTGCAGTCTAAACACGGTCTTATATAATGGCATCAGCACCTCCCTCTTCCTACTAGTTATGCCCCCTCCTATGCACGCTATAATTCTATTTGCTTTGCCAACTGCCTTACTACACTGGTCACTTACCCTAAGGTTGTTTGATATTATCAACCCCAGATCCCGTTCCTGTTCTGTTTGCTTTATGTACTCTCCCCCCAGTGAGTACTTGGCCAGTCGATTTTTATGCCCTGTATGCATCACTGCACACTTCTTTATATTGAACTTCAGCTGTCATGTTTCTGACCATTTCTCTAGTATACCCAAATCCCTCCTCATGGCTTCAGCCCCTCCTTCAGTGTCGACCCTATTCCATAACTTTACATCATCTGCAAACACACATTTTCCCTTCAATTCCCTCTGATATATCACTAATGTATATGTTAAAAAGGATTGGCCCTAGTAAAGACCCTTGAGGAACCCCACTTGTAACCTTCCTTACCCCAGAATGTACACCATTTACCACCACCCTCTGACTTCTATCCTTCAGCCAGTTTTCCACCTGTCTAGTTATTTTCTGTCCTACCCCCAGGCTCTCTATCTTATTTACCAGCCTGCGGTGAGGGACAGAGCCATAGGCCTTACTGAAGTCCAGGTAGGCAACATCAACTACCCCTCCTTGATCAACCACCTTTGTTACGCCATCAAAAAATTCTGTCAGACTTGTTTGGCAAGATCTCCCGCTAGTGAATAAATGTTGCTTTTCATCTAATGGTTTGTTGTCCATTAAGTATTTTACCACTCTTTCCTTTATTAGCACTTCCATCACCTTGCCCACCACTGATGTGAGACTGACAGATCTGTAATTCCCTGCCTCCTCCTTGCAGCCTCCCTTGTGCAGTGATACTACGTCTGCCGTTCTCCAGTCACTCAGAACACACCCTGTATCTAGTGACAAGTTAAATAACTTCACTAACTGTGTTCTGAACTCATCCCTCAACTCCCTAAGTACCTTTGGATGCAAACCATCTGGCCCCATTGCTTTGTCTACCTTTAATTTTCCAAGTTCTTCCTTAATTCTTTCCTCACTTAATGGGCTTTGATCCACCCCACATTCATCTCCTCCCTTCTTCTTTAACTCTGGTCCCTTTCCATCCCCTTCCACTGGGAATACAGAGCAATAACAACTATTTAAAACATCTGCTTTCTCAAAGTCCCCCTCAACCTTAGTGCCCCCCCCCATCAGACTCACAATCCCCTGTCATGTCTTCCTCTTTTCCCCCATGTATCTAAAAAAAGTTTTATCTCTTCATTTGACATGTTTAGCAATTCTCTCTTCTGTTTCTGTTTTTGCTTTCCTAATCAATTTCCCTACCTGTCTCAGTTTCTCCTTATAATTTACTCTATCACACTCTGAGTTTCCTTATATCTTCTGAAAGCTATCTTCCTATTTCTTATTGGCCTTACAACCTCACTATTAAACCAAATAGGCTGCCTTCTTTTCTTGTTTTTTTCCTACCCTCCTTAGGAATAGTTCAATTGCTTTTAATAACACCTCCTTAATACATTTCCACAATTCCTCTACATCCTCTATCCGGTCACTGCATTTCATTTCCTCCATGAAGATCGTCCTCACTCTATTAAAGTTCACTTTCCTCAAATACTTACTTACCTGAAGTGTAAGAATTTTTTTATTTGATATAAATTTGTTGTAATATTGCAGCATACCACTCCCTGCACCATCCACCAAACTACACCAAGGTAGCCCGTCAAAACGATGACTGTGGAATGATGACCCATGAAGAGGGCACTTGAACCACAGCACCAACATTTTTGGGTGACTGGCAGTTCTCCATATCCCCAAGGTATGCCCCCCTGGAGTTAGAATCCTAAATATAGGGGGGTGAGGGAGGCAAAGACCCCAGACTTCCATTTTGTTACGCTGTGGGATTTGCACCCTCTTCATGGGTTGCTGTTCAGCAGTCATGGTTATGACATGGAATCCTGCACCAGTGTTTTGTATTACATCAGGTGCTTTCTCAAGACGATGGCATTGTATGGATGTGTTGAGTGCCTAGCTCTATGTCTTTGAACCTTGTAAATATATGTTGTATGGCACCTTCTTTGGTTCTGAGTAGCCTCTTTGCTGTTTACAACAAGCATACTGTTTTTTTTTGTAATTTGAAGTGTACGAACCTTCTTCTCCAGCACTGCCCGATTCAGTGGCCACCACCAAGCCCCATGTACAGCCATAATCAGCATTTTACCCTTGGTTCAATCCCTCAGCATGACCTCCCTTCCCTAGGTGGGGCTGGCTCTGCTGGCCACTTGCGGTGAGGCATGCGTCTCTTAGCAGAGGACCTCGGGTATGCTGGCAGGTTGTTTTGGCCAGGGCTTATGTGTACCCCATCATCCTTCTAGCCCTGGGGATTTTCTGTCCTGTGTTTCTCCCCTGTGGATGTCAGTATGTTATGGAGTCTATGCGCAAGTGCATACCAGCATGGCAGCAGTTCTCCAACTGACGCTCTCCCCTCCCAAAACACAACTCCACTACACTGCCACCTGCGGTAATCCAAGTGGCAATACTGTGGTGGAGGCAGTGATCTTCCCTTGCAGGAGGAGGAGAAGAGTGCCCTCTGGGATGCTGAATCCTCCTTCTTTGTCCAGCACTACAATGACCTGGGTTCTTTCCTGGTATCACAAGCAGTACAGATGATGCTGCATCATTGGGTCATCCCTTCACATGCTGTATGGAAATAAAATACGTTTTAAAGGAGGAAGGAAGGACATTTGGTTTTGAAAGGAAAATTGTTTATAGTGTACATGGTATCGAAACACTCTTCACAAACCATGAACAGTCACAGCACACATAAAGGTTAAGTGACAGTGGGTAGGGCAAGGAAAGCTCAGGAAAGTTAAGCATAGAAGTGGAGAGAGAGAGAAAGAGAAAGAGATTAGAAACACAGACAATGACAGCACCATCATTTTTAGCTATTTGATCTGATTGTGGGGTGCCCCTCATGAAGTACATAATCGCAAAGCAAGAGGCATACAAAACATATCAATTGTTTTACAAGATTATTTAGAGAAAGGTTCAATACATTCCCAAAAAAATCAATAAAACACATCCTTTATCCTTCCTTTTTTTGAGTTAATCAATAGCTTCTTGCACTGAAGCTTTCACCATGGCATAGACATTACATTACTCACCACAGGCATACAGATTCCTTCACGAAGCTAAAAGCTAATAACACAGATAACCCCCCCCAAAAAAATCAATAAAACACATTTTCTAGTAGCATACAGTAGATATCATCATTAGGTAATTCAGTAATTGCATTTTCCAGTCAGGACTTAGTCCAGCCTCAAGTCTCATGTAATATCAATTTATTTAGCTACAATTAGTCAGTAGCATTAACTAATACTGCTTAATTATGCCATATATTAGGTCATTCCAACATGCATCCAGTTTGTCTTATGTACACCCTGGGTGCATGACCCAAATGCAAAGTCCAGTCCCTGGAGATATATTTAGGAAGGATGTGAGGAAGTACTGTGCTTCATGAAGAGAGTGGTGGGAAAAGGTGTAGGAAGATTGTTCTCCTGATGACTGGTCTGAGATTGGTTTCCAAGTAGCCTTTTCTAAAACCAGTTTTAGAGCTGCCTGGTCTTAGACCAGTTTCCATGCCACCTGGTCAGAGACCAGTTTCTCTTTCCAGTTGAACTGGTCTGGGATCAGTTATTGTCTCATATGTGTCTAACCACAGGCTTGCTAGGCAGCAGCCTGAGAAGCGTAGTGGTTAGTACGCTAGATTGTGATCCTGAAGGTCTGGGTTTGAATCTCACTTTCCCCTAAAATATTTTGACCTCAAGTTTCGCTGGTGTGGTGATCTGTGGAGGTGTGGAGTTGGAAATAGTACATTTACATGAAAGGGAGTTGGTGCAGGGAAAAAAAATAAGTGCAACAAAGAAATCTCCTGTACAACAGTGAAACTGGCCCCAGACCAGGTGGCTCAGAAACTGGTCTCAGAACAGACTGGTCCTAAACCAGGTTGCATGGAAACTGGTCTCTGACCAGTCATCAGGGGAACAAATGTCCTGCAGTGGTGGGAAAATGGAATGGCCTGCCCAGCAAATTGATATGGACAGAAACAGTCTACTGTTTAAAGTGGGGTTAAATTTTTGTTTAAAAACCAAAAAATATCTGTTTCATTTATTCCATCATTCAGGCACAATGCAAGAGTCCCACCCCTTGTATATTTCCCATCCCTGTAGTATAGTTTGTAACCACTTACTCCTCTGCCCCATACGAACATACGATCATATGAAATTGCCAGCAGAAAACGTCTCAAAGGTCCATCAAGTCTGCCTGATTGTGCAACTCTCACTTTAGTACTACTGCAGTAAATGAATAATGTAGCTTTATTCCACCAAGTTTCTGTGATGGCAATAAATGATCAATCATTATTCGATATTAGGGCTGTCTGTTCATCCATTTTTTGACAATACTTATTACATTGATTAGTACTAGTCTCCAGATATGTATTGCTGTCCCGTTACTTTGGTTTTTATTATTTGGTTTTATACTTTCAGACTTCCTTGTCCTTATTTCCCCCTGCTGTTTCAGTTTAATGATGAGCAAGGCCACTGTTTTTCAGTTTTTACTAGAAAATCCAGTAAAATTCCAGAATTTGGGCTGGCTAAAGACTAGTAAAAATAAAGATTTCATGGAATCTGGCATTTTACATCAGATCAGTAAATCTACAAAACTTGTATTTTTCTTTTAATTCCTTCCTGTACTATTTTCAGTTTGCGTTCTGTAATGCTCTGTATATTAAGCCTTCTTTAATTCTGATTATTTATGCACATACTAAAAGAATGATAGCTGAATCCTGGTAAAATCTGGAAATTAGAATAACAATCATCAGTACAAATCCGGAATCTGAAGTCTTGAAAATGGAATTTCATTGTTTTAATCACCGTAAATCAGTGGCCTTGATGATGAGCTCCTAAGTGTCATGTCAGTTACCTCACTCACTGCTTTTGTTGCTTTATTGTTCAAATGACACACATCATGACTGAACTGATGGTTATTATTATAGAACTGCTGCTATATGTCAATAAATTTGTTATTAGATTCAGCACGCCAGTTTCCTGGCCTAATATTGATCCTCTGTATGGTATTGTTCTTTTCCCTTCAGGCTCGTGGTACTGGTAAAATATCGGATGTTGCCACCTTACACCCCTTAACAGTTAGGTTTTCCCCTATGTCAGTCAAGTCATGACATGCATCTTTTCTATGTTCCCTTCTTGTGTCATTGGTACCAATCTGTAGACAGAAGGGATCGGGCCAAGTCTGCCAATTACTTTCTCTATCCTGGCCTTAACTTCCTTGATTCTAACCCCGGGGAGGCAAGTGACTGTTGTATTTAATTTGTCTTTCTGTCCCACACACTGTATGAATCCATGAATCTAATTATTTTATTAAATCCCCTATTACAAGTTTTTGTTGGGATGGTGGGGTCTGGCTAGCTGCTGGAAATTGTGGGGTATCCATTTCTGGGTGGCTAATGTCTGAATCCATTTCCATTGCCTCCATAGGAGTGAATCTACTTAACAAAACAACATCCCTTGTAGTCTTGTGCCTCATTCTCTACTCTCTTCGCTTTACTTTTTGGCTTACTTGCAACACACCATTATTTGTTACATAGAAACATAGAAGTTGACGGCAGATAAGGACTGCAAGGCCCATCCAGTCTGCCCATTTCTTTTTCTACCTTATAAATGTGCCATCGGCCTTTGCTCTGTCAGTGGCCTATCTATTCATAGTCATTTGTATTGCTCCCTTATGCCTATCCCATGCCTGTTTGAAGCCCTGCACTGTATTCATAGCCACCACTTCTTGTGGAAGCCATTCCATGCATCCACCACCCTTTCTGTGAAAAGAATTTCCTCACATTTCCCCTTAATCGGCCTCCCTCTAATCTCATGCTGTGTCCTCTTGTCCTGCTATTTTCTTATATTTAAACATGTTAGACTCTTTCACCTTGTTTATGCCCTTAAGGTGTTTGAATGCCTCGATCATATCACCTCTCCTCCTTTGCTCAGGGTATACATATTGAGCTCCGTTAATCTGTCCTCATATGTCTTCTGATGCAGTCCCTGCACCATTTTGGTTGCCCTTCTCTGGACTGCCTCAATTTGGTTAATGTCCTTGTGAAGGTGTGGCCTCCAATACTGCACGCAGTACTCCAGATGGGGCCTAACCAGTGTCTTGTACAGAGGGATTATTACCTCCCTCTTACAACTTGTGATACCCCTACTAATACACCCTAACACCCCCCTAGCCTTACCTACTGCTTTAGAGGTCTGCTTGGATGATTTTAGGTCATCAGTGATGATGATGCCCAAGTCTCTTTCTTCCTTTGTGACTGCTAGCAACTCCTCCCAGCCTATAGGTGGCTTCAGGGTTTCTCTTCCCTATGTGCATGATTTTGCACTTCTTTGCATTAAATCCAGTTGCCTCTTCTGACCATTCTGCTAGTTTATCCAGATCTCTTCTCATTCTGCCCACCCCATCTGGATCATCTACTCTGTTGCAGATCTTGGTGTCATCTGCAAACAGACAAGCCTTACCCTCTAGTCCATCTGCAAGGTCACTAATGAAGATGTTGAAGAGGACTGGCCCCAGGACTGATCCCTGAGGTGCCCCACTTGTGACTTGCATCTCTTCTGACTGTATACCATTTACCACCACTCTCTGTTTTCTGCCCGTCAACCAGTTTGCCACCCAGTTGACCAACTTCTGACCACCCGAGCCTACCCAGCTTATTTATCAATCTTCTATGTGGAACAGTGTCAAAAGCTTTGCTGAAGTCAAGGTAGGTGACATCAGCTGCTCCCCCTTGGTCCACCACTCTGGTTACCCAGTCAAAGAAATCTATGAGATTAGTTTGACAGGACCTTCCTTTGTAAACCCATGCTGTCTTGGATCCTGTGCCCCTATGGATTCCAGGTGTTGCACTATCCTTTCCTTAAGAGTGCCTCCATAATCTTGCCCACTACTGAGGTAAGACTGAGGCGGTCTGTAGTTCCCCCTCCTCCTGCTACCACTCTTGTGGAGCGGGATCACATGAGCCATTCTCCAGTCTTCTGGGACCTCTCCTGTGCTCAGAGACTCACTAAACAATTCTGCTAATGGCTCTGCTAGTTCCTCCTTTAGCTCCTTAGGGTACCTGGGATGTATGCCATCAGGTCCCATTGCCTTATCCACCCTGAGCTTAGCAAGCTCTTGTGGGACCCTTTCTTTTGTGAAGGAGTAGTGCTCACCTCCTCCCCCTGTGTCCATGATGCTGAGCTGTGGGCCCTGCCCTACCTTCTCTTCAGTAAATACTGAGCAAAAGTATCTATTTAGGATAGATGCCTTTACAGGGTCCTCCTCCTTACATGCTCCCTTTTCTCCATTAAGCTTAGCAATACCCCCTCTGGACTTTCTCCTTTCACTAATGTATCTATAGAAAGTCTTGTCACCTTCTTTTACTGTTCGTGCTAGTGTTTCCTCAGTTTGGGACTTTGCCTGCCTTACTGCCTTACCTGCTTCCCTTAGGGCAGTTTGGTATGCCTCCCTATCTTCATCCCGCTGTGTTCCCTTATATTTCCTGAAGGCCAGCCTTTTGGCTCTGACCTTTTCTGCTACTGTATTTGAGAACCAAAGTGGTTTCCTTCTTCTTTTGCACTTCCTTTTCTGTCTAACACAATGGGATGTTGCTAAGATCAAGAGCATCTCTTCCCCTTGTTGGGCTGCTCTCATATTTATTTGGTGTTGAGTTTGCTCTGTTTTCTTCCCTAGTTTTTTTTCTGTTGTCTGTAGGTTAAATGGTGGTTAGGGTTTGTTTATGTCAAAAGTTTTAACAAAGTGTTCAAGTTTATTTATCACTATACTATTATGTAGCTCATGTTTTCCTGCTACAAATTCATTTATAAGATGCCTAAGTTGTGTGATTTTAGAACATGTAAATTTTTCGTTAGTTTCAGGTGAGATGGTTAACATATGCATATGACATACATCACTTTGGAGTACTGTATTGACCCCTCCTTACACAAAATCTTCAAAAAGTCCTCAGTTGGCTCCATTATTCAGTCATGGAGCTTACTTATAGCTTGTTTCCATATAGAGGAACCCAGAAATGTGGTATCTTTGCTCAACATCCTCGGCAGAATCAGACATATGTGCTTGCTTCTGCATACGTATCTCCTCCACTCTGCACTTGCAGCTGCTTGCAAAGCTGCCTGTTTAGGTTTTTTTAGTTGTAGGGGGGAGAACTTTCAGCTCCCAGAGCTGTAACCAGTGGGGTCCCACAAGGCTCGGTACTAGGACCAGTGCTATTTAACATCTTCATTGCCAACATATCAGATGGGATTAGGGAGTAAGAGCAGCCTTTTTGCAGATGACACAAAGATCGGTGTGGAGGTGGATAATGTGGAAAGGGGGCAGGTACGCCAAGATGATTTGGCAAGACTTGAGCTCTGGTCAGACACATGGCAGCTGGGGTTCATGCTAAGAAGTGCAAAGTCATGCACCTGGGAGCCAGGAACCCTGGGAATTGCTACTGCTAGGGAGAGTGCAGTTATCCACTTCGGTGGAGGAGGAGAAGAATCTGGAGGTACTAGTCACGAGGGACAGGAATCCCTCAGCACAATGTAGGAAGGTGGTGGCCAAGGCTAATAAGATGTTGGGGTGCATTGCCTGGGGAATCACATTTAGGAGAGAGGAAGTAGTTCTGCTGCTGTACAGGTCATTGGTGAGTCCTGACTTGGAGTACTGTGTGCAGTTCTGGTGCCCCTATTTAAAGAAGGATGTCAAACTACTGAAGGGAGTCTAATGCAGGGTGACAAAGATGATCCTTGGGCTGGGGGACAAACCATATGAGGAAAGACTGGGAGAGCTCTACATGTATTCCCTGGAGGATAGAAGGAAGAGAGGGGATATGACTGAGACCTTCAAATACTTAAAAGGCATGAACAGGGTTAGTACTGAGGGCATGTTTAGATTAAGGGGGGAGAGACAGAAGGGGACACAGTCTGAAACTGTAGGGTGGAATATTCAGGAGGGAAATGAGGAGGCACAACTTCATGGAAAGCGTGGTAGCGAGGTGGAACGACTGCCAGAGTAGGTGATATCATTGAAATCTATGGGTGGTTTTAAGAGGGGGTGGGACAGGGTCAAAGGTAAGGTCAAAACTGGGAGAAGCTGGGGAAGGGGAATCAGCAGGAGGGGTGATAAATCAGATGGACGGGCAAGGGGTGGGGGCAGCTGCAGTAGATTAGAATGGGAGCTGAGCAGTTGAGCAGACTCAGTAGACCACATGGCCTGTATCTGTTGCCATTTTCATATGTTCATATGTAAGGGTAGGACCAGAAATGAGTGCTGAGCCCCTTCTGGTCCAAATGCTTTTTAAAAGTTTAAAATGCAACTAACATGCTGCTTTTTCAGGCGAAAATGCTTTCTTGACCCTTTTGTGCTTAGTAAACAGCTTTGTAGCCCACTTTGAAGCTAGCTAAAAAATGTAGCTTACAGGTGCTCCCAGCTCCAGGCCTGCACCACTCCCTATACCAGAGTGCAAAGAAATGGGGGTGGGGGAGTGTTATTTTTTTTCTGTTTTTTTGCTGGTTTGTTTGTTTTGTTGTTTCAGTAGGTATAGATTTGCCCCACACACAGTGGAGTGCACAATTTCTGTTTTGTGAGATCATGTCTAGCCTATAGCCAAGTCACTATCACAGTCTCTTTCACATTGTCTGCTAAGCAGCAGCCTGTTCATGTGGAGGCAGGACCAGAAATGAGTGCTGGAGCACTTCTGGGTTAAGTGCTTGTTAGAAGTTTAAATGTAAAGTTTAAAATGCAGCTAATGTGCTGCTTTTTCAGGTAAAATGCATTCCTAACTCTTAGGTGCTTAGTAAACAGCTGTGTAGCCCTCTTTGTAACTGTCTAAAAAAACAGGGCCTACAGGTGCTCCAGGCCTGCACCAGTCCCTATTCCAGAGTGCAAAGCAATAGAGAGAAGGGGTTATTTTTTCTGTTTTTTTTTCATAGAGATACATTTTCCACATACACAGAGGATCACGTAATTTCTGTTCTGTAAAAATCAGTCAAGTCACTATCACAGCCATTTCACACTGTCTGCAGAAAAGCAACCTGTTTATGTAGGGGGAGGACCAGAAATGAATGCCAGAGCACTTCCAGTACAAGCACTTTTTAAAAGTTTTTGAATGTAAAGTTTAAAACGCAGCTAATGTACTGCTATTTCAGGTAGAAATGCTTACCTGACCTTTAGGTGCTACTCCAAGCTCCCAGCCTGCATCAGTCCCTATACCAGAGTGCAAAAAAATAGACAAAAGGTTGTTGTTGTTGCTTTCTGGGTTTCTTTTTGTTTGTTTTTTGGTTTTTTTCAGTATAGGTAGATTTGCCACACACACAGAGGAACACACAATTTCTGTTCTATAAAATCATGCCTGGCTTATAGCCAAGTCACTATCATAGGGTTCCCTGTCATAACGGTGACTTTTAAATGGCGACTCCCACAACAGCAAGTATATATCGCCAAACGCTATATCGGCTCTGCACCCACGACACTGAATGTCAACACAGCTACCACACTATACAGTGCAAAACATGCACAATGTAACTCCACTTCACTTCACCCCCCCAAACTAATATGATCAACTCCGGGGGGGGGCAGACACTGGGGAAAGGGGAAATACACAGGAGGGAGCTACAATGTGCAGGGGGATACCACGCCTGGGGCAACAAAGTCTAGGGAACCAGGGGAGTCAAAATAAAAAAATGAAACACTAAGGGCCATCACAGCACCAAAACCTATTTACCTGCAGGCAGTTCAGAACCCAGCACCATCAACACTCCGGGCACTGACTGCATCCACTACACAGACGGCCAGCTCAGCAGCAGCAGGCTGCACTACTGCCTTTCACCCAGAACACTATTCCATATCACCCATCATTTGCCCTCACTGTTCCATCACTCTGCAGTTGCTATTCCCTCTCCTCGCTCTCCCAACCCATTTGCAAATCCTATGGGCGTGGAAACTGGGTCGCTTATGCTTGAGTGGCTCAATTCCATTAGCCCATATCATGGTATACCCTATCACAGCCCTTTTCTTCCCTAGAATCCTGAAGCTCAAGTCCCAACAGCTGCATCACCCTACAGCTGAGGCACTGACCATAGATGATTAGGTGATAGTGGAGAATATCGGACCACACCAGACATGAGCTATTAGCATAGCAATCAAGTTATGCTACTTTCTCAAACTACCTTTTGGTTATTTTTGTATTAGTTTATTTGAGTTAGGGGGACTTTGTCCCCACACCCCCCCTTAAAAAAACAAGGTGGTGTGGGGGGAAGCCCCCCAACTCAAATAAATTAATACCAAAAACTGTATTCACAAACGCCTTACACTATGCAAGTAGCGGTGGTCTGGTATTCTCCACTACTGCCAATGATTATAGATCTACAGCACCCTCTGGTTCACAACTGCCCCTTACTTCCTGCCCTCTTCCTATCCCCCCCCCGTGGTGCCCTGCTTGTTTGTTGGTGTGCACATTAGTTTGTATGTGAGTAGTGACTACTAACCCCTTGTTTTTATTATTACAGAACTGTGGCAGATGAGGCCTCGGACTCCTGTTAAGTAGGACTTCTGCACAGTATCCCACAGAATACTGAATTTGTATCTATGTCCCATATTAGATGTTGGCTGCTTTTAAGATGTTTGGTACCACCTAGTGTGTGATGGAAGTCCTTATGACTGCTCCCCAGATAGGAATTTAGCTACTTTTACATTTTTGTTCAGAACCTGACTACCCCAGATAGGATGGTAGCTGATTACTATGCAGAACTAGCTTTACAGGGCAAACAGATTCCTGTGGCCTCACTTGCTTAGCACTACCATACATTTTGGTGTACTGGACTGGTCTTACTTAATTCCCAGATACTTTGTGGCATTACTGACAGAGTCTCCTGTGTCCTACATTCTCCTGTTGCAGATGACAGCACTGCACTCCTTTTCCATGGCACTTACACTCTGGGACACTCATGTATAAAGGTGATTGCAGCTGTAGAGCTCAAAATACCCTCCTGGAAAATGTTGGCACCTTGCTGTTGGTGTCCAGTTAGCAGTAGCCAATGGGGCTAGCAGCTAGGGACTCCTGCAGCACCTGAGTCATTGGACTGCAGTTGTTGTTCACAGGCTCTTGGAGGCCAGTCAAGTCACAAGGGGTATTGCAGGGCTGAATCCCCTTCTCCCAGAGATGTTCTTCATTGGCATTTGAATTCAGTGGCCTGATGAAGGAATCTGTTAGAATTTGCTGGTGCTGGGGCACAAAACTCTGCTCAAATATTTTAGACCCTCGCTACTGCCCAATCTGACACTAGAGTTATATTTGGCCTTCAGCTGAAACCTCATTGTTAGTGGCATACATTTTAAAGTTCATATTAGGATTTAGCCATTTCACTGGTACAGTTTGTTACATTACTAATGTAATGGGGTACTTATCTATGTGCATTATCTTGTATGAATACTATGCCTTTCCCTTGCGACTTATTATTACAGGGGTATTGGCTACACACAGTAACTGTAATACTGCTGTAAAACCCTCGCACATTATGAAATATAGTGTTATTCAAGACCTATGTGCCCACCTAAACTTTAGCAGCCAAACTGTTAAACCATGTTGGAGTTATTTTAACAGGATAAAGAATGAGGTGATGATTGGTAAGGTATTTAGACCTAACTCGGCTCCACCTGAAATGAGAAATAATTAATCCTTGTTAATCATGCTTTTGTGTGGTGATGTGGAAACACATCCAGGGCCAGAAAATCAATATTGTCTATTCTATTTGTCACATACAAAGACTGGTAGCTTAAGTAATATGATTGAAGTATTGAGAACATAGTTAATAACAGCTGCTCCAGATGTAGTGGGTGTATCAAAGTCTTGACTAGACAGCAGCATTCCTAAGTCTAACACATCCATTGATAACTACCAGCATTTGCATTTGGATTGATGTAGGAGAGAGGAAGGTGTAATATATTTAAGTAAGAATTTAGGTCTATCTGCCTTTTAAAAGCAGAGCAAATAAGTTAGATTGATAGTGTGCTCTTGATGCAGTTCATCAACTTTACTTGGCGATAGTTTGTATATACTCATCACCAAAGATCAGACTGGCTCTGTAAATGGCTTGGTCCTCTTTTTAGAAGAAAATATGAGAAACTATGAGTCCATATTGATGGGAGACTTTAGTGCCAACTGGGTGGGTGAAAAGGGGGAGGAAGCTGAAAGAAGCAATTGTGACTTCAAATTTGTCACACAAAATTAAATCTCTGACTAGGATGAGTGACCAAGGCACCTCTAAACAACAACTGACTTAATTTTTATCCCCTCCCACCCTTTGTTCAGCAGGGAGGTGGGACTGCCACATCTTGGTGACCATTGTGTGATGTCATGCAAAATCAATACATCTTCAAGGCTACCCCCGCCACCATTGCCAGTACCACCACACACACACAGACACACACACACACACCCACCCCTAAAGTTAATAATAGAAGATCATACATAAACTATAACAAACTAACATTTCAGGAGGGCTTAGACAGTGTAAGGTGGGGCCAGCTGAATTTAAGTCCCTGTCTAGAAGCTGTAGTGCACTTCTATGTAGAGGAATTTTTAAATGTGTTACAAACATGCCTCCATACAAATTATGACAAAGAAGGAAAAGAGACTGCCATGGGTTAAGGAAAGGGTAATAGAAATGACAAGGCTTAGAGATAGATTGGCTACAATCACAGAAATCTAGATCTGAGTAAGTCAAAACCACCTCTAAGCAACTCAGGAATACATGTAAAACTCTGTTTAAACATTTAAAGTCCAAGTTTAAAAGCATGAATTCGAAAACACCAAATCCCTGAAGGATTCTTAAAAAACCCTGAAAATATGATATACTACAGTTCAATCCTAGGGCTAATTCTGTAAAGCTAAGGAGCAATATTGAAACTGATTTTGAATCTATGGCAAATGACCCAAACACGTTTTGCCAACCTGCCCTCATCAACATTAGCTAGTACTGCAGCTTGTATTTGATGCTAAAGGGATCATCTCTACCTGAGCTCCAAGCAATAAAGATCTTAGAATACCCAAGTTTGGTTTCAAGATTTATAAAATCAGGAATGCAATATGAAGAAAAGTTTAAGATTCATACCACTAGGGATTCCAGTGGGAACAGACAGTCAAGCTGCAGGAGTGCTGAGGGATGCTTCGAATATAACTGCTCACCCGATTACAAAAAACGTTGCATTTATGATTGAGGACTAGACATTTCCCAGACAGCTGCTAACTGGTCAAATCCTGTTTTTAAAGGAGTCGACCCAAACTACATTAACAATTACTGTCCCACAGCACTGTTATCATTAGTTTCAAAAGTATTTTAAAAAGGAATTACATAAGCAACTTTACTTTTTTCTGTCCACTTTTAATAAGCTAGCACCTCTGCATTCTGACTTTGGGCGCAGATATTGTACCACTTCAGCCTTGCTAGACTGTAGTGACAGGTACACACTGGTACAGTGCACACTGAGTGGTGAAAAAGTATAAACATAATAGAGAAGTACTGAGAAATAATGTTTATTGGTGCCAAGATACAAAAGGGAGCTGGACCAACTACCCAGCACTTTGCCTCTTCATACCAAGGCTTTGTCAGGGGTAGGCAGAGTAGGTAAACACAGCCTTATATAGGCCAAATCTTTGACTGCGTAGAAATGAGGGCAGGTCCCAAATATGTACCTAGGAGAATTCAAACCAAATCATAAAAAATAACTCCTAAAATAGGAGGAAAGCATTCAATCCTGAAATACCCAGGGATATAATTTTGCAGATTAAGGCTGCACAATTCTAGTTTCCTAATTTCAAAGCATTGTTTTAAAGAGACAAAAAGATGTCCGTGTATAATAAACAAGAATGGTGTGACCCCATCATAGAACAAAAAAGGAAATATTTGAAAAGGAAGTACACAAGCAACTTTACTCTGTCAACTTAGAAACATAGAATTTGACGGCAGATAAGGACCGCTTGGCCCACCTAGTCTGCCCATTTTCCTACCTAACAGATAAGCTGCAGATCCTAGTTAACCAACAGCTTACTTCCTCCTACCCCCCACTAGGACTGCCTTATGTCTGTCCCATGCATTCTTGAATTTCCCCACTGTTCTTGACTCCACGACCTCCTCAGGGAGGCTGTTCCATGCATCCACAACCCTCTCTGTGAAAAAATACTACCTCACATTACCTCTGAGCTGCCCCCCATCTTCAAATTGTGCCCCCTTGTTCTTGCACATCTCTTTTTCTGAAAGATGCTACCCCCTTGGACTTTGTTGATTCCCTTGAGGTACTTGAACGTTTCTAGCATATCCCCTGTCTCCCTTCTTTCCTCAAGGGTATACATATTAAGCTCCTTTATTCTTTCTTCGTATGTCTTCTGGCGCAGACTCTGCACCATTTTGGTTGCCCTCCTCTGGAAAGCCTCCACTCTGTCTATGTCTTTGTGGAGATGGGGTCTCCAGAACTGCACACATTACTCCAGATGGGGTCTCACCAACTGTCTGTACAGAGGAATAACAACTTCCTGTTTTCTACTATTGATGCCTCTCCCTTTGCATCCCAGTATCCCCCCAGCCTTCCTTACTGCCTTCTCACATTGCTTGCCCACCTTTAGGTCATCTGATATAATTACCCCCTTCCCTTTCCATTTTTACTGTTGTCAGTATCTCACCCCCCTTTGTGTACTCTTCTCCTGGGTTTTTGTTCCCCAGGTGCATTACCTTGCACTTCTTTGCATTGAATCTGAGCTGCCATACATTTGACCATTCCTCCAACCTTGCCAAGTCCCTTCTCATCCTTTACACTCCATCTGGCGTATCAACCCTGTTGCAGATCTTTGTGTCATCTGCAAAGAGACATACTTTTCCTTCCATTTCCTCTGCAATATCACTTATAAAGACATTAAAAAGGACCGGTCCCAGTACTGAACCCTGGGGTACCTCACTAGTAACCCTCCTTTCTTCACTGTGGACTCCATTTACTTCTACCCTTTGCGTCCTGTTGCCTAGCCAATTTTTTATCCAGGCTACCACCTTGGGACCCACTCCAAGGCTGGCTAACTTGTGTATTAATCTTTTGTGTGGAACTGTATCAAATGCCTTGCTAAAATCTAGGTAGGCCATGTCAACAGCCCCTCCCTGGTCTACTACTTTGGTCACCCAGTCAAAGAAATCTATTTGATTCATCTGACATGACCTTCCCATCGTGAATCCATGCTGCCTTGGGTCCTGTGCCCCACTGGCCTCTAGGTACTCAACAGTTCTTTCCTTCAGAAGTGATTCCATCATTTTCCCTACCACTGAGGTCAAACTAACTGGTTTGTAGATTCCTGCCTCTGTCCTGCTTCCATTTTTGTAAAGAAGAATCACATCCACCCTCCTCCAGTCCTCAGGTACCACCCCATCCTCCCATGATTTGTTAAAGAGAGTAGTCAGCGGTGTCACTAGTTCTCCCCTTAGTTCTTTTAGAATTCTTAGGTGAATCCCATCAGGCCCCATTGCTTTGTCCACCTTCAATTTTATTAGTTATTTTAGAACCCCTTCTTCTGTAAATGGACTGGTATCAACCCCCATCTTCAGAGTGTTTCTCTTGTTTGGTTTAGGTAACTCCCCCCTCCTCCTCTTCCTTTGTGAATACTGAGCAGAAATATTCGTTCAGTATCTCTGCTTTTTCACTGTCACCCTCTACCCACATTCCTTCCCCTTTATTAAGCCTCAGTATCCCTCCTTTGGTCTTTCTTCACTCCCTAATGTACCTATAAAAGGTCTTATCCCCCTTCTTAACAGAGCTGGCTATCCTTTCCTCGGTTTGGGCCTTTGCTATTCTAACTGCCTTCCCAGCCTCTTTCTGCTTTAACTGATAAAGTTCTCTGTCCTGCTCCTTCTGTGTTTCCTTATATTTCCTGAATGCTACCCTTTTCTCCTTAACCTTCCCTACCATCTCTTTTGAGAACCATAGCGGTTTTTTCCTTCATTGTGTTTTGTTGATTTGCTTTACACAAAGACTTGTTGCCTCTGTGATGGCTGTTTTGATTACTCCCCATTGTTCCTCCACCCCTCCTTCTTGCCTGTTTGCTAGTGCTTTTCTGAGGCACTCTGTTTTCCCAAAGTCAGCTCTACTAAAGTCCAACACTCTTTCTTTTGTATGGCTTGATTGTATGGCTGTGTTTATCGTGAACCACACTGTTTGGTGGTCGCTTGTTTCCAGATGGCTACCCACTTCTAAATCTGAGATTCTTTCTCCATCCCTTTTAATAAGATCGCCCTTCTGTAGTCTGGCCTCAGGCCGAGATACAGTTGTACCCATTGACGTAGTCAGATATTTCACAATATTTCTTAAGAGGTTCTCTTTGGTGGCCCTACAGTTTTATTGCAGGCAAGCAGAAACCCCTCTAGAGATATCACAAGCATTTCAGGAAATACGTGGCCATGGTAGTGGCTGCAATTGTATTCTAGCACTACAGACTTGTTAGAGTTTAGTGACACAGCCACTAGAGCACTGGAGGAGCAGTGAATGGCAGCAGTGTCTGTGGATCTAATTAAGGTTTTTGATATTGCAGATCCTCTCTTGTTACTGCAGAAGCTTCAGGACTTGGGGTTAGATCTGAGGCTTTTAGGTGGTTTGCCTCTTACCTAAGTTGGAGGAAACAATTGGTCCATGTCAATAAAATCAACTCAGCCATTATGAAAGTTGACAAGGGGGTTCTGCAGAGGTCCATTTTAGACTCCTTGCTTTTTGTGGCCTTTGTAAATCAGCTGCTGACAGCAGCAACATTTTCATGCATGAGACCATGTGCTGATGACACCATTCTCTTGGTTAAGGCTCCTTTCCCACAGAAAGTTATGAAACAAGTACAGGTTAATTTCATCAGTCTATGGAAATGACTGAGAGCTAATCAACTGGTAGTTACTAGTAATAAAAACTAACTTGATTATATTCTGCACTCCACACAAGTTTAAAAGGGCACGGGGTCATAATGTCGCAAGACATTATGCTTCATGGCAAAATCGCGCTGCCAATACAGCATGATTTCTGCCATGAGGCATAAGTCTTTTTTCTGTGGGGGGCCCACAAACCTCCCCCCACTAAAGATTCTTAACTCCGTGGGGAGTGGTTCAACTCGGGGAGCACACATAAATAAAAAATAAAATATTCTGGGACTGGGAATCAAACCCGATCCCAGACACAGCGCCTGGGTTCCTGCTGCTGTGGCGCAGTCCTGTGAGCCACAGCAGCTGCTCAGTGGAACCCACTCCCAGCAGAGGTCATATCCTCTGCCTGGGAAAGCGCTACTGGTGCAATACTGTGTACAGTAGTATATGCGGTATTGCACCATTAGCGCTTACAGACTACGCTGTACCCACTTAGCCATAATGTCGTACACTATTAAGAGTGCAACATTATGACTCGGTAGGGTTTAGGCATAGTGACTTGACCACACACTAGCTTCAAACAATTAAGGGCATTACTGTTGTCCAAGTAGAGAAATACAGGTGCCTAGGATTATGGGTGGACCTGCATTTGAAATATGACTACAGCATACAATCAGTATGTTACAGGGTCTCTTAGAAACGAGGGCACCTGAGGGGACATCATTGAAATCTCTGTTCTGAAACAAGGCAGAAAATTGTAATGTAACATTTTCTTCCATAACTGATTCTGAATCTCTAATTTATCACACCTCTAACTACAGATCTTTTGAGTGTGCATACAATTTATCTTAAAATTGCAAGATTCACTGTGTGCCACTGCTCCTTCCTGATGGATCTGGGATTGGTCCCCCTGTTCATTAAGAGAGACCTGCACGGGTTAACATTTTTATTAAATGAACCAAGAAGATGGTTCCTTCCCACATATTGGATCAACTGACTACCTTGAATACTCAGTGACTTCAAATAGTCCCTGGTCCGGGACTGGTCTTGCCCAAAGTTGGGACTTACTATGGTCAAATGACTCTTGCCTATACAGCAGCTATCTCTTACAATAAGTTACTGGACAGCATGCAACAATCAAGTTCTTTAACTGAGCGTGACAGTGCTCTTTCTTCTTTTACTGTACCTGATTCTAGCGGCCAGTGATTTGGTATCCCATACTGTGGCTGCAGCACAATGTTAAGGAACCAGATAAACAAGCTAAAATAACTCGATATGATGCCGCAGCAGTCATTTTCACAGTTCTAGTGCAGTAAAAATCCCATTCTGCTACGTCCCTTGTCACCTGACTGGATGGTCCGTACAGTCTTTTTCTGCCGTCATCTTCTACTTCACAATAGATGCGGGCTGGGAATACGGACAGACTGGGTGGGCCTAGTGGTCCTTATCTGCCATCGACAACTGTGTTACTATGTTAATAGTAACACATACACTCCTAGGGAACAGAGGTATGCAGTTCAAAGTAGTTAAATAACTCTTGCATTAGAAGTCAATACTGAACATTGTTTCAAATTGAAGAAATAATATAAAGCAGAGATAATAGAAATTATAACAGAGGAAGCAGTGTTGTCACCATTGTTTTATTTAACAAATGTGGCTGGGAGCATAACTAGACATTGACAGAACTGTTCAGCCTCTGTTAAGGTTATTTTCTAATGAACTGATTTTGAAAAATAGAAAATTATTTCAGGAATGCATGTGCCTAGATTTTTCATAGTACCCTAACATTTCTGGCCTGTCCTATGTGGTGGTCTCTCATTTGCTGATATTTTCTAGTAGGTGCCCAGTATTAAAATAGGTTAGTTAATTTCATTTTTCCTTTTTGTTGTTGACCGGGTAAGTGCACTAGGCAGATTCTGCCTATTTTTAGGCACGACTCTGGGAAGGGGGATACAGATGAATGCCAACTGACCTTGATCCAGATTAAGCCATTGGCAGTATTTTTAGTGAATGAGGGAAATTTGGCCAGGGCACTGGGGAAATTCCCCTACTCTGTAGACAGGTGGCGCTGTGTTTACGGGGAATCTCTCAGTCGGATGGAGGAGAACAGTGGAGGAAGATGTGTTGTGGCTGATGAGCCTACAGGTCTCAGCGGGGGAGCAGGTATGGCTGGAAAGCACCCTCTGGGTGGCCAGCTTTTCGTACCTTATCCCCCGCTGCTTGCTGTGGTGGAAACAGGTGGAAGATCTCCTGAAAACAGGGATAACTTGAATCCCTCTACTGCGGCAATACCAGGTTCTTCAGGAGGTCCCAGAGCAGGCTTCTTGACTGTGACGGGAGATGAGGACATCGATGCAGTGGTCCGAGCAAAACAGGACCTACTACAACAAGCAGAAGCAGATTATAGAGCAGCTAAGCTGCATGCAGCAGAAGAAAAAAAATGGAAGCGTCCGGTTCAATGTTCACCGTCACCTTCTAAGACATCTACAGCAAAAGTGTTTGCAGCAGCCCCCCTGGCAGAGGAAAGTACATCTCTGGATTTTCCACATAAAGAAACAGGGATTAGCAGCTACTTACAGCATGATCCTACATGGTCCCCGGAATGAGCGTTGGAACGGGCCTGCTGGATACAAACGGAGACAGGTCATTGGGTTGTGGATCCCAGTATTCCGCTTTCGGGTTCAGGGGTAGCTATGGAGGTACTGGGGGCAACTGTGGATAGTCTCCTCCATGATATGGAAAGTCCTGATGCAGCTCTGCCTCGTACACCACATGAGCTAGCCTCAGACCCTGTTACAGGGCACATTCCACGTTGATTGCTGCAGCAGATGCAGAGGCGGTTATTTCAGACATTTCTATTTCACTACCGGACTATTTCCTTTTCCCCTATATTGTCTCCCTCACAGCAGGAGCCCCCGGCAGATCCACCTTTGGTTAAAAGTTCCCCCCAGATGGAAGAACTGTTGACTACTCTTCCTGAAGTATCTCCTGACAGTATTCCAGTACCCTGACCTTGACTGCTCCCACCTTTGCTAGTCTTTTCCAAAAACCTGTCTCCTTAGCCAAATGCCGTAATGCTGTTCAGCTATGGTTTTTGGGACCTGTGGACAATATGCCAGATCGCTTCTATGTGGGGAAACTTTTATTAAAACAGATGCTGGATTTTTCTCCCTCTGAGGTGTATGCCTTGATTCATACACCAGAGGATTCTACCTATGATATTAGCTTTCATTCCCCAGACATCCTTAGTCATTTCTGAATGAAGTATACCCTGTTTAAAACAAATCCTGCCTGGGCTCATTTTCAGGCCATACTCCTAACAAAACAAACTTTTAAAGTAATTACTGTCCTATTTAGGAATGAAGGGGTTAACATTATGGACATTACTTACTGGCTATAGAAACTGTGTCAAATACAGGAGAACCCAGAACCAATTTTTGACTCTGAAGGATTTTGGAATGGAGGATGGAGGTACAAGGTGACTTTATCACAAATGGAGGATGGGCTTCAACATCTCCTAAGTTGCTTTTATTTGGGAAGGGATAAGGGCTTTATCTTTTATCCCAGACAGCCACGCCGTTGTTACAGTTGTGGTTCCAGTAGACATTTGAGCAGGACCTGTGACACGCTGAAGTGCGCACAATGTGGGGAACTGGGACATGTCATGACTGATTGCCACCATCCTCCCAAATGCAGTCTTTGTGAGGAGCAGCATTCTTTTTTGGACTGTCCCTGGGCAGCTCACAAAACTACAGATAGAGATTATACTACACAAGATTTTTATTTGAATGTGGCTTTAAAAACAGCTCTAAAGCAATATGCCCCCCCCCCCATCCAGCAGGACACCTCCTGAAAGACCTACTGGTCCCCCTTCTGAGGTTTTACCTACGACAATCTCAGCTTCTAAATTACCTCCATCTGAGGCGGAACCAGTGGTTTCAGTTACCTAATGACACAGGTTCTATGCCTCCTCCTCTCCCACCAGAAGGTGCCTTTACTATAGTCAATAATCGGAGAAGGAGTTTACGGAATAAAGCTGTGGCCTCTGCTTCAGAAGTCTTCCAACTCCCTATGCAAAATACTTTTCCTACCTTACGAGTTGAAGATCCTGATGTAGGAACAGAATCGGATTCAGTTTCAGTTCACTCCTTCCAAGCTGATGGGGGATCTGATACTGAACGGTCCACAGAAGACCTGACCACCCTTCCGAAAAGTAAATCTAGAATGGGTTCCCATAAATGGGTTAGGAAAAAATCTTGATGCATTTCAGTCTCTCCCATGGTTTAATATATTCCTTAAGTTTAGTTCTTATGGCCCTGTTTGTTTCTAACTGCTATGAATGAGCTATTTGGCATCAAAATGACCTCCTTAAATATGAATAGTATTCAGTCAGCAAGGAAACAACTTTTGATTTATGCTTTGTTTGACTCTATCTATTATGATGTGGTGTTTTTTTTCATGATACCAGGTTGCATAGTAGACAGGAGATGGATACAGCCTCATTGGGGTGGAAATGGGGGGTAACCCACTGGTCTATTGGAGATGACCTTTGTTGTGGGGTTGGTATTTGCGTAAATTCTCCCTTGGCAAAGTCTGTACAAGTAATGGACATTGCCCCAGGATGTGCTTTACTGTTGGATGTTACTTTAAATGATTTACACTGCCGGTTTATCAACGTGTATGCCCCACAAACAAAGATGGCCAGAATTGAGCTTTTCCATCTTATACAACCATATTTATTTACTGCTCGATATGTTTTTTTTGGGGGGTGATTTTAACTGTGGGCTTTATTTGAAAGACAGAGGCCCTCAGACCTTAAAACTTTATTGCGATACTAATTGCTTAGCTGCCTTGATTTCTCAGACTGGTCTGATAGATGCTTGTGGACATTTTGGACAGCCAGATAAGACCTATTTCAGAGGTAACCTTGCTACCAGAATTGATTTTTGGTTTATATCTCCTGCCCTGGAGATTAAAAACACCAGAACCCTTCCTGTTGCCCCATCTGATCACGCTATTATAGAACTGTCGGTCTCCAATTATGATGGTATGCAGCAAGGGCCTGGGTATTGGAGGTTGAATTTGGAACTTTTGTCTCTTCCAACCATTAAAGATGGTTTGATCTCTTTATTAGAAGCATGCAAATCTGTTAAAATCTTAGATGACACCTCATAGGAATGGTGGGAGGATACAAAAATGGATGTCAAGAGATATTTCCAACATATTGGCAGATTGAACGGGAAATTTAAAAGAGACCAATATTTAATTTACAAGACACATTTTCAAAATTTGGTATTTCAAGCCTCCCAAGGAGATAAAAGATTCTTGCAGATTTAGTGGAAACTAGACAAAAAATGAATGATCTACAATATAATAGACTTAAATCCTTGGAAAAGGAATGAAAGTTTGGAACTCAGGGATCACAGGATTTTATGAATTCATATCAGTTCTGTGCTCAACAGCAATACCAGAAACTGATGTCTCTAGTTCGGGATGCTAATGGCCTTCTTTGTACGACTAGATTTGATATTTTGACAGCTGTGGAAGAGCATGTGCATTCTCTTTTTGGTTCTCAGGAGTCCTCACTTGATGGTCATAAGGCATGGTTAGATAGAGATGTTCCCTACCACAAGCCTTGTTATCAGATCAATGGGTACTGGTATCACCACTTACCCAATCTGAAATATTGGCCACTTTGGCAATGGTTAAAAAGAGTTCCGCACCAGGGACAGATGGGATCCCATATGACTTGTATAGTGTGATTTTGCAATATTTTGCTACCTGAATTTTTTGAATTATTCCAGGACATGATTTCTTCAGGGAAATTGCCTGATTCCATGGGAAATGGGTTGGTTATTTTTATGTATAAATCTGATTTTAAATTATTTACTAAATTGTTAAATAACAGGCTTTTGCTTTGTGCATCTTTGCTTATACATCCCTCTCAGACTTGCACTATCCCTGAATGGAGTATTACGGATGGTTTAATTTTGTTAAGGGAAATTTTGTCCCGGGGGGAGACTGGAGAATTAACCAGGTTTATTCTTAGTTTGGATCAGGCCAAGGCCTTTGACAGGGTGAATCATGATTATCTTTGGGACTGCTTGGCCAGATATGGGATTCCGTCTACTTTCATATCCTGGTTAAAATCATGTTACACTAATGCTAAGGCTCTAGCATATTGTAATGGATGGATTGAGAGGACATGCAAGGTCACCCGGGGAGTTAGACAGGGATGTCCCCTGAGTCCCCTTCTGTATCTTTTTTACACTAGATCCTTTTCTTCGTCACATTAATGACAATATTGTTATCCAAGGGGTTTCCTTTTCTAGCACCACGGGAGAAATAAAAAGCATAGCATACGCAGATGATATCTGTTTTATTGTAGAAGATTTGCCATCGGCAGCTTTAGTGGGACAAACACTCTCAGAATTCACAGAATCCACGGGAACCCAAGTAAATTACATGAAAAGTAAGTGCCTCCCCTTTGGCTTGAGACAATTTTTAGAACCTACTTTAATTGGGATCCCTGTTGTAACAGGGACCTGTACAATACTAGGACTCATTTTTGGTTCCGGGGATCTGGCTCTCTTAAATTGGTCTTCCAAATAGGACATTGCACATGAGAAAATTTTACACTGGAATAAGTGGAAACTATCTAAATTGAAATGGGTGTACATGATCAAGACCTTTTTACTTCCAATTTTTTTGTATCTTGCTGTAGTTTTCAGTCTGCCCCCTAAGCTAGAAACCCGAGTATATGGTTGTTTTTTTTTCTTGTATTTGGGGTAGCAAACTGAACCCCGTCAAGAGATGTTTACTGTTTTGAGTAAAAAAAACTGGGGGGGCTTAAAATAATTAACCCCATTGTATTTTTTTTCACAATACTGTATTTGCTAATATTAACTTGAGACCACTGTTGTTAAATTCTGAGGGATTCTGGATTCCATGGGTTCAGAACTCACTTAGCCAAGTATCCTCAAAAAGATCATGTAGCAGTATTGGTTTGAAAGTGCAGACCTGTCTTTCTGAGATGGGTTAATAGACATGCTCACTTGTTGGCAGACGTTGGGGGTAACGTTTTTCTTACCCTTATGGATGAAATGGGCAACTACCCAAAAAAAAGATTACTGAAGGTTCAACTTTGGTTTGGCAGCAAAAGTCTGGTCCCTCCTCTCATTTTGTAAATTGTATTGGAATTGTGAAGTTTTGTTGCCTTCTGTGTTTTCCTGCTTAATAAAATGGTGGCCCATTTGAATCCCCACATTTACTGTGTCTGCATTTTATTGTGGCGTCTGAGGTTGGTTGTTGGCAGCTGCCAGGGTAATGATACTGCATGCTGAAGCAGAGCCCTGCTTTTCATTTCCTCCCTGCCTTGGCACACAGCATGTTATCCTTACCTTGGAGTACAGCATGTGTACAGTCAGGAATCTGAAGTCATGCTTTTATTTTAGATTCTTGTGCCACCAGAATTTGAACTAAGCAGACTTGGCATTTTCTCAATGTTCATTCGTGTTGTTATTTTTGCTTTACATATGCCAATGACATACTGTAAATACATAAGATATTTACACATTATTTCTTAAGAATGTAATCAGCCACAATTAATGCTTTGTATGTTAGCCGTTTACTACCACCAGAGTTGCATAAACAGGGGATACACAATGGTCTAACTCAAAATATGTCATTTATTTTCAAGTGTGAGGTAAGCAGGGATCATAACTCATGAGTGGTAGATCCACAAGTGAGTTATGAAAGTCCTACCCTCTCACAAGTGATGAAACATAGAAACATAGAACGACTCCACAGAAAAGGCCCACCAGGTCCACCCAGTCTGCCCAGTATGCCTAGCATGCTGCTAGGACTTTGCTATTGCCTTCTGCCTTCCCCCCTTCCCCGGATCTAACAGACCCTTGTGTCTATCCCATGCTCTCTTGAATCCCCCCACAGTTCTTGCCCCCATCACCTCCTCTGGGAGTCTGTTCCAGTGCTCCACAACCCTCTCTATGAAACAGAATTTTCTGATGTTTCCCCTGAACTTCCCTACTACTATTTGCAAAACATGCCCCCTTGTTCTCGATTGCTTCCTTAGCAGGAAGATGCCTCCTACTGACACCATGTTGATACCCGTGATATATATGAAGGTCTCAATCATGTCCCCCCTTTCCCTTCTTTGTTTAAGGGAGTACATGCTGAGGTACTTCAGCTATTCCTCGTATGACAGATGACTAAGTCCCATTACCATTTTTGTCACCTGCCTGTGGACGTGCTCCACCCTTTCCACATCCTTCTTCAGGTATGGCCTCCAGAACTGGACCCTATACTCAGGATAAGGCCTGACAAGTTGCCTGTACAAGGTCATTATGACCTCCCTGTTCCTGCTAGTTATCCCCTACTGATACATCCCATCATCATACTGGCCCTCGTCACCACCTTCTCACATTGCTTAGTCACCTTCATGTCCCTTGAAATGATTTTGCCAAGGTCTCTTGCCAGCTTGGTAACCTCTAGGGTATGCCCCCCTATACTACATTCTGCGCCTTGGTTATTCTTGCCTAAATGCATGATCTTGCACTTATTTATGTTGATGGGCAATTGCCATTCCCTGGACCATTCCTCCAGTCTCTCCAGATCCCTGCGCATTCTTTCAACCCCATTAGGCGTATCCATTCTATTGCAGACCTTCATGTCGTCCACAAATAGACACACTCGTCCTTCCAGCCCCTCTGCTATGTCCCCTATAAATATATTGAAAAGGAGTGGCCCCAGCTCCGACCCCTGATGCACCCCACTGGTGACCATACCCTCCCTTGTAGGTACCCCATTAACAATTACCCTCTGTCTTCTGCCCTCCAGCCAGTTTTACACCCACCTAACCATGAGCGGCCTCGCCCAAGGCATCTCATTTTGTGCAGTAGTTTCCTGTGCAGCACAGAATCTAATGCCTTTTTGAAATCTAGATACGCAATGTCTACCGACCACCCAATCCAGTACCCTGGTGACCCAGTCAAAGAACTCTATCACGTTTGTTTGACACAACCTTCACTCTGTGAACCGATGTTGCTGCCAGTCCTGTAGGATATTGGCTTCTAGGCAGCTAGAGATTCTCTTTTTTAGCAGTTTCTCCATGAGCTTGCCCACTACCAATGTTAAGCTCACTGGCCTATAACTGCATGCTTCCTCCTTGTCTCCCCCCTTATGAAAGGGGACCACATCTGCCCATTTCCCGTCATCAGGGATCTCCCCTGATTCCAACAATCTGTTGAAGAGGCTGGTCAAAGGTTCTGCTAGCACCTTACTAAGTTTCCTCAGTACCCTGGGGTGCACCTCATCCGGCCCCATTGCCTTATCCACCTTCAAACCCACAAGCACCCTCAAGACCTCTTCCACCTGGAACAGACTGGAGTCAACCCCCCCACTACCACCTCATGTTCCTTGATTTTCTTGAACTCCCCCTCTTTCTGTACCATGAATACTGAGCAGAAATAGCTGTTGAGTAGTTCTGCCTTCTTCTGGTCCTCATCCACCAACTCCCTTTCTCTGTTTTTCAGCCTGACTATCTCCTTTCTTAACTTTCTCCTCTTGCTCACATACCAGAAGAATGTTTTATCCTCCTCCATGACTGTGTTGGAAATTCTCTCTTCTGTTCTTGCCTTCACCCTCCTGACCTCCTTACCTGCTTCCTTCTGTATCTCTTGGTATATAGCCCTACCTCCTCCCTCTGTGTCCTTTTATACCTCCTAAATGCCTTTCTCTTTGCCCTGACCTTCTCCACTACATCCCTGTTGAACCTGAGTGGCTTCCCCGTCTTCCTATTTATATTTACCCTCCTGACACCGAGGCTAATGGCCTCCACTATTGCCCCTTTAATTTGACCCCACATTTCCTCCACCCCCTTAGTCCCCCCACTCCTGCTAATGCTTGTTGAATGCTTTCCCCCATTTTCTGAAAGTCTGCATGCCTAAAATCTAGGACCTTCACTCTGGGCTGATGAACCTCAGCAGTCATTTTTACTGTGAACCTGACTGTGCTGTGGTCACTTGTGCCCAGGTTCCCTCCAACAGATATCTCACCCACCCTTTCCTCATTCAAAAAAATCAGATCTAGGATCACCCCCTCCCTGGTCAGTTCGCTAACTAGCTGCTTTGTGAGTGCTCCCTGTAGGGAGTCCACAATTTCCCTGCTACAGGTAGATGCTGCTGATGTGGTGCCCCAATCCACATCCAGCAAGTTGAAGTCCCTCATCAGCAGCACCTCCCCTCTGTGTGCCATCCTCTGGATTTCCTCCATCACTGTCCTATCCACCATATCCTGCTGCACTGGTGGCCTATACATCACTTGGTACATATGATTTCTCCCTTCCCCATGTCCAATGATATCCATAAAGTCTCAGCCCCCCACCTACCCTGCAATTCTGTGGCCTTAATGTGCTCCTTCACATATAGGGCAAACACCTCCCCCTTACCCACCCTGTCTTTCCTATAAAGTACGTATTGCCAAGTCCCAGTCCTGGCCTTCATGTCCTCATTTCTCCATGATTCCCACTAAGTGCAAGTCTGCCTCAGCCATTACTGCTGCTAAGTCTGGGATCTTATTACCCAGGCTTCTGGCGTTAGTGCACATGGCTCTCCATATGCTGGACCCATTCTATTGTCCCCTGGTGCACGTTACCTTCCCTACTCCTCTAGCATGTTTTTTTCCATCCTGGGGCGGAGGCTGGTAGCCCCCCATTAACTCCTGTTCCATGGTGTGTGTTTGTTCCCAAACCCCCGATTTAGTTTAAAGTATAGTTTTGTTGAAAGAAACCTCCTAGCTTGCTCTTTAGCACTGCTGTACCCTTCCTGTTCAGGTGCAGTCTATCTGGGGCAAATAGACTCTCATCCCACCACGTTGTTCCACAGTCCCCTACTAACCCATACCCATCTGTTTACACCATCCTGTCAGCCACCTTTTAAATTCCTCAATCTCCTCTCTGAGCTTGCCCGTGGTATGGGCAGGACCTCCAGAAAAGCCACAGTTCTGAACCCCAGGCTGCTGCAGTACCTAGCAAGTGCCCTAAATCTTGCCTGCACCTCCAACAAGCTATGTCCTGCCAGGTCATTTGTTCCAAGGTGGAAAACTAGGTGAGTTTTCCCATCCTGCTGTCTTCCCCGGGAGGGGATATAGTATATGACCTCTACTGCTGTCATACCTGGTAAGCACTCAACCCATATTGTACTGCTTCTTTCCCCCCTGCCACCCCCAGCAAATTCTTTTTATTATTGAGTCCCCAACAAGTAAGACCCTTGTCTCCACTACCTTCTACTTGTATTTCTCCTCTGTTGTGTTCCCGGTCTCTTGCTTCCCTCTTTGGTTCTTATATCTCCCTGGGTACTTAACTTCCCCTTGTCAGTTGTACTCACTCTGAGCTCCCCACAGTTATTCTCTTCAAAACCACCACCCCACCCATCTGTCTACTAATTCCAGCTCCCCCCTTGCCCAGCCCATTCCCTTGCTCCAACTAAACTTTCCTGTGTTTGGGTTGCTTCCCCATTTCTCTCTCTTGAGAGTTTGCCCTTTTTGGGGTGAGTTCACCTAGGCACCCTTGTCCTATCTGTTGCCCTCCTCTCCTTGTTTTTTCACGAAGGGATGACCCCGCTCCTCCTGTTTACTGTGCCTTCCATCATGTCTGCCTCCCCTGTTCTGCCTGAGTCTGCCTCTGCTCCAATTTCTTTATTCTCATTCCCATTTAGTGGCACTAGTGGTGCAAATCTGTTTTTGTGCTCTATGCCTACTGCCTTTTTTCCTCCTGCTTGTGCTCCTCCCCCATCACTTCCCTTTCATGCAGGCTTCAGACCTTTGTACCTTACCTCCTGCCAGTACCCTTGGTCCCTCTCTTGTCCTGTACTGTCTCTACCCAAGCTCCCAGGAGCCCCCCCTTATGCCTACTCCATACCTCCTTCCCTGCTTGCATAGTCCTTTGTGTTCTTTCAATCTGCCTCCTGACTACTCTTGCCTCTTTCAGCTTTTCCTTCTAGAACCCCTCCATCTCCACCATTGCGCCCTCCTCTTCCCTTACCCCATCTTATTCTCCCAGTGGATCCCCTGTCCTCCCCACCACCCCTCACTCCCACCCATCCTAGCATCCATCTCAGCCACCTAACCTCCTCCCTTAGTTGTGCCAGCTGCCTGCACACCATGCAGCCCCCCCATCTTCCAAGTCATAGCCAGTACTATGGCCAACCCACACTCAGTACACCCTAGCATCCTTCCAAAAATGCCACCTGCCCTTGCAGTCTGGGACCATGCCATCTCCCTGTCCCCGTTTCACTCCAAATGCCCCCAAATCAGTTGCCCCTCCATTTTTCACAATTCCACCATAAATTTAGATGTTATAGCACAGCAACAGCTCTATGCTATTTTGCCCTCCAATGCCCATTGCTGAACACTCTTTAAAGAACACCTTAGAAGCCTGTTACCCAATGAACATGCACTGAAGGCACAAGCTCCCTGACTAGACTTACCCTGCTGAAGGAGAGAAATAGGTGAGCAAACAAGTCGAAGCAGTTGCTGAACACTCTATGAAGAACACCTTGGAAGCCTGTTACCCTATGAACATGCACCAAAAAGGCACAAGGTCCCTGATTAGGATTTCCCTGCTGAGTTATAGAAATAGGTGCACAAACAAGTCAAAGCAGTTGTTGAACACTCTTCAAAGAACCCCTAGGAAGCCTATTACTCAATGAACATGCACTAAAAAGGCACAAGCTCCCTGACTAGAAATTCCCTGCTGAATCAAATAAATAGGTGAGCAACCAAGTCAAAGCAGTGCAGTCTGGAACACTAGAGCCATAAGGCAAACCAAGGATAATGACTATTGCTCTGAGATTTTTTAGCTTTTCCAAGAGTCAGGGCAGTTCTTTTGACAACTAGTATTTTCCTTCCTGCAGTCACAATGGACTGTAGCCCAGCCCAAAGCTCCTCCTCCTCTCCTGCTCGACTTGTCCCTGGCATATGTCTACCTTTCTTGCTCCTCCCTCTGAGAATTTAATAGAGGTCAGAGCCGGGGTGGGTAGGCAGGACAAAAAAAGCTCCCTATGGTGAAAACAGCTCCTCTGGTTTTTTTTTTTTGCTAAGTGGCTAGGCTTGCAACTTTTGTAGCCCAGTCACACAGTTGAACTACCCGCCCTCAGTTCTGATTGGCTCCCATCCACTTCATCACCACCGATGCGGCCAGCATGAACAGTCCCTCAGGCACTGGATGCTGCCAATGTGGCTCTGTGATATTCTCATCACTGCTGATGTGGCCAGCAAGAACAGTCCCTTGGGCACTGGATGCTGCCAGTGCAGCTCTGTGATCTTCTCATCACCACCGATGCAGCTGCTTCTTTGGCTCCCTGGCCGCCGATGCGGCTGCCGACCACTGCTCCCGTCAATTGCCACCAGTGTGGCTCCCTGTCCCTTGATTGCCACTGACATGGCTCCCTATGGTGAAAACAGATCCTCTGGGGGGGGAGTTTACTCAGTGGCTGGGCTTGAGGCTTTTATAGCCCAGCCACACAGTCGAATTGCCCACCCTCAGTCCTGATTGGCTCCCATCCACTTCATCACCACCAATATGGCCAGCAAGAACAGTCCCTCAAGCAGTGGATGCCACCAAAGTGGCTTTGTGGTCTTCTCATCACCACCGATACAGCTATCTCTTCAGCTCCCTGGCTGGTGACCACTGGTCCCCTCGACTGCCACCAATATGGCTCCCTGTCCCTTAATTGCCACTGACATGGCTCCCTGTGGTGAAAACAGCTCCTCTGGGGTTGCTCAGTGGCTGGGCTTGAGGCTTTTATAGCCCAGCCACATAGTTGAACTGTCTGCCCTCAGTCCTGATCGGCTCCCGGCACCTTCATCACCACTGATGTGGCCAGCAAGAACAGTCCCTCAGGTGCTGGATACCACCAATGCAGCTCTGTGAACTTCTCATCACCGCTGATGTGGCTGCCTCTTCAGCTTTCTGGCCACCGATGTGGCCGCCGACCACCGATCCCCTCAATTGTCACCGATGCGGCTCCCTGTCGTTTGATTGTCACCAACACAGCTCCCTGTGGTGAAAACAGCTCCTCTGAGTGGGTTACTCAGTGGATGGGGTTGCAGTTTTTATAGCCCAGCCACACAGTTGAACTGCCTACCCTCAGTCCTGATTGGCTCCCGGCCCCTTCATCACCACCGATGCGGCCAGCAAGAACAGTCCCTCAAGCACTGGTCCCCTCGATTGCCACTGATGCAGCTTCCTGTGGTGAAAACAGCTCCTCCTGGGAGATTTATTCAGTGGCCTGGCTTATGGCTTTTATAGCTCAGCCACACAGTTGAACTTCCTGCCCTCAGTTGTGATTGGCTTTTGGCTGCTTCGTCACAGCCGATACAGCCAGCAAGAACAGTCCCTCAGGTATTGGATGCCAAGGTGGCTCTGTGATCTTCTCATCAATGCCAATGCGGCTGCCTCTTTGGCTCCCTGGCCGCCGATGCAGCCACCGACCACTGGTCCCCTCGATTGACACTGACGCAGCTCCCTCTCCCTTGACTGTCGCCGCCGCGGCTCCCTGTGGTGAAATCAGCTCCTCTGGAGGGGGGACTGTATATTTTGAATTGGACCATTGCATATGCCATTTATGCTACATCAGTGTACTAATTATAGCTTTTTAATGTGCTGTCTGTTTGAAGACTAAACAATTTTTCTTTAAATTGAACTGCTGGCTGCAATGCTATACAGAGTTATTGAGTTGCCATTGGTATTGTGAAAGCTGCTCTCTGAGTTGTTCAGTAGTCCAGTGCGATGTACACAACCTTCAGGATAGTGATAGTGTGTGTGTGTGTGTGTGTGTGTGTGTGTGTCTATACTGTGTATACAGTATATATCTATCTATATCTATTTATCTATATCTATCTATATAGCTATACATAATGTAGATATACTAACTTTCATTGAACAGTCTAGTCAGATTATTTTCAACAATCACATTCTGCCTTTAGGAGAAATGCAAAATAGATTTGAAAATCTGACTCATAGCTGGTTCTTTTCTGCTATTCCTCTGCACATGCCAGCTCACCCTAACTTCATTTGCAGTCTTTGTCTCTCCTGAATGCAGCTTTGCAATGTATGATTTCTCTTATCAGCTTGTCACCATATGCATAATCATGCAAATAAGCTATTTCATGGTTGCTGTCCTAACGTACTGTGGCACATCATCTTGACTTACAAGGATGAACGCTGAGAAAATGCCATCATTGCTGTGAAACTCAAGTGGCTGACTGAAGAATGCATGGTCAAATGTTAGCTGCTTAGAAGACTGGGGAAGGGTGGACTCACTACATGCACGATCATCCTTAATAGGAAACAGTATGCCATCTGAATCTTTGTTAAAGACTGTCAGTAAAAAAATAGGTGGCTGTGTAGTTAATGTGGGTGTGCTGTGAAAGTGTGACTTTGATAAGATGGCCAACAGAGTTAAGCTAGCCCTGGCAAAAAGAAACACAGGTGAGGGGGTACAGGCAAAGTGGGCAAGCATTAAGGATGCAATACTTGAAGCAACATCCCATTGTGTTAGACAGAAAAGGAAGTGCAAAGGAAGACGGAAACCACTTTGGTTCTCAAATACAGTAGCAGAAAAGGTCAGAGCCAAAAGGCTGGCCTTCAGGAAGTATAAGGGAACACAGCGGGATAAAGATAGGGAGGCATACCAAACTGCCCTAAGGGAAGCAGGAAAGGCAGTAAGGCAGGCAAAGTCCCAAACTGAGGAAACACTAGCACAAACAGTAAAAGAAGGTGACAAGACTTTCTATAGATACATTAGTGAAAGGAGAAAGTCCAGATGGGGTATTGCTAAGCTCAAAGGAGAAAAGGGGGCATGTGAGGAGGAGGACCCTGTAAAAGCATCTATCCTAAATAGATATTTTTGCTCAGTATTTACTGAAGAGAAGGTAGGGCAGGGCCCACAGCTCAGCACCATGGACACAGGGGGGAGGGAGGTGAGCACTACTCCCTTCATAAAAGAAAGGGTCCTGCAAGAGCTCGGTAAGCTCAGGGTGGACAAGGCAATGGGACCTGATGGCATACATCCCAGGGTATTTAAGGAGCTAAGGGTGGAACTAGCAGAGCCATTAGCAGAACTGTTTAGTGAGTCTTTGAGCACAGGAGAGGTTCCAGAAGACTGAACAAGGGCTCATGTGATCCCGCTCCACAAGAGTGGTAGCAGGGAGGAGGCAGGGAACTACAGACCAGTCAGTCTTACCTCAGTAGTGGGCAAGATTATGGAGGCACTCCTTAAAGAAAGGATAGTGCAACACCTGGAATCCATAGGGGCACAGGATCCAAGACAACATGGGTTTACAAAAGGAAGGTCATGTCAAACTAATCTGATAGATTTCTTTGACTGGGTAACCAGAGTGGTGGACCAAGGGGGAGCAGTTGATGTCGCCTACCTTGACTTCAGCAAAGCTTTCGACACTGTTCCACATAGAAGATTGATAAATAAGCTGGGTAGGCTTGGGGTGGGTCAGAAGTTGGTCAACTGGGTGGCAAACTGGTTGACGGGCAGAAAACAGAGAGTGGTGGTAAATGGTATACAGTCAGAAGAGATGCAAGTCACAAATGGGGTACCTCAGGGATCAGTCCTGGGGCCAGTCTTCTTCAATATCTTCATTAGTGACATTGCAGATGGACTCGAGGGTAAGGCTTGTCTGCTTGCAGATGACACAAAGATCTGCAACAGAGTAGATGATCCAGATGGGGTGGGCAGAATGAGAAGAGATCTGGATAAACTATCAAAATGGTCAGAAGAGTAGCAACTGGGATTTAATGCAAAGAAGTGCAAGATCATGTGCATAGGGAAGAGAAACCCTGAAGCCACCTATAGGCTGGGAGGGGAGTTGCTGGCAGTCACAAAGGAAGAAAGAGACTTGGGCATCATCATCACAGATGACCTGAAATCATCCAAGCAGACCTCTAAAGCAGTAGATAAGGCTAAAGGGATGTTAGGGTGTATTTGTAGGGGTATCACAAGTCGTAAGAGGGAGGTAGTAATCCCTCTTTACATGACACTGGTTAGGCCCCATCTGGAATACTGCATGCAGTACTGGAGGCCACACCTTCACAAGGACATTAACCAAATTGAGGCAGTCCAGAGAAGGGCAACCAAAATGGTGCAGGGACTGCTCCAGAAGACATATGAGGACAGATTAATGGCGCTCAATATGTATACCCTTGAGCAAAGGAGGGAGAGAGGTGATATGATTGAAACATTCAAACACCTTAAGGGCATTAACAAGGTGAAAGAGTCTAACTTGTTTAAATATAAGAAAAATAGCAGGACAAGAGGACACAGCATGAGATTAGTGGGAGGCCGATTAAGGGAGAATGTGAGGAAATTCTTTTTCACAGAAAGAGTGGTGGATGCATGGAATGGCCTACCTCAGGAAGTGGTGGCCATGAATACAGTGCAGGGCTTCAAACAGGCATGGGATAGGCATAAGGGAGCAATACAGATGAGTATGAATAGATAGGCCACTGACAGAGCAAAGGTCAGTGGCACATTTATAAGGTAGAAAAAGAAATGGGCAGACTGGATGGGCCTTGCGGTCCTTATCTGCCATCAACTTCTATGTTTCTATGTTTCTATGTGTGCACAGTAAGTTGAATCTGTGACTTAAACAGCAAATACATAATGTTTGTGTCTGAATTTCCTTATCTTGTATCCTTACCTGTTATAACAAAATCTCATCATAGCTCAACTGTTAAGTACAATACTCTTCAAAGCCTTGTCAGGAAAAGGAAGTAGGGGTTTTATTGTTTTTTTCCTATTTGCTCTTTATCACCACTCTTCACAGTTGGCCATGCCAGTGATGCATTAAGGCATAGGCCAAGTAACTGCAGGCCTGGACCCAGTGCCATGGGTTGCCTGGGGACCCCAGTCCCTAAAAGAGTGAGTGCATTATGGTCCCTGGAGTCAGAATTTTACTTGTCACTTGTGTTTTTTTATTCTAAGAGACAGTTTTATTTTCCTAAGAGACTGTTTTGCTCTGCTCTGCCCTCCAACAACTGCATGACTGCTCTGCTGTGCTCTCCCATTTGGACAGTTTCAGAGCTGGCACACTTTACCAGAGCAGGCGAAAGAGCTGTGTGCATTATTATTGACTCATGATGTCTTCTAAGCAAACACAACAGAGGAGCGAGGAGTCTGAGAGGAGGTTGAGTGTCGAGACTGGGATCAAGCGGGGTAGTACAAGATCAGGAGTCTCGAGGGAGGGAAGTTGTCCCTCTGACATGATTTGCATTCTGATTTGGTGTTGTAGGGTGGAAGGTGGGGCTGTGGTAGTGGTGGCAGCCTGAAAGGTGGTCGCAGGCCAGGTGAGTGTCAGCATTGTAATTGGTAGGCCACATGGACCAGTTGGAGATTAAGAAGGAACAGAAACAGTTGGAAAGCAAAAATAACGCAAAGGTATTAATTTTATTCTTTCGTTTTAGTGTTATATCATTTTATATTCTTCACCTCAGTTATCCATAAAAGATTTGAAATTGTTGCAAAACTTGTGAAACATGTGATTTGATGTGTAGTCAGATGTGTAACAAAAATGATCTGCAGTGCCTTCCATCTCTCCTCAAGAGTGTAACCAGGTATTTTGATTTCATACTTGTACGTGTACTTCCAGTCAGCATCACAGTGGTGGGACAGTAATAGACTGTCTCTCTCTCTCTGTCTTGGGTTAGCATAACTGGGGCTGCCTGTCCTGGACAAGCACTCTCCGTCCCAGATCAGCATAACTTGAGGGGGGGGTGGAATCTGTCTTGAGCTGGCAGTTTCTTTCCTGGGTCAGCGTCACTGGAGGGGGAGAGTCTTTAGGGACCATTACTCCTGTGGCCAAGGAACATGACGATGGAAAAGGGGGGCCCTAGATTTTTCTTGGGTCTAGATCCCCAGGTTACATTAATCTGGGCTTGGTCCTAGCCTGTATCTTGTTTAGTGCCCCCTCTATCTGAGGCCAGACACATACTGTAGCTCTGCTCTTTACCGTGGCCCATGAGTCTTATCAACCACTACTTGCTACCCCTGCTATCCACCTCTCACACACACACACACACACACACACACACACACACACACACACACACACACTCTAGCAGGGCTTCTCTAAGTCTTCCAAATCCAATGTTTGGGTGCAGGATCTACCAAGATAGCTTACCTGTCATTGAATGTGAAGTCAGAAACACCACCTGAACATGCTCCAACAACTGGAATTTTGATCCCCTGTCAGGCTTGCCCCCCAGCCTATCTGAAACCATCCATGCTATGCTGAACTTGTGATGAGAGTGGTGGAACATTATGTGGCCACCCAGGATGCCTAAGCTCACCGACTATCCACCAGACATGCAGCCACCACCCCTGACAAAGCTGCAGAGCACCTTGCTATATAGGGAAGCCTGGTTATGCATACCCTGCAGACTTGCTCTTGCCCTTGATTGGCTACATAAACCTTTCTTGCACTTAGAAACTTTGTTATCTGCTTTGTACATACATTTTAATTGTCTTGCTTATTTTACAGCAGGAGATGCTAGTACAGAAGGGCAAATGAAGCCCACCCTCAATCCAGAGTTGAAGAGTACCATCTCCACAGCACCCCGCCACTCCCCAGCTTAGAGCAGAGTCACACTTATGATCTGAGCTAAGGTCTCTCACATGGTAATGCAATGTGTTACCCCCAGTGCTACAGCACTATGCTATCACTATTATCAGGATTTTTTTTTTATACATTTCCTATCTCAGATGCAGTTATATAAACTGCATCATCCCCCTGACTTGAGTTGCAATGTGGGTTCTGTTGTACTTTATTGAAAAAATTAAAGATACTCTCAATATGCTTCCCCTTGCTCCCTTATCCATCAGTTTCTTCTACTGGACAGTGACAGCTGGCAATTGAATTGATAGGGCTGAGACCCTACTCACTGACACTGCTAGTCTAGTCAACATGCTCTCCAACTGATAAGGGGAGGGGGCAGAATGAGGGAAACATCAGAACACGTCACTTCACACTGAAGGTGGTCATCTTATGGAACAGCCTGCCCCATGAGGCTGTGCTAAGCTAGTACAGTTCAGGCTTTTCAAACAGGATTCAGGCAGATTATTGAAAGAGAATTGTATTAAGCATTTTCCAATTGGAGTACGGGTAACACTCTGGCTGTTAAGCCTGGATAGGTGTCCACTCAAAGTAAGTATCATTATTGCCATGTGGCAGGCAAGAAGACAATACTGTATGCATCATAGGGGGCAACTGCCCTCCTGTGCAAAAGGGGGTTATCTTGTCTGTACTAAACTATATATACATGGTTGTGCAGCCCTGTGCTGCTTTACCCTGTACTGTAACTGTGGCAGGTATTTTTTGAAGCAGTGTCAAGTTACTTTGATGAGCTCACATGGCAGAAGCATCATTTCAAAAATGACAGCATCCATTTTCTGTCTTAATTAGGGATAACATAACTTGCGCATCCTCATGCTGCAGGTTGAAAATGTTATACTTCATGTTTTTAAAAGAAACCCGTTGATACTTGCTGGCTATTCTTTTTGTTGCATTTTGGTGGGACCAGACGCCCTGCCTTTTTTTTCCCTCCCTTTTTGCCTCAGCACTTCAGTCCCCAGAACTTCCATTAAATCCATTTTGTAGGCACAGTATTTGATGTTCAAATATACAGCATGGTAAAAACTTCTAAAACAAAGGGGAAGGAAGTTTTTGATTTCCAAAGTGGGGAAAAAAGAAAATTAAGTGGTGTCCAATGTTGCAGGAATAGAAGCCCAAACTGGTGGCCTCTTTTACGAAAGAAGGAGTATTTTAACGGTAATATTTTAAATTCACTTCCTACAATTATTACTAGTATTTTGACTTTCAAAATATGGGACCTGAGAACTAACTGATATTTAAGTTTTATTCATGCATTTGAGTTTCTGTTGTCATAGCATAGAACAAATGCGTATAAAGCCAGAACATTTCAAATAATAAACATGCACAGCAAATAGTGAACACACAAGGCATTTCTAAAATTAATAAATACAAATCTGACATTTCATTTTGAATATACAACCTTTGCAAAACCTGTACAATTTAAACTTGTTTGCTTGTGCTGCTCCAGGACTACAGCTATTAAGGGGTTAATGTATAACAGGCTGCACAATACAGGGGCGTAATGCATGATCCAGGGATAGAATGCTCCATCCTGGTGCTAAGAAGGCACAAGGCATTAGCTGAGTGCCTTTGTACCCAGAGTCTACATTCAATCCCTGGGACTGCATTATCTTCTAGCTGTGCACAGCCTGTAGGTGTTTTAATCTCATAGTAAAATGTCTTTTGGGGGAAAAAAACAAAGAGAATGCTTCATTCGACATAACAGACCACTTTTCTATCAAGAAGATTTGTTCAAGGGAAGAATAGCTGGTAGGTGGTGATGCTTCCATGGTACACAGTTTTGGATATGTTCAGTGGAAATTGCAAATCTATCTCACATTCTGAGGCCATGTTCCTCCATTCAAATTTGGCATCAAGTACTGCAGGTCTTCTCCAGTACCTTTAGTGAGACTACCCCATTGGACCCATTAATTCTGATGCTTGTTGACTGCTTTGGTATTTGAAAGTTTTATTACAGAAACCAAAATACATCAGGCAGGACTGGACACCAATTAAAGTACATCAGTGATATACAAAAAGGAACAACCTGCCAATACAGATGAAAATATAACCTATGCAGTGCTAGGACAACTAATTAACTGTATAACGCAGTAATTTAAATGGAATTGCAAAGATTCCGAGCTAGTCAGGCAATGCCTGTCTAGTGACTCAATATTACTGAAAGTACACCATTTGTATTTTTAGAACATTTAAGTAAAAGAACAAAAAAAGTAATAATTTTAAGTTTCTTACAGAGGCGCCACTAGTGTTGGATGCTGGCCACATGCTTTGGCCTTAAATGTTGCCTCTATCCAAATGGAGATCACATGTGTTGCCAACCTTGGAAGAATGGTGCTCATACAGGGTAGAGTTGCCTTTAATGCAAGTATCAGCCATTTGGTGATGGATAAATTAGACTTGTTCAATTCCATGTGGACTTCTTATATTAACTTGCATCTACCACAAAACATTGCCTCTGAAAACGTTCGTAAATTTAAGATGTATTTACTAAACGTGTATCTTATAATATATGTAATTATCTATTTATGAAGACACTACCTGATAGATATATGTTAGTTCTATGAACATTCTGTATACTGTTGTATATGCTTTACTGTATTACTGAAAATTCAATACAAATTATAATGAAAAAAAGAACAGACTGAAGCTTAAAGTCAAGAGCTATAGATTTTCCAGCTCTGTGTTCAAGGAAGAAGTTACAGCATTTTTAGCTTTTCTTTTCCCAGCTCTGTCTTTCAAGGAAGAAGTTACAGTGTTGCAGCATTTTCAAGTTCTGGATTTCCTGATTGTGACTGTAGGTCTATGTCAGGAAGAACAGTGCCATGCTGCTCTGTTGCATTAGTGTGTCTGTTTCTAATACTGTTGTAACTCCAATGTAATTTTTCGTTGCAACAGTGGTTAGTGTGTTTGATGCAGCAGCAGCTGTTTTTGGAATTTGATTGGTGGTGTCAGGTCTGCATTTGTGGCTGGGGTTGAAGGGTATTGCGTCAAATGAGCAAATGCACATGAGCAGCTCAGTTTGAAAGAAGAATAATGCGTGTCATTTTAGCAAACTGTGTTTAATAGCGAATATAACGTCAGTGAGGGCAACTTGTGGTGGGACAGTATTTACCATGCAGTAGTAGTTAGTGCGGTCTCAGGGATGGTTATTAATAGCTAGGGGGGTTTGGGGGCAAAGCCCTCAGATGCGGGTGGGGACTGCATAGCCCATATAGTGTAGCATTATATAAGTGTGTTAGATACTGTTATTTTTTTTTATACTGAAGTCCCTGTTTTGACACTGGCTGTTTTTGACATTTGCTGTATTTGCTTGTGGTCATTTGTGTTCACTCATATGGCCGGCACTGTGTTTTTTTCACTCTTTTGACATGGAGCCTGGTTGAAGTATGGGGCTGAATTTGGCATAAATGCAGGTTTTTAAGGGGTGTTGCAGAGTGACATACTACAGCTCTCCCTCCCTGAAAAGGAAGTACATCACCTGGGTAATGTACCTGCAATCTGTCAACTTAGTGGGTAAGAGACTAGAGCTGTGGGACTTCCACATTTATACTTTCTGTGTTTTCCTCAAAATGACTAAATACCCAGTGAAAAATTTACTTTTGCAGTAACGTTCATGCAAAATTGCTTGATATGTTAAAATACTCAAAATTACCCGCAAAAACCTGTGAAAGGTAAAAATGTCAGCAGCATCTTTTTTTTTTTGAGCATTTTTAAAGAAATGTTTCCTCTTTTTTTTCATGGCAGTTGAAACAGCCATACAAAGAAAAAACATGGCATGATCCCTTTCTTGATCAGAAACAGTTATTTCTCAAAGCAGAAACTTCCAAAATGTTGCCAGACATTTCATGAAAATTCTGTAAACAAAAATCCCATGAATGTTGCATGTTTTTTGTGTTGCACACCCTTTTAGAGACCATTGCTCCTGAACCAATGTCTCCCACATATCAGAGCAGTGATCTGCCGCCAAGTCACTTGGCCAGCATTGCTTCCTAGCTCTAGGTTGATTTTTCTTTTGACAGAAGATTTTCTGCATGACGGCACAAGGTATGATGCATGGAGCAGTGGAGGAATCTTTCAAAGAATTAAGACATTGCAGGCTGTCGTCATCATTTTTACCTGAATTTTAATGCATTACTTCCTAGAAAAAAGTCAGTGTCAATGTAACTGTGGAGTAGGTAATCATTAATGACATGCAGCCGGGGTAATTACACTGTAGTTACATGTGTGTTGCATGTAATTACATTGCAATTGCAATGCAGTTTCAGTGTAGTGTCACTGCAACTATAGTGTAGCTAAGGAAACTTGAAGTGATACCAAAAAATGTATCCACAACGTCTAAAAGGATATTGCCCAACTATAAGAAAGTTAAGTTATGCAATTGGTTGATCCCTTTGTAATCTTAGTGGAGACATTCCTCCTAAAAGATTAGATGCAATCTTTGAAAACAGCATGTGAAGTACAGTGTAAGCCCTTCTGAATATCTAGTCCCAGCACTCTTCCTAGAGGCTCACACATCTAGCACTGTCCCCCTTCATATCTCATCACCATTGTGACCTCAGTAATTGTGACTTCACGGCTAATAAAGAGAGCCTGAGGGCTTAGGTGCAAGTCAGAATCTCACTTTGATATCAGCTGGCATGGAGCCAGGCTAGTTGCAGAGGTGAGACATTTGACTCCCAGAAACAGAGGTCAAGGGCTGCCTAACACCTCCTTACCCACACCCTGTCAGGTGACCAAAGAGCAGTATTGGCCTTAACAGTAAAAAATAGCTGTATGTCCCCTAAACAAACATTGGTGGCCACTCGCAAGTGAAAAGCTATGTGTGTAGCAAATCGGAGAGCAAATTCACTTCTGAGTAAGCTCTGCAACATGTTGCACTGGACAAGCAAGCCTACCACATTGTCTAAAGATTCAAAGGCTGTTCTTTATTCAGAAAGATAAAAACAGCAGCGGTGTGCAGGAGAACCCCCAACTGATATCCAGCATTTTGCACTGGACTTGCACGTTTTCCATATAAAAGAGCAAGTCCAGTGCAAATCTTCGCATGTCAGTTGGGGGTGGTCCTGCATACAGCTGCTATTTTTATCTTTTAGTCACATGCCCCCGAACCCTCTCCACAGCAGAGGAAAGGTGCAGCCAGTGCAGGCCCCATTGTCAGAGCAGGGAACCAGAGGAAAGGGAGGAGGGGCATGAATGGAAACAACTGTCAGAGATGCCATAAGATAGTTCATTTCATGCCACTTATCCTGAAGCCTGATCAATCAGTATTGATGTCACAGTCATGAAGGTCACAATGCTGGTTAGATGTGAACGAAATTGAATTAGAGATGTCAAATTCAAGTTTATTCAATGTCTTGTGGCTCTTGTCATGCCTGAAGTAATAAATACACTAAAGTATCTTTGTTCAATACACTCCATCAATATATACAGTAGTGTCCCTGAAGTATCCTACAGTCACACAAGGCTTTCAAATAAATATTACTGCACAAATGTCCATTTTGAGATAAAGTGGTATTCTTTACGTTATTTCTCTTGTACTATCAATGAGAAAATCTTCTAATTAGCTGAAGAAAAAAGTAAAAAGCTCTATAAGATGCGGAGACCACTTCAAGTGGCAGGAGTTGACCATTTTAGCCTGATCAATAATACTAGGACTTGATCTTTAGGTGCTGTTTAAGCAATAATGCCTGACAGGGTGTGTGTCGTGCTGGGATTACGTCATGCCTCACGTGATTGGGCCTTGCGAGGCCGCAGGCAGTGCAATCCAACAACTTGGCGTGGCGTTATCCCAAAATGATACACACACCTGGAGAGGCATATTATATTATAATTGCTCATTGTTATATATAAAATAAAAAATAATTTAAAGAATGTTTTTTAGTGTGGAAAAATATTTTTGCTTCTTAAGAGGAGATGCAAAAAAAAGAGGTGATCTAGCTCATCATATAGCTCATCTACAGGTTCACAGTGAGGCTGAGACTAGAGCCATGATGTTGTGCTGGGATAACAGCACGGGTCCACCCAAGACTGACCAATCAGAGTCAAGGAAATTTTCTTGCCATTGTATCATTTTGTTTGTTTGTTGATTTTTTTTCTTTTTTTTTTTTTTGGGGGGGGCTAGAGTTTTTTCTCCTAGCCTGTGGTTGTCCTCCAGGGATATACCCTGTTGACAGGGATATACCCCAGTCAGGCCTGTCAGCCCCTTGTCTTTGTTGGGACTGGCTTAGCCTGGCATCTTCCATGGGTCTGTCTTCTGTACAAGGGGCCTAAGGGGTGGGGAGACCTAAGGAGGCGGGCCTCCCCCCATCCTCAAATCAATCCACCATGTGAACTAGGATCTGATGATAGCTGGCACTGGGACCCAGAGGAGCCCTACAGAGCCAATGCAGTCAAAAAGATTGTCATGGGATTTTACCCCGATAACCTCCCTGGCTTCTCCCACCTCCCCAGAAGCGGGTGTAAATTCTGTCAGCCTCAGCTACATGCGGTGGTGTCCTACAGAGGGAACAAGCTGCATTTCCCCATGACAGGTGTCACTGTGGCACCCAAACTGGAATCCCACAGTCACCACTAACTGACTGCGTGACCCTGAGCAGGCCTGTTCTTAACCTTTCTGCAATCTCTCTACCATATCTAAGTGTTCTATGACTCCCCCTGCATGTTGGAATGGAAACAACATTCTCTCTCCTACCTCTTCTGGATTCTAAAATGTTTTGGCTTATAGCTTGCATGAATGATGCTATAAAATAACTTCTTTATTTCCTTCCTATATCAACTCTCTGCATCTGCTGTCAGTTATTTGTGATAATTCTCCCAATGTATCCCCCCACTCCCCAGGTCACAAATGGAAATGAGCCCTTCTTGGACTCTGTTTGCTCACCTACAAAAATGTGTTTCAAACAAATACAATAATAAATAAATTACATTGCAAATGACTACAAGACGACCAAAACCATCAGAGATACAATTTTCTTATACAAATCAGGCTACCTGCTATGACAAGATATACTCAAAATAGCATGGTACTGCATTTTGTAAGCTGAAAAGATATAAAAACTAGCCCCATTTGCAAGTGTAATAAAAAGCCCAGTGGTGCTGTGTTTATTGGAATATGTAAGTAGGAATTTTAACTTGAAAATGAGTGATTCGTCTTGTACATTGTTGACATTTTGCTGTTGTTTTTAAGCTTAGCTTTATAGCAAACAAAGGTACCGTTATAATAGTAGCGGAAAGAACATAATGTTATATAAGATCAAGCTTTCCCCAAGGGGATAAAGGAGTGCTCCTTACATCTCAAAGGTGTGACCGTAAAAGACAAGCCATCCCCTTAGGCATGATGATAGGTTGTAATGAACCATATAGTTTAGTTCTTCATATACATACTATCTTTTTAAACAATCTGAACATTGTTGTCCTAGGTAAAAAGATGAAAACATAACACACTGTTAAAAAAAAGTGCATGTTCAACATAAAAAAAATATGCTTACTACAGTAGATATACAGAAATGTTTAAATCTGATGTTTGTTTTGAAGATTTAAATGTTTCTCTTTGATTTCAACTGCTGGCTTTAGTGATATACTAGGCAACTGTGATGTCATGAGCACTGTGAAAGCTACTCTCTGATGGGTGCATCATTCCACTGGGATGCTACTAACCTTCAATATATCAATTATGACAACACTGATGGCAATATAGTTTTGATACCTTACTGTAAGTGTTGTCGTCAGCTGAGATATTACTTTTATCTTGTCATTTGAGTCACCACCCCAGGTGTGTGTGTGTGTGTCTGTCTCTCTCTCTCTCTCTCATATCTATAGTATTTGCAAAAAAGTTATATTTATACATACATTACAGGTTTATTGCCAATACAGCAAAAGTTAGGAGCATAATGGTTTGCAGTAAAATCTCCACTAGTGAGTGGTAAGACACATAACTCACAAGTGCCAAAACTACAAGTTAGTTATAAAAGTCTTACCAGTTGTGTGGAGGTAAATATGTTATTCCACTGCACTTCATTATGTCTAATATATACCATACTATTTTTAATGTTTAATTAGCGTTGTATCTTGCTTTTGGCTTAAAACAGCAATTCTTTTCAGTATAAAGCTCTATCTAGAAAAAGATTTAAAAATAAGCTAAGATTTTAAATGAATACTTTGCTTGGCCTTCACAATGGAGGGGGTTTGTAATGGCCCAACAAGTATCAGAAGGCATGGGGTTGGGGGGGGGTGGACACAAGTCCATTTTTGGAGGAGAGAGTCTGAAGGGGTTTAGAAGCCCTAAAGGAAAACAAGACGATGAAGCCAGACAGAATCCACCAAGGGTGCTAAAAGAACTGAGCACAGTGCTAGCTGCCCTTCTACTAACACCATTCAGCACCTCATTGGAGATGGGGGTAGTTCCAGAGGACTGGAGGAGGGTCAATGTTCTCCCTCTGCACAAGAGCGGCAGCAAGGAGGAGGCTAGCAATTCAGGCCTATTGGTCTCACATCATTGGTGGGGAAATGAATGGAAACACTGCTGAAGAAAAGGCTGATGGAGTACCTGGAGGTAAATGGGCTGCAGGACCATCAGAAGCATGGTTTCACAAGGTGGAGATCATGTCATACAAATCTCATAGATTTCTTTGACTGCATAACTAGGGAGGCAAATCAAGGGAAGGCAATGGTGGATGTGGCATACGTGGACTTTAGTAAGGCCTTTGACACTGTACCACACAGGAGGCTAATGAAGAAACTTAGCAGCCTGTAAATGGTGAGAAGATCATAAGCCAGGTATTGAACTGACTGAAGGATAGAAGGCAAAGGGTGGTGGTAAAAGGCAATAACTCAGGGGATGGAAGAGACCAGTGGAGTACCGCAGGGATCTGTACTGGGACCTGCCCTCTTCAGTCTCCTCATAATTGACATTGCTGAGGAACTGGAGCCAAAGGTGTGTCTCTTTGTGGATGACACAAAAATCTGCAATAGGGTGGACACCCAGGAAGAGATGGAGAGAGTGCAAAGGGATCTGGAGAAACTAGAGACATGGTCTAAGGTGTGGCAGCTGGGTTTCAATGCCAAAAAGTGCAAGTCATATGCTGGGGTGCATAGGGAGGGGGATTTCTAGCAGGAGAAGGGAGGTGGTGCTGCCACTGTATCACCCACTAGTGAGACCCCACAGAGTACTGTGTCCGGTCTTGGAGGCTGCACCTCTGCAAGGACGTTGACAGGGTGGAAGTGGCACAGAGGAGGGCTACCAACATGGTGCAGGGGTTGCACAAAAACATACCTGGAGAGGCTAGGAGCGCTTAACATGTACTTCCTGGAGGAGAGGAGAGTGAGAAGGGGTATGATTGAAACTTATAAGTATCTCATTGGGGTGAACAAGGTACAGGAGGGGAGTCTCTTTCAGAGGAAAAGGAACATAAGAACACAGGGGCATGCTATAAAGCTTGGGTGGGGAGATCAAGAGGGATGTTATGAAATACTTCTTCACAGAAAGGATGGTGGACCCCTGGAATGGACAGCCAGAAGAGGTGGTGGGGGATGAAGACAGTAGGGAGCTTCAAGAATGCATGGTAGGGGCACATTGGGCATAATAGGTAGAGGAAAGGGAGGAGGGAGGGAGGGACACCTGTGATCAAATAGAGTACAGGGTGTAGTGATAGGCAAGAAAAATAAGGCAGGCTAGATGGGCCTACAGGTCATTTTCTGTCAATGACTTGATGTTTCTATGTTTTATCTAACCCATTGTTTTCTGTATTGCATTCCTAGATTCCAAGCAGAAATAACACGTTCTAAGAGGAAATATGTTTTCTATAAATTGCAAGATTTATTCACTCAACTTATTCACCACTGGTGTGTGAGTGTGTGTTTGTGTGCGTGCATGCATGCGTGCGTGTGTGTGTTAATGCACCAGTTAGGGTTTAACATAAAGCAACAAAAGTAGGGAAATGTGGTGTTAGGGTTTCCAACCCTAATTCCCCACTCCCCCAAGCAGCAAAAGGACAATGTCACATAATCAACCACAGACAGCCATTATCTGGTAAGACAAGCAACATACAACTGTTTCAGATAACACAAAAGACGTCCATTGTCATGGTCCAGTGCTTCTGCAGCCACAGATGCACATGCACACTTCAGCACGTAGACACTCACTTCTGACTGCAGATAGAAACCCACAATATTGATATCACAACATTTAGCTTCTGCAGCAATTGATGCACATGCACACCTCAATACATACTGTACATCCACTTGTAGCTGCAGATACAAATCCATGATACTCGTATCACAACACTATCTCTGCATGCAGGATGAGAGCTACCGCACCAACAAACTAAAGGGAGAATAGCCCAAGTGGTAAGAAAAGGGGGCAGGACATTTTTTAGGTATGTAAGTGAAAAGAGGAAGACCAGTGGAGAGGCTCTAAGGTTAAAAAGGGATGGGTAACAGTGCAGAGGGGGACCAGGAAAAGGCAGACACCCTGAACAAATGCTTTTGTTTGGTGTTCATAGTGGAAGGAGAAGGGGAAGGGCCACAAAAGAGTAACAGGAGCTCTGAAGAGAGGGAGGTAGACACTAGTCTTTTTGCAGAGGAGAGAGTCCTAAAGGGACTTGTTCATCTGAAATTGGACAAAGCAATAGGACAAGATGAGGCACATCCTAGGCTATTGAGGGGGTGCAGGGAGATACTGATTGCATCTCTGACAGTCCTATTTAACAGCTCACTGGAAACAGGAGTGGTTCCGGAGGACTGTAGGAGGGAAGATATAGTCCCACTTCACTAAAGTGGTAGCAGTGAGGAGGCTGGCAATTAGATTAGTCAGCCTGACATCAGTGGTTGGACAGTTAATGGAATCACTGCTGAAGGAGAGGATAGTGGAATATCTTGAATCTAATGGGCTACAAGACCTGAGACAGCATGAATTCACAGGTGGGAGGTCACGTCAAATGAATCTGATAGATTTCCTTGAATGAGTAACCAAGGAATTAGATCAGGGTAGAGAAGTGTATGTGGCATATTTAGATGTCAGTAAGGCATTCAACACCGTTCCACATAGTAGACTATTAAGCAAATTGTTGTAGCTGAGGAGTGGGTCCAAAGGTGATAAACTGGGTAGAAAATTGGTTAGCGGATAGTTGTCAAAGGGTGATGGTAAACCAAGTTCATTCTGAGGGAGGGAGGATGACCAGGGATTAGTGTTATGACTGGTCCTCTTTAATATGAACATAGGAATGTGCCAGCAGAAACAGACCACCTGGTCTAAGTTTGTTCGAATGTGCATCTAGCACCCCTAGTTTGCAGCTGCCCCACCCCTCTTCTCTTTGTCATCCCACTGCCACCCCCACCTCCCCCATGCTCACTCTCCCCTGTTCCCTGTCCCATGCCCTTTTGAAGCTGTTCACAGATTTACATGATACTAACCATTCTGGTAGTGCGTTCCATTTTACTACCACCCTCTCTGTGAAATAGTGTCTCCTCATTTCCCTCCTAAATCTTCCTCCTTCTATTCTTAGCCTATGCCCCCTGGTGACCCTTCCCCTCCTAACTTAAAGACCCCATCTGCCCCATCCTTATTGATTCCCCTCAGATACTTGAATGTCTCTATCATGTCCCCACTGTCCCTTCTATCCTCCAGGGTGTACATATTCAGGTCTCCCAGCCTGCTGTCATGGTCTCTCCCCTCCATTCCACATATCGTCTTTGTTGCCCTCCTCTGCACCCCCTCCAGTAGCCTGATATCACACTTTAGGTATGGCCTCCAAAACCACACACAATACTCTAAGTGCGGCCTTACCAGCAACCTGTAGAGGGGCAAGATCACTTCTCTTCACCTGGATGAAACCCCCCTCGCTCTGCACCCCAGCATTTTGTTTGCTTTTGCAGCTGCTCTCCTGCACTGGGCAGTGTTGTTCGTGGTCCCTGTTATCATTACTCCATGGTCCTTCTCCTCTTCAGTGATCCCCAGCTTAACCCCCCCAGCCAGTATTCTCTCCTTGGGTTCTTCACCCCAAAGTGCATAACCTTACACTTCTTTGCATTGAACCCCAGCTGTCACCTCTCTGAACACTCCTCTAGCTTGCTTAGGTCCCCCTGCAGCTGCTTCCATCCCTCCACCACTGCTCCCCTTTTGGTGTCATCTGCAAACAGACTTTCCTTGCTCACCACCCCGTGTACAATGTCTGATATGAACAGCCCAAATATTACTGGCCCAAAACAGAGCCCTGTGGCACCCCACTCGTCACCTTGAGGTTGAGAGCTCCCCTCTCACCACCACCTGTTGCAGCCTCCCACTCAGCAGGCTTGTAATCTATTTCATCATTTTTACCCCTACCCCTACACCAGTTAGCTTCCCCCAAGCCACCCATGAGGCACAAAATCAAAGGCCTTGCTGAAGTCCAAGTAAAGAACATCCACCGCATGACCCTTATCCAGCTCACATGTCACCCAGTCATAATATTGTATCGGGTTGGTTTGACAAGATTTCCCTGAAATTAACCCATGCTGCCTCACATCCTGGAGACCATTGTCCTCCAGGTACAACACCAGTCTTTCCTTTAGTATCGTTACCATGAGTTTGCACACTATGGAGGTGAGACTTACCAGACAATAATTACCCAGTTCATCCCTTGGCCCGCTCTTGTGTAATGGTGCTACATGTGCCATCCTCCAGTCCAGTGGCACACATCCCGACTCCGGTGAGATGCTGTATAGATCCACCAGCGGCTCTGCCAACACCTCCGCCATCTCCCTCAGAACCCTGGGGTGGATACCATCCAGCCCTGGTGACTTATCTACCTTCAGTGCCCTAGGTCCCTCTAGGACTCTACTTGCCTCAGTTCTTCCATCTGTCACCTTCTCTCCCCCTGTCCCCACCCTCCCAACCTATGGTGGTAGCGGTCCCCCTTTTCTTCTAAGGACACTGAGCAAAACTATTAATTCAGTGCTTCTGCCTACTCCACCACCTTTTCCATCCACTACCCACCCCTTTTTATTCTAGATATTGTCTCCTTGCACTTCCTTTTCTCCCTGATGTATGTGAAAAAGTCCCCCCCCCATTAATTCCCTGCACTAATCTCAGCTCCCTCTGGGCCTTGGCTTCTCTCACTTTTCTGGTCACCTGCCTGGACCATCTTGCATACTCCTCCATGTCCACTTACTTCCCTGTCCTCCTATACCTCTGCTGGGGTGCAAAGGGAGAGATATCACCAGCAAAGGGAAGGAGGTGGTGATGCCTCTGTATAGATTGCTGGTAAGACCTCATCTAGTACACTATCTACAGTTCTCAAGGCCACATATCCAGATGGACATAGACAGAGCGGAGGTGGTCCATCAGAGGCAGCTAAGATGGTGCAGGGTTTGCATCAAAGGCCCTATGAGGAGAGATTAAAGGAACCCACTATGTGCACCTGGAAGAGAGGAGGGAAAAGGGGAGGTATAATAAAGACCTTTAAAGCCCCTTCTACCTTGAAAATTTCAAAGCAAAATTCCAAACCGTCTGGACTGTAGGTGAGAGCAAAAAAAAATGGCCAGAACCCCTGAATTTTTTCTATTTTTTCACCATCTAGATCTTAGAATCTGGATACCCGACCATCACAAAACTTCCCAAATCAAGAAACCTTGCCCCCAGACCATGCATGCAAAATTGCATGCAGTTTTGTTGAACTGTGGTAAAGTTATTAAGGTGCAAAGTTAGGGGTTTAACATTAAACACCCTACTCAACCCTAACTATACTGGTTCACTGCTTCTGTACTATATATATATATATATAATATATATATATATATATATACATATAGATAGATAGATAGATAGATATTTATTATACTGGCATGGTAGCGCCAGTATAGTTAGGGTTGATGAAAGTGTTTAAAGTTAAAGACCAATTTTTGCAGCTTAATAACTTTGTAATGGTTTGACAGATCTGCATGCAATTTGGCATGCATAACTGCTAGTGGAAGGTCTATTTAAGTGACAAGTTGTGTTTCAGTTTGTTATGTGGTTTCTGAGATACAGAGTGTTGGAAATTCAAAAGTTTTCATGTTTTTTGCTGTTTGTTGTCCTCCTCTGTCTCAGAAACTGTTTTAAATTGTGGTCTGAAATTTTCAGGGTAGAAAATCTTTCCCTCACAGATGTGCCTTTTGAAGGTTTGGTGAAAAAATATGAATCCGTTCAAAAGTTATTCAGTTTTGAATTTCCCATTATTTCCTATGGGAAAAAATAGATGTCCCACACGAAAATGGATTCTGTGTCGCAGGAGCCGGACGAAAATGGATTCTATGTCAGAGGGGCAATCCCTTTTCACAGACAGGGTGAGTCTGTGTTGAAGGAGCGTAATGACTTTGCGCACATGGCTGATCCTGTGTCGGAGGTGTGAAATCTTTTTTCATGCGTTGGCCATTTTGTTTCTCAACTTAGCAAGACAAACAAATAAAGCAAAACAAAAAAATGAATGAATTTAAAAAAAATAAACTTGAGAAGGTAGCTAACGGGACTCGTTTAGCTACATTCTGATGTTTATTTTTAGAGTGTTATTATTAAAGGCGTTTTCTGTGAGCTGTGGCTATATTTGCAAGGAGCACTTCCCCTATGTTCTCCATATGGAACAGCAAGATTTTCTTGACTTTTTGCAGCGCAGCTGGAACTGGTGCTGCCGGCTGCAGTTCTGCATGTGAGCTGCCCTTTCCCTGATGTCTCGTGGCATTTTTAGGTACTTTTTCACCAAATTTTCAACATGGGCTTATTGGGATACCACCTCATGAACACTGCCCCTGTCATTTCGTTAATCGGGCCCGGAAGGTAATTTTACAGTCACTGCACAAAATCATTTTTCAGGACAAAATGCCAAAATGATTGTTCCAGTGTTCATGAGGTGGGGTCCCAAAAGCCCATGTTGAAAATTTGATGAAAAAATTCCTAAAAATGGCTAATTTATGAGCATTTGCTGAAATGTTTCTACGTACGTGCATAACTTTGGTAATTTTTAATACCTTGACTCCAAATTTTCAACATAGCCATTTTTTCGCACCACCTCATGAAAGTACAGCTGTCATTTTTCACATCCTGCATGAAATGTGTTTTTGCACCTGTGGTGCCATATGACGTTTTGGTACAGATTCAAAAATTTTCATCTTTGGGGTTTATGAGGTGGGTGCATAGAAAGACTGTTCAAAATTTGGGGTCAAAATATGAAAAAATGCTAACGTTACATATGAACATATGAAATTGCCAGCAGAAAAAGGCCCACAGGTCTACCAAGTCTACCTGATTGTGCAACTCTTAGTTTCATATTACTACAGCTGCCCCAGCCCCACCCAAACCCTCCTTCCTCCCCTTTCCTGGTCTTTCCCCCCTTTGTGTTCTTGTCTGTACTAATCCTGCCCTTGACTCTATCTCAACCACGCTTAAAGCTATCCACTGTCTTCAGTTCGATTAACTCCTCCGGCAGTGCGTTCCATCTTGCCACCACTCTCTGTAAAGTAGTGCCTCCTCATCGCCCTCCTGAACCTTCCCCCTTCCAACTTCAGACAGTGCCACCTAGTGACCCTTCCCCCCTTTAAGCAGAACAATCCTCCCATTCTGACTTTGTTTATGCCTTTCAGGTACTTAAAGGTCTCTATCATGTTCCCTCTTTCCCTTCTCTCTCTTCCAGTGAATACATGTTGAGCTCCCTCAATCTTTCCTCATACAGCAACTCCCCCAGTCCCATGATCATTTTTGTAGTCTTGTGCTGCACTCCCTCCAGTAATCTCACACCCTTTTTGAGATATGGGCACCAGCACTGCACACAGTACTCCAAGTGTGGCCTCACCAGTGATCTATACAAGGGCAGGATGACCGCCTCCTTTCTAGAGATGATCCTTCTGGCAATGCACCCCAGCATCCTATTTGCCCTTGCTGCTGCCCTCCTACACTGTGCAGATACCTTCATGTCCCATGTTACTATTACCCCCGTGGTCCCTTTCCTCCTCTGAAGCTGTTACCTGCACTCCCCCCAGCCAGTAGCTGGTCCTGGGATTTCTTACTCCAAGGTGCATGACCTTGCACTTCTTAGCATTAAACCCCAACTGCCACTCCCTAGACCAGTGGTTGAATTTAGCTAGATCCTCCCTGAGTGCCTGCCCCCCCTTCTTCATTGTCCACTTTTGCACAAATCTTAATGTCATCTGTGAACAGGCTGATCTTACTGTTGACTCCCTCTGCAATGTCTATAGTGAAGACACTCAACAAAACAAGGCCCAGCACTGAACCCTGCAGTACCCCACTTGTTACTGGCCTTGGCTTGGATGTCTCCCCCTTACAACTACCCTCTGTTGTTTGCCCTGCAACTAGCTGTCAACCCACCCACCAGTTTCTCCCCCACCATGTCCCTGAGCTTGCTCATTGACCTCCCGTGGGGATGGATCGGAGGGATGCTGAGTCCAGAGACTGAAATGGGTGTGGTGGTCTGTCTCTGCATCAGTGTGTGACTGTATGATGGGCAAGGGAGTGGACTGTCCTTGGCAACTCTGCAGTGTCTGATGCACGGGGGGGGACAGCCTGGGGAGCTTTAGGATGGGAAGAGAGACCTAGCCTACTGACTAGCTTTCTAATTCGCTTACTGTGCTGCTGAAACCTTCAGCAAGCAAGTTAGTAAGCAAGCCAGTATACTAGGTCTCTGTTTCCATCCTAAAGGCCCCGTCATGGGATAAGCAGAAACACAGCCTGGGCATGTTTCTTTCCTCCTGAAAATACAAGAATAAAGTCATGTAGTACTAAGTTAGTTTCTGAAATATGAGCAGCCTTTACCTTTCCTGCCAGTGCAATCATAGCCCTAATCAGATCATTGTTTTGCATCTGCCTAATCTCGTATTCAGCTTACAAATCATTGCCACCAGTGTGTGTAATTAGTGTGTATTTGTTTCAGTTTCTTGAAAATACCAAAGGGGAAAAGAAAAAAATGCTTATTAGCAATAACTAATGATTTGGCAAAAAAATGTAACATACTGTTTTCAGCCCAACAGAAATATAACTGAACTGGGGTTGATTTAAGCAATAAGGCACGACAAGGTGTGTGTTATGTAATGACGTCACTCCTGGGGTGGGTTGATACATGAGGCGGAGCAGAGTGCTTCTACCACACCAGGAGTGACATTATTACACAACAACACACATCTTGGAGTGCCTTATTGCAATTATACAATGGCTCGATGTTCTGCAAAATAAAAAAAAAATTTAAAATGTTTTTAGTAGAATTTTAGTGTGGCAGTATATCTTTGTTTCTTAAAGGAAAACTACACCCAAAACCTGAAAAAATATATGTTGTGCAGAGTGTTTTAATTTGTATGTGAAGTTCTAGTGTTTCCTTCCCTCTGACTGGTATTAGGAAGTTTTCCCAAATTAGCCTGCTAGCTTTATGCTAGTATCACGACCCCTGGGGATCTCCATACCTGATAGTGTAATTGTATTTCTGGTTCCCACAGTGCATTTTGTCTCATGTGACTGTGATGTAAGAGAGACACAACATTCTGCACACGCATGCCAAACAAACTAAATATCTTGGAAGCTTTACAAGCTGCACAAAAATTACCAGCAGCAAAGTTTTTCAGGACAGTAAAACCTTTAGGATGAAGGTGGTCACCAAGCTGAATTCTACAGATTTTTAAATATAGCCATCTCTGTGGTTGTGAACTGATTGTAATGCAATGCTTTCTGCTGGATTTATGGGCTCTGCTACATCACCATTACATGAAACAAGGTGCACTGTAGGACAAAGAAATGCAATAAAACTATTTGATATGGTGATCTCCAGGGGTTGTAAAACTACCCTAAAGCTAGAAGGCTCATTTAGGAAAAGCTCCTAATACCAGTCAGAGGGAAGGAAACAGTAGAACTTCACATACAAATTAAAACACTCTGCACAACATAAATTTTTTCAAGTTTTGGGTGTAGTTTTCCTTTAAGAGAAGAACAAACAATGCTAATCATGTGGCAATAAATCAATACAGTGCGGTTATTGTGTAATAACATCACTGTCTCAGGCACACACTGACCAATCGGAGTACAGGAAATGTCCTTGCCATTGTATAATTCATCTCACTAACACGTGTTCCACTGGGAGCAAGTCTATAATATTCAATTATAGCTTTAAGTGAATTCCCAAACTTTTTGTCAATCACAATCTGAAACATGGGAAAGACTCTGTTTCATCAGGGGATACATACTTCACATGTAAAATATAAGCCTGCAACCTTTAATTAGAATTTTGCAGTTTATTGTCTGCCCCTTGAGCAGCTTTCTGCACCTTTTTCAAGGTGTCAGGCTCAAGGGGCAGAAAACAAACTGCAAAATTCTAATTAAAGGTTGCAGACTTATACTTTACATGTGAAGTATGTACCCCTGATGAAATGGTCTTTACCATGTTTCAGACTGTGATTGACAAAAAGTTTGGAAATCCACTTAAAGCTATAATCGAACATTACAGACTTGTTCCCAGTGGGACACGTGCTAGTGAGATGAAATAAATCCCAGTTCAGAGATATTTCTGTTAGGCTGAAAATTGTATGTTACATTTTTTTGCTAAAGCATTTGTCAACATTAATCAGAGATTTTGAAGGGGGGGGGGTTAAGCTACATGGGAGAAGAGTGGTGTGGCGATGAGATAGGGGCACAGATATGACCTGAGAGGGGTCAAAAAGATCAGTTGGGGAGAGTGACCATTATAGCATATTTAGAAAGTAAAACATCAAAAAAGGCAGCTGCATTCCTCATTAAACTGCGCAGGGAAGCATGAAAAAGCAACAGCTGCCAGACGAGTTATTTCTAGAGTTCTTACTTTTTCACTCTTGTTATGTGGGCCCGTGGCTACTAAAAAAGCAGGTTTATCGTAAATAATGGCTCTTGGATTTCTAGGACACAACTGTGCTACTGGAAATGTCTGCGCTGGTGTGTTTTCCCAGTCACTAGCCCTTTTTGGCCACTGGCTGAAAAACTTAATTTTGATGCCTGGTCTTCTGTGTGTCTATGGCCATGTCCAAAAAATCACGTATAAAGTATCTGTCCTTGAAAGATGTAACACTTCATATATACTTTCTTTTGACATGGCTGGCCATGGGCACATAGAGAGACTCTCAGACTCTTTCTCTGTAACCTTCCTACCTGGTGATAATGGCATATATGGGTATGCAGTGAAATGCAGTACTGACTCCATTTATGTCTCTCTCTCTCTCTCTCTCTCTCTCTCTCTCCCGACGTCTGCTAAACAGATACAGCATCCTGGAAGGGATGCACTGTGCTCAGAAATTGTGTGAGTGACTTGATGTGGGGGGACCTAGAGTGGGGGGGTTGGGGATTCTCTCATGACTATTGCTTCCTCTACTAGCCTACAGATAACAAAACCTGGCATATCCAGCTCTGTTTTGGACTTTGTTCCTTGCAGGGGGCAGGCCTTGACCTCTGGGCCAGGGGATGGGGCCTTGACTCCTGCACTGGGGTGGAGCTTGACCCCTGACCCCAGGACCAGGGGCAGAGCTTGACCCCTGACCCCAGGGCCCCACCAAAAATTCTACAAACCCAGCTTCTATGAGCTTGTCTTTAATATATGGTATTACTATATTATTTTTAAGGTTACAGAGAAAGAGTCTGAGAGTCTCTCTATGTGCCCATGGCCAGCCATGTCAAAAGAAAGTATATATGAAGTATTACATCTTTCAAGGACAGATACTTAATACATGATTTTTTGGACATGGCCATAGACACACAGAAGACCAGGCATCAAAACTAAGTTTTTCAAAAACAGTGGTGGAATTCAAGCATGCATGGGACAGTCATAAGGCCATTCTAGGGGGTGGGGTAGGAAGAAGTAGGCTGCTGGTTAACTAGGATCTGCAGCTTATCCAATAGGTAGGGAAATGGGCAGACTGGGTGGACCAAGCGGTCCTTATCTGCCGTCAAATTCTATGTTTCTATGTTTCTATTAGTGCCAACTGCATCACCAGTTAGAATGAAGTGCTTCTGCAATTCCAGTTATTTAGACTAATTATTGTCATAGATTCTCTCTATTTTAGTAGTAAAACCAGTAAGTACAAGTAAACCAGATCCTTAATGTACAGTTTGTCTGAAACATAGAAACATAGACTTTGACGTCAGATAAGGACCACTTGGCCCACCTAGTCTGCCCATTTCCCTACCTACCGGATAGGCTGCAGATTTTAGTTAACCAACAGCCTACTTCCTGCCACCCCCCACTATAATTGCCTTATGTCTGTCCCATGCATGTTTGAATTCCTCCACTGTTTTAGACCCCACAGCCTCTCCAGGAAGGCGGTTCCATGTCCACCACTCTCTCCGTGAAAAAAATTTCCTCACATTACCCCTGAACCACCCCCCTCTATCTTTAAATTGTGCCCCCTTGTTCTTACACATCTCTTTTTCTGAAAGATGCTACCCTCCTGGACTTTGTTGACTCCCTCGAGGTACTTGAACATTTCTATCATGTTCCCCCTGTCCCTCCTTTCATCAAGGGTTTACATATTAAGCTCTCTCAGTCTCTCTTCACATGGTTTCTGATGCAGACCCTGCACCATTTTAGTTGCCCTCCTTTGGACTGCTTCCATCCTGTCTATGTCCTTGCATAGATGAAGTCTCCAAAACTGCACACAGTACTCCAGATCGGGTCTCACCAACTTTCTGTACGGAGGGAAACCACTTCCCTTTTTCTCCTTGTGATGCCCCTTCCTATGCATCCCAGTATCCCCCTGGCTCTCCTTACTGACTTCTCACATTGCTTACCCACATTTAGATCATCTGATATGACTACCCCCAGGTCCCTTTCCATTTTTGTTGTTGTTAGTACCTCCCCTGCTATTGTGTACTCTTCTCCTGGGTTTTTGTTTCCCAGGTGCATTACTTTGCACTTCTTTGTGTTGAATCTAAGTTGCCATATATCTGACCATTCCTCCTACCTTTCCAAGTCCCTTCTCATCCTTTCTACCCCGCCTTGTGTATCAACACTGTTACAGATCTTTGCGTTATCTGAAAAGAGGCATACCTTGCCCTCCAGACCCTCTGCAATGTCACCTATAAAGATGTTAAAGAGGACTGGACCTAGTACTGAGCCCTGAGGTACTCCATTAGTGACCCCCCTTTCTTCGGAATGTGTTCCATTCACTATTACCTTCTGTGTCCTGTTGTACAGCCAGTTTGCTACCCAGCCTACCACCCTGGGACCCACTCCCAGGCTGGCTAACAGATTATCAATCTTTTGTGCGGGACTGTGTCAAATGCCTTGCTAAAGTCTAGGTAGGCCATATCGCCCCTCCTGGTCTATTACTTTGGTCACCCAGTCAAAGAAATCTGTTAGATTCATCTACATGACCTGCCTGCTAAATCCATGCTGCTTTTGGTCCTGCCCTGTTGGCCTCTAGATACTCAACAATTATTTCTTTCAGAAGTGATTCCATCATTTTCCCTACTACTGAGGTCAAACTTACAGGTCTGTAGTTTCCTGCTTCTGCCTTGCTCCCACTTTTGTGAAGGGGAATCACATCTGCCATCCTCCAGTCCTCAGGTACCACCCCATCCTCCCATGATTTGTTAAAAAGTGTAGTCGGTGGTGTCACTAGGTCCTCCCTTAGTTCTTTTAGGATTCTGGGGTGAATTCTGTCTGGCCCCATTGCTTTGTCCACCTGGAGTTTTAGGAGTTCTTTCAGGACTCTTTCTTCTGTAAATGGACTGGTGTCAACCCCCGTAACCAGAGTGCTTCTATCGTCTGGTTTAGGTAACTCCTCCTCATCTTCTTTTGTGAATACTGAGCAAAAGTATTCATTCAGTAACTCTGCCTTTTCACTGTCTCTCTCTGCCCACCTCCCCTCTCCCTTATTAATCTTCACTATTCCTCCCTTAACCTTTCTATGCTCCCTAATGTACATATAAAGGTTTTATCACCCTTCTTAACTGAATTGGCTATTTTTTCCTCGGTTTGGGCTTTTGCTATCCTGAATGCCTTCCCCACTTCTTTCTGCTTTAATTGATACAGTTCCTGTCGTGCTCCTTCTGTGATTCCTTATACTTTTTGAATGTAGCCTTTTTCTCCTTAACCTTCCCTGCCACCTCTTTTGAGAACCATAGTGTTTTTTTACTCCGCTTTGTTTTCTTTATCTGTTTCACACAAAGGCTTGTTGCCTCTATGATGGCAGTTTTGATTTTTCTCCATTGTTCTTCCACCCCTCCTTTTTGGCCATTTGCAAGTGTATTCCTCAGGTATTCACCCATTTTGCTAAAGTCAGTCCTTCTAAAGTCCAGTATGCTTGTTTTTGTATGACTCGTCTCCATGGTTGTGCTTATTGTAAGCACACACTGTGCAGTGGTTAGCTTGTTCCCAGATGTCTACTGACTTCTAAATTTGTGATCCTCTCTCCATTTGAGAGTACCAGGTCTAGTATTGTTCCTTCCCGAGTGGGTTCCAATACTAGCTGTCTTAGGCCTGCCCCCTGCAGGGCATCGAGAATGAACCTGCTCTTGGATGCGGCTGCAGTACATGTCATCCAGTTAACATCTGGCATATTCAGGTCCCCCATCAACAGTACCTCCCCCTTTTCAGCCATTTTGAGAATGTCCTCTACCATTTTCTTGTCCATTTCCTCCTCTTGAAATGGGGGTCTGTATACAACCCGTGTGCGGATTGTGATGCCATTCCCTGTCTCCAAGGTGACCCAGAGTGCCTTTTGTCCTCCCCCTTTACTTTTTAGTTCTGTAGCTTTGATCCCTTCCCTTATGTATAAAGCTTCTCCACCTCCTCTTTTCCCCTCCCTGCCCCTTCTGTAGACTATGTACCCTAGTATGTTGACATCCCAGTCATGGTTCTCTGTGTACCATGTTTCCATGACTGCCACAATATCCAATTGTTTATCTTCCATCAAAGCTACTAGCTCAGGAAGCTTGTTTCCCAGACTGCGGGCATTGGTACTCATTGCCCTCCATTTAATGTTGGCTTTATCCTTTTTTCCCCCATCCCTGCTCTTTTTGCCCTTGTCTATTTTTCCATTTACCCCATCCTGCCTTCTGTTGAGCACTGTACCTCAGTGTTTACCTTACTACCTGTCATGTTTTGTAGGGGAGGCTTGAAATTTCCTGCCTCTTATTAGCACCTCCCCCCATGGCTAGTTTAAAAGCTTGCCAAGGAAGCATTTAAACCTGTCACTTAGAATCTTGGTTCTCTTTGTGGACAGATGCAGACCATCATGCCAGTATAGACCTTCATCTCTCCAGGTGTACCCCCAGTCCCCAATGAAGCCAAAGCCCTGCAACCTGCACCAGTTTTGCAACCATTCATTAAACTGCATGGTGCGTAGTACCCTAGCCTCACCCCTGCCATGGACTGGCAGCTCCTCTGAGAAGGTAACCGTGCTTGCTACCTGTCTGAGGCCCTTCCCCAACTCCACAAATTCATCCTGCACTGCACTTGCCTAGCTAGGTCATTTGTCCCAAGGTGGACAATGATATCTAGTTCCCTCTCCTGTGATGCTGCTTCTGCAATCCTGAGGATTCGTTTCTTGTCCCTCCAAGCCATGGCACCATGCAGGCACCTTACTTCCCTCTCCTCTCCCTTCCCCAGGTCTACCCATCTAACAATGGAGTCCCCATCAGAAGCTGTTTCCTTCCCCTGTGGTGTCCCTTGCCACCCTTCTGTGGGTCTCCCTTGTGGATGTCCTCAGTATTCTTTTTGGTCATCCACTGAGGGTGCCATCATAGAGGAACCTTGCTCTGCCAGACTGGTGTATGGTTTGTGTAGAGGTACAACTAGGGGGCTTCGCCTCTGTTCCACCACCCGCACCCTCCCAGAACCCTGCATCTTGTATGTGTTTTTGTTGCTACCCCCAGGACCTTCTTATAAATGGGACACTACATTGGAATACCCGGACCTTATTCCAGAGAGCAAAACTATCCATAAATCAAATACATCCACGTACTGACATTAATTAAATGGTCTTTCCAAGAGCTATTGTACACCACAAGGCATTCATGTGATTTTTACTGTCCTATGCATTTTATGCATGTCCTGAAGTGTTTAATCATGTATTTCCTTCCTATCAAGCCTGAGAATTATCATAATGTCCCAAAAGTATCAACCCATGCAAAAAATTGCAATCATATCAAGACCAGTTTTATACATAATCTCGAGCTTCGTTACATGTTGTCCACCAATAACCACTTACTACTTGCAAAAACAACATTCCTCAGGGTTTCAGCCATTACTTGTCACAGAATTGGCAGCACTGCATCTCAGAACATTCGGCTTTGAGTGAATTTCTGTGCCTTGAAAGACAATGCCAAAGTCAGGGTAACACCAATGCTATGTCAAGAAATTGTTGAAACCCGAGCACCAAGCCACATACTGTATAACAGTTTAAATTTGTGCCTGCTGTATTTTTTTTTATTTATTCTTTTTGCTCCCTACTGCTCCCGTCGTTATTATTTTCAGCTCTGGTCACGGACCCCCTTATGCCTCCACCTCCAGAAATGCCTGTGTCCCCACGGTTATCCCTGGCTTTCCCCCCCAGAGAGCGGGGCCGCGGCTCTGACCCTCCCATTATTGGAGCCGCGGTACTAATATCTGGTCGGGGGACTGGCTCTTAGAGGCTAATTGAGGCCTTATGGGGCAGAGCCATATAGACGGCGAGGTTCGAGGATTTTATCCCCTTAGCAGGATGGGGATGTGCAATGATGACTTGCGTCCACCCCATCCTGACATACTGTTGAGCATCATTGTGCTGACAGCCCAGCCTCACTAGGTGCAGCTCGTGCACGAGTGCTGCCTACCCTCCCTGAGAGAGGAGAGCTGTCCAAGGCGCTCAATCCTTCTCCCCGGCCGACCCTCCGGTGTCCTGGGTCCATTCCCTGAACCCGGTCACCAGCGTCGCAAGCGGAAATCCAATCGCCGTGCCGGCGGGCCGGCTGTGCCTGCTGTATTTTGTGCAGTCAGGTCTAGTGCACTGTGTTGCTCCTGAAAATATTTATGTGACCTACATGGCAAAAGCTACCTACCATCGAGTCCCATCTCCTGGCTCCTCCTTTAGAGGTCAGTGTCTCAATGGGTCAGCAAATACTGTGCCAAGGGTCAGAGGAAATATTTTTTACCCTATCACTGCATTTTCCTACTCATAAGGCTTTATGCTTCAACATTAACACTAACTAATGCCTTAACATATGAACTTTTTTTTTTTTGCAATGAAATGTCCTTACATTTGATAAAGGAAATGACTTGACAAAACTATACACACCAAAACACAGAGAACCTCAGCGAGCAAGCAGACTTTTAATTTCAAGCAGTACCTAGTTACCAGTGTCACCACCCACCTTCACCCCACCCTGTGCAAAACAATTCTTGGCATCGAGTGGCACTCTTCACCTACACTCTGCACTGATATCAGAGGATTCTGGGATTTCTTGTTACAGCAAATATCAGCTTGAAAGTCAGTAAAATCAGTCTGAGAAATCTACTGTACAATGGTAAACAGTAAGGAAAAAATGTTTTTGTATGCAAAGTGCAAATTGGGACCAGACCCATGCTTGGGTACTGGATGCTTAGTGCTGACAGGTCCCATTTAATATATAACCTAAGTTCTTTGCATGCTAAATAAAATAGCTCCTGCTTGTGCTCTTATGAAGAGTCCCCACACTACCAGTCTCCTTCACTGGTCTCTAAAACGCTTTAAGATACAGTTGTATGAATGGTGCTATATAAAAGCAAATTCTATTCCACTGTATTCCATTCATGCTAGCAAAGCCATAGGGATAACAAATGATAGATTGTGCCTTTATAAATAGAATAATAGATAGGTAACTGTGAATTACTAGGGAATAATCAGGGCCCCTAGTGCTCTGCGGCAGAATTTTCTGATTTCTGCGGTATGATTTATTCATTTCTGTCCATTGGCTAAATAGGATGTGATGTCATTGATGACATCACGTGCTGAGCATAGAGCAGGGGCTTTATGATACATGAGATGGGAAAGAAATCCCGACTCTACAGAAAAACAGTATTTTTGAATGAAAATTCACCAAAAACAATGAATTCTGCTGCACTATATATATATTCTGCGGCATGATGAAAATTCTGCGGAAAATTCCGCAATCGTAGAATCGCAGAATTCCAGGGGCCTTGGGTATAATACCATTGAGAGGTTCTGTTGACATGTGACCCTCGAGAGCAAAGCTCCAGAGGTTCCAGCATATCATCAGAACGAGATGGGATTATAGCCAACTCATACACAATGCCCTATTTGTTGTTTTTTGTAACATATGGATCCAAGATTGGTTTTAAGTTGTACTCTGAGCCTGAATAAATTGATGTCTGTGCTCATTTATACTGTCTTGCTCATTTTTCGCCATTTTTGGTTTTAGTTTCTGTCAGTTATTCTGCCAGCTGGCTTTTGCCGTACTCAACAGTTACAGCAAAAGCTACCGCATGCTCAGCTGTGTACGTGATGTGAGTTAGTCATCTGCTCTTGTAATACTATTGGTAGATGCAGATTGATAGCATTACGAGATCTTTTAACACTATCCTTGGATGTTCATCGATATTATACGAGATCTCACAATACTATCAATGGATTTCTACAGTAGTATTATGAGTTTTTTTAGAATGTTTTTGATGGTATTATTGAGCATATCCATATATTACATTGGAATAATGCACACCTTGTGTGATTGTTAGGCACAAGGTATAGCCTACAGCTGCAACCACCTGAAAAGTGCATTATTTCCTTAAGGCTGTACACCCTGGATGTGTTATCTCTTTTATAAAATGGGCTTTTATTTGTTAAAAAATATGTAGTTTAGGAAAGGTGTGCAGTTGTCAGAAAATAATTAATGTCATGGGACGTGTTTTATTAAACGAGGTTACAGGATTTTCCTGGCCCATGTTAGACAGTTGGAATACTCAGTTTTGCTCATGAGATAATTCTATCTACAATTTTGTTCAGTAATACACTATAGGTCAGATGCATAGGCATGAGGAACTATCACAAAGTGATTGCAATGACCACTTAGCATCAGTGGTGATTTTGTATTCCTGTTTTGCATGACAATCTTACCAGTGCAGCCACTAAAAACACAATGTAACCATACAGGGAAGGCTATGGGTGATTCACAAAGTATGGCAACCTTTGCACACCCTGTCCCAGACTTTTGCAACACCCCCTAGAAATGTCACAGGCAGGTTGTTGGGTGTTGCAAAGCTGCAACGGTACAGCAGAGGGCTGGCAGTGGAGGCGATGGAAGGAAGGATACCACTGAAGACAGCATGCAGGAAGGAACTGGGGTTAAGGGGGGTTACCACTGGACACTGAAGAGAGAGCTTGGATGTCGGGGAGTAGGTTGGAGACAATGGGCCACCAGATATGTAGACAGTGAGCCATGAAAAATGCATTTTTTACTGGCCCAGAAGTGGCTGAGATAAAGGGGAAGTTGGGGGAGACAGTTTCTGATGTCACTGCTGATCCCCACAGATGCCAAGCATAGTATAACACCATGCAAAAAGTGCTATGTCATCCAATAAATCCAACGGAATCACTAACCATCATGTTAGTGTGTGCAAACCCTGTTTGCCACCACTAACATCTGGTTTACTGATTTGTATTGCCACTGTCGCGGGGGGTGCTCCACCCTCCCCCTTCAATTACAATACTGCTCACCGTGATGAGGCACTGTGCTATAAAGATGTTATGCTTTCCTGCATGACAAATTGGAGGAACTGCATTTGTTTTGCATTGTGTTCCTGCTGTATTCTGCACTGTATCACTGGCAGAATCTGTATTAAGAATGCTTTATCCTGGCAGGAAGCACTGTATGAGCTTCTGTTGTATATGGCTTTAATAAGTAGTGATGCAATAGGGCATCTCTACCCCCCCCATTTTATGACAACACCCTTTGTAACTGTGAATGTAGCCTAATATGTTTCAACAGAAGCCACACTTTTAAAAACATCTCACAATAATATACTGTATGGTTGTCCTTTCTTGTGCATGAATTTCCATCCCTACTAAAAAGCTGTTGTACCACAGTTCAAAGGTCACGGAATGCAGCAGCTTTTTGAATTAGAATGGAATTGCATGCCACCTGCCATTTGTCCTGACATCTTTGGTTGATTCATCATTTTGAAAACAGAAGGCTACCCCTCACCTGGGTGGGTTTTTAGCAGCAGGATAAAGGTGGGATTCTGTTTTTTTAAAACATAAAAAGATTTAAAGAAGACTTCTTGGGAAGAAAAAAAGCAGTTTTGTATTTCATGTTTCAAACCATAATACTGTACAAAACAACATATGGGTAACTATGCACAGCTCGGGTGTGTTTCTATCTCAGGGTCCTGATGATATAAGGGATCTCTTGAGATTCACTCTCAGTGTCCCATGATTTCATTACAACCCCTTGATGGAAGCACAGCCTTGCTGTGCATTGCCCATGCATTACTATCTATATTGCATGTACTATAGTTATACTTGTATATACATTTGATATGTCTTTTATGGTCTGTGTCTTTCTATAAGACTTTTGGGTGTCACAGCGGTTCATTGGTTTACTTTGCATTTTTCTTATGCAAAGAAATTCTGAACTCTCTCGTAACCATAACAGACATAGTAATAGTATACAGAAACATAGACTGCAATATTTCTGTATAATATGGTTTCTATACTGGAGAAGATAAATATCCAGGCAAGCCAGTCCATTACTAGGACGTGCTGAACCTTTAAAAGTAATGTGACCTAACAGAGCTAAGGTACTGTATCACAGCAAAATGTAGACTGCTTGCTATGGTTAGCATTAAGCAACTTGACTACATTTTTTTAATCTTCTGTTAATCATGCTAATGTCTATATTTATGTGTTGTATTCAGCAGAACCAGCCAGGATGCGGTGCAGTAACTTGCAGTAAATGACATGTCACAAAATGCTGCAGTTAAAAAGGCTTAATTGTCATTGAATTACACTGTTCCCTGCAGTATAGTGTAGCATTTCTTTTTGCAGTGATACTGTAAATTAATGTGTTGCATCCTGACTGGTACAACTACAAGCAGCATAAAAACCAATAAGCTATGGCAGAGCAGACATAACAGTAGATAATGGGTGACAATTGTTTGCATTTTGTTTTTCTTGCAACAGCATTGTCTATCTACAGCATTAATTAGTATGCAGATTAAAAAATTTAATTATTTGCATTTGGTTTTTCTTGCAACAGCCTTGTCTATCTACAGCATTAATTAGTATGCAGATTAGAAAATTGTGTAACAAAGTAAGATATTCATAAAGAACTGCTGTGCCACAGCAGATATTTCTAGCTGCAGAATACAATTAAAATGTGCTGCAGCATAGAAAGTGAGCTTCCAGTGGGAGGATGGGTTTCTTATTTCAAGATACTGAAGAAGCTGTTTGGAACTGGCAAGTCAATTGAGATCTGAAATGATGTTGTGAAGCAAAGCTTTATTTTGATTCCCCAAGGTTATAACCTGCCAAATGTGAGTGGACTCAGTTAATCACATGAGCGTCTAATTTTCAAGGGATGCTAAAACCTGTTGAGCTGGTGGCAGCACAGGTAGAAAATTGAGGTTTGATGCTCCATACGAAGATATTCAGATTAACAAAAAATATATAAATTTAGTGTTGAGTCCAAATTTTCCAGCTGGTCTAAACACATAGCATACAGTACTCAGCTGCAGATGAAACCCACACGCTACAGTCTTGTAGAGCTGATATTGTGGTTTGAGTTGGCATAGGATTTGCAAAACATGGTGTGGGGGAAGGGGGAGGACTGCAGCTGTCATTTTTTATCAGTTTTTACAAAACCCGCATAGTAATCTCACATAGATTTTCTGGTGATTCATTTTTGGATGTTGAAAGTAAAAGAGTTTGGTAAATGTGGGCATGTTACTGATTGTCTTACAGTGTGTTGTAGACAATTTTTCTAATGGCCCATATGAGCAAACCAAAGTGCAATGTAAATACAGCACATCCCACTCATTTATAAAGGTGAACTGTGTTGAATCTGTACATCATTTTGTTCTGTAGAAGCTATATTTAAATACTGGTTCACATTCTGATATTTCTGCATCTTTTCAGGCTTTTCAGTAAACTCAGTGGGTGTTTCTGATTTACATACATGTAATAAGGAAAATTTTTGAACTGTGTGATGTAGTTTTTGTCCCTGTCAGCCACAAAATTCTATAGTAGAACATGAATGCATTGTGCCAACAATGGAAGAGCTGAGCAAGGACATAAATAATATTATGCTGGTCTAACATGGTCCTTACCTCCAGCGTGTGAATCAGAAACAGTCATTGGCTGGATTTTCAAAGCCCCTAAAATTCCCACAGCTGTGGGAAAAAACTAGCACAAGTGGGTCTCCACTTGTGAGGCTGCAGTTTTTCCCACCGCTATGGTATTCTCAAAGGTGGAGCTGGTTTACAACCAGCTTCACAATTTATAGCAGCATGTGGCCATTTTTTTGGTGCAGCTGCGTGGAAATGTTGCATCTGATGGGACCAGGCATAACATTCCCTGCAGCTGCACATGTTGAAAATGTGAAGTTCTGCATGTGCAGAGACTTCATCCTGCAGTGGTGGATGTGGAATGGGATTTAATCCTGGAAAAGTTGAAAATCCAGCCCCTTGTGTTTAGTACAAAGCCTACAAATATGGAACAATAACGGAATGTGACCCAGAAGTTAGAAATAAGCTTCAACCAAAATCATAGGCTTACAGATTAAATGCAATTCTGCTGTCAAGTCTTACAGATTGCTTTAATGTTGTAAAACATTCTTTGAATTAAAGTTGTCCTTACTACAGATGAAATGCAATGCAGTGTCTCACTAATAAGTCATAGATAAGATCAAATCAGACACGGTTTCAATAAAGGAGTCGGTGTGGTGATGTGGGCATGCATGTAAGTGGATAGTATTATCGCTCATTCATAAATATGACCTAACTAAATAGGAGCATGACTGCTGATACTTTGTGTTCAGTAAAAATCAAACTGAATTATAAATGAGCTTTTCTCAATGGTATATCCTGTTGCTTGAATAAACATGATGATGATGATGATGATGAATGTAGAAAAGGATCTGCTTACTTGACGTATATTGTAAAAACAAATAAAATACATTCTAGTTAAGTGATGGAATAGGATAAGTGTTAGATACGTAATGTTTTACACTTCAGTTCTGAGTCCAGTATCGCCTAGGTTGGTTGGTAGGCAGGTAGGTACTGTAGGTCGATAGGAAGATTGGTTTATTTATAAGGCACCCTCTCAAAACAGCAGGGGACCAGAATATAGCCTGATATAATACAGAGCAAATGAAATGGATAAGAACACAACAAATAACAATGCAGTCAGTCAATAAATAGTGAACTGATACATAGTCTGAATAATCAGTAACAAAAATATGGTAAAACCTGAAAAACATACTGTAAGTGGATTAAAAGTAGCACTTTAAAACTATCAACTGTATGGGAGAGGCAGACATTTCTAGGGAAGATGTAGAAAAACTCAGCTAAGTTTCATTTAAAGACATCTTTGATATACCTACAGAGGCTTTCATTTTTTTCTGACCCAGTCAACAGAAACCTGGAAAGGCTGTGGAACTGTATTATATAAACGGATAAATCAGTTCATGTTCTAAGCTGAACTACTGTCTGTCTCACTTGAATGCAATTCAGATGGGTGCAATGTTTGAATATATGCACACTGTTCTTTAATTACAAATAACTTCCTATTCTCTGCTGTTTATTTTGTTCAGTTGTGTGCATAGCAAATTTCAGTTGTATGCAAATTTTGTCTCTAGTCTGACCTGACTGCGGTGGTAATTGTTCAGATTTGGGGTGAAATGAGGTATTAAATGGTATTATAGGTGTAGCTGACAAGTTATGAGTGGTCTGTGTGCTCAGTAAGCTGCCTGCCAAACAATTAAGAAAATGTGGAGAACTGTGCTCTCCACTGAGCATAAGGTGCAACTGTTTAATAAGCTATCCCTGCCTGGAGTACAATAAGACAGAGAGCTAGTGTACTGCCTGTAATTGATAGTAACTTTCAGACGCAGTCAGCTATCACTTCTTATAACTTAAGTGTATTTGTTTTCCTGTTTGCTAATTAGAAGATTGTCTGCTTGGCAGTAGAGGGGTGATGTGAGGAGCAGCACTCTATCTGGAGGCTAAAGAAAAGTCAGTTCTGTTCCTCTCAGTACATAATCAACACTGAAACCACACTGACTGTGACATCACTAGTAACCAAGGAGAACAATTTCTCACTGCCAGATTATTCTCTTTTATATGAAGCAGCAGGGATTGGCTCGTCTTGTTTACTAGTGATGTCACAGTGTCCTGCATTGTGATTGGTAAAGTGTGAAAGTCACTGCTCAGGCTGCAAGGGTTGTGGTGCCTCAGCGTGTTTGGTCACATTTCTGATGATATAGTGGGAGGAACATAACTGACTTTTTTTAACCTCCAGAGTGCTGCCCCACATATCAGGCTAGTGCTGCCAGGTGGAATATCTTCTAATTAGCAAACAGAAAAGAAAAAATTTCTTCAGATATAAGAAGTCATAGCTCCCATCTGTCATGCTGCCTCCCCACATATCCTCAACTACCTCCTCAAGGACCATGTCCCCCCTTCCTGCAGATGTGTTTAAAGAGCAGGTTTTGAGTAATACTTCTTCTCCTCCCCAACATGTATTATTGCTTACCCTCCAACTAAGATATTTATCCATAATGTAAATTTTTTCCCCAGCTGTTTTTTTTTCACAAAATCACTCATAAAAAATCTCTGTGGAGCGGGTAGGCAAAATGGAAAGATTCCCTGACCTAGAGCCATGCCCCCACACTTGCACATTTTGTGATGTCAGTACCAGAACAGCAGGGGGTGCACTCCATAGACTACAATGTGGGACCTTTTTGAAAGATGTTTTTATACTTTTTGGTGCTGAACTGGAGAAAGGAATGCCACCACTCAACTAACAAGGACTCTTGGAATAAAATGACTCACTGAGCTGTCCACCTCTCATGAGCATTAACTGAGGGGTGCAAAGACTTTCAGAGGGTCTCATGCCCTAAAAAGTAGGGTGGGGGAGGAAAATGTGAGAAATATGGTCGCATGAGGTATGGGGACTTGTTGAACTAGATACCAACACTGGGGGTTGGGGTGGTACGGGATTCAGTGGGTGTGAGATCTGCTCGGCTGTAAGTGGGGATGATTAGAAATTTTTTAAGTTAAAAAAATGATCTAACTGTAATCACACTTTCAACACAATGTCACCCCATTGACATAAAAAAGCAATGTCAACAGATGAAATATATGTCTACATGGTTTTGTCTTCTGTCAATGAAAAAAATTACCATTTTAAAAAGGTGGGGGCATGATGGAGCCTGGGGCTGGCCCTCAAGAAGGTTTCTGGGGGGCAACTTCAAAAAATCCAGGAAAGGTGCTCTTTAAGTTGATGAATTACTATAATTATCATAACTAAATATAACTATTCTGTGAGATGTACTTTAAGAAACCTGCAGGCCCTTTTTTATGATTGGTTGTCTGCACTTCAAAAAATGAACAAATTTATACTGTGACTCTACACTCTGATGAAGCTTTTCCACAGAGCAAAGCACTGGGGACTTTTTGTCCTAGCTATTTGCAACTGTGAAATTACATTTACTATTGATTTCCTTGTGGTGAGTGCAATGCTTCCAGTTTTTGTTCAGCATTTTGGAGATAACCAGCCACACACTCACACCAAGGTGGCACTGCAGCAGAACCCATTAATGTTTTTCATATGTTTCCTTGTTCCCAAGCTTGTGCTCTAGCCACTAGATCACACTGCTCTCCCATAAAAGCCCAGAATAGTTCAGTAACTGGTAAATTCCAAAAAGGCATCTTGGTCCAGCGGTAGCATGGCCTGCTATCATGCAGACAACCTGGAATCAGGAGTGAGCATGGGAAGTCTGCAACTGTGCAGCTGTAGTCAGTAAGTGCTGCTGATGACAGTACTTCTCTGACCAGGGAGGGCTTGGTGCCATAATTGTAGAGAATGTTATGGTAGACCAAGGGGCTCACCTTCTCTACAAAGGAAGCTGCAGAAACATTGATAATGATGGTAGAAAAAGACCATTGGTCCATCCAGTCTGCCCACAATTTGTCTGTGTGGAGTTTTTGTTCATAGTGACAAGATATGGGTCATATCTGCCCAATGCAGCAACAGTGAGAGGTAGGTGGTTTGAGAAATACAGCTAACCTGCCTATACAGATGAAGGCCCTCCTCCAATACTCTTAGGCACCATGTTGATGAACAATGTGGGAATTAAGAGCTTGTGTGAGGTGGCTGGGAGCCCAGAAGAGAGAGTAGCTTGAGCAGAAGCATGAACAGTGCAGTAAATAACTGAATGAGGAAGAAAATACTATATAAATAAGCAGTGGTCGATGCCAATGATGTATGATTGCATGTTTTTCAGGAATTAAATCCACCACCTCTTGCACAACTGCATGAGAGTTCCTGCATCTCTGTCAGTTTTCTCCATTGAACACTGTAGGAGAGTTGCACCACCTAGAACGGACAGTTTCTCTACCTAAAAATCTAGATGTGTGAGTTCCCCTACATAAACATTTCCAGTCTAACCACTGATGTTTTTATAATGCAAATGTGGAATGAACTAGGGCATGGAGGAGACAGATGAAATTAAAGTTGGAGGGGTCTGAATAGTTCTTTATGCTACAAGACCTGCTCTAGTGACAGATCCAGTTGTGTATTTAGTTATATGAGCTGGTGAAAGGGGGAGAGAGAGATGCAGAATCACTGCAGAATACAATTCTTATAGGAATGGCTCCCACACCTGAAGGGAGGCTGGATCACTGCCTAGCACATTAACTATAGATGGCCCTTCTCTTGAAGGGGCTGGCTGGATAGGTACCAAGTGTAGGTCATATATGGATGCCCCCCCTCTCACCTGGTGGGTCTGCTGGATTGTTGCCAAATATAGCTCCCCTAAGGATGGACTGGATCCCTGCTGAACATGGCTCTTACAGTTATTCCTGTGGGGAGATAAGGATGGCCTGCCTCGGCAGCAGGAAGGCAGCTGGTTAAGTCCTTACTGCTCCTGTAAGGGAACAAGCATTGGTCACATCTGTCCCTCATTGTGGTTCCTCTGTCCCTCCATGTTGTCTCCACAATGGCTCTTAATGAACTGCTCCTACAACTGCCAACCACATTGAAATGACTAAGGCCTATTCATTTTTATGGGCCATTCAGTTCAATTTTTTTTTAATTCATAACATTTGTATTTTATTTTTTTTCCTACTTTTTTCTGTCAAGGTCTTTTTTAACCCCACCCTGATGCACCCTATCAGTGTCAACATTCAAATCCTCCCCAGGAAGATGTTTGATGACTACACCAGTATGCACTGCGAACACCCATTTAGGGATTTGAAAGTTGACACCTATAGTAAGTAATAAGTAAAGTAAGTAAAATTTTATTTTAAGTAACTTTTTCAAACCCAAACCTAGAGTTTGTGAAGGTGGTGGTAAAAAAGCTCTTGACAGAAAAAGGACAGTAAAAATATAAAAAACAAAAAAGCTATGACTTAAAGAAAAAAAAATTTAAATGAATGGCCCAACATGGCTGATGAATGTTTACCAGTAGTGGAGTTGGGCACTCAACTGCTGCACTTTGAGAAGGACAATAATGTTTACCGGCAGTGGGGTTGTGTACCCAACCACAGGGCTTTGGGGGGAGCAGTAATGTTTACCAGAGGCAGGGACGGGCACCCAACCACTGGACTTGGGTGGACAGTAATATTTACTAGTGATGAACTCAGGCACCTGACCACTTGTCTTGGAGGGGGACAATAATGTTTACCATTGGTGGTGTTGGGCACCTAACTGCTGGATTTGGGAGGAAAAGTAATGCTTATTGGTGGCAGGGTTGGGTACCTGACTGCTGGACATTTGGTGGGGGGGCAGTAGTGTCACTGGTAGGCTGGTTTGGCACCTCACCATCAGACATCGGGATGGGGAGGGGACAGTAGTGTTCACTGGTGGAGAGGCTGGGCACCCCACCATCAGATTTAAATGAAGGAACCCATAAAAGGTTACATATTCAGACAGCTGTTTTCCCCAGAGCAGAGCAGACAGCACTCCAAGGAAAGTGTTACAGAAAGTGCCCTAGCAGGAGAGGGGAGATAGAGTCAGACAGGGGGCTATGACTGAATAGCATCATCAAAATGGCAAAAGCCAGCACACTCATTTGAGCATGGAAACTGATCAGAAAATGAATGTACTTTCCAGTAGAAGAATTGCATCATCGGCCACATCAAGAACCACTGATACACCTCCAAAACCTGCTTTTTTCCATTAAAGTTATACCATTATGGTTGACTTGAATTCTGTAATCAAATGTAAACAGTGGAAGCGTTGACTAAGGTGCAACTGCAGGACATATATTTACACTAATATCCTAGTCAAAAGGACGTACTGTGAGACAAAAATTAAGTTGCTCAGTGTATCTTTCCTGGTGAAACAATTCAATAAATAAATAAAAATGGTTCAGAGATTATCCAGTTTCTGGAATTCTAGTGCTGGCTTCAGTTCTAGTGCAAATAAACATAAAGCATTCACACCCATGTGGTACTATATCTGGCATTTTCCTGATTTCAAGTGAGAAGCTCCATGAATTACTGCAGCAATGTGAGCTGTGAACCAGAAATCCCAACTGCCATTACTGATGATGACTCATGGGAACATCCACTTTTGTCCAGGGTATGATGTACTTTTGGCACCTAAATGGTACTCTACAGCTCTAAGTCACAATTTAATCATGTTTACTATACAATTTGCCTGCAGTAAAATAAGTGTAGATCCTTAGTACAGATTTATTTTAATATCTTGACTACTTACTGCATAATATTTTAGGAATGTTATCTGATAGCAATCTTAGCTCTTCAGAATTGAGGAGTTTTACTAGATTTAAAAAAAAATCATAGGGAAAATAGAGAATAGCATTTTGGAAGTCAACAGGTTGCACAGGTTTTTTTAAATGTAATATTGTTATTACTTTTCTATAGTTTAGTTAACTATAGCTCCTGGCATTTCCCTTTCATGGACATATTTCAAGTTAAAATATTAAGCTTAAAAACTTGTGAAATTGGCAAAAATGCTAAGATAAAAAGTAACTTTTAAAAATAAATAAAATATTAAAAACAGTGCTTTCTTTTAGAATAAATACTGTATACATTTGGATTATTTTTATATAAGCAAATCTAAATAAATTAAAGGCACTTCTGAAAAAAAACAGTGATCACAGTATGGTGTGGTTCAAGATAAGGATGATTACGGAATCAAACTACACAAGGGCAAAGGCCCTGGACCTCAGGAGGGCAGATTTGATAAAGATGGGTGGGGATTGGGTGAGGTGGGAGAACAGTGTGAGAAACTAAAAGAGAACAACAAATCTCTGGGTTAAACAAGTGAACAAAAGCAAGAGGAAAAAGAAATCACTATGGTTTTCAAAAGAGGTGGCTAAAAAGGTGAAGGCTAAAAGGGTAGCATTCAAAAAGGATAAGGGGGTGCAGAGGGAGGAGGATTGGGAAGGGTATCAAGAGAAACAGAGGGAAACAGATACAGCAGTAAAGTGTATGAAGGTGTGAACTGAAGAGAGAATAGCCCTGAAGGTAACAGAAACATAGAAGTTGACGGCAGATAAGGACCGCAAGGCCCATCCAGTCTGCCCATTTCCTTTTCTACCTTATGAATGTGCCATAGGCCTTCACTCTGTCAATGGCCTATCTATTCATACTCATTTGTATTGCTTCCTTATGCCTGTCCCACGTCTGTTTGAAGCCCTGCACTGTATTCATATCCACCACTTCCTGAGGTAGGCCGTTCCATGCATCCACCACCCTTTCTGTGAAAAAGAACTTCCTCACATTATCCCTTAATCGGCCTCCCTCTAATCTCATGTTGTGTCCTCTTGTCCTGCTATTTTTCTTACATTGAAACATGTTAGACTCTTTCATCTTGTTAATGCCCTTAAGGTGTTTGAATGTTTCAATCATGTCACCTCTCTCTCTCCTTTGCTCTAGGGTATACTTATTGAGTTCAGTTAGTCTGTCCTCATATGTTTTCTGATGCAGTCCCTCCACCATTTTGGTTGCCCTTCTCTGGACTGTCTCAATTTGGTTAATGTCCTTGTGAAGGTGTGGCCTCCAGTACTGCACACAGTATTCCAGATGGGGGCCTAACTAGTGTCTTGTAAAGAGGGATTTTTACCTCCCTTTTCCAACTTGTAATACCCCTACTAATACACCCCAACATCCCTCTAGCCTTATGTACTGCTTTAGAGGTCTGCTTGGATGATTTCAGGTCATCTATGATGATAACGTCCAAGTCTCTTTCTTCCCCTTGTGACAGCCAGCAACTCCCCATCAGCCTATAGGTGGCTTCAAGGTTTCTCTTCCCTATGTGCATGATCTTGCACTGCTTTGCATTAAACCCCAGTTGCCACTCTTCCGACCATTTTGCTATTTTATCTAGATCTCTTCTCATTCTGCCCACCCCATCTGGATCATCTACTCTGTTGCAGATCTTGATGTCACCTGCAAACAGACAAACCTTACCCTCCAGTCCATCTGCAATGTCACTAATGAAGATATTGAAGAGGACTGGCCTCAGGACTGATATCTGAGGTACCCCACTTGTGACTTGCATCTCTTCTGACTGTATACCATTTACCACCACTCTCTGTTTTCTGCCCGTCAACCAGTTTGCCACCCAGTTGACCAACGTCTGACCCACCCCATGCCTACCCAGCCTATTAATCAATCTTCTATGTGGAACAGTATCGAAAGCTTTGCTGAAGTCAAGGTAGGCAACATCAACTGCCTCCCCCTTGGTCCACCACTCTGGTTACCCAGTTAAAGAAATCTATGAGATTAGTTTGACAGGACCTTTCTTTTGTAAACCCATGCTGTCTTGGGTCCTGTGCTTCTATGGATTCCAGGTGTTGCACCATCCTTTTCTTAAGGAGTGTCTCCATAATCTTGCTCACTACTGAGGTAAGACTGACTGGTCTGTAGTTCCCTGCCTCCTCCCTGCTACCACTCTTGTGGAGCAGGATCTCATGAGCGCTTCTCCAGTCTTCTGGGACCTCTCCTGTGCTCAGAGACTCACTAAACAGTTCTGATAATGGCTCTGCTAGTTCCACCCTTAGCTCTTTTAGTACCCCGGGATGTATGCCATCAGGTCCCATTGCCTTGTCCATCTTGAGATTATCGAGCTCTTGTAGAACCCTTTCTTTTGTGAAGGGACTAGTGCACACCTACCCTCCCCCCGTGTCCATGGTGCAGAGTTGTGGGCCCTGCCCTACCTTCTCTTCAGTAAATACTGAGCAGAAGTATCTATTTAGGATAGATGCTTTTACATGGTCTTCCTCCTCACATGCCCTGTTATTCCCTTTGATCTTAGCAATACCCCCTCTGAACTTTCTCCTTTCACTAATGTATCTATAGAAAGTCTTGTCACCTTCTTTTACTGTTCATGCTAGTGTTTTCTCTGTTTGGGCCTTTGCCTGCCTTACTGCCTTCCCTGCTTCCCTTAGGGAAGTTTGGTATGCCTCCCTATCTTCATCCTGCTGCGTTCCCTTATATTTCCTGAAGGCCAGCCTTTTGGATCTGACCTTTTCTGCTACTGTGTTTGAGAACCAAAGTGGTTTCCTTCTTCTTTTGCACTTCCTTTTCTCACTAACACAATGGGATGTTGCTTCAAGTATTGTATCTTTAATGCTTGCCCACTTTGCCTGTACCCCCTTACCTGTATTTCTTTTTATCAGGGCTAGTATAACTTTGTTGGCCATCTTATCAAAGTCAGCGCCTCTGAAGTCCCATATTTTTGCTTTGGAATGGAATGATTTTGTTCTAGTGGCCAAACTGAACCATACCATGTGATGGTCACTGGCCCCCAGGTGACCTTCCTCATGGAGATCTGTGATCCTTTCCCTGTTAGTCTGTACTAGATCTAGGATAGCCCTGTCTCTTGTGGGTTGTTGTACCAGTTGTTTGAGGCCCTCCCCCTGCAGGGAATCCACCATGGTTCTAGTTCTGGCAGATGTCCCTGCTGGTATTGACCAATCTGTATCTGGCATGTTGAAGTCTCCCATTATCAGAACCTCCCCGTTAGCTGTCATATTTTGTATATCTTCTAACAGTAACATGTCTATGTCCTCCCCCTGGTCTGGAGGCCTGTACACAACCCCAGTTCATATGGCTGTCCTGTTTCCTGTTTACAGGGTGACCCACAGTTCTTCTGGCTCTTTATGTGTATTCTGAATTTCTGTAGCTTTGATATTTTTGTTGACATAAAGGGCCACTGCACCCTCACCATTTTGTACCTTGATCTCTTCTGAACTGTACATAGCCAGGTACTGAAGTCTCCCAAGTGTGGTTACTGGTAAACCATGTCTCGCTAATGGCTACTATGTCCAGTTTAGCCACTGTCATTATTGCTTGCAGGTCTGGGATCTTGTTTCCCAGACTGTGAGCATTTGTGTACATGATTTTCCAATGGTCAGATTTTGGTGTGTTAGTTGTTGTGCGAGGTCCGGCATTTTCCCAGTGCATCGTATGGGGAGCCAGAACTTTTTCTTTACCTGGTGATGCAAATGAACTACAATGATGCTGAACTCCTGTTTGACCACTAGCTGAGGGGGGAGGGGTGTTCTTCCCATTTGACATTTCGGGTGCTACACCCCTGTCCCCATTTACTAGTTTAAATATTCTACAAAGACATCAAACTTCTGCCCTAATGCACTAACTCCCTCCTTAGTCAGATGCAGTTCATCAAATTAAAATTTAATGAAAGGGGACAAGACATTTTTAGGTATATAAGTGAAAAGAGGAAGACCAGGGGTGGGATTGTAAGGTTAAAATGGAAGGGGAGACTGTGCAGAATGGGACTAGAAAAGGGCAGACATCCTCAACAAATTCTTTTGTTCAGTGTTCACAGAGGAAGGAAAAAGAAAGGGCCACTAAAAAAAGTAACAGAAGCTTTGAAGGGGGTTTGGTGGACACTAGTCCTGTTATAGAGGAGAAAGTCCTGAAGGGACTTGCTAATTCAAAGGGGAAAGAAGCAATGGGGCCAGACAGAGTGCATCCAAGGGTATTGAGGGAGCTCAGGGAGGCACTGGCCTTACTTCTGACAGTCCTATTTAACAGCTCACTTGAAATTGGAATGGTTCTGGAGGACTGGAGGATGGTGGATGTAGTCCCACTATGCAAATGTGGTAACAGGAAGGAATCTGGCAATTATAGGCCAGTCAGCTTGACATCAGTGATGTGAAATACAGAATCACTGCTGAAGGAAAGGATTGTGGAATATCTTGAATCCTGTGGGTTACAAGACTCAAGGCAGCATGGGTTCATGGAGGGAAGTCATGTCAAATGAATCTGATAGATTTCTTTGACTCGGTGACAAAGGAATTTGATCAAGGTAGAGCGCTGGATGTGGCCTACCTAAATTTCAGTAAGGCTTACAAAACCATTCCACATAGGAAACTAGTAAGTGTGCTGGGTAGCTTAGGAGTGGGTCCAAAGGTGGTAAACTGGATAAGAAGCTAGTTAGAAGATAGACGACAGAGGATGGTGGTAAATGGAGTTCACTCCAAGGAAGGGATGGTGATGAGTGAGTTGCATCAGGGATCAGTGCTGAGACCAGCCCCCTTTAATGTCTTTATAAGTGACATTGCAACGGAGCCTGAATTGAAAGTCTGCCTCTTAGTAGATGATACCAAGATTTGCAATAGGATGGATGGTTGGGGGGGGTGTGTGAAAATGAGGAGCATAGACCTAAGAAAGTTCAAGGAGTGGTCACAGGTATGGCAGCTGTGTTTCAATGTGAAAAAGTACAAAATAATGCACTTAGGGCACAGAAATCCTTGTAGAATACAAAATTAGTGAAATGTTACTTGACCACCAAGCAAGAAAGAGACACCTGGGGTAATCATATCTGATTTTCCTAAATGTAGCCAGGCATTGTGGCAAGCCATTCAGGAGGGCTAGTGGGATGCCGGGGTGCATAAGGAGGGGCATCACTAGCAGAAAGAGGGAGGTGATATTGCCTCTGTATAGATCACTGGTAAGACCCCACCTAGAGTACCGTGTCCAGTTCTAGAGACCACATCTCTGAAAGGGCATAGACAGAGTGGAGGCAGTCCAGAAGGAGGCAACTAAAATGGTGCAGGGTCTGCATCAAAAGCCTTATAAAGAGAGACTAACGAACCTCAGTGTGTACACCCTGGAAGATGGGGGGTATGACAGACCTTTAAATATCTCATGGGGTAAATAAGGTGTGGGGGGAGTGTTTTTCAGATAAAATGGTGCTCAAGAGCAAGGGGACATGCTACAAAGCAGGAGGGGGCTAGATTCAGGAGAGATGTAAGGAAGTACTTCTTCACAGAAAGAGTGGTGGATTCCTGAAACACTCTTCCAGTGGAGTTGGTGGAGGGAAAAACAGTGGTGGGGCTCAAGGATGCATGGGATGGGCACAAGAGAATCATAGTGGAAAGGAAGGGGGAGGGAGAAACAACTGTAGATACAGTGTGGTCTGCAGTAACAATGTAGGTAGGGAATAATAGGCAGACTGGGTGGGTGAAGCAGGCCTTAAATGTCATCAGAGTCAATCTTTCTAGGATGGTATTAGAATTTAAAGAGCATCTTTCTAGTGCACTTTTGTTCTATATTCCCCATCAGCCGACAAGCTGACCGTTATCTGCATTATGGAATGTAAAGGAAATTAAAGTTTTAAAACACATAGCAATACTACTAGAGAAAAAAGACAAAGTACAGTATATGTTTGTAAAATGTTAATTGTAACTAAAAGGATTTTGAACAGAAAAGAGTATTGCTTATGGGAACCTAACAATAAGAAAAATACCCCCAAGTAAATAAAATGAATTCTGGCAGAACAAAGCATTCTGGAGACAGAGGTTTTTTTTTTTTTGTTTGTTTGTTTAACTTTCTCTTTACTGATTCCTAGCACCTTGCTTCCCTCAGGAGTCCCAATGCACACCTGAACCCTGCAGTCCTAATTGTGATTGGCATCCTCCACCGAGTCATGATTTACCCCTGGAGCTGTGCGGAATTCTGCTTTCAGAATTCTTGTGGAATAGTAATTCTGCTTCAGAAATACTTTTTCAAATTTCTTTTTAAATTCTGTCGAATTCTGAAAAACATTTCTGTGTAAACCGCAGAACAATTTTCCATGGACCCCAAAAACCATGAAATACTTTCCATGAATTGAAAAAAAAAAAAAAAGAGTCCACAGTATATGTAAACTGTGGATTATTAATCCACTAAAAACATTTTGCATGAGAAATATTGGAATTTCTCTTCTGGCAGAATTCTGTGAAATTTTCTAAAATTCCATGGAATTCCATTCTGTGGGAATTTCAACATTCTGCACAGGCACACTTCCACTCCAGGTGGAGACAGGATAGGGAGGAGGTACCTCTGATTCTCTTATCTTGTCAAGAAGTTCTGCTGGCATTAGTGCAGGGCTCAGGTACATCAGGATCCATGGTGCTGGGGCCATTTTCTTTGTGTCTTCCAGTTCACTAAAATGTTGGCACACTAAGGGAACAGTGCAGGGGCCAGCATGATGAGACCAGGCGGTGCACCTGAAAGATGCCGTTTCTATGGCTCTGCTTAAAGTAACAGTGCAACAAAAATTTTTTTCCAAAAAAACTAGTTTCAGCTACAGTTCAGAAAAATATTAGTGTACTCAGTAAAATTTACTTGTCTAGGTACCTCCTATGCTGTGCACCATGAGACTGTTTATATTTTTTTGATTCTAACCCTTGCCAGGCCTACAGTGCTATTTCAATGCAAAATGTGGCAGGCATCTTTTTTTCTTGAGAAAAAATTCAATTAAAACATTTACAAACTACTCAGATTTTGGTGGAATTAGAAAATCATACCACCAAATAAAATTGAAAGATGCTTGGAATCTTTTATAGTTAAAAAAAAATGTAGGGTCAAATTTATTGCCCAGTTTTGTAGCACTGCTGCTTTAACACTTCAGTACCACGCTGTGGTCTTCCAGATGGCAGTACTACAGCAAAGACAGTGACCATCCCTTCCCAGAGGAGGTGAGCAATGTCAGGAATGTTCAGTTTTGCTTGCCCAGCTGGTCTTCTGATGACCCAAGTTTGTTCTCAATCCCAGGTTGCTGGCATCATAAGTAGTAACCTTACCGCTTCACCAGCGGCTAGGCCCAAAGTATTCTGTAAATGCAGTTTCTGATACTGTTATGATTTAGAGATTAGATTACAGGATCTCAAATAAAAACTTAAATTGCTAGCACTAAGCAACAAACTACAGTCCACCAGGAACACATATCAGTACACCAGGGCCAAGCCAGTTATTCTGGGAATTGTAGTTCCCATGCTATTTTGGGGTTAGGGCTCACATCCCAGGATCTCAGATGGGAAATGACAGTTCCAAGAGTTAAATAAGAACCAATCTTTTGCAATATAGTATATAATGTCAGCCTTCCATAGCAAGCAACATATGTTTTTACAAGTAGAAAGTCCACCAAATAATTAAAAAAAAATCATGTATGCAAAATGCAAGTTTAAAAATAATTATTTTTGCTACTTTAATATTACAATCAACTGATGGCTGACTTTTCCCTGTGAAGGGTTACAAATGTTTAAATAACTGTATTTAGAAAATATAAATGGTCTATGTATGACAAGAACAATTTCTTAAATAAAGCATATAGTTATACATATTTCATCATATTGTAATTACATTGGTATAATGCAAATTATTAACATAATTAACTACAATATAAATTTCAATAAACATATAATTACATAGCTGCAAAACAAATTAACATCACATGTACATAAATACAACACAAATTAATGTATTGCAAGTGCTTAAAATGTAATATATTGTAATTGCATTAATATAATACAAATTAACATTTCATAATTATAGAACTACAATACAAATTAATATATTGCCATCATATGAATACAACACAGATTAACATATTGTAATTACATAAATGATATACAAAATAACATAATTACATAAACACAATACAAGGAAACATATTATAATTACATAACACCAGTACAATTTATTTTTGTGTAGCATCTTTCATACATGTTTATCTCAAAATGTTTCATTGTAAAAATAAATGGAGAAAGTGAAAGGAAACTACGGACTAGAAATATACAAAATTATAAAATGGAAAGCAACATATAATTAATTGGATAATCTATGTTAATGCACCAGTTAGGATTTATTATTAAAGTGACAAAAGTAAGGAAAGGCAGTGTTAGGGTTTCTTGAGCTTTTCTGCAACTAATCTTTTTTTTCCTTTTGAGCTAGATAGCCATAGCAGCTTGCTTTGCATATAGTTTTGCAGGTTATATGCAAAGCAGTTGTAGCTACATCATCTCACACACATTGCACAGGACCTCAGAAGACTTCATAAATGGTCCAGCAGGCCACTAGTGAAGCAGTTACATCATCATGCACATTACACTGGACCTGCAGTGGACTTAACAAGCAATCACGACCATGATATGGTCAGATATCTCCAGCTATTTTATGAAATATCTGAAGACATTCTCTCTGGTGGCCTATAGTGGTACTGCAGGAAGGCAGGAAATTTCTCCTGCAATATCATGTTGTATTGGTCTTTTTAAGAACAGATCCAGAAACAAATGATTTGATACCTTTTATTGTACCAACATGGATGTTACAGAAAAGAACAAAGTGCTTTAGCTTTCGAACCAACCAGGTCCTTCTTCAGAAGCTTTGTGACAGTTTGGAAAAAATTGCCACAGAGCTTCTGAAGAAGGACCTGGTTGGGTCGAAAGCTAAAGCACTTTGTTCTTTTCTGTAACATCCATGTTGGTCCAATAAAAGGTATCAAAACATTTGTTTCTGGATCTGTCCTGCAATATCAGACATTTCAGGAAATATCTGTAGCCTGAGCAGTTGCATCCTCATGCACACTGTACCAACTCTGTAGCACACAAAGCAGCTGCACCTGGGGTTGGGGGGAGACCCCAAGAAAACATTCAGGGTTCATTTGAACTTTGACCACTTATGTGGTTGTGAATGGATCCTTATTACTATTTTATCCCCAAGCTTGGCCTCACATTTTCCAAAAAGCCAATTTATAGGCATATACACATTTTTCTGTTAAAACAAAATAAGTCCCTGGACATGCACAGTATGCAATTTATAAAACAAAGTTTTTTTTTTCATAAGGACAGTTTTAGTTGCCCTTAACTTGACCAATTTGAAACTGTTTGTCCCCAAACTTGGGGAAGACCTTAGTTAGAACCCCATCCCCATGCCACATAAATAGCAAATCATAAATTGGTCCTGAAATGTGTTTTTTTTAGTGCAATTTAACTGTGACCACTTATGTGACTGTGAGGAGAGAGCCGGATGTGGTCTTATTTTAAATTTTGAGTTAATATGTTGCAAATTTGGCAAGTTATGCTGAGTTGAAAATATATGCTGGGAAATTAGTTACATTTCATGGAAAGAAAAAGAAAACTAAGTTTTCAAAAAGGTGTACTGAGCAAGCATGCCAACTTAGATTGTCTTCCACCATGCATTTTCAACTAATCGTGACTGTGTGATTTTGCAACATCATGTTACCAAATTTGGCATAAGGCCACATCAGGCCCTCCTCATGATCACGTTAGTAGACCACTCAACACCCCAATACAGTATGTATTTGGGGGGAATACTAAACTCTGTCATTTGAGTGACTGATAAGTGTCATGCAAATGGTGGCATTCCACAAAACTGACATATGTAACTCATGCAAGTGGCATACATCAGTGCTGTGAAAATCATGTTATGAAAAGTTTAAAAAAGAAGCAGAACTGCATATGTGCAAACACATAGGGCCCAATTTTCAGATGGCCCTGGATCACCGCAAGGGTGTGGCAGGTGGCTGGATGCAAGTGACGACTTGCATTCGAGGGTGCAGCAATTGCAGTCTTTAAAGGAAGCCCACTGCAAACCCTGACACAGTCCCCTGCATCCATTGCACACATTAGACCAGCTCCTCCTGGTCTAATGTGCCAGTGGGGGAGCCAATTTACAGGGCTTGCGCCAAAGTCTTGATGCAGGCTGCCATAAATTGAGTGAAGTGTCATGACTGCATCCAAGGTATTAAAATTGGACACAGTTGTGGAAGATGTGTTTGGCACACATGCACCAAACTTCAGGGCTGGCACAGGGCTTGATGCAAGATCTGCGTCAGCCTTCTAAAATCAGGCCCATAATCTTTTTTTTAACTACCAATGTAAAAAGCACAATCCGTCTGAAACGTCACCTCATAAAGTAACTTCCTTTTGCTAAACTCTCAATACTCAGCCATATTTGTACTATTGGTGGCCAAATACAAGTCTTAGAAATACATTGTTCCACATTTTTAACATTTTTAAACTTTCAAACTGCCCAACCAATCATTAATAAATTTGCAGGATCCAGAGGCCTAGGGACCAACTACATGCATGCATAATTTCAGGTTATTCTGTTTAGGGAGGGCCATTGTATTAAGGTGAAAAAAAATGGGATTTAACATAGAACTGCATTTCTAACCTTAACTATAGTGTGCTGTCACACCCACACATGGACATTTATTTGTAGATATGTAACAGCTTACCATATAATTTTGGACTGTAGTTTTTCTTTATTTATTTCATTCTAGTTGTATTGATAAGCTGGAATGGATCTGTGAGGGGAAAATGAGATAAAGATAATTGCCAGAGACATGTCAGCTGAATACAGTTTCTTTGTCCAAAACAGCCCTTTCATGTCACAGTGAGAGGCTCTGGCTAATGACAGGAGTAGTCACTCCTACTGTGCAAGACAGAAGGTAGGACAAAGGAGGTATCCTTTGGAATGCACAAATTCTTAAAGCCCAGATCAGGCTGGATTCACAACAGCACCATTCCCTGGAAACACAAAGAACTGGCCTGGAAGTGATATCATAGAACATGTGTGCTGAAGGTGGGTGGAGTCTGGTCTTTTGGAATGAAGTTAGGCCAGAGTTTTGTGAGAGACTGAGTAGTTAGGTTGTGACTCAGAGCAGTTAACATCTAAGATTTGAGTCTGCCTCAGTTTACCAAGGTGACCTGTGTAATAAGCTCTTTCTATTTTGGGAAAGTTAGAACATGTAGTAAGATTTTTTCTGTGTGTTTTTTCTACTGTTCAAAATATTTTCTTTATCTCTGTGGAAGTATTGTTCCCCATAGTTTTACTGTAGTAATCTGTTTTATTTTGCAGTATTGAATACTATTTTTTATATACTTCATGCTTTGATGACTGAGTCCTTAAGGTACAGATAACTGGGTTATATTGACAGAAACTATGTTCTGTCTCTGAAGAGAAGGCTGCAGTTACCATATTTTGTTTCTAAAGTGAGGTGTTCTCAGTTGTGACACAGAAGTGTGGGTTGTTTGCCCTTCAGTAAGGAGTGTGAGCAATGGGCAGTGACTCAGGTGGGATTCAGACCTAGAGATACCCTGATGGAGTGTCTATGCTAAATGGTGGCAGCTACTGAGGTACATTTGCAGGCATCTGAAGGGTTCAAGAAAGCTGGTAACAGTCACAGGCTGAGTCTAGGAGAGACCAGTTTGTCACAATATAATATAAGATACAAGTTAGTTTAAACAGTATGGGATTTGATGACAGTTGCATAGTTAATAAATAAGACAACATTTAAATTAGAGCAATAGAGGGAAAAATAGGAATCAGAGACAAAAGAGTAAAGATAGGTTTTCAGGCCATATTTAGAAAGCAAGAACACAGTACAAAATTGAAAACAATCACAAAAAATTAAAAAGACTGACTTGAAAAGAATGGGATCAATACAGATGTTAAATGATTGCAAGTATAGGGGCAGCCAGTGACAGGATGCATTATACATAGAATAATAAATAGGTGAGAATGCATTGCAAGGGAGTAATACCATTGAGAGTTTCTGGGGACAATGGAACCTCAAGAGTAAGGCTCAAGTGGTTCCATTGTTCCCAGAACCTCAAGATGGTATTACTTCCAAGTAATATGCTGTCACCTATTAGTTATTTTTGTGATATAGGGATCCAATTTTGAAATGGTGCAGCTCTTTGTAACGTGTTGTGAGGATGGGGCACTGCTGCTCTGAGGGCTCGCTCACTGCGTGTCCACCACTGCGCTGAGGACTCACTCAGTGCATGTCCAGGAACCCTAACCAGTCTCTCTTAACTTGTACTTGAGACTACATCTAGTCATTAAGTTTTGTGGAGAGCCCTACCTTTTAGTTGTTTTTGTGTTCAGTGAAGGCAGGATCACCCAGATAATTCCTTTATTTAAAAGAAAAAAATACCGGGGAAACAGTGAAGACGAGATACACTTTCACTAAGCGAGAGATGGTCACCATGTTTTTTAAAGTGTTCCACCCTCCCACTGACAGAAAGCAGCCAATCATGAGTCGTAATTTGAAATGTGTGGACGCTGCTATCTGATTGGCACTTGGGAGGAGCATGGCAACCACTGAATGGTGTGGGAGAGCCTGCGATTACGTTCTTCAGTTTTTGTGATAATAGCATACAGAACTCAGAATAATAGTATCACAGGCTCTGAATGATATTATTATCACCTACAAATGATAGTACTGTCAGTTTTGCTGTGTTTTATTTCCAGGATTTTTTTGTATATTTTTGTGTGATATTATTTTCAAGATCCATATATTACATATCTAGATACTGTATATTGTGAAATATCACAGAAATGAATGGTTATTTCCTGTGATGTACTGTATCATGATATACTGTATCTGGATATTGTGCAACATGCCTCTGGTTACCACTGTACTTTATAATCAACACACAGCTTAACATTAAGCAGTCACTGAAGCACAACCACTGTATGAGGTGAAAAATAGCCACTATTATGTGACAGCACACTACACAAAATGTTTTCCATTATCTATCCCCAGATGTGAACTAATTCATAATGTACTAGTATAATCTATTGGCTACTTGGTTGCATGGTTGGTTACTGAATGAAGATAATTGTGTCTTTGTCACCAGGGAAATTCCCCCTATTCTTTTTTTATTTATGTAATGGAATTTTCAATCAATATAGCCCATACAAGCATTGCATCATCAAAGGAAATCATTACAGCATATACTGTATAAAAAGAACAAGACATCTTAGCATAGAGAAACAACTCATACGGTGTAGCTAGGAAATCTTGGAGAATCCTGTTAAAAGGAAAACATTTGCAAAGTATAGAATTGGAATGTTTGACTCTAATGTTTTCCTTACCAGATTTAGTAAATCCTCCAAATCTGGTGATGAGCTTTTCAAATAATAATAAACCTATTGATTCTGCACAACACCTTCAATTCAAGGCCTCTTAATTTTGTGATGTCAGCTGATTGAGAGTTTTCACACTGTTTTGAATTAGCTCTCTGTGATCTGACAATCAGCTGATCATCAAAGGCTTAAATATCATTCTTTGCTCACATTACTTCTAATCCATCTAACCAGGCACCCTGTTATTCCTCTGTTGTGGTAGATTTTGCTAGCTTCACTATGTCTGTTCTGATGTGGCTCAACAGTAAAAGATGGCGGAAATGGGAATCTCTGGACATTTCTAATATTAAATCTGAAGATTTTGCAGCCAGCTCCGATATTGAAAATCATGTTGCAGCATTTGTGAATAAGGAGCTAGCATGCACTCTGCCACCAGCAAAAAAAAAAGAAAAAAAGAGCTTCCTCATATCAAACATACAGTGCCAAGATCCACTTCGAGCTCAGTCGGTATGCTGCAAAGCATGGGGTAATGTCTGCATTAAGGTATTACAGTTCAAAATACAGCAGTGCCATAAATGAAAGCACCATAGAAAAATTCTAAAATGACTACCTGGCAAAGTTACAAACCACACCTGACCAGACCAAGCTCCCCCAATGCTACCCAGGAAATGTAGAGGGCAACCAACACTGCTGCTGACCAATATAGAGGGCCAGTTAAAAAAAAGTAGTTTACTCTTTGCATTCAGAAGGAGCGGTTATAAATGCATGAGTGGCGCAAGCAGCTGTTTTTGATATCATGAAAGCAACTGCATAACAAATGTTGGCAGAGAATGGTGAGCATTTAAATCTGTCACTAAAGCGGGCCTGCAAATTTCTCAGCAGGATGGGCTTCAGCTGCAGAAAGGGTACCAAAGTGGGCAGGAAAACACCAGTCAACTGTGAAGAACTGAAAGCTGCCTTCCTTAACAGTTGTGAAGACAAGCGCACAGGAGCATATACCAAAGGACCTCAGCATAAACCTTGATGAAACTGGCATTAATTTATGGTGCCCATTTCAGAATGGACCATGGCAGCAACAGAATCTAAGCAGGTGTCAGTGACTGGACTAGGCAACAAGCATCAAGTATCAGTAATTTTGGCATGTACATTGGCAGGAGACTAACTACCACCACAAGTAGCATGTAACCCCCATCACAAATTTCCCATCAATTGGCATATCAGTCATTCAGTAAACCACTGGGCAAATGCATCTACTCTGCTGGATTACGTGGATTGTGTGCTAGTTCCCTATTTTGCCTTCATGAGACAGTGTCTTACCCTTCCTGATAAGCAGAAAGTTTTATTGCTGATGGACTTGTTTAGGGCGCACGCAACCTCCAATGTATTGGAAAAAACTATAGGACTGTAACATTATACTCATTTATATCCCTGCCTCATGTACAGATCGACAGCAGTCTCTCGATATTTCAGTACATCAAATTTTCAAAGACTGCATGAAAAAACATTTTACTACCTGGTATGCAGAGCTGGTGGTGGAGCAGCTATCAAAGGGAGAATCCACAATAAAAGTGGATTTTACACTGTACCATGGAAAAGAGAAACCTGCACAGTGGCTGGAAATTATCATTAGAAACATAAAAACATAGAATTTGATGGCAGATAAGGACCGCTTGGCCCACCCAGTCTGACTATTCCCCTACTTGATGGATAAGCCGCAGATTCTAGTTAATCAACAGCTTACTTCCTCCTGCCCCCCCACTAGAATTGCCTCATGCCTGTCCCATGCATTCTTGAATTCTCCCACTGTTCCTGACTCCACAACCTCCTCAGGAAGGCTGTTCCATGCATCCACAACTCTCTCTGTGAAAAAATACTTTCTAACATTACCGCTGAGCCATCCCCCCATCTTCAAATTGTGCCCCCTTGTTCTTGCACATCTCTTTTTCTGAAGGATGCTACCCTCTTGTACTTTGTTAACTCCCTAGAGATACTTCAAAGTTTCTATCATGTCCCCCTCTCCCTCCTTTCCTCCATTGATCATTGATGATATTCTTGGATTAATGTTTTTAGAGTGGCGTGAGTACGGTGGCACAAATGAATGGCTCAGGTATAGTCATACATATTTCAGTATATTTCACTATCTCTGCATATTCACGTTAGAGGCTAATATAGTGAAAATAAAATGCCAGTGAAAAATAGTCTGCTATAAAGTTTGTTGCACATAATGTTGCATTGTCAGTGGTACAATAAAGCTAGGAAATACTTGATAGCCCCAATACTTGACTCGTTGCAATACATTGATGAGAATGTTATTTTAAAAATTATATTTTCTGTGGAGAATGAATCTGTTATTAACAGTCTCACATTACTTAGTGGCAATACAAAAAGTTAGAAAGAGAATGATAAAGAACCAGAATGCTCAGTTCAGATCTGAGTCTAATTTTAATAAGATGTAATGTCTTATGTGATGTCTTATTTATGTGGTTCCATGGCTGGATATCGACAACAGTGTTGTTGACATCCCCGACAGTGACGGGAGCAATGCCAACTGTTGGCATTGTTTCCATCAAGACCCCCCTCCCCTCTCTAAATAACCAACTCTGAGTAGGAGTTGGTTCGGGGTGTGAAACATCAGGAATTGCAGCGTCGCTATACAACGGACCACCACTGCAATCTGGTGAGATTAGTCGCTGTGGTGGTGTGCACTGTAAAACTGTTGTTGTGGTGGTGTGCTACCTATTTACGTACACTCAAGTATTTATACTTGTTGGTGTATTTTAAATGTAATTTAAATGTAAATGTTTATTGTATGATCTGTTACTGCTTGTAATAATCTTTATATATGATCAAACAATGAAGTTATACCTACCTACCTACTTACAGTGCAGCTAGATTAAATGCATATGCAGTTTGCATTTATGTGGTTGTGTATATTTCCATATCAACTGTTGTATCCACCTCTGTACAATACATCTGCATAGTATATCTGTGACCAGCATAAACAGTAGTAACAGTATTTGAGATTAAAATATTTATTTTATTTATTAGAATGTGACACATTAGGAAATCTACGTTTGAGCACAGCACCTATTTTTCAAGTGGTTTCCAGGGGGACTGTCACAGCAGTAGGGTATTTTCTAATCTTTAAACACCAGGAAAAAATCATAAGAACACAAGATTTAGTAACAGAAGGAAACTATAAGGTTTTTGAGTCCATTAGGTGCTGATAGTCCATTAGATGCTGATCAGCAGTTACACCCATATGATTCCTAGTCCCCATAAATGTGTCAACCCTGTTGTTTTGTAAATTGTCCTGCCATTACTCTCTCTAGGCACATCTAGAAATAAGCCAGCCTGTCTTGGTGTGCCTTTTTTCCAATGTGTACTAACCCACCAACAAATGCTTCTTGTGAATCTGTTAAGCCAGTAGTTTCTCCAAGCAGCAGTGTGTGTTAAAGTGAAAGTGTTGGACCTAAACTATTTCCTTCTAACTTAAATTGTCCCTTTCTGCTATCTTGAAAATTACCTCTTTTCTTCACTGTGAGCTGGATTTGTCATTTTTTAGCTCTGAAATAATTAAAAGAAATGTCTTTAGAATATGGCTATTCACATATTTCAGCAGGCTTTTTTATTTGTTATTGAACACCTATTGTCCCATAAGGTCAACAAGCAGTGTCTGTTGCATGCTGGTTCACCTTAGTCACATAGCTAAATATGCTTTCTATGTAGTTAGTTCATGAAGAAGATCTATGATCAAAATCTTGGCCCTAACTTTTTTTTCTATTTACAGAGTGCATTTGATAGCACCCTTTTGTTTTAGTGTGAAGAAACGTGATGGTAAATACTAGGGCCCGGATATTCAAACTGCGCCAGGCTGTGGCACAAGCTTGGGTGCAGCTCAACTTTGTTGCGCAGGGGTGTGGCCTGGTCGATATTCAACGGAGCTGTGCTATGGTGCAGCAGCTTTGAATATCGCACCCTGGCCACCCCCACTGTGCATGGTGCAGTGGCACTGCACCAGCGCAAGTGGCCAGAGTGGAGCATGGAGATGCAGTGGCACAAGTGCCATTGTGCCATGCACAGCACCTGTGATATTCAAACGGGGACATGCAAATGGGGCCATAAGTTATGCAAAGCGCACAGGGAGCCATTTGCATCTCATTACTGCCCAATTTGCATGCCATTAGCATGCAGGTGCGCCGATCCCCAATGACTTGCACCTGGTGCCCTGCCAGGCAACAGCCATTGGGAACCGACGCCCCCTGCAGCCCGATCGCAGGAATTCCTGTAAGATAAAAGAAAAACCGTCCAATATCCCTGGTGGTCCAGTGGACCACACTGAGCCTGATCGCGGGCATCTATAATCGCCCCCCCAAGTCCAATATCCCTGGTGGTCTAGTGGACTGCACTGAGCTCAATCGCAGGCATATATAATCGCCCCCCCAGTCCACTATCCCTGGGGGTCTAGTGTACCCCACCCCACCCGCCCACTGAGCCCCGCCCCACTCCCCGTCAGCGGCGGGGCGGCAGCACCCGCCCACCTGCCGCCCGCCACCCGCCGACCCTGACAGCGGGTAGGGCTGCCGCACGCCATTGCTTCACAGCATGAGCCAATGGGTGTGCAGCCTCCCCGCTACCTGAAGTAAATGCGGTATAGGCTACCGATCCATTAACTCATGCTGTGGGCTGTGGGCGTGCTCTGGCTTTAATCGGTGGCAGCGGCTGGGCTTGGCAAGCCCGGGGTGGGGTGCCACCCGGCTGATGGGGGGAGGTAGAAGTGGGGCTCAGTGGGCAGGTGGGATAGAGGTACACTAGACCACCAGGGATATTGGACTTGGGGTGATTACAGATGCCCCCATGGGCATGGGGGGTGCCGCCAGGTGCGGTAGGAACTTGGGTGGCCACCCACAGGTGGCAGCTGCTGTGCTGCACCCTGCAATGCGGCAGCTCACCTGTGGGTGGCCATCACTTGTTCCATTTTTCCTGGCGTAACTTTGTGCAGGCCCAGGTAGGGGTTGTGCATGCATGACTCTGCACATCCCGGGCTTAATATCGGGCTGTGCAGGTTATGCATGGGCACGCCCCTACCTGTGCCTGCATACATTACTGATGCACTCCGGCGCATCGGGATTTGTGTGGCGCACTTTTCCCTTTTAAATATCACGCCGGGGTGCATCAGTGGGTTGTGCATGGCACAACACTGTTGTGCCATGCACAACCCTTTTGAATATCTGGGCCTAGATGTTCAAAAGGAGATGAAAAATAATGAAACAAAATCTGGATCAGCAATATGTACAAGAGCGCCCATTTAATTATTTAAAAACAAAACAACAGACTCAAAATGAGGGACAAAGGCATTTTGCAAAACAGAAGAAAAAGATCAATTTAAAACAGAATGAAAAATAAAAATAGTCACAAAACTTACCATGCCATACATTACTGGTGTTAGACTGAAGAGTTTCATTTTACCCTGAGTATATGAAAAATGATATATGTATCGTAATTCATTCACAAAATATACTGCTTACTTTGAGTATTTTCCATATGCTATCAGAGTTTGCATAGTTTCTCATTCAGGTTACATCAATGATTGTCGATTGCACTAGGTTCTCTTTTTTGAGATGTAATGAATTGTTTTAACAAGTAAAGATCAGTCCAAGGTGCAGAGAATAGGCTAAAGGAAAACAATTATTTTTCAGTCAAAAGAATGTACCATCCTTTGTTCAGATGCATAATATATTGAAAATCTATAAAATACAGGCAAGTAGGATTGTTTTCAAATATGCACATAAATACAGACAATTACCTGTGGATTATTGAAGGTACATGGCCTGTATTGTGTTTCAGTCCTGTTGGTCATCATTTGTTTATGTACCATGTTTAAAGTTTTGACTAGGAAGGCATGCAGAGTTCTGGAACAGCTCATTTTAAATGCATCATGGAGAAAAGATACAAGTGGATTCAGGCATGCAAAACATATTATTAGTCTAATTAAATATACATGAGCCTCGTGAGGCTCCTGATTGGATTCTGGATCAGTCATTAACGTATTAGAAATGACCGATTCAGCTGACAGTTTACACTGTGCAGCTCACACAGCTCATGCCACACCCTCAAAACCTGAAGTAAGCAAAAATAAATGATAGAAATAAATGTTGTTATTCCAATTAGACTTACAATCACAGCAACAACCTTAAAGCCTTTTTTTATTTCCTTGGATTAATAACTGGCTGGAGGGTGGTGATCCTTGACTTTGGCCCACCCATCCCCCAACTGGTCATTAATCCCATGGAAATGACCAGCTTCTTGGTCATTATTAGGAATTTTGGGAGGGCAGAGTATAGCTTTGGAGATAATGAACATGTAATATAATGCAGCCTACATAATGAGAACTTCTTACATAAAGGGCACATTTTATCACACTCTAATACATTTACTAGACATCTTCTATGTCACATAATATGTGTACTATATACTGTATATCAAGTAATGTTTAATTTTACACTGTATACATATTAAAAACACCTTGGTTTACATAGCACCGACTAACGTACAGTATCTTACATCAGATTATTCACTATTGCTCATATTCTGTTCACTTACAATAACAGATGGGTTAGCTGAATAATTACAGTATGTCACACTTCTATTCTGATGTAATGTCATTATGTGAGGGCTACCGTTGTCTAATCCTTTTATACTGTACAGAATGTCCGGCAGATTTGGGCTGTTGCTGGGGAGGCATCAGCTTGTGCAATTATGACAGGCTCATAGATTTAGTTATATAATTGTGATTTCAGGGGAGGCAGAGCTGTATAACCAACATGTCAGAGATGCACCCCACCATAGTAATGTCACACTCAAGGAGGTCGCAGGGATATGTTTCTCTTTATGATATCATAAAGAGCTAGTGTACTTCCTGGAAACTGCCTGCAATTAACTGTAACTTGCAGATGTAGTCAGCTATCACGTCTTACATCTCAAGTATTTGTTTCTTTTCTGTTTGCTAATTAGATTTTCCACCTGGCAGTACTGGGGTGATGTGTGGAGCAGCACTCTGTCTGGAGGCAAAAAAAGTCAGTTCTGTTCCTCCCATTACAGCAACACTGTGACCACCCTGACTATGACATCACTAGTAACCAATGAGAACCATTTCTCACTGTCAGGTTTCACATTCACATGAAGCAGCAGGGACTGACTCTTCCTGGTTACTAGTGATGTCATAATTTCCTGCATTTTGATCAGTATCTTGTGAAAGTCACTGTTCAGGCTGCAAGGATTGTGGTGCCTTAAGGTGTTTGGTCTCATTTCTGAAGATGTAGTGGGAGGAGCAGAACTGATCTTTTTTTTAGCCTCCAAAAAGAGCGCTGCTCCACATATCATCCCAGTACTGCCAGGTGGAAAATCTTCTAACTAGCAAACAGTAAATAAAAAAATACTTTAGATATTAGAAGTGATAGCTGACTGCATATGAAAATTACTATTAATTCCAAGCAGTACACCAGCTCTTTAAGTGCATTATAAAATTACATTAGTCCCCAGTGAATCAATAACACTTCATCATTCCGCATTCCACAAATAGTTCAGGTTTTAAACAATATAATGCCGTATTCATCTGCTAACTTTAATCGTAGAGAGCTTAACCATTCCATTTATTTTTGCCACTGTAGTAAAATGTGGACATCGTTTAGTGATGTTGCTTTCATCAGACATTTTATCTTCCTTTCATTTTTGCAGATTCAGCACATAATGCAGCATGTTCATAATACTGTACGGCTCTTTCATCTCTTTGCAAATTAATTGCATTCAGTCTGCAATTTAGTAAAGATGCTTTGTGGACTGTGAATTGATTATGTGAAGGTCCAAATATAGTCTGGTATCCAGTGGTAACCAATGGCACGTCTTCTGCTGTTGAGCAATGGCATTTGGAAATGTGAGATGTCATGGCATTTTCATTAAAGCCTTATAATCTTGTTGTTGTACCCAAATGAGGCTATCACTGGTAAAACTTTTCAAATAAAATAAATACATTTGGGCCCAATTCTAGAAGGATGACACAAGTCACCGCCAAAGGCAACTTGCGCCAAACCCGGTTATGCCAAGGACCCTGCACCTGATTCTGTAAGGGGGACTTGCATCAACCGCACAGGTATGCCAAACAGATTGCATACCTGAACGGTTGGCCACAGGCAGGGTGCATGTTCCCCCACAGCCCCAGTCCCAAGTCTGAAAAGCCCCATGGGGCTATTGGACCCCCATCCCCAGTCCCCCAATGTGTAAAACAAAGCCCCTCAGGGCTATCGGACCCCCTCTGCCCCCAGTCCTCCAATGTGTATATAAAAAAAACCCTCAGGGCTATCGACCACCTCCCATCCCAATTCCCATAATGTATCAGTAACAGCCCCACAGGGCTGATCTTGCCCCCCCCAGCCCTGATCCCTGAACCTACGTCCTGGTGGTTGTGCAAACCGTAGTAAAATGAATATTATATCCCCATTATCCCTGGTACTGATACATCATGGGGATTGGGATGGGGGGTCGATACCCCTGAGGGGCATTGTTTTACACGTTGGGGGACTGGGGGCAGGTGGGGTCCAATAGCCCTGAGGGGCTTTGTTTTACACATTGGGGGGTAGGTCCCATAGCCCTGAGGGGCTTTGTTTTACACATTGGAGACTGGGGACAGGGCAATCCCATAGCCCCAGGGAGCTATTTTATACTCTATTGGGGGATTGGGGCAGGGGGCTTATTCTACTGTTTGGGGGATGGGGGTTGCATATACTGGGGGGATTGGGGTAGGTGGTACATTGGTGCAGCCCCCGGAGGACACTACGTACATTTACACCAGCTATTAGCTGGTGTAACTGTACTTTGATGGATGTCCTCCAGGGGTTGTTTTAGAATAGCAATATTGGGGACTTGGAATCTGCCCTTCCAGATTAGGGCACAACTGCTGCCATAAACTCCCTAGTGCCACGTCGCAGGGGTTTATGGCATAACTGGTGGTGCAAGTCCACTTTGGCGCAAGCAGCCTGTGGTATGTCACAGGCTGCTTTGCAGAATGCCGAATGTCACAACTCCTGGTGTAAACTGCTACTTGCACCATTTTTTCGGCGCTAGTCAGTTTACACCTGGCATATCCCTTTGAGAATCATGCCCATTGTCTGGCAAGGCCAGAAGGGTATTAGCGATGTGAGTCTGTGAATAGTTAATTATCTGCTCTACTAGGTTAGTCAAAAGAATCAAACACATCCACATATTATCTGATTTATCTTTAGAATCAAATGACTGGATTATTGCAAAAAGGAAAACGAAAATGGGTAGCAGATTTGTTTAAATACCATGTATTATGACATCTTCTGACCACACTGTTGGCGGAGAACCATGGGAGGCCATCTACAAGACCAGTTGTATCATGGGTTAGGAATCAGAGGAGCATGAATGAGTGATGATGTACTGTAGGGTATGAGTTGGAGCACAGACTCGGTGACAGTGCAGTGAAAGAGACTCAGGGCCAGGTCTTCGTTACCTTGATTCTGGCAGAGTTGGCTAAAGTTTCACTAGCAGCATATGATTTGACCACAACTGACTGATGATTTTATATAGGAAACAACATGCATACCTCTAAAGAGGACATTTTAACTGCTGGAAAGGCAGGAAAAGCAGGAGGAGTTGTACAAAAGGACATTGTGGTTGTTATGAGCGTGCATCTTTGCCTGGAATAGTAATTTGTTGTACTTGCTCAAGGGTGCCAGATAGGCCATCCTCAATTCAAGGGTTTGTGGTTTAACTCATTTTCCATACCATTTGTATTTGTCTGTCCTTTTTCGGGCTCTTTCTCTTGGACATTATTTTTATTTATTTGTTTATACATCGGTTTACAACCTTTGAGCCAGAGGCTCGTTTCCAAAGGTACCTCGTCACAAAGAGGACACATACAGTACAACATTTAGTTACACGTTGCAGTTAGAGCTTTTACATCATTATCTGCTTTACTTTAAAGCATTCTGGTTAATTGGTCAGAAATGTATTTAAAATGGACCACCATGATTCAAGAGATGAAGTTATTAACCTGCCAGGTGACTGTATAACTGCAATATCCTCAACTGTTAAGGAATTAAACTCTCATGTCACAAATCCAGATATCCAGAAATTAAATGACTCCTCACCATCCCATCCAGACAGCACTGAGCCACACAACCCCCTGCACCTGTATCTTGTCTGTAGTCTTTCCAGATTTACGGAACTTTTTACAGAAATTAATCCCTTGGAGGTTTCAAAAGTCTCACCCACTAGCAACACCCAGCAAGAGTGTGAGGGCAGATAATATTGATCCTCAATTTCTCCATCTGATTGCAACATTTATCTGCTCACTTGCTGCAGCACTGTTTAACTTCTCCCTTGCAATGGGTGAACTACCATTTATTTGGAAGTGTGTCATAGTGATACTCAATTACAGTATGGGATTAAAACTTGACATGGCTCAGTACAGACCAAGATCTATATTATCTATGTTTATAAATGTGCTTGAAAATTTGTGCACAATCAACTGCCCGAATCCCTCCTGTCAAATAACCTACTCTCTCCAGCTCAGTCAGGATTTAATTAAAGAGTTAGTGTACTGCGTAAAACTAATATTAGTTTTTAAAAGCAGTTGGCCATTATCTTTTGCATCTGAGGTACTTTTTCTTTTCCCTTTGTTTAATTAGAAGATTCTTTACCTGATGTCAGTAGGTGTGAGGTGTGGGGGCAGCACTCTACCTGGCAGCTGACATATCTATCTCTGTTTCCCCAATTACATCACCAGTATTGTGACCTAGTTGATTGTGTTATCACCGCTGCTTAGAAGAGATGCAGAGAAGTAAAATTCCGCCAACGAACCACGAAGTGGTGGCGAAGTGGCCACTTCATGTTAGTATTTTCCTGCATGAAGTGACCATTTTAAACCCTCACTTCATCATTTCACATTGTGATTATGACTTTGCGTTGTGCTCTCTGCCTTATTCCACTTTAAAGCGGAGTGAGAATTCACAGGCAGCCCACCCACATTACATGACATGGCTTACACAGTGTAGATCACATTCAACATGGGCTGACTTACACGTTTTGCACAGGGTGTGACAAATGGCTTGGCTCTGTGAATGGCCAGGGGTGGGGTGTGGTTATGTGATGAAGAGGGGTGCACAGGTGACAAGTCCACAAATTAAGTTATTTTCCCCGTTTTACATATAGGGGTTGATGTACCACTTGCACTAGACATACTGCAGTGACCACCACCACCACCGCTGCTATTCTGACTACCACTTGACAACATAGAAACATAGAAACATAGAATTTGACGGCAGATAAGGACCGCTTGGCCCACCCAGTCTGCCCATTTCCCTGCCTGATGGATAAGCTGCAGGTCCTAGTTAACCAGCAGCCTACTTCTTCCTACCCCAACCCCCTAGAATTGCCTTATGACTGTCCCATGCATGCTTGAATTCCACCACTGTTTTGACTTCACAACCTCCTCTGAAGGCCGCTCCATACATCCACAACCCTCTCTGTGAAAAATACTTCCTTAAATTACCTCTGAGCCATTTCTCCCTATCTTCAAATTGTTCCCCTTGTTCTTGCACACCTCTTTTTTGAAATATGCTACCCCTCTTGGACTTTGTTGATTCCTTGAGGTACTTGAAAGTTTCTATCATGTCTCCCCTCTCCCTCCTTTCCTCGAGGCTATACATATTAAGCTCCTTAAGGTCTCTCTTCATATATCTTCCGGTGCAGACCCTGCACCATTTTAGTTGCCCTCCTCTGGACAGCTTCCATCCTGTCTATGTCTTTGCGGAGATTGGGTCTCCAGAACTGCACGCAGTACTCCAGATGTGGTCTCACTAGCTGTCTGTACAGCGGGATAATAACTTCCTGTTTTCTACTGGTGATGCCTCTTCCTATGCATCCCAGTATCCCCCCAGCCCTCCTTGCTGCCCTTTTACATTGCTTGCCCAACTTTAGGTCATCTGATATGACTACCTCCAGGTCCCTTTCCATTTTTGTTGTTGTTAGTATCTCACCCCCCATTGTGTACTCTTCCCCTGGGTTTTTGTTTCCCAGGTGCATTACCTTGCACTTCTTAGCATTGAATATAAGCTGCCATACATTTGACCATTCCTCTAATCTTGCCAAGTCCCTTCTCATCCTTTCCACTCCACCTTGTGCATCAACTCTGTTGCAGATCTTTGTGTCATCTGCAAAGAGACATACTTTTCCTTCCAGTCCCTCTGCAATGTCGCTTATAAAGACATTGAAGAGGACCGGTCCTAATACTGAACCCTGCGGTACCCCACTACTAACCCCCTTTTTTTTCAGAGTGGACTCCATTTACTATTACTCTCTGTGTCCTATTCTCCAGCCAATTCTTTACCCAGGCTGTCATCTTGGGACCCACTCCCAGGCTGGCTAACTTGTATATTAATCTTTTGTGTGGGACTGTGTCAAATGCCTTGCTAAAGTCTAGGTAGGCCATGTCCACAGCCCCTCCCTAATCAACTACTTTGGTCACCCAGTCAAAGAAATCTATCAGATTTGTCTGGAATGACCTTCCCGCTGTGAATCCATGCTGCCTTTGGTCCTGTGCCCCTCTGGCCTCTAGATACTCAACAATTCTTTCCTTCAGAAGTGATTCCATCATTTTCCCTACCACTGAGGTTAAACTAACAGGTCTGTAGTTTCCTGCTTCTGCCTTGCTCCCACTTTTGTGAAGGGGAATCACATCTGCCCTCCTCCAGTCCTCAGGTACCACCCCATCCTCCCATGATTTGTTAAAGAGGGTAGTCAGTGGTGTCACTAGTTCTACCCTTAGTTCTTTTAGAATTCTGGGATGAATCCCATCAGGCCCCATTGCTTTGTCCACCTTCAGTTTTAAGAGTTCTTTCAGAACCCTTTCTTCTGTAAATGGGCTGGTATCAACTTCTGTATCCAGAGTGTTTCTACTGTTTGTTTTAGGTACCTCCCCCTCTTCCTTTGTAAATACTGAGCAAAAATATTTGTTTAGTATCTCTGCCTTTTCACAGTCTCCCTCTGCCCACCCTCCTCCCTTTATTAAGCCTCACTATCCCTCCCTTGGTCTTACTTCCTCCCTGATGTACCTATAAAGGTTTTATCCCCTTCTTAACTGAGTTGGCTATCTTTTCCTTGGTTTGGGCCTTTGCTGTTCTGACTGCCTTCCCAGCTTCCTTTTGCTTTTAACTGATACAGTTCTCTGTCCTGTTCCTTCTGTGATTCCTTGTACTTCCTGAATGCTTTCTTTTTCTCTTGAACCTTCACTGCCACTTCCTTTGAGAACCATAGTGGTTTCTTACCTCATTTCGTTTTGTTTATTTGCTTTACACAAAGGCTCGTTACCTCTGTGATGGCAGTTTTTATTATTCCCCATTGTTCTTCCACCCCTCCTTCTTGCCCATTTGCTAGTGCATTCCTTAGGCACTCACCCATTTTGACAAAGTCAGCCCTCCTAAAATCCAGTACCTTTGTCTTTGTATGGCTTGACTCTATTGCTGTGTTTATTGTGAACCATACTGTTCAATGGTGCTAGTTCCCAGATGGCTACCCACTTCTACATCTGTGATCCTCTCTCATCTCCATTTGAGAGAACCAGGTCTAAGATTGTTCCCTCTCGAGTGGGCTCCAATACTAGTTGTCTAAGGCATGCCCCTGTAGGGCATCTAGAATAACCCCACTCTTAGAAGTGGCTGCTGCAACTGCCTCCAGTTAACATCTGGCATATTCAGATCACCCATCAGCAATATCCCCTTTTCTGCCATACTAAGTATACTTTCTATCATTTCCTTGTCCATTTCCTCCCCTGAGAAGGGTTCTGTATACAACCCTGTGCAGATTGTGGTGCCATTGCCGGTCTCCAAATTTACCCACAGTGCTTCTTCTCCTCCCTGTTTACCCTTTTGTTCTGTTGCTTTGATTCCTTCCTTATGTAAAGAGCTACTCCTCCTCCTCTTTACCCTCCTGTCCCTCCTGTAGATAGTGTATCCTGGTATGTTTACATCCCAGTCATGGTTTCTGTGTACCATGTTTCTGTGACTGCCACAATATCCAGATGTTCCTCCTCCATCAAGGCCACTAATTCAGGAAGCTTGTTACTCAGACTACGGGCATTGATACTCATTGCTCTCCATTTTTTGATGGCTTTACTTTCTGTTGCAGCATCCCCCACTGACCTTTCTACCTTGGTCTTTTTCCCATTTAGTACCCTGTTTTGTAGGGAGAGGCTGGGATTTTTCTGCTGCTTATCAGTGCCTCCCCCCTTGACTAGTTTAAAAGCTTGCCAATGAAGCATTTAAACCGATTGCTCAAAAGACTTGTTCCCTTCCTGGACAGATGCAGACCATCCTGCCAGTATAGGCTGGTGTTCCTCCAGGTGGAATCCCAGTCCCCAATGAAGCCAAACCCCTGTGCTCCACACCATTTTTTCAACCACTCATTAAACTGCATGCTGCAAAGTACCCTTGCCTCACTCATGCCATTTACAGGCAGCACCTCTGAGAAAGATACTGTGTGTGCTACTTGTCTTAGGCCTCTCCCCAGTTCTACAAAGTCCTTCTGCACTGCTCTAAGCTCATGTTGAGCCAAGTCATTTGTCCCTAGGTGGACAATGACATCCAGCTCAGACTCCCGTGCAGCTGTTCTCGTGATCCTGAGGATGCGCTTCCTGTCCCTACAAGCCATGGCACCAGGCAGGCACTTTACTTCAGTTTTCCCTGCTCCCCCCAGTTCTATCCCCCTAATAATTGAGTCCCCCACCAGGAGCTGCTTCCTTTCCTTGTGGCATCCTCTGCCTCCTTCCTGTGGGCCTCCCTTGTGACAGGTGTCCTCAGCCTCCTTAATCTCCTCCGTGGGTGCATCCATAGGGGAGCTGTGCTCCCCCAGAATGGTGTATGGATTGTGGAGTGGAACAACTGACTGGGTGTGCCTCTGTTCCACCCTCCTCACCCTCCCTGAGCCCACAGTGGTCCAACTGCTGTGCTTTCTTTGCAACCTCTGAGGTAGTGGTGGTGGCTCTGGTGCTCCCTGGATGGGGGTTCCCTTCCTACCATCCAGTCTGGCCTGGGGGAAGGTTTTCTTACTGCTGTCCAGTGTGGCCTGAAGACGGGCAACTTCCTCCCTCAGGGCAGAGAGTTGTCTGCAAATAGGGCAGCATCTCAGCCTCCAGAAAGACTCCCGGAAGACTGCTGCCCCACAGCCATTACATTGCACTACTCCCCACATGACTATGTACTTTTTTTTGTGTGTGTGTGCTTGTGTGAGTGATTCATTTGTTATATAGAAATATATATATATTATACAATGTGTATGCGTATATTTTCAGTGCTGTGTGCTAGAGAGGATATGACATTGATATGCACCTTGCACTCTTGAGGAAATGATGTCAGAACCCCAGGTATAAAGGAACTATTTCCAGGGTTGGGCCTAAACTGTGCCCTCACAAAACAATCAGCTAAGAGCTCTGACCCACCGCTGTGATGAGTGCCTTCCTGTCTGCAAGATACTATACACAACAATTTGACAGAGAAAATCCCCTGCTAATCAAACAGAGAAAAATCCAGACATCCAAGTCAGACACAGGTAAACCTCCCCAGCCCCAAAACAGCCTGGTGGTTTGTGCTCTGAAAGCAGTCAGTCCCAAAATAAGTGAGCTGTGCGTTGAACTCTTCCTGCACTGAAAATCTTAAGAATTGTAACAAGACTGTCTTTTCCTGATAATTGTAATTCCTTATTTCACCTTTCAGTTAGAAGCAGCCTCCACCTGCAGTATATCTGCTACAAAGCAAAGACAATTGAAAGGTTCCCCTCCCTCTGTTGTGAGCACAACTCGCTTTCTTGCAAATCCTATGTTCAGTGTTGCAGCTCCCAACAAGAGATAGTTTGACTAGGAAAAATATTAGCTGTTCAAAGATTTATAAATCATAATCCTCCCCCTCATCATGCCTGTAGTAATCCTCTGGTGTTATTTCATCACTGCTGCAGACATTCCTACTTGGTCTTACACTCATGGAAAGGGATAACATGCTCAATAAGGTTGATGATGAGGGTGAAAGCCCCACTATGGCATTAGCTGCCATCTGATGCTGGGTCCACAGTGCCATGTGCCTGTTCTTAAGATGTGCATGATGGTCCTCCATGCCCAGATGACTCCCCTTTCTGCCTCGACTCACACACACGTGGCAAAGCTGGCAGATTTTGACTGACTCATCATTTGCATCTTGGCCAAAAAAATCCCAAACAAAGGATTGTGATTCCCTACTTTTAACATGTCCTTGATGCTGCTTGTTGGACTCTGTTTTTTTAACCCCTGAAATGGAGGGGGGGTGCTACATGATTTTTCAGGCTGGACACACTTGGACTCTGACTGACCACCATACCTACCTCTGATTATTACTGGGTCATCATCATCATCATCAACAGGAACTGCTAAATCACAACTCTTTTGAGTAGGGAGTTTTAATGCCAACAGACCCAGACATAGCCACCTTAACTTTCTGTTTCTCCAGTTCCCAACAGGGGTCACTGACATCTTTATCATATTAGTTAACATCATCCACATCCACATTTTCAGCTAGAATGCTGTCATGTGGAGAACATATTCCAACCACAGCATCATCATCATCATCACCCGATATTTTTGCACCACACTTTGAATCACTGGATGGCAAAGGCATGACTTCAACAGCACTGGAAGAAATCTGACATTGTGAGTTATCGTTGTCAGGATCAGAATCATGTTCAGCTATCATGGGGATGGTAATGTGGAGTATGACATCATCTGCACTGTCAGTCACAGCTTTAGACTCAACTATATTTTTTGAAATGGTTAACTGGTCAGAAGTGGAACTTGAGGCAGCAATACTCATGCCAGCAGAAACTGCACTAACACCACCAACTGGGACAACATCATCTCATCCAACTATGAGAGAAGCTTCAGATTGCACTGTAAAAAACATTGATGGAGAAATCCCTTTACTGACATCAGCTATGCACTTCTGCGTACTACCATGCCCACAGACACTCTTGCTACTGGCAGCAGTGCCATGACCAGAAACAGCTTTGCTTGCTCATCTCTTTGCAGGAATTTTGGGGGATCATCAAGAATATTCTAAACAAGTTTAGATTTCTGAACTTTTAGTCTGGGCCGGTGGAATGTTAGTCAAGTCCTTCATTCTCGCTCTCTTAGATCCTCAACCTCATTACCTTCATTACTTTCTGTCCCGCACTGCTCCACTAAAATGGATGAGCAAGCATTCATCCATTTTGCTCCCAAATTCTGGAATTCTCTTCCTTTCCATACAAAGTGTTCCAAATCCCACTCTACCTTCAGGAAGGCTCTTTTCTCTCACCTCTTTGCACTTGGCGCTTGTGACTGCTCCTAATTGTTTACATTCTGTTTTAGTTTGACCACCTTGCCTATTTGTTGTTCTGTTATGTATGAGAAATATCTACATTGTCTTTGTTTTTATTGTCAGACCTCCCTTCATCCCTGTGTGGGTGATTGTGCCTATCTTGTATATTCCCTGTATATCCCTGTGTGGATATTTTGATGCACTTTGTACTTGTATTGTGACTGTCAAATTATGTTGTTCAGATGTATGGCTGTATTTTGTACTCTCTCGGGTCATGCCTGAAAATAGGCAGGCTTATTGCCTAGTGCACTTACCTGATCACCAAAACTAATAAAATAATCTATGCCATCATCTCTTGAAACCTGTAACCAGTTCAGTGTTAACTACCTCTCTGGGCAGACAGTTCCATCTGTTCCTCCCTGTCCATGAAGAAGTATTGTACTTTCTCACATCCCTTCTGAATCCCCACCACTTTATAATTATATTCTCTTGTTGCAGACCCATTGCCTGAAACTGTTGCTGCTAGTCCACCCTGTTTTATTCCTTTCAGATATTTGCATGTTACAGTCATATCCACACTTTCTCTCCTGGCCTCCAGAGAGTACGTATTCAAGTCAACCAGTCTTCCCTCACAGGTATTTCCCTGTTACCCATATATTGTTTTGGTTGCCCTCCTCTGGACCACCTGTAGGTGGCCCTTGTTATTTTTAAGGGAAAGGGTCCAGAACTTCACACATTACACTAAATGAAGCCTCACCAAGGTCCTATACAGAGGCAGGATAAATTCCTTCTGCTAGAAAAGGCCATGCCTATGCACCCTAACATTCGTTACCATTATCATATGCCTTACTGAACTGGGATGTGGTTTTGACTGTTACCTATGGTAACCCCCAGGTCTTTTTCCTCCGAGGTCTGGTCTAGTTTGCCCCCTCCCCCCTTCAGTATTATGCTTTTGGATTCATTTTCTCCAAATGCATGGCCTTGTATGTTTTGGCATTAAATTTTAGTTGCCAGATCATGGACCACTTTTCCTACTTTTTTTGGGGTCCTCTTACATCTCCCTAACACCCTCACTATCCACCCAACCACATATGTTGGTGTCATCTGCAAGGAGAAATATTTTATCCAGGACACCTTCTTCCGATGTCACATATAAACAGGTAGAAGAGTACAGGATCCAGGATCAACCCTGAGGCACCTCACTGGTAAGGTCCTAACCTCTGAGTCTTTACTGTTCAGCACTACCCTTTGGGTTCTTCCCGAACCTGTTCTGTACCCACCTTCTTACATTGTCCCCCACCTCTTCCGCAACCTGTTCTCTACCCACCTTGCTACATTTTCCCCACCATCCCCATGCCCCCAACTTCTCCTCAAAATATTTGTGGGGCACTGAGTTGAAGGCCTTGCTGAAGTCCAAATACAGAATGTCCAGTTCCTGACGCTTGTACACCACCTGATACACTAAGACCCTCCAACTCTTCAATTCCAGTCAGTGTTACAAATCCCCATCTTCTTGTCATCAATAAAAGTCACTACACAAGTGCAATATTTAATGACCTGTTGAAAGTCTTTGATTCAGTGGTCACAATGTTCTCCTGCACAGGCTTGGAGGCATTAGTATCACCTATGCAGCCCTTGTGTGGATTAAAGATGAACCCAGCAGTCAAATGCTTCTTGTGCCTGCAACAGTATTAACTCCTACCTTCTTGATATAAAATTAGGGGAACCTCAGGGATCCATTCTGAGTCTAGTGTTTAACTCAAGTTTTTTTATATATCACATACCCTAAAAAACAGGGATGTCTTAGGTGGGAGATACACAAATGATACCATCATCTACTACAGTACTCCTACTCTCACTGAAGTCAGATCGTTCTTCACACTAATGTTGATAATATTGCAGCTAGTTTGTCCAGAATCCCTTGATATTAAACCCAAGTAAAACCAAATCTGAGGTATGCATGATACCTAACCTTTTGAAAAACCTTGAGTAACCATTCATAATGAAGATTCCACAAGATGTTGTGCTTCTATTGAACAGATCAATCACCTCAGATATCTAGGGGTGTGGATAGTCCCTTCTGTTACCTTCAAAAAAACATATTGATTAGCCAGTTTGGGTCTTAAACATAGTGTTCTGTACAGATCAAAGTATTATCTCAGTGCTTAGGCTTGGACGCAAGTTGCCTCTCACATTTTACTCCCCTAGATTGAGTCTTGTGATATTGCCTACTACACTGTGCGTAAGTCAATTCTGCAAGATTTACAATCTTGGAGTCAGATCTCAGAACCTAAGAAGGGTTGGGCCTAATATATAGGTAGGTAGGTAGGAGACATCCAATTAACAGCAGCTGCTGCAGGACTATGTGTTGGTAGTTCTGCAAGGAGCATTTTCCCCATGGTTATAAGAAACCATAACAATGCCCTGTCATGATGTTAGAGGGAACTGTGCTGTAGTGGGTGCCATCTTTTGGATTAGACATTAAACCAAGGTCCTGTCTGACTGTTGTGGTGATTGTTCAGCAAACATTAACAATCCCATGGCACTTCTTGAAAAAGAGTAGGGGATTTATTCCAAGTGTCCCTGCTAGACTGTCCATATTCATGTAGTCACTGGGTTCAATGATGATCAGTTCACATCTGGGAAGAGAAAAATGAAAATTATTTTGTAGCATGTTGCTGCATAATGGTTGCCCCATTCCACCACACTGGTTACTGCATTTCACTGATTGTGTGGTGTTGAGTTGAGCGATGATTGTAAACAGGATTGAGATACCTGCATCTCACACTGTTGGACTGTGCAAACTATGGGGTTATCAACCTCAAACTTTAAAATTCACAGACTGAGGAGAGGATATGGCAGGAAGGTCTTTGGCTGCACTGTGCCTGTTTTATGGAATACGTTGCCATCTCCCTTTAAACTGTTGCTAGCTAGACAACTTTTAAGGATAGCCCTACTGACTAACTAAAGGAGCTTGCAATTGTCCACTATCATAATCCCACAGAAGGCTACAGGAATGGTAGGTATTCTTTCACCCCGCCACTGTGTATTATGCTGTATGTAGTATCCTCACTCTTGTGTATTATAATTTAGTTGACTTTTTGACACTTATGCTGACTCTTTGAAACATTGTTTATGCTGTAACTGTTAGATTTGGAGAGTCTCTGTTCTCTTGTTCTGCTGTGGTCTCCACAGGACTTCCATGAACATGAGATGCTGCATCTCATGGGGCTGTCGCTAGTTAGGAACATTAGATGAAAATATAGTGGACTAGCCATGTCCTACTCACTCACTTTGGATTTGTGTTCTGCTGTCTACACTATCTTTTCATTTGCTGACATGTTACTACTATCTGTAACAGGGTGACCCCTGTTAAGGAATAAATAGAGTCTGGAGTGTGAACCCCCCCACCCCAAAATACTTCTTTTTCACTCTGTCCTGTCCTTCTTTGTTTTTTATTCTTCACCGTTTCTGTTTTTTCTCTGTCAGGGTGGCCAACCTGACAGTATTCTTTAACCACTTTACTGTCCCTTGTTCAGCTGTCCCAGATGTTGTTGAGTCCACGACTAAAGATAAGGAGTGCTGTTCACTGCTGGCGTGAGCTGCGCTTTATTTGAAACTCCTGAGCAGGAGGTACTCATTATGAGCGCGAGCCGCACTGTATTCACATAAATAAATAAATATACTGTGTGCCCCAAAGTGGTCCCTGTGTCCTGAAAGAAATAAATAAATGCTCCTCTGTAAGGTGAACTGCTCCTGCAGTGCCAAACCCAGAAGTGCGTCTGCCGCAAGATGCAGCTCAGGCTTGAATCAATGTTCAGAGCAGAATGGTGCTCCAAAAAACAGTGCTGCAAGCCACAAGATGTGGCTTAGAAAAGACAGATGATTCAGAGCAGGATGTGCTCCATAAAGTGGCAGCCTCAACGTTTGGAGCAGGATGGTGCTCTGTTTAAGAATGAATGCCGCACCAAGTGGCAAGAGCTCCCAGTGAAGCGGACACTATGGGCATAGGTAAATAAAGCCCATCATGTCTGCAATGATGTAGCCCCTGAAAACAGCCTGGCAATAAGAAAGATTTATGGCTGCTGAGTAAAGGAAAAAAAGGGGCTAATTGAAAAAGGGCCTAAATGAAATTGAACCCGACGGCTGATATTTCAGCCATCGGACCTGAGGAAAAGGTTTTCCCTTGATGGAAGAGTGCCCCTATAAGGGCTATCATGTATAAATAATGGTGGGCACAACATAAGTGCCATATAAAAGGAAGAGTGCTGGAAAGAAAAAGCAACCTGTGTAGAAAATAAAATCAAAAAACGTATTTCATTTTCATTTTCTGATTCTCTACTACACACAAAATACAGGTCTCATGAGCTAGGAGGAGAAGGGAGACAAGGAGCGCACCCTCAATCTCCCATTCCCCTTGCCAACTCGTAGATGCCTGAAAAAGGGAAATTCTTGGAAAATATAATAAAAAGCTGTATTACCAGTGGGAAGCCTTGCGTACTGAGATGTCCTACTATAGGGCTGGCAGCCCACAGAATGGAGGCTTTTATTGTTATTCTGGGGAGTGATGTCATTTTTGAGGAGAGGAGCTTAGTTCCATCCTTGCTTATTAAGAGTAAATGCAGGGTTTTAACCTTTAAAACAAGGTAATGTTAGAGAAGTAAAAGATTTATTATATAAACCCTTGGGCAATGTATTCCTCAGCCAAGGGTATGCTTACTTTTCTAGCAGCGTAGAGGTTTTATGCTGCTAATTAGAGAAAAGGGGTGGATCCACAAAGATCACCTGATAATGTCACTTCTGAAAGGATATATAAAGCCACCACTGGGGGCTAGAAGAGAGATGGGTGGTTCAGTAGCGTGCTGACCACGGAGTGAGATGGTACTGCAGTGTGGAAGCTTACATACTGGTCGAAGTTATTTCAGGAAAAACAAGACAAACCCAGAAATTCATTGAAAAAAGCAATTGCCTGGTGATTTGATGTGATGGACTAACACCTTATTCCTTTCTGTAATTTTTTTTTTTTTTGCTTAATTATTTTGACTTGAAAACAAATAAACTTACAAATGCAAATCTTTGTTTTTTATGCACTGAAGATTTGCCTATTGTGTCTGTTATTATCCCACGCTGCTACACTATCAATCTTCAGTTCACTTGCCCTAGGAATATGTTCATCGAGGGGTTTCCTCCCTCTGCAATATCCCCAGATCCCCCAATTTCAGATGACTCAGATTCTTTCTGAGGCAACAGTTCCCCAAGTGGTTCTGCAGCAACTACATGGGCATATGTGTTATATATAGCTGGATGTTCCTTCATGGATAACCACAGCCAGATCTTTTTTCAGATGACCCACCAACTGGCTGCTACTGCTAGTATGCCCCCCCTTGTGAGTTTAACCTTTAGCCAAGCCTTTTCTCTCCCATCCACTACTTGTCTCCTCTCCTTCTGCACCAAATGCAGATGGCTGATGTTATTGTTAGCATTTTGACACTGTGTTTTGATTTGGATTGGCAAAATGTAAGCATTTACATGAAATAAATTAGTTAATCAGGAATAATGGCTCTGCATTTACATGTAATTCATTCACTATATAGTGTGGGAAATAATGCCGTGCCACTTCAGATTTGGTATATACAGCAACTAAGTTTCTGTGAGTAATAAAATGAATTAGGATTAATGTCCCCTGCCTTCTGGTACTATGGCGCAGTGCAACTACTCTGTTTTGAGAAACATAAGTAGCTACTCTGCCACTGCAGATTTGGCACTTGCTGGCACTATGTTTTTAAATGTAATAAAGTGAAAGCTAATGACCCATCATCTGCCATTATGAGGGATAACATTAGCTATATCTTGCCAACAAAATCTACAATGTCACTTGAATACAAACTTCTGTCTATACACTACCTGCTGACCCCATTGCAAGACCAGCTCTCTATCTAGAGTACAATATTTTAAGTAGTTTCCTCAACTTCAGAACTAGCTTCTCATATGGGATCAGGTTCTATGGTTTATGGAAATCTGTGTATATTACACCAACTGCTTTTCCCCCTGTCTAGTGCATTTGCTGCTTCCACAAAAAAACATTAAGTTACAGTAGGCTAACATGAGCTTCCCTGAGTGAACCTATGCTGATTGGCTGGTAACCCGTGACGTGGGCGCATGAGGAAGGGTGCCGCCCATTAAGGTGACTCCTTCCCAGTGCTATCCCTCACAGCGATGGGGAGGGTTGGGTGACTGGATGAGGATGTGGGTGAATTGGGCAACAGGATGTCGCTATGCATACGCACGTGGGGGGGTGGGAGCGAGCATGGTGGCGTGGGCTGGGAGGTGTGAGAGCTATGAGGGCGCACTGCGGTGGTTGGCTGAGCTGCGTCGTGGCATCGGGGTTTGGTGAGTGGAAGCGGCGGGAGAGGTACTGGGTTCGGGTCTGGGCGCTGGTGCAATTGTGTTGCGTCTGGCCTGAACCTTTTTTTCTCCTGCTTTCACCCCCTCCCTGGCATGCATCCTCCTGGAGTTGAGACTCCTTAAGTAGTGGGGTGTGGGGGGGGGACAGTAGCCCCCACCACAGAAAGCAGTAAAATAGTGTCCTGGCGCCGTTGTCCTGAGGCACCGGGGTTGTCAGAGTGCCGAAAATGTTTTCGGCACTCAGACTGAGTGATAACGGTAATTGCCTTTAGGCATTCACCATTATCACATAGACCCTGACTAGCATGTGCCATTTAGAATGTCCACTTACTGGCAATAATTGTTTATGCAAAATAAACCTGAATTGGGGTTAGTGCTCCACCTCTCTCACAATACACCAAATCCAAAAAGCTACAGCAACAGTTTGAAAATAAATCCAAAAAAATACCAGTGTTATGAATTGTATAACAGACTACATTATATGCAGTCCAAACTACTGTAGCCTAGTTCTCCCTCCGACTGGCGCAAGTATGTTAAATGCATTTGTGTGTTGGTGGATGTGTGGATGAAGCTGGAGGTGAGGATGAAGTGGGAAATGTACAATAATCATACTTTTAAAAATTATAGAAAAGTAAAGCTCATTCTTTCAGACTATTATTTCCTACAAGAAAGATACAAACTACACATCTTAACTTTGAAACTTAAACGTAATCTTTTTTTGCTTTTATAAGTTTTTCATAAAGCAATTTTATTTGAATAAAAGCAAACTCTGGGAGGAATTTGGTTATATTTTTATGCACTTTATATGCAGGAGCCCAAAACCACCTGTCTTGTCCATTATTGATTGATTCAGAAATGCAACTGAATTGTTTTTTATTATGATTTCAGTATATGTGCTATATGATCTGATTAACTGTATGGTTGTACTGTTGTTTTTACTGTACAGTGCTCAGTCTTATGAATTGAGTGCTTTATAAATAAAATATCTATCTATCTATCTATCTATCTATCTACCTTACCTGTGTACAACATAGAACAAGGTTGTAACACTAACACCACCATAACAAGAGCCAAATCACAGATTTGCTTGCTCTGCAAAAGGTTAACTGCAAACATTGGCATGTGGAGGTACTTACAAGATATGAAGTCACAGGAAAAAACAAGCAGCCATTTCCACATCAAATTGTACCTGATCATGGCTCCTCTCTCGTGCCTCACAATGCATCCAAGTTATGCACATATTAGGACTACACATTTTGTTGGGTGTTTCTACATGTCTAACATCTTACATGTTTCATCTACTGTATAAGAGTTATATTGCATCCAATGCAAGGCATTTCTAGTACTATATATAGACATAAAATGGGCCAAGATGGTAGCCATAAATACATCTCTCTGACTGGATGAACGAGGCCACCTGCCATGCCTATATACACTCACAAATACATGCTGCTACTTTATTTAAGCCAAATGCTTTCATATCAGACCTTTTATGAGTGCACAATAACACACACTAGGCAAAGCATTAATTTGGAAATATAACGCTCCTTAGGCATGTGCTAAGGAACACTAGGCACAGCACGCACAGGAAGAGGGCCTGTATCTGCCAATGAAAGCACAACTTGTCACATGTTATTGGCCATGTAACAGAGCAACATTACACCAAATGCATATATTACAAAGGAACCAGCTGCTTTGATCTGCATTCTGTTCATGATGTTGCATATGCTGTAGTACAATGAAGATTGCGATGCAAAAACATCAGCACACTCTGAAAGTTCTTGTTCACCCAAAACAGAGACATCACTCCTTGGGCAAAGATTCACTATAACTGTGAAAAATCCAGTAATGCTGAGTTTTTTTTTAATCTTGTTTTCTTTGCTTCTACCAAATTTAAAAATGTAGCTCCCTAGACAGAATACAGCTTTAATGAATGAATATCTTTTTTTTTATTATTTAGTTGTTTAACCAGGTATAGCACACTAAGCTGAAAGCTTTTTTACAGGAGCAACCTGGGAGCACAAGGAGGTTAAGTGACTTGCTCAGGGTCACACAGTATGCAAGTGGAAGCTGTGGGATTCAAACCCAGGTCTGGCTTGTCTCAAAATGGAGTGACAAAAACATTCTTTGTTAACTGCTGAACTGATTTTGGATCAATACAGCATATTGTGAACCAGGCACTGTATTTGGAAATAGCAGCCAAGCTCCGAAAGACAATTTTAGGGCTGAGTAAGCTGCGAGAAATTGTTTCGCACAGCAGCATATTCAGAAATCTCAAGTTACTGCGAATGAGTGTATCAGATTTGTGTTTCTTACATATTGGTTACAGCTGTTGCTGTCCATTAAGACGCTTGCCAAGGAAGGGCAAGCATTAGGTGAAGGAAGAAAATATTCTTAATTTCAATATTTAGTATTAAGAACACAGTGCTGAATTCTACCCTTGCAACTCATTGTGACTACCAGTAAAATTAACTGAATTTATTTTGTGAGTTAATGGAGTAAATAAATATGACTTCAGCCACATTGCAAAGTCCACTTGACTTGCTGGTGACCTGTTACAAGATACAGGAGTATATTTTAGATCTGAGGTTAGGCCCACATCCAGTCACTGCTGGGGGCGGGGTGGGAGGGTGGTAAGTTGACAGCGGAAACCCCTTGCTCTATTTATAGAATCATCTGAGAGTCATCAGGTGCTGCTGTGCAGACTTCCAGCAAATAACTTTACTGTCGTCATCAGGATCAGATTGCAACAAAATTACTGCATGCATTGGCAGCAGCGCAGCTCTAACTGGTAGAAGGAAGGCAGCCTACAAAATAGGAAATCACCACTATGCTGCCACGTTCAACTCAATGTGATTGATTAAACTAGTAGTCATAAGTAATGGCTTAAATGGAAAAAGGCATATTGTGGTTTGAAAAAGAATTGTAGAACAACATACAGTATTTGCCAAGCTGAAAGGCTGAAGTAATAATTTATCACCCTCTTTCTTCATGTATACAGCTTTCTGAAGACTATTAAGAAATCGTGTTTGGGACAAGAGATTACTTACATCATCCCATAGAATGCATGCTAAATCTGATATGTTCAGTCCAAGCACTGATGCTAGCCAGAGCCGATTATAGCTGTGGCAAGCCTGCAGAGCTCCGAAGAGTGAGTGCAGCTGACTGGGGGTGATGCAACTGTGTGTGCACAGCATTTGTGCATGCATAGTTGTGATGAATGGCATTCTGCCATTCACAAGATGGTGGCACCAGTGGAACTGCGCATGCAGGTGAGACATGCATGAGCAGTTCTTGCCTCGGAATGCGGAAGTAACTGCAAAATTTCCTCAAATGATGCAGAGTTCCATGGAAAAGTGATACAATTCAACAGTTCCAACAGTTACCACAGAACATATTTTGCTAATTAAAAAACAAAAATGCTGTTCACATTAAAAACTCCCAGTTTATTCTGAAAAAAAAATCGCTGTTCACTTGGTGGAATTCCCCAATTTTTTTGGAAGCAGAATTCTCATTCTGCATTCTGCGGAGCACTAGTTACGAAGCTGTGAATGGGTTATCAATGTCTTGTCACTTCACAAGTGGAGATGAAGGTGTCCTTAGAGACAATCCATTCTGTGTTCCATTTACTACAACATCAATTTAAATCGACTATTTATGTGAAGATGTAGCTATATCTCTTTGAGTTCAAGAGCTGGCTTCAGGGCAGGACTGGGATATTGTGATGTCATTAGCATTGTCAAAGCTGCTCTCTGATTGGTTGTTAGGTGGAGTGTATTCTGGAGGATACTGGGTTGACCTGATCTTATTATTTATTATGTGGATGTCATTAATTATTTTATTGCATTTTATGATATGGGATTTGGATGTATTTTAAAGCCTGTTCTGTGCCTTGACTTTTTGAAAGGCGCAATAAAAATAAAGATTATTATTATTATTAATCTAACCTCTAAATAAATGTTTATCTGGAGGTTAGGTGGTGGAAAAAAGAAGTGTATTAGGACAAATGTATCATCACTGTTGTACGAGTTGTGTTTACCATTCTGCACTCTTTTTGCATATAAACAGATTTTTCTGTATTTATGATATATATTAATTTTAATTACTGCTGAACTCCTCTTTTGATTCTAGTAGGTATAGTTTTCAACCCAGATCCTAATATCTAAGTTCCATATCCCAATCCTTTACATATCCTTGATCAATTGGCTTGGCTGTGGTCTTAAATTCCTACTCTGAAGTGGTTTCCTGTTTACCCCTGGGAAGTACAGTTTGTCAGCTGAGATTCTTTAATTTAGGTCCCAAAGAAAATATATCACCAGGTTCTGCAATTCCAGGACAGCAGCTCTCTAGCTTGCAGAACACATCATAATGGTTTGCAGGCTTATTTTGCTTGGAGTGGGTCTTTCTTGGTTTGTGTGAGCTTTACTCTAAGTTCCAAAATGTTTAACAGTGCAGCCCTGTTTCAATGCTGCAGTTTGTTCTCTAAAGCTAAAATAGCCTGTGCAATCACTGAAGCAGTTAACTGCAAGACAGGCTTGGCAAGCAGAAAAGAATAACACAATCACCCACCTAATTGTTTACATAAGGAATAACGTGTGGTCACCTACACACAGTAAACCTTTGTTTCAGTCCTGGAGTTGGGATAACAGCAAATGGACATCAAGAGTAAAGGAAGCTCCAGTGGTCCATGCTGTTATTAACCCTGAGACAGAAATACTGGGTGATTTGCGTAAGGCCACCCATAGTTTATTTTTTATACTATATGGTTTTTTACTAATAACTTCAATTGTAGAGGTCTTTAGTGTGGAGCTGCACTTTGCACCTGCAGCTGCAGGTACTGCCTGCTCTGCCATAAATCCAAAAACACTTTAATTTGTTTAAGCAATCAGGAAACTCATCAGTCCGACAGGATGTATCCTTCGGCTGGTCAGATGGCTATCTCAGTGGGTGGTGTCCATGACCCAACTGAGCCAACATTATTGCTCCATCCATGCCTGTTCTCCCACCATAACATCATTGAAATTCAGCATTCATTATGCAATGCACAACATGAGATTGGGACTGGACACCACTTACAAATACACTCGACCCTGACCACACACTCAAACTGTTTGTCAACGTCTTTAACTCAGCCTATGATAAGTTCGCCCCCTTCGCCAAATCTATGACCAAGGGGAATAATGCCCCATGGTTCTCGAACCACCTCCAAGACCTACTTCCTCAGCGTGACGCCCTTTGGCATCTGGCCAATGAGACCCGACAGCCCCAGGACAGGCAACGCTATCGGGAGGCCCGAAACAGGTGCACCTGGGCCATTCGCACCACCAAGGCTAACCATTACAAAGCTGCCTTAACCTTCACCTGGGGAAATGGGCGCAAGTTCTGGGAGAACATAAAGGAACTCTGTGGCAAAGGCCCAAATCTCCCACCTGACCAAATTCTCATAGATGGCAGCCTCTCCACCGACCCTGCCAGCATAGCCACTGCCCTAAATACCGCTTTCACGGATCTCTCCCATGTGTTGCCCACAAACTTTTCCGACCCCCTGCCGGACCGTACCATCCCCCACCCCCCACCTGCGGCACCTTTCTACCCACGAGTCGTTACACCGGAGACTACGAAACCCTATCTTACTAAAGCTCTAAACAAAAACCAATACAGCCGCGACTCCCTAGACCATAGACTTGTCCGCCTCACCCTCCAGGAAGTTCTGACCCCTCTCACCCACATTCTCAATCGCTCCCTCTGCCAGGGGAAATTCCCCACCCACTGGAAATCGGCCTATATCACACCTATCCATAAAAGTGGTGACCGAACTTCCACAGATAACTACCGCCCCATCTCTATCCTACCCCCCCGTCAAAGGCACTAGAACACATAGTCGCCGACCAACTCACTGAACACCTAAATAAATATAACCTCCTATCCAGACAACAACATGGTTTTCGTAAGGGCCACAGCACCACTACCACCCTCCTTGAATTTACCTCACATGTCCACTCGGCCCTGGACCACAGCCACCTCACGGGTGCAATCTTCGTGGACCTATATAAAGCATTTGAACAGTAAACCATGCCCTCCTACTAAACACCCTGGCTAACATGGGTCTCTCCGATGATACCCTAAAATGGTTCTCCAGTTATCTCTCTGATAGAATGCAGTCAGTCATGGTAGGGCCTGTCCTATCACCTCGCCTCCCTATCCGATCCGGTGTCCCACAGGGCTCCGTACTTGGCCCCCTACTCTTCAGCATGTACCGCAACTCCCTCCCAGTTGCATGCCCCAGAAATCTGCTCCTTTACGCAGATGACGCAGTCCTGTTCGCCTCCAACCCGCCCCCCTTAAACTCCACCAAACCCTCCAGCACTCCTTCCATGAAATCGAAGACTGGCTCACCGCCCAGCGTCTTATTATCAACTATAATAAGACTAAAGTCATGATTTTCGCCCACCCTCAGAACCCACTCAAAAACCTGTGCCCCAAATTTCTCACTACAAATCAGACCCCCCTAGAAAAAGTACACAACTTTAAATACTTAGGGATCACACTAGACCCTGCCCTCAGCTTTAATCAACATATCCTACACCTAACAACTGCCCTTAGCTCCAGACTTGGTGTACTCTACCGGCACAAACACTGCCTCACCCCTGAAGCACTACAGCTTACTGTAAACTCCTTGGTCCTCTCCCTGCTAGACTACGGCATCCTAATATACAGTGCTGCGCCCCCCTCAACCCTAAGTAAACTCAGGCCTGTGCTCAACAAAGCCTGCCGACTCATCCTAGGATGTGATCGTTTCACTCACTCCTGCTCCCTCTACAGCAGCACAAACTGGCTAAACCTGGATAGCAGAATCAGGTACCACACCTGCCTTATGACCAAAAAGGTACTACTCGGCCTCACCCCACCCTCCCTGCACCAAATTATCCGCCAAACTCCACCTGTCAAAACAACCTGTAGCACAAGCAAGCGGCTACTATGGGTTCCCCATGGCCGGACCTCCCAATACCAACGCACTTTCAGTTTCAGGGCCCCTTCCTGGACAAACTCCCTCCCTATCCATATAACTGATGAAATAAGGCTGGGCCCATACAAATCAAAGCTAAGGGAATATCTGCAGGCGTCAAATTTATGTGACTGCCCTTTATACCTGATCTGCCACTGCCTTCTTTCAAACAATCTATTTAGCAGGTCAATGTACAAAAATTAATGCATTTACGTAACATGACAATCAGTCTCCTACAGAGTCTCTCTATTTTCTCCTTCCCCTGGCTGTGCTAAAGTACCTAAATCTCTGCTAAACCTCCATGAAACAACATGTAACCTGTTTCTTTTTTTTCTTTTTTGATTATAATTGTTACTTTGTTATGTACTGTATTTTCTGTATCATAAGTCCCGTCCCTGTTCAATTTATGTATGACGTGGAACCTTTGTAAATGAGTCTCTGACTCAAAGGTCTTTCTGAATATCACAATAAATAAATAAATAAATAAAATGAGTGGAGTCATGCTGTCAGAATGAAGGCGAGGGAAGTTGACGCGAGGCGCAACACAGCTGAAGGCACTGATTATAGAACATGCTCAACAACTATTAGAATGTGCACAACAACTTTTGATAAGTAACTAATTTTCATAAATAATAAGGCCTTACCATAGCCTATAATTATGTACTTTGTTTTTATCTTTACTTTGTTACTCTTAACTATTCATTTCACAGCTTATTTATAACAATGTTTCTCTTATCTCCATCCTGTTCCTTGCCTACCTAGGCCCAGGTTGTTCCTGAAAAAGATCCAGTGGACAAGTGGATTTACCCAGTCAACAAATAGATACATAAAAATAAATAAAATAAATCTTTATAAACTCATTAGAGGTGCCATAGCGAAATGAGTGTGCTAGCAACAATATTGCATGAGAACCAGTGCCAAACTGATGTCTTCCCAAAATAAGCTTTTAAGAATGAAAAAGCTGCTGATGCTTCAGGGACAGCTTTGAAGAACATAATATTGATTAATTGATTATTGATTTTGTTTTTTGATTATTAATTTTCTGTTTGTTTACCAGGTAGGGTGCATTAGACAAGTAAAAGTCTATTTACAGATACACCCGAGGAGAGAACAAAGTGTCACAATATATATACAGTTCAAGTACAGATAACAGTAGGCACCAGCAGACCTGGCAAATGATGAGACATGAAAACATGAGATATAGAATATATTACAGTCACATATAACAATACGGTTGCATATAACAAAAAGGGGTAGAGCTCCAGAGGCATATATTCAGCTAATATTTCATATATCTTCTATAGATCTGACCTTCTGGTTATTTATTACAAAATACATTTGTGCAAGAATAGGATCTTTATGACTTAGTGTTTATCTACTCTTAAAATTATTTACCTTTTAAATTTTGGTATGCCCCTGAACAGCAACATTTCTACAGCAACATGCGTCGATATCAACAACTGCATCATGCATCTGGGACTAGGCAACCCCTTCCCCCAACCTGCACCCCCTCCCCAAACTAACTCCAACCCAGAGTTAGAATCCTTTAGTATGAGGGGTGCGGGAGGGGCAGAGCCCTCACTTGTGGGGTTCAGGGGAAAATGCCCAAAGTGACAAAACACACACCGATGTGTGCGGCTCCGTGCCGACTGCAAATTGTGGTCAACATGGAGCCTGGCGCCATGATGCCGGTCAACGTGTTTCTTGTCGAACCAGCATCGTAGAGCCTTAAATTTCTACTCCTGTTGCATCATAGTTTGTTGCTAAAGGAATGACTGTGATGTCACAAGCAGAGAATTTGGATCTCAAGTGGGGAATGAGCTTGGCTCACCTCGGGCCCTGTAAAATGGGTTGCAAATTACCTCGCTGCCCGTATACAGTGCTTAAAAATAAATAATATCCTCTCTGGCCCTCATCAGGTCTGTTCCGGGGTTTCCCAAGGCTCCATCTTGGGGCCACTATTTTTCAGCCTATACCTTAACATGCTACCCAAGGTCTCATCAGAAAACAATCTGCTGTATGCAGATGATGCGGTCCTCTTCACATCCCATCTTGACCCCGCCAAACTCCAGCTTGCGCTACAATCTGCTTTTGCACTGACTGAGCAGTGGTTCCTCGACCACAGGCTTGTGATCAATCTGAAAAAAACTGAAATTCTGCTGTTCACCCACAATCAGAACAAACTCAAGAATGCTGTACTGTCCATTCAGTCCCTCTCCCACCAACCTATTGAACAGGTTACCTCATACAAATACCTAGGTATCATTCTCAATTCCTTTCTCACCTTCCATGGACACATCCAGACCCTCTGCTCTGCCTTAAATGCCCACATAGGCTTGTTATATCAGCACAGAGCCTGTCTCCCCCCAGAAACACTAAGACTCCGCCATTGACTCATCGGTCCTGTCCCTAGTGGACTAAGGACTCCTAATTTATGGTGTAGCAGACACTGCTCTGGGCAAAATCAAGCTTTCAATCAACAAGGCCTGTCAGCTACTCACTGGGGCAGACAGGAAAACACATACCTGCACACTTTACACCTTGTCTAACATCCTCTCCCTTGATGAGCAGCTACTCTATCAAACCTGCCTGCTCACCCAAAAAACCCATGTTGGATTAACCCCCCACTGGACTGACTAATCAGCATGGCCACCCCTCCTGTCCACACTCGTAGCTCCACTAAGACCCTGCTAGTAGTCCCCAGGGTTAGGACGATCCTCGTTCAGAGATCCCTTCCCTACAGGGCACCCTCCTGGTTCAACACCCTCCCTCCTGATATCTCGTCTGAGCTCAGAATTGGAACATTCAAGTCATCTTTACGTAGCCACCTTATAAGCTCCTGTCATTGTAATTGTAAATAACTGCTCCACACATGTTCCTCAGCCAGCTACCTAGTCCTGCACCACCCACTCTGTTCTTATACCAATGCACATTTCCACAATTGCTGAGCTACAATCACATATAAACCTCACCTGCAATCTTGAGCTCAGCACCAAGCTCCGGCTGTCTACCACTACTGTCCTCAATGTATATATGCCCAATGATCACTCCCTCTTGCTTAGCAACCATAATGTGTAGGACTGTCTCCTGCAAGCTGTTATTGACCTTCCACCTGTTCTTAACTGTACAAAGTGTAATTGTATATACTTCTGCCATGCTACTGTCCTACACTGTCTGTTCCCCCACACACTGTATATGTTTTGCCTCCCTCTTCCTATTCTTTGTATGACGATGAGCCTTTGTAAATTAATCTCTGACTCAAAGGGTTGTAATTCTGATACTGTAATAAATAAATAAAAAATAAAAAAATAGCAGTAGATGACCTCTGAGGGAACAAAGATCCTGTTTTTTTATGCAAATAATCTCAGTAATAAATACTGGGGACGCAAAATAACTAATGTGAAATCTAAGTTGAATTAAAAAAATTAAAACGGTTTGTTGCTAGTACAGACCTTTTGTAGTCCCATGGGAAACTAAAGGTGCACTATAGAAGGGGCAATAACCATATTAAATGTAAAAGATTCCTTTGCTCACAGTGCAGGGCACCAGTTTCTATATGCACACCTTAAATAAAATAGGAAGTAGACCATATACATCTTGCCATGCCCACTTTTACTTCAACCATCAAAACACTCCAAGCAGTGCAAATAGCCCATGTGACAAAAAGTCAAACCTTCTAGTTGTTACAGTCCTGATAATTCTCCTTGGCTCAACTGCCTAAATCCAGTGAGGAAATATTTTCATACATTTTCAATCCACTGCTTGTCTTCACAGTTGGCTACAAGCATCTAGTCACAGATGGGTTTTTAGAAATGCCTTTTATTTTTCCATTATGTCTGTGACTAACCACATGAAGCTTGAAGCCAGCTGTGAAGGACAAGCAGTGGATTAAAAAATGTTTTTAAAAAAAATTGTTTGAAATTTTTTTTTTTTTACATTTTCCTCACTGGATATAGGCAATTCAGCCAAGAAGAGTTATCAGGACTGTAACTGTCTGTTTTATTTAAAGAGTGCATATAGAAACTGGTGCCCTTCACTGTGAGTGAAAGAATCCTTTATGTTTACTATACTAAGCTGAATTTTGTCAGTATAAAATGGAGCCCACTAGGATGCAATGCAATGCTGCAGAATTTTGCAGCAGAGTTACTACAGGAAACAAGACAATTTCAATGGCAGTTAATCTCTTTTACCATGCATTAACAAGAGTCACTACACAGAATCCGGGTGGTACCCTCATATTATGCTTTCCAGAATGCTCTTAGGGGCATCACCTGCACTTTAAAACAATTGATTTATGTTAACTTTAGATTAAGCCATTTGTCTGCCATGAACAAGAATGGCGGTATCTCCATTCTTAGAAAGGGTATAGAACCCACTGCTTAATTCACTTGCCCTTTACTTTTAATTGGTACATTTTCTTGGCACCAGAGTATCAGTATTAATGTTACCAGGGCCTTTCCATGGAACACACAGACCCCATGAGCTGTCTCGCTGCCACAGTCCCAACATTATCTGAGCATACTGAAGGAGAAAGTATAGGGGCATGCAGGTCCTGAAAAAATCAGTATTTTTCTGCTTTTGTCCAGGCTTCAGTTAAAGAGCTGGTGACATGTTCAGATGTACTTTAACAAAACATAATATTTTGATGCAGTCCAGCTTGTATTTCCCATTAGTTTGTCTGAGTTGAGTGAAGGAATTGTTATCTGTGCAGTTAGCTAGGTGAAGAAAGAAACTGTGAATTAAGGGGAGTGGCTCAGGCAAAAAGGAAGCCCAATGTTTGCATTTAAAAACTGAGCTAGATAGCTTTTGGCAGAGAACGTCAAGAAGAAGAAGAAGCTACTGTTAGAACTTTACTACACTACTGGACTAAAGAACTAAAACTCTACTACTGGGAACTTCAATTTAGGGTAAAAACAAAACAACAACAAAAGAGTTAGTGGGTTTGTCTAAGTTGGGGTAAGGAATTGTTATCCGTGCAGATAGCTAGGTGACGAAAGAAATTGTGAATTGGGGGAGTGGCTTAGGCAAAACGGAAGTCAGGTGTTTGCATTTAAAAACTGAACTAGATAGTTTGTGGCAGAGAACAGCAAGAGGAAGGAGCTGCTGTTAGAACTTTACTGAGACTATATTGCCCTCCGCCCCTCCCCTCCACCCTTAGCCAGTTCTACTTTTATAGGCACAGGATTTGACTGACAACAGGAACTTCCTGTTTGGGAGCAGGAAGTGAGTGATCACAGAGCCACCAAAGACTCACCATCCTAGAAGGGCAAGAGTAGCTCTCCATCCCCCAGCTGGAGGTCTGACTCTGAGCAAGTAAGGAGACTACTGAGGAATATAGGAACTTCCTGTCCCACAACAGGAAAATCAGGAGCTTTAAGGGCACGAAGGCAGTATGAAAGTAGGGAGACAAAGGAAAAAAATAAATAAATAAACAGAGAAAGAGAAAGTATACAAAACAACAGTTAAGGGACCACAAATAAGACATGAAGGGAGTGGTGCAGTGGCAGTGGAGCAGCAGTCTTCCATGAGACGTTCTGGAGGATGTGGTGTTGTCTCATCTGCAGGCACCTCTCTGGGCTGAGGGAGGAGGTTGCTAATCTCCAGGCTGAGTTGGCCAGGATTTGGGGGACCTCCTTTCCCACCCAGGGAGCACCCAGGCCACTGCCGCTGCCTCAGAAGTTGCCAAGAAAGAGGAGCAGTTGGACCACAGTAGGCTCAGGGAAGGTGAGGGTGGTGGAACAGAGGTGTGACCCTCTAGTTGTACCTCTCCACAATTCATATGCCATTCTGGCAGAGTGTGGTTTCTCTATGGAGGCACCCATAGTGGAGACCAAGGAGGATGCTGGGAATCTCCACAAGGGAGACCCACAGGAGGGTGGCATGGGACACCACAGGGGAAGGAAACAACTCCTGGTGGGGGACTCCATTGTTAGGAAGGCAGAACTAGGGGAAGGAGGGGAGAGGAAGGTAAGGTGCCTATCTGGTGCCATGGCTTGGAGGGACAGGGAGTGAATCCTCAGATCACAGGAGCAGCTGAACAAGGGAGGGAGCTGGATGTCATTGTCCAGATAGGGACAAATGATCTGGCTGGGAAAGGGATCAGAGCAGTGCAGGAGGAGTTTGTGAAGTTGGGGAGGGACCTTAGACAAGTAGCACACACGGTAACCTTCTTGGAGGTGCTGCCTGTCTATGGCATGGGTGAGGCTAGGGTGCTCCACACCATGGGATTCAATCAGTGGTTGAAAAATTGGTGCAGAGCTCAGGGTTTTGGCTTCATTGGGGACTGTGGGTCTACCTGGAGGGATGCAGGCCTATACTGGTGCAATAGTCTGCATCGCTCCAGGAGGGGAACCAGGATCCTAAGTGACAGGTTTAAATGCTTTATTGACAAGCATTTAAACTTGCCAAGAGGGGAGGCACTGAAAAGGAGAAGGAAAATCCTAGCCCATCCCCAAAAATCAGGGTAGTTAGTGAGGTAAACACCAAGATAGAGAAGTCAATAGGGAGAAGAGCAGGGGTAAATGGAGAAAAAGGCAAAGGCAGTAAGGACAGGGATGGGGCAAAAAGGGGTAAGGCCATCAAAAAATGGAGGGTAATGAGTACCAATGCCCATAGTCTAGGTAACAAGCTCCCTGAACTAGTGGCCTTGATGGAAGAGGGGTGCCTGGATATTGTGGCAGTCACAGAAACATGGTACACAGAGAACCATGACTGGGATGTCAACATATCAGGGTACGCAATCTACAGGAGGGACAGGGAAGGTACAAGAGGAGGAGGAGTAGCTCTCTATGTAAGGGAAGAGATCAAAGCAATGGAACTAAAGGGTAAACAGGGAGGAGAGAAGGCACTGTGGGTCACCCTGGAGACTGGAAATGGCACCACAATCCATACAGGGGTTGTATGCAGACCCCTGTCTCAGGGGGAGGAAATGGACAAGGAAATTATAGAAGGCATCCTTAGGATGGCAGAGAAAGGGGAGATATTACTGTGGGGGGAACCGAATATGTCAGATGTTAAATGGAGCACCTTTGCTGCAGCCACATGCAAGAACAGAGCCATTCTTGATGCTCTACAGGGGGCATACCTCAGACCGCTAGTGTTGGAATCCACTCAAGAGGTAGCAATCTTAGACCTGGTACTCTCAAATGGGGATGGAGAGAGGATCTCAGATCTAGAAGTGGGTGGCCATCTGGGAACAAATGACCACCAATGTGGTTCATGATAAACTCAGCTGTAGAGTCAAGCCATACCAAATTGAAGGTGCTGGACTTCAGGAGGGCTGATTTTGTCAAAATGGGAGAATGCCTCAGAAAAGCACTAGCCAACAGGCAAGAAGGAGGGGAGGAGCAACAATGGGGAAACATAAAAACTGCCATCACAGAGACAACAAGCCTTTGTGTGAAGCAAATAAACAAATCAAAATCAAAGAAAAAAACACTATGGTTCTCAAAATAGGTGGCGGGAAGGTCAGGGAGAAAAAGATAGCATTCAGGAAGTATGAGGAAACACAGAAGGAGTAGGACAGAGAACTGTACCAGTTAAAGCAGAAGGAAGCGGGGAAGGCAGTCAGAATAGCAAAGACCCAAACTAAGGAAAAGATAGCCAACTCAGTTAAGAAGGGGAATAAAACCTTTTATAGGCACATAAGGGAGCGAAGAAAGACAAAGGGAGGGATACTGAGGTTGAATAAAGAGGAGAGTGGGCAGAGAGGGACAGTGAAAAAGCAGGGATACTGAACGAATACTTCTGCTCAGTATTTACAAAAGAAGAAGAGGGGGAGGTACCTAATCCAGTCAATAGAAGCACTCTGGATAGGGGGGTCGATATCAATCCTTTCATAGAAGAAAGGGTTCTGAAAGAACTCCTAAAACTGAAGGTGGACAAAGCAATGGGGCCTAATGGGATTCACCCCAGAATTCTAAAAGAACTAAGGGGAGAACCAGTAACACCACTGACTGCTCTTTTTAACAAATCATGGGAGGATGGTGTGGTACCTGAGGACTGGAGGAGGGTGGATGTGATTCCCCTTCACAAAAGTGGGAGCAAGACAGAGGCAGGAAACTACAGACTTGTCAGTATGACCTCAGTGGTAGGGAAATGATGGAATCACTTCTGAAGGGAAGCATTGTTGAGTACCTAGAGGCCAGTGGGGCACAGGACCCAAGGCAGCATGGATTCACAGTGGGAAGGTCATGTCAGATGAATCTAATTGATTTCTTTGACTGGGTGACCAAAGTAGTAGAACAGGGAGGGGCTGTGGACATGGTCTACCTAGACTTTAGCAAGGCATTTGACACAGTCCCACACAAAAGACTAATAAACAAATTGGCCAGCCTGGGAAAAACATTGTTGGGACAACAGGACGCAGAAGGTAATAGTAAACGGAGTCCATTCTGAAGAAAGGGGGGTTACTAGTGGGATACCACAGGATTCAGTACTGGATCCGCTCCTTTTTAATGTCTTTATAAGTGACATTGCAGAGGGACTGGAAGAAAAAGTATGTTTCTTTGCAGACGACATAAAGATCTGCAACAGGGTTGATACACAAGGTGGGGTGGAAAGGATGAGAAGGGACTTGGCAAGGTTGGAGGAAAGGTCAGATGTATGGCAGCTTAGATTCAATGCAAAGAAGGAAATCTGGGCTCACTGATTCAATGCAAAGAAGTGCAAAGTAATGCACCTGAGAAAGAAAAACCCAGGGGAAGAGTACACAATGGGGGGTGAGATACTGACAACAACAAAATGGACAGGGACCTGGGGCTGGTTATATCAGATGACCTAAAGGTAGGTAATCAATGTGAGAAGGCAATAAGGAGGGCTGGGGGATACTGAGATGCACAGGGAGAGGCATCACCAGTAGAAAACAAGAAGTTGTTATCCCCTTGTACAGACAGTTGGTGAGACCTCATCTGGAGTACTGCATGCAGTTCTGGCAACCCCATCTCTGCAAAGACATAGACAGGGTGGAGGCTGTCCAGAGGAGGGCAACCAAAATGGTACAGGGTCTGCACCAGAAGACATACAAAGAGAGACTAAAGGAGTTTAATATGTATACCCTCGAGAAAAGGAGGGAGAGGAAGGACATGATAGAAACTTTCAAGTCCCTCAAGGGGATCAACAAAGTCCAAGAGGGTAGCATCTTTCAGAAAAAGAGATGTGCAAGAACAAGAGGACACAATTTGAAGGTAGAGGGGGGATGGCTCAGAAGTAATGTGAGGAAGTATTTTTTTCATGGAGAGGGTTGTGGATGCATGGAACAGCCTTCCTGAGGAGGTTGTGGAGTCAAAAACAGTGGGGGAATTCAAGAATGCATGGGACAGACATAAGGCAATTCTAGTTGGGGTTAGGAGGAAGTAGGCTGTTAGTTAACTAGGATCTGCAGCTTATCCATCAGGTAGGGAAATGGGCAGACTAGGTGGGCCAAGCGGTCCATTTCTGCCATCAAATTCTATGTTTCGGTGTTTCTATGTTAGTTCTGTATTTCTCTTCCGCATTATTTATTACTGGGGTAATTTGCACGAAAACAGTATTTCTGCTCCTGAAGAGTTCATCTACCTCTGCTGCTTTCTTCCTACCTGAAGTCATAGAGCACTGCTTGTGACTTCACAGTTACTCCCATGGCAACAGACTGTGATGTCACAACAGAGGATTATGACTTGGAGTAGGGAGTAGGGAGTAAGATATAGAGGCAGATGAACTCAAAATAAAATCTAAGGGACAATTATATATTCATACATGTTTCCTTAGTAATAAATTATGGGGAGGAGAAATATATAAAATATAAATGGAATGCAAGCAGAACTGTACCTAATTATTATGTTTTTGATAGTTTTCTTTGAGGCATCAGTAGCTCTTTAAAGCTGGGGAGAAAGGATGAGCATGCAGACCCCAAAGATACCTCATGTCTGCGTGCTGGTATTCTGGCTTCATCTACTGACAAAGAGGAAAGCAGGGGCACATGGGCCCCAAAGACATTTTGTATCTTCTCACTGATGTCCTAGTTTTATTTACTAGCCAGTAGGAAGATGGGGCAACACAAGCCCCCCAAAAAAGCATCCCAGACTCTTTAAGGATAATCACTGCTCAACAGAGCTATTTAATGCACAGTTTTAAAATGTGATTGCATCAAATATTTTCTGTGTGCATGTCTGTTGACATGTACAGTAAGTCTATCTGTGTGTGTTTTTGTGTTAATGTGTGTACAAGTATGCCTGCATGTATTAGGTGTATATTTGTATCTATGCCTTTGCTCCCATTCCAGCTGTACAAGCATGGTGTGTTAGCCAACTTGTGTTTAAATCTTCTCTCAGTATTCTACTTCCCCAACAATTTGATTATTTTATATATGTAGATCTGTATTTAATAAACAAAGAGTACTTTAAAAAGGCAAGAAAAATACAGTACTTCTGAAACTGATGTACAACACAGTATCTGTCTCCTTGGTTACTTTTAAATGCTTTGGATACTGTTAGAAATGGTGTTAAAACTCAGCTGACTCCATCTACTAGTATGATTTTTTTTTTATTACTGGTGCTTTTAAGTTTCAGGTAACTGCTTTTTTATAACTGCATTGTCTCCCGTTTACTACATCCCTGGCCCAGCAACATGCCTGCCATTACTGCACTGTTTCTTTAACTGAGAAAGTTGGAAGAGGCTGGCTGCTCCGCTGACAGTATTGCAAGTCTGTGATCAGCTTGTCAAGGGTGATGCCAGGTGACTTGCATCCCAAGAGCCAAATGCTTTCCCCTGGCAGGCCAAATGTGGGATTATGAGGCTTGCATGCAAATCCCCATCTCCCAGGTTGAAGCTTGATATGCTGCTGGAGTTTCAGGAAGACGGGCAGACTTGCATTTGCTGCATTCAACTTTTATTCTAGATAAACATTTTCTCACTTAATGAAAGAAAGTGAATATTTCCACGGATGTAGAAATCCCTGTTGGCAGGGTGTGGGAAGCCCTCAAGTCTCTAAAAAAGGAAAAAGCTCCGGTTCCGGATGGAATCCATCCCAGGGTACTGTGGGAGTTGGCCGATGTCCTGGCTGCAACCCTGGTGGACCTTTTCAATGCTTCCCTACAGATGGGGATGGTGCCTCAGGACTGAAGGGTGGCACACATTGTGCCCATCCACAAAGGTGGCTCAAGGGAGGAGTTGGGGAACTACAGGATTGTCATCCTGACATCGGTGATGGGCAAGTTGATTAAGGCCATCCTAAACTAGAGACTCTGGGTATTCTTGGCAGAACAGGGACACCTGAATGATCACCAGCATGGCTTCATCCTGGGCAGATCGTGTCAGACTAACCTTGTGGGTTTCTACGAATGGGTGACGACAGCGCTTGACATGGGTAGGCCAGTGTATGTCCTCTTTCTGGACTTCAGCAAGGCGTTTGACTTGGTACTTCACACTGGTCTGCTGGATAAGCTGGGGAGGATGGGGGTGGGGACCCTGATGGTCAGGTGGATTGGGAACTGGCTATTTGGATGTACTCAGCAGGTGGGGGGGGAGTTTCATCTTCCAGTGAGGTCATAAGTGGGGTCCCGCAAGGATCAGTTCTGGGACCGCTTCTGTTTAACGCTTACATCTCCAACATCAGGGAAGGTATCAGGACTGAAATGAGCCTCTTTGCAGATGACTCTAAGTTGGGGGTGGTGGTGGATGGGGAAGAGGGCAGGGTAGCCCTGCAGGGGGACCTGGATGCTCTGGAGAGATGGTCACGCACCTGGAAACTGAAATTTAACACTGAGAAGTGCAAAGTGCTGCACCTGGGGTGTAGGAACCCAGGCCAAGTGTACACCCTAGAAGGGGACACGCTGCAGACGTCAAGTGTGGAAAGGGATCTGGGGGTGGTGGTGGATGCCAAAATGAATAATTCTGAGCAATGTAGGAGGGCAGCGGCCAAGACAAACAAAAAGCTGGGCTGCATCACCAGGGGGATTACCTAAAGAAGCAGGGAAATGATTCTGCCACTGTATAATTGCCTGATTAGACCACACCTTGAATACTGCATGCAGTTTTGGCATCTGCAATTAAAGAAAGACATTGTACTCCTGCAGCGGGTTCAGAGGAGGGAAACTAGGATGATATGGGGTCTGGGGGATAGGTCATATGAGGAGAGACTAGAGGAGCTCAGACTGTTCTCTCTGTAGAAGAGGAGAGACGGGGATATGATTGAGGTCTTCAAATATCTAAGAGGGGTAGGGATGGACGAATTGATGAATTTAGTTGGATATCGGATCCAGATATTATCTGGTCAGTATCTGATTGGAATGATATTTTTATTGGGTTGAATATTTTAGCTCCCAATACCCATTGCCCCGCCCCCACATACATTACTTCATCACACAGTGAATGCGTTAAAAAAGTTACATTTTTGTCTTAAAATGCCGCCATCAGGCATCATCAGATAACCTATTACTTAGTTATTTAAGTTTTGTTTAACAAACAAAAGCATGTTGGCAATGTCAGGTGATAAACGTGATCTTCGGTCACTAATAATGTCCCCTGCCACGCTAAAGACCCGTTCGCTGGGTACACTTGTCGGTGGCGGTGCTAAATAACTTTTTGCTATCTTTGCTAGAGTCAGTTAATGCACAGCATGCAATTTCCAAAAAAGTAGTGAGTCTAGGGTTGACTTCTTCAGCACAATGCTCTCTGAGAAGTACGAATCTAGTTCTGTATTTCGGAGAGGTGCACCATGAATGGCTGAAGCTGTAAAATGAAAGGGTATAGACTATTAGTAAAAAAAAGGTTGTGTGACAGAGAAAATTAAAAAAACAGAAAACTTACAGTATTCTGGCAGCTCATTTGATTGTGAGAACACATCCCAGGGATCCCCATTGTTATCGCCTTCTCTCTCAATTGCTGGGTTGTCCTGTGGTACATTAGACTTCATCAGCCTACTATCTGTCAGCTCTTCAACAAGCTGCTTTATCACTGCCCGCGCAAAAGTTCTGCCACATTCAGTGTGAAAAAAAAATGCATTTTATATCTGCATCACACACAGTTACAACAGCTAGCTCCTTTGTGGATTCGAAGTATACAAATGTTTGCCCGTGGACTCCAGTATGGCAATTTTTAATTTTAGAAGTCCAGGCACTGTAATGCTATCAATGCTGTGGTGGAGGGCTGTTGCAGGTGAGATAACATCAGAAACACACGCGCTGTCCGCGCTCAGTCTCCTGGTTTCAGTCTCGAAGGGTTTTAGTACTGTACAGACATTTTCTGCTAGTGCCCACTGTGCAGAGCTGAAAGTGTGTGTCTCACACTCGGCGGCATAAACTGTTAATGTGCATCGCTGTTCCAGGAGCCTCTCCAACATGTAAAATGTGCTGTTCCACCTTGTCGGAACATCTTGGATAAGGGGGTATAGTGGCAATTGAAGGGTGTTCTAAAGTTCAGTCAGCTTTGCTGTAGCAGTAGCTGAGTGTTTAAAATGGGCTACCATCGCCCTTCCTGTGGCCAGTAGTTCTTCTATAGAGCATTGCTTCTAGATAGAATCATGAACTATTAGCTGTAATGTGTGGGCAAAATGTCCAGCACTAGCAACAGCACTTAATTTCATGGCTTTAACAATATTAGGCCCATTATCTCTCACTACAAGGCACCTATTCATGGCAGCAATCCCCCAGGTGTCAAGTACTTGTAAAAACTCTTTTGAGAGATTTTCACCAGTGTGCTTATCAGAAAGGTACTGTAGATGCAGTAAAGCTGAACATCTATTAAAGTTCTCATCAACCCAGTGGGCAGTAATAGGGAGGTATGATATTATTGAACACTCAGCTGTCCAGGTGTCGGTGGTAAACCCAAACGAGGTAACACGGGCGAATTCATCATTCATCTTGGACCTTCATTTATTTTACGTCTCTGGTATTTTAACTTTAGAGAACTAGCCATACGATGGCAAACAATATCTGTGTTCCAGAACAGATATCAATTTTTTGAAGGCCACATTTTCAGCAATGGAAAACGGCTGCTCGTCAACAGTCATCATCTCAGCAACTGCATGCATGATTTCAACAGCTCTGGGATGGTCACCAGGGAAGGGGTGAGTGCGAGCAATGCAGGTTTCTATTGTTTGAAGCTCCCGTTTAACTTTCTTGGCTGGTGGCTCACACAGTGACTCAGCTTACCTCGCTAAATCAGCTTTTGCCTTTTCTGTTTGCAACTCAGAGTATTCTGTTCTGTGCTTGTTTCTAAGGTGATTAAGCAAGCCTGAAGTGCCAAAACTTTTACTAGAAGAACCATGACTGATATATGTTGGAGTCGGGCAAAGATAGCACTTAGCTTTTGATTCATTGTCTTTATCCACAATAAAATGAGTCCAGACCAGACTTTTACTTGCCATTCAGTCGTACTGGATCACAGCAGCATACACCGTATCTCATGTTCAAGTTTGCTTGCTCGCTCGCGCTCTCTCTCTTTACAAGTTTCACCCTTCCTTTCACTATGGTAGAACTTGCCAGCTATTTAACAGGTGCTCAATTAAGTAATTAAGTCATTAACATAATCCTCCATCTTAAAGGCAAAATATCCGAGCAGAACGGTTCAATCTACAAATGTCAATATCCGATCAGATTTTTTTATCGGATCGATAACCGCCCATCCCTAAAAAGGGGCAAATGAGGTAAGCCTAAATGGGGTCTTTCATAGGAAGGTGGGAGGGGCCACCAGGGGGCACAGTTGGAGGCTGGAGACTCAGAGGGGAGATAAGGAGGCAGTACTTTACTGAGAGGGTGGTGGAACCATGGCATGCACTGCCCGAGGAGCTGGTGGAGGTATCTACAGTGGAAGGGTTCAAGAGAGGATGGGACAGGTAGAGAAAGAGGGTGAAGCTGAGGAATGTCATCCCGGGGGGGGGGGAATCTGAGGGGACGGGGATCATGGGGGGGCCAGGAGGGTGATAACGGTACCCATTTTGGGTACTGACTCTCAAGCAGACTCGATAGATCATGAGGCCTACTCTGCTGGCATTTTAATATTTTAGTATGTTAGTATTTTTTAGTTTAATGCCCCTGCCACTAAATGATGAGGGCATTTTGGAGGTTTTACAGGAAGACTTAGTTGTTGATGTTAGTAGGGTTGAGAGGTAGTGGACCACAGGCAAGTGGTAGGCCTGGGGAAACTCAGTCATTAGATTTACTGATAGCTCTGAATATCAGGAAGACAAGTAGCACCACAGGAGAGCAGCACTGAATTGCCCGACATCCCCCACAGCGACACCAGGGAAGCGCAACAAATGGTCCCAATGCACAGGAAATCGATGGCCAGAAAACCGCCGCAGCTGCCACGGCAGACACCCCGATGGACAGACCCATAAACGGTCACTGAACGCCACTGCACCATCACTGTTTGACAAGACTGAGCAGGACTTGATGGCGAGCCCCCACCAGCCATGGACGTCCCAATGGCCAGTAGCTCAACATGACAGAAGGTGGGTGGGGGTCACCTGTAGGCACAGCGGGGATGCACTAGGGCCAGCGACATGGAAACAGACAAACACGCATACAGGGAAGGCCCCCAATGCAGCCGGACACCAGGAAGGCACCACGCATGGCAATGGTGGTTGCAGAACCAAAGCGGGGGTACACAGACCACCTAGAACACCCACCCCCATGAGGTATTACTGCTGGGCAGGGATCAGGCCCACAGTGGACAGTGGTCTCAGGGGTTGGCACAGGCAAGGTGCCAAGTTCAGACCCCCCGCAGGCACCCCGGGACTCACATCTGAAGGCTGATGTTTAATGCCAGCCCCATCAGGTAGCCCCTGCAGCTACGGGTGCTATATTGCACAACCAGATCAGTGATCCTCCTGGCACTCTCCCTCCACTGCTGATGAGAGTGCCCCATGACCTGGCCCAACATGACCTGCAGCAGCTTGACCTCCGTCAGCTGCCGTTCCCTCCCGTATGACATCCAGAAACTGCCACAAGGAGGAGTGTGCCGCACCCAGCAGGGAATTAAATGCCCTGTGCCAGCCCTCAATGGCATTGTTGATTCACGGCATACCCTCCATGATGGAGGCATGGCAGCTCCATACAGGAATGGGGAACAGCAGCTTGTGACGGTGCCCACTGTGGACAGGTCTGCCCAGCCAGGTGTCCTCGGAATAGTCGAGGATGGGGGTGAGTGCCTCCTCCTGCTCCCTGAAGTAGTCCCAGCTGTGGAGCTCCTCATATGTAGTGCAGATGTCCCCCAGAGGCACAAAGGCAAGGGCGGGCAGCACTCAGAGATGCATGGCACGCACATCACCTGAGCTGTACTTATGCACCAGCTCCCCATGCTGCTGGATCTGCCGCCACATGCTCTGGCACAGGTGGAAGAAGCACCACTGCACATCCATCTGAGGGAGCACTGACTGGATGGCCCTGTGTGTGGCAAGCTCTAAGTCCAGTAGCATGTGGCGGGGTTCGCCTACAGGGCACAGCTTGACACCTTAGTAAAAACCGCTGTGTACGATGCCACTGTCCTCTTATTTTTTTTCCCCTTTGTATTTATGCACCTTCCCTGCCTCTTCTCTCCACTGTCTCAGACATCCTGTCCTGCAGGCCCCCACTCCCATCATAATCTGCCCCTAGAGCACACTATTCCACACTATTTTACCCTCGGTATGCCCCTCGGGTAGGGAGGAGGATGGACCCTGCCATGCTTACCTCCTCAAACCAACATACTGTGTCATGGATTCGGTGCAACGGAGTCTGTCCAACGAGCCTGGAGATCCCCCAGCGAGGTGTCATCACCTAGGCAAGAGCTACAGCGAGGTGTTTTTCCTTTGTTCTTCCCCAAATGTTGGTGTGCAATGAGGGCCAATGAGCTAGGAGGCATGCTAAGACGTGCCTCCCACTCCGCCCCTCTGCCGACATCTACTCATTGCAATTGCTGGTTTTCCACCTACCGCACCTTCCACTCGGGCTCTCCTAGATGGCGGTATTGCAGCGGGAGCATGCAGCTAACCCACCCTGGAGAAGGAGAGCAGCCACTGGGTGCTCTATCCTTCCCCTCCCTGGCCAACCCCCGGTGGCCCATGCATGTTCCCGAACCCAGGTCACCGGTGTGGTACGAGGTAAGGCGTCCAGCACCTCAGCCCTCAGTGCCACCGGGCCGCCACTGTCCTCTTTGTCATGAGGATGTACACGGCGGGCAATGCAGTGGCCTTGTCCACCCCATGCAGTGTGTACAGCTGTGTAAAGAGCCTGGGACAGCACCTGAAGGTGCCGTCCCCTAGCCACGATGGACTGCGGGCTAGGAACTCTCAGTTCCTACTAGTGCTGAACAGTAGGAACATGTGCTCAGTGCTGGCCCCTGCCTCCTGCCCAGAGTCATAGAGCAGAAAGGGCTCAACTTTGTATGTCCTGCAGTACTCCTCGGGGATGGTGAGCTCTGACAATGTGTGTGGATCCACGGGTGCCCTCCTGATTCTCCTCCTTACTCGCTGTGCTGACTGCTTCAGTAGGGGTACCAGTGGTAGGTTTCCACCCATGGCCTCACTGACCCCCGAGCAGCATGCCATAACTATTTGTTGGCTGCTCTCCACAGTATCCCTTGCCCTCTGCTTTACAGTGGCCCACACCCTGCGTACACCGACTGTGGTGGTGTCTAGCACATGGTTTTGCGTGCCCGACAGTGCTGGTGAGCTCCCGCCATGGTGAGCGCATGGCCCCTCCATCTGCTCACAGTGTTCTCACAGCACTTCCAGTAGGTGCACTCCCCATTGGGTCCTCTTGCACTGGTAGGTATGGCTGGCAACCACCAGCAGCTTATGCCCTTTTGCACTTTCTATATAATCGGCAGACATGTCACCCGATGGTTTCGTGAACAGCGTGTGCGGGTGCTGTGGCGCTCTTTGTAGTCGCCGCCGGTTCCACTGTGAGGGGGGGGTGTTGGCCACTGTGAAGGTGCACTGCTGTTGCAGTCGTGATTTCAGTTGGCACTGTATCTGTGTCACTGTGGCAGTGTCTGTATAAGACTGTGCTTCCAGAAATAGAAAGGGGGATAAAGTATGTGGTAGTGGCAGTGCACATGGGGGAAGAATAGACGAGCAAGGTTTTTCAGCAAGTAGAGATAAATCTTAAGGAGAAGGGATATAAGGTGGTAATACTGCAAATACTAAGCATGCTAAAGATTGATTCGATCTGACAGAGGGCAACTACACTGACCAAGTCTTGGTTGCAAAATTTGTCACAAAGAAAGGATCTGTGGTTTCTGAGGAATAGGGACACTCTTTAGTACAACGAGTTCCTCTAACGGCATGATGGGCTACATGTAAATAGGACTGGAGCACAAATGCTGGATGAAAGAATAAACAGGGCAGTATAATTGGCCTTAAACTAATAAACAGGGAGTCTGGGAGATAATGGCAGTGACGGTGTATCAGTAAGGCCTAACAAGCAGAAATCTAAGAATGAAAGGCAACCTCCTGACTAGCGAAAACAGACAGATTAAAAGAATCAGAAGGATAACAAGATTTGGCTGGCGCCAAAAAAGCTAGTCTGTTTATGTTGTTATCTTTGTTTATTTTTGTGGCAAGCCTTACTGTCTCAACAGTCTCACTGTTATAACTGTAGACATATGAGGGTCATACCCAACATCAGTTTTACAGATTTTTTGAATGCAGTGCCCACAGGGAGGGCTTTGACACAGTAGAACAGCTTTTCGGTAATGTTCCCTACACTATACACAGTGGTTTAAGTCCACCAAAGACTAGGCAATGAGTTTCATCCCCCAGTACCAAACTCACTTATAGCCCCCTCCACGTCACTGTTTTTTTTTTAATTCTCTGAGGGTCTGGGTCAGACACACTGGACCCGTCAGGTAGTTGGGGAGGAGGAGAAGACCAGATTTAGATTTTCTTTTTGTTCCCTGGCAGGCTGGGTTGGCACTGGACTTGTCAGGTAGTTGGGGGGAGATGGCCAGATGTTTCTTACTTCCTGATGGGGCAGGTTGGGCATCAGACCCATTAGGGAGAGGGAGACAGATATTATTTTATATTCTCTGACAGGCCAGGTTGGGCTTGGGATTCATCAGTTTTTTGAGGTGATGGGGATAGACTCTTTTCTTCAGTGACAGTCCTGGTTTGGCCTTGGACTCATCAGGTAGTTGGGTGGAGGAGGGACAGATTTATTTTCATTCTTTAACAGATCGTGTTGGACGCTGGACCTGTTAAGTAGTTGGCAGGGAAGGAATAGATTTAGTTTGATTCCCTATTGGGCCAGGGTGGGCATTGGACCATTCTGCTGTGTAACAGTCTGGGCTGGAGCGTGCATGGCAGTGTGATCCCTATGTGTGTATTGGGAAGAGTGCGGAGCTGAGATTGAGGTCTGAGAGAAGGAATGAGTGAGAGAAGGAGAGTTGGGTGATAGAACCGAGATCACTGGCACATAGGGTTACAGCCTCAGATGTGTGCACCATCGGTCCCCCTCGACCAGCCTCCCATGCTAGTGTGCTGTGGGCCACAAGAGTTGAAGGTGTCTAAACAGACTGGTAGTGGTGGTAGTATGTCAGCAGCCCAAGACTCCTGTGCAGTGTTTGAGCCCCTCACTGTGACCAGAATGGATGGGTATGAAGTAAGCAGTGTTTTACTACCTTGCCTATTCCACCTTCTGCTCACCCCTTTGCTGCTGCTCCTCCTTATCTATGTTTGGCTTAATACACGGGCCAGGTTGGGCACAGGTTGGGACATCGTTGGAGGCAGGTGGATAGTTAATTTTTGATCCCTGATGGCCCAGGTGGGACACTGGACTGGTAAGATGTTTGGCAGACAAGATGGACAGATTGTTTTCATTCTCTGCCCAGCAGAGCTAGGCAATGGATATGTAAGGTTGCTAGGGGGAGGATCAGATGATTTTTTAATCCTTGATGGGCCGGGTTGAACACTGGACCTGTCAGGTTGTTAGGGAGGGTTATCTTTTTTTTTTTCATTTTCTGACAGGTTAGGTTGGAGAATGGACATTTCAGGTTGTTGAAGGAGAGGACAGGTTATTTTTGTATTTATTCCCTAATGGGCTGTGCTGGGCACTGGAAATCAGGTAGTTTGAGGGAATGGAACAGATGTTTTTGTTCTATGACAGGCCACATTGACCACTGGATCCATCGGGTTGTTGGTGAAAGGGGACATATTTGTTATTCTCTGACAGGCTGAGTTGCATATCAGACCCACCAGGTAGTTGGGAGAGAGATACGAATTTTTTTATTCCCTGATGAGCTTGATTTGGGTACTGGGCCAGTCAGGTAGTCGAAGGGGAGAGAGGGCCAAATGTTTTTTATTTACAGATGAGTCAGGTTGGACACAGGAGCTGTCAGGTTGTTGGGGAAGGGGGACAGATTTGTTTTATTCCCTGACTGGTTTGGTTGGGTTGGGTTGGGCATTGTACTTGTTAGGTAATTGGGGAAGGGGACATATTTTTTTAATTCCCTGATGGGCCGGGCTGTTCACTGGATTCATCAAGTAATTGGTAGAGGGGTCCAGAATATTTTTATCCCTGTTAGGCCAGGTTGGGCACTCAAAATTCTGTTCTACATTCTCTGCATTACCAGTGTGGAACTGCTGTGTCTAGTAAAGCACTTTGGAATGCATTATGTATGAATGTCATGTTGGCTGAGCATTGTTTTGCAAATTGTCTCACCCTGGCTTCCCTCTTGCTCCTGCCACTGATCCGCCCCCCCCACCTTAGTTTTCCCAGACCATGGCCAGGCTATTCAGATTGACTGAAAACTCAGCTGTTTCACTGTACAGAGAGGTTGGGAAAGATACTTCCTAGTTCCTACAAGCATCAAATGGTGCCACAGCTACTCTATTCTTTGTCCTTTTGCATTGCAGCAATTTAGTAGCATGAAAACCCTGTTTTATATAAGCAATTTCATTTTTTTTTTAGAAAAAAAATAAAGGTTAGCTTTCCATTCATGAAGTAGCGCAGACAAAAAGTTAATTAGTACTTCCTCTCTGATGTCATTCATTGTCATTCTTGTCATCACAGTGGGGGGGGGCTAAACAACTGAGGACTTCTTCGGTGTACCATCTAGGTTAGCTGCATGTTCACGAGAGTAGCACCACTTGCTCAACAAGTTCTCATGCCTCATGCACTTTCCTCCTATGCAGCCAATAGAAAGTTAGCAAAGCATTACAGACATCTGCAAGGCAAAACATTCACTCATTCACTGGCAGCAATAAAAAGGCGTATCCCAGTCTCCCAGTGCATTTCAATGAGACATCCACAAAGCATTTCCTGATTCTGATCCCAATAGGAGCTGGTTTGCTAAGCAGACCAGCCAGAAAAAAGTAAATTGAAATGTTAACCTGTGAGGGAAAAGGAGGCACCGTATCATAGGAAATGCTAGATGTTTAAAAAAAGGAAGGAGCTGGAGGCATTTTTAGCCAAGGTGGACTATCTGAAACACTGTGGGTTGAAAATGATGACTGGGGTAAAGAAACAGATGGAGTTAATCTATATAGGAAAGGCAGAATTAGTAGAAAATGGTTGGGTAGCACTATATATGAGTGCAATGATGAAACATGCAGCAGCAAAAGTAGTGCAAATAACCGATGATGAGAGTTTGGGGGGGAAAACCTGAGAGTAATATTGCTGCAGCAAATCATTAAAATGAGAGGTATGTAATCAGCCACTGAACTTGGACTCTACAAACAACATTGAGTTCGTCATGGAAATCAATAGAGCAGCTTCAAATGGGCTGGTAGCCCCATGAGAGAGGTTTAAGCATAAGGATGTAAGGTGGGATAAGACAGCATAGCAGGAAGGGCTGAGACAAACTTCTTAGAGGTATCAAACAATTGCATCTTGTCCCAATATGTTCTGGAAGGAGCTAAGGAAGGGACTAGACTAGACCTAGTCCTGTGTATTAAGGGATTGGATACTGGAGATAGAAGGAGGGCGGTTCAGGGGCAATGTGAGGAAGTATTATTTCACAGAGGGGGTAGTGGATGCATGGAACAGCCTTCCTGAGGAGGTTGTGGAGTCTAAAACTGTGGGAGAATTCAAGAATGCATGGGACAGACATAAGGCAATTCTTGTGGGGGGGTAGGAAGAAATAGGCTGTTGGTTAACTAGGATCTGCGGCCTATCCTGTAGGTAGGGAAATGGGCAGACTAGATTGGCCTAGCGGTCCTTATCTGCCATCAAAGTCTATGTTTCTATGTTTCTATGGAGGATGTTTAGTCAGAGATCCAGGAAATTGCAGATTATTTTACGAAATCAGAGGGATCAACTACAGGGAGATGAATGATGTAAACAATAGAAGAAGTGAGAGGAATGAACAGTATGAGATTATCCCTAAGCTAGTCTTAGAGAAGCTAAACAAATGGGTGACAACTAAAACAGCAGGGCCAACTGAGTTACATCCAAGATTTCTTTTTATCCAAGAATTTTTTTTTTTTATAGAGGATTTTCTCCACAACCTCATCCATTGTTCTAGCGACATACCCTGGTCCCAGGGATGTACCCTATTCAGACCTATATCTGTGGCCTCCCCTAGACCCTGGTGCCAACTGGTTACCCCCACAGTTCTGTCTCTGTGGGGTGGGCACTGGGTGGGAGATTTTCTCCCCCTAATGCAGTCCACCATGTGGACTAAGATCTAGTGCCAACAAGCACTAGGACCCAGAGGAGCCAGGAGCCCAGGCCAGTATTCAGACAACTGTGGATATTTCTCCCTTTATTGTGGGTCCTTCCCATCTCCCATATGTAAGCACAGTTTCTGTCAGTCTTGCACACACACACACACACACACCATGTTTGTGGCAGGAACAAGCTCCCTTCCCCAACTACAGGTGTTGCTGTGGTGCCAGAAATCACCATCAACTGTCCTTAACCGAGGCAGGCTGCCATGTGGTGTGTGCATGCATACATGTGCACACATGCACACACACACACAGACTGGCAATTTTTTCATGTACATATAATTAGGTTGACCTTCTTTGAAAACAAACTCATCACATACACATCTCCTCCTTGGCACTAAATATTGGCTTGCAAGCTTCTCCAGTGATTAAGTATTGCAGTACCCTTGCCTACTAACCCTTCTAATGCCTAGCAGATCCATGGGCTGCAGATATCCCACTGCAGAAAGATGGCTGCCAAAGCAGCTTTCTACTACAGGTCGCCACACATCTGGAACAGCCTCTCCACCCTCCTTTAGCATCTTGGACTTCTACAGTTGCATGCAACAAACATGTAACTACAGTGTAATTACCCTATTGCATGTGATTAATGATTAGTTACATTGAAATGGGCACTTAAAATACAATGTTACCTGGGCCTCTAATGAAAAACGAGGCTCCCCACTGCTCTATTGAGTCTCTCTCTCTCTCTCTCTCTCTCTATATATATATATGTGTGTGTCATAGGTAGTTGGATCTCTCTCAGTTCTGTCTCAAGCCTCAGTCACCCCAATCAATGTTTCAGTACCTGTATATAGTGTACTTCTGTATGTAGTGTCACGGGACATTTATTATGTAGGACATCTGTTTATGTTCTTCTGGATCCTATTTGTAACTTATAGCAAACTGCAATTGCTGTCATCCATAAATAGCTCTGTATTTTATGCTGGACTCACTATATGTTATTCTCTTACCTCTTTCCCTCAAGTCTGTTATGTGACCCAACTTTACAAGTTCATAACTCGTCCCTTCCAGGTCTATGTAAAATGTACTGTTCTAATTTCATTTGCAATTTTATACTCATTCTATCTGATGCTGCCATTTTGGGTCGGGTTAAGCAATGGATGGTACTGATGCCATACGGCGCTAATGGGTACAATGGGTTAACAGTTACATTTGTATTTTGTATCACTGTGTGTGCTTTGTATATTGCAAAGCTCTTGCTATATTTATGCAGCCCAACTACCCCACCCGTCCAGTCACAGCTAGAAACAAAATGATTTATATATCTTTTCTTTGCCTTCCTGGGTTAAGTACATTTCAACTAGAAACAACTTTCCTGTGTCCGTATCTCTCTCTCCCTCCCATTAAGTCACTCCCTTTTTATCTAATCACACATAAAACAGCTTTTATCCCTTACCTATGACCCCAATGTAACTTCTTATTTACCCCAGTGTATTTAATCTTTACCATTTAGTCTAATAGGGGAACGTATTCTGAGCAATGTAATTAATATTTGTGTATGGTGGAACATCATTGTCTATGGATATCCATTTACTGTAAAAAGTAATTCTGTTGTAGTTATGATGTAGCTACTAATGCAGAACGACTTATCATTCTGCGTTAGTAGCTACGTCACAATGCAACAGCCCCCATCAGTGCTGTTCATGGGACTGGGGGTGGTTGAAGCGTGACATGTTTGAGCTGGTCAGTCGATGGAATGCCGAGAAATGCAGGCCCTGGATAACAAAAAGTGGCTGAAAAAACTAAGCGATTATGTTTTTTGGTACCATACACTATATAGAATATTGTATAGTAGACTAAATATACAACATCGCTATTCTTAGACTTCATGGTTACTATGACATCAGAGAGACCTCTTGAGCTTCACTCTCGAGGTCTATGATGTCATAGTTATCACTCGGTATATGAATAGCGTTGTTGTATGTGGGCAACCGTACACTAGCCTATATATTGTTAACATGCGCTGATGAACCCTACTAAACTGTGTTTGTTGTTGTTTATTTATGTACATGTTTTGGTCAGGATAGCATGCTGAGCAACAACTAATTTTCTGCTGTAACCTGGGTGATGGAGAATTTGCACAGAGATGCAGGTACAGCGCAAAAAGGGACCACACAGCATTAAAAACAGTATAATTACAATGTGTACAGGCCTGGCAGAAAAAACAACTTCCAAAACAATAATTTAAAAATATATTAAAATAATCACATTACAAGAGTATTGTATTGACAATATAAGTACAACCTGAAGTGAAAGGTGTTGGAGCTGCACTGAATGTACATGCACTGGAGAATACAACACACTAGGTGGAGAGGTCCTAGTGGGAGCACAGAAGGAAAAACAGGAAGGCCATACTGTAGCTGTAGGAGACAGGGAATGGGGAGAGTCCAGAGATGGTAGGGACTATGTACGAGAGCAGGAGTGCGAAGGAAGCTCATGGAGCTGGGATTCTAGAGAGAAAAGACTGATTGAAGAGAAGAGGGAAGGGAGAAGTTATTCCAAATATGAGGCAGTCTGTAGGAAAGGCAGTCAGACCAACTGAAATCCTGACATGGGGAGAGGAAGGAGAGTGTGACTGAACCTTTGAGGGGATAGGGAGTAGATGTAAGGGAAGAAGGAGCAAGAAGAGAGATGGCCCCCTGACAAAGACTTGCATTGGAGGTACTACGTAGGGGATTGGTCTGGTATGGAACAACTGTCCATCTGTATCCTGCCAATTGTATATATTCCCTGTACTGTATTACCTATGTAAGTATCCTGTTATTTTATGTATATGTGCCTATCTGACGTGGAGCCTTTGCAAAGGAGTCTTTGACTCAAAGGATTGTAATTCCGATTTCTCTCTTAAATAAATAAAAATAAAATTTGAGCTTCTCAAAATAAAAAAAACAATTGAGGAGTATCCAGCACGGTGTGTGCACTGTTCCTATTTGTATTTTCTGTTAGGAGAGAGAGAGGTGAGGTAGTAGGGGTAGCACTCGAACCAGAGTTTTGAGACAAAATACAGTACTTATAGTGGGAGAGGCACCAACCCTGAAGTGATGTAAAAGACAGGTTAAAGGATAAGGAGCAGTAATGGGTATGGGAGAAGAAGTTTTTTGCAAAAAGACTGAATGAATGATATAAACCTAACCACACTTTTGAAATGTTTATAATGTCTTGATAACCATATTTTGCATTATAAAAAGGAATGGTACAATCCAGCTTGATTACATGGGGTGTATAAATCTTCTTACAACCACACACCTGATCCCAAGTACGTAGTGGAGCACGTCATCACCAACAAAGACTCCCTCCCTACACTCCACACAAAAGTCAGAAATATTATACTGGCAGGCATTTTTTCCCCAACACACTGCCCACTACCATTTACTATTTAAACAAAGAAAAAATGTATTCCGTTAGCATATATATTAAAATATTATACCGGCATAACTACCCTACTACCAAGCCCTCACCTTCTCCTATTGTTTTCCCTTTTTGCCTTTTGGAAAAAAAAAGTGTATGTTTGGTACCCCCCTCCCACTATCTCTTTATAGATCCCCTCCTAATGCCTAGACAGTCCATTGCTGCTGCCGAATATTGAAAAAGAATACCCCTCCCCAAATGCCCAGCTGCCAAAAACTGTACTCGATCCCCATACCTCTGTGCTGTTTATAATCCGTGCAAGGAATTCAGATGTGTTTTACTCTAGGTCAGCAGCTCTGTGTGCTTAGAAACACAGACAAGAGTTACTATGGAAACCCACATGCATCTTTCTCAACTCAGTGAGCTGCTGACTTGAAGTAAACATTGTCTGAGGCAGCAGCCATGATTTGAAACAAAGCAGGTGTACGGGGAAGGGGACGGGTTTGTGGCAGCTGGTCACGTCGGATGGGCAACCTATTACTAATAGGTGGATCATCTAGAGTTAGGGAGGCCAGCTATACAATGGTGATGGGGAGAGAGAAATGCAAACATATAGATTTAAAAAAAAACTTCAATTAAATCCCTGTTTACACAGTATACTTGTTCATATCAGCTGATAAAGCAGGAGAGTGGACCTGATGAACCTGGAGAAGAGCAGTACAGAATGTGGAATTCCAGGAGTGGAATTTGTGCAGAATGGCAATTTAACTTCCAAAATGCTTTTCAGAATTTCATTTTGAGTGCTGCAGAATTCCAAAAAGCATTTTCTGTATAAACAACAGAACAACTTTTTGTGGATCAAGTAAACTGCAGAACAGCTTTCTACAGATTATAGCAGATACAGACCAAGTTCATTACTATACAGATAACCATATCACTGAGGATGGTGGTCAGGGTGAAAACAATGGTGGGGTTCAAGAATGCATGGCATGGGCACAGGAGAATCATAGTGGAAAGGTGGGAGGGAGGGAGGGAGAAAGAGCTGCAGGTTGGGCAGTGTGAGGTAATAGTGTAGGCAGGGAAAAATGGGCAGACTGGGTGGGCCAAGCGGTCCTTGTCTGCTGTCAATTTCTGTGCTTCTGTGTTTCCCTTTACATTGTTCTTAACCACCTAATTAATTCTCCTGATTAACAGAAAAAATGTAATATCTGAGCATCATTATTTGAGACTGTTCTTAATCATAAATACAAATATTTGAAAATAGATTTATTTTTTGAATACAAATCAGTTGAAGAGGAGGGGTTTAGGAGGTGTATTTACAACCACAGCCAAAGACGTGGTCAGATATTTCCTGAAATTTCTGTGATATTTCTAGAGCAACCTCCTGCTTTCTGCAGTTCCACAGTAGGAGCAGCAGATAGAAACTCTTTAGAAATTTCATGAACTATCTGGAAATATCTGACCATGTCTCTGGCTACAACTGTACCCACTGGCATAGATTAACTCCTCTTCCTCCTAAAAAAGATAGGAACTATTTCTTAAGAAGAAGGATTTTCCATTTACTTTTCATTTTAAAAACAAAAACCTAAAAAGAATGCATTTCTTTTCAAATTAAAAATTCTGCTAGTACTGTACCTATCTTAAAAGTGCAACAACATACATTGGTCACAGGAAATATATGCAGTTCCCATCCCAGCTATGCCTAGTGCCTGACAACCACAAGAGGTGTGAGAATATTCTACTAGAGCACAACACTCTATCGCGTATTATCAGTTAATGATCATATACCAGCGCCTGCCTGTTTATGCAGCATCATGGCTGCTGCCCACAATGCTGGAGACCCTTGCTCTGGAGCAAGGCTGGGACATTGGTGGCCAGATGGGGAGGATGGGGAGGGTATCCCGTGACATAGGCGACCACGATTGGGCTCCTACAAAAATGGTGACTCAATTGCGGTGCCTGTCATCGGGGCTACCCAGCAGTGAGAGCGACCAGATGGGGGGATTCGGACATACAGAGACAGGATGTCGCTACATGCATACACGCATGGGGAGGGAGTGAGCATGCCCAGTGAGGGGCAGGAGGGGAAGGAGGGATTGTGAGGGGAGGTGCCGTGGTGAGCTGCTGAGCTGCTCCCATGGTGTGGTGGGTGGGTTGAGGGGTGGGCTGCAGAGAGTGCTAGGCTCGGGTCCGGGTGCAGGTATCTTATGTTGCGCGTGGCCCAAAATGTTTTTTTTTGGCTTCTGCACCTTCCCTGACATGCACCCCCCCAGAGATGAGAATCCTTCAGTAGGGAGATGCGGGGGGCACGGCCCCCCACATTTACATGTATACCATAAGTCCCCAGCACCCTTTTGCTGTGCACCGGGGAGTACATCGGCGAAATTTTTTTCAGCGATGTACATTCACTCTAATGGAGATTGCTATTCTGCTATCGACATTATCACATAAATCCTATGAGGAGGATGCTCTCCTGCAATGAGGGAGGATAGCAGCTTCTGTTGCAATACCACTACCTGACTGACCACAAGTGGTGGTGCAATTGAAGCTGCTTGGAGGAGGATGGACACCAGCTTCTGTCGGAACATGAGCATGCCTAACAAGTGCATACACTCAATGAAGTCCTAGACATTGGCATTGAGGGGTCACTAAAAATTGGGGGAAAAGCCATGGAGCATGTAGCATGCAGCATGATGTTGACACTCTTGGGCCTTGCCAATCCATTTGGACACTCCTCTTCCCAAACATTGAAGAGACTTTAGGAGACTACTGTCCAACCCCCGATGGAATCAAACACAGATGCAGCAGTTGCTCTATGGACCCCCTTGAAAGGAAGGAGATCAGTGCCAGAGAAGGAAAGATGGGTCTGAAAGACAGCTGAGCAGGGAGACAACTGAACAAAATGATCAGGTACCAATGAGGTTGGTGTCAGTTATTCATTCCCTTTTCTGCCCAACTTTAGACACTTTCTTCTGTGTGCCTTTATATGAAACCTTGAGTTCCACCATGAATCTTTCAACCTGCTCTTTTCATGTTATACTAACATTTAATTTTACTTTTACAAAACTTGAACCATATTGACATAACACTTATTTATGTGGGATGGGGTTTCCACAGGTTTTGGCAAAGTGAGGCCCATGGGATTTTCTCTCTAGGCCCAGTTATCACTAGTTGGGCTCTGGAGATCACACCTGAGGAAATCTTCAAGCTTCCCTAAGCCACAGATTCAGCCAGCATGGTCACTTGCAGGAATCTCCTCCCCAGAAGATGATTTTCCTTTTTGTTTTTTCCTCTTTCTTAGAGTTTGGAGAGACAGACCCACTCTGAGGCCTGATTCACAGCCAGTCAACATACATGCAATTCTCACGTATCTGGACCTTGACACTTCACCTCAGATGTCTCTCCTCAGCTCTTGATCATCCCTATCCCCACACACAGAGCATTGTGTGGGAACAAGGGATTCTTTGATGTGGACAATCCACTGTTCTGATTGAGCAGGGCATTGTGTCTTACAGCAGTCCACCCAGAGTGCCATACTGATAAAATTGTTTAGGTTTTGTAGGGGTGCATAGTGGGTTGTTTTTCACACACCTGAGGTGTATGTTGTCACTTAAACCCTAAGAGCAAAGCTGGATAGGTTTATTAAGCCACCATGCACCAATGGTGTGTGTCAAAAACATCGCACACGCTACTTATGCATTGATTTTTTTAATTACTTTTGCAGTTATGAAAATGCTCAAAGCTGTGACACAGTTAAGTCTATAAAATGTGTTTTCACCTGCCTCTGACAAAGATGCTTTAAACAGCATGATATCACCTTCTGTCTTTCTGTTGGTGTTGGTGTTGGGTGTTCTGGTCACACAAGAATTGCTCTTTGCTGGCCAGATTTGGCACTGACAACAGCAATGATTTTGCAAAGGGTTAAACTGCTTTCCCTTTTTTTTACAGTGACACGCTTTATGTGTGACTGGTTTAGCCTCTTCACAGTCTTGTGGAATCAGTGCTATCTGTACTCTCACTGCACCTAACAGGTACATAAATAATTTGTTTTACATTTTTCTTGTAGACATTTTCTTTCTTTTTTAATTAGTGTAAGTCACGACTTGTGAGTATTGCCATTAGTTGAGAATGCGCTTTTTTGTCTCCACAGAGAAAGACAGAGCTTGACTCATGCTCTGATTGACAGCTGAGAGCTTTCTCATTGCTCTCACTAAAACTGCCCATTATTAATGGGAAATAATTTAACAGTTATTGGGTTGTAACAGCCTCTAGTCAGTAATTGTTTTACAAGGGAATGCTCATTTGCATAACTTTAAAAATGTAGCAATAAAGCAGTCATAAACATTTCTTCATATTTATCTGTTTCGATCTATTGGTTTCTTCAACCTCTCAAAATACAGTACATACTGTGTTTATTTTAGTCCATTACTGATTTATTAATAGAAGAAAAGGAGAAAGAAAATGGAAGGAAAAAGAAAAATAAGGGGGGGAAGTGTAGATAAAGTAATAATAAAAACAAATTATTTACTTGAAGTCCTCAAAGCATTAAATTAAGATCCAAGAATCAATAGAGATTTATTAGATTTAAGTTCATTAGAGCATAGTAGTTGGAGCGCTGCCAAAAATGTAAAGAGCTAGTGTACTGCCTACAACTAATATTAGTTTTTTTAAAAGGAGTCAGCCATTTCTATTATGCCTGAGGTTCTTTTTCTTTTCCCTTTGGTTAATTAGAAGATTGTTTACCTGATGTTAGTAGGTGTGATGTGTGGGACAGCATTCTGCATGGCAGCTGACATATCTATCTTTATTCACCCCCCACTACATCATCAGCATTATGACCTCACATACTATGACATCCCTGCTGCTTAGAAACAGCCACTCAGTTGCTGCCAGGTCAGTCACCTGTGATGTCACTGTCAGCGAGATCACAATGCTGATGAAGCAGTGGGGGATAGAGATAGATATATCAGCTGCCAGGCTAAGAGCTGTTCTATGCATTGCGCACACTATTATCACATACAAGACATTCTAATGAACAAAAGGAAAAATAAAAATTCTTCAGAAATAAAAAGTTGCAACTGGCTCATTCTTAAAAGTTGCATTATTTTCCTGTCTGCCTGTTTTGGCTCCACTAACTCTTCAAAGTATTTAATAGGGTAGAAAGTCAGTAGGCATTGTGAGATTGTATAACTAAAAGGAGGCAAATTATAATTTACATAACTTTGCTACTATTGGATCTAAGGAAACAAAATAGAAAAAAGAAAAATAAACTTATGAAAGTAATTAATGCTTTAGCATAGAATAAAATAAACTGGTGCTGAAGTTCATGCATTGTTGTTATCCATACAACTCATAGCCCTAGGGGCCTGTTCCTTTTGTTATATGTCATTGCATTTAGCCTTTTGATATACCAAAAAGTCTTTCAGCTGATCAGGGTCAAAAAATGTGTCTCTTTTACAGTCCAGGGGCTGGATTTTCAGCCCATTTTGGGACTAAGTCCTATTTAGCACCTGCCGGTGGGGGATCAAATCTCCACACCAGTGCCAAGTCTTAATTGCCACACGGGCGGCCGGTGCAGCTCAGGAGAATGTAGCACATTGGCCAATCAGGCATAACAGTTTAGTGCAGCTGTGCCAGAAAACATGGCCACCAGTTGCCATAAATCGTAAAGCCGGTCACAAAAGTCTCCACAATGGAAAAATATGGCCCATGTGAAAAAATATTAAAGACCCACAAGGTTTTTCTGCAATTGCACCAACAACGGCTGTCTTTGAAAATCTGGCTCCAGAGCTGTGAGCATGTAGCCAGAAATGGCAAAGTGAAAGTATTGCCAATCCTAATTCAGCAATCTTTTCCATATATGAGAGAATTTTTTTTCCTGCACTCCTGAGTAGCAGTGGTCACATCTGGAAAGATATGGAACATACATTTGTGAAAAAAATGAGTCCACTTCCCTCAGGCAGTTTTCAGTATGACATTCCAGTCACTTTCAAAAGCCAATTACAATTGTTGTTCTCATTGGGACATTTAATTTCCTAATCCCAGATGACTCAGTCTTGCCCTGTATTTTGACAAATACACCTGTGCATTTGTTATTTTACAGAAGCCTCCTTTAATTGGCATTCTGTATACTTTGACAAGAAAAGTATATTATTGGAAAGCAATGCCAAAGTTTCAATCATGGTGACCATCAACCATTCCTGAGTTGTATCAAACTCAATGTCCAATACATTTAGGAGACCAACCACTCTTAAATTTTTGATATTTGAGTAAATTTACTCAAGTATATTCACATCTTGGGGTCTAACAAAGAATTATAGAAACACAGAAACATAGACAACGATGGCAAAAAAAGATCAACGGTCAATCTAGTCTGCCTGGAGTTCCCTATCTGCCCCAGGACCTATTGTTTGTATGGGATTTCATCCCTTGCAGTCCACCCTCTTGCTCCCTTCCCTACTGCTACCAACCTGAGCAACCACCAAATCCTTCACTCTATCTTAGTCATGCTTGAAACCATTTATGGTTCTGGCACCCACCACCTCTACTGGCAGACTGTTCCACGTCGCCACCGCTCCTTCCGTAAAATAGAACTTCCTTACATCCCTCTTAAACCTTTCCCACACTAGTTTGCACTTGTGACCGTAGGTTCTTGACCCTGTACACCTATATATTCCACTCACCCTCCAGGCTTGTGGTCTATGACCTTGTTAGACTCCATGATTCCAATATACTGTACTCTTGCACAGAGTCATTCATTATTATTTATTCTACAGTATATGTAGAACATTGTATGAAAGTCTCAATATAAAATAATATTATACTGTTTTGTATAGTACTCCTTCCTCCTATGTCAGACACACTTATTCTATATGGTTGTCTCACACACAGTTGACCTGGAAACTGGCTCTTTGGAGTAGTTTGTAATTAATATATTAGTGACTGAGCTTGATCAACAACATACTGTATTAATACTGCCACAGAGATCATTCCAAAGGTTTTAAGAGTGGTCTCACGCAGTCTTACAGTATTAGAACCATTCTGATACCCTAGGAATTTGTGTGAGACTACTTACAACCTTCAATAAAGGACAGTAGTCCAAAATGCATCAGGCAGGCATGAGGTGTCTGTCCAGCACTAAGATGTGTGTCTACAATAAAATATGAAGATTTATTCAATGCTGTTGTTTCCGTGTAAGCTTGGTGGTAAGTGCCTGAATTAAGTCTGAGAATCACTTACAACCATAAAAGTGATCTCCACAGCATTAGCAACACACAAACGAATATTTGTAGCCATAATTGTTCTTAGAAAACTAAACGTGTTAGATAGTGGGATATGTTTCACTGAACAAACCTAGACATATACACTGATGGCATAGTATGCAAGCTTCAGGGCCACACGTGTCTCTTTATCTGATCCCATGCTGCTAATGAAGGGATCTCTGTGGCCCCAACAGCTTTCATACTATAAAATCTACCTACAGTATTTATACTGACCCAATAAAATGCATCACACAATCCAATTTCTTATTGCGTTTTATTGTAACACAATCACTACTGAAAATATTTAGATCAAGAAATAGTTTACAAATTATAACTTTTGGGTAACAAGTAACTCATCTAGGGAACTATTTTTAAAGAAAATCAACCCCCAGCAGCTTTAATGCAAATTATCATTTTGTGTGTGATGGTGGGAAGATGTAAATTTCAAGATATTCTGACATATAACCTGGCACAAATCTCAGATTTATAGGTACTTGCATGAGGCATGCATCTCTTGGGGGGGGTAGAAAATCATAGTCCCATGGTTGAATATAAATACAGTATATTTCATATTAACTGTCACACAAATGAGTTGCCTCAACATTTCTCAATGGATTTCACACATGTTGCTAGGTCTAGCACAAAGCCTTGAAAACACTGTTGTGTAAAAATTGCAACTCAGTTTTACATTTGATTGCAATAAAACTGCAGCTGCAGTCCAGTGGAGTTTTTAAACCATTTTATAGAATCTGCTCTTGAGCTGGTTAAGCATTGCAAAACAACAATTATACAATGGCAAGAAAAAATCCTGGACTCTGATTGGTCAGTCTTGGGCTGGACTCGTGCTGTTATTCCAGTACAACATCACGGATCTAGTCTCAGCCTCACTGTGAACCTGTAGATGATTTTTTGGACCTAGAGCTCTTTTTTTGCATCTCCTCTTAAGAAACAAAAATATTTTTCCACACTAATAAAAACATTCTTTAAAATTATTGTTTTATTTTATATTTAACAACGAGCCATTGTATAATAGCAATAATGCCCTCCAGGGTGTGTGTCGTTTGGGATAATGTCATGCCTCAGTTGTTGGACGCACTCGGCGCCCAACCACCTGAGGCATGATGTTATCCCAGCATGACACACACCCTGTCGGACATTATTGTTTAAAACTTAAACTGCGAAGTGTTTGCCAGCATTAACAAAAAAAAGCAATACCAACTCATTAGCATGACAGTTTAATGCCAGTTGTATTGTGGTTTCCACTAGCTCTCTATATATGTGATCTCTACCACATGGTCCCATGTGATTTACATGGTTCTATGTGATTTGGGTGAGACAAAAAATGTGAATGCAAAATCAGTGAAGCCAAAAGAGCGCAGCCACATACGGCAAGGGGAGCAAACCAGCGATCGCTGAAACAATGACAAAAATGTAAAGGTGGCTTTCTGCAGGGGGATCCACCCACTGTATCCCTTTAGTAAAATAACCAACTCCAAGGGGGAAGCAACTCAGGAAGGGGGAAAAGCCATAGTCACCATTTTGGCGATCGCTGGGTCATACCCCTCAACATATGTGGGCACACTCTTTTAGCTTCGCTGATTTTAGGCTTGTTCTTTTTGACATGCTGTTATTATGGGACACTGATTTACATGCCCTGTGTGTTCTGCAAGCTAGGTATACAAGAATGGACATGTGCTTCATTTAAGAAAGCATTTATTTTTTGCATAATGTCTTGTTATTAGTGATAGGAAACTACATTTATGCAATAGGAGTGGGCAGCAAGCAGTTAAATAAATTCATTTATTCTCACTGGTGTTAAATAAATGGTGGTTCTGACATTTATTTAACACCCTAATGTCATTCAATCACTGTTTATTTAACACCCCAATGTCACACATCCCCCTTCCTGCTTGAACTACATCACTAGCTACCCCACCCCCCAGCACTACTTGCAGCAACGTTTTTACCTCCTGGTACACCACTTCACCTGAAATGCAACTATGGCCACTGCTATCTACTGGCAACATATCAATCAATCAAAATCTTTATTTATTCAGGTGGACATCATTGAGCGAAGCTCATTTACAAGATGGACCTGATAGGTCAAGATCAAAATAAAGTACAGTAGCATACATAAACAAATACAGAGAAAAAGACAAAGACTTTAATATAAATAAACAGGTACAGTAATAAAAAACGTATATACAAGCAAGGTAGCTAATGGTTTTGGACCACAAAACAAAATAAGTCAGACAGGTTTGACTCAAATGACTGTAAGGTATTGGGATTGTGAAACTGGTCAGGTGTGTTGTAATTGGATAGATACTTAAGCAAATAGATATGGGGGATAAAAAAGGGAATGGCAATGGATTGTAGGGGATATTGTAGCTAAGTTTAGAAAAAGCATATAAAAGGAGATAGGAAGAGATAAGGGATATGCAATGGGAATGACTGGGATACACAATTTTTCTGCACAAGAGCAGTTTGACCTTGGGTATGCTGCTGTCTGCCCCTTCCCCTTCACAAGATTCCCCTCCAGTGACTGCTCAGCCTTTCCAATTAGATATAAAACAATTGAAAATCATCAAACACATTATACTACCTTCACTCTGCTGTCCAGCCACCACTAACCACTCCAACTGTATTTTCCTGTCACTCCAGTCCTGTAATGGGTCTCGGATAGCTGGAATGTTGGAGACAATTGCTATACCTACAGCTGCCTTGCTTCAACAAACACACCTGTTCTGCATCATTTTTCAGTGTCTGAGGTTTTTTTGTCTCTTTTCACACAACAAAATAAAAGAAAAAATTACCTGAGAACCCGAGGCCGCAGTGGCTCCCACTAATTCTCACCAAACGAGAAAAAGGAGCCGCCATGTTTTTGAAACTCTACACCCCTCCCACACACCAAAACTAGCCAATCAAAATGCATGATATATATGTCCAGGCATCAGCTCCATGATAACAATGCTCCCAACACTAGCAACCACCTCAAATGACCCAGAAGACCACAAAAAGTCCACTTTATTTATGGAAATACGAAATACAAAACTTAACCAAAAATAAATTAAAACACTGCCAAAAAAATCACATTCCTGTTGCATAAATCGAATATGCAATGGGAAACGAGTGGAATACATGATTTATCTGCACTCGAGCAGTTTGACCTCTGACACCTCACTCATGGCTTACACCACTCGTGTGGTTACCCAAGGTCAAACTGCTCTTGTGCAGAGAAATTGTGTATCACAGTCATTCCCATTGCATATCCCTTATATATACAGGTTGAGGAAAGAAAAAGAAAACCTTTAAGGTCCCCCCCAGCTCAATGAGAATATTCTGTAACCTAGGGATGTGGTGAAATCTGTCCACTCTGCTTTGCATAGTATTTGTGGTGAAGAAAAAAACAATGATGCATTTTTACATTGTCTTTATCATCAAGCTGAGGATGGTGTGTTTTTTTTGTAGTCCCACAGTGGCAATACTTCACCTGCAGAGTGAATGTTTCTTTGGGAAGTATGAACCAGAGAGTAGGTTGCATGACTGATTTCCAGTTTAAAGGAAAACTACACCCAAAACTTGAAAAAATATATGTTGTGCAGAGTGTTTTAATTTGTATGTGAAGTTCTACTGTTTCCTTCCCTCTGACTGGTATTAGGAGTTTTTCCTAAATTAGTCTGCTAGCTTTAGGGTAGTTTTACGACCCCTGGAGATGACCATATCAAATAGTTTTATTGCATTTCTTTGTCCTACAGTGCACCTTGTTTCATGTAATGGTGATGTAGCAGAGCCCATAAATCCAGCAGAAAGCATTGCATTACAATCAGTTCACAACAACAGAGATGGCTATATTTTAAAATCTGTAGAATTCAGCTTGGTGACCACCCTCATCCTAAAGGTTTTACTGTCCTGAAAAACTTTGCTGCTGGTAATTTTTGTGCAGCTTGTAAAGCTTCCAAGATATTTAGTTTGTTTGGCATGCATGTGCTGAATGTTGGGTCTCTCTTACATCGCAGTCACATGAGACAAAACGCACTGTGGGAACCAGAAATACAATTACACTATCAGGTATGGAGATCCCCAGGGGTCATAAAACTAGCATAAAGCTAGCAGGCTAATTTGGGAAAAACTCCTAATACCAGTCAGAGGGAGGGGAGGGAAGGAAACACTAGAACTTCACATACAAATTAAAACACTCTGCACAACATATATTTTTTCAGGTTTTGGGTGTAGTATTCCTTTAAAAAGATGATCAGATGGTACAAGATGCAGCAAGCAATTTCCTGTGTGGCCCCATGCACAGTGTGCAGTTTGCAATGTTGGCAAAAACGAGCAAGAGTTGTTCTCTGTATGCTGAACAAATTCAGTTTTATTAAAATTGAAAAATCATATCCACTTTAGAAATATTTGCTCAGTTTGAGTGCTGAGACTTTGTAGAAGGAATTTGAAAAGTATTCCTATACAGCAAAAATGTTTGAAGAAAATATTATGATAAGTTCAGTTAATCTCAGTGCGCACTGCGCATCTGTGCTAGATTTGTTAGGGGCGTGGGAGAGGTAGGTTTTAGTTTTGGTGCTGATTTGCCTAATGCTTTAAACATTTAATGCTTTTTATCAGTGCAGCTTTTTGTTTTAATAGTCTGTGATGACCACTGACTATGAGTGGCTACTGGACATTAAATCTGAAATTTTGAAAGTGAGCTGATTTGTTTTAAGAAAGAAATATTAAATAAATATATATATATATATATATATATATATATATATATATTTATACAATGGGGGTGAGAGCTATTCCAGTGCAATAAATTGAGATATTCTCACTGCAGTGAAATAAATGCTCACTGCGGTGAGATAAATGCTGATGACATCAGTGGAGTGAGATATATCCTGCTGCGGTGAGATAAATGCTGATGACATCAGTGGAGTGAGATATATTCTGCTGATGTGACTCACTCATTCACTCAAGCTAGCATTCCAGATGAAAGTGCTTCAAAAATCAGTGTGTGTGTGTCTCACTGAAGCCTGCAAATCACTCAGTTAGCATTGCAAAACACTTACCTGTATCCCAAAGTTTCCAACACTCCTATACCATTTCTGTGCTAATCTCAGCATAAAAGCAACCTGAATTCAAATGAAACATTTACAAAGCAGTTTCTTTCTCACTGCAAGCTGCAACTAACACATATAGCATAGAAAAACACACTTACCTGTGTTCCAAACTCCTAACCCATTTCTGTGGTAAACTCAAGCTTCAAAAAACCTAATTCAAATGAAACTCATTTACAAAGCAGTTTCTTTCTCACTGCAAGCTGCAACTAACACATATAAGCATTGAAAACACACTTACCTGTGTTCCAAAGTTTCAAAACTCCTGACCCATTTCTGTTGTAAACTCAGCTTCAAAAACCTAAATTCAAATGAAACTCATTTACAAAGCAGTTTCTTTCTCACTGCAAGCTGCAACTAACACATATAGCATAGAAAACACACTTACCTGTATTCCAAAGTTTCCAAACTTCTAACTCATTTCTGTGGTAAACTCAGCTTCAAATGAAACTCATTTACAAAGCAGTTTCTTTCTCACTGCAAGCTGCAATAACACAAATAGCAATAGCAAACCACACTTACCTGTGTTCCAAAGTGGTCAACACTCTTAGCCCATTTCTGTGTTGCCTTCAACATAAAAGCAACCTGACTTCAAATGACACTAAAGCAGTTTCTTTCACTGCAAGCTGCAACTAACACAATTAGCACAGCCAAACACAATCACCTGTGTTCCACAGTGCTTCTAACAATCACAGCCCATTAAGAAACACTCCCACACTCTCAGACCACAGACAAACACTGCTTTCAGTATAACCTAGACCTTGGAGTAATGAGCTCTGAACAAGCTTGATACAGTCAGCAGACCAGACCTAGGTTTGATTCTCACAGCCTCCACTTGCATACTGTTAAATCTGAACAAATCACTTAACTTCCCAGTACTCCTAAAAACACACCTGCCTACTAAAAAATTAGTTACTAAAGACTAAAACTCAAAAAAAAAAAGCACATAGATACAGGGGAAAAGATACAGCAAAACATGACCCTTCATACGCTCTCACCCCATTTGTAGCATAAATAGCACACATGATGTGCAGATGGTGAGAACATGGGAAATATTCCTACTCTGCAAAAATGAGCTGTGCATTCTCACTCGTACGCCTTGCACTCTAGGAAATATATAGGCTCACTCTGCAGGAGTGAGAATTATTCTCTATCTGCCATCATATCCCCTATATATATATATATATAGTCATAGCAAAACAACAGTCAGTTATTTGTGTAGGACTGTGAAGCAACAGTCCTGTTCTGCTTAGGCTGTGCACTTTTTATGAAAGTAAGAGTCATTGCAGGAAATAAAACATTTTTTTCTGTGTGAGACAACAGTCAGTTATTTGTGCAGGGCTATGAAGAAACATTTCTGTTGTGCCCTTCATGATGAAGCAGTGCACAGTTTTCAAGTAATAAATAGTGCAAGAAAAAATATTTCGGGGCTCTGCAAGATAGTTATTCATACAAGGTTACTTCATAGCTAGTGATAATGGCCAAAATGGGGTTAAAGCAATAGAGGATGTCAATGGACTACAGGACCCAAGGCAGCATGGTTTGACCAGGGGGGAGGTCATGTCAGACCAACCTCGTTGAATTTTTTGACTGGGTGACTAGGGAGGTGGATCAGGGGAGGGCGGTGGACATGGCCTATCTGGACTTCAGCAAGGCCTTTGACACTGTGCCACATAGAAGACTATTACACAAACTGGGGAATATGGGTGTGGGCAGGACAGTAGTGTGGTGGGTAGGTAACTGGCTGGGTGGCAGGACACAGAGGGTGGTGGTAAATGGCTGTCACTCCACAGAGGGAAGAGTGACCAGTGGGATACCACAGGGATCAGTGCTTGGACGGTCCTATTCAACATCTTCATCAGTGACATTACCTGGGACCTAGAAGGCAGAATTTCACTGTTCACTGATGACACAAAGCTCTGTAACAGAGTAGACACATGAGAGGGTGTAGACAGAATGAGAAGCGACCTGCAGAAACTTGAAGAATAGTCAGGGGTTTGGCAGTTGAAATTCAATGCAATGAAGTGCAAGATAATGCATATGGGGCACAAAAACCCTGGCACAATATATCAGTTGGGGGGTGAGGATATAGCATGCACCAAGCAGGAAAATGATCTTGGGGTTATCATCTCTGATGACCTCAAGGTAGGGAAACTGTGACAAGGCAGCAGGTAAAGCAAATAGGGATGCTGGGATGTATAGGCAGGGGCATCACCAGCAGAAAAGGAGGTCATAATTCCGCTATACAAGACACTAGTGAGGCCCCACCTGGAGTACAGTGTACAGTTCTGGAGACCATACCTACGTAAGGACATAGACAGGGTAGAGAAGGTTCAGAGGAGGGCAACAAAGATGGTGCATGGATTGCATCACAAGTCCTATGAAGACAGGTTGAAGGAACTGAACATGTACTCCCTGGAGGAGAGGAGGGAGAGAGGGGATATGATAGAGACATACAAGTATCTTACAGGGAGGAACAGGGTGCAGGAAAACACTATTTTTAAGCGAAAAAGATGTTTCAGGACTAGAGGCATGGGATGAAGTTGAGGGAGGACGATTCAGAGGAAACATGAGAAAGAATTTCTTCACAGAACAGGTGGTGGACAAGTGGAACACCCTGCCAGAGGAAGTGGTGGGGGCTGAAACAATCACGGGATTTAAGAATGCATGGGATAGACATAAAGGAATTCTGGAGGTCAGGGGTAAGGGGCAACAGACTTCTAGGAAAACAAACTGAACTTACAAGCTCAAATGGGCAGACTGGGTGGGCCAAAGGCCCTTATCTGCCGACACTGTCTATGTATCTATGTAGGATGGTTGTTTCTACTGAGTTTCTTCCATAATGCATTACATTAACTTGGTAGTGCAGGACCTTTTCACCCAAGTAGACATCAAAGAGCTACAAAGTGTGTGTCACCACATGTGTGACCATTTTTCCCACCCATCCAAGGCAAGGCAGCAGTTGCAAGATCTATAAATTTAAAATAGTATACCTCAGTGCCACTTGAAGCAAGAAGGGACCATGCAATGAAACTTCACCCATTACATAATAAAGAGTACCATATATTTCACCAGTACAAGGGGCTTTCATACTATACTTTGTGCTCATGCACACCACCTGTGATCCCTCAGGAGCTTCCATGACCTAAACAACAGAGTAGTGGCATCTTATGAATGTCCTGATTCTCATCTAATGGCCTTTTTAACATGCCATCCAGGCAAATAGTGGACAAACAGTATCCATAAGCTAAGCAGTCCCACTTCTGCATGTGCTGAGGCAGGAACTGTACAATGTGCATCAGCAACTGGAAGTAAGTAATGACTCGTGTAGTACATGGATTCACCACTTTAGAGCACTGCTTTCTGCAATCCATCCAAGGATCCAGTGTGAATGCTTTCCACCATTTGAGACCTGCAGTAGAAACAAGAACTCCTAGCACTTTGGGGTGGGGTGCAAGATTAATTCCAGCAGGTGAAGAACAGCAACTAACAACAAAGCCAACCAAACTAAAGATGTGATCAAATCCCAATAATTCCCAGTCCTTTCAAACTACTGATCCTTGTAGTGGCTCTGACCTTGACACATCAATGGACACCGCCATAACCACTAACTATAAAGGCCAGTCCTCTAGCAGTTCTAACCCTCTGTGGCCAGTTGTATCATAGAAACATAGAAACATAGATTTTGACGGCAGATAAGGACCGCTTGGCCCACCCAGTCTGCCCATTTCCCTACCTATTGGATAAGCTGCAGATCCTAGTTAACCAGCAGCCTACTTCTTCCTACCCCCACCCCCTAGAATTGCCTTATGACTGTCCCATGCATGCTTGAATTCCACCACTGATTTTGACTCCACAACCTCCTCCAGAAGGCCATTCCATGCATCCACAACCCTCTCTGTGAAAAAATACTTCCTTAAATTACCTCTGAGCCGCCCCTTCTATCTTCAAATTGTGCCCCCTTGTTCTTGCACACCTCTTTTTTTGAAAGATGCTACCCTCTTGGACTTTGTTGATTCCCTTGAGGTACTTGAAAGTTTCTATCATGTCCCCTCTCTCCTTTCCTTGAGGCTATACATATTCAGCTCCTTAAGTCTCTCTTCATATGTCTTCCGTGCAGGCCCTGCACCATTTTAGTGCCCTCCTCTGGACAGCCTCCATCCTGTCTATATCCTCATGAGATTGGGTTTCAGAACTGCACGTAGTATTCCAGATGGGGTCTCACCAACTGTCTGTACAGAGGGATAATAACTTCCTGTTTTCTGCTGGTGATGCCTCTCCTATGCATCCCAGTATCCCCCAGCCCTCCTTGCTGCCCTCTCACATTGTTTGCCCACCTTTAGGTCATCTGATATGACTACCCCCAGGTCCCTTTCCATTTTTGTTGTTGTTAGTATCTCACCCCCCATTGTGTACTCTTCCCCTGGGTTTTTGTTTCCCAGGTGCATTACCTTGCACTTCTTAGCATTGAATCTAAGCTGTCATACATTTGACTATTCCTCTAACCTTGCCAAGTCCCTTCTCATCCTTTCCACCCCACCTTGTGCATCAACCCTGTTGCAGATCTTTGTGTCATCTGCAAAGAGACATACTTTTCCTTCCAGTCCCTCTGCAATATCATTTATAAAGACATTGAAGAGGGCCGGTCCTAATACTGAACCCTGTGGTACCCCACTAGTAACCCCCCTTTCTTCAGAGTGGACTCCATTTACTATTACTCTCTGTGTCCTGTTCTCTAGCCAATTCTTTACCCAGGCTGTCATCTTGGGACCCACTCCCAGGCTGGCTAACTTGTATATTAATCTTTTGTGTGGGACTGTGCCAAATGCCTTGCTAAAGTCTAAGTAGGCCATGTCCACAGCCCCTCCCTGATCTACTACTTTGGTCACCCAGTCAAAGAAATCTATCAGATTTGTCTGGCATGACCTTCCCATATTCCCAATAACATTATCCTTATTGAGTAATAGGTGGGTATGAAGGAGGTGGAGGAGGAGGAGGAGGAGGGAATGAGCTGTAAATCTGTAGCCCATATGGTGGAGGCATACCCGAGTAACTCATAAAGCTTAAACAGTACTGAGGTTCCACTTCTGTACTGGGCAACAAAGGTTCAGGAGTGGCTGATATTGTCTTCAGTAGCTATGCATTGTTTGAGTTACCCACCATCCAGTGTCAGTTCCAAAACAGTATTTGATTCATTATGGACAATCATTACTGACAAATGGACAAATCTGTCACCCACAAATGACAAGAGGCTCACGTTCATAAACATGAATAGCCACCGAATCCTACACAACAGCATCACATCTCTGCTTTCACAGACTAAAGAAAAGGCTGCACCAGAAGACCTTCTTGAATTTTGTCTGGTTTCCCCTTCACATATTGAAGATGGGTGGGGGGGGGTAGTCCACTATAGATGATAACAAAGACAACAAATTAAATAACATTATTCTTAATGAGTAAGTCTATTGGCTCAACCATCTCAAAACAGAGTTAAGAGTACTGCATGGCAATCTCATCCTCCTAAGGGGCATATTCCATTGGCCTAGCTTTAGTCACTGCTAGTCTTCATCTCCATACATGCCAGACAGGTATAGTTATTTTTAAAACAGCAGCAGACTTCTATGTGGGCTGCTGTGCTTGCTACTATATTCTGCCAGCCACACAACAGACATGGCAGGCAGGCATCATTTTTTGAAACATTAATGGCCTGTTATGTGGGCATCTATACATGCTATTCTGTCAGTTACAATAAACAGGATAGACACAGGCATCATTTTTGGAAACACTGATGACTTACCATGCATGCTACTGTACATGCTGGTTTGTCAGTCACAATAAACATGTCAGACAGGTACAATTTTTGGAAATACTGTCAGCCTACATGTGAGCTTCTGTACCTGCTATTTTGTCAGCAACAATAAAATGGGAAACAGGCACATTTTTGGGAGCCTGGTACAGCCACGACGAAGGCTGCTGTACATGCTACTCTGCAAACAATAAACTTGTCAGACAGGCATACTGTTTAGAAACAGGGTGGTGACCTACCATGAGTGCTTCTTTACCTGCTATTTTGCCAGCAACAATAAACATGTCAAATGGGCATATTATGTAGAGATGGCTTCTACCTACACCAGTAGGCTGCTGTATGTACAGTATGTACATCATACTGACAGCAAAATATGAAGCCCCCCACCTCATCTCCCTTTCACTTCAATTTCAATCACAGCTATAAGCACTGAGAGTGCAGTCATAAAATCTACTGTATGTTTCTTGGAATATGCCTTCCTTTGTACTCTCCTGGGTAATAATTGTAAATCAGCATTCAATTCTCTAGTCTACTTACTTGGTTAAAAAAAAAACAAATAAATACACATCTGTGTGAAAACACTTTTTTGAAATGCAGTTTACTTCCAAACACAGATCAGAGCACTAAAAGTGAAATTAGTACAAATGCACAACTATCTGTGCTATAAAATACTTTTAAAATCCATTCTACCTCTAGATCACATCCAATTACACATATGCGCGCTCTAAACACAAAAAATCAAAAACAATGACTAAAAATCAAGAAACATTTCTGTTTTTGTCTGATGTCCTTCACATCATAATGGAGGCCCATCCTGCTCCTTCTCCTACCAAGCTAGGACTGCACACTGTCACATGGTTACATCCCTGCGTTTTCTGCAGAAAGATAACCATGGAGTCATCCTTTTGCACACCATATGGCCTGACAGCTATTCATACTAGTGAAGTACCTTGCATAGTTTCATGGAGTATACGATGCCCCAAATTTCACAAAGTGTGATCTTTTTCAAGATCTTTTACAAAGGCAAGTTCATGACTTGAGAAGTACATAGGGTTGCCACCTTTGGATGAGGTGAAAACCGATGCTAAACCATGCCCCATACGCCACCTCTGGCTTCACCCCTTTTTTGAATTATGAGTATATCACTCCTCCACAGCCATTTGTAATGTCAAAGAAGATGTTAAAAGTAATGGGAAATCATTTTTATACTGTTATTTTTAATAAATTTAGTTATTTTTATTCTTTGGTAGCCAGGATAGCCCCACTGGGGACAAAGCCCATTTACAGGGGTGACCTGGGAGCATAGATAATTATCTTGCTTAAGGTCACACAGTAAGAAAGTGGAGGCTATAGAAATCAAACCCAGGTCTGCTGGATGTACCAGGCTCATTCATAGTTAGTTGCCCTAACCTCTGTTAAACACACTCCTATTTTCCTTTCCATGTCAGTCATGTATTCTGATAAGCTTTGACACATTTTGGATAAATTAATTATTGATGATTGTGCTACTCTCAATTCTGCATTGTGTTCCTTTTAACTCAGCAGCTGCTGCTGTTTCCTTCATATTTCTAAGACATTCCACTGGTTCAGACACACCATTCCAGGCTCTTCATTTGAATGGCCTGTGATGATGAAACTAATATCATGGACCGTTCAGGCAGTATCAAACAATGAGAGCAGTAGCAGTGCAGTGATAAAGGCAATAACAACAGATAATTTAAGAAAAATGGGTTTAAAACACATCAGAATATAGGACAAAGAAAATGCAGGAGAGTGTATAAAGGTATAAAATCTGTTTCCTATCACAGCAGTAAAAAACACACTTAAAATTCATAGAAGAAAAGATGAAGTTGATTTACTGATAAGGTCTTAATGGCCATACTTTACACCTCCCATACTGACTGTTTTTTGCAAAGGTCTGTGAAATCAGAATGTCTTTGTAACCTGGACATACAGCCAAGAGAGTAAATTATTTGATACAGTCAGTTTTAAGAGGATGTGAGCACTCAAAATAGCCCACCAGACTACATTTAAGTAAAACTGGACAACTGGATAAGGATGGTAAAAATTGCTTTTCCAATCTAAAACTGCACAGGTGGCAACCCTATGAAACACAGGGTCCAAGCACACTGGGACAAACAGCAGGTGCTTCCCACACAACATTCCTGTGCACAGGTATGCATAGTGGTGAACGTGAAGTCAGGAGAAAGAAATAATTCAGGATTTCTTTAAATAAATCAGCATAAATGTGCACATATACAGAGCACCAGCCAATATACAATGTTTTGAGCACCAAACTCTTCATTGGGGGTGTGTGGGCTTTCATGAATATCTCTTAGATTTGCAAACCAGAGTCACAAGGTACCAATACATAACATGTAATTTAATATTCATATTCAATTTCAGCTTAATCTTCCCCTTCTAATTAATATAAAGACAGGAAAGTTACCTTACTGTTAGGAGGGAAAACACATACAGGAGTTGTACAGATTATTAGAATGCAGATGTACTGAGGCTGAAAGCCCAAGAGACTGAACCATGAAAAGTGTAAGAGAGAAATTGAAAGCCTAAACAATTGAAAAAACTAAAGATATATGATTTAAAGAACAAGAAAATTATACCAGTTACACAGTTAGGGGGAAACATCTTAGCAGCAGCTCCAAATGACTAAAGTAGTCAAAAAAATGCAAGCAAGTGCTAAAGAGAAAAACCAGGAAAGGAAAAGAAGTTAATTAGATAAACACCAAAGGGAAATGCTTCACAAAACTATGAACTGGAAAGCAAAGCAAATTTGCATTGTAAAGTACACCAGTAATCCCCTAAAGAAAAGTAAAGAAAGAAAGGGGGTAACTGGTAGAAAACATTCCAAAAGCTTTTAAAAGAGAACTGGTAAAGGCAGAAAAAAAAAACAAATGCCTAAATATAGAAGTCCTACTTAGTTAATTCATAAAACACGCAAGTACCATTGTTCAATCTCAGAATGACTTTTGACATGCAACTTTTTCATTAAATTGGACATTTTCCTGATAACTGATGAGAATGAAAGGTCACACCCAGAATATAGTAAATTATAAATACGGGTCAATATTATGAACACCTCACAGCCATGACTAAAGCAAGAGGCAGCTATACAGTAATAAAATCTAATTGATCAACACCAATAGGTTGCAGGACTTCCAAGGAATAGATCCATTGTGCCTCACCTTGGAGGAGGGTATTAACCCTGTCCCCTCTTCTTTACCTGGTACCAACACAGTCAAAGCCAATTAATTTCTTTTGGGCAGGGTCAGAGTTGTGAAAATCGGTACAATGTGCCCCCAGTGGTGTATCCAGTCATGAGGCCAATATGGACGTGATGTCCTCCTGCACTACGACTTTAAGTGATTTTATAATTTTCCCTATGTAAAGCAGAAGAAATGTACACCAACTGGTGTACATGGCAAAAGATGTATTCCATGTAATAATTTGTCATATTTCAACAAGTCTTTACAGGTATTGGGGATGACCCAGTCTGTCCCTTGTACGGCATGTTTACAGATGGAGCATCTAGAACATTTGAAAAAACCTTAGGTCTTAGTAACACCCTCAGATGATGACAATGCTCATGTGCACCTTATTATTTCAGTCACTCCTGTGAAGTTCCAAAAAATGTGTGCCAACAGGGGTGTCTGGGATGGGTTAGGTGACAGACTAGACATGTTCTTGGATCCGCTTGTCAAGTAGTCTGATTATATCACTTTATGTAGAGTTTAGGGCAGGAGCATTTGATGAACATAGATCCCAAGCAATGTCTGGCAGATTGTTAACTATCTGATTTTGGCTACTGGTTTACCATCAGGATGCTTTAACTGCTTCCCTTGTAGGCAGTGTTTGCAAACAGTACACCTACCACAATGAAAGCACACAGCTGGTCTTAGTGGCAACCAATTATGACAGGTACAGTAGGTGGAGATTAAGCCACAAAATAACTTTGGGTAACTAAGTCTCCTAGGTTTTTAGCATGATGGTAGGGATTCATGGCCTGGGAACACTGGAATTAAATAAAGGTGGCTCCTTCTACAAAACATGTCAAAACATTGAGTCAATGGTCACATCATGGAAAGCCCACCTCTCTCCAAGGTTTTATATAAAAACAAAAATCGTTAAATGTTTACAGAAAGGGAATAATATCAATAGAATCATTAAATGAAAAGGCTCCAAAGCTCAAAGGATGACAATGCACCTAGCTTCATGATGGAGCAATGTCATAATGCGAACACCTCCTCTTTACAGAAGCAAGAACCTTCAAAAATTGAACTGCAAGTGCATACTAGTTGTACATTATGAATACTGAAGGACATACAATGCATGAGGGCCAAGCAACTGTCCATATTAAATCACAGTCCCATTATTAACAGATCTACTATTCTACAACATTATGTAATAAAACGGATATCAGCACTATGCATGCATTTAGTTTAAAGAGGAAGGGTAGCATTACAGCAGTCCCAATTTATTTTTACTTACCCCCTGTTCTCTCAGTATATACAGTATGTCTCTCTTTTTTTGGTTTTCATTGTTCCTGATCTTGAAAACCAGCTCTGTATGCAGCCCTAGTCACCAATATAGATGCTCTAACAAATGACATCATTGGTTGCAATTAGTCAGTGGCTTCCACTGCTGAAATTGTTACTTGCGCGGGTTACTTCATGAATGAAAATGGAGCAGTTCTTCACATGCTCAATTTTCATCAAAGCAGCAACCTATGCAAGTAGGAGGCAGTATAGCGTAGTGGTTTAAGGCTCTGAGTTGTAAAGCTGGAGACCTGGGTTTGAATCCCACAGCCCCCACTTGCATACTGTGTGACCCTGAGCAAGTCACTTAACTTCCTTGAGCTTCCAGGTCGCACCTGGAAACAAGCTTCTGCTTAGTGTGCCTTTCCTGGTTAAACAATTTCCCCTTTCCCTAGCACTTTCAGCTTCAGTAGCCACTGATCATGTCACTGATAAGAAGATCTCTAATTTATTTATTTATTTAGTTAGTTGGTTTTTGGCAACCGGGTAAGTACACTAGACAAATAAATGCTTATTTTCAGGTACGACCTGGGAGAGTACAAGTCAAGTAACCAACAGGGGTGTTCGCTCAGTTTCTTGTCATGCACCTTATTTAATAAAATTTTTAACATTTCATTCTATCTCCAGTCTGGTGTGTGCCCAGTCCTTTTGCTTCTGTGCTTAGGTAATCAACAATTGATAACAACTGAGTAAATCAAGGTACTGTACACACCTACAGGAACATCAAAGGCATGTAACCATAAGCATTACAGTGTGACAGCAAGTAACAAACAGTACATTAATTTAGCCAATGGGGATTAAAAGTAGAGAAGCCATCTTTGCTATAATGGTACAGCATGGACTTACACACAGGGAGACAAAAAACAGAAAAGAAACACAAATCCTGAAAGAGTAGAGGGTCTCTTTAGATATGAATTGAGAATGCTACAATGCTTCCCGTCCTCATAAAACAGCAATATTTGTTAGTAGAAAAACATGTCGTCATATGATTTTTGTAATGGTATCATGTCACAACAGTGACGGGAATACAGCGAAGACCATCGCGACGACATTTTCAGCAGTTCACTGTGATGGTCTGCTGGGTTCCCAACACTGTTGCCTCCAGAGTGATCGCCCCGTCCCTGAACCAACTCTGACTTGGAGTTGGTTCATTTAAGTGAGGGTGGTCATGGGGGGTGTGTGGGGGCAAATCTCCCCACAGAAAACACTAGTTGTCCTAGCGATGGCACAATACCAGTTGGTGGTGTTATGCCATCACTGTACTGATGGTTGACAAATTCTATGTCACCGCGGCATGGTGGAATCTTTAGTAGTAATGCATTTCTGGCAAAAACATCAATCTGTCCAATTTCTTTTCATTGTATTTCACTTCTGAACTAAGATGTAGGATTTTAAAGTTTTAAAAAGTCCCTGCTCTCCAGCCTCCAACTACAAATAATTGAAATAATTTTGTGTGGTGCTTTGTGATTTACCACCAGCAATCTGTGCTAGCACTCTCCTTATATATCTATAGTATGAATCCTGTATGTAAAGTCAAAAAGTAGCCTTGAGGGAAGGGAACTGTAGAAATTGCTCGTGGAGGCCATCCTTAACAACATGAGTCATTAATTATAAAATTGGTAACAAAAGCTGCGTTAAAACTTCTTAGATAAATAAAAATGCAGTATACTGACGATGAATCTAATTTTATCAGAAAAATACTAATGATAAAAACTATATGATGATTTTTTTTTTGCCAACTAACATATATTGCTGTTTTTATAGGCTTGCATATTATTAGCTGTGAGCCACTAACTTAGAGTACTCATTAATGAAATTAAAGATGAGGTGCCACTTTTCTCAGTAAGATAATGCACACATTTTTGTTTTGGTTAAAAATAATTTTTCAGAATGAAGAAGGCTGGCAGCATCCCTTTAAGTACACAAATAGAGAGCACTAATGAGATGTCTAAGTAAAAGTGCTTGCCTGACATGATTTGTCAGTTCATATTAGTGACTGAGAATGAAAGAATGTAGAAAGAGTAATGAATAATGAACACTTTCTCTTGGCATTGTCTGTTGCAGCAATCTGTTCTGTTGTCTTGTTTTTTAAGTCTTGAGTATCTGTAGCTATCTGTATCCATTTGTTCTGCAGCACTGCTCATCTTTACCACAATAAATTGAAATGGTAATTACTGTTACAGCTGCATGGGGAAAATGGGAACCTTGTAACTCAATGATGGGCTTTTTATAGAAAGCCTGTCTGCTGTGAGAAGTTAGGAACTGACGCAATAATCAGAGGTTAAGTATAGAAAAATGAAAACAGGTTGTCATTATTATTTACACTACTTTATAAAAAAAATTTAAATCCTTTCATGTGAGAGGTGGCAGTACAAACTATAGCCTTATGGTGAAAGCATGGAGCTGTGAACCTGGAGAATGAGATTAGAATCCTACAACCCCCACTTTCTCTGTGACCCTCTACATGTCCTTTACCCCTCCCCCATGCTTAAAGCAGCAGTACATGTTATGGTAAATATTTTTGCAAAATGTTGCACCTATGCTTAACATTTTATTCTATTTTAGATTGCTGTTTTTGTCCTGTTATGAAGGATGTCCTTTTCCTTGCTTAAGTGTTTTGGTTAGATTTGAAGTAATTACAGGTTTGCTCTTGTTTAAAATGGCTATCCACAAGTTGCCATTAGTATTCTCAACCTTACTGAAACCCAGATGTGGCATAGTATAGCTATAGGAATACCCCAGCACAATTTTTTTTCTCACTGGTTCATATAAATGTACAGTAAAAGGATTGTTATACAGGGCCTTTCCATAGTAAATCCATGTTGATTCGTATTGCTTTTACCTGGTGTGGTTAGCTGTTCTTCTTTTGTTTCTTTTATAACGTATTCCAAATTCTTGCCAAACACTGAAGTGAAACTGAGAAGTCTGTAATTTTTTCATATCCCCTTACTTCTTTTTTATGCAATGGAATTACTATAGCTTCCTTTTAGTCCCTCAGGGCTACACCATCTGACACTGACTTATTAAATGTACCTGCTAGCAGACCTGCTATATCCAATGCGGCATCTTTTAGCAATCTCAGATGTAAACCAGCAGGCTCCCCGATCTGTTGGTATCCATGAACTTTACTTCAGATGTTATTAATCCTGCTCTTTGTCTCCTCCTAACTCCTATTTGTAAGTCAGTATAACCTGTAAAGTTGGCAAGGGACGGTGGGGGGTGAATACAGAAAGTCTGAAGATATCTGTGTATGGTCCGACAAGCAACAGAGCATATTTTCTAGTTCACCTGACCTCAGTGTCAGGAAAGAGCAATCCTGATTTATTTATTTAATATCGTTTGAAGCTTTTGCAGAAAGCGGCACAACTAGTAGTAGTGATGAGAAGTAATGAGATGTGCATGATGCTCCTTAAAACATAAGCTGTGAAAAGGAAATACTCTGATATATTGTAGACGATCATTAAATAGGCTACAGGGTACACAAACCATTAAAAAAAAATTTCAGTTTAAAAAAAGCAAATCAATACTCATGGAACAAATGTATCAATAAAATGTATTGATACCAATTAGATATAGACATGACTACAAGCTTGCAGGTAAAAACATATGTATTTTATATTTTATTTGGATTTTTGCATTCCAGGGTTATCTTATTTAGATGTATTTATGTATTTTGCAAGCGGGTCGGGGGTGGCATTACAGCAGTAGAATAATTGCACATTGAGATAAAGTTACATCTCACAAAACACAAAGAACCTGAAGAAAATGCAACTATATGTTATAAACTGGACAACACCAGTATGCACAACTACCAGGCATGTTACAGTGGGTACAGCTATGTTCATGCGAACAGTGTTCTGTGGGGAAGGGCAGCGAAGGGACAAGCTTGTATAATGGGGAGTATTATCAATTTAATGCAGCAGTGGACTTGGTCAGCAGTTACTAATGAGGTAGTTGTGTATGGCCCACTTGAAGTTTCCAATGATTTTTAGAATCTCTGATGTTTTCTGGAAGCAAACTCCAGCTGGTAAGGGCAGCAACAGTGAAGGCTTTGTCATACTGATGATGAGTTACGTAATGGTACAGATCTTGGTGTAGATATTGTAACTGTATCATTGATGCAAATGTGCATGTATTGCTGGAGCATCTACAGATATTCAGAAGGTCATTGATAAACAAGTTAAATAGCAGGGACCTCGGTATGGAGCCTTAGGGGACTTGGAATATGAGCTTGAACTGCTTGTTTTTACTACATAAGACCTGCCCAGCAAGTGCCAGGGGAATTGTACTGTGGGATAACCTTTTTTAATACAGCTTGCAGAATATGATGTTATGATTGATGTTAATGAGTGGATTTGTAAGGTCACTAAAGATTGTACCAGCAATGTAGTCATCATCCATTTCAAGTGCTAGGTCATTTGTTAAAGGGTAACTAAAGTCAAACTTCAGAAAAAAATAAGTTGTGCAAGTTATTTTGCTTTGTAGCTGTACTCATAATTCTTCCCTTTGTTTGCTGTAAGGAGTTTTTTTCATTTGCCTGCTAGTTTTATGCTCCCTGGGGATCTTCATGTTCACATTTTTTATGACTCTTCTTTTTCCTACAATTCCTCCTGTCCCATGTGACAGTGATGCATCCAGAATCATGTATTCAACAAGTGATGCTTTTTTGTCAAGTTTACAGCAGTAGATCTGTGATTTTAAGTAACTCTCCTTGTCCAGAGAACTCTAATGAATGCTAAGTTTACAGATGACTAACCCCTGAGGGATGAATTGAATGTTTGTTTGTTTTTTTTCTGTAAGGAAACAAACAGCTAGAGTCTTCGCTAACTATAGCACTGGTGATCTGGGGTGATTTGAGTGTTTTTTTTATTATTGTGTGTAGTTCAATAAAATGAAAAGCTTAAACCATTCACTCCTGCTAGCTAGAGACCTAGACACATACCTAGGAAGTGGAAAGTTTTGGATTAGAAAGAGTTGAAACCAGAATGTCAGGCTCAGTAACAAAAGACTGATGCTGCTGTTGCAGTTATTACTCTAAATTAATGGTCCTAGATGCATCACTGTCACATGGGACAGAAGGCAGTGTAGGAAAGAGAAGAGCCATAAAAAATGTGAACACAGTGATCCTCAGGGGCCATAAAACTAGTAGGCACATTAAAAAATAAAACTCCTTACAGCAAACAAAGGGAAGGACATACTAGGGCTACAACTAAAAATTAAAACAGTCTGCCAACATATTTGTTTGCAGAGTTTGACTTTAGTTCCTCTTTTAACTTCAGCAGTGATGTGCTGGTTGAATGGTTTGATCCCAGAGAGCACAAAGGAAAACATACTGTTATCACGTAGCTGCATCATCAGTTGAGTATACAAGATTATATAAGTTCTTAGTCTTAAGGTTCCAAAGATAGTAGTAAAAGTCTAGATTGTGTGCTCAATGTCCGCCATAAATTCAAAAGTTCTTGGAGCACTGTGTGACTCTGAGCAAGTCACTTAACTGCCTCAGTTCTCCCAGGTCACCCCTGAAAACAGGCACTTGTGCCTAGTGGCACTTTTCCGGTTACCAAAAGAACAAAATTAAATACAAGGAGGTCCTTTCTGCATTGCTGGGTACATGCTGACACATTTTGGAAAATCATTAGTTTATTACTCCGGTATGTTGCTTCTCTGTGGTCCTGGGCTGCCACAAGGAATACCAATTGATCTTCAGGACTTGACAACTGCACTCCAGCTATCAACTCCAAACTACCGCCATCATACCTCCTCCTCAGTGGCAGGTAGAACAACACCCTTCGAATCTCTTTTTATTCAGACACCACAGATAATCTTTCCACTGAAAAGGCCTGAAGTACTGCCATCAGCTCACCCTTCAGAATTCACATTATCTTCTTACTTTTCTTAGTTCACAATGAGCTCTCTTAACTACAGAACTCAGGAATGGAAAATGTCAAAAGAAATTTTGAAGTTTTATGCCAAAAGATTTTAAGATCACGGAGCTGCACACAAACATGCCCTCACAGTTCTGCTGCTAGCTTTGCCACTCCTGTGTTAGTCATTTTAACTATTCCGGGTGCCATTTGGATGAAAACTTGCCAATGTAGTATCATCAGTATCATATGGCTACAACAATTAACACATTGAATCAAGAATTGGGAGCTCTAGAGATAGCAGAAATAAAACATTGACCCCTATTGCATGAAAAATAATATCTTAGCATGATCTGGTTCCAATTGTAGATTATGGTAATATTCTTTATTTTAATTCACTGGCTGTTTTCTTGAACAAAAAACATGTTGCAGTGAACAATATTTGTTGTTTTGCTCCTCACAGCTTTAAGACAACATCATTAAGATCTTTATATGACCTTGACTATTCCCCCCTCCCCCCCAGAAAATCATCTATTCTGCAGTGCTTTGAATTTTTCTTATCAAGTTTATCAAAAAATGTACAGGTAGCAAATAACATTATGCGCCATAATTGTCATTATGTTACATAAAGTTCTTTACATTTTAGTGGAAAAAGGGTCAAAACAAAAATAGGTGAACAATCATTTTTTACTTTGGACCAAAGAGTTAAACATCTCACAGGAAACCTCTCTCTTAAAACATAGAAACATAGAATACATTGACAGAAAAAGTCCCAGTGGCCCATTCAGTCTCCCTAACCCTGCTTTTGACCTGTCTATGAACTACTTTTAAAACTTATTACATAACTACTCAATTTCAACCTCTACCTCTACTTGTTTTAATAAACCTGGCTGCAATATGTATTGTACGGTATATTAACATGTATGCCTACATTACCTTGTATATAATGTTTATTTCTTATCAGCATGTAGAAACTATGCAATATTATTATGCTGTTGTATCTATCATATGTCTCTCTCATGTCTTATTGTCAGGCATGGCTATAAAGGGACTACACTGTGCAGGTCACCTAGTTAACAAATTAAAATTAAAAGATACGCTAAATACACTGACACCACCTACTCCAACTTCTCCCCAAACTGGGTGCACTGTGCAGGAACAAATCCTATACCCCGCCAGCTCACTGTGAGATTGTTCCCAAAATGATTCCCCCCAATATTTGACTATGGCAATGTAATCTATGGTGCCTCTCCACAATCTACCTTGGCCCAGCTGGCCCCCTCTTCCAGTGGTAGTAAAGCAGAGACAAGTACACAAACATATGTGTTTACCAGGAATGAGTGGGTGCTTGCGCAAAAATAGTCAGGATGAGGAGAAGCACAAAATGGCAGCACTCAGAAAAATAAACTAAAAGTAAAAAAAAATGAATTTACACATATAGAAAGTCAAGCCATCTGGCTTTATTGCACTACCTGAATCACAGCACTTTTATGGTAGTAAAGGGGACGATGGGATGGGAGAGACAGATATTTTTCCATAAAGAAAGACTGGAACACACTCCTCCTCCTCACCTCTAGTTGCCATCCATGTCATACTGTCACCAGCTTCCTGAGGGGGCAGTTCATGAGACTCAGGCACCGCTGCAGTACAGATCACAGCTATCATGCAGGTACAAAGGAGCTGACTGAAAGATTTGAAGAAAGGGGCAATGGTTACAAAGTAGTAACAGAAACAGAAGCAGTTGCTAGGTCACAGGACAGACACAACCAATTGTATAATCAATCACATAGGGAAAATGTGAACACTAGATTTAACATTGTGACCACTTTTTCTGCCCATACTAGTCATCTAGAACGAATCATTAATGCCCATAGCATGTACTTAGAGGGGACAGAGTTCTGGCAGAAGTAACTGAGGAACCCCCAAGGATGTCATATTGAAGGGCCACCACCATGAAAGATATCTTGGTCCACAGTCATCATACCAGGCCAAGGTCAGCAACTTGGCTACAGAGCAGTGTTGAGGGCTATTATCCGTGGAAGAACTGTACATGCTGTAAATACATCTCACTGAGCAATATTATTACCAACCCACACATAGGCAGGACATATGAGGTCTATCAACTCACCACATGTGACACTGTGGGAGTGGTCTACATTACCCTATGCACATGTGGTGCATTTTATGTAGGAAAAACAATCAGATACTTTATAATTTGTGTGTAGGAAAAACTGCAGATTGAACAGATGTGGCAATATTGCCTATGCTTTTGCTGCTCATGTAAACGAGACCCCCAACCCTGTTGAACACAAGTTCAGTTTTAGAGCAATTGATAAAGTGTGCCTACTCAACAGAGGGGGTGCTTTTAATAATCTGATCCTGCACTATCAGACATTTTGAATTTATAGCCTCAGCACTAGGATGGCCCTAGGTTTGAAAAGAACCTTTGAACTTGCACTATTTTTGAAATAATTGCTAACAGAGTTATTTTGATAGAATTCTGGTCCGGCTATATCATTAATAGCTTTTCTCTTTTGTTTTTCTGACAGTTTGGTTATGCGCAGGGTCAAGATTACGTACCCTGTTTGCAGTGGCCAAGCTGTACTTTTGCTGCACCCATAAGATATATTAAGGCACCATATTCAGCTCCAATAAGACTGCACACAAAGAACTCCAATGAATTATCAAAGGAGATTCAGCTTTATTGATGCATTATGCATTCTGAATCTATATTAGTTAGGGATTAAGATAATTTCATTTTAATGTTTGTCTTTAATATCAATTTATATATATTTTTGGTACATTTATACAATCCATTAGTGGTAACTACACTTCATTTTGCATGGTCACTGCACTTATTTTGCACTTATGTTTTAACATAGTCTGAGGTGATTTGTGGGATTTGCCTCAGTGGATAACGTTGTCAGTAGTGATTGACATTTAAACCCTCTGATTCATCTAGTATCTGCCTTTGATAAAGAAACTAGGATCCAAAACACGTCAGGCATTGTATGTTTCATCTGAGATTTGGCTCCTAAAATAAAATAAAATTTTTGCACATTTTGCACAGCAAAGTCAGCTGAGAGTGGCATATTTTACTTCATGGTGGTGAGTGCCTGATTTTCTGCTGTTTACATTATTGTTTCACTTTCGAGAGCACCACTGACCCTGTGTAGCCGTATTATATTTCATGTATACTTTACTTAAGCAATAAGGCATGACAAGGTGTGTGTTATCGTGTAATAACGTCACTCCTGGGGTGGGTTGAAGCACGAGGAGCTGAGTGCTTCTATCACCCAGGAGTGACGTTATTACACATAACACACACCACACACCTTGGAGTGCCTTATTGCAATTATACAATGGCTCAAGGTTATACAAAACAATAAAAATGTTTTTAGCAGATTTTTAGTGAGGCAGTGTATCTTTGTCTCTGAAAAAAAAATCCATATAATCATCCAAAAAAAAATCACAGTGATGTTATTGTGTAATATTATCACTGTCTCAGGCACACACTGACCAGTCAGAGTCCAGGAAATGTTCTTGCCATTGTATAATACACTGTTTCATGCACAATTGCACATTGTGTAATATTTGCTGTTAGTGATCATTTTAATATTTGTAACTCTCTCTGCTCTTCTCCCTGTACGTACTCAGAAATGGACTGCAGTTCACTGTGCCTTTCTCAGCCACCAAATTATAAATAATTAATTAATCAAATAAATACTATATCTATGTGTATTAACACAGAAATTGTATCAGTAAGCTCAAATTTTTGACCAGGAAAGAAATACTGAGCTGGTAATAGCTCATTTCCAGATGTATTCTGAGAGAAGAGGAAGTAGGGAGTAATAGTGCAGAAAGTTTCAGTATATAATGCATAAGGCGCATGGTAAATGCCATTATTGTATGGTGAAAATACATAAGCTGCAAACTAATCACAGCTAATATACAGTGAGGTTAACCATACGGTAAGGTTCACAGTGAATTGTAACATGCAGGGTAGACAGATCATAGCTCACAGGAACAGTACAGTGTAAGCAAAAAAATGTTAACTGAGCAAAATGGGCAAACTCATATCAGTATTCACTGTGTTACAACATAACATACGAAAGAAAGACAGAAGAAGGCTTTTGGCCCATTGAGACCATCTCTCACTTTATCAGTTGTAATATAACATTATCCAGATACTTCTTTAAGGCTTCTACTCTCTTCATGTTAATTACAATAACTTGGTTAGTCATTCCATGCTCCCAGTGCTCTCTGTAAGAAAAATAATTACTTCTTTCCTCCTTTGAATTGCTGTCCCTGTAGCTGCTTGTCATGCCGTCTGGTGATCAAACCTGGCCACTTAGGGTTTAGACCCTATTTTAAATACAGCTCTTGATCCTTCATAAACTCAAACATGGCTATGAAATAACCTCTTCTTTTTTATTCCAAACTGAACATTCTCACAAATACTATCCTGTCCTCATATGTCATCCCCCACATAAACACACACACACACACACACACACACCATCAGTCTAGTTGCTCTTCTTTACCCCCTCTCCAGTCTCGCCACATCCATCTTGCAATACACCATACAAACACTGGCAGCAGTGTTCCATTTGTGGTTTCACAAATGTTCTGTATAAGGGAATCATGACTTGTTTCAATTTACCAATAAAGTTTCATCTACTACACTTCCAGTATTTGTGCTGTCATTTTTGTTGCTGCCTCACACTTTCATGCCTGTTTCAGATCCTTAGTCATAATTACCACTACATCATGCTCTTTATCCCATTGTAGTTTGGCCATATTCAAATAATATTCTGCCCCTTTTCTCCCAGATGCACAACTTAGCATTTCTGTACATTTATTTATTTGTTTGCTTGTTTATTGGATAAGTACACTAGACGTGACATATGCCTATTTTCAGGTATGACCCAGGAGAGTACAGAACAAAAAAAATACAGAAAATACAATGAGATCAATAATAGACAAGTAGTAATGAAATAATCTTTACAGGATGCTGTGTACTAAGCAGCTGAAGTTGCATAGGTAATCAGACATAGTAAAAGCAGAAAAAAAAATGAACAAGGGTGAATCTCGTGTCTCATTTTGTGCCCAGATAGCTACTTTATCTAGATCCCTCTGAATAGTTCCCATTCTCTCCCAACAGTCAACCCCCACACCTAATTTAGTATGTTATGCAAACTGAATTACGCAGTTATCGAAATTGTCACTTCCTTTATGTAGATGATGAACAATGATCAATATTGGGCTCAGTACTGATCCCTGTGGATCATCACTTGTTACTTGTCCTTCGCTTGATAGAACCCCACTTATTCTTATCCTTTGCTTCCTATTATGTAGCCAGCTGGCAAATCATTTAACTTTTCTTTGTATTACTAATGCCAATCAGTTATTATTTACAAATCAGCTTGGCATGTGATACCATATCAAAGGCCTTACTGAAGTCCAGACACAGCATCCACTAGTGAACTCCTGTCCAGGGTTTTGTAAACCAGCTCATAAAATCTCAGTAGGTTGACCAGGCATAACATCCACCACGTGAACCCATTCTGCATGGAAGCCATATAACTTAGATCATTTCATTCTTTTTCTATGCTCTTATGAAATATTCCATCATTTTCTACAAAAACGATACTAAACTTACTGGACTGTACTTTGCAATTTTACCCCATCCCCATTTTAAATAATGGTACCACTAATGCCTCCCACTAATTTTTTTGTACATCTCCATTTCTCAGAGAATTTGAATATATTCTTCAGTAGCTCTGCCATTTTCAGTTCCTTTAGCAGTTTAGGATGTATGTTTCCTGGCCCAGCTGATTTTTTTGTTCTTATACAGTATTCCTTATCTTCTTCAATACTTTTTCCCTCATAAATATTCTTTTGCATATATCCTCATATACTTGTTCACCTCTTTTTGTAATACAAGCACTTGAATTTCCATTTTTGCTGAATATACAGCAGAAGTGCTTGTTTAACTCTAAGGTCTCCTTCTTTGGGTCTAGCACCAAATAGCCATCAGCTCTTGGCAAGTGTACTGTATTATGTGTGATTCCTTGACCCTTTTACACACTTATATAATTCCTTTAAGTTTCCCTTCTTTGGATATATCAATCCCTTTTCTAGTTGTTCTATTAACTATTGCTATCATGCCACATTAAACTGTAGACCTCATACAGGGTCGGAATTATGTTTTATGAACTTTTAGAGCAATGGGGCCCATGAGGGTCCTATCTGTAAACTGAGTCCCCCTTCCCATTATAAGTCAATGGCAGTGATACCTGAGCTACTGGTGAATATTAAGGACCTTGCTATGTGAGGCAGTGCAACAGGAAATGGCAAATAATTAAAACGTATTGAGCTGCTGCCAACCCCCAGATGTAGACAGATATCTAAGGTGATGAGGGTGCAAAAATCCATATCCAGTACAGTCGTATCTTCAATATATCAATGTTATTTCTCAGCTGATGATCTAGGCATTACATCACCCTCTACATCTCACCTTTCATCTGGAAGGCTTCTTCAGGAGATTGCTTATGAATGTAGTATGCCTTTTTCTCAAGTTTCCTCTTACATCTCTTAACCCAGAAGTAAATAAAATATAAGCCTGGCCACCATTTTAAAGAGTTATAGAAGTCAGTTTTCTGTGCAACAGCACTTCCAGAAGCTATTAGGCATGTAGCTACATCACAATATGCTGGTGTAAGAATATGTATCTAGCCATTGGACATAGTCTGCCATTAAATGGTTAGCTTCTGCTTTGGTGCACTTTAGATACGTTTCTATGAATACAGCTTTTTTCCCTCCAGGGGTAACAACTTGGCTAGTAGGAGGTTTTGCGTTCCGAGTGCGTGTTATTTTTGCACTATAACCACTGGAACAACTGCCAGGAATTATCAATAATACTTCAACTGCTACACTGAATCTGGAATCTCAGATTTGGTGCAGCTAAATGCCAGGTGCTACACTTTGGGAGGAAAACAGAAGCAGGATCTGCTCACTGTGTCGGACTCCTCTTGCTGCAGTGGAGAAGGAAAATGATCTCATGTTCATAATAGACAAAAGGCTAATGCATGACATATAGTGTACAACCACTGTCTTGAAGGCTGGCAGAATGCTGGGGAGGCAATAAAGGAGTAGGAGATCAGCAGAGCAAGGGAAGTAATCCTGCCACTAACCTGGAATGCTGCATGCAATTCTGATCTCCTCAATACAAAAGGGATATTTAAGCAATCAGGAAAGAATGATGTAGGATAATCAAAATGATCTGGAGTATGGGGCACAAAAGCCACGAGGAGAGGCTGGTGGCCCTTAACGTGTTCACTCAGAAGAAAAGTAGGCTGAGAGTGGACAGGATCTTATTCTCCATATACTAAAAGGTATCAACAAGACCAAACAAACAGAGACATTTAATCTTCTGTTTTATAGTAGTACACAGGGAGGCACCCTAAAGCTCAGAGGCGGTAAATAGATGGGTAATGTTAGGAGGCTCTTTTTTCCCCATAGGGTGATGTACCTATGGAACAGCCTACCACTGGAGACAGTGAATATGCCTGGACAAATACCTGCTTATCAAGGGACTCACAGGATACCCTGGGTAGTACAGTGGGTAGGTAATTCCAATAATATAGTATAGATCAAATATGTTCACAGCGTACTTATTCATCCTTCTTTACAAGGCGGGGGGGGGGTGCTGACCTGATGGACCCAGATTCTCTTCCATCCTTAAATTACTATTATTATAACACTGTATTTACATTTGTATTGTAAAGCATTTCCCAAATATCTTCTTAGCACCTTTTAGTTTCCAAAATGTGCTTCCCCAAAACAAATTTTCCTACTGCAATTTTGGAGTTGAGTTCCTTCTTAGTAACTATTTTGAATCCATCCCAAGTTGGTAGTGGCTGAAAGCTGCCATTTTAGGGCTGTTTGATAGCCTACAAGAAATCAGTCATGGTACAGTTGCAGCTAAAGACATAGTCAGGTATTCCCTGAAATTCCTGTGTTATCTGTAGAGAAATTCCCTGCTCGCCTGCAGTAACACTGTGGACCACCAGAGACAGTCTCTTTAGAAATATTGCTAAAATATCTGGAAATATATGTCCGTATCTATGGCTGCAACTGTAGTGTCACTTTGATTTCTAGTAAGCAGGTGGCCACATCTCAAAGCCGTCATCACATTTAACACTAATTGTCACTCTTGTCGGAAGTCACACATGCAAGTTCATACTGTAGATTAAATGTGTAGCGCACTTGTTCTTCTGGATGGTGTTCAGGCTGTGTGCATAGTAAGGAGAGGCAGGAGTTTAGCTCTCAGAGATTAACCAATTTTAATTATGGCAGTGGAAGAAAGAATATGTAGAAAGACAGCTGTGCAAACATTAAAATGGCATTTGTATACTCCACATTCCATTGCTTAGTGTTACTAATAGTAAAACAACATTCCTCTACTCTGTGCTGCATTTCGTAGTGTTACTTACGTTAGGTGATCACCACACACTCTTATTAGTACTCTATAGCCATGTGTCTTAGACTCTGAAGGCAATCTTAACATGTAATAATACTCCGTCTTAAACTTACAAGAATAGTCCGTCTTAAACTTTAATAATCATATACAGTTACTTTGGTCCTAAACATCAAATTCTAACCATTAGAAATCAGGATATGTACTATCTCTACATGGAGGCAGCTTTTTTTGAAATATATATTAGAGTTTGATCAAAAGGCTAATTTTAGTGCATGACTGTTCAAAAATTTGCAAAAAGAAACCTGAGTACTGGGCGTGAATTGCAGTAAGGCAAGGATATCCACAGACATAGGGTAGAAGATGGTGAGCTGAAGAATCAGGCTGAAAGACATGGATTGAAAACCGTGGGAATAAGATGGAGCTATCTGGATTGGTTGAAAGAATCAAAACATCTGGGCCTTTCTGTAAACCAAAGGAAAGAAAGGACATTCAACCTCTCCAGACTTCAGAACCTCTGAGATAGAACTGGAACATCTAGACAACTTAAAACAACCAATGCATCTGTGCCTTTTTGGGAACCACAGGAAAGAACTGGATGCTTAACCTCTGGACTTTGGAACCTAATGACTTTGAAACCTCTGGACTTCAGAACCTTGCGGACCTACTTTGGACCACAGGAAACTTACAACCTGAAAAGGAAACAGAACCTTAGCTCTACCATACCCTAGTTAATGAAGCAGGGTGACTCCTACACAACATAGTTCTCTCTGGGGGAGTTGGAATCAAGGATCTGGGCATAACACTGCCCTGTCACCTACTATAACTAAATGATCAGCCCCTTCATGTGGTCCTTGCACAGAAAGAAAACTTGAGTATCTGCAAATTTTGGACTACAACCTGAGTGTCCAGCATCCTTACTGGATCAATGCTGATGGGACTGAACTCAGAGTCAACACATGTAGTAAGTTTGTACTTGTTCAGTATTTGAGCATACATAGAAACATAGATTTTGACGGCAGATAAGGACCGCTTGGCCCACCCAGTCTGCCCATTTCCCTACCTAATGGATAAGCTGCAGATCCTAGTTAGCCAGCAGCCTACTTATTCCTATCCCCACCCCCTAGAATTGCCTTATGACTGTCCCATGCATGCTTGAATTCCACCACTGTTTTTGACTCCACAACCTCCTCCGGAAGGCCGTTCCATGCATCCACAACCCTTTCTGTGAAAAAATACTTCCTTAAATTACTCTGAGCCGCCTCTATCTTCAAATTGTGCCCCTTGTTCTTGCACACTCTTTTTGAAAGATGCTACCCTCTTGGACTTTGCTGATTCCTTGAGGTACTTAAAGTTTCTATCATGTCCCCCTCCCTCCTTTCCTTGAGGCTATACATATTCAGCTCCTTAAGTCTCTCTTCATATGTCTTCCGGTGCAGACCCTGCACCATTTTAGTGCCCTCCTCTGGACAGCCTCCATCCTGTCTATGTCTTTGCGGAGATTGGGTCTCCAGAACTGCACGTAGTACTCCAGATGGGGTCTCACCAACTGTCTGTACAGAGGGATAATAACTTCCTGTTTTCTACTGGTGATGCCTCTCCCTATGCATCCCAGTATCCCCCAAGCCCTCCTTGCTGCCCTCTTACATTGCTTACCCACCTTTAGGTCATCTGATATGACTACCCCAGGTCCCTTTCCATTTTTTGTTGTTAGTATCTCACCCCATTGTGTACTCTTCCCTGGGTTTTGTTTCCCAGGTGCATTACCTACACTTCTTAGCATTGAATCTAAGCTGCCATACATTTGACCATTCCTCTAACCTTGCCAAGTCCCTTCTCATCCTTTCCACCTCACCTTGTGCATCAACTCTGTTGCAGATCTTTGTGTTATCTACAAAGAGACATACTTTTCCTTCCAGTCCCTCTGCAATGTTGCTTATAAAGACATTGAAGAGGACGTCCTAATACTGAACCTCCGGTACCCACTAGTAACCCCATTTCTTCAGAGGACTCCATTTACTATTACTCTCTGTGTCCTGTTCTCAGCCATTCTTTACCCAGGCTGTCATCTTGGGACCCACTCCCAGGCTGGTTAACTTGTATATTAATCTTTGTGTGGGACTGTGTCAAATGCCTTGCTAAAGTCTAGGTAGGCCATGTCCACAGCCCCTCCCTGATCTACTACTTTGGTCACCCAGTCAAAGAAATCTATCAGATTTGTCTGGCATGACCTTCCGCTGTAAATCCATGCTGCCTTGGGTCCTGTGCCCTCTGGCCTCTAGATACTCAACAATTCTTTCCTTCAGAAGTGATTCCATCATTTTCCCTACCACTGAGGTTAAACTAACAGGTCTGTAGTTTCTTGCTTCTGCCTTGCTCCCACTTTTGTGAGGGGAATCACATCTGCTCTCCTCCAGTCCTCGGGTACCACCCCATCCTCCCATGATTTGTTAAAGAGGGGTAGTTAGTGGTGTCACTAGTTCTACCCTTAGTTCTTTTAGAATTCTGGGATGAATCCATCAGGCCCCATTGCTTTGTCCACCTTCAGTTTGAAGAGTTCTTTCAGAACCCTTTCTTCTGTAAATGGGCTGGTATCAACTTCTGTATCCAGAGTGTTTCTGCTGTTTGTTTTAGGTACCTCCCTCTTCCTTTGTAAATACTGAGCAAAAATATTTGTTTAGTATCTCTGCCTTTCACAGTCACCCTCTGCCCACCCTCCCTCCCCTTTATTAAGCCTCACTAACCCTCCCTTGGTCTTCCTTCGCTCCCTGATGTACCTATAAAAGGTTTTATCCCCCTTCTTAACTGAGTTGGCTATCTTTTCCTCGGTTTGGGCCTTTGCTGTTCTGACTGCCTTCCCAGCATCCTTTTGCTTTAACTGATACAGTTCTCCGTCCTGCTCCTTCTGTGATTCCTTGTACTTCCTGAATGCTTTCTTTTTCTCTTGAACCTTCACTGCCACTTCCTTTGAGAACCACAGTGGTTTCTTACATCGTTTTGTTTTGTTTATTTGCTTCACACAAAGGCTCGTTACCTCTGTGATGGCAGTTTTTATTATTCCCCATTGTTCTTCCACCCCTCCTTCCTGCCCATTTGCTAGTGCATTCCTTAGGCACTCACCCATTTTGGCAAAGTCAGCCCTCCTAAAGTCCAGTACTTTTGCCTTTGTATGGCTTGACTCTATTGCTGTGTTTATTATGAACCATACTGCTCGATGGTCGCTAGACAGTCATGGCCATGCAGATCTCATTAAACATTCAGTGTACAGGTATTTTCTAAATATGCAGGGCAATTTGGATGCTACTTCTTTAACTGTAACCAAACATGCAATGAAACAAAGATACAATTTGGTTAAACGTAAATCATGCACTGTCTCTTTAAATGTCAATGAAAAGTCATTTTCACCATTAACTGCAGTTTCTGGTCTTTAAATTAGTTACTTATACTGGCCATCCTCTGAGGAAGTGTTTTTTTGTGCTGGGAATGAATGTAGTGTGATTTGGTTGGCTATATGGGCTGTGATGGTGCCCCCCCAACACTGGGGTTTCATTTAAATAGATTTAAAGAAAGTCTGCTTCCTCTTTGCTGAGGCCACTGGCCTGGATCTTTATTCTCTGCCCCTTGATGGGTATTGGCACCTCTTCATACACAATGATTGAACAGGTCATCATCTTCCATCTCTTCCCCTAAGGGGAGAGAATCGATTATGGCCACCACTGGCCTGGTACTGCTGAGATTGGAGGCCATGCCTGGGATCTTGGCTTGCCCCTCCATATGGCATGGAGCTGTTCCCAGGTGCTAACCAGTGCAATACTAATAAAAACAATCAACAGTTTTCAATGGCAGTTAGCACTGCACGTTGGCCCACCGACTCTCTCTCACCACCACTGATCAAGAACTGAAGTGGGTAACAGTGAGCCTGCATTGAGGAGACTTACTGGCTTCAACACTCTCACTGCTGCTTCTGTGAGGACCACAGCTCTGCCTGTCTGGATGAAACTCTTTTCATTGCTTCCACCCAAACTGCCACAATTTTCCCAACTGCGCTATACTGCTGCCACTTTCTGGACCACAGAACTTCACCGTAACTGACCATACCACCAACAAACTGTATTGCTGAACTCTGAGGCCCCTCTAATCATGGCAGCCTGGGACTGTTGCTGCTGCTGCTGGAGGAGGCGAGGAACCAATGACTACATCAGACTGGCCACAACACAGAAGCGGAACCTGAAGGCAATAGGCAAGTCATTCCTGTTCTTCCCAGCCAGTCAGTTACTCTCTGCCTTACACAGCCTCTTTTCTCTGTCCTGGCTGCATTTCAACTGACTTTTCTGCTTCAGATGGGCTGGTGGTTCTGAGTTGAAACACCCCCAGGAGCACTCTTCAGAATGCTTCAACTGAGCATTCACTCCTGCTGCCACAGTCCATGGAGAATTCTTGATAAGCTGTGCAGGCCTAAGGGTAAATGTTGGACAAATTAAAAAAAATATATATATTCTTTACATGGGTAATTCCCACACAGTGCAGCTTACTAGCATTGGTGCCCCATTTCCTGTAGGCCCCAGGGGACACAACTCCAGATAATTACAAATGGGCATATAATCTGAACTACCTTCTTGCCCTCTAAAGGTGATCACTCAGTGACAGGGTTCTGGCACATTGGAGCCAAAAGGGGGCATGAACTGAAGGTGACAGGAGAGATATGAGGAAGTTTTTTTTCACAGAGAAGGTGGTTGATCCATGGAATGGCAAACTGGCAGAGGTGGTAAGAGCCAAGACCATGAATGGGTTCAAGCATGGTTGGGTTACACACCAGCGACCTGAGTTTGGGAATAAACTCAGATTACTGTGGGTCAGTGGGGGAAAGGCCCAGATAAGATCAAGCATCCCCCTGGCAGTTCTCAGATTGGGGTGTCAGGTCTTTCCCAGCATTTGGCTGCCACATGATGGAGGCCTGATGGTAGTGCCATGTATAGGAAGCAAGATGTAGATCAGAGGGGATAGACAGAGCTGCAGTTCTGAAATGCATGCAGGTCTCCACTCGCATAGTCTTCCATGCTGCCTCGGTTTTGGGAAGAAATACCAGAGGAACAACAAGCAGATCGGGGCTTCATGAAGCCATTTGAGGACACCTTGACCCACCCCTTTCACTCCAATGTATTCATCACTTCTGGATGTGAGTACACTGGGGGGATGTCCCTCTCCTCCCTTGCACTGCCACAGGGAGAAATCCATAGGAGAACTAGCTCCCCATCATGGAGGACAGTAAAGGGATGGTCAGAGGTGCCCCAATGAGAAAGTGGCTAACTAGCCACCCCGGTCTGGCTCAGGGCAAGATAAACATCTCTATGGGAAAAAAATGCATGGCTGGGTAAGAGTAAGGGGGCTGATAATTATGCTTGGGGGGGACTAGAACAATTGAAGATGCATCGGGGGTGAAAGCCTGTCTACACAGTAGGTCACAGGGTAAGGTAGAAAATCAAAATAGGACAGACTGGATGGACCCGGTGAGCTTTTTCTGCTAATAAGGTCTATGTTTCTATGTTAAAATATAGAAATGACAATACAATTTGTAAACAAAAACATCAAACAAAATTTTCAACCATTACACATACAGTCTGAATATTCAAGGAGGAATCTGAATAACTGGATGTTAAAGAGAGAAATGTTGTTACAATTGATAAAAGCAGGGGGCAAACTATAATTAGGAATTTCTGACCCATGTAGGTAAATCTATGAGGTACTTTAAACTGAAATATATCTTGTAATCTTTTTTATGTTATTTTTATTTAAAAGTTGCAATCATACAGGATAGGTTCCCTAAGAAGCAAGTCTCATTTACAGAATGTCCCATGCTGAATTTAAGACAAAGTACAACAAACAATAAACTAACATCAGCATCTCGTACCAAAATAATTCAGTAATCAAGAAAATAATTCAGAAATAGTATCAGACATTAATCCAAGAATAATCTTGTGAAGAAAGATTCCTGATTTAAATTTGTGTCTATAATCAAAGAAAAGACAACAAAGTGAATAATACTGTGCACAATGATGTGTATGAGTTAGTAAACCAGTAATAAACCATTATATAATATTCTGTGGAACTCTCTACCTCTCCCAATCCATTTAGCCACCTCTCTCTACTCTCTGTCCTCCTTCCTGCATAGCCTCTCCTCCCACACCTGCAATTGTATCCTGTAACCTCATCTAATTTCTCCCCTATATCCAATCTACTGTCTCTGCCCCATCTCTTACCCTCCTTCCTTTCTTTAAACCACCCCTTCTCTTCCCTGTTCCTCCTCCTCTCACAACCCTATCTATACCCCTATCCCATTCCCTCTACTATCTCATCCTACCCCCTCCTCTCTGCCCGCCTTTTCCTACTCCACCCCTTTTTCTCTCCTCCTCCTCCACCTCCTCTCATAACCCTTTCCTTACTCCTAATCCTTCTGCTCATCTATCTCTCTCTCCCCTACACAAAACCCACCTTTCTTTGTCCTTGACCATAACTCTGTTTCTATGTTTCCCCTCAAGCCTGCTTTCTCTCCCCCCCCCCATTATGACACGCATCGTCCTACTACTAGCCAGTGCTGGCACACATTCAGCTTGCAGTTATAATTTTCAATGCAGTGGTGCGTGCTTTATAAGTTCTCACACTGTTTGATTATCTGTTTATTCATTTGCATGGGTTAAATCCATGTACACAGTTTACTGTACATAGTTGCTTTCATATTTTTCTCTCTGCTGTTTACATTTGTAACACGTTGTTTTCAACCCTATGTATTTTTAACAGTACTCCTCTTCCCCTTCCCCCAGGACACATCTGGAAATGAGCTCTTGTTAGTTCAGTATGTCTTTTCTGGTGAAACTTTTAAATAAATATACTATCATAGGTAACTTTGATCCTGGATAGTGCCCTCTGCTGCTGCTGAAAAAAAACAGAATCCCATAGTCAATGGCCAAGGACAAAAAAACTGTAGGACAAAAGCCTTCTAGATTCTGGGATGATATTGTTTGGTCCTGTATAACATTCCTAATCCCTGGTGGATTATTTTAACCATTTGACATACAGGGCATGTGTTGTTCAAAAGACAGGACATTATCCACCATCACACCCAAATACCCAAATTGTTTAACTAATTCCACAGTCTCCCCACAATGGTCACTCACACCACATTCAGCTATAAATATGGTCTTTTATACCACATTCACAGTGGATGGGATTCATTGGGCCAGCAAAAAAAAACTTTATTTTTTAGTATTTAGTTCTAGTTTGTGTGTAATAAACCACTCTTACAGGTGGTCAAAACCATCTTATGTAGTTCAGTGAGATTTATGCCCCTAATAAAAATTACAGCTTTATCCACAGAAAGTATTACCTCAGTAGATGAACAGACTGTAGACAATGAATTAAAAATATGGGAAAATGAAGGGGTCCCAATATTGACTTTTGAGGTACCCCACAGGCAATCAAATGAAAGTCAGAAGTTATGTTAAAAATCATTGTCCCATGTTTTCTAGTCATTAAATATTTTTTGAACCATGCAGGAACCCCATCAGAAAAATAGACTTGTGACAAGGAAGGCATCAATAAATCATGATCTGGAAGATCAAATGCCTTGATGAGATCCACAAACACTGAGCCCACATAATAACATAAATAAATGGCCTGATGAACAGTTTGTGAACCTCACCAAGGCAGTCTCTGCATTATATTGCAACTGAACCCATTCTGGACCTTTGTTAATAGCCCATATTATGGTTCAGATGGCCACTATTTGTTCATTGAGGCCATAGCAGGCAGTCCTTTAGGTAAGCTGATTTCATTAGGAAGATGTAGTTTAAAAGATTAGTTCAATTGCAGTTGCCTAACATCCAGATATTGGGGGAAGGTTCAGGAGGAACATGAGGAAGTGCCACTTTACTGAAAGGGTGTTAAACGAGAACAAAATACCTGAAGCACTGGTCCATGCAAAAATGGTGGAGAGCTTTAAGAGGGGTGGGATAGGTACAAAAGACTTGTTATGGGATAAGGGGAGGACAGGGGAGGGGGAGAGGTCGATCATAATCCCCTACAGGAGGAATGTTCAAGCTCACAGGGCAGACCGGATGGACTACAAGGCCTTATTGTGCCAGCAGTTTTCTATGTAAAAATTATGGCTAGTTTATAGTTTGTGTAGTATATATCTGTTAACCACAACTGTACTTACTTAAGCAATAATAACTGAGACGCTGGTCATTTCTGAGGGATTAACAACCATTTGGGGGGATGGGTGGCCCAAGGTGCAGCCTTTGGCCACCTCCCTCCAACCAGCCATTAATCCAAAGGAAATGGCCAGCTTTGAGGCTGGTATTCTGATTGTAAGTCTAATTGCAATAACAACTTTCATTTTTGCCATTTCTCTTTAGCTTCATTTAGGTTTTAGCTGTGTGGCACGAGCCGCGCATGCCACACAGCAACAGTTGGCAGCAGGACAGGTCATTTCTAAGATGTTAATGACCAATCCAGTTGTCAATCAGGAGCCTCACTAGGTTCATTAACAATTAATTAGATTTATAATGTTCAGTATTACATTACTGTACAACAAAATTCAATACCCAGAGTAACCACTGTACAAAATAGAAGTTAAAGCAGCACAAAGGAAGATCCAAAGGCATTCACTGTCAACAGAGTTCCAGTAAAAAGTACAAAATGACTACCTAAACATGCAATAAACATTCAAACAAACTGACAGCATGTGTAAACTTTTAGCCATTTTAGATTTCTTGCTGTTCTTTGCTTTTGTGTTTTACAACCTATTTTTGGCATCGAAAGTAGAGGAATTTGGTGTTGTCTCAGATACTCAAATGATTTCCGCTGCTTTACCTGTACTGAAAAGTAGGTTTTCATATGCCTTTCCAAATGAGTTTCCTTACAGGATGAAACATATATTTGAATGTGAATTCTGTCTTTTAGAATTAATGGACTGCTGTCTGATAGTTTATCATCTGCATAGGCCTTTACTTCAGTATTTGAAAAACACAGGACAGAAAAATGAAACAAGGAGAACAGGATAAGTCGTATGAGAAAAGATTGTTAGATCTGAATCTGTACACACTGGGTGACAGAAGGGAGTGGGTTGACATGATAAAGACATTTAAGTTTTTAAATGGAAGAAACAAAGTAGAATGCATGGATTTACTTAAACTCAAAGCAGACACTAGCATGAGGGACATCTCTATGACATTTGTGGGATGAGTTTTCAAAAAAGGATGTCAGAAAGTATTATTTCACTGATAGGATGGTGGAAAATTGGAGCAGGCTCCCAGAGAAACTAGTGAGTGCCAATACTGTAAATACATTTAAGCATACTGTGGATGGGATATAAATATAGGAATTGTGAAAAACGAGTTGGGGGGTTAAACATGGGAAATGAGTGATTGTTCAATACAGTACAATTTACAAATTAGATAGAATGTGTCAGATTTGATGGTTTGTGGGGCCTTTATCTGCTGTAAATCATTATGTAATTATGTTTTTGCAGAACTTGTTACTAAATATGTCCTCAGTCTGTGGACTTGTGCCATTCAAGGCGCTTGGCCATGGGTTAGAAATGTTTAATGCACACCCCTTATATCTTATTGCTTACTTGAGACATGCCTATAGCCTCCCTGCATGCCCTTTTAATTGTCTTAGCTGCGTGTCCCCTGTCTGCTGGTTGTTGCTCTTTACTTAGTGGAAGGCAAGCATGCTTTTACTCATTAGATGGTGGCTGAATGAAGTAGAGTGTAGGCTGAGCTTTGCATCCAGTGCAGGACTGCTTTCCTACCCTAGTGGGGATGTCGGGTGGGAGGGGGTGCCATGAGGGTTGGCAGGTGGGGGTTGTATTAACTATACTGAGTTGGATTATGGAGAGGAGGGTGGCCATAGGAATGCTATGAGGGTGAGGGGGGGAAGGACTTTTGTTTTCACACTGTATGGCTATTAGACATTATTTTATGAGAACTTTGCTGGGGACAGAAGAGGGTAGGTCGTACTGTTGAGGTTAACGTTGCCTTCTCACCCAAAATACAAATACCACAAATAGTCCCCTATTCATGATGGGCTCCTGAATATTTAGAAAGCCTGCTATTTGTGGTACTTGGGGAAATGACTGCACAGCCCTACAGTATACCAGTACCATCTGACATCCCCCCAGGAATGAATTAATATTAGCATATCCTCTCACCAGCTCAGAAGAAGGTCCTCAGGATTGCATAAGATGGGGCCATAGTGGCCCCCATTGCTGTACCCCTGAGGCAGAGGAAGACGATGTCAGTAATCACAAAAAAGTTGAACTTGAGAATACATTCCAAGGCCTGGAGGAGGAAGTCAGATGGCACTGTGGTATTTGTAGTCGGCTGATTAAGATAGTGGTTCATACAGTAGCATGTATCGCCAACTCCTGCAAGTTGCTTTTTTATTTATTTTACCAGGGGGACGCTCCATTGAGCAATGCCCATTTACAAGGAGGTCCTGGTTAGGACAGCTAACAGTACAAAAAAGTGAAATGACAGTATATGTGTGTGTGTGTGTATGTGTGTATATATGTATATATATATATATATATATGTGCACGTGTATATATATATATATATATATAATACAAAACACATAATCCAGAGATTAAAGTTAGATCATAAAACAGATCACCAGGTGTACTCCAATACAGAGACTAGTAACAGCACTAGTAGATAAATACAGGTTTTGCAGCAGGAAGAATACAACAAAAATGCAGTGGCTTTCAAACAGTACCACACAGTTTACAGAGTGATTCATTAGCATACACATTTGTCAACATAACATTAACCAAGGAGAACCTTGAAATAAAAGGGTCTGAGCAGCAAATGTAGTTTAAGCAGTTCCTGCAGGCCATTCCAGGCTGTGGGGCAGCCTAGCTGAAAGCCATTTTACTGTATTTTGAGTAGTGCCTTGGGACATTAAGCAGAATAGCGCAGTGCTTTCTTAGAGCGCACAACCCCCTAGATTTCTAAAGGAGACTTGATATATATGGAACGTTCTCTCTATGTAGTAGTAGTAAAAATATTTATTTATACAGGAATAAAAATATTTTACGATACACCATTAGGTCAATAAATGTCCTGTTTACAAGGTGTCCATATAGATGGATAAGTCAATTAAGAAACATTACATATAAAGGTAATGGACATACAAACATATAATATAGATTACATTTATCAAACTATACCCAATTTACTGGTTATTTGTACACAGGTTGTTGGTATGGTTTCTATGGTTAGAACCCTGGGGCCAGATATTCAAATATGCGCAAAGCAACGTGCCAGACTTTGCACTATGCCTTGTGACTGCCAGGGTGCCCAAAGATGCTATATTCAGTGGAACAGTGCCCCGGCACTATTTGACCAAATATAGGGCCATGTCATCCCAGCGCCAAGACATTTAGTGTTTCCTGACAGGGCTCCTGAGGTATGCCCCCAGAATGGATAGTGCCGGAGCACTGTTACAAATATTTAGAACAACCTATCCAAATGAGCCCATTGGGCATGCAAGGCACTATGATTGCCTGCTGGAAGTAAAGAAAAAAAAAACAACCTCGGTGGCAGCCAGTGGTCCCCCACTCACCTGAGCATTGATGCACCCTGTCCTATAAATAAGAGGCAAGCTCCCCGCCTCTACATATGGCAGTCAGCTGAGAGTGTGTGAGGAGGGCTGTGCCAGTCACTGTATGCTCCCGCGGCACAGCAGATAATGCTCAGGTGAGTGGGGGGGTGCCTAGTGCCATGGTGGGGGACCACTGGACGCCAGGGAGGTTGTTTTTTTATACTTCTGGTCTGACAATCAGAAGGGAAGACCACTAGCACCAGGGATCATTTTATTTACACTGGGGATGGTGATCGGGGGGGGGACCTCTAGCACCAGGGATCATTTCATTTACACCAGGGATGGTGATCAAAGGGTGGGGCCCATTCGCACCAGGGATCAATTTCATTTACACTAGGGATGGTGATCAGAGGGGGCAGACACTAGCACATGGGATCATATTATTATATTATTTTACAGCATAGGCCGGCAATCAGTGGGTGGGTGGGGACCACTACCACCAGGGATCTTATTATTGTACAGCATGGGCCAGCGATCTGCGGAGGGAGGACCACTACCACCAGGGATATATTAATATACAGAATGGGTCAGCGATCAGCAGGGAGGGTGCCAGGCACCACAGGGGGAAGTTGTGCTCCCTCAGTAGCCAACCAGTTAGGTGGCTGCCTTACCTTCGGCAGCCACTAGGGTTGCCTAGAGTTAAGTCAGGGTTTTGTTAGGCAGTATTTGTGCTGTGCTAAAAGACTGCACTAAACCCTTTTGCACAATGCAAAGCTGCCGTATACGGCGTACCACACTTGTTCATGATCATGCCCCTCCACTTTCCTTCATGCATGCATTATGATTTTTGCACAGGCACTAACCTTCTTTGCTCATGCAATAGCCCCTTTTGAATACGAGGATCCAGTGCAAACCTCGGTTCACACTGGCAAAGACCCGCTGGCGCCTGTGCAAACTTTTATATATCAGGCTCCTCAAGTCTTTGTCTCATATGAGATCCTGTACAATAGAAATTAACTTAAGGACCCCTTTGGGACAAAACAATCTGTTCTTAATATCAGTTTGTCCTTAACATGCAGGTTGCACTTTATGTAAGAAATTGGCATAGAAACCACAAAAAATTGTCTTTAATATGATGATGTCCTTAATATGCTGTGTCCTTAAAGTTTTACTGTAGTTTATTCAAAATAGCTGAGTCTTAGACATACTGTAGCTCGGTGTACTGATGACTGTTTCTTGAAGGAAGAAATCAATATTCTGAAATACAGAACCTATCTCCAACACTGTTGGACAACCAGGTGGGTTCTCGAGAGACGTATGAGTTTTATTCAGCATGTAAAGCACTGGAATTACAGGGTGATTGATCCTTTAAATAATTCCTTAAGTGAATGGGATCTACCTCTAACATCAGTCCTGATCTATCAAGGAGTTGATCTTAGTTTTTAATTCAGCAGTTAGGATATATTTGCATTTCCTATAACAGCTGGTGTTCTCCAGCTGCCTAAGGACCTCACCATGACACATGTCTCCAGACATGACCAGAACATTCCCACCCTTATCCATCAGGTTGATGAGAATATCATCCATCTTGTGTCATTTCAGCAGGGGCCAGCTTTCAAGGGCAGAAATGTTGTGGTATGCTATAAATTCATTAGAAGATACAACATAACATATTGATGTCCTGGCATATTAGTATCTGAAATGTCTGAATAGAATCCTTAGTGGACAGGCAAGGATTAAAGGTGAACATCAGTTTAAAGCTGTGTGTGCGTGTGTGTGTGTGTGTGTGTGTGTGTGTGTGTGTGTGTGTGCATGTATGTGTGTACACAGTGGGATCATCTTTTGTACCATAATTCCCTGCATAGTCTTGCATTGTGGTACATAATCTATTGAAATATTCGCCTTGCTCCTCAATCAGTTGTATGAGGATGCTGTTATTTATTTCTGGATCCATACTTGATTATGACCAAAGGCATCTTCTTAGGATGCAGCATGGTGTAGTGGTTAGAGCACCAGCCTGGGAACTGTGAAATCATAGGTTCATAACTCAACAAAGCCAAATTCTTGCTTTGTGACTGTGGGCATGTAATTTCATCTCCCCCAGCTAAGGAAATGAATAGCAGCAAGACGTTACTGGAAGTGAGATGTTGCATCTCAGCTGGGCTAGCTGGGGTAAATAAATGATAAAATACCAATAATTAAAATTATAAAACAAAAATCTTCACTGTTGTTTCCTGTTGTGCTGAATACTTGTAAACTGTCTCTGTCAATGTCCATCAGCAGCATGGCATCCACACCACTTGAAATGCAAGCAAAGTCCAGTTCAGAAATGGTGTTATTAAACCCTCCTATTGTGGAAACAGGATTTGTACTTGGGGTTTCTGAATCTGTGAAGAAAATTTTCAATTTTTTGGAAGAATTTTTACTAATCAGAGGTGACTTGGAATTTATCATCCACTGGGGTTGGGATGAAGCTAAATCCTTTAGAAAGAACTTGAATTTGTGTATTTACAAAGAAACATAGAAATGTGTAGGCAAAAAAGACCTGTGGTCTACCCAGTGTACCCAAGGGTTCTAGCTAATAGGAGTGACAATTTATGTGAAACAATCTGTACTTATCCTTTATCAGTGGACTTTGAAACTAAACCAAACAAGATTTCAAATGAAAGCAGTGCTACATAAAACCCTTTCCCACCTTACACTGCATTGTTTTGGCCAAAGCCCAATTTGCATGCCAAATTGCCAATATGTTTGAGAGTCTTTTATTGAAAATGTTAATAATGTTTACACAATTTGAGGGAAAAGCATAAAAAAGTTACAGAAAATTGTGGAACACATCAGTTTTTTCATATAATGGTGAAAATTGTAGATTCTGCAATAAACTTGCAGGTGCAAGTTTTCCAGTGTCTCTGCTGATGATCACCCATAAGCCTTACTAAACTGTGAGGTAGATTTTAACGTATCACTAGGGACAATCCCCCAAATCTCTTTCTTCTGTAATCTGTTCCACCTTCACGCCATTGATTCAATAGATTTTATTATGATTCTTTTTCCCTGTATGCATTACCTTGCAGTTCTCAGTGCTGAAATTTAACTGCAAGATGTCTGACCAATTTTCTAATCCTTCCACATACTTTTACATATTGATAATCCCTTCTGAAACATCTGTCATCTCACAGCATTTAGTATCATCTGCAAAGTCACACTTTTCCCTTCACTCTCTCCCCCCACATCATTGATGTTCATATTGAAGAATGTGAGTCATAGGGTTGATCCCTGAGGGACCCCACTTGTACTGTCCTGGAATTCAGAGAATTTTCCGTTTAGATCTACCACCTGAGTCCTCTCACATTCCTAGTTGCCTATCCACCTAGTCAGTTAATCCCTCCTCCCCAGATCCCCTACCTTTTTGATTAGTCTATCTTGTGGCACAGAGTCAAAGGCCTTCCTGAAATCCAGGTAAAGGATATCAATGACCTGACCCCAGTCTACTGACTTCATTATGGAATTGAATAAGTCAATTAGATTTGTCTGACATAACCTACCTCTCAGGAATCCATGTTGTCTTGTGCCCTGTAACGCCTGCTTTTGTGGAATTCTACTATCTTTTCATTAATTATGGTCTGTAGGACTTTGCCCACAATAGAGGTCAGACTAACCAGTCTGTAATTTCCAGGATTGCGCCTACCCATACTCATTTGTGGCAGAACTGCATCTGTCACCCTATAGTCTACTGGCACTATCCCTCATTTCAAAGAGCAGTTCAACAGATTTGCTAGGCCATATAATCTTCCTTACACATCCTGGAGTAAGTAGTATCGAGGCCTGGGGATTATTTTACCTTCAAATCTTTTACAGTGGTGCAGGCTAGGATGCAAAGAAAATGGTTTTATGCACTATAAATGCATCTTATATCTTGCCGTCCAACAAGAGTGACTGAAAAACTGCCTGACGTCAAAAAGGCAATCTATATCAAAACGACCACCGCTAACAGTGACAGTCACTTGCATGCCCAACTAGAACAAACATTTTTAAATGGGGGCTGTCCACCCACACACCCCCCAATTTAATTATGCTCTGCTCCAGGGGGAAGCAGACTTAGAAGAATAATGAAAAAAAAAATTTCCTCCCAAAGTCAGACCCAAACCCAGGTCCGCCAGTTCCAGAGGTGGTGGTTTAAGCCTCTATGCCAAATAGCTAGCTTGGCAGCACTTGGCCAAACTAGTCCCCATATCCTCTTCTAGCGAGTGCAGCTCACTGCTTCACTCACTCTACAAGAATCTTTGATCTCGTCCACCACTCACTCTACCTACTGAGTGATTTTATTGAGTCACTCAAATTGAGCTGCTCAAGAAAACTCGCTCACATCACTAGACAACAAGAAAAACTGCAGCATATTTATTTATTTAGTTTTTGTTGACCAGGAAAGGAGGACTAGGCAATTCTGCCTATTTTCAGCCTCATCCTGGTGAAGGGGATGCAGATGGATGCCAACTGACATTGAACCAGATTAAACTGTTGGTGGTATTTTTAGTGAATGGGGGAAACTTGGCCAGGACACCAGGGAAATTCCCCTACTCTTTTTTCAAGAAGTGCCATGGGATCTTTAACATCCACCTGAACTGCCACCAGAACAGGCAGGTGGGACCTCAGTTTAACATCTCATCTGAAAGATGGCACCTCAGGAGTGCAGCACCTCCCTCCCCCATGCTGCAGTACAGTGTCAGTACTGGGATTTAACCCAAATGCCTGGCTTGGGGATAGAACCCATAGCCTTCTTATCTTTTAGCCTCAGAGGCAAGTGTCTAACCTGCTGAGCCACTGACACTGATATTGCATTAGAGATATTGCAATAGACTTACTGCAGTAAACATGGCAATTTCAATGACAGTTAATACCTTTTGTTATACAGTAACTCAAGACACTGTGCTGCACCCTGTCCAGCACCACTGTACTTGAGAACCATGCCTACTCTAATCTCCTATTCTCTAATCTCTGTTCATGAGGGCCCTTAAAATGCAATAATCCGCTATCTTTCTCGTAAAGACTGAACTAAAATACTCATTCAGAATGTTAGCCTTCTCTGCATCTCCTTTTTTAGACTTTCAGTGTCCTCACTAGTCTCTCTTTTTCTCTGATGTACCTAAAGAATACTTTATCACTTTCCCTAACCAATTCCACTATCTTCAGTTCCATGTTTTCTTTGGTTTCCCTGATCCAGTTTTTACAATTATACGCTTAACCCATACTCCTCCCTGCTCTTCTCTGTCTTGTCTTTTTTATGTGTTTTTTAAATATTTTTTCTCTCTCTGGATGCCTCTTGTACATCCTTACTGAACCAGATCAGCCTTCTGCATTTCTATCACTTTATATCATACAGAGGAGTCAACCAGGATGCAATGTTCTCATCACAGTTTCTATCAGTGACATGCTACAGAATACTGCAGGAACACAGTGTAAACTACTGGCGATTACTCCAGTTTATAACACAATATAACACAGGATAGAGTGTCATGCTTATCACAGAGCACTGTATTCTGATTGACTCCATTGTCCCATATGGAAAATAATATATTTTGAATATGTGTTGTAAAATATATTTGAAATAATTTTTGAATTTCATCAATAAATAGATTTTCATAGTAGTTTCCAAATACATGCATTATATCTCAAATTGGCTGGTTTTGTAATATTTGGGATATATCTAATGCATATATTTCAGATACACCTTAGATACTATTTTTGTATATTTCATAGAAATATCTTGTTAATATTCTTTGAATTTTTATTCTCCCATATGGAAAAAATCTGTATTTTGGATATATTTATAAAAGTGTATTTCAAATATATGTTAGTTCATATGTTTGAAATATATGTACATATCTCAAATTGGTTGGTTTTGAACTATCTGATTTATTTGCAGAATATATGTGACAGATATATTTAAGATAAATCATAAATATATTTCCATGATATATTTATTATAGGTGTAATATATATTTTATATATCTGATTATATATTTAGAATATTTAATAGATATACTTTTTATGTAGTTGACTTATCTCTAAAATAACTTTAAAAAAAATATATATGCATTGTAAAAATATCTTAAAATACCCAAACAATAGATTAATCTTGATGTCACATATTCTCAACTGTATATTTGGAATTCCTCTTATTAGCAACCTTTTTGATAACTAGAGTACACTTATCTTTTAATGATGCACCATTACTACAGATTTACAGATTACATATTTATACTGTACTGACAATTAGAATTTCACTGATGCTTTACCACCAGATGATTGTCTTCTGGTCCTAAAATTATTTTCCACTAGGGAGCCACGGAACAGATTGCCAGTGGAAGTGGTGGGGGCAGGTAACCTAAAGAGGTTCAAACACAACTGAGCCAGACTAAAGGGACTCGTAGTCTCACTTGGGGCAACTAAGGAGAGAAAGGAAGCAGGGAGGCAGAAGGGGATAACCTCTTAAGGCACTAGGTTGGGGTGAGGTAGTTATACTTTATGCAGACTAGATGGGCCATTGATTGCTTTGTACCATCGGAGTGTAGTTATTTGTGTTTCCTTTATTGAAACTGTTACATATGTGTTACAAGATATGTGTAAGTCTTGTAACAGTACAGCTATGGTTGTATAGATAGGGCACTATCCAGTCAGCCATGTTATCCAAACAGTTGCATAAATATACCGCACTAGTGGTAAATAAATTGGATTAAAATCATATTATTTGTTAAGGTTAATTGCCTAGTATATCCAACCATTATGGCTAGTCTTCACTAACGGCGTTGTGACAGTAGTGTCACAGATCTCTGGTCAGCTGGGATCCTGACACTGGGCACCACTGTGTTTGGCCTGAATAATGGATTTCCCTAATAATGGTTTCACACAGTGCACTGTCTGCCCTGGATTGGTGACTACAGTAGTTCACACTGTCCAACCTATCCAAAACTGGACAGCAACCATCTGTGCAATGATAATTACAACCATGTAAGTCATCTGCTTTGTGTTGTCACAACTCTCCTGCTGTCTCTTGGCTCAATAAAAATCATGTTACAGAGATTGAGACTCACAACTTCAACCCATACTAAGGGACTTGGTAGCCATAAAAATGAGATGCAGTTCTGGCTATACATTGTTCTTCTTGGAAACTATACACAGAGTACTACACTGCCATCATTTTTACAACGTTATGTCATCATGAAGGATAAAGCTGTAGGTAGGCACAGCTTTACATTCCATGACATTTCAGGGTTCCAAAAGTGGTGGAAGAATACTATCAAAATAGGGCACACTAAGACATGGATACTTCCAAACTGCTGCTAGCTGCAATATATGTCAGCCTTGTATCTTTGTTGTGGGCTTTTAACTAACTTTTTCAGTGCTGATCATGTTTATATGCATATAGATTCAGGATGTATATACTCCAGCAGTTTTGTAAGGGGGAGCTGCTCATAAATACAGAAGCACACATACCCAACAATTCAAATTATATAGGGAGTATATACTGATCACCATGACACAATTTAGACTGGTTGTGCTTTAAGCAGGAGTGTATGGTACCAAATGGCCTCACACAAATTGCAAAGGCTTAGCACAGAAGACACAGACACATGTTTTGTCCTCCTCAGGACTTAGTTGTGTGCTTCATCTGTATGTGTGCTTCATCTGTATTTCAACCCAGAAGAAAGGGGAACCAGTCCTAGATGATCCTACTGTTTTGGGTCATGGTGAGGCCAAAATAGGAAAGAAATCTAAAAGACAAATAAACTCAGCACAAAAGAACTGGGACAAGCGTTAGCAAGGAAGGACATTGGCATGTTCATAAATGTTCCTGTTTTAGAAAAAAGGAAGCAGATGCAAAGCAACCAGCTACTGTACATGATTAAATTCTTCACAAGGTCGGCAATCATAAAATGTGATTTGCTTTAAACTAGGGACAATCTGAGGCCTAATGGGGCTTGACCATGTCCTTTTAAGATCTGTTCTTGTACGGAAAAATTGTTTTGACTTTCAGCAAGGTAGCATAAAAATGTGCAACTGATTAAGTTTTTCCAGGTTTATCTGATTCAGACTGTGTGATAACTTTTTTTTGGAAACCCAGTGACCCTTTACCATTTGATTCCTCATGTCATCCATCCTTCATTTAGAAGGTCAGGCAAGTGACAGACCTCAGAGCTGACACCAATGCTGCATAATAGCATCTGATAGAAGACAGGCAAATGATGAATGGCCTGCCTGCTCCTACCTGAGAGCAGCACCTCAGCAATGTTATTCCCCTGCTGCTCCGATAGTAGAAAACTTGAGCTTGCTTCTGAATGTGGGTCTGTATAGTGGCAGCACAGGATAGTGCCTGCAAGCTGTTGGGATAGCTTCTGTCAGACTGATACAAATGTTGCACACTGACCGATATTAGAGTGCACAAGCTGTTAAGACACAAATGTCCCTTCATTATGTGCTTTAGCAGTCTGAACAGAGACAGTAGGTTTTATGAGAAGAGTTGCAGGGTTTCTACCACTTGCAAGTTTCTGACTAGTTCTTTTTCTTCTACCAGGATGATGAAGTTGTACTTCAGTGTGTAACCAGCATCCAAAAAGAACATCGTAAGTTTTGCCTGTCGGCTGAGGGTCTAGGTAATCGACTTTGTTTCTTAGAACCAACTTCAGAGGCTAAGGTAAGGGTGATCACAAAAACATTTTTTAAATTTAGTTTATCTTTAAGCTGCTCAGATGCATAATATACAGTAGCTAAAATCTATTTTGTCATATCACTATAGTGGGTTAATCTGAAAATTACATAATAGAATATGTATTATCCAACTGGCAACTTAAACACATTTGTACTTAGTGGTTCTGCAACTTGGGGGGGAGGCGGTGTAACAGGCTGTCCATTGTGTCACCACCAATAACTGCCATACACAAAATAAAAAATGTAGTCCTCTGGGGAAAGGTGTACTCGGCAACTAAGTTGCAATGCAAAGTATTCTCCTGGTCATAAACAGGGTTTCCAACTGCAGAGACCTAGGTTGCAAGAACCATGGAGTATTGTGCATGGAACAGTGTCAGTTACATGGTGATATGCCATGCAGTGTACTGGGTACACGGCACTACTATCATAGTCTTTCCCCAACTTGCCTGCTACCCCAGCCCTATCCCCTGAGATTGTAAGGCCCTGTGAGATTATACAGTGAAGGACTTGTGACCCTGTTGTATATGGAACAATGTGGCACAATGTAGTATAGTGGCATAATGTTCCAAACACTTTGCACCACAAAATAGCAACAGTCAACTGTACATGGCCCCACATGTTTGGTTCTGTCTGTTATTTCTTCCAAGAACTTTAACTTAAAGCTACTACTGAACACTTTGATATTCTGTTGAAAAGAATAATCCCCCACAACCCAACTAGGGTGTGGGCAGAACGGTCAACAGAGGGAAACAACAGTAAAAATGGACCAGAATAATATCAACATCATACAATACCTCAGATAGGGAGAGAAAAAAACTACTAACAATTTTTGTTTGACCTTCTCTTCTGAGAAGAAGAGATGAAGAAATATCCTCAACAACAATAAGCACTGCTGATCCCCATGTAAAGTGCTGCAAAATTGGTTTCAAATACAGATTTTGTATTGCAGGGATTAACACTCTGTCAGGACACTCCCCACTATTACCTGTACGTACATGCTTTGATAGCAGCAAATATCTTACTCATCATTGCCTAGAGGAGTGGCAAGGATGTTTCCCATCATATATTGTACATGGGTTCTTAAAGAAATAGTCACCAATTAATGAAAACGACCATAAATTAATAATTTCAAATACAAATAAATTAACAATATCAATACTATAACAGATGACTCATTCTAATTATTATATGCCAGCAATCATGTGCTATATATAAGATGCATATAAATATACTTCAGAGCCAACATTGTAACTCTAAAGTGCTCCCAAAAACAGTGTAAATATGACAGACACAGTATGCCAGTATAAAGTACAGCCTATTGCAATCCACATCACTAATGTATTCATATACCAATTGATTCTCTGTATAACTAATTGAAGTCCAGACTAAAGACTTCCTTTTCAAAAAACCTTTTAAAATTGGGCCGGCCCGGTGGCGCAGAGGGCTGAGGCACTGGACGCCTTACCTCGTACCACACTGCCAACCTATGTTCGGGAATGAGCACAGGTTACCGGGGGTTGGCCTGGGAGGAGAAGGATAGAGTGCCTGATGGCTGCTCTCCTTCTCCAGTGGGGGGTTAGCTGCAGACTTCTGCTGCAATGCCATCTCCTATGGGAGCTTGGGTGGAAGGCATGGTCAGGTGTAGAAGCAGTAAGGGCATCAGGCATATGTCAGCAGAGGGGCGGAGCAGGAGGTACTTCTCAGCATGCCCCCCTAGCTCACTGCCCTTATTGCACGCCAAATTCGGGGAAGGAAAAAATGGAAAAACACCTTGTCCCTTCTAGGCGACGACACCTCTATGTGGGGATCTTCAGGCTCATCAGACAGACTCTGCTGTGCCAGGTTCTATGCACAGAAAAGTATGTTGGTGTGGGGAGGTAACCATTGGGGGTGTCCCTCCTCACCTCTACCTGGGGGGTATACCAGGGGGTTGCTGGTGTGTGTGTGGAACCAGGGTACTCTAGGGGCAGATCATGATGGGAATGGACCCTGCAGACAGAGGATGTCTGAGAGAGTGGAGGGAGGAGGCAGACCGGGCGTATAAACATAAGGTTAAAAAAAAAACTTTTAAATGTCAGATTGTATCTGCAGAGTGGATGTTGTCTCTTCCTTGTTGTTATCTACTGTTATTGACATTGTAAAGTGGTTAGGGATCATGAGTATTAAGTACATGATAAATGTACTGCATATTATATTATGCATTTTATTTCATTATGTTGTAAACAGACTATGTCTTTACTCTAATGTGTCTCCTACAAACACTACTTACCATTTATTATACGCTGTTACATAATTTTACATGCAAACATGTATTGAGGAAAGAAAGAAGACCATTGGGTTTGCAAGTTTTTTCCACACCAGCTCAGTGGGAAAACCCTTGACAATTCCTTTTAAAGGCACTCATTCACTTTAAATCTAAAAGTAAAAACTGTGTTGGACGATGCAAACTGATCTGGAAGTCTGTTCAAATATGTTACTTGTTCTGTGAAGTATTTGGTGCAGGGTTCGCAACAGAAGCCATATGAAGAGAGACTAAAGGAGCTTAATATGTATATCCTTGAGGAAAGTAGGGAAAGGGGGGAATGATAGAAACTTTCAAGTACCTCAAGGGAATCAACAAAGTCCAAGAGGGTAGCATCTTTCAGAAAAAGAGATGTGCAAGAACAAGGGGGCACAATTTGAAGATAGAGTGGGGGCAGCTCAGAGGCAAAGTGAGGAAGTATTTATTCACAGAGAGGGTGATGGACGCATGGAACGGCATTCCTGAGGAGGTCGTGGGGTCAAAAACAGTGGAGAAATTCAAGAATGCATGGGACAGACATAAGGCAGTTCTGGTGGGGGGTAGGAGAAATAGGCTGTTGGTTAACTAGGATCTGCAGCTTATCCAATAGGTAGAAAAATGAGCAGACTAAGTGGGCCAAGCGGCCCTTATCTGCCATCAGAGTCTATGTTTCTATTTCTTCCTAGTTCCCATTAATCTCCCTCCTTTCAGAAGTATTTAGTATACTCTTCTTCTGTATATCCTTGTACTTTAGTCCTTGTACAGCCTAAAATGTTGCATTTAGTATAATGATGTTATTGTTTTCAGATATTTAAATACTGTTACCATGATTCCCATCAATATTCTCTTCCATGGAGAAAATCCCTAGCTTTGCTAGTTGATTCTCAAAGCCTGTGCTTCCTAAACCTTCAACTGCTCTGCATCTTTTTAGTTTTGTTGATATTTTTTCTCAGATATGGGGACCAAAACTGTTCTCTGTAGTCAAGATGGTGCCTCTGACTAATGGGCGTTTACTCACCTGGTAAAGGTGATTGTGTTAGTTGTATCCATGACACCCCAGAAATTACCTCATGGGTTCTCAACCCACCTGATAGGCTAGTGATGTACATGTGACCCAGATCAAATTTCAGAGCCTAGCCAGGTCCCAGGAGTCCCCATTCTCCAGTTTCGATTCTTCCATAGCTGAAAAGTAAAAGCTTTAGGTCAACAACAACAAAACTCATGACTCGCACTGTTGTGTATAACAACCCAAATAATCACTACTGACCACAGACTCACCACAATTCTATATTTAATCCCTATTCTTTACCATTCTAAATCAGTCCAAAAAGACTCTGTGTTATCGAGTAACAGTTACAATACTAGCAAGTTTTAATTGTATACATCTTGTCCTTACTGAAGTAGCTCAGCGTGAAACCTGTGCCATAGTTGCCTTGACGGGTGGGTCGTGGAGTGTCATGGATACAACTAACACAATCACCTTTACCAGGTGAGTAAACACCCATTGTGTTATGTTGAATCCATGACACTCCAGACATTACCTCATGGGTTACTCTAATAAGCAGTACAAAAAACAACCATCAGAGTGGGCCAGGGAGAACAGACGGACATGTTCTTGTTACATGTTGAAGCTAAGACTCTTGTGGCAAACTCAGTACTCTGTTTGTACAGTGACTCAAGTGTGTAATGCCTAGCAAATGTGTGTACAGAAGTCCAAGTTGCAGCCCTGCAAATGTCCTCCATTGATACACTAGCTCTTTCTGCCTAGGAGGTAGCCATTGCTCTTGTTGAATGGGCCTTTATTCCCCTGTGGGGGAGTGAGGCCATTTGTTTTATAGGCCTCCTGTATTGATCTCTTAATCCAGCTAGCGAATAGTGGTCTTTGAAACCACCATTCCTTGTTCATGGCCCTGAGCGATAATAAAAAGTCTCTCGGACCTACGGATGGCTTTTGTCCGTTTGATATATAATGCTATGGTATTACCCACGTCTAGTGAGTGATGAGCATTTGTCCCCTCTTGGCCTGACTGTGCTTAGAATGTTGGCAGTTCTAATGCCTGTTCCTTTTGGAATGTGGACATGACCTTTGTAAGAAAGGCAGGCACAGTCTTCATAAAGACCCCTTGTGCTGTGAATATGGTGTAGGGCTCCTTGCACAGTAGTGCTCCTAGCTCACTAATTGTGCGAGCAGAGCAGACCGCCACAAGAAAACAGGTTTTGAAACCCAACCAATATAGAGGAATGCTGTGGTTGGGCTCGAATGGTTCCTTCCCCAGTGCGTCAAGCACCATGGTTAAGTCCCAAGGGGCTACCGGTGATCGACCGGGTGGTCGAATATGCTGTGCAGCTCTAAGGAACTTGACTGCATCAGGGTGCACCCCAGGTTGTGAGAGTCCGACTCTCCCCATGGCTGCACCTATGGCCGATAGTTGCACCCTTAGGGAAGAAGCGGATAATCCCTTATCTGGGCCCTGTTGTAGGTATAGTAGGATCACTGAAATGCCACCCACATCAGGTCAAGCTGGGAGGACTTGCACTATTTGGAAAAGATGTTCCACTGTCTTTTATAGGTGGATGTGGTAGATGGCTTTCTCAATTGTAGCATAGTCGAGATGATGGATTCATGATAACTGGCCGTTAGCAGTCTCTGCCTCTCAGGAGCCAGGCCAACAGTTTCAGGGAGTGGGGTGCCAGGTGAAGTAATGGTCCAAGCTGTAACATGTCCTTCCGGCACGGGAGTGTCCATCTGTCCAGCTTCATGGATATGACTACTGCAAACCACGCCCTCCGTGGACAATAGGGTGCTATCAGAATGATCTGAAGCCGGGATTGCCTGACCTTCGCTAGGACTTGTGGGATCAGGGGAATTGGGGGAAAGATGTATGACCATTCCTGATCCCAGGTCTGTGACAGGGCATCTGTCACCATTGCCTTTCTCTCCTTGTACCTGGAGAAGAAGGCCTTGACCTGTGTGTTTTCCTTGGAAGCCATGAGGTCCATCAGAATATGGCCCCACCTTTCCTGTATCATGTTGAAAAGATACGGGTGCAGCTGCCACTCTCCGGGGTGTACCCATTGTCTGCTCAACCAGTCCATCCTGACATTTAACTTCCCTGCCAGGTGAATGGTGTGGAGGTGGGATAGATTGGACTGCTCCCAGTTTAAGACCTTGGCAGCTTCTCTGAGCATGGCCTTGCTGTGTGTTCTGCCTTGTTTTGCTATATAGGCTACCGTGACCCGGTTGTCAGATTTCACCAGCACTGTCCAACCCAGAATCTTGTTCTTGAATGCCCTCAGAGCATTGAAACACCACTCTCATCTCTAGAACATTGATTGGTAGCTGAGCCTCTGCTGACGTCCACTTGCCTTGTGTGGTGGACTGATGCATGCACGCTCCCCAGCCGGAGAGACTGACATCGGTCTCCATTGTTACCTTGTAGGATACTTCTAGGAGGCATCCTCTCTGTAGATTTGGACAGTGTGTCCACCATATCAGCAAATCTTTCACCGTCCTTAGGATGTGGATCACCTGGTCAAGGTTGTCCTCTGATGGGGAGCCCTGCTGCAGCATAGAGTTCTGTAATGGGCGCATGTTCCATCTTGCCCATGGCACCAGGTCTATGCAGGACGCCATGAAGCCGAGAGCCTGTGCTGCTTGGCCTAGCCTTGGCTTGGCTGAGGACCTCAGACTCCGTACCATTGACATCACTGAGTTGATGCGCTGCACGGAAGGCCTTGCCAGCCCTTCAGCCGCGTCTATTTCCATGCCCAGGTGTTCTATAACCTGTGATGGATGCAGTGAACTCTTTTCACGATTGACCACCCAACCGTGTTGAGACAGAGTCCTCAGGACCAAGTCTGTGCTTCTCTGAGACTAGTCACTGCTGCATGCCCTTATCAGCCAGTCGTCCAAGTATGGAATAATGTCCACCCCTTGCTCTCATAACCTGGCTGCTAGGACCACCGATACCTTTGTAAATACCTGTGGTGCAGATATGAGGCCAAATGGTAGGGCCTGATACTGTAGGTGCTGACTCAGTATATAAAAGTGGAGGAAACGCTGGTGATTCGGTCCGATTGGAATGTGGGTGTATGTATCTTTCAGGTCTATGGATGTAAGGAAATCCCCCACTTGAACGTTTTTTTAAAGTGGATCAGAGGGTCTCCATCTTGAACCGTGGTGTAGCTATGAACCTGTTCAGGAATTTTAAGTCCAGGATAGGCCTAAGGTCTCCGTTTTTCTTTGGAACCATGAAGAACACAGAATAGACTCCTGTGCCAGCCTCATCCCCTGGCACTGGCCAGATGGCATTGTTCTGTAGCAGGTCCTGGAGAACCTCCTGTACCTAGTGGGCAATGGCGCTTTTTCTTGAAATGGGAGACAGTACCATCATGTCTCTGGATGGTATGCTTGAAAATTCGATACCATAGCCTTGGGAAATGATTTCTAGACCCATCTGTCCGATGTGGTCCATAGCCACTGATGCTGGAACGCCATCAGCCTCCGACCCACCGGCGGGTACTTCCCTATCGGAGTCGGGATTGGCAGCAGACTGGTGGGATAGTCAGTACTGCTTTGACTTCCCTCCTCTGCCTCTGGATGCTGAGTAAGTGCCTTGCGTGGAGCCTCTGAAACCATTGTTATTGGTGTTGGGGCCTCTGCCTCGAAATAAATTACTAGTGTAATTTTGCCTTCTGTTGTGTTGGAACCTGTTGTTCCCCAGAAACCTGTATTGTGTGGAAGGTAAATATGTGGTTCTTTGCTTGTCTTTTGTTAGGTCTTTGCCCTCCTCTTTCTGCTTCAGGAATTCTTTCAAGCCTTCTCCAAACACGTTGTTGCCTTTGAAAAGTAAGTTCTGTAGTAGCACCTTTGACTCATTGTCTGCGTCCCACAGATTGAGCCATAGTGCTCATCTGGCTCTGTTTGTCAATGCGGCAGACCTGGTTTCTAGTTTCAGTGTGTTCACAGCCATGTCCCCCAGGTATTTAGCTGTATTCAGGGTACATTCTAACAGCTCAGCTTCCCTGCACTTGGGGTCTGCCTTCTCTAGCAGTTCCTCCAGCCAGCGGATCTGTGCCCTTGTCGAATAGACTCCAGTGACTGCTGCTTTAGCTGTTACACCCGAGAACTTGAGCAGCTTCTTTAGTAACTCCTCCACTTTCTTGTCGGTGGGATCTTTGAGTGAAATCGTGCCACAAGGCAGCACCGTTTTTTTGCTAAGTGCTGCTATCTGAGGGTCTACAGAAGGTGCCGAACACCACAACTTAACCTTGTCCTCCTGTACTGGGTACATCCTATCTAGATTTTGCTTTTTTGGTAATCCGACCAGGCTCTTCGGCTTCCCACTCCTTCATGAAGATGTCATCGATAGTGGGACAGCTAGGGAAAGTGTCCTTGGTCTTACGGTTCTGCTGGATCATTGGATCGAGCTTGGACTCAGGTTTTGGTGTGTCAACGTCAAAACCCATTGTTGGCTTAATGGCCCTCATGAGGCCCAGAATCAGATCAAAGGAGCAGAGTTTGGAGGGTAAAGAAGGTGTATCGGGTATGATGTCCTTATCTTCCTCCCCTAAGTCGACATCCTCCCCGTCATCCGGTGCTCCACCGCCGTCCTCATCCCCTGGAGGGGGCAATGCAGGTTTCTCGTCAATATGCGGCTGTTGTGGTGTTCTGGGACCCAGGGTTGGGCCAGGGGCAGGGGAAGGGGGGTCTGGTATCCTAGACTTTGTCAGAGACTCAAGTTTTTCCATGACTTTCAGCATGAAGTTCTGCTGGCTTTCCATCATGGCTACCGTCGCCTGTTGCATCTGAATGAGGAGTGCCCCTGGTTTCATCCAGCCTGACACAGCATGGCCTTGTCCCTCTAAGTCAGTGGTGGAGGGTTGGCCACTTGTTTGCTCCTCTTCATGCAAGCATGCTGGACAGAGTGGGCCTTGGGTATGGGGCATCAAAGCGGTACTGCAGGACACACACTTCTTGGTCTTCACCATCTGAAAGAATTGAGAGAAGGGCGTTTGTTATCAATATGCATAGAAATGTATATACAGATATAAAGAGTATGTAAACATATACAGATATCTCCCCTATTGCCCTTAGGGCCAGCCTTGATGAGACATAATGTGTGGTGCCAATGCCTGTGTCTAAGGTCATGGTCACCTACACCTGAGCGAGAATTACCAAAAAATAAGGGCTGATTAAATGAACAAGAATCTTGTGCCCTGTAAATTGGCTGTTCGTATTGTAAACAAGACCATTAATTAAGAAGAGAAAACTGTTTGCTTTTGTCTTTTTTTATCAAAGGAGAAACACGCTCAAAATGGCAGTTCATCATTAACAAGGAGTCGGATTCGTGTCACCTAAAATGGCGGCGATCACTTCCGTGATGGAGTGACAAAGAAAACTCCCCTAAGATGGCCCCCAAGTACGTGGCTTAGTGGTCCCACATGGCGCGTTAACCCCGAGTGCATATGGCTCTAAAGTGGCCATCTTCAGCTAAACAATCTCCTGTGTCTGGGCTGAACAAAAATAAAATTCCTCCCCAGTCTTTCGCTCTGTTGCTGCTGATCGGAATGCCTCGCATCAGTCAGCGATGGGGTGTTGGTGTATCAGCTGCTAAGTAGGGGCTGAGGGACAGGGCTGCTCCTGCTGGAAAGCGTTGAGAACAAGCAAGGGATTCTGTCTGCAATGACAGCCACTAGGTAGGGGCTGTAATTGAGAACTGTCCCCACGGTAAAGCGCTGAGAAAAGGCAAGGGATTCTGTCTGCAACTGCAGCTGCTATGGTAGGGGCTGTGATTGAGAACTGTCCCTGCGTTAGCCGCTTATGTAGAAGTCTGTCTCCAATGGCAGCCGCTTGGTTAGGGGCTGCAAATGATCACGGACTCCAAGGTAGTTGCTAGGAGAGGGGCTGCAATCGAATTCTGAACCCAAATCAGCCACTTAGGTAGGGGCTGAGATTGAGCGAAAAGCAATTCGCGTTAGTGTGTGGCACCCGCTTGTGAGGAGGTACCAGCAACATCGGCGAATTGACGAATTCTTCAAGAAACCTAGGTGCTTTCTTTTGTAATGCTGCTGTTCAGTCCCGCTTGAGAGAGGGGCTGGCAGCAGCAGAGCACAAGATAGAATGCAGGATTTCCTCACAGCAAGAGGAAGGCTGCACTTGAAAGGAGGGGGGGCGCCAGTAGCAGGGTGAGCGCGGAACTTTTTAAAACTGCAAATACAGCATGCCAACAGGGCAAACATAGGAGAAACTCTCTTCCTTCCTTAAAAGGCTATGTTCTGTATCCATAATCACAACGAAAAAATGCCTTAAACTCTCCTTCCACGAACCATGCTGTTTAACAGTTGCAGAAATACAGTTAACAATAACACCACGATTAAATTGTAGGTCTTTCTTTTAATGAACTTGACTACTGATCAGAACCTAAGGTTTAAGGCTACTGCAGTTCTGGAATTACCATCTGTACTCATTTATAAATCATTCCAATCCAGTATACACAAAATTCCACTTAATAGTCCCCTAGCTGCCGTAGAAAATCTAACTAGGCAGCCAAACAGGTTTTCTTAATTAATCCATTTAAGCAAAGGATCTGTAGTGGAAGCCATTCATCCTAGACAAAGAAACAAGTTGGCCTACCTTAGTTAATTATGTAACAGTGACTCCTGGAGTGCTTGTAGCCTCTTCAGATGCACAGCTGAAACTGGAGAATGGGACTCCTAGGACCTGGCTGTGCTCTGAAATTTGATCTGGGTCACATGTGCATCACTAGCCTATCAGGTGGGTTGAGAACCCATGAGGTAATGTCTGGAGTGTCATGGATACAACATAACACAATGAACTGTTCAGGGACATTGTTATGTCTCTCATGCAAACAAAGTTTTCCTTGATGCATGCCATGACTCTATTTGCTTTGCTAGCTATTGCCACACATGGCTACTCCCATTTGAAGCTGTCACTGATTTTGGCACTACACCACCCTTTGCCACACAGTTTTGTGTCTCACATGCCCTGGCATGGAGTGATGTGATACTGTACATATCACAGACTAGCCTAGTTGCATCTGACATTTACAGTTGACCTTTTTCTTCTTGTGCAGCTGCCTCAGTTCCATTTCAGATGCTGACCACTGAGGGACTCTTTCCAGCTTAGATGCCCCTCTCAGCACCAGCCTAATAATACAGTGGAAGGGCTACCCCTCTAGATGACGATGATCCAGGTTTTTTTGGTGAGTCTGGGTCATTGGGCAGTGGCCAGGGGGTGGAGGATTGAGCATCATAGTGTACTATCTCTTCCCCTGGGTAGGTGAGGCAATGTGGGCTGCAGTAATATCACCACCTAGTAATCCACAGGAGACATAACAGCTGGAGCCACTCAGAAGGTGGCCAGGTGGGTGTCACTTAATACCTTGCATGAGCATGCATTGTACATACACTGTAATGGTGGTTCATGACATCCAGGAAGGGGGGAAAACTCCAGCAGGACAAACCTTGACTGCAGCAGGATGATGGATTGCCAATCACAGGCCCCACACCTACAACTCAGCACCCTCCACTGAAATAAGATCCAGCTCCCAGTGAGACTTGAGCAATCCCATTGGGCCCTCCATAGGGGTAAGCCATGAGAGATTAGAGGAGGCTGGAGTAAGTACCTGGGGAAGTTGGGTGATGGGGTAGGGGGAACCTGCAGGATGGGGGCATTCGGGTAGACACGGTGCAGAAAAAGTTATACAGAAAACAAGTAAGCCTTTGTCGATGCCAAATGTTTGCTTGCTTGTATTTCCTGTGTAGTTATTGGGTGTAGATAGGACAGAGTCTAAAATTAGTAAATGAACAGCACAAATTATGATAGTTTATGAGTGGCTGTGTTCCTTTCCTGCCAAAAAATCAAGTCAAATGTAAAATATGCACATCCTTATTAGTTAGTTAGACACACTGGGATATCCGCAGTGATGAAGCTGTCAAAGTACTTTTTTTTTTTTTTAAACCATTCGTTCCTCCTTTTTTTCTCCCAACCATCCCTCTTCTAATGGCAACCCACAGCCCTATCACCCACCATTCTGGGAATCACCACATCGACTTACAGGCCACCATGGGTAAGCTGGTGCTACTGGTGGTGGGAGCCTGTGGGGTTCTGCCGGTTTGAGGTATTTTTCCTCCCTGAATCCCCCTGACCCCAAGATGAGCTTGTGAGCAAGGGTGTGAACCATGTACTGACCCCCTCCTTGAAGTAGGAGAGCAGTCAGTGGATGTTCAGTCCTCCTTCCCCCTCCCAGCCCCTCTGCAACCCTGGCCCATTCCCAAACCCAGGTTGCCAGTATGGTAGGCGATAACCCTGCCTGCATGCCGTAGCACTGAGCCAGCTAATGTATAAGTACTGAGTCAGTTGCAGCCCTGCACAGATGAGGGACTTGGTAAAATCTGGAGAGCTGGACCCAGAAATGTAAAACCCGGTGCAGGTACCAGGTCTGGCCAGAACAGTAGGTCTGGTTTTTATTGTTTTGGTTTGGGTCCAGTGATCTAGACAACACTCAGTTCCCACAGATTGTGTGGCACTTTGTGTTTTAAACACAATACTCAGGAACTGGCCATGGTTCTGACTCCCAGGGCTCTTCTTGCTTCTCTATCCATGCCTGTCAGACATTGAGATGGGCATGTTCTCCTCCGATGCCACCTCTCCTGCCTGTTACTGCTGCTACTCTACTACCTGCTCCTCCTGGTGCTGTGGCTGCCCCTAACCTGCCATCTTTCTCATTCTCTTTCAATTCTCTGCTGATCTCCACTGCTCATACAGACCCTGCTGCCACAAAACACATCCTTGAGCCTGCCTTCACCTTGTGGTCCCCTGAAGATTTGATTGCTGTAATGAGGGACTGACAGAGGAGCCTTGGGGAGAGGGGAATCAAGCCCAGCCTTCATTTTCCTTAGCAGCTGCATCCACAAAGCAAACCTGCACTCTCGGCCTCCTTGTCTGCTTGGTGGAGTGGAGACCGAATGAAAAGCACCATCCAAGAACCACTACAGTGCTCCCAGATTTCAGTACAGGCAGCAAGGTCAGGGAAAAATGGGAAAGAATGCCGGTGTCCTGAGCACTTTCATGCAAGCAGGGAATCATCAGCAGGCACTCCCATCACAAAACTAGGCTGCATACACACGCACCTACCACCTTAGGATAGGCAATGTGGTTGGGAACACATGGAATAAAATGCCAGCAATGGGGAAGGCATTGTCATCAGCTTGAGTTCCTCCCCTTTATGTGAGCTGTGCTCATCTTTGCTCCTTGGTTGTATCCCACTGACTGATAATGAGTGGACTAGGGTGAGAAGTAGGCTCTGTTAAAAGCAGCAGGAGAGATATGAGCTAAGACACCACAGTCACTGTACAAATCAATTTTAAATAAAATACACTCCTTACTCCTGCTGCTCCCTAGCCCACACTGTACCCCCTGTTCACTGCACCCTACCCGGCCTAACACTCCTTTGTCCTGCACTCCTCCAGTAATCCCCTGATGCTAAGTTTAGTAATAATGAAATTGTCATAATTGGGAAATAAAGAAGTTTACACATTGTCGTTTTCGTAGACTATGACCTTGAAAGAATACTAGTATCCCCTCAGTACAAACTTTGATCTCTCCCTCTCCCTCTCCCTCCTCCCTCCCTCCCTGTTACTTGTCACCCTTGCTTTCTCAGTTACTTTCCCCAGCAGTACTGGTAGCCCACGCTTTCTTCAACTTTCTTTCTCCCTCAGTACTTGAATACTTGTTCTCTGTCTCTCATGGTTATTTTCCCCTTGGTGCAGCAAATGTTCTCTTCCTACTGCACCCCAGTACAGCCCTTGCGTTCTCCTTGTTACTTTTCCCTCAACAGAGAGACACTTTCTCTTTCCTCGTAACTTCTCCCCTTAGTAAAGGCTGCCCATGCCTCTCTCATTTCCTGTCCCCTCAGTTAAGATAGCCCTTGCCGTCTCTGTCAGTTGCTTTACCATTAGTACTGGCTGCCCTTCACATCTCCCTTTTCTTTTCACCATAGTACAAATTTCTCTTGACTCCACCAAATTAGTTTTCCCTCAGTACAGTACTAGCTTTCTCCCAGTTCATCTCTGCCTCCATACTAGTATCCCTTGCTTTTTCAATTATTTTTCCAATCAGTACTGTCAGCTCTTAGCTTCTCCCAGAGTTGTTCCTCCTTAGTGCATGCAGCAATTGCTCTCTCCCACTTTTGTTCCTGCTCAGTACCGGCAGCCCTCACTGTTTCCTATCCAGTTAGTTTCCCCATGGCACAGCCTTTCCTTTCCTCCAATTGCTCTCCCCCACCCGACTACAGGAAGGCCTTCTTCTCTCCCAGTTATGTCCCCCTCAGTACTGCTGCTCTCTTGTCCCCACTTCATTTCCTCTCAATGCTGCAGTTGCTCTGGCCTGGTTACTTTCTCAATGGTGCAACCGTTGCTTTTTTGTACTCACCCAACCCCCCTTACAGATAGACTAGTTCTCTCCCAGTTCCTTTTCCCCATAGTACAGGCAGTTGTTCTTCTTTCCTACTACTTTCTCCACAGGCAGCCAGTGTTCAGCAAAGTGCCTTTCCCATCAGTACAAGCAACCCTTGTTCTCTACTAGTACCTTCCCCATCAGTACAGACAGCCTTTTCACTCTCTCAGTTCCCATCCCCTCAGTACAGACAGCCCTTGCCCTCTCTCTCTCGCCCAGTTGCTTTTCTCTCAGGCAGCACTTATCCTTTCTCTCTTGCTTTCTCGCATTCCCTCCCAGTTACTTCCAATCTGTGCAGACAGCCCTTGCTGTCTCAGAGTTGCCACCCACTTTGATACCAGCAGCCCATGCTTTCCCCCAGTTATTTTCCTCTTCAATACTACAGCCTCTGTTTTCTCCCAGTTACTTTTCCCCTTACCACTGGCAGCTCATTCCTTCTCCCAGTTATGTCACCCCTTCAGTACTATCAACGTTTATTTTCTCCTAGATACTATCCCTTTAATACCGGCACCTGTGTCTCTTGCATTCGCCTTCAGTATTGGCTGCCCTTGTTGGGCTCACGTCATCAAAAAGCACTTCTGAACTTTTAAAATGGGAGGGAGCAATGGAGTAATCTGATTGGTTATTTATAGTGCAATATGGGACAATATTGCACTATATAAATAACTAGTCCCAGTAAAAGAGCCACAGCATAGAATCTGACGCCCAGTGATACATTTTTTTGACATTTTAATTAGAATGTTACAATTAATTGAAGTTGCCACATTTTTTTTTTTTGCCCATTAATGCTTTCAGCAACATGGGTGCGATTGAGAAAGCAAGTTAAACAGCTCTTCCTTGCTAACTGAAATGCACCAAAAAGCGATTGCAACACATACACTTTCTCTTGACAGCCATGACAGTCCTGCTTTCAGTGTTTCTCGATGATTGCAGTTTGCGGCACCTCACCTGTACAGCCATATGTTTCCTCACCTGGCCACAATTTTCCTCATTCCTGGTCTCACCAAGTGACCAGATAGACCCACCAATCAGTTTTTTTTACCCTAGGTTATATGAAATAAAAAAAAAATAATAAAAAACTTTCTGCTCAAGCCTAGCTGACCACTTTTTTTTGTACTCTCTCTTTCACAGCACGCTTGCTGTCCCTCTCGCTTGCATTCCATCAGTGTCACACCACTTTCTCTCACAGCAGATGGCACTTGCTTAATATTTCTCTAGAAACACACAATCAATCGTCTGCATTATCGAAAACCATCCCTGCAAAAAAGAAAGAAAGAAAGACTACTATCACAACTACTACATTTTGTAATTTATTTTAATTTAAACAATCATACAGATAATGGTGGTGAGGGGCGTAAACTACAACACACAGCTCTAAAATAGGATGGTACTTATCATCAGAGCGTAAATCAGAAGCAACTACTGAGGTTGGTAGAAGGCTAGAACAAGGGTAACAATCATATAATCTGAACCAGTACTTAAAAAGCAATTTTACAGGGGAATCTAGAGACTTATTTGTTCAGTTATTTATTCAGTTTAGTTTTCCTGGCGCCATTACAACACATGGAGACTCAAAGTTGTTATATGTTTATTTAGCAGTTTATGTGACATTTTCACTTATTTTTTGTTTTAATACAGTAATTATTACTCTTTCTGCATTTTATTTTTATGTAAAGCACTCAGAGCCCATGGAAAGATGCTATATTCTAATAAAGAATTGTTTTGCCTTGCGTTGCTCACAGATTTTTTCATGCTCTCTTCCAGTTATTTCTCCCATCAGAACATGCAATTCTTGTTCTCTCCTAGCTCCTTTCCACTCAGCAGACAGAGCCTGCCCTGTAACATTTCTTTTCCTCACAGTACAAGCAGCCCTTCTTCTCCTCCAATAGCTTTTCTGTCAGTAGATGATTCCCTCGCCTTCACTCTCCCAGTTACTTTTTCATGGTTTTTCCCAGGGTGCGGCCCATGGTCCCTCCTGGTTACTTCTACCCTTAGTACAGGCAGCCCATGCCCTCTCCCAGTTACTTCTGCCCTCAGTACAGAGCCCTGGCTCTCACCCAGTTACTCCCCCCCAGTACATGCAGCCCTTGCTCTCACCCAGTTACTTCTCCCATCAGTTCAGGCAGCCCTTGCTCCCTCCCAGTTACTTCTCCCCTCAGTACGTACAGCTCTTGCTCTCTCCAAGTTACTTTCTCCTCAGTACATGCAGCCTTTGCTCTCTTCTCCAGGTTACTTTCACAGTGCAGCCCTTGCTCTCTTCCACTTGCTCTATGTCTGCACTCAGTTTAGGCAGCCCTTCTTATTTCCCAGATACTTTCCCCTCAGCATATGCAGCCCTTGCTCTCACTCCTGGTTATTTTTCCCACTATACAGTCCTTGCACTCAACTAGTTACTTCTCCCTTCAATTAAGGCTCTTGCTCCCTCCCTCCCAGTTGCTTCTCCTCTAAATACATGCTGCCCTCGCTCTTTCCCCGTTACTTTACTAGTAATACAGGAAGCCTTTCCTCTCCCATCTCTTCACTCTTTCCCATGTGTTTTCTCATCTTACTTGGTTGTCTAGGAAATATGGCTTTAATAGAGAGGGAAAAACAATTCAGGGAGAGTGACTGGCTTTTATGCTGAAAGATAATGTTCCCCACTGCAGGCTGAGGTGGGGATAGTAAGCCTCCAAAAGATGAAATGGACAATTCTATTATCATCAGAAAACTAAAAACTTAAACTGGGGAGGGTAAGGGTTTGGACTTTGCCAGTGAAATGTAAGGATAAGAGGAGTGAAGGGATGGGACATCTCCCATATAGTTCTCTGCAAACCATATACTGAGTCATGCTCTACAACACTGGCATCTTATATGCTGAGTAGAGCTGTGCAAAAAAATACTTCTGTTGGCAGAATTTCCACAAAAGTCAAACTTCTGCTTCCATGAAAGTTCAGAAATCAAATTAGCAACTTTTGCAGAAATTCCAACTAAGAACAGTGGAATAAATGTAAGTACTGTGGATTAATGTATTAAACTGTGGAACAAAATTATTGTTTTTTTTTTTGTTCCGGAGTCCCCAATCCACCATTCGGCAGTCAGACCCACCCTGCCAGTTGTCTTCCCATGCCCAGGCTTACCCCCCTGGGTGGGGCTGCTGGGAGAGCTCCCCCTCCCAACAGACACTGTAGGCAAGCCCTGGCTTACCCCTTGGATCGGGGCCACAGGATCAGGACCTCCTCGGTGGACATTGGAAGGCAGTGGAGATGGTGGCAGAGGAGGTCATCATGCCAGGTGGTGTGGCATTTTTTTATGCTTGCTGGATCTTAAGGACGATTACGTGCAGTGACGTCCAGCATCCACCCCAGCCTCTAAGATGATGGTTCTGGCAGCAATGGTACCGCAGCTTCTGCCAGGGGTCCAGAAAGAGCTGAATACTCTTCCCCTTCCCCCCAGAGAAGGAGAGTAGTTCACAGGATGCTCAATCCTTCTCCCCCTGACCAGACCTCCGACTCACAGGTCCGTTCCCAAACCCGGGTCGTTGGCATTGCAAGTGGAAATCCAACTGCTGCACCAGCGAGCCAGCTGTGGAACCACATTTTACAGAACTGATCACTCTCAGAGATCAGTTCTGGGGAATTTCTTTCAGCAGTTTAATACATTATTCCACAGTTCATACATTCATAGAGTCAACAGTTTCGTGATAGGAGCACTTTGTCAGACTAACTCACCCAGACACCACCAGTCTCTATATGTGCTTAATAATTAATTAAATAAACATATTCAGGTGCAAATAATCAGCGAGTGCTTGCTTGAATACCATGGGAACCAGCACATCTAAAAGAAGGTAATAAAATAAATAGGAAGGAGAGAAAGGGAAGGGAAGGAGAGGCACTAAAAACAAGACACATAATAAGTCAATGCTGTAAAACCATCGTCATTTCATAATTGCCAGCAATCACAAATAAATTACTAAAAAACAGAATTTATTTAAAGATGTAAGCCCTTGTCATTTCATAGTTTTTGATGCATATCAGTTGTCAACAATCACTAATAATATCGAAAGACAGGGTACAGGTCTTGTCATTTCTCATTTTATAACTACTAGTGATTTCATGTAAATTCTAAATGACAGATTTTATATAAATACGTAAGCCCTTGTTATGCGGTAGTTTTTAACACATCCCAGCGATTGCTAATAATATAAAAAGCAGAATGCAAAGACTGAGACAAAATGATGGGAAGTGGGGGGGACACAGAGAAGATAAACAATTTGTCTACTGCATCTATGTAAAAAGCCCTTGTACAGTATTACGCCAATACTTATACATGGCAATAGCTAAAAAAACTCTAAAAACCAGGGCAAAAACAGACAGCACAGTGAGCCAAATATACCCAACTACTGGAAAGGATGATCGCGATCACAGATAAATTGTAAAAGACAGATTTTATTTAAATATGTCAACCCTTGTCATGCAGTAGTTTTTGGTTTTTATTAATACATACCAATTATCAGCAAACACTAATGATACTGAAAGACAGAATCAGTTCTTGTTATTTGACAATTTATAAATGCTAGCGATCACTAATAAATCCTAAAAGGCAGATTTAGTATAAAACCGTGAGCCATTGTTGATTGATAGTTTTAGATACATTCCAATTGCCAACGATCAGTAATAGTGTAATATAAAACACAGGGTGCAAAAACCGAGACAAAACAATGGGGAAAGGAGAGTTTTTCTGCATCATCTCTGTTCCCCCCCACACCCCCCTTTCCTGTCATGTTGTCTCGGTTTTTGCATCCTGTTTTTTTATATTATCGGCGATTGTTGGTGATTGGGATGTTTTAAAAACTACCACATGACAAGGGCTTACATATTTCATTTACCGCTTGCTGAGAAGCAGCTACCTTTTGCATTTTCATGTCATTTGCAAATGCCCAGCTACAGATGCCCACCTCCAAATAACTTATAAATACATTAAATTAGATTGGTCTCAGTACAGAACCTTGCAGGACTCCACTGGTCACATTTCTATATGGATCAAAAGGAAACGTGGAGTGGAGCCAGCCCTGATGCAATGTAATACCACACAGTTAATGACTTGTCACAAAATACTGCATGACAAAAGGGTTTAATTGCCACTGAATTACACTGTTCCCTGCAGCATACTGCGTCATTCTGCAGTATTTCTGTATGGCATCGTATTGTATCCTTGCTGGCATCACTGTAAGAGATCAGAAGCAAACTTGCTTTTTATACTACTTTTCGTACAAACTGTACCCCAGACCAGATATATAGAATAATGCATGTGTAAGTGTGGTTTATGGAGATTTTATGCACACCTGGGATGCATGATGCCCCATAAACCCTGAGGGTGAAGCCCAAGGGGTTTATATGGGCATTGCATACCGGGGATGTGCATAAAATCCCCATTAAAACACATTTACTCATGTTTTATTTTTCATATTTACTAGTTCAATGGATTTAAAAGCAATATTGCCTGTAACATTAGGGGTTTAAATTGGGATGCTGTTGACATTTTTAGTTTTAAGACCTTATCGCTAGTTAAAGAATTTCTTGCTGAGGGACTTTGAAGCCATTGAGAAGCTTGACCCTGATGCCAAATCTGTGACAAAGCTAGCGGTACTGGACATGTGGCATGAGGGCAGCTTATCTGGTGGGTTTCTAAGCTGTTGCTTTACTCTTTGTGTTGCTGTGGTTTACGGAGCTGTTGGCCACTCACTGGCAGTGGTTTATAACCACTAAACAGTAAATATTATACAGTCATACTTGGAGTCATACCTGGAATTGTAAGACAACAGAAGGCATAAGCCCATATAAGTTGTCCCCACTACTTAGTGGAGGTAACTAAAATTACCAGCTGAAATATGATAGTCTAGCTTAGCCTTGAAGGTACTGAATCAAGATGCACCAACCACTTCATCAGAAAACGTATTCCATAATCTAATTGCTCTGGGTTTAAAGCTATACATACATACGTCAGTCCTGCACTGTATCTCAAGTAACTGCTGGTTATGCCCCTCTTAAGTAATAATTTTGCTCCCTATATTTAGGATCCAACTCACTCTCTAATGCATCTTGTTTGAGAATTTTATATAGTAATAGTAAATCCCCTCGTGCACGACTAACTTCTAAGGGCCATAATCTAAGTTTATTGAGCTTAACTTCGTAGGGTTTATCTTTTAGCCCTGTAAATAGTTCCGTAAGTGACCTTTGCAGTTTTTCAACCACAGATTTATCTTTTTTTTTAAATGGATTCCAACTAGAAGAGCAATAATCTAAATGTGGCCCTATATATGTTTTGTATAATGGAAGTAGTACACATTCATTTTGGGAGTAAAAACTCCTACAGATGCAATTTGTGAGATGCATTGCCTTATTTGCAGCAGTTCTGCTGTGCACCCCACTTTTCAAATAATTCCAAATATATAGTCCCAAATCCTTCTCACAAACTGAATCTCTTAGTCTAACCCCTTGTATATAATAATCTTGCTGAATATTATTTCTCCCCATATGCATTACAATACGTTTATTCAAACTAAACTTCATTTTATTCCTCACCACCCATTCACTAATAGTTATTATATCCTGCCCTAAAATGAGTCTGTCCTCAGAAGTGTCCACCACTCCCCCAAGTTTCACATCATCTGCAAATTTATTTAGCTTGTTTCCGCTGTCGATGTTTAGATCACTAAGGAAAATCTTGAACAACAGAGGCCCCAGCAAGTACCCCTGTGGTGCACCACTGGTAACCTCCACCTCATCAGATACATATCCTTGCACTCTCACTGTTTGTGTCCTTTCCATTAACCATTGTTTGATCCACTTAATTATAGTGCAATTGATACCCAGTTTCAATGACTTTGAAATCAGAATCCGTGTGACACTGTATCAAAAGCTTTGCTAAAATCCAACATCTCCACATTCATCTTCTTCCCCTGATCCATACGACTACCTATGTAGTGATAAAAACTAACTAAATTAGTATCACAGGATCTATACTTTGAGAATCCATGTTGCAACTCATCAGGTAGATTCATGCCTACCAAATAATTCTTCATTTCATCAGAAATGATCTCAATCAATTTACTGACTATTGAGGTCAAGCTCACTAGTTGATAATTAGCTGCCTTAGCCCTATTACCCTTCTTGAAGATTGGCACCACAGTAGCTGTTATCCAATCCTTTGGCACATAACCCTCCTTCAATGATCTATGACCTATATCTGCAATAATTGGTGCATGTTCCTTCCCTAGCTCCTTAATAAATCTGGGGTGCAGGCCATCAGGGCCAGCTGATTTATTGGCCTTGGGCACCTCAGTTCTGCTAAAAACTTTCTTGACTGTAATAAACTCAGTTTGCACAGAAGACCCAGCATCAGGTATGATACTTACATAACTAGGATCATCCTTATTGAAGACCTTACTAAAGAAATTATTAAATTCCCTAGCCATGTCATCTGGTTTGATGAAAACTACACCGTCAGCATTAAGTGGGACAATATTCCTGTTATTACTTTTCTTATTATTTACATAGGAAAAAAAACCTTAATATACATTTTTGACATAACTAGTCTAAACTCTACTTGTTTCTTTGCTTTCTTAATTTCATTTTTTAGGAGGTGTAATATCTTCCTATATTTACTCTTGCTTTCTCTAGGCTGTGTACTTTTCATTCTCTTATAATGTAATCGTTTTATATAACTCAGTTTAATAATCCTCCTATTTAACCGTGATGGCTTTTTACCTTTGCTATTGTACACAGTTCTTGTTGGGATGTGCTTAGCCACCATATTATGTATGAATTTTACAAACAGATCCCAGCATAATTCAGTTGATAACCCCTCTGTCATACTATTCCAATTAATTTTTGCTAGGTTCTTCCTTATTGCTTTAAGTTAGCCTTATTATACATTATTTTAGTAGTTATTGCCCTTGTATTTCTCTTAGCCCTATTCATTTGAAAAGTAATGATGTCATGGTCACTTGAATCAAGTAGGGAGATGATCTTAATATCTGAAACATCCTCTGGTATGTTGGTTAATATGACATCCAAAATGCTATCTCCTCTTGTGGGCTCCTGAATGCATTGCTCCACGCCAGCTGATGTTAGACCACTCTGAACTCTGGCTGCCAAAGAATTATTGGTAGTTAAGACACCCCAATCAATACCTGGGATGTTTAGCTCCCCATCAACAATATGTCTGAATCGTCAGCCACAAAAATCCAGAAAAAGGAATGAGAATGGTGTTGCCATTAAAGGTACACAAGGCACTCCAAGCAAAGTCAGATTAGAGAAACATTTCATAATAAAGGAAGATTGTGGCTGTACTAGTCCTTGGAAGACTGCTGAATAATTTGATATCTTTATTGGACCAACATACTGTATGTCTTGTACAAAGATAATACAATACACAAACTTTCAGGGCTACCTAGGTCCCTTTATCTAGTGTAGTATCACCTTTAGTCATATGGACAGCCATGGAACACCCCCAGGAGGATGGAACTACAGTATTTTGACAGAGGAGAAACAGTCATCCCTGTAATTGAAGTAGTATATGTTAGGTCTTCTTCAGGAAAATCCTAAGTAATCCTTACCCTGGAAGAATGGCGATCAAGGTCTTGATTCCCCAAAAGTGCCCTCCGCAAGAGGGGGTTTCATCTCCTCTGTGCCGAAGATCAAAAAATAATCTATATCTTGAAGTCCCACTGAGACTTGGAGCTCAATTATGTACTTATTTAATAGTCCCATTCTTTCTTGTTGTTGCATTCTTTTAGGACTGTTCCTTCCCAGGCTACATCTTTTTTCTCCTCAGAAAAGGAAGTACTTGCCTGCTCCTTCTTCTGCTTTTTAGGCCTTCTTCCCAAAGGTTCCTTTGCTGTAAGGGATCATGTTCCAACAACACCTCTGTAAATGCAACCCTCCACAAGAGGCTTCTTGTACCCCAAAAGGGTGATAGACCCTTATCAAGGACAGATAGACTGAAAGACTAAGTTAAGATCATTTTGCACAAGCATTTACATGCTACCTACTGGAGAATCCAGTCCTCCCTGAACCACCTTCCCACTATCATTTCAATCCTAACATCACTGATTAACATAGAAACATAGACTTTGATACAGATAAGGATCGCTTGGTCCACCTAGTCTGCCCATTTCTCTACCTATTGGATAAGCTGCAGATCCTAGTTAACCAACAGCCAACTTCTTCCTAACCACAACCAGAATAGCCTTATGTTTGTCCAATGCATTCTTGAATTCCTCCACTGTTTTTAACCCCATGACCTCCTCAGAAAGGCCATTCCATGTGTCCACCACCCTCTCTGTGAAACAATACTTCCTCAGATTGCCCCTGAGCTGTTCCCCCTCTATCTTCAAATTGTGTCCCCTTGTTCTTGCCCATCTCTTTCTCTGAAAGATGCTACCTTCTTGGACTTTATTGATTCCTGTGAAGTACTTGAAAGTTTTTTGTCATGTCCCCCCTCTGCCTCCTTTCCTCAAGGGTATACATATTGAGTTCCTTTAGTCTCTCTTCATATGGCTTCTGTTGCAGGCCCTGCACCATTTTAGTTGCCCTCCTCTGGACTGCCTTCATTCTGTCTATGTCCTTGCAGAGATGGGGTCCCCAGAACTGTACGCAGTACTCCAAATGAGATCTCACCAACTGTCTGTACAGAGGGATAACAACTTCTTGTTTTCTACTGGTGATGCCTCTCCCTATACATCCTCATATCCCCCAGCCATCTTTACTGCCTTCTCACATTGCTTGCTTACCTTTAGGTCATCTGATATGACTACCCCAGGTCCCTTTCCATTTTTGTTGTTGTTAATATCTCATCCTCCCCATTGTGTACTCTTCCCCTGGGTTTTTGTTTCCCAGGTGCTGCTCATTAAATCCTACATCTGGAGCCCAAAACCCCATTGAATGGAAGAGCTGTGCCAACATTACAGTGGGGCAGCAGCAGATGATACTCACCATTCCACTAACCAGTAGTACTTAAAGTGATTTATGCAAGTTTCCCAAATGCTGTTTTCACTTAGTATGCCTTCACCAGCCATGCTTCAGATGTTGAAGCTGCAATCTGTCATAATAATTTTTTTTGAAGTTTTATCAGCGTTTTGTTTCTGGCTGCCCCCCAGTTTTGTCTGTGTGGCCACACCACCAGAATGATGTCATGCAAGGGAGCTGTTAATGTTGTACATACAGAAACAAGGAATTCTGGGTAAATAATAATGTGGATTTAAATGTTCCTTACTCAGAGGTGCAGTTTCTTATTTTGATAGTGGTGACTTCAGTATGGTACCTAATATGTAGATGTACATAGCAAGGCATTATGGGTATAATAAGAAGCTGTTTTCCAATTTCCTTACTGTAAAGTGCAGTCTTCTACTTCTGTAGTGGCTTCAACAATATAAGCTCTTATATGTTTATTTTCAAAACAAGGCATTGTGCATACAGTATCTAGCTGACTTCTTTACTGAGTGATATAGTCTCCTATTTCTGCAGTGAGCACAGAAATATAATAGCCTATATATTAATTTACATAGTGAGGCATTGTGAGCTCATTTTTCTATTTAAAACTAAAAACGGATAATGTCCCCTTAATAACTTTGTTTCTCTTGCATGATGTCACAGTTCTGGGTTGCAGCACTGAGAAAGAAAGGGGCAGGGTTATGTAAATGAAGCAGAGCACAGAAATAAAAGGATTTTTTTCTTGGAAATCAGCACTTTTTGGCAGTTTGAATGGTAGGAGATTAATTCACAACTCCTACAGGTTACTACTTCCATTTGTTATGGCAAACTTGCATAAATCGCTTTAAACTGCACAGTCATAGCATCTTTCGGGCACCAGTTTTCTTTGCATTCACCATCCTCCCCTCCTTCTCTGGCAGCACCTCTCTTCTTTGTGGTTAAGCTGTCTTTCCTTAGGTACCTTTGATCTATGGGACCATGACCACGTGACATCTCTATGGGTGGAACTCTCCTGAAAAGGGCTCTTGCACTATGAAAGGTTGATAGTCCCTTATCGTGGGCAGATAGAGTAATAGGCAAAGTTGCAGTCATGTTGCACAAGCATTTACATCCTACCTACCAGACAAACCACTCCTCCCTTAATTATCATCCTACTGCTATTTCAATTTTAACTCCCCCAGCTCCTCCTCTTCATTAATTACTATATCTGCAGCCCAATGGCCCATTGAACAAGGAGAACCCACAATATTTATGACTGAAAAAAATGGAAATTCTTTCAGGCTCTACCACCTGTGGAACTGTCATGCTTTTGGGAGCCATAAAATGCATATGAAGTATTGGAATCTGAACTTAGAGGAGAATTCTGTTCTTGGATATAATGGAAGAACAAAACCTTTCTTTCCATAAATTCCACCTTTTTTCATAATACCCAAAACAGAGTTGGACTGAGCCAAGGTGGTGTTATCCAGTCACGAAGCAAAAGCATGAGAAGAGGTACATTGCACCCAAATGTTGCCCTTTAGTTCATTTCCCAGTATTCATTAGTTTAATTACATGTTTCAGAAGCAGCTGTGGAGAAGACGCTAACTTATCAATCATTTATTTTGTCCAAAAGATACTTAACCAAAACTGTTATACCTCACTCTCCATCTTCTTTCACCAGGTGACACAGTAACAAAGTACTGTAACACGCTGTTGAGACACAAGGTGACCAATGGTTAGCTAAATCCATGCCCAAGGCTGTTTTAGTAGTTATTTCAAGTTATGTATTTTCTCCTTGGGTACTCATCCAATGTCTCTCTAGTGCCTTAATAGACAGCCTCCCACTTTATTATCTTAATTTCTGTGACATAATACTTCCTAGCATCCCATTGTACCCTGAAGTAAAATGTATTAATGTCCCACCAAACCCATCCCTTTACAGTGTGAGCCCATTCCCCTTTTGCTTTTGTTTCTTGAGAAGCCATGAATTAGTTGCTTGCATCTACCTTCTTAATACCCTCTAACACCCCTATCATTTCCCCCTTCAGTCTTCCCTTTTCTAGATGAAATAGTCCCATCTGCTTCTCACTCTCTGCTCATATTCCATTCTCCATAGACCCTTGATCATCCCAGTTATTCTGTGTGTAACAATCCCTGATTCTGTCATGTACTTCCTTTAGGGTGGTGCCTGGAATAGCATACAGCAACAGCACTCTAAATTGTTTCCTATAGAGGTAATATGTCATCTTGTATCTTGTTCTCAGTTCCTCACTGGATGCGCTCCAGCATTCTGGATCCTTTCTTGACTCCATTAACCCCTTCACCTCTGAATTAAACAGGAGTCACTGCAAAGTGAGCTACAAATGGCCCTTACGTGTGCAAGGGTTTAATGCATTGCTTAGGCTGCTTGTTGGCTCATCTATAATACTCACAGGGACCAGATATTCGAACCATTTTCTTGTGTAATGTGGTTGTTCCAGCAATTATTTTTTCATATAAAAATGCTGTGCTAGAATTTCTAGAGACACACTAGAATAAACAATAATTAAAAAAAATTCTGCTAAATACCCTGAATGTTCTGCCAACAAAGTATTTTAAAATCTGGGAACAGGATAGTCTACAGATCACATGTTCAAACCTTGCTAGAGCCAGTTGCACACTGACCTTGGGCAAGTCAGTTAACCTCCCAGTGCCTCAGCCCACCCAGCTGCAGAGATGGGTAGAAGCAGAACCCGACTGGAAATGAGATGTTACATCTCAGCTGGGCTATCTTGGAAAAACAAACTGTAAAATAAAAATAAATAAATACAAATGTATAAGAGAAATCAGAAAATTTGCAAATTGTTTTAATATCTGGCACCAAATCTCTTTCTGATAGGATATCACAGTCATTGTGTGTCTGTTTCCCATATAATTTGCTACAGATGCATTTGTCCAAGCTAAATGGTTTCTGATAGTTATCTGCCCATTTCCCAAGTCTAGCCAAGTCTCTTCATAACCCATTATTTTGCTCGTAAGTAGGTACATGTTAGCAATGCTGCCTGTTATGGTATCATTTGCAAATAGTATCTAACGTTTCACCCTTTTCAAAGTCATTAAATATATTGAATAGTAGGGAGCCCCGAACTAATCACTGTGTCACTCCAGTAGTAATCTTTCTTCACCCTGAATATCTTCCATTCACTGCTACCTAATGTACTCTGTAACTCAGCCAATATTCAGTCCATCAAGGCAAAACATACACACACACACACTCACACACACACACACTCACACACACGTGCTACAAATCAATAAATCAAGACAGAGAAGAAGGTCCACTTATTTCAGTGGTCAGTTTGTTTTGTAACTGCCTCAGAAAGCACTGTTAGAACCATCTGTTATGACCTAGCTATTGTGACCAAAACTGGCTCCCTTTAACCAACCCAAATCATCTTGGTGTTCCACAACCCTCTACTTGCTTATAGTCACTCGGCTCTTCCCTGACATTTAAGTTACAGCATTGGACTATGGTGTCCAGGATCTCCCCTTTCTTCCTTTAAAAATGTGAAATCACATTTGCCTGCCACCAGTCCCTTGGTACTTCTCCACATTGTAATGGTTCTCTGAAAATTCCACAAAGGGGTAAAGCTACAGTAGCCCATTTGCAGACAATGTTTCCTATTGAATTTTGTAGTATGCCAGTCAAACTTTTCACAGTTCTCAGACTTCAGTCTTGTGCATGCCATCCCTCTTGTTATTCCTTTGAGGTGGAGCAAACCTTACAGTGATGCCATCTGCCAAATACCTGAGAATCTTTATGGACCCTCAGCTGTTCTTTCATCGCCACTTGAATTTGGTAACAAAATCCTTATTCTACCACTTCTGGCATATGGCTATACTGAAAGCAGTTCTCTCTCCACTTGTGACTTCTCAACACTCATTCTGGAATCCATCACCCCCCTGAGCTGATTGTTGCAAATCCTTACTAGCTAGTCTTCCTGGCTGCTTTCTAAGGAGGCTACATCAGGGCAAAACTGCAGCCGCTATACTGTTAGCCCATGCTCAATTCTCAGGCCACATTACCCAGAGCTCCAACTGCTGCACAGGCCGCCATTTGTGAAAAGGATTGTGCCTGCATGGCCCTCCATACTCAGCTTTCCACTAACTGTGATGAGTTTCTGTGGATTGCTCCATGATCACTGTTCCTTGATCGCTGTGCTTACTGTATCTAACACTGGCTTCGTGGCTGTCTCAAGTCACAGACTAAAGTACAGGTCTCGTGTGTCCATTATAAATCATTACATCATGCTTAGCTAATCAGGATGCTTTATTTCTAAACATTCTAGGTACTCTTGTAACCACAATAGGGTGTCCCATAGAGATAGATACAAAATACTGAAGTTCTGTGTTCAGTTAGAATAGTCCATTTCTAACAATGGATTTTCTCTAACTTTCAATGAAGTAAAACATTTTGATTTCAAATTCTCACTTCAGTGTTTTAATACCAAAATCTGCCACATAATTTATAATCTGTATACAGTGGCACCCAGAAGGATGCAACAGGTTTAGGTCAAGATAGCGTAGAAACAGTCATGTGGTCCAAAACTGTGCATGCAACACAATGGGAACCAATTTAGTGCTGAGGAAAGCGAGCCTCACACACAGTGTTAACCCTAACGAGGAGCTGAGCATGGAGCAGCAAACAGGAGGGGCAGCTTGGGAAGGGTAAAACTTGAGGGGGATGGGCAGATTATATAAACAAACTCAAGGGGGGACACAACCTGTGGGCAGAGGGGAATCAGGGGAGGCAGATTAAATAAAGTCTGGGGGGGATGCAGAGCTAACACCAATGTGCAGATAAGCACAGAGCAGTATGGGGGGCTTTGCCTCCCACACCCCCATAATACAGTATATATAAACATCCTAGAAAATGCACCAAAGAAACAAGAACAAAATTCAAAGGAGGGAGGCAGACTTCAACCCAGATCCACTGGCCATCCCAGGCATTCACAGGTTGTTACTCTAACCACTAAGCCACAGGGCCAGCTTGCTTACCCAGTGCACAATGTAATGTTAGCTGTCTCAGCCTGAGTGAAAACACCTACAGGTATAGCGCTAAAATATCCACGCTATATTTCCCTGTAGCTGTCTTCACTCATGCTATTTTCCCTGCGTGGACTTTAACTGTGCTATTATTTCCATGCATTCTTGACTGGATACTGGATGCAACACAGTATCTTGCAGTATTACGGAAGACGGAAGTAACCGACTTCAGGGGGAGGATTTTAAGGAAATGGGAAGGATCCTTAAGGAGCATTTGGATGGGATTGGGTCAGACATGGACGCTGATAGTAGGTGGGAAATCATCAGGAGAGGGGTGCAGGATGCTACCAGCACCTGTGCAAGAGTAAGACGAAAATGTGTTAGGGCCCAAAAAACCGGTTGGTGGACCAGGGAGGTCAGGAGGTGGTGCAGGAAAAGAAAGCCAATAAGCAATTCAAGTGCTCAAGGGTGAAAGGGATCGGGGAGTACAGAGCTGATGGCTAGAAGAGCCACTAGAGTGGTGAGGGCAGCTAAGGCAAGGAAGGAGCAGAACCTGGCCAGGGAAATTAGGGAGAGGGAACAAGGGGTTCTTTAGATACATTGGGGAAAGGCGAAGGGTGAAGGGCAGATTAGCAGGATTAAATCAGGGGAGAATGGGCACAAGACCCGGGGAGCAGGCTGAGTACTAAATGAGTACTTCACCTCAGTTTTCACCAGGGAAAATGGGGTGCTGCATCATACATGGGAGGAGACAGAGATACTGAGGAGGGACCTCACCGATGGTGGGTCTGGGAGAGGGAGGCATCACTGGCAGGTGGGGGAGGGCTAAGCAGGAGAAGAGGTACGAGGTGGAAATCACAGCAGAGAGAGGTGAGGAAGCCCTCAGCTCCCTTAAGATGGAGAAAGCACTGGGGCCGGATAAATTACATCCCAGAGTGCTGAAGGAACTTGCAGATGTCCTGGCGAAACCCTGGCAGAGCTTTCTTCATCTCTCTGAGGAAGAGTGGGTGCCCCAAGACTGGAAGGTGGTGCATAGTGCCCTATCACAAGGGGGATCAAGGGAGGTGGCAGAGAACTACAGGCCTGTCAGCCTGACATCGGTGGTGGGCAAGGTGATGGAGGGCATTGTCAAGGAGAGGCTGGGGGGGACCTGGATAAGTCAGGGTGCCTGGACGATAGACAGCATGGATTCATCCCAGGGAAATCATGTCAGACAAACCTGGTGGAGTTCTATGACTGGGTGACAAGTGCCTTGGACCTGGGTAGACCAGTGGATGCCTTCTTTCTAGACTTCAGCAAGGCATTTGACTCTGTTCCTCACGTAGGCCTGTTGGATAAGCTGGGAGAAATGGGGGTGGGGAACCAGATGATCAGATGGATAGGCAATTGGCTCCAGGACCGGACCCTTAGGGTCATAGTTGGTGGGATAGTCTCATCCCCAAGGAGGGTTATTATTGGGGTCCCACAGGGATCAGTTCTTGGGCCCCTTCTGTTCAACGCCTACATATCTGACATAAGGACAGGAATAAGGAGTGAGATGAGTCTCTTTGCAGATGACTCGAAACTGGGGGTGGTGGTGGATGGGGAGGAGGGGAGGGTGGCCCTACAGGGGGACCTGGAGGCTCTGGAAAGATGGTCTAGAAAGTGGAAGCTGAGGTTCAATGCAGGGAAATGCAAGGTACTCCACCTGGGGGCCAGAAACCCAGGCCAAGTGTACACCCTGGGGAATGCTACAAGTCTCGATGGCTGAGAGGGACCTGGGGGTGGTGGTGGATGTCAAGATGAACAACTCTGAGACTTGTAGGAGGGCAGCAGCCAAGGCCAACAGGATGCTGGGATGCATCGCTGGGGGATCACCTCCAGAAGGAGGAAAGTGATACTCCTCTGTATAACTGCTTAGTGAGCCGCATCTTGAGTACTGCATGCAGTTTGGAGGCCACACTTAAGAGGGACATTAACCTCCTGGAGAGGGTCCGAGGAGGGGCAACCAAAATGATTTGGGGCTTGGGGGACAGGACCTATGAGGAGAGGCTCGAAGAGCTAAATATATACACATTGGAAGAGAGAAGGGACCGGGGGGACATGATAGAGGTCTTCAGGTACATGAAGAGGGTAAATAGGGGAGGAACAGTCAGGGTGCTTCGAAGGAAGGAGGAAGGGGCCACTGGGGGCATGGGTGGAAGCTGGAGGGAAGATTCAGGGAGAAAGGAGGAGGAGGTGCTACTTCACTGAGAGGGTGGTGGAGCCATGGAATGCACTGCCTAGGGGGCTGGTGGAGGCAGAGACAGTGGAGGAGTTCAAGAGGGGGTGGGACAGGTACAGGGGAAGGGTTCTGGAAGCAAAATCCAATGCAGCAAGAATATCTGGAACTGGGAAGGGAGAAGCCAGAGAAGGCGAGGGGGACAGCAAGGTCAGCACCCAGGGTGGGGGCTGACCAAACGATCAGACACGAAAGACCGTTAGGCCTATTCTGCTGGCATTTTAGTATGTTAGTATTACTGCAAAATACTGCAGTATTATGCAGAGAACAGTGAAATTTAGTAGCAAGTAACCCCTTTTGTAATGCATTATTTTGTGACATGTTATTTATAGCAAGTTACTGCATTGCATCCTGGCCGTCTGGCTCCATTGCTTATATAGTTCCTGTGTCTCTTATGGTCAGCTTTGCAGTTCTCTCACCCAGTGAACTCAAGAATACACTCCTATTACCACACCACATACAGTAACTGCACATATACTGTACACATAGTACATATAGTTCTTTTTAGACATTTTTACCTGATGTTTTCCAAAGATAACTGGATGACAGCTGCCTCCTATTAATGCTTATGTGATCCCGTCAGCCATTTTCTCTCTGAGCAGCTGTACTTCCCATTTCAGGAGGCAGCATGGGCTAGTGGTTAGAATGCCTCCTAGGGAACTAGGAATTACGCACATGCAAACATATAAAAATTGCCTGAAGCAAAAGGCCATCCTGGTCTATCTAGGCTGCTTGAGATTGTAGTTAGTTCCCTATTCAGCAGCTGTTCCACCCCCACTCCCCTAACCTCCCTTTACCCTCCCCTTTGCCTTGGCCCACCACTTCTTGAAGCATTCTACTGATTTACATGCAACCACCTCAGCTGGTAGTGTGTTTCACTTTGCCACCACCCTCTCCATAAAGAAATACCTCCTCACTTCCTTCCTGAATCTACCCCCCTCCAATCTCATATCATGGCCCCTAGTGTCCATCCCCACTCTCTTCCTGAAAAGATCCTCTATGTCTGTTTTGATTATCTCCTTCATGTATTTGAAGGTCTCAGTCATGCTCCCCATCCTTGTCCAGTGTGTACATGTTTAACTCTCTTAGTCTGACCTCATATGGCAATTCCCCCAGGCCCTGAATCATCTTTGATGCCCTACACTGCACCTCTTCCAGCAGCCTAATGTCCTTGTGTAGGTACGGGCACCAGTACTGCATGCAGTATTCCAGGTGGAGTCTAATCAACGATCTGTATAACAGCAGAATAACCTCCCTTCTTCTCGAGGTAATGCCCCTCACAGTTCACCCCCAGAATTTTGTTAGCCATTGCCGCTGCCTTTCTGCATTGTGCGGAATTGGTCATTGCTCCCGTGATGAGCACCCAGATCCTTCCCCCCTCTTCTGTTACCTCCAGTTGCAGCCTCCCCAAGATGGTAGCTTCTCCTCAGATTTTTTTTGTTCTGGAGTGCAGCACCTTGCATTTGCTTGCATTGAACCCCAGCTGCCATCTGTCAGACTATGCCTCCAACCTTGCCAGATCGTCCTGTAGCCCCCATCACCCCCCCCCGGTCATCCACCACCACTCCCATCTTGGTGTCATTTGCAAATAGGCTGATTTTGCTGATTATGCCATCTGAGATGTCTGCAATAAATATGCCAAACAGCACTGAGCCTAATACTGACCCCTGTGGAACACCACTTGTCACAGGCTTAGGGGCTGAGTATTCCCCACCTACCACCACCCTTTGCTGCCTATCTTTTAGCCTGTTCTCCACCCACCCCACCAGTTTTGCTCCTGCCCCTGTACCCTGAAGCTTGCTTCCAAGTCTCCCATGTGGTACTGAATCAAAGGCCTTACTGAAGTCTAGGTACAGTATACCCACCGCATGGCCCCCATCAATTTACCTAGTCACCCAGTCATAGTATTCCACCAGGTTGGTCTGGCATGATCTGCCCTTGATGAAGCCATGCTGCCTCCCATCCTCCACCCCATTCACCTCCTGTAGTGCCTCTAGCCTCTCCTTTAGGATTGTCTCCATTAGCTTCCCCACTATGGACATTAAACTTACTGGCCTGTAGTTCCCCAGTTCACCCCTGGGTCCACTGTTGTGGAGGGGAACCACGTGAGTCAATTTTCAGTCCTGCGGTATGCATCCTGTGTCTAGAGATGAATTAAATAAGTCTGCCAAGGGACCTGCCAGGACCTCTGCCAGCTCCTTCAGCACTCTTGGATTTACTCCATCTGGTCCCAGTGCCTTGTCTACCCTCAATGCCCTTAACTCCTCCAGCACAATCGCCACTGTGATTTTTTCCATCTATCACCTCTCCCCCATCTGTTTCTATCCTCCCTCCTACTATGGGTAATGCCCCCTCCTTTTCTTTCATAAAGACTGAACAGAAGTAGTCGCTGAGCACTTCTGCCTTTCACCCCCCCTTCCACCCATCCCCCCTCCTTTATTCTTACAATTTGGTCCTTACAGCTTCTTTTCTTTCTGATGTGCCTAAATAAGTCTTTCTCCCCTTTTCTTATGCCCTGCACCAGCCTGAGTTCCCTTGCTGCCTTGGCTGATCTTACCCCCCCTGGTCACTTCCTTTGCTTCTTTCAGATATACCTCCCTATCCTCCTCCCTCCCCGATTTTCTGTATCTCCTGTAAGCTGCCCTTTTCTTCCTCACCCTGTCTAGCACCCCTTTTCTTTCCCCCTAGTCTTCTTAGTCTGGGCCCTGGTGCAAGTGTCTGTTGCCTCCACTATCCCACGTCTTATCAGTTCCCACCTTTGTTGTGTGTCCATACCTGGTTGAATTTTGCACATGAACCCCTGTACAGGTTCAAACCCCAGCAGAGACAAATACTGTATGACCTTCAGTAAGTCACTAAACCTCCCAGGGCTACAACCCATCCAGATGTTAAAATGAGGAGCAGTAAATTGCCACTGAGAGTGAAATGTTGCTTCTCAGCTGGGCTGTCATGAGCAAACACATTGTTAAAAATAAAAAATCACATTAGGTGATAGGGTCCTAATATCAAGGAGTTGTGTCAGTCATACACAGGCAGAAAAAGCAGACTTGGGAATCTGAATATCTAGTAATTTAGGGTAGCTATTCATGGAAATAGTACAAACGATGTTGAGTTTTACATTTAATGACTTCAGAAGGACTGTGAGCAAAATAGCCACGTCTTGGTTTCCAGTGTCTGTCTCACGTTTACCTGCAAGAGTTCAAAACAATTAACCCCAAAACCTATAGCAATCCAATACACTGGCAATTAACCAAACAAATGAAATTAAGCAGGCCAGCCTTGGATCAAACAAAGAAGGTGATGAATCTGCACCAGATCTGCAAAGCAAAAACTAAGCAGTTATTTTCTTCATATTTCATTTTCTACAGATCATTCTTGAAGAATAAATGGGGAAAATATTATTTCCAACATGTTTTCATGAGACCCTCCCAAAGGAGGTTTGGTTTGCAGTCCACCTGCTGGTGCAGTGCCCCCACCCTTAGCTCCTAATGTCTGTACTTGTAAGCATATTTGCTGTGTTACTAGTACGTTCTCATAAAGAAAATGACCAAACGTGAACATCACTGATGATATATTACCTTTGTCCCCCAGAAACCCCACCAAGAAACACACAAGACCAGTATGTGTGGGTAATCAATTTAGCAACAAATTTATTTAAAAGTTCTCTTTGTTCTTATTACATTCCTTTTTGCATAATTTCATTTTTAACATTTACAAGGTTACTTTGTTACTTGGTTACTTGGTCAGAGGGACAAAAGAAGGCCGAAGCCCATGAATATTGTCCTCCACATATGTGGATCATTAGTGATAAACCCTATCTAGTTAGCCATTTGTCTAATTTAAATTTGAAGTTAGTGAAAGAAGGAGCATCAATAACGTCCTGTGGAAGAGTATTCCAAAGTTCTGGGGTACGTATTGTAAAAAAGTTTTGTCTTTTTTTTGTTTTACATTTAGCTATATATAATTGTTTGTTGTGCAGTCTGGGTCCAGTTTTCCTATTAGCAAAGGAAATACCACACTGTTTCATTAGTATTGGATTTTGGATAATCTTGTAAAGTTGTAATAAATGCCCGCTGTCTTCTTAGTTTAAGAGGTGAAGCCCGTTTTGTGTAACCTAGTTTCATAATCAGATCGATAAATGAGGTATAGATTTGGTAACTTTTTTGTATCCTTTCTAACCTAACCACATCTCTACAAAGGTAAGGACTCCAGAATGGTGAACCATAATCAAGATGTGAGTCGGATGTATACTCTATACAATGGTATAATACATTGCTCAATTCTAGAGACAAAAGTACCTTTAATTCTACGAAATAGTGAATTTGTTAGAATAGCTGTCTTATTACTGTGCGAGACCTGAGTGAGTTTGTTATTAACTATAATCCCTAGATCTTTTTCAAGGCACGAAGGTTCTTCCATTCCCTTTTACATTCAGTAGTAATAATTTCACAATCATCATAATGTACATTCTATTGTCCATTGTCATATCTTCTCCCCTGCCAGATGTATATCATGGGAGGCTGTCTTCTGTAATTCTCTTTCATTCCAAGGGGGGATTAGCGTACACTCTAACCCCTTACTTTTTTGTTTGACTTTCTTTCATCTCTTTTCCTTTACCTGTTAATTTCTTTGTCCCCCCACTTAATTCCCCCCTTTCTTCCTAACCCCTCCCCTATTTTTCCTTTTCTTCTGCTGTCTACCTTCAGCAGTCCAATCTCCATTCACATGCATTCCACCTACCGCAGTGACCAAACATTTTGATGCCCCTTAAATGTCATACTTCTAGAGCAGTAGGGTGGGAAAATTCTCTTGAAGCAAACCTGTGCACTCCTCGGGCCTGTGCAAGCCCTTAAGTATCCCAGTTACTCTCCCCTCTCTCTCTTTTCCCATCCAATCACCGCTTCCCATCTCACTCCCCTCTCTGACATTGTCGCCCCTCCCCCTTTGTGACCTCATCAAGACCCTCTCTCCCCCCTTCCCTTCTTTATCTCGTCTTCCCTTTCCTTTTCTCCTCCCTTTGCCTCAGGCTACCCACACTCCTTGGCTTGTGTCCTGTGGACAATGGGGCATGCCCCTTTAAGGGGGACTACCCTCTTTGTCCCCCAGAAACCTTATCAAGAAACACACAAGACCGGTATGTGTGGGTGCTCCATTTAGCAATAAATTTACTTAAAAGTTCTCTTTATTCTTATTACATTCCTTTTCGCATAATTGAATTTTTAACATTTACAGGGTTCTTCCATTCTATTTTACATTCAATAATAATTTCACAATCATCATAATGTACATTCTGTTGTCCATTGTCATATCTTCCGCCTCCACAAGGTAAATCATGGGGGGGCTGTCTTCTGCGATCCTCTTTCATTCCAAGGGGGGTATTAGCATACACTCTAACTCCTTACATTCTGTTTGACCTTCTTTCCTCTCTTTTTCTTTGCCTGTTAATTTCTATGTCCCCCCACCCAATTCCCCCAATTTTTTCCTTCCCCCTCCCCTATTTTTTTCACTAGTCCTTCTCCTGCCTACACGGATGGCAGATTCCCCCCCCCCAAATTAGTGGGAGAGGGGGACGATACCTGCTCTAACCAACCTCTGCTGTACCCAGAGCCTTATCATGTTGGCAATCTCCTTGTTAAATTGAGCAAGCCCTAAACTGGAGAGGTGCACCCCATCCCCTCTGTAATACTCATCCCTCTCCTACAATATTCCTCTATGCACCACTTCTCCCATGTTTTCAAACAGCCTCCCTACCCTGGCATTCATGCATTTTCTCACCTGGTCTAGGGCTCTGTGATTGTCTGCATGCCTCCACACTCTTCGTGGAACAATGTATGATCACACTAGGGTCACCTCTGGCTACCATGGCTTAACCTGTTCAACATCCCTTTTGATCTGGTAAAATATGTCCAACCATGGCTTGGTCCCCAGGTCATTTCTGACCAAGCGAATCAAAATTAAATCCGGGTGGCTGTGTTCCCTTCTCAACTCCCTGAATCAGCTGTGCCCATTTCATGCCTCTCTCTCCCTTCCAAGTCAACATGATGGTGCTGAGATCCTGATACAGCTGCCTCCTCCCAGGTCTCCTGGCTGCCCATTTTTCCACCCAGTGTATGAAGGAATGGCCGCATATCCAGGCCTCCAACCTCCGTGTCCTTCTGCCCGGGGACCATAAACAAGGAAAGGATTAAATACCATCATTCTCCTCCTTCCCCACCCCGGCACGTTCAAAAGTGCCCTGTCCCACCTGCTAAAAGAGAGGAAAGAGAAATAATGTTATTATTGAGGCAGTGTGTTCCGGGCATATCTTTTATAACAATCAGAGGCCAAACTCCCCCTTTTCTTGATGTCTCCTGGAGTGCTTCCCTTGGCCACCATCACCGAGGCTGCACCGATCCTAAAGGAATGGGAGGAATACCCCATCGGGTTCTCCCCTAAAAACAGCATCCCTTTTTCAACACAGCCACTATCTGTGACCCTTTTACCATGGTCCCATTCCCATGTATAATAACCAGGGGCTCCCATCCTGGGGCAGCCTGCCATGTAAGTGTGCAGGGCCACCACTAGGCAGATGGATACTTGCCTGCTGCGTCTTAGCTCAACCTTAACCCTGTGTCCCATCTGGTCATTTTTTGAACGGCATACCAAAATTACCACCCCCTCCCTGGACCAAGTAATGTGCTCCCATAGCAAGCCATCATTCATCCCCGACTTGCCATGCCCTACCACCTCACTGACTCAAAAAGCCCCACTGTACATTGTGGCAAAAAGTGCTGTAAACAGCACTGCCTCACTATGACAGCTGTAGATTTGGTGCAGGGCCCCACTTAGCCTACCCAGAAGCTCTTCCATTACTGTCCTCTGCTTGTACTTCACCCTCCCGGACTCCCGGAGCCAACCCTGCATCATGCGTTTCATGAGGTTAGATTTTGTGGGGTCTCCACACCCCTTCATGAGGCATACCTGGCTTATCAGAACCAGGTGCACTCCCATGGTTGAGTGTGCCATCTGGCTCCTCCACTCCACCACAGTAAATTGTGTGACCCATTCCCCTGTCACAGTCTCACTTACCTGGCTGCTGCTCTGCGCTCAAAAACCCTGGAAGGCCCTACATGAGGTTTCTTAGGCTTTTAGGGTCCTGCGAGACCAGGAGCTCTGAAACAAATGTTCAGCTCCCTCAATCCAATCCTCCAGACATATTCCAGAACTGGCATCTCCTTTGGCTGTGCTCCTGGTGCGATGGCACAAAACTTGTCCATCTGCAGGTGGGAGAGGTAGTCAGCTATCACGTTGTCCATGCCATCTATACGTCTAGCTCTAAATGACAGATTTGGTGTTAACCCTCTGAGCACTAGCTGTCTCAGGACTTGCATGACCCTTGTGGACATGGCCCCCCTACTATTCAGTATGTCCACCACTGCCCTATTGTCGCTCCAAAAAGTCACCTTCTGGTTCCTCAGCATCTCCCTGCACACATCCATGGCCACCCAGATCAGGAATATCTCCAAGAAGGTGATATCCTTCGTCATTCTGGCCTGCACCCATTCTGTTGGCCAAGCCTTGCTGAACCATTTTCCTTTGAAGTACTCTCCCATGCCTAGGCTCCCTGCAGCATCGGTATATAGCTGTAGGTCGGTGTTAAAGACCTATTCATCCTGCCAAAAGTTCTTGCCATTGTAACTGCATAGAAACATGCCCCATATCCTTAAGTCCTTCTTAATCCCCTTGTTAATGTCCACCCAGTGGTGAGGCTTAGTCACCCACTATGTGGCCCTCACCAGGCACTGTGTAAATGTGCGGCCTGGTGCTATTGCTCTGTAAGCAAAGTTTAAGTGCCCCAAGAGTTGCTGTACCTGCTGGAGTTACACCCTTTGGCAGTCTTTGACCCCTTCTAGTAGGGTCTTTAGTTTCATCACCTTGTTGGTTGGCAACCAGAATAGGCCCTCTGTCATGTCTATTTCAATGTCCAGGAATTCCAGCTTCCTGCTAGGCCCCTCCATTCTCTTACGGGCCAGTGGCACCCCCACCTCCCGGCACATGTTCTCAAAGTCCTGTAACATCCCTTTGGTTTCCTCCTGTCCCTGCCGTATTAGCACAAAATCATCTAGGTAGTAGACTACTGCCTGATGCCCATACTTCTCTTGAAATACCCACTGTAACCATGTGCTAAACTTCTCAAATGTTGCACAAATGATGGAAGAGCCTATGGGCATAGCCTTGTCAAAATAGTAGTCATCCCCCCCACCCAGAAGCCCAAGAGGTCCCAGTCCACCAGCCGGACCAATAGCAACCTGAAGGCTTCCTTGATGTTGGTTTTGGCCAGCCATGCCCCTTCTGTGACCCTAACCAAGTGTACGGCTTCATCCAACGTGGCATATGTAACCCAGCTATCCTCCTCCCAGTTGTGATCATTGACTGAGTCCCCTTCTGGATAGGATAGGATAGGTGTTCTATCACTCTGAACTCCCCCGGTTTCTTCTTTGGGACCAGACCCAAAGGTGAGATCTGTAAATTTGCCAGTGGTGGGTGCCTAAATGGGCCCTCCAGTCTGCCTGCTGCTGTCTCCTTTTCAGTCTTTTGCTGTAGCACCTGCTCTCTCACTCCCTTTCACCGATTCCAAGTTCTCTGCTGTTCTCCCCTTCCAATTCCCCTAAACTGTAGCCTGAAACCTTCCTGAAAACCCTTCAACAATGTGTCCACCACCCTATGATCTGGGTAGACCCTCAACCATTCCCCCAACACCTCCACTCTGATGGGGTGTGGGTTGGATGGAATGACCGCCCGATCACCCTTTCAGTTGTCCTACTGTCTTAGGTATGTGGCCTGGCCCCTTCCCCCATTCCTCTGCCCCAGTTCCCCTTCCCCCATGGTTGACCCCTGCCTCCCCCTTGCTGCCCCCAAAAGGACTGGCTATAGGATCCTTCTTGACTAGCGTGTCCTCTATCCCAACTGTACCTGCACTTGGAGACCGGGTGGTTGTCCCCGCATTTTGAACAGGCATACCAGAATCATCAGTTTGGCAATGAGCAAAAGGCCCGATCATACTCCCAACAACATTTTTCCATGGCTCCCCCTTCTCTCCCTCTCTGTCGGTGACGGTCCCCCCCCCCGTGTATATTTCCAGCCACAGGTCGATCTGCTGGGCATCCCATTTTACATCCCCAAAATGTGCCATTTGCTTTCTAAACTTCTCGTCATATCTCAACCAACTAATTCTTTATAATTAATAAATAGGTCACTAGGGGGGGTGGCCAACTCCGTTTTTTTCTCTATCACTATTGCAGTAAACTATGTGAAACCAGTAGACCAATTGTCCCATGTCTTCCCCTTTGTTGACTTCTCCATCTCCCCTTTTCCTAAAAGGACCACGGCTGTCACCATGTCCTTCTTCTCGAAGCTCTCCTTTTCCTCATATTTGTCCAAATTGTCTGCATTGGCCAGGGCAGAGATGTCCACAAATTCTCCCTTCCAAATCTTTTCCTTTGTGGTTAAGGAAACATGTTCCCCAATACGCACCCCTGGCACACCTATCTCGGCCCCTCCCCATCTGTCACTGCCTGCAACATTCTCATCTCCCTTGCCCTCTCTGTTTTCTTTGCTTCTTATTTATTCCAGGGCCTTCTCAAACTGTCCTACCCCATTGTCCCCCCATTGTTTTGAGCATTTGCTCCACATATTCTTTTACACTGCTCTCCAGTGTGAAAACCTTATTATCTTGTGATGGACCTGGTTGTAGGTTGGGACTCACCACTGTGTTCGGCTGGGTGATGACAGGTCCAGGCATACTGTTAACCAGATCCATCCATGCAGGTGTCACTAGTGCTGGCAGCCCCATGGGCTCCAGAACTGGGGCAGGCAGTGGAACAGGGGCTGGTGCTGTCACCTGTACCAGTACCAAAAGAAGATCGGGACCAATTGGTTCATGCCTTGGCTCCGGGGGTGTGGGTGCCACTGGTGCCCTAGGCGACCTCTTGTCCTTCTCCCCTCATGGCTGTTTTCCCCCCCTTTTGCTTCCTGCCCTTGCCGGCATTGGGTGGGTCTGCACTTTCTAGCAACTGGTTCACCTTTGACGTGAGCTCCATCACTGCTTGGTAGCAGTCTTCCTTACTAGGCTTATTCTTCTTAGGTGCCATGTTTGCTTGAAATACCTGGGGAAACACATAACACATACTGTTAAGCTCACATGCCCTTGATAACTCTTCTGCTGCATAACTAAACAACTAGCACCAGTGTGCTACAAGAGAGTTTGCTTCCCCTGCTCTTCCTGGTGTGACACAAGCCTGCTCCCCTTCTGCTTTTAAAATGGGAAACCATCACCAAATCAAAAACGGCCCTTTCCAATTTTAACTTGATTTTAAAACTTACCTGAAGCTTCAGTCACCCCAGTACTCACTTACTCTGGCAGAACTTTCTCTTGGTCATTTCCTTGCTGTTTATCATGCTATTTGCCAGTAATTACCCTTCTAAATAAAGCAGTTTAACTCAGAATGCCTATAACAGCCCCCACAGCACAATTATCAAAATTGTAACTCAGAAATTTGTGAAATTGATGTGCTTCATCGAGGTAAAATTCTCTTGAAGCAAAACTGTGAGCTCCTTGGGCCTGTGCAGGCCCTTAACTATCCCAGTTGCTCTCCCCTCTCTCTTTTCCCATCCAATCACCGCTTCCCATCTCACTCCCCTCTCTGACGTTGTTGCCCCTCCCCCTTTGTGACTTAATCAAGCCCCTCTCTCTCCCTCTCCCTCTCCCCCCTTCTTCCCTTTCATTTTCTCCTCCCTTTGCCTCAGGCTACCCACACTCCCTGGCTTGTGTCCTGTGGACAATGGGGCCTGCCCCTTTAAGGGGGTAACCCTCTTTGTCAAAAATGGTTGCCATAGCAATGCTCCATGCACATGTTTGTGTTAGTGTAAGTGATGTTTCTTTTAAAAAAAAACTTTTACTGTTGCAGGTGTCTATCCCTGTTAAATTATTTGGTTTGAGACAACCATGTAATTATTAAATACCATGGTCACTGTGCTTTACTGATTGCTACTTAGTTTGTGGTCTGCAGACCAAGCAATAGGCAGTTCTCTAAGACCCTGTGATTTCCCTTCTGTGTTCAGTGCTTCGCAAGCTGTGGTTTCCCATCTGGGAGCTATGCATAGTATCCTCACTTTGTAGCCAACAATGAACCAAATAGAGTATAGGCATAAATGTCACTGAAGGGATGCCCTTCCAAAACTTGAAAACAGAGAGTAATGATGTCCACATTATATTTATAGAGTGAGGTCATAGCTGTAACTATTTACACAGTAGCAATTTGTGCAGCACTGTACAGTTATATGTACAATTTTCCAGCCACGTGTGTACATATACTTATCTTGCTTTGGTCTTTTGGGAAATCACCAGTAGTAGCAGTCAGATAAAATTCTAACATTTGTTAATGGAGAAACAAAATGTTAAAATATTAAGAGCTAATACTTGAACAAGCAGTATGACAGACATATTAGTGTATTGCATCTGTATCCTAATGTGACACATACTAGCGGTTTCTGCAGTTGATGACTAATTTAAATGTTTATACACCAAATAAATACCGGTACAAATGGTAAGAAATAGCTTATACATAGAAAAGTAGCATAAACAAGATAAAGAGGGCCATTCTGAAACACAGATCCTAGCATGTATGTCCACAATGCACTGAATGTGTGGGTACTAAATGAACCATAACGCTCAGTAATGCAAGTCTGACAATTAAGATGCACTGGCTGTGCACTTTATAAGGAGCCTATGAAGCTTCCTTTACAGTATTCATGCAGGTATATAAGCACTCTGATGTGTATTGAATAGGGCAGGACCCAATTTGCTGATATTGTCTCCACAAAATGTATTTATTTATCATAAAATTGGTAACTGAGAAAGGCACACTGAGCCAAGAATCATTTCCAGGTGCAACCTGGGGAGGGAGTGATACAAACAAAAACAATAGCATTGATGCATACTGTACAAATAAGGTGCAAACAAATGTAGTGCAATAAGAAAAAAGGGCAAACAAAAGCAGGTTCTGGAACATGATATGTTCTACATTCTGAGATGCAATCTAACAACTGGTTGGACATTTCTAGTCAATGAAATCAGGAGACATAAAACCAACCCCAGAGAGGAGGACTGAACAGGAGAGGGGAGAGGAACAAAGGGAAGGTCAGGTAGGGAGCTGACAGATGTAGGAGTGGGAGGACAGGAGTTTAAGCCAGTGCTTAAAGAAGTAGTCCACCCAAAACTTGCAAAAAATATATTTTGTGCAGAGTGTTTTAAATTGTATGTAAAGTTCTAGTGTTTCCTTCCCTCTGACTGCTATTAGTTTTTCCTAAATTAGCCTGCTAGCTTTATACTAGTTTTATGACCCCTGGGGATCTTCATCTTAGGTTAATTGTATTCCTTGTACCCACAGTGCATCTTGTCTCATGTGACCATGATGTAGCAGAGACCCAACATTCAGCACACACATGACAAACAAACTAAATATCTTGGAAGCTTTACAAGCTGCACAAAAATTACCAGCAGCAAAGTTCTTCAGGACAGTAAGATCTTTACGATGGGGGTAGTCACTAAGCTGAATTCTATAGATTTTAAAATATAGCCATCTCTACTGTTGTGAACTGATTATAAAGCAGTGCTTTCTGCTGGATTTATGGTCTCTGCTACATCACTGTCACATGAGGCAAGGTGCATTCTAGGACAGAGAAATACAATTAAGCTATCTCAGATGGAACTCTCCAGGGGTCATAAAACTACCCTAAAGCTAGCAGACTAATTTAGGAAAAGCTCTTAATAGCAGAGAGAGGGAAGGACACACAACATCTTAATATACAAATCAAAACGCTCTGCACAACATATGTTTTTTGCAAGTTTTGGGTGGACTACTCCTTTAAGGGAAATTGGGAAGGGTGAAAGATGGATGGAAGTGTAGGGAGGAGGTTCCAGAGGGAGGGAATGTGATTAGAGACAAATGACTGCCAAGTGGAGGAGTTGGGGAAGAAGAAGGTTCATAAATTCTTAGAATGAAGGGAGTACAAGGCAGATGAAATGGGAGAGATGATTGTGGATAACCATGAGAGCAGTACCTCAAACCAGTATTTAGAGAAGAAAGATGCACAGTGGTGCACTTGGTGTCAGGGAAGAGAAATGATGGAGAACGAGGAGTGGAGTATGCAATGATGAGTGCAAGGGGGTGTGAAAACATGGCAATATTGAAAATTTGGAGTGAAAATATTAAAAAGTGGCGAAGTTACGAGCATGAGTAGAAAATTTTCAATGGCCGCGCATCACTCAGGCATTTTTTGGTATTTTTGCACCAAATTTTCAACATGGGCTTTTTGGGACTCCACCTTATGAACACTGGCACTGTCATTTGATTAATTGGTTCCAAAGATGATTTTACGGTGACCGCAAATCACATTACGGGTCGATTAATGACGTGACAGTGTTCATGGTGGGGTCCAAGATCCATGTTGAACATTGGTGAAAAAATATCATAAAATGCTGGGATATCAACATAAGTTGAAAATGCCATTGACAGCCATTATATGGGACTTACCTTGATTCTTCAGTTTGCGGCTCGGCTTTGAAGAGTGCAGACATATCCTGGTCCACGGAAGATGACAGTAGATGATCTCCAGTGGAGAGTATGAGGTAAGGGGTAGAAGATGCTTAGTGGGAGGTGGGGATGGGGAGGGTCCAGCTGGGATGACAGGGACCATTTTCTTTTTTTCAGGTTTAAAAATTAAAAGACATCGGGGGGCTCACATTGCCAACAGGGGGATTGGGCACCCTGCTGTTTGCAAATTAAGAACAAAACTGGTAACGGGAGATGAGGGGTTGCCACTAGATGGCAACATAATGGGGGGTGTCACTAGACACCAGGAATATGGGAAAATAATGGGTAGGCAGGGGATACCACTACACAACCAGGCTCCCTGTGACCCTATGAACCCTGCCTGCGAAAACAAGCTACCTCCTTGGGGAAACAAGTTACTTCCCCACAAAAACAAGCTTGTTTTCACATGGCACATCTATTTTGTTGCTGACATTCAAAATGTAATAACTTTTGAACGGATTAATATTTTTCCACTAAACCTTCAAAAGACACATCTATGAGGCAAAAGCTTTCAACCCTGAAATTTTTAGACCACAGCCAGAAGCCTTTTCCGAGAAAGGGCTTTTGAAAGAAAAGGAAAAAAAACACATTGAAAATAGAGGAGTGCAATTTTGCATTTTTTCACCACTCTGTATCTCAAAACCCACAAAAAAGATTCACACAAAATTTGGCACATCAAGCCGTCCCCTAGCTGCAAAGCATGCCATGTTTTGTGTGACTCTGTTGAACTGTTGCCAAGTTATTAAAGTGCAAAGTTTGAGGCTTAACAATTAAGTGCCAGGCCAACCTTATTATACTGGCACTACCACCAGTATAAAAGATAAATATATATATATATATATATATATATGTACACACACACACACACACACACACACACACACACACACGTCTTTTAAATAAGTGATGATGGCTGCCACAGATTCTGTTTTTTTTGAATGAACTATTCTTGAAGGCACAACAAAAATTACTTAGGATCATGTGACAGAGTATGTGTAAATATTTGTGTGTGTGTGTGTGTGTGTGCCCACCCACAGCCTTGACAATCCCTTTTTTTGACAGCTTAGAACGTGGCCATCTTAGGTTCTAGGGTTTTGAATACATTTGTGTATTTATCCTCTCAATCCTAGAGGCTAAGTGCATGCAAGTTTTCAAAGCAGTAGGTTTGCTAGTTTTGGCATTGTAATGTACCGAAGCAGCAGAAAGTGGTAAAATTAAACCAATTAAGAGGATTTTTTTGTTGTGTATGGATAATCCAAAAAATACACTGATTTAAAACCTGTGACTTTGAAGTTCGTTAGATACTGAATTTGTCCAGAACAGGGCTTTTCATTTGTTTTGCTATGAAAAAAAGGCCAAATGAAAAACATTATAGGTATTTTTATATTTGCTTGCATGCATTCACAAGAAACATTATGTGGCAGCTTAGGAGAGAAGTGGGTTTTGGAGATGCAGTACTGTGGCAGCCAGTGCCGCCACTGCATTCTTGGCCTTGGCCCTCACTTCCCAATGCAGTGGCACACTACTGCTGACACTAGTTCAGCCAGGGTGCCACCAACTTGAAAAAAGTAGCCACTGCAATGAGGGAGCAATCTGTCATTGCAGGATGGTGCCTGGCCCGGTGTAACATTTCAAAAGAAAATGGCGGCAGCTATCGCCATCCGCTCACAGTCCTCATAAAAGCCGACAGGGTGCCCAATCCCCACGTTGGCATGCCTCCGCCCCAGTTAACTTCTCCCCAAATTTGTTGTGTGCTGGGGGATACCCACTCCTCCATGGCATCATGCCCCCCTAAATAGGCTTTCTTTGCCAACAGGTGCCCAATCCCCATCAGCTTAAGTCCCCCCTTCCCAAAAATGCAGGTGGCACACTGGGAGCCCACCCCAGTGTGCCCAAGGCAAACCTCCAAAAAAGAAAAATCTTCCTGTGACGTCTTTTTTTATGTTTTTTTTTTTTTTACCTGATACAAAGAAACCGTCTTTCCCATTAGGTCCCTTCCCCCAGTCCACACCCACTCTCCACGTACCTCACTTCCCCATACCCCCTCACCCCATACTTACCTCTGGAGCTGGATGTGACGATCTTCGATGGACTGGGAACACGTCTGCATTCTTCAAAGCCGACCACAAACTGAAGAAATGCTAGTAAGCTGTATAATGGCATACATGTTTTTTTTTCAACTTATGTGGATATCTCAGCCATTTTTTTGATTTTGGCACCAAATTTTCAACATGGGGTTCTTGGGACCCCTCCTCATGAATTCAGTCACTGTCATGGCACTATTCAGTCCCGAAAGGTGTTTTCGTGATCACTGCATGGAATCACCTTTTGGGACTGATTAACGAAATGACAGTGTCACTGTTCATGAGTTGATCTCCCAAAAAGCGTATGTTGCAAATTTGGTTAAAAAAATTCCAAAAAATGACTGTGTTATGAGTGTGCATTGCACAGTTTCCATGCACACTTGTTACTTCGAGAATGCTTTATATTTTATATTCACTAAAATACCACCAACAGCTTAATCTGGTTCAAAGTCAGTTGGCATTCATCTGTATGCCCCTCCCCCGGGTCGTGCCTAAAAATAGGCAGAATTTGTCTAGTGCACTTACCCGGTCAACAAAAATTAAAAAAATAAAATAAAATACAAACTTTCACTCCAGATTTTCAACATTGCCATTTTTATATACCTCCTTATGAACAGTACTGCTGTCATTGTTCACATCCTGCCCAAAATGTATTTTCACACATCCGGTGCACAATGGCGCTGTCGCTGTGGGAAATCAACATTCGGGACAGATTAAGAAAATCATAATGACACTGTTCATGAGCAGAGGTCCCAAAATCCCTATGTTGAAAATTTGGAGAAAGGATTCAAAAAATGACTGTTATAAGCATGCATTGCACGGTTTTCATGCACGCTTGTAACTTTGAGACTTTTTAATATTTTCTCTCCAGATGTCCAACATTGCCATCTCTTCACACCTCCTTATGAATGGTGCAGCTGTCATTTTTAACATCCTGCCTGAACTGTGATTTCACACATCTGGAGCAGAATGGCATAATCGCTGTGGGAAAAAATATTTAGGACAGATTAACAAAATCACAGTGCCACTGTTCATGAGCAGAGGTCCCAAATGTTTTCATCAGGTGGGGTCACAAAAAGGCCATGTTGAAAATTTGTAGTGCAAATACCAACAAACGCTTGGGGCATTAGGGGTTTCTAACCATAACGTCCCACCCTGTGCAGACTGACAGGCATCAGGGATGTGCCTTTGGATTGCTGGATGTAATTCTCATGCCATTCCACCCCCACCCTGCAGCCAATGACAGGTATAGAGGTGTGCCTTGGACTCTTTGGCCCCAGAGTTCACCCCATTCTCCTATACTACACCCATTTCAGCTTATGTCCTTATGCAGTGGGGTGACTGTAAATCCAAACATCCCAAGGTACACTTCAACACTTGTCAATGTCTGCAGGATACGGTGAGGTGAAATGGTGGAGACGTTATGGGCGACGACCCAAAGGCATACCCCAATGCCTGTCCATCTCTGTAGGGTGGAGGTGGGGTTGGCGTGAAGTTCAATACTTCACTGCCATTCCTATTCTGCATCTGTCTAACTCCTGCACTTCCAATGCTAATACCAGCAAGCAAACATTTGACATTGACAAATGCTTGTTAAACTATGGAGTGCATGCATGCACAAACAACAAAAAAAGAAAAAACAAGAAAAAATACATAGAAATACATAACCTTTTTTTTCATTTGTATTTAGGATTATTTTTTCATTGACTGGAAAAGGAGAGCTAGTTAATTCTGCCTATTTTCAGCCTTCTGGTGGGTGAGTGTGGGATACAGATGCTAACTGACATTGAATTGGGTTAAGCTGTTTGTGGTATTTTTAGTGTCTTGAGGATATTTGGCAAGATCATTCTGCTTGACTTCCAAGTCAATCCCCAAGTTAAAAAAAAAAAAGTTTTCCAGCCACCCATATAAAAACACAACAGTTTTTTTTTTATTCATGATTGTCATTAAAGTCAATCACAAATGAGCAACTATGTTTTCCCACCCTTCAACAACACTGGTGATACCTATGGTTGAGTGCCCAAACCTGCCATCAGTTTCCCTTCCCCCAGATCACTTTATTTACTGGTGGGCAGGTGCTCAACCCTGTTGCTGACACCCCAGTTTTCCCAAGTAACACTAACACCCTTTGCCTACCCACTGTCCAGGATCCCCCCTCACCCTCTTCTCCCCACTTAGCCCATATAAACAAAAACTGCTACAAGTTGAAAACTAAAACTTTCAGATTAGTTAGAGTTTGGTCAAAGGATGATTCTTTACTAGGTAGCTATTCTGAGAAATGTGTACATAAATTATTGACAAAAAAATTAGCAATTTGCACATCCTCATTATGCTTTTACTAATTTTTCTGATCACTGTATTTTAGAATTGTATACAACTTTTGTATTTTTGTGAACAATCCTGCCATTTGTTTGACTCATAGCAGTCATGCAAATGGTGGAACTAACTGTCCCCTGAAAATACATTTAGGGAGAGTTCAGTGTGACCACTTATATGGTCAGGAGGAGGGGACCTGATTTAGTCACCATCCAGTCTTGGCACCAATGTCTTGAATATTTGTCAAGATATGGTGAGTTGAAAAGTCTGGGCCTGTGATGAACTAAGTTGGCACATATGCGCAGTACACTTTCTCAGGGAGTTAGATTTTTTTCCTTCCACAAAATGAAAATTTAAAATTGCCATAACTTGGATACTTGACAAGATATTGAGGCCAACGCTGGATGAATGTTATATCAGGCCTCCTCTTCACAACCACATACAGTAAGTGGTCACAGCTAAAACTTCCCTGAATGGTTCTCAGGTTCAACCCTTAGAAAACACATTTCGGGGATGATTAGTGACTGACCACTTAAGTGGTTGTGATGGGAGGGTGGGGGGTCCTATAAGGCATCCCCCAAGTTTGGGTAAAATATGTTGCAAATTGGGCAAGTTATGGTCATCTTATAATTTTGTTATGCAAAAAACACAAAATTCTATGAACTGCAAACTGTGCTTGCACATGGCCTTAGCCTTTTTTTTCCTGCAAAATTTTTAGATGCTCATAAGTTGGGTCATTTTAAATATAATATTTTGAGCCAGAACTTGGGGGATACCTTAGTTAAGCTCCTCCTAAAACCCACATAAGGAGACACAGTTAAATGCCGCTCTGAAATAGTTTTTTTTTTTGTTACCTCCCCCCCAAATACAGCCACTTGTGAAGTCCACCAGAGGTCTAATGCAAAGTGTGTGTTGATTCAGTTGTTTTGCTAGTGCCCCTCAGTGTCACTCATGAAGTTCATTATAGATTCACTCAATATGTATGTGTGTGATGATACCATTACTTTCAGAGTGACCTGCAGACCCACTTGTGAAGTCCATTAAAGGTGTGGAAGAATGTATGTGCTGATACAGCTGCATCTAATTTAAGTATGACTCAGAGCCATGCACAGAGTAAGCTAGTGTGCTGTAGCCATCTCTTGCAAAAAGAAAGAAACTGTACTGTACATGCAAAATGGGACAAAATAGCCACCACAAATACTGTCTCTGGAGGATCCATGTCATCTGCTATGCCTATACATACTCTCATACACATCATGCTGCATTGTGCAAGCCCAAAATGTTTAATACCATGCCATCTAAATGAGCATTTGCTCAAATGGCTGTACATCTCTTTCCTTTAAAATAAACAACTGCATGTGCAATCACACAACACTGTGCTGCATTCAATGGAATATATACTGGTAGACACTCCTCTGGTATCTTGCAGGCACAAGAGAGTACTTTTCTTTGATGTTGCTGCAGACTTAGTTGTAACTCAGTATAGAAGTCATTTAAGCTGACACTGTTTTTACCTTCAAGCTCAAACTAGAGTAGGTAAGTACGGTACCTTGAAAGAAAATGGGTGACAAGTTAATCCAGCTGAGTGAGTACAAAGGAAAATAACTTGATAGGGCTATGGTCTTCTTTCTTTTCTAAATTTGTGTGTTCATAAATGCATTATCCATGGCCTGGTGTTCATCCAAAATGCTGTTATTGCCACAGCAGGTTTTCAGTTATTGGGAGCCTCTGATGATTTGACAAAATCTTCCTTTGTTTACAGTGTTACTGGACAAATTCCAACCTTTCTTTTGGGTCTGTGTCTGGGAGCAGTGAACAAACAGTAACTTTCCCTCCATGGTCTTCTTTAGTGTCTGTTAAGACCACTGTTCCCCATGGACTCTTGTCAGTAATTAACTGGGACCTGGAGGGGTCTGTCAAGAAGATACTGCAAGCGCTTTTCTAGGCCTCAACCCAAATTATTTAGTATCTTTGAGGAGTCACTTGTTTGAGTGTCCTTGTGTTAAGTAACACCTTAAGAATGCGGGACAAAAGTAAGGATTTTTTCTAAATTCCACTTTGATACACCTTGACTGGAAAACCTACCTACCCTTCTCCCTACCCAGCATGCCCCTGGACATAATCATATTTCTCTGTTGGAAAAGTCTGTTACAAAACTGCATAACAGAGAAAATGGCCCATTGTAGCTCTGTACACCATGAAAGGGGCTTACCTATCTTTATTTGTCTCTTACATCACAGTATGTTCCACCAGACCTTTGCATCTGTAACTTTGTGCTGGAGCAGTCGCTGTCTGTCAGAGCCCTCCAGGAAATGCTCGCCAGTAATGGTGAAAAAGGCAGTGAAGGGGTAAGTAAATCTCATTCTTAGGTCTTATATTTTGAAGTCCATAGCACTGTCACTGTTAACAACTAAATAAATTAAAATCAGACATTTTTAACAAATATTTTCACATAGGCATTATGTGATGCTAAGATTGGTAAAAATATTTGCCACAAATTATTTCTGACACAAAGTTTAACTAAGGTTTTTGCTTTTAGATTTTTTTTATATTAGGGATGCTTATTTACATTATATTTAATATATTTAATAAGTTGTAGCCACCCTGCTATCTGGGCTACTCTGCCTATTTGGTTTAGTCAAATTTGAATTGTTACATTTGTGTTCAGAAATTGTCTAATCTGTGCACAAAACTGACCAAAATGATGTATGTACTTCCTATATTCACCTTGGCAGAATGTGTACACAACAGTATACACATACAGTACGTGGGCCCTGGGGGCAACCAGCATTCTTTCATTTTTTCCACACACAGACCTTTTTTTTTTTAAAGTAAAAGAAAACAGCACACATTTAACACACCCAAAATTGGCAATGTGTGCTCAACTAGCCACTTTTTGAATCACGGGCTCTTTATGTTTAACTGAGATTCCATTCTTGTATTTTATTGAAAAAAAAAAGAGAAGTGTGCCATTCTATTCTGGCTACTGGACTGGCTTCTCATATTATGGTTGGTAAGTAATGATTAAAAAGTTTTTAATTGAAAAACAGACTATTGTATAGCTTCAGAAGGGCACAGAAAGCTGGCTTTCTTCTATGCTTTCTGCAGTGATAATGGATGCCATAGAATAGCAGTGATAGTTGCAATACAGTATATCTACCATTCATCCTCAGCACTTCTTTTTTAAAATGGAATAGCTTCTCCACATATACTGTATGTCTCAATCACAGGCTGATTTTCTATATGAATAAATGCAACAATGCAAAGCACCGCAGTGCTGCAATTGTGATTTACAGCTCCCCGCTGCTCTTCTTACAGCATGTTGCTTATTAGCCAGTTTCTTGATGGTGTCAGTGCTGAAAGAAAAAAGATGCTAAACACAGCGTGATTGCGTATAAGTATAAAAACAATTGCCTATATGTATAAAAACAATAGCAGCAAGTGACAAATGTCCATTCCATGTTCATTACATGTTACTCTAGAAGACAATTCAGTTGTTATTGTACTGTGTTGTGAAGCATTTCACGTACATATCAGAAGCATTCACTTAACATTAACCATTTTTGTTTTGTTCAACCATGCTAGCCTAGGAACCACTCCAAATGGGTATGTTATTCATTCAATTGACTTGTTTTTCTTTGCATGAAACTGACCCCACCTATATTCACAACAGATCCAACCTTTCACTTGAAAATATCTTGCAACTTTTCCCTGGAATTTATACAAAATTACTCTAGTCAATGTTTCATGTGTTTCAAAGAAACAGAGGAAATTGTTAGCTAATTAAAATGTTTTTAAAGAAAAATGTTTGTTAACCATAATACTGAGGATACCGACTAATTTATATTTGTACCATACATCAGACACACCTTCTGTACTGTCAGCACCTCTACATTCCACAAAATGTTAGGAATACAGAATCCTAATAACTGAAACTCAACCCCTTATCAAATATAAAAAAATAGTGGTCATGGTCATAAGTTGTGTGTGTTAAAAACTTATGAATATTGGATCAATACTAGACCCAGCAAGGCAAAGTAGGACTTTATGATTTGCACAGACTTTTTAGTCTTTAGCACAAAGTGAAGACTAATGCAAAGACCATTGAAATTATCTACATAACTTAACTTTAATTTTATTAAGGGCGCGCATCTGAAATTGAGTGGTACACTGCTCAGTATACCTTCCTGGTAAAACTCTTAAATAAATAAATAAATTTAAGCCTGGTTTTGCTGCACTTCTTCCATAATCTGTCTTTCTACTCTTCAAAGCAGCAGTATTTCTTAGTAACCATGAATATTTTTTCAGCAGTTCTGGTAAAAACATCAAGAAACACATTTTTTCTTTTCATTTTCTTTCATTCCTGAACCAAGATACAGGATTTTGAAGGTTTTTAAGAAAGTTCACATTTCCATGTCATACCCACCATGAAAAAAATTAAATATCTTGGTAGAGTGTTGTGATGTTTACCATCTGAAATGTGTCTACATCATCCTAATTCATCTGCAGTGTGAATCTAGGGCTCTACAATGCCAGTTCAACAAATATTTTGTCGAACAACATTACAGCAATGGATTTATGACAACTGCAATTGTGGTTGGCATAAATCCATCCATGAACACTTTGTTTTCATCGGAGGGAATGCAGTGGGCAGAGAGCCCCCCGCACCTCCCGTACAAAATATAATCAACTCTGAGTCAGAGTTGATTCAGGGTGGGGTGCAAGACCCCAAGAAATCAGTGCCAGGGTCACACAGTGACAGTACAGCAACCCATCGCTGTGTCGCTGGTACTGTCATTCACAGTAAAGGTGTTGCTGTGCGATCAGCATATGTAAATCTAGCATGTACATTCAACAGGTAAGCTCAGTGGAAGAGTTTTAGAAATTGTAAGTTGCAGCCATCTTTAATAATGTGAGTCTCTAATTACAAAATTAGCTGTAAAATCTGTTTTAACAATATCTGAGAACTACAAATATACTGAGCAAAAATCTTAGGATGTCAAAAATATATTTTTGCTACAAAAAACTATATGATGAAAGTTTTTTGCCTGCTAACAAACATTGCTGCTTCAAGAGGCTGTACAGTAAAAAAAAATCTCAGGACACAGAGGGACATACAGTGTATGGTGCCATACATTACTTATTTTAAAGAAGCAGTCATGATACAAAAAAACTGAAACAGCACGTTCAGCAGTTAGAACAAAAAGAAATTTGAATACCAATTGATCCAAATATTTTAGTTCCTTCCCAAGACAAGAGTTTCTAAAGTTATTTAAAGATCTTGTTTTCTTGCCAGGTATGACTTAATAAAGCTAATTTGGTTGGGGCAATAGTATGCTATTTGTCATTAAAACATGTGCTTGCTCCCCTAGACATATCCGTAACCTGATTACAGCTTTCCCATTTGAAGACAGACCTCACGAATGAAGATTTTTCAACACTGTTTGGGGCTGCCACCTTTGTTGTAGATCCCCTTTATTTACAGACTTAATAAACTTAGTTATAAAATGGCTGAATGGACAAAACACATTGTTGTAGAAAAGTTAAGGATGTTGGGAATACATAGCAGCTAAAACACGTTTGATGAAAAATTGTCCCAACTAATATGCAAACATACAAAGAAGCCAGCAGCGTAAGGCCATTAGATCCATATAATATGCTGTTATTGCAGGGTCCTCAGCTTAAGCTACTGACCCTGCCCCTTCCCCAATCTGACCTTCCCTTCCATCTACCCTCCATGAATTGCTACTGTAAATAACTGTATCAGTTTAGTGTTAATATTTTTTAATATTCAGGCCTTTTCAAGTGAAAGGATTCACAGTGCACCTGAACACTAATCTATGTTTGTATTGGATGAAGACAAAATGGACGTTTTATCATACTTGTCTTGCTGTGTTTATCATATTTCTTACTGATCATGCATTTGTTGCCCTAGATCTAGAATCTATTCCTTCTTCACTGACAAAAAGTATGTTACTCACTTTTGCTGTTTCTTTTAGTACATATAATTGTATCATATGATGAATGTAAAACATTATCTTATGGTCTGAATATGGCTTTTTAGTTTAATACATATACAAGACTGGGTTAAGAAATTTGTGCCACTGCCAAGTGCCCTAAGCAGATGAGTCGTATCTTTTAGTGTTGCTATAGTGACACTCAGGTATCCAATTTAGACTCTTAATCTGGGTTCTCAATCCAAATTTTTTCCAAACTTATAAAGACAGACCCCTTCCTTGGAGTTGTAGCATAATGCCATGATCATACCATGTCCTGCAAAAAGGAAAGCCCGTGCTGCTTCTTAATTGGCCACTAGGGGTGTTCAAGGATCAGGCAGCCACATGTACCCCCCCTTGTCTTTAAGTTCCTTATCTCAGCAATAATGCTCAAAAGATATGTCTAACCTTATTTTTAAGGAGCTGCACACACCTCTTATTTAGACCTATGTCAGTTTACATTTCACATATTTTCAGTACTGCTCTTTCCTTTATTAGTCTTTTTTGAAGAGCATTGCCTTAAGCATACGATTGCTGTCCCTCAAGAGTTTCTCTGACTCTGCTGCATATTCCAGGTTGGTTATTATACTCTGTCTTTTACATCAAAAGATTTTTATGGTGGAAAGGATTATGATTATTATCATGTCACAAATTAAGAACAATCCCCAGTTAGATTCAATATCAATCTGGAAACAGCTCTCTAAACACTTAAAAATACATGGTTGTGCTATCACAACTGTGTATTATGAAATTTGTCTTTACACTTTTGTTTTCAAACTAACTGACTTTAACTCACACCAGTCTCCAGTTCAACAAGTTGTAAGCCAGCGTTTGGAACCAGTAATAAAAACAATACAGGCAGCATTGCTTGTTTTCTTATACAAATATAAGGTGTAGCTTGCTCAATCTCACTAGTTAAATCAGTTTAATTTCAGGGCACCCCGGTGAGTGGCTGATCAGAATCAATGAAGTTAATTGTGACCCCCCCCCCAATAATACCTCAACTGGCCTGTACTCAGGGATTTTACAATATATTATGTTTTCATGTCATAGTTTAAACAAAGGTACTTAGTTAACAAAAGTTAGCTGGGATTTTGAAAAGCCTGGCCACCACTTCATGGTGATCCTTCTTGGTCTGGCCCCAAACTATTCCATCTTCACTTCTATTTACCTTGCTAATACAAGTTAAGATCCTGCAGTATCATTTTCCTTTTATGCTCAGCCCACACTCCAGCTTTCTAGTCTCACATCTATAAAGTGCAGTCTGAATTGATGTTCCTAAATGGTGTTTGGGGTGCAGGTAAATAGGAGTAGCCACATATCTCCCACTAATCACTTTTTCTTACAGACCATTACAAGCCACTCAAGCCTCACTCTTGTGGTTTAAGTGGTATCACACACCTTGGATGGGTAGAAATAACTCATAACACACTGCTGCCCATACATTAGTCTATATATTTTGAAATAATTGGCTAGGGAGAAAGCAGCAGCAGATGATGATGGTGAAGGCCTTTGGTAATGAAAAACAAAGGGAAGTCAAATATAGGTAATGTATGAAAATAAGTGACAGACCCTGGCTAAATTTGTTAGTGTTTTTGTCAATACATGTCTGGCAATTTTCTGGGTGTGTCTATGATAGCACTGGTCAAATCTCTGGTTCCAATTGCTTTATGTACTGATTTTTAGGTGAATATGGAGCAGTTATATAGCTGTAGGTCTTTCAAAATATTCGATTTTTCAATATTCAGTCAGCTAATCTTTATTTATACAGTGCCCCATCCCAGAGGCTCTAAGCACTATATATAAAGCAGAAGGAAGGAGGTGGTGTTTCTGCTATACAAATCATTGGTGAGACCTCATCTAGAGTACTGTATCTAGTTCTGGAGACTGCATCTCCAGAAGGACATAGACAGAGTAGAAGTGGTCCAGAGGAGGGCAATTAAAATGGTGTTGGCTTTTTTGTATTTGTATTCAACTAAAATGGTGCAGGGTCTGCACCAAAAGACCTATGAGGAGAGACTAAAGGACCTCAGTATGTACACCCTGGAGGATAGGAGGGAGAGGTGAAATATGACAGAGACTTTCAAATACATCACAGGTAGAAATAAAGTACAAGAGGGTAGCATTTTTCAGAGAAAAAGATGTTCAAGAACAAGGGATCATGCTATGAAGCTGGAGGGGTTAGAGTCAAGGGAAACGTGAGAAAATACTTTATCACAGAAAGGGTGGTTGATGCATGAAACAGCCTCCCAGAACTGGTGATGGGGGCAAAAACTGTGGCAGAATTCAAGAATGCATGGGATAGGCACAAGGGAATTTAGTGGGTAGGAAAGGGAGGGTAAAAGCTGGAGATCAAGTAGGGTCTGTGATATTACAGTAGGTAGGGAAAATTGGCAGACTAGGTGGGCCAAGCGGTCGTTATCTGCCGTCAAATTCTGTGTTTCTATATAAAAGATAAACCCTGGTATAAAATGAATAGAACTGCATTAACAAATATAAAATACTGAAAACACATTAGGAGGACCAAAAGCTTCTGCCTGCTTCATTGAAAGCAAAAGAAAACAAGTAGACTTTTTTGGCCTTTTTCAATAGCCTCCACAAATGAACTCTAGTACTACTACTACTTCTACTACCACTGTGGAGACATGGTGTGGATGGAAAGTAAGGGAGTTACACAGTCAGAATGTTGGAAACAGACTCTATTGAAAGGCGGTCAGGACTAATGAATAAAGAAGAGTATTAGCTATTCCAGTCTTAGATCCCATATTATAGTTGGATATTATAAACTATTCAGGCAGAGGCATGGTTAGCATGAAGAACAACATCATAACAGAACAGTATTTGCAATTTTCTTTCTTTACAAATGGACACCAATTATCATTTAATGTACTGGCAGAGCCACACAACTAGGCTATATAATTTTTGTTGTTGTTGTTCGGTAGTGGGTAACTAAGTCCATATTTATCAAAGAACACAATGTTCATCGTCTTGTCTGCTTAAACTCAAGTCTTGTACAGTACCTCTTTAGTGAAAAGGCCCAGATTTTTTCTATGGACTAGCTTGCCCTTTTGCTCGTAGGGAGAAGTACCACAAGAATGAGTCAGTCTGCCCCTGAATGTAACAGAAAATCTGCTCCTACAAAACTGTTTTACAGTAGTTCTTGATATAATCTGTTCTGTACGCCTTCTATTCAGGAGTCACCATGTTGGATTCCCTGAGATAGACACTCATTTGTGCCAAATATGTCTTAAAGAACACAATGTACAGTGACTTTTGAAATACACCATGGTGTACTTTCAATGTCATTCTGTGTTCATATGTTTTATTATAACTTTTCCACAGCACACAAAGTTACTAGGCCATGCTTTGTGGACACAGTTTCATTAATTCAGCAAAGCTCATTTTCAAAAGTGTCCCATCAAGCATAGCATAAAATGTACATAGTCTATAACAACTAGTTACAAAAACATCGACATAAAATGGAGCAGACTATTTTTCCATTTACAAGACAATCATATTTATGCAAGTACACAGATACACAGAATAATTTATGTGATTTATACAATTAGGTAATACCTTCAAAATTACAAAAAGACTTAAAATTGGGCAGAGAATTAATACATTCTTTCTGACATTATATTTAGTGAGTGCTTTCTGGGTTATTGTGCAAAAAAAAAACAACTAGACAACGAATTTCAGATTTGTGGACAAAAAAAAACTAAATGAAGAATTTCCTTAAGCTGATCTGAATCTTGGAATTGTACTCTCAATAGCAGAGGCAACTCATATGCTTCCATTATACATTCATGCATTTCTTTATACGTATCTACAAATGACTTCTTCTGAAAAGGTGTGATCCCTACTTATCTACCAGTGGCATAATAGCTATTATTTTTTGTGCAAAGTAGTTTTCAGCCATGGTGCTAATTGGTCAAAATTGTGCAAATTTAATTTTGTACTTGCAATTAGTGCCTAAGTTACACTTATTGAAAATGTGCAATTTTGGCCAATTAGGACCATTTGATTTTCATGCTCTTGACATGTGGAAATATAGCAAAAATTGTTTTACAGCAAAAAATAACTAATTGTATAGTACCTCATCTGCACTACCTTTCTATAAATACAGGAATATGATTATGGTTCACTGCTATTGCAAATAACACAGGTTGCAGTTTCCCTTTAATGAAGTAATATTGGTCTTTCATTGTGATACATTTCTATATACGGGGACTACACATATAGAGTACTGTTAACAGGCAACAAAGAAGCAGCAAATTGTTCTAACAAGATAGGAAACTTTATCTAAATAGAAAATCATGCTTTATAAACAAAAGCAGTGGCATACATTTTTGATCTAGCCTCTCTATGTATTGTTGATTAAATGAAATCTTTGTAAAACTATTTCTAACCATTCTTACTATCTTATATGACAATGAGTATCTTTAGCCTCACATATGTGCTTCTGTAGTATTATATTTGTCTACAGTTAGTTTCCTCCAATAACAAGAAATATTCCTAAACTAAGCACTTTCCTTCAAGCTGTAAATGTGAGTGTAACTGAGATTTGTGTGTGTATGGGATAATTGAACAAGTTTATTCATCCACACTTTATGAACTATGAGAGGTGACTATTAGCTTGTTTTGTTTTTTGGAATGGCGAAGGGATTTTTCCCTCATGTTTTGATTATGCTGTAATGTTTCATACTGTTTTTAGATATGATGAGTGGAGAAATTGTGAATTATTGACAGTTGTTTAATTTGTCCCAATGTGTGTTTGCTTTCCTTGTAAGTCAGGACTAACTGCAGATCTACTGTATTTCAAGCCTATATGTACTGTAATTATTTTATTAAACTCTGAAACTTGTATGTTTTATGTCACAGCAGGACAACTTCTTAAAATAAGTCCCTTGGATCTAAAGTTTATATCCTGTCGAAAAATAAAATGTTACTACTACTACTTAATGCTATAGTTTTTAATTCTGCTGGTGTGACATGTTCAGCACATTTTCAACATGTGGAAAGGTGTGTAAGATACTTGCCCTTAGAAACTCATATTTTCCTTTACAAACTGGTATTTTTGGAAATGTTAGGTTAGTAATAGAAAAGCAGCAAATACACCTGGTTAGAAATCTCATGCCGAGGAATCGTAATTCATCTAAGTTTCAAGTTTGACCTGTTCCCATGTGCATTATGTTTGCAATAAGTTCTACTGACAACTCCTGCTAAAAATAAAGGGTGGTTACGTAACAGTAGTGTAAACTATTAAACAAGATGAGAGAACCTCTAGTGGCATAATTTTCTGTTTCACATGGAATGTGTTCTGTGTTACATGGTTATGTAGTAGTGTTGAAATGCTCACATTGTTCCCCGAATCCCTTCACAGGAATGATGGACACTACCACTTCTTTGCTTTTTGGTTTCTCGTTGGCAATGTTTATTTTGGCACAAAGAATATTTACATCACCCATGTTAATACTTCAGTTTTTATACATAAACAGTTCAATCAATATTTCTTGGTTCCGGCCTCTTCCTTCTTCTGATTTTTCATCCATCTTGCTTTTCAGGGTCCGGACACTGTGAATCTGTCCCCCTCTTCCACACCAGAACCAGGCCAGCACCACCTTACTGGGCCTTCACCCTCCAGGCCTGGATACTTCTGGATCTGGCACCTGGACCTATCCCCCTCCCCACCTCTTACACCACATCTGGGTTCTTTGTCCGCAGCCAGTGTACTCTATCCCCTACCCCCTTCCCTTCTCCCTACTCCTCCTTTTTCTTCCGCATCATCTCCCCCACTTGTCATCGAGCCTTGCTGCCCACAACTTCCCCCAGGAGGCTATGACCCAGCCCCCTGGCCAATGGCAGCTTCCCCACAGCCACACTCCAGGCCTCATGCCCAGGGATCTGGGAATCCACACTGCCTGACCTTATCTCTGTGCCAAACCTTGCCCCCATCACCTTCCTTAATAAGGGTGGGTGGGAAAAAATCCCAGCAAAAGAGATCATCTTGCAGGTGTCCTGACCTGATATACTGCCCCAGAACCCCTGATCAGGACTCCGGAGGCTCTGCCCCCCTCAGCCAATCCCTGGGGCTACAGCTTGTCTTGTTATATTACCCTACCACCTGTCTTGGTGATGTCATTAGCCCCTCCCCTTCTACCTGTTCCTTCCCTCCCTTCCCCCTTTCCCCCACCCCTCCCTCTTTTATGCTCATTCCTGGCAGGGGCCATCAGACAACCTGGCCTGCCTTTTATTGGCAAGCCCTATTGTCCCCTGAACCCCTCCCAGGAATGATGGACACTACCACTTCTTTGCTTTTTGGTTGCTCATTGGCAATGTTTATTTAAAGAATATTTACATCGCCCATATTAATACTTCAATTTTTATACATAAACTGTTCAATTAATATTTCTTGGTTCTGGCCTCTTCCTTCTTCTGGTTGTCCATCCATCTTGCTTTTCAGGGTCTGGACACTGTGAATCCAGCCCCCTCCTCCACACCAGAACCAGGCCAGCACCACCTACCCGGGCCTTCACCCTCCAGGCCCAGACACTTCTGAATCTGGTGCCTAGACCTATCCCCCTCCCCACCTCTTACACCACATCTGAGTTCCTTGTCTTCAGCCTATGTATCCTATCCTCCTCCCCGCTCATCCTTTGCCTTCCGCTGCCCCTCCTCCAGCTTGCGATGGATGAGGGGGCTCTCCCCTTGTGGGCTAGTACCTCAGGCATTTCTTCACTATTTCCCTCACTAGCTCCCCAGTTGGTCTCAGGAATAGGCACATGCCAAATTCGGACAGATACACCCCATCAGACCTGTACACTGCAGCCTGATCAAAGAAAATATCCTTGTGCTGCAGGTGTATGCCCCCCATTTCAATTACCGCCTTTGCTACCCTCCTATTCAGATGTTTTCTGACCTTCTCAATCAGCCGGACATCTTTGACCCCCCTCCAGACACACTGGGAAGTGATGTCGACCAACTGATTGTCACCCTCGGCCACCACCCTTTAATCAGCTCTAAATCCCCCAAGATGTTTCACCCCAGCTCCCCCCATGGCAGACCCCCTAAATCATTGCCCCCCAAAAGTATTATAATGCAGTCTGGTGTATCCCATTGGACCCTTAGCTTGTCCAATAGTGGCAAAAGCTGTGCCCACCTCATGTCCCTAATGCCCTGCCATAGCACCCTGGTGTGCTCCATGTTGTAACTCAGTTCTGCTCCTCTGAAAGTGGCCACTGCAAATCTTTCTGCCCAATAGATGAAGGAGTGCCCCACTATCCAGACCTTCTTCTTGGAACCTGCCATGAAAACAAGAGAAACAGTGTGAGTTGCTGTTACATATACCTGACATATCTCTTGTAGCAGCCGGACTTCCAGTGCCCAACCTTCTTTACCTCTTCCACTGCAGCCCCTTTATCTGCTGCCTCCATGGCTGCCCCAATCCAAAAGGAATATAGGGGGAATTCACCTGTGCCCTCCCCAATGAAAGCCAGCATCCTCTTGAGCACTGACCCAACCTGAAAACTGGTGACCGGGGAACCATCCCCGTGCTGGAAAAATGCCCCCCCAGGCCTCCCCCGTTCCCTCACGTATGTCTCCAGTGCCCCCACTGCACAGCTGATAGACTGTGGCTATCTCAACAATGACACTTTTGTCCCCTTCCCTTTTTGGTCAGTTTTGGACCTGGCCAAGTGAATGACCTCTCCACCCTGCCCCCACCATACATCTTTATGCTGCAGAGCTTGCACCACAGCTGACTTGCGTGGGGCCACCACTTCCCTCCACCCAGAAGCCCCCCGCTATTATGACTGCAAAAATGGCTCAGAACAGGACTGCCTCCTGAGCTGAGGTACACACCTGCTGCATTGCTCCCAGGACTTTTGCCAGTAACTGCCCCATTATGGGGCACCTCCCATCTGACCTGGCCACCTGCCCCCTCTGCCAGCCTACAACCATCCTTTGTACCTCCCTCTTGGCCGCCATGTCGGGCTAACCCCTGTCCTGGCATACCCAACTGATGCTGACTAGTTGTACCACCACTGTGGTGTGTGCTAGCCCTTCCTCCTATATTTCCACTATATACCTCTTTACCTGCTCATCCCAGACTGGTTCATCCCTGCGCCACCCATGCTTTCCTCTGGAATTCCTGAAATCTCACCCACCCCACTTCATAAGCCCTCAACGTGTTTGCTGACAAGGAACTCTGGTACAGCATCCTGGCTGTGTCCCTCCAGCCTCCCACAATCAGTCCGGAATCCTGGTCCTGTGGCACTGCCTGTGGCCTCAGCTCCCAAAGCCTTCTGAGCTGCAAATGGGAAAGACTGTCAGCCACCTCATTCTTCAGACCCTCAATATGTTGTGCTTTGAAAGATAGATTCAGCTGCACCCCTAGCAATACCATGCACCTGAGCAGCCTGCCCACAATTTCTGTCCTCCCTCTTGCCTATTAATCTCCACCACCCCTTTGTTGTCACACCAGAACATAATGCACTTCCCCTTCATTCTAGTGCCCCATACTTCCATAGCCACCCATATTGGGAATATTTCCAGAAATGTGATATCCTTCAATACTCCCCACTCTTTCCACTGATCTGGCCATGCTTCTGACATCCAGTCTCCCTGGAAATATGCCCCCATACCTTGGGCACCTGAGGCATCCATGAATAACTCCAAGTCCGTACTCCACTCACACTCATCCTGCTAGAATGTCACCCCATTATAGCTGTTGAGGAAGTCCTCCGATACCTGGAAGTCCTCCCGCACTCCTTTTGACATGTCTTCCCAGTGATGCGGCAGCTTCACCTTCCCTGTGGCCCTTCCCAGCCTCCTTGTAAATGCCCTGCCCAGGCTGATAGCCTTGCAGGTGAAATTAACGTGCCCCAGCAGTTGCTGCATTTGTACCAGCGGCACCCTCCTCCTCTCTGTCACCTAGGCCAGCAGGCCCTTGAGGTGCACCACTTTGTTCCCAGGGAGACTGAAACAACCCCCTTCTGTGTTCACTTCTATGCCCAAGAACTCTAGCTTATGAGCGGGACCATCAGTCTTGCCCTGTGCTAGTCATATCCCTATCCACTGGCACATCTCCTCGAAATCCTGCAGCATCCTCTGTGACTCTTCCCTTGACTCCCCAATTAGGAAGAAATCATCCAAGTAATGTACTACCCTCCTGTGCCCATACCTGGCCCTGAATACCCATTGCACCCAGGTGCTGAATGCCTCAAAAGTGGAACATGCCACAGAGCACCCCATTGGCATGGCTTTGTCAAAATAGATGCCCCCTTGGAATTGGAAACCCAATAGGTCCCAATCCACTGGCCTGATGGGCAAGAGTCGAAATGCCAACTCGATGTCCGTCTTCACCAACCACTCTCCTTCTATTTCCCTGATAAGTGTTATTGCCTGTTCCAGGGAGGCATATGACACTGCCCTCAGGTGGTCTGGTATGCCCTCATTTGCTGATGAGTCCTCAGGGTAAGATAGGTGGCAGATCAGATGGAATTCCCCTTCAGCCTTCTTCGGTATGATGCCCAACGGGGAAACTTGGAAATGCACACATGGGGGGGCCACCAGTGGCCCCTCCACCCGGCCCGCTTTGATTTCTTTTTTAATCTTGGTCCCCACTATATCCTCCTTCCCCTTCACCAACTCAAGATTCTTAGACCACATCCCCACCCGCCCCTTGAAAACCCAGTGGAAAACCTGTCCAGAAGCCTTCCCTGAGCAGTTCCTCTGTTCCCTTATTTGGGTAGTCCACGGTCCACTCTTCTACCACTGCCAGTGCAATGGGTGTACGCACCAGCATGTACCCCCACTGCCCTGCCCTTGGCCCTTCCTTAATGCTAGCCATTGGAGATGAAGTGCTGTCCCTGGTGGCTGCCCCCCAACCCCCTGCCCTGACCACCCCGGGTCCCCTGAAAGGACTGGTCATTGAAATGTCCCCCGCTCATTCCCCCTCTTTCACCACCTTGTCAGCAGCTAGAGGCTGGGTGCGACCCTCCACATTTTGAACAGGCATGCCTGAACTTACAGCCGTTCCATGTGCAGCTGGCCTTGTTGAAACCCCAGCAGGTCTTGGCCCCAGTAGTGGGCGAGGTTTTCTTCGTGTGCTCGCCTACAGTCCCACCTCCATCCCCAGAGAGGGTCCTCACCCACAACTCCGAGTGGGTACAATCCCATCTCAGATCCCCTTTTGCCACCATTCTCTTCTGAAAAGCCTCATCATATTTGAGCCACCTGTAACCTACCTTCGCCTTGTATGCATCCTGAAGATGAACATGTATGTCAGTAAAGGGATGGCTAGCTCTGGCTGCTTTTCCAGCACTAAAGCACTGTAAATGATGAAACCCCCTTACCAATTATCGATGGTCTTTCCCTTATACTTCGCCTCTGTGGCCTTGTGCCCTACCACTGCCAAAGCCACTGCCATCTCTGACTTCACCTCTGTCTCCTTCTGTTCATATTTCATGGCAGTGTCCTCATCCACTAGCCCGAAAATGTCCATATACTCTCCTCTTCAAATTTTTTCTTTGATTGAGGCTGGAACATGATCCCCCACAGAGCAGCCCAGGGGACCTTCATACAAGTTTTTTCTGGCTGACTTGGCCCCATCCCTGCCTTGTCCACCCCATCCTCTTTGCTTTTTAGCACCTGCATGGCCCGCTCCATCCTCTCTATCCCTGCATCCCCCATGCTGCCCAGTAGCCACTCCAAATACTCTTTCAACCCAGTCTCATCCATGCGATCCACATCCTTCTTACCACCATCTGGATTCTACCTGTCTGGCTCAGGTGTGGGCAGAGGCATTGGGATGGGTGTGGGGGTGGCATCTCCCATCTGGGCCTCTTACCCCCTCTTCCCCTGCCTGGGTGCTCCTCCTGCTCCTTCTGCACCTCTTCCTCCACCTCTCTCTGTTTTGCCACTGCTACCAGCTCCAAAATCTGCCCCATCAATTTTTCCACCTCCTGCATCATCTTTTCGCTGGACATCGGGGTTCGCTTGGGTGCCACTGTTGTACCTTTGATCACTGCATGCAGACAGGAGAGAAATAATGTTCAGACATATGCACCAACTCACCCCGCAATTGTAGGGCCTCAGGTGCCTGTCCCCTGTTTCCCTGCCCCCTTTTTTAGCCAGCTCCCCCATGGCCCCATCAGCCTCGTGATACCCCTACCGGGGCCGCTGCATCTTTTAGGCCTCTGTTGTGCTCCTGCTGTTGGCTTCCCTCCAGCAGGCCACACAGCATTTTTCCTTGTTGCCCCACTGTTGCAGCATCGAAGAAAAGTGGCCCTTAATAGGGCCTGACTCGCTTCCTCCAGCCAGCCCAACCACAACGCCCTTCCTTTGAGTGCCCTGTCTCGCCAGCACTAGGCACCCCCAATCCTCTGCCAACTACTTAGCATGCCTTCCCCACCTGTATTATTGTCTATTTTTCAGCAACCGCAGTGGCCATTCTGTCCCTTGCCCCCCTTCAATGCTGGCTGCATTGTCACCCTCTCTTGTCCAGGCCCACAAGCCACCATTGCTATCCCCCCCCCACGTCCCCGAGAGTGTAGCTCCCCCACTGCTGGTGCACTGTCTCCTTCTTCCTCCATATCCTGGGTTTTTGTTTTTGGGTTTTTTTTTGGGGGGTTTTTTTGGTTTTATTTGTCCTCTGTTATGGTCCCCCCCAGCACTACTCCCGATCCAGGCCTCAGGCCTGCTCCGCCACACTGAGCCAATCGGCCTGTCTCCTGATCCGCTGGCCTGCTCCTGCAGGCCGAACCCGCCCATGGTTATAGTGTCTTGCAAACACATTCCCTGCGGCCTTTAAAGTGACTCATCCTCTACCGCCAAAGCCTCCTGCGCAGCATCTCCCCACCGGAAACAGCCCAAAAACCAAACCGCCACAAGTGTTGCTTCCAGCTCCTGACCCTGCATTACCACTGAAAGTCCACCAGAAAAAGCCCTGCTGGTTCAGCATTTTCTTCTCTTTTTTTTTTTGTTTCATTCTCAAACAGAACTGCCACATTCCCCCAACCTCTTTCCCCATGCCAGCTGCTTTTAAACCTGTGTAGCTGGATCAACCACCCTAACCTCCACCTATTTGCCACTTACATGGCCTATGAGAAGCCTAGCTGCCTACTACCTGGACCCATGGCCGTGCCTGGCTACGCTGGCTTCCTGCTCTCTGCCAAACACCAGTTTCTCCACAGAAAATGACCAACGTGTGTGCCTGGAAACCCCAGACTCCGGCTTGTTTCTCTAATTCTTTTCTTTTTTTGGGGGGGGAGAACAAATCGACAACTGCCTTGTGAGCCATTTCATAATACCAGAGCCACAGCACGTGCCTCTTGCAGGCCAGATTTCTTGCACCTCCTTGCCACGCCATGAAAACCAAACACAGCCTCAGCCCCCCACGGAGTGTACTTCTCAGCCTGCCTTCCGCTGGCCATCTATAATCAATGCCCAGAATAACAAAACTTCCAAAAGCTGTGCATACCCACTCTTTAGCCAAGTTTAAACGCATATGAAAATGAGAGAGAAAAAAGAGAGAGGGGAATAAAAAAAAAGGAAGACCCACCAATGACGGCTCTGCATCCATTAGCAACATACCATAATCAAAACATCCCAGTGCACCCAAGATTTAGGCCCAGGCTTACCTCCCATAGCAAAGCATGCTGTTACCAACAACAGAAAATAAGAGAAAAAAACAACCACAATTCCACTAGTTGGATGTGCATTACAATTCAACCTGGCATCCTATCTTATGCTAAGCTTTCTATTAAATATAATCAGTGAGAGGCAAACACACAACATGCCCTGAACCTATCCACCTGGGCCACATGGCCTTCAAGGCCTAGTTGCATTCCTGTGCCTTACCTGCTGCTTGCCAACGATATGCTGAGTTCTCAGTCAAAAAATCCCAGCAAAAGAAGTTGTCTTGCAGGTGTCTTGGCCTGATATACTGCCCCAGGACCCCTGAGGCTCCGCCCCCAGCCAATTCCTGGGGCTCCGGCTTGCCTTGTCATATTACCCTACCACCTGTTTTGGTGATGTCACTAGCTCCTCCCATTCTACCTGATCGATCAGCACACTGGTAGAACTTGAAGGGTGTTATTCCTCTTAGAAAATAGGTACTAAATAAAATTTATTATTAAAGTGGAAATAGTCATTTAGTTCTGAACTGTCCAGGTGTGCTTTGATAACTGGTCATTTAGGTAATGCTCTCAGCCAGTCCGATTGCAATATATGTACACACACCCACACACACACACACACACACACACACACACACACACACAGAGTTACATGATGCTCTTAGCTAGTCAGATTTCAAGGATTTCATTATTTATTTTTGGGTTGAGTTAGTGTTTGTGTCAAAACCTCTATGCTTTGCAGCTTATAACTCTATCTAAGGACCTAGGTTTCAAAAATTGGCATGCAGTCTCTCAATCCTAGAGGCTAAATATTTACCATTTTACAAAGCAATTGGTTTTATAATTTCAAATTGACAAAACAATTGGTTTAAATATTTTTTTAAGTTACAGCTTATAGGATTTATATCAAATACCCCTGTTTTGAGATGCTTTTGTTATGCACCGATAGATTTATTTCATAAGGAAAAAAAGGCCAAATTACAATGCAGCCTGCCAGGATGCAACTCTATTCTGCAGAATTCTGCAACAGAGTTGCAGCAGGAAACAAGGCGATTTCAATGGGAGTGAATTCCTTTTGTCATGCAGTAAACTGTGACACAGGATTTCATCCTGGTGGGCTCCGCTGTATAAAGTTATAAGTGTTTAAAAACCACCAGAGCCCGCGTATATGCAAATGAAAAAGGAAAGCAAGGAAAATATGGCAAAATCTGACTTTTTTTGTTCATGGTTGACATCCAGGCCAATCAAGATTGAAAAAAAATATGTTCCCCCTTGCATGATGATGTTACCCAAACGGGTTACAGGGAAACAATTGTTTTCTTTTTCTTCACGATTGCCTTCTCAGTTAATCAAAGAGAAAAAAAAGCTTTGCATTTCCCTTTACTTTTCCAACACTGGGTACCAAATCCCGGTGTTGGATGATCCCGAACCCTTCCAGTCACTGGGTGCTCAAACCAAATGTTTGTTGTATGCCATTAAAAAAACAGATCTACAGCACTGTGAAAAGAAAAGACTGCCATTGCACGGATACAATTCATAATCAGCAAAGTCCAGCACTTGTCTCCAATGCTCAGCACTTTAATCAGGTAAACAGACACTAACTGGAATAGAAAAACAGCTTTATGTAGCACAAAACAGCATACTGAATACAGGAGCAACAGGACCCAAGGCAGCATGGTTTCACCAGGGGGAGGTCATGTCAGACCAACCTCATTGAATTTTTTGACTGGGTGACTAGGGAGGTGGATCAGGGGAGGGCAGTGGCCATGGCCTATCTGGACTTCAGCAAGGCCTTTGACACTGTGCCACATAGAAGACTATTACACAAACTGGGGAATATGGGTGTGGGCAGGACAGTAGTGTGGTGGGTAGGTAACTGGCTGGGTGGCAGGACACAGAGAGTGGTGGTAAATGGCTGTCACTCCACAGAGGGGAAGAGTGACCAGTGGGGTACCACAGGGATCAGTGCTGGGACTGGTCCTATTCAACATCTTCATCAGTGACATTGCGCAGGATCTAGAAGGCAGAATTTCACTGTTCGCTGATGACACAAAGCTCTGTAACAGAGTAGACACACCAGAGGGTGTAGACAGAATGAGAAGCGACCTGCAGAAACTTGAAGAATGGTCAAGGGTTTGGCAGTTGAAATTCAATGCAAGGAAGTGCAAGATAATGCATATGGGGCACAAAAACCCTGGCACAATATATCAGTTGGGGGGTGAGGATATAGCATGCACCAAGCAGGAAAGGGATCTTGGGGTTGTCATCTCTGATGACCTCAAGGTAGGGAAACAGTGTGACAAGGCATCAGGTAAAGCAAATAGGATGCTGGGATGTATAGGCAGGGGCATCACCAGCAGGAAAAGGGAGGTCATAATTCCGCTATACAAGACACTAGTGAGGCCCCACCTGGAGTACAGTGTACAGTTCTGGAGACCATACCTACGTAAGGACATAGACAGGGTAGAGAAGGTTCAGAGGAGGGCAACAAAGATGGTGCATGGATTGCATCACAAGTCCTATGAAGACAGGCTGAAGGAACTGAACATGTACTCCCTGGAGGAGAGGAGGGAGAGAGGGATATGATAGAGACATACAAGTATCTTACAGGGAGGAACAGGGTACAGGAAAACACTATTTTTAAGCGAAAAAGATGTTCCAGGACTAGAGGGCATGGGATGAAGTTGGAGGAGGGACGATTCAGAGGAAACATGAAGAATTTCTTCACAGAACGGGTGGTGGACAAGTGGAACACCCTGCCAGAGGAAGTGGTGGGGGCTGAAACAATCACGGGATTTAAGAATGCATGGGATAGACATAAAGGAATTCTAGAGGTCAGGGGTAAGGGGAAATAGACTTCTAGGAAAACAAACTGAACTTACAAGCTCAAATGGGCAGACTAGGTGGGCCATAGGCCCTTATCTGCCGACACTGTCTATGTATCTATGTATCTATGTAAGCCTCAGGATTTGGCTTCTACTCCATGTTTTTTAAGAGCCACTTGATGGTTAATAGGGAATGGGTGCTGGACTTTGCTTATATAAAAAAGTGTTAATGTTTTGTGGCCAACAGGTGCCCAACTCATGAGGCTCACTTACAGGGCCCCCTAAATTTCAATAAGCATCTCCATCATCCACCCTCGGGAACTCATGCCACCCTCTTCTTTCCCCATGGCCACCTGCAGTACATATAGGTACAGTGGCTACAAGATGGGAGACTGGCACAGCCCTTTCTCCCCTTGGTCTAGTCCCCATCTTGTCCTTTGCATACATCCATCACTGCAGCCTATAAGGGAATATAAAGAAAAACAACCCACAACCCTCCTCTCCACTCCCAAATAAATTCCTTTCCCACATCCACTAAGTAAAAGTTCCCCCAGCTTTCTTCCCCTTACCTAGCCCTGTCCATAAAAATTAGCACCACAACCTCTGGTACCCATGCCACCCCCCCCCCACTGCCACCTTGGTACATACTTGGTTAATTGGTGCTGTGGTGGATGACCAGAACAGCCCTTCCTCTACTTTGCAAGTTATCATCCTCTGTTCTGCCGCGTCCACCACTGCCAATGCCTAATCAAGAAAAAAAATAACCTATGACCTGAAAAAGCACTACTGTGCATGCACAGGGATTTTTTTTAATTTGTTGTCCCTAAAGCATATTTTGATGCATAATTCAAACCACAAAATGAAATGTTCTGGGGGCACCCTGAACCTCATATTTGAAACACAAAGTTAAAAAAAAAAAGAGATCTGAGTGATTAGTCCCCCAACATTTAAAAACTGTTTTAATTTAAGCCCCAGAGATTATGGCATGGCCCTACTTGCAGCCCACCCTCTCGACTACTCATGGGCAACTTTCACCTGCCTATTTGGTCTTTCACTCCATGTAACCCACATCGCCCTGTGTGAAGCATCCTACAGATCCACAGACATGCCAGATGGGTCTTCTGCTTCACATATGGCCCAAAGAGCCCTGCACAAAGCAAGATACATGTCCGTGCCCCCGCACAATGGGTGTGCTGCTATGGATCCAGTGCTGTGTCTGACGGATCTACTGCTTTGAGTAGGGCCCACAGGACCTTGCATGAATAAAAATAAAGATGTCTGTTGTTTAGTATTTTTTTTTTAAAGTAAGGAAATAAATTGGCAAAAACATATATAAACTTTATATATGATATATACTGTATGGTCAGTAAAGTCATCATCTGTCTTATACAGCAATTCAGTTGTCCTCAGTCTAATCAGAGTCAAGCAGCTGTATCTTTTGAAATGAAATAGCTTAGAAACAATTAAGGCAACCCTAGATCTAAACTTCTTTTCCAAAAGGAAATGGGAATCATAGATTCCTTTTGTTCCTTCTAGTATTTAAGCTACAGTTAAGCACATTGTTATGTTTCCTAAGCATGCTTTATCATATGGGATAATTAAATGCAGCAAAGTAATGTACAGTACATGTAAGTGTTTGAAGGGCACAGTGTTTTCCTGTGACCTCTACTTAAGTAAGCCACAGATAAAATCTTCATGCAACAGCTGTGAATCACACGCAGAATCCCCTCTGCTTTGATCTATAGCCTATCTGAGTACCATGAACTGTAAACAGTCCTTGTGTGTGGCTAGTACATAGAACAGTTGTTTTAATTTCTTTACTGTAAACAGTGTAGTGTAGCTCCACATTGGCTGCATCTCTTTGCTAGCCTGCAGAGCCATTGTTCAGAAAATGATCCTCCCCATAGTTGACTATAGTGGTATAGTTTACAGTGCTGCCCCTAAATCCACCCTTTCTAGACTGGACTCTCTCTTTCACTCCTTCTGCCGCTTTGGTCTGGACCGCACACCCTGCACTCACCACTGCACTCTTTACACCTCCCACTCCTTTCTCTCTCTTGAAGCCAGACATCTGGCCCACTGCTCCTCTTTTATTGCTAAATAATGGTTTGTCTCCCTCTCCTCTTCCATCTCCCCCCCCTCCTAACTCCTATGCTGTTTGCAACTTCCACTTCCATTCCCTTGCTCTCTCCCCAGGACCTTCTCTGCTGGCCAGGCTGCCTCCTCATGCTCACTCCCTATGCCCTGGAACTTCCCCGCTCCCCGTTTGCTCTGCCTCCTCCCCTCATTCTTTATCCTTCCTACTGTGTAACTTCACCTCTGTCTTCTGTAACTGCAGCAGACCTCCACTATTTGTGTCCCACTTTCTTCCCTCATCCCCCACTCCCTCATCTCCAACTCTTAACCTAGAAACTCTCTCCCCTAACTCATTTGCTCTCCCATCTTCCTGAATCCCTTCCTCCCTTTCCTACCTCCCTCCTCTTCCCCGTCTGCCCACTTGTCTGGGGTTTCCACCCCAGAGGGATGGCATGCACCCAGTCATGACCGGCCCTTGTGGAGTTTTGCACCCCTGAGGGACAATGGTATGCCTCTCCTCTCAATTTACCCCATCTCTTCCTTTTCCTCCTACTCCTCCATTCCTATTACACTCCACACTAGTTCTTCATTCCCCCTCTCCCACCTCCTTCCACATTTGCTACCCTCCTTCATTGTGGTCCAGGAACCCAATGTGGGGCTGGGTATATGTTCAGTCATGTCTGGCCCTTGTGGGGTCCACATCCCAATAGGCTGATGGTTTGGCTCTCCACCTCTACTTTACTCCCCCTCCTTCTTTTCATCCACTCCTCCTCTTCTCCCCTTCTTTTTTTTCCTATTTTATTTCCTCATTATTGCCTCCCCCCGCCGCAGTTTGCTGTTGGTCTGCGGCCCATACCTTACATGGTGCTAAATATGTATTTGCTGTATGCTTGTTAGCTCACATAACCACATATTGTACGTGGCTGTACTCTAGTTATTTAATCACTATATGATGCTTATTTTGTAAGCCCTGCTCTGTTATAAAAATCAAGTGTACTTGCCCCCTTCCCCCAGGATTCATTTGGAAGCGAGCTGTTGTAGCAGAGTATGCCTTTCCTGGTGAAACTTTTCAAATAAATAAATAATATGTAACTATGGCAATATATGTTTGTGTGTATATACACAATAATTGTTCTGCTGGTTATAGGGGGATCACGATGTTAGTGCATGTGATCTACAGAGGCTGAGTCAGATATTGGACCCAATCTTTGAATAAGTTTTTTAACATCTAGCTCACAGTGTCCAGTACTGTATTGCTCCATGTTTTATCACCCTAATGAGAAAAATAGAACGAGAAAGAGACAGAGAGACAGATTTTCAACGCCCTCAAGAATCCCGTAACTTTCGGAAAAACTTGGCGCAAGTGGGTTGCCACTTGTGAAGCCACAGTTTTTCCCACAGCTGGGTATTTCAAAGTGGAGCCACGATGGCCGGCTCCACAACTTACAGCAACTTGTGGCTGTTTTTCCCCTCAGCTGTGGGGAAAATGTTATGGCTGGTGGGATCAGGGGTAACATCTCCCGCAGCTGCAGGGTACTAGAAATACAAATCTCCGCAGCTGCAGAGATTTCAGTCCACACCTGGAGTTCTGACTTGGAACTTACTCCCAGTTCTGACACGCTATCACATATTGATGATAAAATACTCAGAAGGCAATGGAAATAAGTACTTTTATGTAGGGTTGATTGGATAACTTAGAATCAGTCCTGGCAGCCAGATTTCAGACTATCCTAATTAAAAATCTGGCTGAAAAGTAAAAAAGCCCTCACACACCCTCCCAATAAGAGTACCCCCACCCTGCAACTAGAAAGCCCATATCCAAACCACCCACTAGCCACCAACATCCCCCTGTAAGCACATAATTCTTTTTATTAAAACTACTGTGGTGTGCTGTACAAAAAAAAATAGTTGGCCCAGTGCCTCGGTACTACCACCTGCCAAACCAGTGACCCAGGTTTGAGTTGCACTCAGGATCCTGGGGGTCAGCCAGGGAGAGAGGACTGACCATCTAATGAACTGCTGTCCTCTCCAAGGGAGGGGAAGTCCACCAGTCTACTCAGCAGCCACCACAAAGTGGAGGCTTGGTGGTTGTGCACCAGGAGCAGTGAGAAGGGAGGGGGGCTGTCAGTTTGGTGCAGCATGTGTGTGCCTCCACACCACATGCATGGTCATTCACACTGCAGCAAGGGGAGGAGAAAAGGCAGAAGAGTGAAACCATGTCAAGATGACCCCTCAGATGCCACCATCCCTGCACCACCTACAGGGCACTGGAACACATCTGGGTTTTCTTTGGGGCAAGGATGGCCCTCCCTGTCCAAACCCACCATTTTAGGGAATATCCATGGGGGATTCTGGCCTCAAGCTAAGTCTCTGGGATGGCAGGTGACATGGATGGACATCCAAGGGGGAGGGGCAGAAAAATCTCTATGGAAAAACAAAAACCCAGCCTCTCACCCATGCCAAACCAAGAGCTTCCCACATCCCCCCACTTTGGTATAAGCCACAAACTACCAAGTTCAATACAATAACCCCCCTCAACACACTCAATACTCCCCACTTCCCTCCTCCTCCTTATAGCCTCCAAATTGTAAGGCTATTGGAGTCCAGTGACTTGGGTTGGGTGACTGATGGTCCCACGGTGGAATAGCTTCTGCTCATCTTCGTTCCCGAGTTATGAATGATACAATGATGTCCTCCTACAGTAAAACCTGATTGCCCACTTGTCATTTTTTTTTGTTTTTGTTTGTTTTTTGTTAGAAGGCAGACTAGTGTTATTCTAATAAGAAAAATAATGTGCTTACAGGGGCTTGGGGGAAGAAGGTTAAAGGTTTGGAGTGATTTGGGATGGGGTTTAATTAACAACATCAGAGCTGGAGTTCTTGTACAGGATGGGATTTGTTGTTGTTGTTGTTTTTGTTTCTTTACAGGTAGTTGAGGATTTTGGGCAGCTTTATCAAACCATCGTAAATCTTAAACTTTGACTGAAATACGCAATATGACATGTAGTGACTTAAAATATCACTTTTATCTTCATAAGATGGCATTTGTCTGTTGATATCTTATGAAAGCAAGCCACGAGTGAGAAAGTAATAGGCCAACACCCTCAAATGAAGATAAAAATGATATCTTAAGTCAGTCCCTGTCATATTTGACTAATACAACAGACAGGTATTTGAGAGGTTTCGTAACAGAAATGGCAGATAGCTACAGAAGGAAAAAATAATGTAAACATCACAGGCTACTATATATATTCAATCAAAAATGAATGGCATCTCACATTTTGTTTATTTATTAAAAGAGTTTTAAAACGAATTTCCAGTGCAGTCCTTGGAGAAAATTAATGAAGCTGGTCAAGGAGCATGCTCAGAAAGTTATCTTCACATGACAAAATACATTTCTGAGCATGCTCAGTGTGGCCACAATGACTAAGATAAATTTCTGAGCATGCTCAGTGACCGGCTTCATGTATCTTGCTCATGTTGACCAAAATCACAAGTTTATCTAGGCAAATTTATTTTCACACCTGTTGTATAAATCAGAGATACCAATTTAGTAAAATAGATATCCAGGCATCCCTACTTTTATGTTCATAAGGTCTGCTGGCAACTGAGCTGCACAGATGAATCTCAAGTTTTGTTTGATTAAGTCTCAACATTCTCTGTGGTACAGTATCATTCTACATGGAACTGAGAACTTCTGAGCAGCACAATTAAGGACATTCCTTATAAACAGGGATAGTTGAGATGGAGGCAGTGTACTTCCAGATTTTAGTATGTCACACTGAGGGAGCACCAATCCAGCATTGTTGGGTGAGTTGCTTCACTAGAGTCACAGCAATCAATCAATCTTTATTTAACCAGGTGATACATCATTGAGCAGGCTCATTTACAAGATGGTCCTGGATGTCAAACACAAATCCAAAGGCAGTGAAGAAAACAAAATACAGTCCATTAGTACACAGTATGAGCACCCACAGATAACAAAAAGGTGGGCCATCTAGTCAAAATATGCAAACAGGAGCATACTAGAACATGGTTTACAGAGAACTGCAATAAGTGTTCATGGATACATCGCTTTTCTATGGGTGGAGGGGAACAAGGAAAAAAACATGAGGAAAATACACGTGTCCAGTAACAAGGTCTACACCCATCCTTATACTGAAGGGTGAACTAAGTGGGCAGTGTAAGTGAAAAATTCAGTGCTTCAAACAAGGATAGTTATAGGGAGGTGTCGAAATTGAGCAGCATAGCGAGGTTGGAGGTGGGTGTGTGAGAGACGGATGGGAGAGTGGAACGTGGAGGGCAGGAGGAAGGGAGGAGGCAGTAAGAGTGTGGTAGATGAAGGGGGGACTAGGGGAGAGTATTCCTAGTTATGGAGGTTTGAGACAGAGCCAAAAAGGGGGTAAGAGAGGGAGGGAGCAAGAACAGAAGAGATTACCTGGAGTAACCTCTGGAGAAGAGGTATGTAACTGAAAATATGGTGTTTACCAACTAATAATTCAAAAAGTGGCTAATGGTGACAATAGCTAAATTCCTTCAGGACATAATTTGTTAGAGATTTGAAGAAAGATACCCCAGGTATTTGGGTGAGTCTTAAGGACTTCTGTAAGGTGTTCCACAGGGATGGAGAGAGCAAAGCTGATTGCTGTGGCACCATAATGTGTTCTGACCTTCGGAACATCAAATGAGACAATTGAGTGGCTCCTTAGACAGTAAGACCCCTGAAAATGTGAGAAGAAGTTGGTAATGTATGAGGGTAGTTTTTTAATAATTGTTCTGAAGATCCAAAGCAAGGCATTCTTCGTCCTACTAATGCTGAGCGCAGGCCAGCCTAACATCTTGTAGAGAGAACAGTCATGAGTGTTGAGAGGGACATTAGTGATAAATCTCAGAGCACAGTGGTACAGAGTGTCCAACTTGCTTAGACAGCAGTAGAGCATTTATGTAGCTCACGTCTGTGTTGCTGTCCTACCAGATGGGTTTGCTGCAATCACCAGTATGAACATCCTAGAAGCAGTGGAGGCAAATCAGGAGATAATGAAATGGGTATTATTTTCAGCTTGTCCTCTTTCATTGGGAAAGAGACAATTCTATAATTGCTCTGGGTGTAACATAGGTGTCAGTGGTGCTTTACTGGAGAATGTTCAAGAGAGAGAGAGAGAGCAGGTGATTAGAAACAAAAAATATTGATCTGGATTTTTTCTCTTGCTATCAGCTAGGCATGCCTTTGCAAAAAAAAAATAGTGATCTACAAGACAGAGTGAGAGAGAGAATGAGAAAGAGAGAGAGTGAGAGAGAGAGAACAAAAAAGAGAGAGTGAGAAACAAAAGGAATGCTAAAGATCACTGCCAATTTCCCATCCATGGGATTGGCAGGGGGCTAGGCATGTATTGAAGGTAAAATATTCATTCCCCATGTGACAGCACTTAAGTTACCTGATGATTACACATTCCCAACATGCCAACAACATAGCAGCACTAGTGTAAAATGCAGAAGCAGTTGCTCAACTGCCCTCCAGGACAGAGGCCAAGGTGTGATTTCGGCAGTTCCAATTAATAGGATAGGGACAGGGAAAATGTTGAGAAAATGGGAATTATACCAACAAAAACAGGCTAAGCCCAACATACAATGTAAGTTATTTTATTTCTGCCTGTAGCTATATTAGGAATAAAATTCTGCTTTGAAAAATCCTTAATCCATCATTTATCACATCTAGCAGAAAATCCACCAAGCTTGAGGTTAATACCACCAAAGTAACATATAGCATGAAAAGTACAAAAGAGGAAGAAACATGCTTCAAACTAACCAAAGATATGTATTTCTGCTTTTCCCCCTTTTGCCCCTTTCTTAGTCTGTTAGGCCCACAACACTGTAGTCAAGAGGTTATATAGAATTGATTTACTTAATCAATACTATGTGGCAGTACATTAAATATTGTAGGGAAATACCTTTGCAATGCATTACCAATTAATTAACAGCAAGAAGAGACAATTGTTTGTAAACTGTCTTCATACAATGTTCAGTTTCATTGTGGATAAATTGCTAAGGAAGTACCTGTAAAAAATGCTCTGCAGATTGGACTGTACAATTCACTGAGAACTAAAACTAATTGATGCTCCTACTGTCAGTGTATTTGCCCCTCGGATCCCAGGTCATTACCAGACAAATATAAATTTCGGAAATGGACTCTGTACTGTAGTTTCTCAGAATAAGTAAGAAGTTAACTTTTAATGCTACAGTAACCCCTAACTGCCCTTACTGATTCTAGTAATAATGGGAATTTCTAACCCTTTTGGCTTGTAATTTGCCCAATGTTATTATACTCCAAGTGCAACCTGTACTGTGTCTGTTGGACTTACCCCCGTGGAAAGCAATCCAGCAAGGAGTTATTGGAAACAACATTCAAATTTGGTGGATAGAGCAGCTTAGAAACCAGAGACCCCACACACAGTCAGAAATTGGCGCCACAAAGTGGTCACAAGGATCATTTTGTGGCACATTACTAAGTTGCACCCCTTTATACTACACATAAAAAGTTTGTGAGGTATTCCCTGCACTGTTGAAAATGTCACTATTATAGCAGTGGGAAAAAAAGTGGAGGAGATACAGTTAATTAGGGTGCCAGTGTGCACGTTTGTGCTGTGCTATTCACTGTGGCTCCCTGCTGCCCACACCCCACTGGTTACAATGCAAAATAACTCTAGGACCTGAAGAACTGTTTGAAGTTCTTAAGGATTGCTGCCTTGTGAGATGTGATGTCCTTTCCAGTAGAGGAATGGGTTAGGTGGCACACAACACCACTGAACCACACAATCAGTGAGAACAGGGCTAGAGAAGGGGGGATCCACTGAGCACCAAGGAATGTAATAAAGATGTTTGGACACTTAGTAACCAATATACCACTGTGGAAGACCACTGGGGTGCATAATACTTTTACTGCAACCTGCTCAGGAAGCAGACAGCAAGATATTGGATGAAGGGGGTTGGGGGATGACTTTGGTGGTAGTACCATGTGCTTAGGGCACAGGCCACGGCATGGCACCATGTGCTGGTCATGAGCCGACCCTTTTGGTTCCACAATCAAGAATGTTAGTGTTCACCAAGCCTTTGAGCAACCACCAACATTCTTGATAGACAATTCACATAACTAGATTGTGTGCTGCTGTTGCAGGGGAGAGTTACCCCCTGTAGACAGTGGCACTCTTTTGTGTATCACAGTTTTGATCTATTTGGCACAGGGAATCCTGTGCACCCCTGAAGATTGCCATCGACCACCATGATGGTGTATAAGGCCCCTGAGATCTGTACAGTGCAACAGTGTGCAGGAGAATGTGGCAGCATCAACCACCTGTGCTCCATTGCCATCTCCCAATTTTCTATCCTCCCACTCTTCACCTTGGGTGTGGTCTGTTGTGTACTTGTCTGAATCCTGAACTCAGGATGTTGGTAGCAAAGTATAGTTGGATGTGAGGAGCCTATGCCCACCTACTAATGCCAGAATTTATGTTTATGACAGCTGGCAGGGTAACTACTAGATAAAATATTTTTCCTCCCGTGGCTCTTTTCTACTGGCCACCAGTGAGCAACCATGAACCAAAGGCAGTCTTTCAGCTCCTTGAGACAAGCTGCATCCTACTGGGATGCCTTACCTCCCTCTGGCGCCTGACATCTAAGACTTGGGGTGCAACCTTGGGTGTATATGGGCAGCAGACATGACACCAGTAAGCTCGCAGGCCAGTACTTCTTATCGGTGAAAGTTTTTTTGTTTTTGTTTTGTTTGTTTTATTTATATTTATATAAACTGAAATTAATTTACCAGGTAAGAGCACATATAAATATACAATACAAATATTAAAACTTTGCTGATAATTTGGGGAGCTTTATTTTATTTTATTTTTATTTTGGTGTGCTGGCACTATATCAAAGCAGATATATTTGGCAGTAAACACATTAGTGTAGTGACTTTTTGCATCCAACCATTATGGTTTTAGATCCTAGCTTTAGCTGTTTTGTTTCAGATCATGAAACAGTGTTGAGTTTCCAAATTATGCTTGTCCCAGGAAGAAAGTTATACTCCTGGGGTGGGATATTCAGACTGCTCCAGGCTGTTGTGCAAGCCTGGGCGCAGCACAACTGGGATGTGCAGGGCACTAACAGGGTGATATTCAACGGTGCTGCGCCATGGCTCAGCAACATTGAATATCGCTCTGTGGCCACCCGCAATGTGCATAGCGCAGTGGCACTGCACCAGCGCAAGTGGCCATAAAGAGTCAGGGGGATGTGCTAGCGCAAGTGCTGTTGAGCTAGGTGCAGCAACTGCACTATTCAAAGGTGCACATGCAAATGGTGCCATAATGCATGCAAGGCACAAATGGGGCCATTTGCATGTCATTATCTTCATTGCATGCAGGTGCACCCATCCCGGTGACTTGCACCTGGCGCTGCCAGGCTGCAGCCGTCGAGACCGGCGTCCCTGACTGGCGGCAAGTGCTCCACAGGCCGATCGCGGGCATAGTATTTAAATGATCTCCTATATCCCTGTTGGTCCAGTGGACCACTCGCAGCTAATCAGGGCAGAAGTCTAAACAAAATTAGAACCCATCCTGGTGGTCAGTGGTACCCACCTCCACCTCCCACTGGGCCCCACCACCTCGCTCCCCCAGTCAGCGGCGGGCGGCTCCCCACCGCCGACCACCCGGCCGCCCGCCGACTGACTGCATACAGTACAGCTGTATGCCCATTGGTCCACAGTGTGGGCCAATGGGCATACGAACTGTACTCTGATGTTCAGATATGTGAATGAATCCATTCACATATCTGGACCTGTAGTACAGTATGATCTGCTGCATCCTTGGCCCATGCTGTGGACCAATAGGTGCACAGATCTACTGTATGCAGTCAGTCAGCGGACGGCCAGGCAGCTTAATGGTGGGGAGCTGCCACCCACCACTGACCGGGGCAGGGTGGCGGGGCTCAGTGGAGGGTGGGAGGGGTATCACTGGACCACCAGTGATGGGTTCCAATCTTTGTTTAGACTTCTGCCCATGATCGGGCTGCGAGCGGTCCACTGGACCACCAGGGATATAGGAGATAATTTCTTAAATACTTCTGCCCATGATCGGGCTGCTAGCGGTCCATTGGACCACCAGGGATATAGGAGAGTACTATATTTATACTTCTGCCCGTGATAGGGCATGGGGGCACTACCCGATGCTTCTGCCCGTGATAGGGCATGGGGGCGCTACACGATGCAGGGTGCCGCCGAGCTCGGGTGGTCACCCACAGCTGGTAGCTGCCGTGTTGCACCCTGCAACAAGGCAGCTCACCTGTGGGTGGCCAGCTGTTGCTCCTTTATTTTTTGGAACAACTGTATGCGGTGCATGTAGGGGTTGCACCTGCATGGAATCCGCACATCCCAGGCTGAATATCGTGATGTGTGGGGGTATGCATGGGCACGCCCCCCCCACTTGCACTGCATACATTACTGATGCGCTCCGGTGCATCGGGATTTGTGCCACGCACTTTCCCCCTCTGAATATCTCACTGGGGCGCATCAGTGGGTTGTGCATAGTTGCGCCATGCTCAACCCTTCTGAATATCCCACCCCTTGTGTCCTTACATAAAAATGTAGACATTACTCCTGAGGGGTGGTGGCAGGGGCTAGGTAGCTGTCATGACACCATCCACTGTAAATGAATGCTACTGACCCAGGGGATGCTTTGAAAACTACTGCTTTGCTTATTGCTGCCTCAGCTTCTCCCGACAGCACACATGTGAAACCTCACTAGCATGAGTGGCAGACCAGTCATAGATGATAACAGAGTCTTGCAAGGCACCATTGGACTCCGCCCCCATAATCATGCCAAGCACCATTATGTTTGGGGGAAAAAAAGATACAAACTAAATTAAGAGACAGAAAAACAAACAAAAATCTGCACAAATAATAGTCAAAGCCAATAGCAAAAGAATAATTACAATCGGGTCGGAGAAGGAGCTTCTGAAGAAATCCATTTGTCTTGACTGGAGATTGAAAAGAAAGGAAAAAGAAGCACTTTCTACAGAAAGTGGACAGTATCACATGTGTGCAACAAAAATTACACACAGCAGTGCAGTAGTGATTGCAGGAGTAATGCTAGCAGGCAAGCTTGTTCTCTGCACCTAAAGATGATTTATAATTGAATGTGTAAAGGTGTTGCTAAGAGGTATGTTGGCAATAAGCTACTGTTGCCCTTCTTGCAGTTTATTACAATCAGTTATGAGCCGTTATATTTTATTACGAAACTATGTATAAGTTTCTATGTGCTGTGAGATGTGTCTCATATTCTGTAACTATAAGAGTGACATCTCATGCAGTCCGAGCAAGAGGAATGCAAAGCAAGGCTGAGCAGTTCTGTCTGTGTGGGATAATGCGCTTATAAAATAAGAGAAACAACTTGCAGCACACATAAACTTAGAGTAAATTACTTGAGTTAGCGAGAGAAATCTAATGACTTTTCTGTGCATTTTTATTGATTTAAATAGGGGGATGTAAGCTTCCACCAAGTCGCTTCAACAATAAAGTTGTTGAAATCCCCGACAGCGACAAGTGAAATGGTGACAGGCAAAATTTTGCCTGTCAGAACATCACTGTTATTTTTGTGGGGGGCTGTGCCTCCCCGCCCCATCCTGATTTTCTAATAACCAATTCCAAGTCAATTTGTAGGGGGCAAAACACAGGTGAAACAATGAAATTCATACAGCAAGACCATTAAAGTGAATATCTTGAAACTGTAAAAATGTTGATGTTTCCTTGGTATACGCGGATGTAATGCTCCGCTCTCCCCTCCGACTCAGAAGTGCAACACTCCACTTGAATCTTGCCAGAAAAGGTAACAGCTTTACTGCAGTTTTAAGTGTTGATTGGTAGCAATAACTTAAGCAATATAATTAATAATTACTACAACAGTTTTTGTAAAATGTCCTAAATTTAAAAATTTAAAAATCTTTGCACCCGGCCATCCTAGCGAATTACTGACCAGTCTCCAACCTGCTATTTTTGGGCAAGATTATGGAGAAGGTAGTTGCGCTGCAGCTCGAGGCACACCTCACTACCTTCGACATCTATGAGCCTCTCCAATCCAGTTTTAGGTTCAAAGAAAGCATGGAGACAGCACAGGTCAGGGTGCATACTGACCTTCTCAGGGCAAGAGTTTGAGGATAGTAGTCAGTTCTCAACCTACTCAAGCTCTCCTCAGTCTTTGACACCAAGGGCTGTGGGCTGTTATACAGAGTAGATAGGACCCACTGGCAAAGTCATCTGCCTTTCTGAGTCCTACTTCTGGGACAGGACACAGAGTATGGTATTGGGAGATTTCTCTTCAGCCCTAGTGGCAGTGCCCTGTGGTGTACCCCAGTACTCATTCCTTTTTCCCATTTTGTTTGTGGTTCTGGGAAGGATCATTAGAGGCTATGGACTAGGGTTTTACTGCTATGCAGATGACACCCAACTCTATCTGTTGTTTCCACCTTTGACATTGGGTGCGATTGATGTGTTAAATAAATGTCTGGCTGAGATCCAGGACTAGATGACATCAAGCTAGTTAAGACTCAACCCTGACAAGACTGCAGTGCTAGTTGTTGAGTGAGGCTAAAGAAGGAGAGTGGTAGAAACCAAGAGGGAAACAGGGCTTTGGGTCAGTTCCTCTAGGCTCTTGGCTGCCACTAAGGTGAAAAATCTGGGAGTCTTTCTGGATGAGAGGCAGATATCTGAGGTATGGGTGTCAGCAGTAGTCCAGATCGGCCTTTACTATCTATGGAATATCAGCTGGGTTAAGTCCCTTCTCTCCACCACGACATCTGGCAACAGTGATACACACGTTCTTGATATCTATGCTGTACTACTACAATGCTTTGTACCTTGAGGAAATTGGAGGTATACAACTGCACCTGCAGTTGGTACAGAACGTAGCTGCTAGGCTGCTGACCAGCCTTTGTAGAATGTGTCATGTTTCCTTGGCACTGTATGAACTGCACTGACTGCTGGTAAAGGGGCTAATTTGCTTTGATGTTGACTTGCTAACTTATAAGGCCCTACACAAGTTGGGCCCGGGCTAGCTGGTGAACCTTCTGTACCTCTACATGCCCTCCTGCCCTCTCCACTCCTCCATAATGGGCTTCCTTGCAGTACCTAGGGCTAGGTTAAAAACCTCAGGGAATCAGGCCTTTGAGGTGGCTCACCTGGTCCTTTGGAATTAGCTCCCGAGATCCCTTAGGGAGGTCCCCTTGCTGGAGGCTTTTAAGAGGGGTCTTAAGACTTATTTATTAAGCCAAGCTTTAGGGGATTAATCATCTCTTATATACAGCTGCCATCCCAGTTTACTGTAATCTGTTTATAGTTTCATGTAGAAGTTTTTATTGATGTGATTTATTTATACTGTTTGTTATTATATTTGTTTACTGTTACTTTTACATTTTCTGTGAGGTGTCTGGGGCCTCCAGGGAAAGGCACCAGATACAAATAAAACTACTGCTATTAGTCAGATGCTGCCGAAGCACTTTGTACAATATTTTTTTTGTCTTTATTCTCCACTGCTACCCAGAGGTTCATGAGAAAGGTAAGTCAGGCTATACCTTGTACTCCAGGCTTAGTGTCGAAGACATGTTTTAAAGCAGCAGCTATAACGTATTTTGCCATCATATATAGAAACTGTAATATATATTTAAGAGCATTTGTCAGGCTAATACACAATTCAGATTAAATGTTTTTCTGTATTTTCTCTCCTTCTCATTAAAGTTATTTTCCGATTATATTAGTTTTGGTGAATGCAGTTTTCATTTATTTTTCTACATAGGCTGCTCAAGGAGGTGGCCACAGAACGCTTCTCTATGGCCATGCGATTCTGCTTCGACATTCCTACAGTGGAATGGTAAGTTCTGTTACTGGGAACAATGTCTGAAATCACTTGCTGACATTAAGGGTCAGAACTAGACAACATTAAACAAATGACACAGTGCTTATACTGACATTTCTCATTGAGGACACCGTCCTCAAAATAACTTGTTCCATTGTGCGCCTAAAACAAAAGAAAAAAATCATTTAACTGCAGGAACAGGGCTCTATAAAGAAGTTAGAAATGAAGTACAATTTTACATATTTATTCGTTTATATTTTTTTTTAATATTAAGATGACAAAAAATGTTTCAGTCTTGCCTGATATTGTAGCTCAGTGCTTTATAATGAATAAGGAATGTGTACAGACCCTCTAACTAAAGCTATTTCTTGTAAGGTTGCTTTTTATATGTGTGCAATAGCAGATGACAAGATGTATGCTGTGTAACATTTAACTGCCTAGAAGTGTGTGTGTAAATCCAGTAGTGCCACCCTCAAGGGCTGGAGGGGGGAAAAAAAAAAAGAGTAGTAATTTTATTCTTTTGAATTAGCAGGTTTTAGTTACTAGTAAGATTTGTGTATTTGTCAGAAAAAAAACTAGACGGTCTGAATAAGGAAAATGAAGCATATGAACCGAATGTAGAATGCTGAAGTACTGAAGCTGTTGGCACGTGCTATAAAATGTAAAGGTGGAGACACTATCAGGAGTATTGTGCACTGACACATATACAAAACTGTAATGGCATCAGGAGGTTCTAGTGACATTGATAAGCCACAAGTGCTAAGCATGAGCTATGTTCATTTGCCACCAGGACACCAAGGTGCCATTACAGCCTCATTTGTACACTTTATTTTTTTTCAGTTGCTGTCTACCTGTTCCTGGTCCAGTGCCAGATGGCTGCACGTTTGGTTGCTGAGGCTGCAGTGACGCAGGAACTCATTCATAGTCTTATTATCCGTGCTTTCCTACATCACAACTCGCTGGCAATAAGCAATGCTGGAGAAACTTGCCAGTTATAAAGCTGCAAATGCTTAAAGTTTACATGGAAACTAATTTAAAAAAATTACACCTCCATAAAAATGTTTCTTCAGAATCCTGCTAATCCTCACACTCGTATCACATGGTAAAACTGTTACACTTATGTGCCTGTGTCATCAGTGTTTTATGCACATTTGCCAATTTGACATGCTAGGGTAAGCAATAAGGCATGCTAGGGTGTATGGCATGCTGGGATAACATCATGCCTCAGGTGCATTGCAGGACACAAGGCCATAGGCTGAGTACCTTCATTCACCTAAGAAGTGACATTATCCCAGCAACAGACACCATAAAGTGCCTTATTGCATTATGAAAAGGAACCATTTATGTGTTTGTTGCCATAAGTAGGCTGTTTTGTAAACAGTGGTTTTACCTATGAGATTCTACTGGGATAACATCATGGGTGAAACTGGGTCTCCACCAATCATCTTTCAGCATTTTTTTCTACCCATTTTATAATTTTGATTTACTCTATTAAACATTTTACATTTTTGCCAGCCCATCAACCCAGGAGTAGCACTACAGCTTGTGATGCTGGCAACCTAGATTTGTGAACCAGTCCAAGTCATTGAACGGCTGGCTGGGGGGGGAGGATTGAGTCTCCCCCAGGATGCGCTCCTCCACAAGGAGGGAGAGTTCTCACTACTGCCACATGACTGTCACCTGGATAGCCTCAGTGGCAGGGAGGTGAAGTGCAGAAAAGGGAGGGTAGGAGGCACTGACTGGCAGACTGTAACTGCAGATGTACACCACACTCATGCCAATTTCCAGTCTTGCATTTCTGATGGGATAGGAGAAACAAGAGGAGAAACAGAAGAAACTTCAGCCAGATAGTGGCCCTGCAGCATTTGCAGCCCCTACAGCCTGCTGACTTGGGATCTCCCTTAGTAAGTAGAAGTAAGCACAATTGCACATACCCCAATAATGCAAAGCATTATGGGAAACATATGCAAATCCCCATGAGATTCTGCTGTTCTTAACCTTTGCTGATTGCACTGTGAGGCCTGCTGGCACCATGCAATTCTGCTTAAAGTTGAGCCACTCCAAATTCTGTCATGGGGATTTGCATATGTTTCCCATGATGCTTTGCATTATTGGGGCATGTGCAATTGTGTTTTCTTTAAAATTTGGCTGTATGGCCAATATCCTCTGGGATAACCCAGGCCTCAGGGCATTTGCTCTGGGGTTCTTAAGTAGAAGTAGTTGCCTAAAGGATTTGGGGCAGCCCAAGTACTCCACCATGGGGGGGCAAGCCACAGAAGAAACACAAAGGACTAAAGGTAAGCCCCAGGATATGACATGGGTGACAGGGTTGGGATGCTGCATGGTTTTGATGAGGCCATATGGTCCAAGCCGAAGGAAGGGGAAGGGAGATTCATTTTTTTTTTACATTTTTAGCTTCTGTCCTGATGTCAGCAGAATGACTTGAAACCTCTGTATCCCCAATGTAAACATTTTGTTATACATTATCCTCTAGATTAGCCCATGCCCCTAGGTGATGATGTGAGGCAGAAGGCAAAGTTTAGGGCCTCTACCAACCAGGAAGATGAGTCAATGCCACACTTGTCTCACACTGAAGAGCCTTATTGCAGTTATAAAAATGGGTATAAACCAGCCTGCAGAGCCCCCTCCTTATATGTTAAATGTTAAAAAAAAGTGAAAGAAAACAATAGTTAAATATAAAAAATGCAAAAGAGGTCCCTTATTTTTATGGTGCCATCACCAACATGATTTGCTATTTTTAAATAAAATCTAAATAAACCCCTCTTACTCCCACAACTCAGCTGCATGTAGCCCACAATTTACTGTAGCAATATTAAAACAACTCCCTTTCCCCGCTGATGCCATGTTTCCAATATTGCCATAATACATCCCAAGCACTGCTACAGGGTATGTGTGTTGGGGGGGTGATTTAATAGTATTAAATAGTGGGTTACACAAGGGGGGGGTATGTGCAGATAGGTGGTGAGAGTGATTTTTCAAGAGGGTAATGGAAATGATTTTAAAAGATTATTTTCCAGATGGTATAGTGATGCACCATTTTTCTGCATCTTGCTTAATTGAACATGTCCCGACCAGTGTAAATGAGCAATATTATTTCCATGGGTCAACCAGGCAGGACACAACCTTTTTGAGCTAAATTTATAAGCTTGGTTAACATGTATTCCCTGGTGAATCTTAACTAATTTGATTTTTCCATTTTCCCAAGCCATTTTATGAAGAGTATCATGTCAAAAAGGCCATGGCAAATGCTGCTCTATGACTGGAAAAAATCAAGTCACCTGCTCTGCCAATACGTACCATTTTAAATTATAAAGAGTATTTATATCCTGACTTCACTGAGGTCATTCTGGTCACCTACGATAATATGATATTTAAGAGCAATTTACTATAATGTTCCAAAACACCTGACTTTTGAAAAGCCTTAATAAGGAGGCTTTATTGGGATTTATCAGTACTACATAACACATTTCTATTGAGTGTATAAACTAACAGTTTAAACCATTGTGTTGCAGTATCTGGCATGTTTAAAAACATCAAGATCTCAGACAGACAAGCTTGCCTTTGATGTCGGTTTACAAGAAGATTCAACAGGTATTGTATTCTGCTTAAACGCTGTTTATATGTTTTAGAAAGAAAATAGGTATTAGAAAAAAAGAAATGTAAGACTTCATCAATATACAGGTGCTTATTGAAAAGCATCTGTCAAGATGTGTAGTAGTAATATTGATTTGTAATAATTTAATTGAGCTCACTTACATGGTTATTTAAATTGCATGGTTTTAAGGCTTTTTTCTTCTATAGTATGATAAGAGTCTGTGACCAGTCATGCTGCTTAGTGACATCGATCCTTTCACTCCTCTCTGAGTTTCTTACCTTACCCCATCTTTAGTCAGATGACTACTGCAGTATAAGGGACAAGGTACTTTGTAGGATGGGACAACTGAGTTAGCCTGGATTTTATGAGTACTGGCACCTTGTAAAAGAAGTATTTGGGGGACGGGTATGGGAAGTCTCTTAAAATAGCACTGCCATTTCATAGTACAATGTCAATCAGGAGCTGACTTTTTCTTTACAACTGTTAAGAGGATGGTAAGGAGGGGGTGGAGGGCAAGACATAACTAACGTGGACAGAGGTAGACAGGGACTGGCCCTGGCCACCTTGGAGGACTAGAACGATTATCTTTTACTGTTCTTGTGAAAACTAGCATTGTTTGGATTCTGAGGCATGAAATTGGATACAGTGTACGCCAACCCAATTTTGTTTAATATGAATTTTTGGAACTGCAGTCTAAAAATCGTAATTCTGAGATTTCAAGCTAAAGTGTGTTCCTGCACAGGAATCTAGGATTCAAAAATTAGGATTCCAAATCCAATTCCAGTTCTGATTTTGAAGTTTTTTTTTTGTAATCAGACAGGAATCTGATTCAGAATCAGAAATTCCTATATTCCTAAACAGTCCAATTTGATTGGGATCAGCCAATTCCTAGCAGCCCAAGCATGAACGGAATACTTTTTCCCTGAATACTGCAAACAGTGAAAGCTATTTGATATTTAGCTGTGCACTCAGGAAACCTATGGTACTGTAATTAAGAAATAATATGTGGCCTGTGCATACTCCTAGTTTTGATTGCATTGCAGCATATCTCTGCCAAATCTAATTTTAGAACTCTGGTTTGCAATAATTTATTATTCAACTTCCACTGTCCTTGCCTCATCCATATAAAACCTACATTATCTATCTCACATCCTAGCAGTACCGTACATGATCAGAACATTCTACAGGGTTCGATAAAACTGCCAAGATTGCTGCCAGTTTATATACAAACAACAAATCTAGTCCTTAAATGACCTCTAAAATATGTGAAATCTCTTTTATTATGGAAAAGTCTATAAGCAGTTTGTTAACCAGCTTGTCTACATGTAGTTAAACACAAATTGACATCATATTTTTTTACTTTTTGCCTGTCATCTTTAACTAAAGCACAATTATCCCTACCCTAAATGGCCATTCCAAACATCTCAAAATGTGATTGTATGGATTTGAACTGTACCCTTCCTATAATTTATTTATATTGTGCTAGAAAAAAACTCACATGCAAAAAGGCAGTATATACAAACCAGTCACAGACAAAATCCATTCCTTTGAAGAACACCTTCACCATTCCTTTTCAACAAATAGTTAGAGAAGCCTTATCTCCTTTGAAGTCATTTGCTGCCCACAATAAAATGTTAGGATCCTGGTATTTAGGAATGCAAGGGACGGTATTTCGGCTCCATTAAGCCAAGAGCCTGATCCCTTCCACTTCCTGGTTATGAGCCACACCCTGATACATTTTATTTATTTTATTTTATTTTAGTCTTTGGTGACCGGGTAAGGCCCATTAGGCACAAGTGCCTGTTTTCGGGGGCAACCTGGGAGCACTGGGGCAGTTAAGTGACTTGCTCAGAGTCACACAGTGTGCAAGTGGAGGTTGTGAGCATCAGACCCAGGTCTGGTCTGCTGGATGTACCAAACTTATTACTCTAGGGGTTCTCAAATGGTGAGGCCAGCCTCCCTGGGGAGGCCCCAACCTGTTCCAGGGGAGGCTCGAGCAAGTCTGAAAAAATACTGTATTTAAATTTTGAGTTTTATATATTTTGTGTGAAGAGATGATGCAAACTGAAAGAGGAAAATAGTAGGTGAATTTTATATATTTGTTTACTAATAATACATGACAAGGGAAGTTGAATGAGCCAAGGCTCATTTCAGGAGGAAACAGAGAAAGTAGTGTGACTCATGAAGGCACTACAACAAGGGGTAATAATGGTTCAAGAATGAAAATAGCCTCTATACTGCCAGCAAGTTAACCTTAAAAACAAAATATGAAAATAAACAGATCAATAGGTCATAACCTCATATGAATAGTTTTATTTATTTGATTTAGTTTTTGTTGACCGGGTAAGTGCACTAGACAAATCCTGCCTATTTTCAGGCACAACCCGGGGGAGGGGGATACAGATGAATGCCAACTGATCTTGAACCATATTAAGCTGTTGGTGGTATTTTTAGTGAATGAGGGAAATTTGGCCAGGACACTGGGGAAATTCCCCTACTGTTTTTGATAAGTGACATGGGATCTTTAACATCCACCTGAACTACCACCAGTCCAGGCAGATGGGACCTCGGTTTAATGTCTCATCCAAAAGACTGCACCTCAGAAGTGCAGCACCCCTCTCATGCTGGACTACAGTGTCAGTACTGGGACATTAACCTAAGTGCCAGATGTGGGAACTGAACCCACAGCCCTCTGATCTTTTGCATACTGTTGAAAAACCTTTATCCCTTTCACTAGCAATACCAGCTGTTATGTATGCTTTGCACTGCTTCTCACTCATGGCCTCCCTTTTCCCTAATTTGACCTCATTTACCACAACCCTCTGCTGTCTCTGGCCCAGCCAACTTCCCACCAGGCACTTGGGTTAAATCCCAGGACTGACGCTGTAGTGCAGCATGAGGGGGGTGCTACACTCCTGAGGTGCCATCTTTTGGATGAGATGTTAAACCGAGGTCCGGTCTGCCTGTTCTGATGGTTGTTCAGGTGTATGTTAAAGATCTCATGGCACTTTTGGAAAAGAATCCGGGAATTTCTATTACAACCTGAAATCAAATACATACAAAAAAGTGTTATTTCATACAAATCATGTGCACAACCAAAATACATATTATAATCATACATACAACATTAAACTTAGCACCAAGAACATCAAATCTATGGTGCCTCACATGCCCGTCTATTCCAATACCCACCAGTGCTCAGGAAGTAATATACTTCTCTGTGCTATTTACCAAAGCCAAAACAGTGGTGGCTCCTCCCCTAAACAGGGATGTTAAACTATCCAAGAGATATTACCTCACCAGTTTTGATTAACCTGAGCAGAGAACAAGGAAGCTTCTTGATTCTTAATGTTCCAAATGGCATTCTCAATCATAAAACATAATGTTTCTTCAGGAATTATTATCTGCTGCAACGAAAATTTACTCTGAACATGCCAAATATAAAATTTACTACAGGATAATATCACCTAGATTGTGTGCCTATCATATTTCCCCCAGTTATAAGGAAAAATTCCAAACCATAGGGCATCTGGATTGATAGACCTGAAGAGGGGACAAGGGCCATTTCTGTCTCATACTGTCCCAAAACTTCACAATATAGAGACACTCGAAACACAAGTGTTGCATGGTTTCTAGCATCATTGGACAAGTTGTTTTGGGGCAGTATCTTTCCTCTACCCTTTATGCTTTAAAGTTCCCTTTTATATTAAGTTTTCCATGAAGGGAAAGCCAAGCAACATCCTAGATATGTTTGGGAATATGGGGATGATGTAAGTATTTTGCCAATAGATGTTTTCTCAGGTTGAGGCCTAGGCAAAAAAGATGGCTGTTCTTTAAAGAATCGATCCATGATATAAACATAAACATTTTCCTATGGAAAGTAAGAAGCTGGTACTTAGAAAACATTCATAACTTCATTTTACTGAAGCAAGCCTGAAACTGAGCAGGAAGTGTTAACAATGATCTTTGCCACAGAAGTGGTTTATACAGCAGCCACACTTGTAACATAGGCTCAATGACATCCAGAGCCCATGGGATCATGCCTCCTAGGGAAGGGGTTGCATTGCCCTGAAGCACAGACACTAGTCTGCTTGAGGTGTATGAGCTTAAATGTTTGAGCAATTTGCTAGCATTTATTTTTTCATATGAATTGTTGTAAGTACTTTTGAAATACAAACTTTAGTTTTCTAAAAATTTATTGTAAACAATATAATCTCTCGCTGAATTTTATTCATGAAGTTGGAGCGCTAGATTCTTTCTTAAATCCCATGGGATCCATAGTTTATCTTTACTCAACAAAATAGATCTTAGATTAACATTGATGTACATGGAGAAGAAAAACAGGATGGGATTCATCATTTTCAAGCCCCCACCCCCGGGTTTTATCTAAAAATAAAATGCCTCTTTTAATTGGGTTCAGGCGACTTCTTCAAACTGCTCTAAAGAAATATACATATATTTTTGTTTCCAGCTGTTTGGGTAGTAAAAATATGCAACTTAAATGGAGATAATGAGCCAACAGTTATGTTTTTATCACATTGGTTCACCACCCAGTGTCTAATAATCAACTACAATAAGGCAAAAGTTATGATCTTCTCCCATCCACAGAACCCCCTTAAGAACCTCTGCTCCCAATTTCTCACTGCCAATCTAACCCCCCTCAAACAAGTGAACACCTTTAAATACCTAGGGATCCCACTAGACCCAGCCCTCAACTTTAATCAACATATTCTACACCTATCCATTGCCCTTAACTCTAGATTAGGTGTACTTTATCAGTACAAACATTGCCTCACCCCATAGGCTCTACAACTTACCGTGAATTCCTCTGTCCTCTCTCTGCTGGACTATGGTATTCTCATCTACAGTGCTGCACCCACTTCTGCACTCACTAGACTTGGCTCGTACTAAACAAAGCCTTCCGTCTCATCCTCGGATGTGATCGCTTCACTCACACCTGCTCCCTCTACAGTACCACAGACGGGCTAAACCTAAACAACAGAATCAGGTATCACACCTGCGTAATGACCAAAAAGACAGTTCTAGGCCTCACCCCTCCCACCCTTGACACAATTATTCACCCAGAATCTCCAGTCAGAGCCACTCGCAACTCGGACAAACCGTTGCTATGGGTAACCCGCTGCCAGACTTCTCAATTCCAAAGATCCTTCAGTTGCAAAGCCCCTTCCTGGACAAACTTGCTCCCAAGCCTAATAACTAACAAAATAAGGCTTGGCCCTTTTAAAACTAGGCTAAGGGAACACCTCCAGGCCTCCAACCTATGTGACTGCCTCTGACACCTTCCCCCCTTGATGACTTAGATCTCATTAAACCAACTATTTTGGTCTCCATATCTAAATTAACAGATGTTACTATATGACTATCAGCCTTCTACAGAACCTCTCTACAACTTTATGGCTGTGCTAAAGTATTGAAATTTCTGTTATCCTTGACTGATAGCCACTTACTGAACAATTATGTAATCCAATGCCTATTATGTAATGTAATATACTGTAATCTGTAACAAATGTTCTCCCTGTATCTTTTATGTATGAAGTGGAACCTTTGTAAATGAGTCTTTGACTCAAAAGTCTTTCTGAATATCTCAATAAGTAAAAATAAATAAATATAAGTATGTTTCTATTTTGATAATCTCTATCTATTCCATTTATCAACTTTCTCCTGAGATTGGCCTAGGTGGTTCTGCCAGTTTAGGAGTGCGAGGTCCTCCTTCCTGGGTAAAATGCCTAAATAGAGCATGGACCCTGGGATATGGGGATATTAATAATATTGTCAGAGGTATATCCCATCTCTCCTATTATCAGGCACTTGCTTTTCCCATAGTTTATTGCTAACCCAGAAATGTCTGCAAATTCTACTAATACATCTCCCACTGCAGAACAAGATGCTACAGCTGCCATACTAAGGCATATATCATCTGTGTATGCCAAAGTCTGAATTTCAGGGTCTGTGCCAGAAAAGTGCATCCTGAAATATCTTGAGCAAGGTTAATTTTCCTTATTAGGGGTTCTAAGGCAAAAACATAGAGCAAGTGGCTTAGGGGACAACCCTGCTGTACCCCTCTTAACACCCCACTTTTAGACCCTAGCCTCCCATTGCAATATGGAATTACCACTGCATCACAGTAGCAAGCCTGAATCCATCCCACAAAGTGTCCAGGTGTGCCATAAGCTACCAAACAATCCCATAAATACCTGTGAGTTACCTTATTGAAGGCCTTGGCTTGATCAATAGCCAGCAGAAAACACGAAAGCTCTTCTGCTTCACCTTTATCCAATATTTCTTATAACAAAATAGATTAATTGAATAGTTCTTCCAGGAATAGCACATGTTTGGGAAGGATGACTAAAGGTAGAGGCTGCCAAGGCTAACCTATTGGTTAAAATTTTTGTAAAGATTTCAAAGTCAGCATTAAGAAGGGTAATAGGGCACCAATTTGCCAACAAACTCCTATTCCCAGATTTATACATTAAAACTAAAAGGCCAACCTGCATACTTTATGTGACAGAAGCTGTATGTAATATTTCATTAAATACAGATATTAATTCCACTGCTAATTTGTCAATAAGAAATTTATAAATGTCATAAGGAAGGCCGTCTCTTCCTGTCACAGACCCTACTTTGAGGGATGCAACCATTTCCCTTAACTCCTGAATGGAAATAGACTGTATGAGGGTCGGTCAGTGTTGGGTGGATAATGTGGGAAGATTTCCTATCCACTCTTTACTGTCTATGGTTTGAGGGGTACCTTCTGCAAATAACCCTTTGGCATGTTTCTGTACTTCCAGTGTTGGGTAAGTTACTTTTTCTATTACTTTTGGAAACTTGTTCCAGAAAGCTGTGTGCAATCACTAGCAAGGATGGAGAAGTACTGGAAAAAGTAATACACCTTACAGTTACACTTACTTATGTCTTTTTGTACAAAAGTACTACGTAACTGTAACTGATGACATTTATTTGAAAGTAATAGGTTAGTTACTAGTTACTTTAAAATAAATGTAATCAGTTACAGTTTTTTTATTATTTTTGTATAAAAAGAAATAAGTAACTGTAACTGTCAGGTGTATTACTTTTTCTAGTACTTCTCTATCCTTCCTAGTGACTGCACAGAGTTTCCTAGATCAAGTTTCTAAAAGAAATAGAAAGTAATAGAAAAAGTAACTTACCCAACACTGTATACTTCTCTAAGGATATCTGATTTTGGGGTAAAGGAAGTACCAGCTGAGTTAGTGATGTTGGGTACTATGCACTATTGGGCCGGAGTGCTACTCATGCAGGGGCACATGCCTCCTTTCCCTGCACCCGTGCAGCATTCAGGATGGGGTGCAGACTCACCACACCCAATCCCCCTCATCAGCAAACAGCTCCATGTAGGGGGCATCCTGGGGGCATGCCAGCACTATGCAGGATTCACTAACCCACTAGTGCTGGCTGCATGGGTGCAGTTGATGGTGCAGGGTATGCCAGGGCTGACTCTGCCATAACCCACTGTGTGCACCCATGGACACAGGCTGTCAGTCACCGGAGGACTTGGATTGGACACACCATGCTGCCCCTGACCACTGGGCAGCAGGAGGTGGCAGGGGCAACTGGATGGGTGAGCATCTGGTGAGTCTGGGTATGGTGGCATCAGTATAAGATGTTGCTGCATGGGTCTAGGTGCCTACAGTTAGCATGCATGGCCCCAGATCCATGCCAACAACCATGTGGGATCAATTACAGGTCCCAGGAGGGTATCCCATTGGATGCCCACCCAAGATAATGACAGGTGGCTGGCATTGGTGAATGCTGGCATGTGAGCACCTGTCCGTTGGGTGCAAGGGTGCAGGTGAGGTATGTGACTTTTCCACATTCTCCTACCTGCTTAGCAATTGCACCAATAGAAATAAATTTATGTTGCTGCTGGGTTTGACAGAAGTGAAAGGGGTTCACAAAATCTTGTTTCCCTCTCTGTCCCAAACTGTTGTTCAAGTTCTAAGGGCTTAAGCCTATCATATTGTGTATCAGCCATTTTTCGTTTTTCTGCAGAAATCTGGGAAGAAAAGTCCACCTTCAAAGATTCCTGTAGAGATTATAAGGAATACAACTGGTGTTTACAGAATTTGTATTGATCCATTTTCATTGTGCCTTTTAATTTCCCTACAAGCTGGAAGTATTATTGTATATCAACTTTTGTATCCTCCCACCACTCCAGGGGGGAATCATACAAAATGCAATGGATTTCCTGGCTTCTAATAAATTATCAAAGCCCTGAACAATCAAGGGATCTTTGAGTAAGCCCAAATTCATACGCCAATACCCAGGGCCCCTTCCCATTTTCTCAAAATTAGAAACTGTCACAGATAACAAGGCATGGTCCGATGATGCCACTGGGAGAACCTGGAAGACTTAACCTCCAAACTTTCTGAAAGAAACTAATAATCAATACATGTTGCGAGTGTCCCTCTAAAATAAGTCTTTGGTGATGCAGCCAACCCTGTGTCAAATGTATCAATTAAGCCTGTTTGTGCTAATAAGTTATTCAGACATGAGACATCACAATATACCTTTGAGGTTTTAAGGCCTGTGTTTGTCTTCTATCTACCACAATTGAAATCTCCACCCAATAAAACGTATCTGGATGTAAATAAGTAAGGCAATAAAAGCTGAAACAGTTCAATCCTGACTGCCTTCGTCTGGGGTGCATAAACATTAATACATCTAAATTCCAGCTTTTTTTAAGGAAATACCCAATAATAGCACCCTTCCTGGGGCTATATCTACCTCATGAATCACTTTAGCAGCAGCATTATTCACACAAATACATACCCCACAACATAGGTCTACTCCCATTGACCAATATGTGGTTCCCCACACCCAGGCTGCACTAGCCGCCTGGGTTTCCAAACAGGAATGCAATCTAGTGTCTTGTAAGTACACGTGAGTATCAGCAAATTGGGCAAATGTAAGCATTCACTTCCTCTCTGTCCTTATACTATTAACATTCAAAGAAGCTAAGAATACATCATAGAGGGACCCTGGCATTAATAAGAAAAAAAGAGAAAAAAAACTTATCAAAGTTTCTCCTTGCCCATGACCTAGTACCCATTCTTTTCTTAACAGGAGTGGTAATCCTGCTCTCCAGAGGGAGGTCCTTATCAGATCCACCATCTGGCTGTGAAGACAGGAGAGAAGCAGAATCTGATTCTGTCTCTTTATCAGTATCCTCTTTTTTGTAACATGGAATATGGGTTGTGTACCATAACAGAGGCCATAGAGGGGACAGTTTTCTCATGACTAGACTGTTGACACCCACTTTTTGTTTTAACCAGTTGAAAAGGCTCCTCCTATGGGGCAGAAGGGGGTGGCGGGTGCATTGAGGTTATGCTAGAGGTTAGCTGGGGTGATGAATTAACTGCAGATACCTCTGAATTACCCCTTGAGTCTCTGCTTACCTCAGCTGCCACCATCTGTAAAGCACTGGGGGGGGGATTCAGGTCCTACATCCCTAGTAGGATTCACTTTACCTGGGTGGGTAACAGCTGGAGGGAAGCCGATTGGATGACTTTTAAGGTTTTATGGATAAAAAAATCCTGTACCCCATAATCTGCATCTTCCGTGTTGTGGGCTGCCCAAGGGCAATTAGTAAAGGAGTGCTCTTCCTCGTAGAGGCTGCATTTTAGGGTGTTTCTGCAATGAAACATAGGGTGTCCCACTTCCCCACACTGGCCACATCACAAATCTGGCTTATATGTCTTGCTGACCCACACTTATAACAATGCCTGGGCTGTCCTGTGTAGAAAATTAAGCCTTTATCCCTCCTGAAGTAAAAACGATTGGGGAGGTGCATAATACCAGACTCTCCTTGCAGGAGGTTAACTCTGAACTTCCATTCCCAGTTCCAAAAACCCTCCATATCTAGAACAGGTTCAGGGTTATGCTGAATTTTACATTTCCTCTCTAACCAACAAATGATATCTGAGACATTATCCCCCCTCTTTCCTAAAAAAGCACAGTAATCACTTTAAAGGTTTGTTTAGTCAATGGAATCACTTGGAAATGTTCCCAAGCCAGGTTTATCTTTAAATTTGAGTATTTAATCCAAAATTGATCCAATATTGCAGGAGTCCAAAAACTAATAAAGATTTCTCCCTGGGGTGTGGCTCAAAGCATACACTTTGGCTGGATATAACCCCATAGTTTGTTTAGTAGAACCTGCCCAACATAGAATCTGTCTGGCATATTGTCCTGATTCCCCAGATATCGTAACCTAATGGCATTACTCTGTTTTGCCAGTTCAATGTTTTTTTTTCAACAGGCTGGCATACATGGGAGCAGCCGGTGTAGTCAATGCAGCTGCTGCAGGAATATCTGGCTGGACTAAGGTTTCCCCCTCTTCCACTTCAGATAACATCTTGGGAGTGTGAGTAGCTTCCCCTCTTGTCTCTGGTGTCCCTGAATGTGCTTCATAAAATTCATCAGTAACCTGGGACTCTAAAGGAGAATATGTAATATTACCATCATTAGTATCCCCCACCATATGTCCCAGCTCATCAGACATAATCCGTGGGTCTTGTCCTAGTACCACTTCTGAAACCATCTGATCAATTGGAGTAGTAGCAGCCGTCAAGTCCGAGCACTGACTTTCTTTCTTGACAGTGTTCTCCAGTGTTGGGAACTGTCTTGCATGAAAACATTATGGGGAAACAGGTAAAGGTATTTTCTGGTCTGGTATCCATCCACCCTCTTCTGTTTTGAGCCAGCCTGCTCCCATTAACGCCTTATCTGGGGACCAACCCCCAGGTGTGATTTTCCCTTGCTACACATGCGCTTTTGGGGAATGTTGTACAGTTCTTGGAGCTTCACTACTTCCAGAATATACAAATACTTTAGCCACATTCTGCAGTATTTGGTTTGGAGATGCTTGACAGGTTCTTTTTCATTTTATTCTTCCTCTAGCCACTGTTTTGTCACCAGGTAAGCTCTTTCTGCAGCAATAAACTGCTCTTGCATTTGTGTTTCTACAAATGCCATGTCTGTGCCGTTGTTTGTATGTGCGAGTTCTGCTGCTGCTGTGTCTGGGGGGGCACCATTCTGTCCCCCAGTACGGTGCTTCCAACACCTGGCTTTTCTGGTCATTGTGATGAGTTATGAGGAGCGATGTGCTGGCCACCTGAAAGGTGCACCCCAGCCACTCCTTGCTTCTCCCCTGGTCTGTGCTGAAGTGCTACAGTGCTACCTCTTCCTCCACTCTCAGGTTCCATGAGACTGACTCCCTCTCGTTCTCTCCCAGAGCATCAGCGACCTCAGCTAAAAGAGTTGGGGAATTTCTCTGATGACCTGGCCAAATTTCCCCCATTCACTAAAATACCATGAACAGCTTAATCTGGTTTAATTTCAGTTGGTTACCATCTGTATCCTCCCCAAGTTGCCCCTGAAAAAGGGACTTCTAGTCTCAGTGGGCCTACTGGGTCAACAAAATTCAATAAATAAATAAATAATAACACACAAGGGGTGTGGTTGTGCTCTCATAACCCACTGTAGGGGAGCTGGGAACACAAGGCTAGGCTGAGAGGCTTCAACCTTCCCCACAGTGCATTATAAGAGGGCAACCCACAACTTTCAAGTGTGTTATTGTGCTTATTAAATGGTACTTTCATTGGAAAGGAGAATTATGATAAAGAAAATGCTGAAGCATGAAAAGAAACCTTTATTTGTTATAGTGGCTGTATTGTGCTGCAAGAGAAAAGTAACTCTGAAAATACAGCATAACTGTGCTTCTTGCCACCGTGATGCACGGCTAAACATTTTGTTACTGCTAAATATTTCATTACCGGATCACTGATAAAGATAAATAAGTTGCAAAACAGTTTAGCTGATTTTCAGTGATGCTCCGCTGATTTTCTAGTTTAGGAAAATGGGCCCTTTAGAAGAGAATTACTGTCAAAATTCACAAACAAATATGTTGTGCTCAGTGTTTTGATTCGTGCATGTTGTCTTAGTGTGCCCTGTGCTTCATTTGTATCTAGAATTTTTTTAGTCCCTAAATTTGCATATGTGTTTTCTGGCCTCTGGGGATCTCCATGTCTGGATGTTTGTGTCCCTTTCCTTTTCCAACAATGCCTCTTTTCCCATGTGACTGTGATGCATCCAAGACCATTCCTTCAGTGAGTACTTGCTTACTGTTCACTCTGCAGTAGCACTTGCCTGTTAAACTTTGTCCTTATCAGTGGTTAAATTGGAAGTTCACAGGTGCTGGAGCTCTGATGTCATAACTGCCACCATCAATATAACATGTCACTAACTAGTAAGCGATACCTGTGTTCATACACAAGATAGGCGATGATCACATTTTCATCATTTAGACTGTTTATTAACGTTCTAAACTAATACACATGCATTAAATATAAGCATACAAGCAAAAGAGTTAAAATGCCTATAGAAAAAAAGCAGTACACTCATGCCATAACTGGCATGTTCTCGTATATTTTGAACCACTCCGCTTTCCCATTTATTTATTTATTTGAAATTATTCCAACAAGTATAACCCCATGAGATGCAGCATCTCATGTTCCAGGTGGTCCAAGGAGGATAGCAGCAGTCAACAGGTTAACATAGTCCAGCAGGGATAGTTACATACAGGCTAAAATATATCCAGGAAAAATGAACTCTAATGGTAAGTGCATTCAAACAGCAATCAAATCAAGCTAACAAAGTGGGCTCATGGCAAATTGAGAGCATGAGCATTTTATGATAAAATCAACATGATTTGATTTCCAGTGAAACCATAATGACCAAACATAATTTTATTTCAATATAGACATTGTAGTAAAGTAAAATTAAATCCAGTGTTAAAGTAGTCAGTGAGGCTGGGAGTATAGCCTAGACCTAGAGGTTAGAATAACAAGCCATGAATGAGCTTGGTACATCCAGTAACCTGGGTTTGATTCCCACAACTTACACTTGCATGCTGTGCAACTCTGAGCAAGTCACTTAACCACACAGTGCTCCCAAGGTGCCCTTGAAAACAAGCATTTGTGTTTAGTGGGCCTTACCCAGTTACCAAAAGAATAACATTAAATTAAAAATATTGCATAAGTCATGCTAATGGACCTGTACACAACACTGAATATTGTTTACGACAACCATTACATTTACAATTTACAAAACAAAACCTTGAAAATCAACTACATGTCACATGTGTGGCTGGAAATAACAGCACATCTAAAAGCTGCTTCATCACAGCATCACATGAAAATATCGGTGATTTAGCGTTGGCCATTATGGCATACCTTAAAATATTAAAGCAGCAATGTATGCTATGTTGTACATTTTGACCTATACTTTTATATTGCTCCTTATGACACCTTCCTTTCTAGATTTTAAATCTCCCTTAACCCTTTTTTAAATCTGAAATACTAAAAGATGCGCTGTTTATAATATAACTTAACTTGCACTAGGTTTTCATTGGTATCTCAGCTGTTTTTCTACACCTATTTCACTATAACGTCAGGAAGTAGTATGTGATGCATAAAGTTAATTTTACTCGCAAGAAAACTTACTGTATGTTAACCATGGGTGTTCATAAAACAACACAGAGTACTGTTGAAAACCTGGACCATCACACCATATTAAAAAGGATAATTTCTTGTATTATTGTTTCAAATATAAAAAAGGTTGTTACAGTAACTCAGAGTGGGGGATGAGGCATGATCATGAAGACAGGATACAAGGGACAATCTAAACAGAGCAACAGCTAATATGCCCTGCTAGTTTGAAGTTTCAGGCCCATCACAAAACTACTTTAAGGAAGAACTCAGAAACAAAAAATGCACGGCATTTTGATATTTTTTTTTTTCTGTTTCTTTGCCATCCACACATATTTTTAAACAACGCAATAAATGCATAAAATGCACATTAATTGTTTTAATCTCTCTATCATCTGGTGCAAATTACACTATATTTTCTTGCCAAATAACTTTGTTAAACAGGGTAATTTTGATCCTAAAAGTTTCATCCTGTTGGAAAATAAAGGTTTTTTTTTATCTAGCCAGCTAGCTGTCTATTTATCTACAAAATTAATAAAAAAAAAAACTCATGAACATTTTACCTGCCTTCCACAGTCTCAGAAATAAGAACACTTCACTGCAGAATTCCAAATTACCAATGAAACAAATGGACTTGCACTCAAAATACATTATTTTAGTACTGCTAGTAAAAATAAAATTAGGAAGCACACAAACTAAAACCACAGTGTATTTAGATGTGGTTCATTGTCCAGATTTCATCCCATTTATGTACTCAAAAAAGCAAGCAAACAGATAAGGCAACACAACAGCAATAAAATATATGAGCACTGCAAACCAGAATTTTGCCATTTGTTCAGGGACAAAGTAAATAACAATGTAATCGCCATCATACCCCCCCAACCCTGTCCTGAGGTGGTTCCCTACATAAACAGTTGCTCTCCAACAGCTACTTAACTACATGTAAATTCTCTGCAAATAAATTAAATTTTTTAGATACTAAAAACCAAAAAAAAACTTCAAAGTCACTGCCTACTTTAATGTAGATACTGTAATCACAAACTGTTGCGCAATTGTACCTCATTGTTTCTCTCTCTCTCTCTCTCTCTCACTCTCTTTGTGACTGTACAGCAAGGTGTGTGTGGTCACTTTATTCCAGCATAGTCTGGGAAATGCATAGTCTGCCCAGTCATCTGTGATTGGTACAAATTATCACTTTGCTACATCATGATGTAATTCTTTATCTTACACATGATACAACAGACCTTGTAAATCCCTCTCTGTACCTGTCAAAAGCTACATTTCTTTACACTTATTTATGTGTGCCTATAATACCCTCTGCTAATTGGGAGGATGAAAAAAGCTAGATGTTTGTTTTAACTCTCCCTGCAAGAGTTTCAGCAGCAGGATTGAAACTGCTGGGAAAGAGAAACTGCTTAGCATTCCTGTGCATTCTGCTAATGACTGATTGCAGTCAGAGGTGACACAGCTCAGCTCCATTGTGTTACAGCCCAATTTAATGCCTGGTCCTCAAATAAATAACTCTTACTAATCATTTTTTTCTTCAATGTGTATGCCCAGGTCTAGCCAGCAGGAGTTTGTTTTTGTAAAGCATTTCTTTTCATCAAATCATACACAGCCATAAAAGCACAAAATCACCCCAGGTCATTAATGCTATAATTAGTGAAGACTCAAGCTCTTTCTTAAAAAATAACCCACTCAATTATCCCTCAGGGGTTTGCCAAGCTGTGAATTTAACCTTTATTAGTGTTCACTGGATAAGGAGAGGCACTTGGTTTAAAACAATTAACCAGCCCTTATAGAATAAATGGCTCCCAACGCATCACTGTCATATGGGACAGGAAGCATTGTAGGAAAAAGAAAACAGTGTAACTTAAATAATAAGATTTTTGTTATCATTATTATTATTATTATTATTAGAGTTTAAAATCAATTTTGTATAAAAGAGTCTCAGATAGAAAAGTTTTAAAAACATTTTCTTTTGTTAAACTGATACTTCATTTTTGGAACTGAGTAATAATCAGTGAGTGATGCTAATGAATTCATGACTTCACTGTATAAAAGTGCACACATGGTTTATTTTTGCCACATCCCCCTTGATGAAGGGTTTTCACCCAAAATGCCGGGGCCAGTTGGAGTGTAGAGTGCTTCAAATTCACTCACAATATTCAGCAATAAAGCTTTTATTTACTTTATTTGGAGTGTGGACCTTATTCTTTTTCAAAGGAGTGCAAGCTGTTTTGGACTTCTAGGAAAAAGAAAAGGCACTAACATCCAGATATGGAGATCCCCAGAGGCCGTAAACAAGTAGGCAAATTTAGAAAAAATTCCTAACAGCAAACAAAGGAACACACACTCTAAGACTAAGCACACAACTCAAAACACTCTGCACAACATACATTTTGTAAATTTTGACCATAGTTATCATTTAAGAGCAATATGGCAGGCTCCAGCTGTTGTTACTTAAGCAATAAGGCATGACCAGGGGTTATGTTAATGGTATGTTAATCACCCTCTAGGGGAGTAATGTTGCACGAGGCATAGCTGAGTGCCACATGCTCCTAGAGGGTGATTAACTGACCATTAACATAACCCCTGGAAGTGCCTTATTGCTATATAATAAAAAAAGTTTTTTAGACAGTGTTAAACTTTGGTCAGCCTATGATAAGGCTCTACATGTATGTTAATAAAAGATTAACATAAGGCTGCTAGAATGCTTCCATCCAATCAGAATACTCTATTTCTGAGACCCTTATTATAATGCTGAAGATATGGACCTATAGTACAAATGAGCTGTGCAGCTGTAGCTTTGTAAAAAGGGGCTTGGCTGCAGTGATGATAAGAGAGAAGGCAGATACAGCAATGAAGAACAATTTCTCTACCAATGGCTGGAAATACTATAAAAGAAAGAACATGGAAGACACAAGTATTGAAAGAGAAAAGTGCTAAAATAGAACGATACTGAAAGATAACTATTGTTTTTCATCTGTATCAACTGTCAGTCTGTGGACATCTGACCTAGTGATCTCTCTCTTGTATTCTGAGGTTTGGCTGTCAGATTAGGATGCTTAAAAAGTTCCTTACTGTGGGTGGTGCTCTGATTAATTTCACTGCACCTAAAATGTTTTACCCAATCCCGGCACAGAATATCTGGCCCTTATTTTATAATTAAAGATAGTAAATTAGAATTCTATTATTAGCAAGGAAATAAAATGTTTATAGAACAGGGATCCTTAGAAGACATAATAAACAATAAAGCTCTCAGATGTTAACCCTTGCAGTACTTCATGGCAACTAGTGTACTGTAATGCAAGATCCTTAGTAGCAACATGTTATAACATTGAGGTGCAGAGCTAAACCAAAAGGGAAATCCTTTCTAGTCACACACTCTCCTGTGTTAAAAAAAAACAACAAGCTTTACTGTCAGTAACAGATCCCATTTCAAAATGTTATAGCATAATCCATGCTCAGCAGTGTGACAGCTAGGCAAGTCAGAAACATCAACCTGAATAGCTAGTTGCTTTATGCCTCATATTATCACTGGGCACCACGGGGTCACACCTGGAAATGAACCTTGGCTCAGTGTGCCTTTCCTAGTTACCAGTTTTCCAATAAATACATACATACATGCATGCATACCTACACAAATAATACATAAACAAATGCATAAATCACAGTAATAAAGGGGAAGCAAAACCAGTAAAAGCATTCCCCTTTCTACAGATAATTTAAGGGCAGATGAAAAAAGTGCTTGCATGTTTTAACTAGTAAAATAATCCATGAAAAATATGTTAAAATAATTAGCTCGTAATCTCACAGTCAGTTAGTATATATGAAGCTGTAGATATTGCAGCTGCACTCAGAACAGCAAGGCCAGCAGCTAATGTGTTCATATGCAGGAGACAGTTATGTGGAGCTGCATACAAGTGCACCATGAGCAGTGTTGTAATTACAGGAGGGCCTGCTGGAGTTCAGCCCTGTAACTCAGATGTAAACCTATGTAGCCCTTGCATTACTGCCAGTCATTTAAAATGATGAGGGGGCACTAGTAAAGATGTACACTCACTGAAGCCCCAGTGGCATGCAAAGTTCATAAAGTGTACTGTAATTCCAGCACTAAAAGTGGAGTCAGTGATATTGTACAAGAAAAGTGGATCAAAAATAAAAAGAAAACTAGTTTTTACATTGTTGTTTTTACAAACAATTTATTTGGAAATTACTAGAAAAGAGATGGCAAGGATGACAAGAACAGGTAGTGGCTTAGATTTAAAAGAGCCAGATTCAATTAGAATTCAAGAACAGAGAGGTTCTCCTGATCAAGGCATTATTTAGTGTGTAGTTATATTCATTTATTTTTAGACTTTATAGAGCACGAAAGGAGGATTAGGCTGTTTTGCCTATTTTCAGCCTTGTCGGGGGGGGGGGATACAGATAGAAAGCAACTTGAATTGATCCAGATTAAGCTGTTGGTGGTACTTTTTAGCAAATGGGGAAAATTTGGCCAGGACTCCAGACAAATTCCCATACTGTTTTTGAGAAATGCCATGGAATCTTTAACATCCGCCTGAACAACCACAAGAACAGGCAGACTGGACCTTTTTTTTAATATATAATTTGAAAGATAGCACTTCAAGAGTGCAGAACCCCTCTCAAGCTGCACTACAGTGTCAGTATTGGGATTTTATCCAAGTTTCTGGTGTAGGGCTGAACCCACAACCTTCCAATTTTCCAGCCTTAGAGGTGAGTGTGCAATCTGCTGAGCCTTGGACACTGTGTGTGTGTTAACCAGAGCTATAAGTTATTTCTACCCCTAACAGTCCTGAAGTGCCATGAGAAAAAGGTCCTCTAAAATGAGAACTATGTTCTTATTTACTTGTTAAACTATTTAGTTTTAAATTAAATCTCTAAAATGAGAGTCATCTAACCAACTAATTTTATTGGTTTAAAACAGCACAGGAGGGCACATTAAGTTGTGAACAGCTTGTTTCCTGGGGCATCCTTGTGGAGGGGGGAAGATACATGAGGAAACAGTAATAGCAATCAGTATACAGAAGTACAAAACATATAAATACAAAGAAAACAGTTTGGTGTAGTGCAAAAAAGCAAATAAACGAACATTCAGATAATAGTAGCATACTTAAGTAGAACGGTCATGGATGCATCACTGTCACATGGGACAGAGGACATTATAAGAAAAAGAAAAGGAATAAACTTTCAAACACAGAGATCCTCAGAGCCATTAAACTAGTAGGCGAATTAAAAAAGTCAAACAACAGGCAAAGAAAAAGATATACTAGGACTACACCACAAATTAAAACAATCTGCAAAACATATGTTTTGTAAATTTTGACTGTAACTAATGCTGTGTTGCCCCTGAAAAAGTGACATGCTGTCTCAGTGGGCCTACTTGCTTATCAACATTCAACTAAATATATAAATAGTTCCTTTTTAAGAAATTACAAACTTCCCAGTGAAGACCTGGATGTTATGAGATAGGGACAAGTGGAAGGGATGGTGGACAGAACTAGAAAAGAGTGCATTAGCTTTGAAAACCACTAGTATCTTCTGACTACAAATGTTAAATATCTATAATCTTATATAACATTAGTGTATCATTTTTATATTTTCTCAACTTTTGGTCTCGTTAATATCATATGTTGCTTAAAACAACAGGATTTAAAACATGTTTAAACCACTTTGCATTGTGATATACAGTGCTCCCGTATTTATCTGCCCACTTTGGTGCAAGAATACATTGTCAGATCATTGAGGGTTGTGAATAATTGAGGTCTAATAAAACACATACTGGTTATTTTAGTTGAAATAATGCCATAGATGTATTGGGGTAGTGAGGCCCAGGAGACACAATAGGGTGAAATGGATTCTGGAACATGGTCCTCCATTCCTGGGCTCCATACCCAAGGGTTCCACCACTGCTGGGCAGGTAGCTCGGGCAGCCCCAGAATCCCATCTGACTTGAGCAGTGTTATGAAATGCCTCATCTATTAAGAACAAGACTGCTATAATTGCAGATCTTGTTGAGACAGCTGATCTGGCTTGCATCACTGAGACCTGGCTGGATGATAATGCTGGCCCCATATTGGAGGCTGCTGTTCCAGCCGGGTACTCGGTGATACACCACTCGTGAAAGGACCGGGGGGGTAGCTATCTGTTTCAAGATGGAACTGGACCATACAAGTGTGCCAGCTGAGGAGACCAACTCATTTGAGTGTACCGTGGTTGCAGGCATAGGCTGTAGGATTGCTTTCATCTATGTTTCACCCAGGGATGGGAAGCGGTTCCTTCAGGAAGTAGTGGACTTCATGGTCGACATGGCATTTGAGTCATCCAGGTTGATGGTCCAGGGCAACTTTAACACCTGGGTCAATGATAAACTCTTGCGATTTGGACAGGACTTCCTCCAGCTGCTAACATCATTGGGCTTTACACAGGTGGTTGCCTCTGTTACCCATAAGTTCATTCACTCTCTTGACTTGGTCTTCCTCCTGGGGATCGAAACCTCTGACTTGGTGGTGGAACCAGTCAGATGATTGGATCATCAATCTGCGGGATTCAGTTTTTATGCCCCCCACCCACCATATAGGCCTCTCCCCTGTGGAGAGAGTCAGATACCACCCTTTATGGGATATGAGTTCTGATGGTATATCAGCAGTTTTAGACCTATTGATAATTCCAGAGGCAAGTGGGAGTCCAGAGAGCCTGGTTCAGGCCTGTAACAGGGCCATTACTGTGGCCCTGGACTCTATCATTCCTATTCATGTTCATCCTCTCTCCTTTTCCCTCAGTCCCCATGGTTTGATGGGACCTTGAGGGAGCTGCAGCAACTTGTCCAAAGGTTAGAGCATTGCTGGTGAAAATCCACCCTGGAGGCATACCACCTTAGATTGATGGTATACTTTCAAGTCTATCAATCAGCAATCACCCGTAAGAAGACAGAGTTCCTGTCCGGGGAGACTGCTGCTGCTCAGAATCAACAGGCTCAGCTCTTTTGAACCATGGACAGGTTGTGCAACCCAACCTGTCTTCAGGTTCAAGAGCTTTTTCACAAATTGAGTGTGATGAGCTCACTCAGTTCTTTGCGGATAAGGTGGCCAGCATTAGGGTGGAGATCCAGCTGGCACACTGTGTGGGAGCTGATAGTGGGTGGTGTATGGTCACTCCTCCTCAGTTTGCCTGGAGTTCTTTCAACTGGCTGGAAATCATGGATGTTGTGTGGAATGCCCAGGTTATGCACCGAACATGCTATAGTTTGGACCCGGGTCCAACCTCCCTGATTATGGGTTGTTGTGACATTGTTGGCCCGGTCCTAGCAAGGACAGTTTGGTGCTCCTTAGAGTCTGGTGAGTTTCCTAGCTCCCTGAAGGAGGCTGTGATGACACCTCTCCTGAAGAAAGTTGCTCTGGACCCAAGCTGCCTTGCAAACAACAGACCAATCTCTAACCTTCCCTTTGTTGGGAAGGTAATTGAGAACATTGTGGCTCTGCAACTGAAGAACCACCTGACCATCCATGACATCTATGAACCTCTCCAATCCAGTTTTCATAAAAGGCATAGTACCAACACCGCTCTGGTTCAGGTGCTCAATGATCTCTTGATGGTGAGAGATCAGAAGTGCTGTTCTGTATTGGTACTTCTTGATTTCTTTTCAGCTTTTGACACCATGGACCATGGGGTGCTTCTTGAGCACCTGAGATTCATCTGGGGCCTGTCTGGTACAGTTCACAGATGGTTTAAGTCCTACCTCACTGGCAGAACTCAGAGGGTGGTGTCGGGAATTTTTTCCTCTGAACCATTCTCTCTGCCATGTAGGGTTCCTCAGGGATCAGTGTTGTCCCCATGTTGTTTGCAGTGTATATGCTGCCCCTTGGAAACATTGTAAGATGGTATGGGCTGAAGTTTCACTGCTATGCTGATGATACCCAGCTCTACCTGTCTTTTGTACCAGAACAGGATAGTGTGTTTTTGGTATTTAACAACTGCCTCACTGAAATCCAGGATTGGATGAGCTCCAGCTGGTTGAAGTTGAACTCTGGAAAGACTGCGGTAATGGTAGTGGATCCTGGTCACTGGACAGAGGGTTTGGGGGCTTGCCAACCCACCAGATTTTGTCTATGGGGTATCCAGCTTCCTTCCTCTGAACAGGTATGAAACCTGGGGGTGATTCTTTATAATGGGCTGACACTGCATTTGCAGGTGTTAGCAGTTGTCAAGTCCTCTTTTTACCATCTGAGGAATATCGCCAGGGTTAAGCACCTTGTTCCATCTGGCGATCTTCCAATGTTCTTCCATGCCTTTGTGAGCTCATGCCTTGACTATTGCAACTCCCTTTATCTAGGGCTTCTGGGAGTTGATATCCACTACTTGCAGCTAGTGCAGAAAACTGCGGCCCGGTTGTTGATGGGGACCCCACGTGCAAGTTGCATCACACCAGTGCTGCGTGAACTGCACTGGCTGCCTATTCAGTGATGGATCGCCTTCAAAGTCGGGCCTCTGACCTACAAGGCCCTACATTGACTAGGCCTGGACTATCTGCAAGAGCTCTTGTTTCCTTACTGCCCTGGAGCACCACTCCGCTCAACTGACGAGGGCTGGCTAAAGATTCTCAGGGTGAGTCTTAAGTCATCTTGGGCCTGTACACTTATGTACCTTCCCCCAACTCTGTGGAATTCTCTACCCTATCAGACACGTGTGCACAACCATAGAGGGCATTAAGAAGGCCCTGAAGATTCATCTATGGCTGAAAGCATACCCAAACTGACTATTTTATTTATTCTGTTATTTGATTATTGTGTATTTTGTTTTATTTGTTTATTTATTGTTCAGCACCTTGATACCTGAAAGGTGCTTTATAAATAAAGCTTATTATTATTATATTATTCTTAAATTAGCCAGCAGATATATTAGTTGTAAAATCTCATAATGAAATGTAACATTTCATCAATAACATTTAACTACTCCGTGCAGTAGTCTGTGATGCACCTTAGCTTTTCATTGACTGCAGTGATTTTGTTTAAGGTAAATGTTCAGATTATTTTACCTCATTAATCAGCTTGTTTGCAGTCCTTGCATATGGGCATCTACAGTAGGGACATAGTGTATTGCAATGTGAAGGATCACTCTGACCAACTTCCTCAGAAGCGCATTTAAATTCATAATTAGCAGCCCCATCCCAAATCTTCAGATATTTGAATCAAAATCCATTTTGTATTCAGAGTTAAAGCATGTGTACATGGAATAATCTACACTGCCACTGACAAAAAGCATAGCAAGTGTTCCATTTAGATAAATGGGGTTATTTGTAGCTTTGCTCCCATCTATTGTTCCAGTCACTGTGGCAAACAAGCACTTTCTGATAGACTGCCCCAGCACATGCTGTTAAGTGCTGAATGAGCTTTTCACACCTGGTGGATAATGGAGGGTGATTAACACCGAGAGAAATATTAATGTACCACATTTCACTGTTCAGATACTGAAGGTGGCAGATAATTGAGAGAATTAACATGGAGGATGATTAATACAAAGAGAAAAGCTGGCAAATAGCAAGGGCGGTGGATAATCAAGAGGCAAATAATTGAGGAAGCACTGTATCAATATACAGTATGAAAGTTGTAGCTACATGATATATCAATATATCAACTTAGCTAACTCCAAACTCATTAAAACATTTTAAGGTTCTTAGCCCTGATGTTTCCAATGTTAGCCCATTTAAAAAAATGTCTACTTATTCTGTGTCTCTTTATCTGTAACTGCAAGCATTCTAAACAGCTGGTCACTTGGGAAAATGAGCTATCTAGCTTATCTTGCCCTCCAGAATAAAACATAAATAAATAAAATCTTTCAAAAGGTCTAACTTTTAAACCATTAATTCTTAGAAAGTTATGCTTTTAAATGAAAGCTTAGAGCCTGATCAACATGAACAGATCATATCAATATGGTTTTGCTGTGTCAGTACATGCCTCTTATTGTTGCTATCATGTTAGTGAAAAATATCTACATTGACACTGTTTTTTCACTTTTCAAAGATAGTATCAGTGTATTTATTTTAATATCAATAATGTGAAATGTAGACGATTTCCTTATATTGATACATAATGTGTTATATTGATATATTAAGTAAGCAATTGCCCACAACAGGGCATGCACGTTTGGAGAATATTGCACACCCCTGGTGAATTGGAAGGCATGAGGCCAACAGATGAGTGACTTTCAACATGTCAGGGAAATGCATTAATTCTGAAGAAACCCATGTTCTGGAATGAGTTATTGTGCTTATAAAATGAGAAAAAAAGTTTAGTGGAAAAGGCCTTTTTTTTCCTCTTGTTAGGATGTGCTAGGATGAATATGTGAGTTTAGTAATACATTAAATACCTAAAGTACAAATACAGAAACAATTAGGTTGCTGCATCTTTCCCCACATAAGAGATACATTTTGTATCCTTTTATAGTATGGATATATAGAGTTTATTTTTATTTATTATTTATTTACCCAGTATACATTAACAAACTGTTGACAACCCATTTTCAGAGAGGTACAACATCTAACCAGTTTAAAAGATCGAAGGAATTGACTATGTTTTAAATTGGATGATCAGGGCATAGTTCATTAGTGGGGGACTAGCCCTTTCCCTCTAACTCCACTGGGCCATAACATACTGTTTGTGGCCCTAGGTGGAGTGGTCGCTTTAATATTTTTGGGCATGCGGGAGGAGGGAAGGTTTTTATGTGAGTTTTATTTCTAATTCTGTTGTCACTTTTAATAAAGAAATGTCAGTTCAATTTGTGCCTCATAGGCGTAGTGGTTAAGGCACTGACCCTCACTCAGGGGCTGCAGGTTCATGCCCTGAGCCCACATTCCTAGTCATTGGTGACAAGAGGTGGAACAGCATCCTGTAGATATACTCTACTCTCACGGAAGGGTTCTCTGCAGTCCACATGGAACATATTCTTCCTCATGGCCCAGAGGGACAGGGAGTCATTCTGCATGTAATCACTCCTACTTCTACCCACATCTCTTGACATCTCAAGGGTGCATATCCCAGTGGGAATGACTCCACCTGTGGCCTCTAGACCTATGAAGGACCATCCCTTTACTACATTTAGCCCATTGTCACTAAATGTGAACCCTGGAAATGTCTTGGGAGAGGGGAGCAGGGCCATCCAATGCTGGAGATGGTGCCGCAATTGGCCAGTAAGTTGGCTCTAGCGTCGCTCAGGGTGTACAGGACTTGAAATAATGGAGGGCTATAGCCTCTCTGGGATCCCTCTGTGGTAGGTAGAAGTATTGAGTAGATAGGTCTGAGGGGAGAAAATGGTAGAAAAAAAACATTTCAAATCAGTTTTGGTTTCAGTCCAAACTGATTCAAACCTGAACTGATGAAAGTTCACATGTCCAGAGAAATTAATGATGCCAGTTTCCTAGGACATTATTTCACAGTTTATATTATAAGCTGGGAGCAACCATTCAACAGCAAAAGTATATTAGCTGTACCAGGAATGGGGACCAGTACAAAGAAAATCTGGCACTCACCTACTCCTTCAAGCATCTGTTACAGGTGTGAGCAAGTTCTCTTCAACATAAAGCCAGACTGCTACCTCACAACTTCTGTGTAGAAAATATTTATTGAAGATAGAAGACAAAGTGAAGAAATGCAAAAAGTACTAGAAGACCAACAGACCCATGCCAGGCCCTGAACCATCATTCTGTGTGTGCACAACTGCACTTTTTCAAAATTCTAATTTTATAGTTAAGGGTAAAATCTTCAAGCCAAGCCACATATTTATTTATTGAAATGTTTATGTCTAGGAAATACACCGTCTTATTTCCTAAGCATGTTTCAATTAAGGGTTGAATGGCAACAGCATGGTGGCATGGATTTACACAATTCTATAAACACAAAATTAATTCAGCAGCTGTTACAACATTTTTAAATTACAGAATGTGCCACATCCAGTTTTAAGTTGTTCTTATATTGCAGTTAGGGATTCCTATTTTTTGTTATAGTTATAAAATATTTGAAACATCAAAATGTGGTACAAGTGTCATCTTTAATATTTTATATTTGGCTTGAAGCCTTATAACATATATGTAGATCAGCGTATTGATTATGTTCTATAAATGTATTATAATAACTAGTCATGTATTTTTTGTTAGCAAAAAAGAGATTATTCACATTATAAACAGCTGGTTATAACAGCACTCGTGTTGAAATTAGCATTTTATGCTATCTCAAGGCAACGTGTTTGTTCTCTGGATTAGGGTACAAGGGACCCACCTGGGAAGCTGATGCAGGGGCCACCTGGAAAATCAGTAAGGGAGGGTCCAGGGTAACATTCTTCAATATCTCAATATCAATATCTTTATCCAGGCGGGCACCATTGAGCAAGCTCATTTACAAGGTGGACCTGCAGTCCTACAGTAATAATACAGAAAGACAAGTTGCAATAGTACAAACAGTAAAAATAGCTGCTATTATAGTAAAAATGCACATTTTATTTTTATTTTATTTAGTTTTTGTTGACCGGGTAAGTGCACTAGACAAATCCTGCCTATTTTCAGGCGCGACCCGGGGGAGGGGGATACAGATGAATGCCAACTGGCCTTGAACCAGATTAAGCTGTTGGTGGTATTTTTAGTGAATGAGGGAAATTTAGCCAGGACACCGGGGAAATTCCCCTACTCTTTTCGATAAGTGCCATGGGATCTTTAACATCCACCTGAACCACCACCAATCCAGGCAGATGGGACCTCGGTTTAACATCTCATCCGAAAGACGGCACCTCAGAAGTGCAGCACCCCTCTCATGCTGCACTACAGTGTCAGTACTGGGATATTAACCCAAGTGCCAGATGTGGGAACTGAACCCACAGCCCTCTGATCTCCCGGCCTCAGAGGTGAGTGTGCTACCTACTGAGCCACATTTACAGGTAATATATATTGAAGATAGAACTACAAGGAGTCATGGATAATGAACTTGTGCTGGATCCAAGCCCACAAACTGTGCATTTTGTAGTGGGAAATGTTAGGGAGAGGGTAGGCATACCAAATAGAAGATATCAAGCGCATAATGTAGGGAGAGGTGGGGAATAGGGGCGCAAGCAAAGAGGACCCAATTGTTAGAGCAGAGTGAGGGATTGGGAGGGCGGAGGACCGTACGAAAGGTGATGAAGTGATTTTTGCCCCAAAACGCGGCGACATATGGAGGAGAAAAGCTGCCATTGTACTAAGTGCAAGAGGAGGAATATAGTAGCAGGGGCATAACTGGGAGGGTCCTGGAGGTTGGGGCAGAGGGAGGTGTTGGATGGACGAGGGACCAAATATTTTTTGGGGTGAAAGATGATAATTATCCCCAAGTGTGGTAGCATATGCTAGAATCAGGCTGCAGCTGTTCAGAGCATCAAAGAATAAGACATTCTTATCAGTATTCCGCTTACATTTGATACATTAGCTCTATGTTTGCATCTTAAAATTTACTTGCAGTGACCAAACAATCTCATTCAGTTAGAAAATAGATCACAAATGCAAAGATGGGGGGTTGGGAGGATGCATTTATGGGTAGTTCTACTATTGTATGTTCCCTAGACTTGGTTACTGTATTTTTTCCTGCGTTGTACTTTCAGGATTTGTTTGACTATGGTCTGTTCACCTCCTTTTGATGTTTAATAAAGTTTATTCAATCTGAATAAAAAAAACAAATGCAAAGATTTTCAGAGTTCAGAAAGTGGCCAGGTACCCAACGTGGGGGGGCGGGGGGCACCTGGAAATGTCCAGGTATCCAGGTGGGCCAGACTGACTGCCCTCATCACATCTTAAATTAACAGAAAGTTGACTCAAATTAAATATGTGTCACAATCCCTAGTTAAAGCAAGGCTACATAAGTAGGGCAACTGAAAATAAGGGAATTACCATTAGCACAGCACTCTGTTCTCTTTGTTTTCGCTGACAACTATTTTATAAGTAGTCGGTAATTTGGGGAGGAGGTTTATTTTTTTGAATGATGAATTTTGAGACCAGCAGTTGTATAAAATAAGATATGTGCTAGTGAGGGTAACTAGAATTTTATACATACCCTTGGTGTGTGATGCTTTAATAAACCCCTGAGCTTGTTCTTGAGTGTGTCTAAAAATCTCATTCTGCACACCACCCCATGTATGTATGTATATGTATCTATCTATCTCTGTCTGTCTATCTGTCTATCAATATTCATTGCAAATAACTTCATTAATGCATCAGTTAGGGTTGTTACTGAAGTGACAAAAGCAGGGAAATGAGCTGTTGTTGTTTCCAGCCCTAACACCCCACCCCCACCCTGCAGACACTGACAGGTGCTGGGGGTGTGCCTTGGGGTCATCAACCCTAATGCTCACCCCATTCCATAAGTAAATAAGCTGAGATGGGTACAGTATAGGAAAATGGGGTGAGCGTTAGGGCTGACGACCCCAAGCCACACCCTTGACACCTGTTGGTGTCTGCAGGGTGGGGGGTGTTAGGGTTGGAAACGCTAACACCCCATTTCCCTGCTTTTGTCACTTTAGTAACATCCCTAACTGATGCATTAATGAAGTTTTTTGCAATGAATTTCCTTACTTTTTCAGATAGTATAATCATATCCTTATTTGTCCATAGATGTGTATATGTATGTAGCTGTAGAAGCTCCTCCGGGCCCTGCACTTCCTTTTATAGGACAACAGTGATCAAATTCTCAGAATAGCCATCTTATTACCCCACCTCATGTACCGGTACTGAAAATTGTCAAATTCTCTGCAAAACGTAATTCTGCACAACTGCAATGCTGTTCCATGCCACAGGTGTGAAAACACATTTTGGGCAAGATATCAGAAATGACAGCTATGACATACATGAGGTGGGGTAATAAGAAGGCTATTTTAATAATCTGGGATCAAAATATTTAAAATTTCCAAAGTTACAAGAAGGCATAGTGAAATTGCAATGCGTGATCATAACTTTGCCATTTTTTCATAGTTTGTCCCCAAATTTTGAATATAGTCTTCTTATGACCCCACCTCATAAACCCCGTAGGTGAACATTTTTGTATCTGTGCCAAAATGTCATTCTCATCACAGTTGTGAAAACACATTTTGGACAGGTTGTTGAAAATGACAGTTGTAGTGTTCATGAGGTGGTATGCAAAAATGGCTATGTTGAAAATTTGGAGTAAAATTAGCAAAGTTATGCGCGTGCGTAGAAAATTTCAGTGAACGCTCATAACTCGGCCATGTTTAGGAATTTTCACCAGATTTTAAACATGACCCTTTTGGGACCCCACCTCAAGAACACTTGTGGTGAAATGTTATTATTTGGTCCTGAAAGGTGATTTCACACAGCAACCACAAAATCACCCTCCGGGCCTGTTTAATGAAATGACACAGTCAGTCTTCATGACGTGGGGTCCCCAAAAGGCCATGTTGAATATTTTGTGAAAAAATTCCTAAAAATTACAACATTATGATCAGAAGTTCAAAACACCATTGAAATACATTATAAGGCACTTACCTTGATTCCTCACTTGATTTGGCTTTGAAGAGTGCAGACATGTCTCAGTCCACAGAAGATGACAGCCTACAATCTCCGGTGGTATGTATAGGGTAAGGGTGGGGTGGAGTGGTGGGTGCTCAGTGGGAGGGCTGGGATGGGGAAGAGGGATGGCGGGGATGACGAGGAAACATTTTCTTTTTTCAGACAAAAAGACATCTAGGGACTATTTTCTTTTTACAGGGTCCAAGTAAATAAATATTTTGGGACACAGGGAGTTGGCTCCCTGGTGTCCCATACTGCTGGGGGAGGGCTTGAAATGCTGAAAAGGGGATTAGGCTCCCCGATGTTGGCACACTAGAAAAAACAACAGGCCGGGGGGAGGCTTCCAACACCAGGGGTGGGCAACCCAGTGTCGGATTTTCAGAATAAAAATAAAATAAATATTTCAGGATGCTGGGGGGGCAGATTGAAATGCCAAAACAGGGATTGGGTCCCCAATGTTGGCACACTAGAAAAAAACAACAGACTGGGGTGGGGGGGCGCAGAGCATTTATTTAAAAAAAATAAAAAATCCAGGGACACTGACTGGTGGGTGCGGGGTGCCATTAGACATGAAGGAAATGGTGGCTCAAAGCTGAAACAGCTCCCAGCCAGAAAATCCCACTGTTCTGATACAGAGAACATGGTGAAAGTGCTCCTGTCACTAAGCTGGCCACCCGGGATTTTTGGTGCCCAGAAATGGTGTTTCTTGGCAAAATTTGAAAAAGCAAACATCAGACTGTAGTTAAACAGATCCTGTTTAGCTAGGTTCTGATGTTTCTTTTTCCTATTCCATTTATTTTTTTGTGTTTTCTTTACTTTCTGTCTCTCGCTAACTGAAAAACAAGATGGTGGACACAGGACCGCTCTGCAAAAATATATTATTCTCCCTGTGACACTACATGCCCCTGTCTGCAAAAATACAGTAGCTCCTGCACAATAACATCTATTTTCATGTGGAGCATCTAACTTTTCCCATATGAAATAATGGGAAATTCAAAACTAACATGCTAATTGCCAGCAGATTGGGCCTTACGGTCTGTCGAGTCTGCTTGAACCTCAGATCCCTAGTTGGGTGCTGAGGCCCTCCTCCCCCTTGTGTTCCAGAAACCCCTATCATCCATCCCCACCCGTCCGGCCAGGCCATCATCTGATACATCTGCTTTCTGTGTCTGTCCACCCTCTCTTGAAGCCCTCCACTGTGGATCTCTGAACCAGCTTGCCAGGCAGCGCATTCCAAGGGTCCACCACCCTCTCAGTGAAAAACCTGCTCCTCTGAATAAGGTTAAAACCTACTGAAGCCATTTCCCATGTAAGCAATAATACATAAGAGGGTATGCAGTAAGACGGATCTTACCACATACCCTAGGTGAGTCGTGAAGAAGGAGGTTCAACCGAGTGCTTTTAACCACCTGAGAAATGCAGTCTGATCTGTCTTTCTGCATACCCTGAGGTGGGTTTTTGTGCTTGTAAACCAGCAATTTTAGGCAAAAAAAGTCTATAAGAGACGGCTTAAATTTGCTTGTGAGTCAGCTGTGTGATAAGTTTTTCCAAAGTTGAGTCCACAAACAAGCCTGCACTATTTCTAATCCAGACTATAAACCCCCAGCATGGCTTTTTAAATCAAGCTATCCAGGTCCTCATACCTCATCCATTTGTGATAGAGAACAAATTGGAGTCTGGCTTGTCCACATGAAAAAAATTTATTACAGTAAACCAAACCATTAAAGCATCAGTTTGTTAAAAGACCAGTTCCTTATACTTTATGGACTGGAAAAGTGGTTCTTCCCAAAGAATACTTGAAGATGCCTAAACTTTTCTAATAAACGGGGCATGATATAAACAGGTGCTCCTGTGTCTCCAAAGTGTTTATGCAACCTTCTCTGGGACAATAACATTCATTGATGCTTTTATGTTTATTGTTGTTCCTGACCTGTATCCTCTCATGCATTGATAGAATATAGTACATCCCACATCCAAGCCGGATTATGGTTTTCTGTCAAAATTAAAATGAAAAAATGAAGAGTATGGTGGCTTCTTCTGTATTATGGCCAATGTTCCTCAGTCAATAAAAAAGGTCCATATATCCCACCCCCCAGGATACACATGGAAACAAGCCATCACCACTTAGTGTAGCTTTCCTGGTCAAAAATTGCAAATAAAAATTACGTAAATAAAATAACAGATCACTCTTACTGCACAGTCACATATAGTTCAGCCAATCTTGTTCTTCCTTTTCTCTCTTCCATTTTATAATAAGCAATTTTTACAGCCATTTCTTGTACTATTGAATTCTGCAGACTACCTGCATGATGGTAGGGAAGATAACCCAGTGGATACATTGTCTTTTTTCAGTTAGCATTGTGAATGCTACTTTGTTCCTTATTGTGCAAACAGCTAAATCTCACTCTTGAGGCTGGATTTTCAAAGCCCTGAGAAGGACGCAAGGTGCTTGCATCAAACAGTTCTGATGCAACTGGCACCTTGCATCAAAAGATGCAGCATTCCTGAATTAAGAAATGCAATCTGTGTCTGAATCAGGAGTCACTACATTAGACTGGCACTGTGCTCCCCTTGTGCCACACAGCAGGGTGCGGCAGGTCAAAAGGGGTCTTTCAACACAGCAATGCTACACCATCCCCTTTTCTGGGATTCAGAAAACTCCATCATGGGTGCAGCAAGGGGCTCAAGTTAGACCAGCACAGAGCTGGTTGAAGCCTCTTACAACAGGGGCACACATGTTGGTGACTAGGGTGAGGGGCCATGAATGTTGGGTCCGAGGGTGGAAGGGGCATATGCCATAGTGGGTGTTAAGGAGACTGTGGGCATTGACATCAGTGATGTTGCACCTGGCAGGGGTGCTGATTTTATTACAAGTACACCAATGACTTGGTACTGTGGGGGATACAGGAAAACATAGTGCCACAGCCCCACATGGGCACAGCTGGCAGCAGCCCCAAGGCTGTGCCTACATGAGGCCATGACACTGTGTGTTACTGTATCCCCCCACCCAGTTCTTCCTGAATTAGGCACAGGGTCCCTGATGCAGCCAAATTGCACCGCAGCCCTAGATCAGTGCAAATTGTGGCGATTTATGGGCTCTTTGAAAATCCCTTGGAGTTTATGATTTAAACAACAGCTTTACTGGGAATCCCAGTCTCTAACATGTTGGTATAATTAACCCACAGAGCTTACAAGGCACACTTGAGATGTGTTTTGCCATATAAACCAGAAGACCAAATGTCAAGTGGTCTATTCAGGCAAAAAACACTGAGGCCATGTAAAAATACCAGTTTTCACACAGTCACCCAAATTTTAATTTGTAAAATATCTATTATGGTCTAATATTTATTTATGTATGTATTTATTTGTTGGTTTGTTTAATGTCTTCTTTGAACTTACTCCAACCAGGATAACCCCATGAGATGCAGTATTTCATTTTCATGGGGCCCCAGTGAGGCAAGCTGCAGTCAACAAGTAGACACAGTTCAGCAGAAATAGAGACATGCAGGCTAAAATATACAGAGGAAATAACAAACGGTAAAGGCATGATGATCCAAACAGTATTCAATGCAAGCTAACAAAGTTAGGTTATAGAAAACAAACAGCATTAGTACTTATGCAACTTAATCATGGTTAGGAAAAATAAACAAAAATAGCAGGAAAAACACAACTCTTCAGATTAGTTGACAATACTGAATGTATTTTCCTTTGTTTCTACTTTTTTGGCTAGAAGTGGGTCTATCATACTTCTAGTTATAAACAGGAGAGCCTGATTAAAAGCTTTTGAGATTTTAATGGTAAAACTGCTACTGGAGTGGTTATGAATACTTAACAACAGCACTAATAGTCTGACAGAGAACGGTAGCCTAAAGAACAGGTTGACATGTCACAACTGTTTTGAATTTCTATATCAGCATGACAGTTTTCCATTTGGCTGATTACTCAGCTGGCACTTTATCCACATCAATCCAGTGTGACGACATGCCAGGTTGATATGGAGAAGTGCAGGGTCTGATTTCTGTTTGATCTCAGACCCACTAGTTATATAAAGCATAATGCATGGGTGTCTGTGAACAACAAGGTGGCAATTTCATTAAATTTCCATCACGTCTTCTCTGGCACCATGTTTTATTAATTTTATTACTTGGTTTGTGGAGGTTTATGACACATAGAGAATTGAGTGTCGGTGTGCATTGTTGTCATATCAGTAATTCATGAATAATAAATGGTGATCATTTTTTGCCATAGGAAAAGCTGGTTATAATTCACCATTATAGTCCACAGGTTATACCTGTGAATACATGCCAATTTTTCCTGTGGGGCACTCATGACAGCTGACCTGTGTGGTAAACAACAAAGAGAAAGTGAATGCCTGATTAGCTTATTGCAATGGTAACCCAGTTTCCAGACCTCAATGGATGTTCATCAAAAGAAATAAATGTACATTTTTAGGACTTTTACAAGCTAAGAGACTTCCTTTATTTACTTAAGTTGTTTAGTCTTCTTGTTGCGTTAATTTAATTCAGTAAAGCTGTTTTGAGTGCTAGGCATGATTCCTGCAGTTATCTTACACATTGCTTTTTGTCTTTGTTTTTTTTTAATCAGCTGTTCAGCTCAGTAGTTCCTTTAAGTTTATATGAAAAAGTTTAATCCTCAGCCTTGTTACATATTTATTCTAAAAGAGTTGCCTGTGAGGGGGGAAAATAAATTAACTAAGACCAAGTATATATACTAAATTAAAATACGTACTGGAAGTGCTTACTTGGCAGAGCCACTCATTGGCTCACTCTCTGTCTCTGCACTGGTGCTCAGCACCGCTCACTGCTAGTTCCCTGTACAGAACCATATACTACAAAAAATGAAATATGGGTGACCATAAACAACTCACCTTGTGTTTCTATCTTGGGGTTGAGATAACAGCATGAACCTCTTGAGCTTGGCTCTCAAGGTCCATATGCTGTTATCTCAACCCCTCAATGGAAACAATGGAAACACAGGTTTGTTGTGTATGGTCACTCATAGATTGTTCCTTATATAATAACTGGGGAGCATTTTCTCCCATAGGAAAACCTGGTTACAGTTCATCATTATAACCAGCTGGTTATAATGGTGAACATGCACTGGGTTTCCCTCACTCCATGCATGTGCACAGTGCCTACCTCACACAGACACAGTGATCGGCTCACAGTAAACAGACTTGGAGTAAGTTATTACACAGGCTTCTTCACAAATATAGCTGCTGTTCAACTCCTTTATGTCTCTTTTAGAAGCAATCATGAAAAGAGGGAAATAAGTAAAAAGGAAACTGCACCCCTGCCCAACCACACTACTGAAATCATTGTTTTTTACAATTGCTTAGTAGTGTTTTCAAGGTGAGAAAATGCTACTCAGCAATTATATAAAACAAGAGATGGGGTAGTGTGTAAAACTTGAATCTTATACACATCCACAGTGTTGGATGCTTATATGAATTCCTTGAGTTTTGCTGTTGGGGTTTATGTAGCATCCAACACCTCGGGTGTATAAAATTTACATTATACATAATACCCCCTGTATTATTCTATATGCAATGTGCTACCCATGAATAACAGCCTGAACTGAGTAACAGAAGGTGAGCTGTGAACAACAACATTTCTCACCCCATTGAAATAAGTAAAAAGGTTTACCCATGTGATATTGTATATACAGCATAAGACTAATAATAACATTGCTTGGGGTGGTCAATATTACAAGATATTTTTACACATCCAAGGTTTGTGATGACTTCATTTATGATGAGATTCAGTGCTATGGATACAGAGAAGAGGACAAGGCAAGAGCACCAATTACCCCAGTATAGGGAGACCAAAGTGGTGGGGGGGGTTGGCCGAACTGAGAGAAGGAAGTTGGGAGGAGTCAAGAGGGGGAGTCACAGGTGCAGGGGAGAGCAGAGCATGTAAGGATGGGGTGGAAGATAACAGAAGGAAATAAAAGAAAATGTCAGCAGACACTTTTTTAACATTGCAAAAATAAAATTATACTGAGGTAGACATAACTGTATATAATGGAATTTGTGATGTGATACCTGTGTATAATAGCAATCTACAGCTTCTGAAAACTGGTTGGAATCACAATAAACTGGTTATTATTACTATATAATGTTCTTTTCTTTATAGGTGAGGCCTGCTGGTGGACCATTCACCCCGCTTCCAAACAGAGGTCTGAAGGAGAGAAGGTTCGAATTGGTGATGATCTCATTCTTGTCAGTGTTTCCACAGAGAGATATCTGGTGAGTAAGAATGTTTTGAAGATATAGTATCCCTTCCTACCACCTAGATAGAGAGAGACACACACACACACACACACACACACACTATATAGACTTTTGAAAATTAAGCCCCATATTTTACATCGGGTCATGTGTTGTTAACAAAAATGTTCTTTGTAGTTAATTAATTGTGTTTTCCTATAAAAATGTAACTGGTTTTACCCATGTTCACCTTCACTTACAGTATGCATACAACCTTGGAAATATAATCAAGCATACAGAAGGCTGTTCTCTCATTGGTTGAGTATGCTATTGCCTCATATGCAATAACAAAATAAATGATATTGCTGCTGCATATAGTTTGCCATCAACCTATTATGATGTCTACTATTGCTTATTGCCAAAAGGATGCTTATCACTAAAACCCAGTCCAAAAGAATGCATACCAAATGTCAAGATTTGAAACCCCAGCATTTCAACATCAAACTCTGAATCAGGGAAAATCCACCATACATTAAGTAGGTTCACAGTTCGCATGATCATAAAGAACAGACCATCAAAACCCTAGCAAGGTGAGTAGAGCTAAACTCTTGGTCACCCCTCCCATCCCCAATCCAATCCCTCCTTACACCATACCGCCTCCACCCCCAACCCATGCATTTTGTTTTTGTTTTTTTGCTACAAAAATGTTTGTTGAAATTTTCATAATACAATGGTACAAAATTTCACAAGGCCAAAGCCAATAGTATCAACCAATCATTACAAATTGGATACTTCAACCCTTGACAAATATTGACAAGGTGGAAAGAAAAGGCAGATAATAGCATTAGAAATGGAACAATAATTACTCGAGCAATAATCCTCAACACATCAGTTCCTTATGAATGTTGCAAGGTAAAGCAAGTATTACATAATATATAAGATTAGTAGGAACAGTGAACATAAGCTTGGAATGAGTGAACAAACACAAGATACGAGATTAACCATTACTCTTATAGATGGCCAATACACACACATTTTGAAAAAAATTGTCAGTTCCTGCCACTGAGCAGAAACTGGCACTGTCTTTTTATCTCCTTCCCTCCAGCCCAACCTTAAGGCCCCAAAACACCACTATTTAACTGATGCCCTTCACCCAGTAACCCCTGATCCATGATTTGGGGTGGGAGAGCAATCAAGGTACTACCACACTAACTCCCTTTCCCCATTTACAGTTCTAAAATAAAATCTTTCTGGCTCCCTGGCACTGAGCAATGAGTATGCAGTGTCCCCCTCCATAACCAATCCCCCAAGACCCCCAAAGTTCCTTAGATATTAAGTTGTGCCCTTCCCCTCTTAATCCTGATACACAAATTGGGGGCAGTAATAGGTACAGTTCTGACTGAGTCAACACTCCTTCCACTGCATACCCAGACCATATTGAAGTTTACATAGACTGAAACGAGTGGGTGTATGACTGGCAGGGGGCAGAGCTGGTGTGGCTTTGATGAAATTGAGCAGACTGACCAGTCAGAACTTAAAGTTCAATTTTAGCCCTAATAGTTCACTAGGGACTGTGAGAATTGAGGAGCCAAAGTCCAAGGTGTTTGGTTTTCATGTAGAACCAAATTTGTAGCTTTACTGTATACTGTACCTTGAAAATTGTCAATAAAACAAAGTCTAGCTCCATGTCTCTACAACAAGAGGTATCAATTATCAACACTGTCTTCTCGTTGATTCTCTTGGATGTCACCTCTATCAATCAATCAATCTTTATTTTACCAGGCAAAACATCATTGAAGTAAACTCATTTACAAGATGGGCCTGGACTAGGTTCATATAACAATTACGGTCCTGGACAAATTTCCTCCATTCACTAGAAATACCACCAACAGCTTAATCTGGTTCAGTTTCAGTTGGTTACCATCTGTATCCCCACCCCCAGGTCACCCCTGAAAAAGGGACTTCTAGTCACAGTGGGCTTACCCGATCAACAAAATTCAATAAATAAATATCATATGTATACAATGACCACATAGCACCTCATAACAACACAGGTAATACAGAAAAACATTAAATAAGTAGTAATCAACCAATACAATATTGTGTGCACATCCAAACATAACATATGTACAGTATTTACAATATATATCGCGACTTTAGGAAAAAGAGGTAGGAGAATATAGAAGATCATGGGGAAGACAAATACAGTGGGGCAGTCGAAGGGGGTAGGTGGAAAAGGGCAAGCAGCAGATTTTGCAGTACATATATAAATTTGCTTTTCAGTAAATATCAAAGATGTGGAGAAACAGAAAGACACCTCTGCCTGGGCTCCTCATTACAAATAAAGTCAAAATATATTTCTGAAAGTTAAAGCAGCAGTGCATGTTAGTGGAGAAATATTATGACCTATACTTTTTTTATTCTATCTTAGATTACCCTTTTCCACCTGTTTGTATGATACCCTTTTTTCTGCATTTTGACTTTGCTTTTAGCACTTTTAAAAATATCTGAAATATTAAAAGGCATGGTCCTTTTAACATGGCTTACTCCACTTTTCATCAGTATTCTCAGCTGTTTTTCATCACTTATTTAACATAATTTTTCTTACAACTAAAATGAACTGGCATGCAACAAGTACTGCTCCCTGACCTTATGGACAATAGGTGTAAAAAGTCAGCTGAGAACACTGATGAAAACCTGTATCAAGTCATATTAGAAGCATTATTCATAGAAACATAGAAACTATTTTAAATGTAAAAATGTGCTAAATCAGAAACAAAATGGGGAAAGAAGGTTATTTTGCAATATGACCGAGGGGTTCAAGATATAAGGGAAGATCTGGAAAGGCTATAGAGATGATCCAGGATTTAGCAACTCAGCTTCACTGCAAAGAAATGCAAGGTTAGATACATTGGAGCTAAGAACCCTAAGACTGGGTACAGCCTGGGTGGGGTCCAGGTATTTGCATTTGAGGAAGAGAAGAATCTGTGAATAAGGATCACCAGTGACCTGAAACATTCTACACAATGTAGGACAGCAGTAGCAAAGGCAAATAAAATGTTGAGCTGTATTACTAGGGGGGATCAGTAGTATGCAGGAAGAAGTAATACTGCCTTTGTACAGGTCATTAGTGAGGCTGCACCTGGGGTACAGTGTCTAGTACTGGTGTCCATACCATAAAAAGGACATCTGCTGGAGATGGTCCAAAGGTGGGTGACAAAGATGGTTATGGGCCAGTCTTGGGGGTGGGGATTAAACACCAAGAAACACCCTTTGGCTGTGCACTATGATGTCCTGGAGTCTTGCAGGCCCACACCCACCAAATTGTGGCAGGCCACCATCAGATTATTATTTTGCCCCAACCCCTTGAGAGTAGGCATCCATCCTGAGGGGGGTCCACTGTGGGTGGTAAGCCATGGTTTCTTTGTGGTTGGAAAAGTAAGTCCCTGGGGAAAGTGGCCCTCCTGGTTAAACACCCTACCAGCAGAAGTTACCAGCAAAGCAAACCTGGGTACCTTTAAGCTCAGCATGCATCAATACCTCATCTCCTGTGCTTCCCATGACTGCTACACCTAAATGGTTTATCCCCCCACCTCCATACCCCACCCTTCCCTCCCTACTCCTTCCCTTCTCCTCTACTCCCTCCACACACCTCCTCACTGACCCTGACCCACCCCCACTCCCTGTCTTTCTCTCTCTCTTTACGCCAGCCTCTGGCCTCGCCTCCCTCTGTTGGATGGCTACCTACACAAATCTATATTGTTTAATTTGTTATAGAAGTGATTTGCACAATTGTGATGTTTTGGTAATTGACAAAGCCCTCTGGCTGCTATGCTTATTTCTCTTTTGCACAATACCACCGCCTGTCCTAATGTTTCAAGTAACCTGACGTGGAACCTTTGTAAAAGAGGCCCTGGCTCAAAGGTGTATCTGATTCCCTTAATTAAATAAATAAATAAATAAATAAATAAATAAAAGGTGAGGTGATGGGTCTGGAGGGTTCCAGAAGAAGGGAATAGATAAGTATACATCTCCGATTGCAGGCCAAGTGAATAAACAGAATAAAAAACCATGTAAAGGATACTGCTGTATTAACATTGCCTTCTTTATACTTGATTATTTTGGAGTCCCAGTATAACTATAACATGCAAAAAGAGAATGCTCCAGTACAATGTGGTATGTAATGTTCATGTATACAGCTCTTGAAATATATATATATATTTTTCCTGATCGACTTACAGAAAGCATCTGTTACATAGTGTATGATCAGAACACATTAAGGTCATTCAATTTTGAACACAAAACTAACATAGTAGCATAAGGTTAAAAGGGACTCTTGGTCCATCATGCCCCCTCAGCTAATAAACAGATATAACATGTAGGGGCATAGTCAGGATTTGAGAACATAGGGGTTCTACCAAAGAAGTTCCATTATTTAATCCCAGTGTATGTTTTTCATGAAGAAATAATGTAATGGAAGCAACCTAGAAGAGGATTTCTGGGCACCTTGGAACCCCTTGGCTATGTCTAATTTAATTTAAAAGAACTTCTGCTCTACAGCCATCTAACTATCATAACATCCTATGTATGTTTTTCTTCTAGCATCTCTCCATTTCCAATGGAGACACAATGGTGGATGCGTCCTTTATGCAGACACTATGGAATGTACACCCAACTTGCTCAGGCAGTAATGTTGCAGAAGGTTAGTACTCACAAAGTTTAAATTCATTTAATAAGATACTGTGACATTGAGTTACCCACAAGAAATCAGTTATTACTGTTTTTTCTTTCCTGTTTCTTATTATCTCCTGTCTCAGCCCCAGACCCAATTGTGCTAGCCTTCACAGCCCCATCACCCAACTTTTGCCAGGACTAATCTCACCTCTTGTGCCCCCAGGGCTTGTTCCCCAACCCCCGCTGCATAAAGACTATGGTTGGAGCTGGTGCCTGAGTTGCTAGTTTGGGGCATTTCAGCTGTTTCCTTGCCTGAGTCCATGGGGCATCACCAGAGAGGGCGTGCATGTGTGCGCACACAAGCATGTGCAGTATGGCAAAAACCCACATCCTCCTTCCCTCTGAGTTGCTGCAGACTGCACAGCCACCTGTGGTTACTCAGGTGGTAACAGAGCAGTGGAGCCGACTGTCCTTCTTCCCTACCCAGAGAAGGAGGCGGAGGGTGTCCTCTGCAATGCTTAGACCTCCTCCACCAGGCTGGGTCCTGCTGACTCAAGCTTGTTGCCAAACATGGGTTGCCGGTGTCACCAGCAAAAGTGTTGTCACTGAGCCAATGGGCCAGCTATCAGTTATTATTGTTAACTGTTTCCCTGTCTGTGATTAAACTGTGCTTAATCTTCAAACTGTGAAGTGTTATTCAATCTAGAAGAGTCTGTTTCAGAGTTAATATTAATACATGTGTTGCAGATCTTTGGTGCCACGTTAAGCAGGAATGAACCCAGAATGTATTTATTTCAATAAAACCAGATGTAAGACTTACAAAACATTTTTTTCCTTTTACACATAAACTTTCAAGACAACAAAGGTTTCTTCTTCAGGTATAGTGGGAACTAATCTGTGTCTTAGAATACAGCCATATTACCATAGAACAAACCATTTTTGTTTTATGCAGTCCTTATTACACCATGGCTTACCCAATGGCATCCCCCTAGCCCCTTCACAACCTGTTGGACTTACAGGTTATCTGCCACTTACCCCAGGACCATGACAGGAATGTTCAAACACCTAACAGGTATAAATAAGGTTCAGGAGAGAAGTATTTTGCTGAAAAAAGATTCTCAAGGACAAGGGGTCATGCTATGAAGCTGGAGGGGGTAGACTCAGGGGAGATGTGAAGAGGCATATCTTCACAGAGTGGTGGATTCCTGGAACAGCCTCCCAGCAGAGGAGGTGGGTGAAAAAACTGTAACGCAGTTCAAGGAAGCATGGGATAGGCATAAAGGAATCTTAGTGATAAGACAGGGGAAGGGGGATAAGCCAGAGATCAAGTAGGGTCTGCGGTGATACAGTAGGTAAGGGAAAATGGAAAGACTAGGTGGACCATGGACTTTGCTGTCAGATTCTATGTGGCCTATCATGTCAGTCTTGAGTAGGCCTGTGGGGGATGCCAGCACAACAGTAGACCAGGTCTTTTTCCCTCCAGCTCCTGGTTTTCTCCCTTATGATGCCAGTGTGCAATGATGCCCACACATGCATGCCTGTCACCTGGTGGCTGCCACTCTCCCCTTCTCTGTGTCATCCTGTGCTGCCACCTGTTAGATGAGCAGGAGAATGCAGCATCCTTACTCCCCAAGGAGGAGAGCTCTCCTTGGTATGCTCAGTCTCCCCTCCCCAAGCCATCCCCCAAGTGACTCAAGTCCATTCCCGAACCTGGGTCACCGGAATTGTGAGCAGTGGCCTCATGCCTCACGTCACACCTGGGGCATGCACTGATATAGTTTCATGCACACCCTGTTGTGTGTTATCATTTACAAAGCTCCAGTGCATGGCAATAGATTGTCTGCACTCTCTGGCCCTGCCAATCCTGATTATCCATCAGGCTCACGTACTGCATACGATGGACCTGCAGGAGGAACCTGCTGACACTTTCCAAGTGGAATCCACCATGGAGAGCAATGCTCTAAGTAACCCCCAAGGTTGAGGTAATGTACCTGGCAGAGTAGGGAGTGGACAGGCGTGGGAGGTGGTTGTGGCAGAGGTGGTCAGCACCAGTAAGGGGATAAAGAAAATAGTACAAATAAATACGTTTCCCACAGTCTTCATGCCTAGGGATCTTTTCTTAGCCTCTGTTTATAGCTTGCACCACATGAACAAAATCAAAGTCTGAATGGAGACAATCAGAAAGGGTATTATGTTGATTTTATATTCTGACTGAACTTAATGTGGTGAAACATAGGAGAAGCATATAAAATCTTTATATAAATGAAAGCAAAAATCCTGACATTTGCTAATTTATTTTGGAGGTCTACAATGTTCTGCTGCTTACAATCTTCAATATAGACAATAGAATTAAAAGGACCAGAACAGGAACAAAGCATCTGCCACTTTGCCTGCTCCCTCAATGGTGCTAAACAAGGCTACTGATTTACAGTATTTAAAGTAGTTCAATTCCATTTTCAAGGTTTGAAATTCCAGGACTGCACCAATAATTATTAGTCTAATTTCTGGATTTTACTGGGATGTAGATTCACTGATCTGGTAAAAAAAATGCCAAATTCTGAAGATGTACCACATTTTCTAGTAAAAAATGAAACTCAGCAATCTTGATGCTAAGTGTTTTTCTATGAGACAAAATAAACCTGAAAGTTATGACATCACAGCAGTGCCACTGTAGACATTTTATGAGGGATGTGCAAAAAACGGTATTTCCAGCATACCATGAATAATGCACTGTTCATTATTCAGATACAAATAATGAATAGTAGCACTAGTCATGCATATTAATATTTGGGAAATATAAAAACAGTTCCCACCCTCTTGCCCAGCACAATCATGTTAAAAAAGTCCCCCATCCTCTCTAACAAGCCCACTCCCATTCTCCTGCTCCCTTGCATCTACAATTGAAGTGTTAAATAAAAAGAATTCCACAATGGATGGCAGGCAATACTGGCCAGCTTCCATGGCCAGCCACAGTCTCATCTTCAGATTTTGTGATTTTAAAAATTATCCCCCACCCCGGTAGCAGAACCCAGGTCCCCTCATCCCCCAGTAAGCAATGTTATTACATTAAAGTCCTCTCCAGGCTTGGAATTTGACTGACACAACCCACTGTCCTCCACAGCCTGACACCTTCATGTGAATGAGAAGTGCTTCTGCACTTGTTTGCATAGTAGAACAGCTAAACATGTGTTCAGCTGTTTTACTTTGTGAGCAAGCTTGGGAACGCTTTCCCATTCACAAGAAGGTGGTCAGCAGTGGAGGAGGGTGGGTTGTGCTGATCACCTTCTGAGCCTGAGGAGACTTTAATGTGATGACATTTGTTTGCAGGGAGGGATGGAGGGAGGGACTTTGGTACTGCTGCTGGACCAGGAGAATTTTTTTTTTTGAATCACAAAATCAGAAGAGGAGGTGAAGGCTGGACATGGAGGTGAGTGAGTTGTGCCAGTTGCCCATCATTTGAAGTTTTTTTTTAATTAACGCTTCAGTTGTGGGTGCTCAGGAGAGAACTTGGGAAAGGACTTGTCGCAGACAGTGGGGGAACAGGGGTTGTATTTAACATGATTGGGCTGGGGAGAGGGGTAGGGAATTTTTTCACCCCCCCAAAGGTACATGAATAACAAATAACAAAGCTGAATACCAAATTTCCAAATATTTATGGCCCCGAATACCATTATTCAGCTGAAAGTTCCCAATAAGGTATTCACCCACCTCTACCTTTTAGTTCTATGGTGCAGAAAAGCTAAATCCACCTTGCTAGCCACTTATAAGCTAAAGAGAGTTCTAATAAGATTCTACTTCAGATAAAAATACTGAATGTAGACAGGGGGGTGGATGGGTGGACACAAGTGGGATCCTGGATTATACTGTACTTGGCCTATCACTACATATTAGGAAAAAACAGCATAATGTGGTATAGAAAGGATGGTGCTTATGGCAATTGCATGTTTATTTGTTTTTCCATTAACAGTTTTTGTTAAAGTTTACAGCAAAAACTACAAATAAACATTTGATTTTCTATACATGAATTGCATGACAGTTAAATATACATGACCAAATTTAACGTTTCTTAACTTGGATAACTTCTATCAAGCAGTCTTAGCAATGTAAAATTCAGCCTTCTGCAATTATAATAATTCCACTTATAGAGGTACTCTCATTCCTCTGGCTGAACAGAACACTTTAGGTTATACATCTTGTTAACTGTTAATGAGTCTCTGCATAAAGGGTTTCCAAAGATCTTCAAAAATGTCCATTCTAGCTACCATCTGATGGCTAATCCTCTCATTATTCACTCTGAAACTCATATATTCAAACCATTCTTCTAATGAAAGTATTTTATCTCATTGCCAGTTATGTAACAATAGATTTTTCACTTCTAGTGACGCTGCAAGGAGCTATAACTTTTGAGATTTGTTAATGGCCAAATTGTTAGGCATAATTCCCAGTGAAAATACTAAAGGTCTTGGGGAATAATATATATATATATAGTGATCTCTAAGCACACGTCTAGAACTCTTTGTGTTAGGCTAGCATTTTGGATCCAGAAGCAAATAGTTTCATATCTTTTATTGGACCAACATAGATGTTGCAAAAAGAAAACAATGTCTAAGCTTTTGGATCAACTAAGTCCTTCCTCGGAGACATGACAGTTGTTCAGAGAGTCACATTCTAGTGACACCCAGATACATACATACAAAATACAGAAAAAAAAAAAAAAAAAATTCTTATTAGTTTAAAGTACCTATTTAAAAAAAAAACACAGATTTAAATGGAGTGAACAGCATTCCATTAACGTGCTACTGTTGAGCCTCTTTTCAAGGTCAAAAAACATGTACCATGACACTAAATGGTACGACCCTATAATCAACCCAAATGTAGGACTTGTGAGCTCATTTCTACTTTGGATTGTGTGGTTACATCACAAAACAGAATATTCAGGATACAGGGGAATTATACCTGTACATCTCGTAATGTTGTTTATTTCATTCAGTGCAAGAGATGTCCACAAACAGCCTATGTTAGAGAGATAAGCCAACCTCTCTGCACTAGAATGAATGTACACAGACATACCATTAATAAGAAGATGACTGACAAACCAGTGGGGTAACACTTCTCTCAGAATGACCACTCTGTCTCAAATGTGTCAGTAATGGTCTTAAAAGGACATTAAAAAAATACACAACAGAGACGGACTTTTGAGATTAAGCTTATTTTACTTCTCAATATGGTAGCAGATGGCATGAATTTTGATATGGGTTTCATGACACATTACCCCACTTCAACTCACATAGATTTTTACTTCATAGGACTGACATTTAATAGGACTTCAGTGTGTTGTTGTTGTTTTTATTTTCATAGAGTCCTTTTTAACTTGTTATCAACATGTTGGTTTCTCACCAAATATACGTCTGTGTGTGGGGTTTGGGGTAGGTTGGGTTCTCTTGGGTGAGTGTTTATGAGGGGGAGTTTAGTGTGGGGGTAATTTTGTGTGTGTTTTGGGGTTGCAGGATGGGGTTTTTTTGTGGGGAGGGGGCTGTGTGTGGGGGATGGGGTTGGGGTTTGCTAACATTTTCAGGTAGGCGTATATTCAGGTACATGTCATAATTATGCTATAGAGTGTTAGGACTCTTAGCTCACATACATAGTGAATATACACTTCTTTCCTAGTTATCTTTTCCCTGGGGGGGAGTTTATTTCCATTGGGATTTTATTCAGATTCTTAAGACTGTTTCTGTTCATATAGTTAATTGATTATGTACTGACTCGTTATTGAACTTTGAACATTTTAAGATGTCTGAACCCATGTTTTAGGTGGTCCCTGAGATATGTATTTTGTTATCTGGCAATAATACTGACAAGTGATATTATTTTGTGAAACATATTGTTACATCACTGAAGGTTTCAATGTTTATGGAGTGTGTTAACTGGTTGAGAGTATAGTTTAGAAAATATCTCCAGACAGGTTTAAGTCTATATGAATGCTTTAAACAGTTGTTCATACAAGGTATATACATATATATATAGAGAGAGAACACACACACACATGCACACAGACATGTAATTTTATTCCCTATTATTTCAATACATCAATTTCTTTGTATAGTTTTTTATCATACAATACTATCAAGTTTTAACTTGAACATTTGTGGTATTAAATCTAAAGATCTTGCTTTTAATTTTGAATGTTGTCTTACAACACATTCATTCATTAATAATTTCAGTCTACTTGAGTGTTCAGCTCATCTACTGTGGATGTTATTTGACCTTCAAAAGGTTCTCAGCAGTAGCAAGTTAATGGAATGCTGTTCCTTCCATTTAAATCTGTGATTTTTTTTTTGAAATAGGTACTTTAAACCAATGAGATTTTTTTTCTGGATTTTTTTTACTGTATTTTTTATGTATGATCTGGGTGTTAATAGAATGTGAATCTCTGAACAACTGTCATAAGTCTCTAAGGAAGGATTTGGTTGGTCCAAAAGCTTAGTCATTGTTTCCTTTTTGTAACATCTATGTTGGTCCAATAAAAGGTATCAAACTATTTGCATCCGGATCTGTACTTACAAGGACCAATACAGCAACTAATCTTTTTCTGTATACTAGCATTTTGGGACATTCCCAGATCATATGCAGCATGTTAGCATGTTTCTCCATACAGCACCAACCATTTCCCCTGGTAATAACAAAAACAAATTCTAATCTGAGAGGGGTGTTGAAATAATAATAATACAGTATTTTAAACTGCAGTAGTTTGCCTTGTCCTTCCCTACTGCTCTTAATTGCATTCTGCTGTGCTAAGCACCAGTACTCATCTGATATTCTTTTACTGTATTTATTTCTTCTCCCCTTTTGTTTTAGCATGCTCTGTTAAGCAATGATCAGGATCCGTAATTATCTTGTAGACAAAACTAGCTCCCCTTTTCATACATGCCAGTTTTGTAATTTACTCCCAATTACAGAAATTTGATAAGGACATAGCTGGCTGTAACGTAATCTTTTTAAGTCATTCTCTAATTTGTAAACAAAAGCAAAAGTGATAGCTGGGGATACCATATACCATAGTTTCCTTAGGTGCTCAAAGGAAAGAATAACTTTTATTTTAGAAACTATTAAATCTCCTATTCTCTGGATACTGTGTTACCCCACCCTATATCACAAAACATTTTTAAATTATTTGTGAGATCTCTGGCTTCCCATATTGGCACCAATTCCCATAGTTTTATTGATGAAGACAAAGTTTTAAGGATTTTCCTCATTACATTAACAGAGCTCCATATACATGGATTATCCTTGACACTTTTAGAACACATTATTAAACAAAATCTGACAGTTTAGAACCTTGTAATCAATACTTATCAGTGACTAACCACAGGAGTTCATTTCAATGTCCTGTGCCAGAAGTATGTAATACTGATTGTTTTATGATAAATGCCTAACTTTACCTTTCTTGAGCTAAATTGATAGCACTTGATATAAGAATGCAGAGAAAATTATGGTATACTGTGCCTACAATCACTTTATGCTATAGTGTATATAAATATATGATATTATGTAGATCCAGTAACATATATTTTCTTAAATTTATTAAACAACATGCTGATGATGGAAGTTGTGGACATCATGTGATGTACTTTTAACACCCAAACTGTTATTCACAGGACTGATCCACTTGTCAGTAGCATTAAATTAAACTGATATATGAATATATTTGCTTCAGTAATGACATAATGGGGATTTGAACACAGAATATTGTTTATTAATTTAGTATAAAAAACAGAATCTTGAAGAAGTAACTACATGGTAACAAAACATTGACAAGATAAAATAAAAATATTATGGCTTCAAAAAACATAAAATAAACAGATGTTGAGAGAGATGGTCTCCTTGCTTGTTTTTGTTTTTGTTTTTTTTAACTATTCCACCATGGAAGGGCAACACATTTGTTGTCTACTGGTGCCCTATAATTGCTAACTGGTTTTTATTTAAATTTTTATTTTATGTATTTTACAAGGAAGGTGGACTGGATCAAATGACCCATTTTCAGCCATACATGAGGAGACTTGGGATTACAAATGAAAACACCACAAACTGTCATGACATACAGTACACAAAATTAAATTAAATAAAATAAGTTAATATTTACATATATACAACAGGAGTGGAGGTAAAAATGACAAGATAAAAAGATAGCTAGTGACATCAGTAACAGCAATGTATCAAAAATGGATATTTTTTTAAGTTACTGTCATCATAGTAGAAAACTGAACCCATCAGGCAGTAGCTTTCACAAAGTTGATGACATCACAATGCCTACTGCAGCACTGAAGCAAAGTAGCAAAATCTTCAGATAAACTGCACATTTAAAAGCTCTAACTTGTAAACGACTGCTGTATATATCACATATACAATAGCCTGACTCAAAATAGGCAATTTATCATCACTTGTGAGTAGGCAGGACTTTTATAACTCACTTTTGGCTCTACCACTCATGAGTTATGGTCCTGCCCCTAACACAAGGAAGAAAAATGTCATATTTTGAGTCAGGCCATTGCATATCCTCTATATACAATATAATCATAAGTCCAAAAATCAAACAGTTTCTAGGCAACTACAAACTGATGTAGCCTGAAGAAGGTCCTTTAGATTTTTTTATAAATACATTTACCCTCAGATCAATATCTAACCCACTTTCTGTCATTCTGTTCAATACGTTTGGTCCATAATATGTCAGTGAACATTCTGTTACCTTAGTTTTAGTTCTAGCTTCACTAAATACTCCATTAGAGGTATTATACAAAATGTTAGTGCTATTAGAAAGTGTTAGGCTAGTGTACAATAACGTAGGATTATTTTTTCCCTTGTTTTTTTGCAAACATATTGACAGCATGCAGTAAATCCAAAGTTCCAAAACTATAGTACAAATTATAATGATGAACTTTTTTGTAGAATGGATAGTGAATCTAGCAATATTGTTAAAAGTAACTATGTATTCATGAATAGTTGTATTTGAAAGATTAAAACACAAAACAGAATTACATTCTAAAGCTGGTAAAATAACTTGCTTAACTATGATATTTGTAGCATATAGAGTTAAATTATTTTGACTTTTGTGTAAGCAACCCAGTATAATATTTACTTTCTTCATAATCTTTTGAAAATGTTCCTGAAGCATCAAAGACCAATCCAACATAATAACCAAATAGTTGAAAGTAGATACATCTTCTAAAATATGTCCATTTACCCCTTCAATTAACATATTACTTGTTTTCATTTCTATTTTTCCTCTAGTTCCAAATATCATAATTTTGGTTATCTTTTTGTATAATATAAGTTTGTTTTAGTAAACCAATTTTGTAGTTGTATGACAAACAGATTCCATTTTCAGTCTTAGGTCAACCACCATTTTTCCCTCCCAATGTAATATTGTATTGTCTGTACAAATGATTGTCAGCACCCCCTTACAAACTTTTGGCAAGTCATTTACAAAAACAGAAAACAGGAGCAGACCCAAGATCAAACCCAGATGAACCCCAATAATTATCTCTCTAAGACCAGCTGTCTCAGAACCTATTTTTGCCTTCTGTTTCTGATTTGTTACATAACGTTCAAACCTTTTTAATGTATAAGATCCTATCCCTAAATTTATTATTTTTTTATCAATATGGGATGGTCCACCAGGTTGAAGGCCTTGATCAGGTTGATAAAAACAGTTTATTAACTCACTACAAGATAAAAAGCTGGGCACATAACTAGCATACTCCCATAACCTGTTAGTAACACCTGACGGTGTTTTGTGCCCTAAATGGTACTTTATCAAAGGGCACAAAATGCTGTCGGGTGTTACTTACATGCTATGGGTGCACACTAGCTGCATGCCCAGCTTTTTATCTTATAGTAAATTAATAAATTGTTTTTTTATCTGACTTGTTTCATGTGGTGTTATAGTGCTGTCTTGGTATTGAGTGCTAGCCTTCCTCCACCTATTTGACTTTTTTTTTTGGCTAATGCACCTTAGCTTCTGAGGTAACCCTTCCTTGTCTGTTTGATAAAAATAGTCCCAATGAATAACCCTTTGTCCATATTATTAAAAACATCACTGGTCAACCTGACAAAGGCTGTCGTTGTGCTGTACCCCCCACAAGAAACCATATAAGACAATTGAACTATTGCAATATCCAGAAGACTAAGGACATTCTGGAGACTTGGTTGGTGCAAGCAGTCTAGACACTGCCCAGTCTGCCCAACAGGATGCAGGATTAGAAGGGTCAGCAGTGGGGTTCTACACTGGACAAAAAAAGTCATAAGGTGAGAGACCTGCTGCACCACCCACATGATCAGCAATGCTGGACATGGACGTGCCTTGTGACTGGCAGTATGGTTTTACAGAAGAGACACATGGGGGTATCTGCCCTGCAAGGTCATGAACTAAAATTAATTCATCAAGCCCAGACCTGTATGGGTTGTGTCTCTGCTCCATTGGTACTACACATTGAACTTTTTGGTATTCTTATAAAGTAAACAGTTTGATTTGTTAAATTTTAATTTTTATCCATGATCATGGTTATGGTTAGTGATACGGGTGGGTGAAATGAGCCTAGCAGGGAAGCCTTGTATCTTAACTAGACAATGAGAGGCTAGGACTGCTCAAGAGGGCTGGGTCAGTACCACTGCAAACCAAAGAGGGTAGAGGCACAGTCTATGGGACCAGGGGAAAGAGTCAGGAGGAGTGGTGAAGTTACATGTTACATGTTATTCAACATGTTTAAAATTTTCATTTTTCTGGTTAAAGTTGTTGTACAGGGCACCGTATTTGTGGGGAGGGGGTGGGTACCAGGCCTGGGGTAATTCTTAAGGAACAGTGAGAATACAGGATGCTGTGAGGGGTGTAAAGACATCATGTAGAGATGTCCCCTTTCACCCATGTTATTCAGTCTATTTCTGGAACTGCTAGTTCATCAGCTGTGGAGCAATCCTAACATTAAAGATATCAGGACTGGACAGCAGGTGTATAAGTTTCAATCATATGCTGATGACATCTTTCTACAATTAGAGGATCCCACAACATCTATCCCAGCTGCCCTCCAGGAAATATAGACCTTCAACAGACTTTCAGCCTGTAAATTAAATAATAGACAAGGGTATTACCTCTTAATCATTTGGTCTTGAAACAAGGCATAGAAGAACTGGGCCTTCACTGGGAGCACCGAAAGATAAAGACTTTGATTGATTGATTGATTGAAGATTACCTATTTGGGTATCAAACTGATCAGGGGTCTAACTGACCTAAAAAAAGTAATCTTGATCCACTGGAGAATGTGATTAGACTAACAAAGGTGGAGGGCACTGCTATGGACCCTCTGGGGAAGGATTAATGTGATCAAAATTAACCTTCTCCCCAGAGTCTTTAACCCATAGGAAATGTTAAACATAATACTTCATAAAGGTTGGTTCCACCCCTTTTCAGGCTCATTGCAGATTTACTTTGGCAGGAGAAAAAGTGAGGCGATCTTATTTCAAAGTTAGCACAAATTGGTTAGAGGGTTTTGGTTCACAAACTTAATTTTATATTACCTGGCTCTGCATAGGAGCAAATATCTCCAGTGGGAAAGCTACCACACAATGGGGAGAGACAGGGGTATGAGCCACAGTGGCTCCCAATAGAACAGGAGTGGGAGGGACCTGGGCATAGGGTTAGGGAGCCTTCTATGTGTCAAACCAGCCAGACGTCCTCAAATGATAAAAAACCTCCCATTTACTGGTCCCACAGGGCACAGGCTCCACTTAGTATCTATGTGCACCTGCCTCTCCACAGGGATTTAACCTAACCAGTTTTTTACAATCCCAGTATAAAGACAGCAAACCAAACAATTACAGATGGTTTCTGGCCCCACTTGCAGATATCATTAATGGAGCATATAGCACTAGGTGGTAAACTCATTGACTGTGAAATCTTTCAAAACAGACACAATGCACCTAAAGGAACATGCTTCAAATTTTTGCAACTGACCCATGTAATATTGACCCACATAGGCCCCACCACTTGGTCTTCCATGGGAAGACAAATATTGGAGAAACTGACTCTAGTAGCCTCATTGCTTCATTCTATTTCAGCACTCTTCAGAACATTACAGATAAAATATCCCAGGGGCTTAAATCATGAATATCACTACTGACAGAATGACCTGCAAGTTGATTGGTCCCCAGATGACTGGCAAAGAGTATGGGTGACTTGTACAAGTTCTGTATGTAAAGCAGGAAAAATACTGGCTAATGCAATTTAAATGCTTCCAAAACCTGTACTTTATACCCTAGAAGTTACATAGAATGGGATAGCTAGTGTCAGCCTGCTGAACTAGATGTAGCAAGGATGAGGATTCGTTTTAGCATATCCTATGGAAATGTGAAAATGCAAAACCTCTCTGGGAGGACATAAAATAACCTAGATCCTAGGCAAGGTCTGGAGGAGGCTTTTACCCCTGTCTTGTCTGGTGGGGAAATATTATGGTAAAGTCCTGAGTCCCAGGTAGGGACATATTACCATGATAGCTGCCATGGCCAAAATAGTAATACCAAGACACTGTCTGGATGTGGCTACCCCATGTAGAATGGAGTGGTACAATGAAATATTGAATGCATTATATGTTAAAAAACAGATTGCTAGTGCTAATAACAGATTCAACACCTGTCATAAGAGATGGGCATCACTCCATGCTTTATTATTAATTTTGTAAAACAAGTTTGCTAGCTGTCGTGAAACATAAACTGTATGTACTTATTGTGGTAATGACTTACTGCACCCCAAAGAGTGGGCAAATCATAGTCTTTATAATATGCACCTGGTGAGGGCGGGGAAGGAGGGGATTTCCTGTTGGTGTCTGTTTTAATGTTGTATGCATAGTATGTAATGCATCATTGTCCTGCGTAAAGTCAAAATATTTTCTCTTTTTTCAATAAAATACACTCAATAAAAAAAGATAATACCAAGCTTATGTGTCCCCAGCCTGTATGATGTGAAATGAAATTTAGACGCCTTTGCATCTTGTCATCATTACTTCCCTTCAAACTGAAGTCTTTTGGAACATGGTGCAGTGAGGCCATCCAAACCAGGGTGAATGACTGTTAAAAACTAGAAACCTAGCTACAATTTTTTTGAGTAGACAACTTAACCTGACATATCACTGGAGAAACATGGACCAGATTTCCTGTGTCCTGAAGCATGTAGCAAAGAATATAAATCTCCAGAACCTCTTAGCGTCAAAATCTTTAGTTCCTTCTGGCCCAGTTTTCATTAAAAAATATTTTAGCACTATGTTTTGCTGTAAGTGTGAAAGTTCATATTGCTTGTAGCTATTTTAGTGCTGCAAGGTTAAAAGCTGCAGGCACCAGGGAAAGGATTAGGGCTGCCAAGATGGCCTTCACCACTGTATTTATTTTTTTTTGAGGCGGGGGGGATTAGTGAAGAGAAACCAGAAGCACAGATTGTAAATGATAGATATTTGAATGTTGACCTACGTCTACTATTTATGGATCTACTGCCTGTTTTTTGTTACTCTTTTGACTACGAAATGTGCCACAGTTACTGCTTGTGTGAACAAATGCATTTCAAGTTACAGTATAAGGAAAAACATGCAAAGTCTGGCTGTGGCCAAATTTTATACTACAGATTGGAAACTGGACTATTTTTGGCCAAGGAAAATCTAGCCACAACATGTCAAAAAATGAAGAGAAGTATGAGGTTTAAAACAACTAGGCTAAATGACTAGATGTCAGGGACTGAGGCCTCTGAAGGTTGGTGGTCATTTTCCGTATGTTGAGGTTGGGTCCTTAGATTTCAGGACTGCTACCAGTTGGGGACTTTAGATATCTGTGATAACCTGTGCTGAAAATGCACTAAAGTGGAAATGTGGATGTGTGCTTAACAACAGGAAAATATTAGTTCTTTAACTGACTGCTAACCTAATCATTGATATGCTCAATCAGAGCTTCTGCCACACAAGTGAGTGGCTCTGTAGCAATCATCCCCAAAACTAAAGCTAAATTATTTCCTCTTTCTCATCAAAGCCTTCTCTTGTCTCACCACTTCTATAACAGCAGTATTAGCGTCATTAGTATTGTTCTCTAAAGGGGATCAGTACAATAAATATCTCAGTATTCATTGGACTGTCATTGCCATCTACTGAACATATGGGCAGGTTCCAAGGCAAAAGACCAGCACTGTTCGTAAAATCTTTTTCAAGGTAGTGACTTTATACTCAAACATTGTGCAAGTCATTAACTTGCACTTTCTGCCCTACTTTGACTATTCTGACGTCATCCATTCTACTTATTAAAATTCCTTCCCAAAAATAATTTCCATTTTTTTCAGTATTTTCAACATTCTCTCCATTGTTTTAAACAAATGTCTTTGTGTAAAAATATATTTTGGGGGGGGGGGAGCAAACTCAGACACCTACACTTCATGGTGATTTTCTTGCCTCCCTGAGTAATTTACCTACCTGCAATTAATGTTACCCATGCTAAGAAGTGTTTGCTGAAGTTATCTTGTTGTACTTTATTACTGATGCACCTTATGCTCCTGTTGTTTTGTTTTTGTTGCAATACACTGTCTCCCTGCTACCTCATTCATGTATTGTATTGTGAAGCTTCTGCTCATATATTGTATTGTGAACCTATAATATTCCCAGTGTCATTATTTCTTTACTGTATTTGCACTCCATTGTGCTTGTAACTGTACTCTCCCAGGTCATGGCTGGAAATCGGCATATTATTGTCTAGTGCACTTACCCAGTAATCAAAAACAATATAAATGAATATTAGTCCTTCTTTTTGTAAAATAGAAAGGTCTTTTTAACCCCAAGGTGAAATGGGAGCATGGTGTTTTCTGCAGAGTTTGTTCTGCAGCCATTATTTAAATTTTATGTTATACTTGTGTGTTAATAAAACTTGTTTTAGCATTACAGGTAGAAAAAAGGGTATTATCAAATTGACTACTAAAATTAACTTTCTTAATCAATAGCAATGTCTGTACTATACCATGCACTGCATCTCAGTAGGGTGTCTAGAATTCTAGTTTTAAGTAATATAGTGCTTAGCTAAGCCAGTTTGCTGCACCAGTTCTTTTGTAAAATGGCATATAAATGTCTTACATGATTAGTCTATGTGGTGTTTTGAAAATGTATTTTAATATATACTTATTCATATCTTTTAAATGTCCCTTTAACTCAGTTGCTAACAGATAATGTCATCAGTCATGCCCCGGATGTAGCACATTTCAATAATGTTCTATCCTTTGACCTCAGCACAGTTCAGTCCTGGCTTACTACCAGTAAGCTTCTAATGAACCAAGCCAAATCCCAGGCTATGTTCTTTGATACACCTTCATGGCTAAAAAACCTGTGCACTCTTCTCTTAGTTATCTGTGTCAATGGGTCTTACCTCAAGACAGTCACATTCTTCAAGTACCTGGGTGTCACCCTGAACCCCTTCCTGAATTTTGCATTACACATTTCCACCATTTGTAAGGCTACCAATGCCAGTCTCAGTATAGCTTGCTGAGCTAGCACAAACCTCTCCTCTGCTGCCCAGATTAACATTGCACGTGCCCTACTTTTACTTAAACTAACTTATGTCCTTTCAGTCTTTGCCAACACCACTGTCACAATAATGCGCAAATGGACTGTAGTCTATAACAACATCTGCCACTTCGCCCTTGTATGCAATCTCCTCACTAACCAATGCCAACTTAATAGCAAGCTTGGCTGGCCCTTCTCCTCCAGCCCTTATGGACCTTACTCTTGGGAATGTTGTCTGCAGTATACTACAGAACCAAAAACCTTACCCTCTTACTTGGTACCCAGTACCAACCACTACACCCTAAGATGCTCAGGAACTGAACAGGTGTCCATTCCCAGGTTGAGATCTAAATTTGGTGAACAGGCTTTCTCCTCTGTAGCCCCCAAACTCTAAAATAGCATACCCCTACCTGTGCAACATATTTTATCTATCAGCACCTTTAGAAAGCAGATCCATTCCTACCTGGTTCAAAGCTACCAATGCGCTTGCCCCTAACTTGTCTCACATCTGTCATACCCCCTCATCCTTATCTGTTAAACTTGCTGCCAAGCTCATTTTCTGTACGTGCATTTCTGTACCAAATATGCTTCCTCTCCACCTATTAGTTATCACCTGAAAAATTACATTCTGCTGTGCAAACTAATAATGCTGCCACCTCTATGAATCTAGTACTATTTCTAATTGTACCCAATCCTATTGTCAATATACTATTGTTACTCAATAGAAGTCTACTTTAATATTGTGTTCTATCTCCTGTACCTGATACTCTCCTAAACCAGTTTTGAACAAAGTCTACCTTGTTTGGTGTTATTCTCTGTGAACCCGGTACAATCCTGCCTTGTTTTTTGTTGTTATCCATTATGAACTATGTACAGTTTTTCCTTTGTTAGCTCCTGGGTCATGCCTAAAAATAGGCAAATATCTGCCTAGTGCATCCTACCAGGTCAACAAAAACGAAATAAATAAATAATGAATGCCTGTATTACATATAGCTGTCTGAAGCTCTGGAAGTTCAGCTTGTTAAGAGTAACAGCTGAAACAGTAGTAGGTTGTGCTAAATCCAATGCAGGTCTTACCATGAATATTAGTACATTAAGGAATTTCAAGAGTTAGGATGTCTATTTAGTGAATTATGCTGTTTTGATGTGCCTCAGACCCCTGTGGAACTTTGAGAAGCAGTTCCTCAGGGGTGATGTATGCATGCAGTGGCTATGCCAGGACATGACCTGGGACTAAGGTCAGTGAAGGATTGAAGGTTTTAACAATGTGTATGAGGGAACATGAGTAAGAAGGGGGATTCCACTGGATACATAGAAACATAGACACCAGTGATTAAAGCACAACAGCGGCATGGTCAGGGAGCCACTAGACCACTATGGATGACTGTCAAGGGATGTAAAACGCTTTCATGCACTTGGCCCAAAAGCAGGCCATAAGATTCAAGACTGGGGGGGGACTGAGGCTGTAGAGGCTCATACCATTGCATCTGTGTATGTCATCTCACTATGCAGGTAGTATTACTGCATGCCCAGAAGGTTGTGACGGTTGCAATTTAGATGTTTGCAGCTGAAAACCCCTATAAAATCACATTTTTAATGGGATCTGCTTCTACTCCATATGACATTTAGTAGGACTGGAACACAAGGAGGTCAGGTGACTTGCTTAGGATCACAAAATAAACTGTCATCTGTGATGGGATCTAAACCTGGGCTCTCCGTTTTCAAATTTCGGTGCTTGAACTATTGGGGCAAACAGCCTTCCTTAAGCAGACAAGTTACAAAATCTGGCTTCATCATAATGAAATCCAATAGCACAATAAAAATATCAGTTCATGTTTTATTACATAACAGCATTTTATGTCTAAATATTAAAATAAATAGTCACATATGAAAATGTATAGTTGATAATAAGATAACAGTGAATTAGTTAATATTAACACTCGACTGAGATGACAGCTTTAGTTGAACATGGTTAGTTGAGCATTCAGAATCCACACAACTAATTTGAATATTTTGAAAGTTGAACACTAGTTGAATGCTTTCAACAAGCTGAAAGTAGGTCAATAAGTTGATCGCCAGAATTTTAAATCTGTTTTTTTTTCTAAATTGGTCAGGAGTTAAGTGCAAACTGGGCTCAGTGAACTAATATGCATATTACAGCAGAACCACATAATCTGCTTTTAGTGATATTGATTTTGAAATTACGGTAAGCAGCTGCATATAACACAAATCACACATCAAGTATTTGCTCACCATTACAGAAAAATGCTCCCTTGTTGAGGGGTTTAGATACAAAGCAGAACCTTTTGTGCCTGTAGCAAATGAAGACTCAGAGTAACACAATGCAAGATACTGTAAGCCTAAAGGGTAAGTGCTGTGTAATCAAAGCTACATGCACTCAGCCTGAAAGATGCTTTATAAGCAGTAAAGCTAATACTCAGTAGAACTTAAATGTGTCTGCTCCAATACAGATATAAACGTATAGTGTGAAGCATTTTTCATAGGGATATTTTGCAGCTGAATGCGAGTCAGACTTTGGTCTGATACAGTCAGAACAGCTGAGCATTTTAGGCTGTTGCGTATTAACTAATTTGCAAGGCAAAACTTAAACTCACATTCAACTAGCTCTGAACTGGTATCTAGTTGGTCATTAGTTGAAGGCCCTGCTTGAGCACACTGTTCATTTTTTTTCTATATGGATGTAGACTGTTTTCTGTGCCAGTCAAATGTAAAGCAGTCAGCACCACTCAAATGAATGCCAAAAGCTCTATCATCTAGTGCTAAACTTACCATTTTTGATTTCAGGTTCTTATTTCCAATTTCAAAAGAAATAACTGTCAAAGTACTAACATTTGATCTTTTGGGGTAGGGAGGTCTTACAGTTATGAACATGAACAATTATATTCTGCCAACAATTGTGATTCTTTAGAATCAAATATCAAAGCTTGCACTGAAGGATATAAGTAAAGTGTCATATTTTCTACAGGGTATCTACTTGGAGGGCATGTTATGCGGCTATTCCATGGTCATGATGAGTGCCTGACAATCCCATCTACAAGCCTGAAGGGTGAGCAGCCCAGGTCAGTAGATATTTTTTTTTTTTTTTTTTGCAATTAATAAAATTACATAAGAAATTAATCTTTCTTCTAATGTGACCTACAAATATATTGTCATTTTGTGGAACAAAGAAAAAATTGAACTCCTAGAGAAATGGTAAAAAAGAAATCTGCCAACATGCGAAAAACAAACACTAATTATCTTTGTGTAGTCAAAAGAATTTATTGCTTAACTGCACAAAACAATGAAACAATTTTGTAATACTGCAAGTATAACTCCAAAGCAGATTCATTGAGGAAAGCACATTTCCATGCGAAACTCTTGGAGGCCTGCACGGTGCCTCCTCCATCAGGATCTATGTTTATTCCAAAAATATTTTCACTGCAGTTCTGCACAATAAATCTTTGAGACTGCACAAGGAAAATTTCTGTTTGTCTCCTTAATGTACTGGTACCAATTTCTTTTTTATTACTGAACATTGCTATTATTGAGCACAGCAATCCAGGGGTGGTATTGGTTGTTGCTAACTTCTAAAGTAAACACTGACTTTTTTCTTCCTCAAATGCTAATACCATTATTTCACTCATACCAATGTTGGCCAACAACCATTTGATCATTATCACCATTGCCTATCATAAGGGTGAGTGAATGTGAATACTGGCAATTTTGTTTTGATTTTCATTTAGTTGTTTAACGAGGTATAGCACACTAAGCTGAAAGCTTTTTTACAGGAGCAACCTGGGAGCACAAGGAGGTTAAATGACTTGCTCAGGGTCACACAGTATATAAGTGGAAGCTGTGGGATTCAAACCCAGGTCTGGTCTGCTGGATGTCACCAGATTTGCAGCTCAGAGCCTTAGACCACTGCGCTATACTGCCTCCCATTTGGACCCCTTCTCTTCAGTTCAGCATCAACACTTATTCATTTAGTCTTTTCATTTATTTCCTTATTTATTTATTTCAAAGGTTTTACCTGGAAATACATACTGAGCTGGTAACAGCTAATTTCCAGATGCGTCTTAGGAGAAGAGAGGAAAAAAATAAAAGATACAAAAATACAGAATATAAAATACAACAAAAATTTAAAAAGTATAACAAATATAAGCAGGACAATTATATCTAAGCATAAACTGACAAAAATAAGTTACCATGTAATAAACTGTGAACTGAACAAAATTAAATAAATAGTTGTCAAACTAACAAAATAAGAAACTGGTGGAATGACTGAGGAAGAGGGGAAGTACAGTGGGATGAAGAATAAGGTAAGTAGCAGTTAAGAAGTAAAAATATCAGAACCAGCTGTAGGACTGAGTACAGAATTCATGGAAAAGAGCTTTATGAACAGGAAAGGAAAGAGTAGAGTGACTAGAAGGTGGAAGAGAATCCCAAAGCTTAGGGAAATGAAATTAGAAGACTGCCTGGCCAGCAATAGATTTAATTTGAGTGAGGGCAGAAGAGTGAGAGCAAGCATTCCAAAGAGAGTAGGAGGACAAAGGTGGGTGGGAGAGGAGAGAGGTTAAATACAAGGGGAAAAAAGCCAAACCAAAATTTGGAGATAAAGATCACACAGTGGGTGAAGTGCCTGTCATCAAGAAAGAACAACACTCAACACAAACATTAATAATTCTGCCGATGACACTCTAGATGATTGTCATGGGAGTCCAGCAGCTTGAAAATAGGGGTAAGGTGCACCATCCACAATCCCTCCTCTATTCCTCTAGTCACTCCCAACTTCTTCCACCCTCCTCTGTTTCTCCAGTCAATTTAAAACAAATCAGTCAGCACCTGGCACGATGCCAGGAGCTGGACATTTTATCTTTTGTATAACAAATGTCTGGGGAAACAAGAAGGATGGAAAATGACAGGGGAATGGAAAGGGATTACCAAAGGACTCACCATGGCCACCTGGGAAGGACCAAAGTGTTATTTTTTTTAATTTGGCTGAATGACAAAGTGATTTAAAGTGACCTAAAGTTCAATTAGAATGAATCAAGAATAAACATGCCAAAGTTCCGTACCATCACCAAATACAGACTAGGCATTGGCTCCTCTTTACCCCAGCTATTACACCACTTCTGTTCCTTGAAGCCTGTATAGATGGCCTCAATTTTGAATGTGGCTTATTTTACCCATTGCTACTTACAGGATTGTTTTCTTCAGCCCAGACTGGGTTTCATTAGTAATGTTTAACCAGGCAGCAGAGTAGCTGTTCAAGACTATTTTGTGTCCATATTTATAAACATACATATGAATGTGTCAGCAGATAAAGACCTTATGGTCTATTTATTCTGCTCGGATGTGCAGCTCCCCACTGATCTTAGAGAGGGAACTGCCCCCCTCTCTATATCATCCATGACCCCTGTCAAGTACCCCTCCCCCACATACAACCTTCCCCCTCACTTTATCCTAACCTCCCTTGAAGCGGTCTACTGTTTTTAGGGATACCACCTCTTCAGGCAACTCATTCCACTTAGCCATCACCATCTTGGTGAAAAAGTGTCTCCTCATCTCCTTTCTGAACCTTCCCCCTACTAGCTTCAAGCTGTTACCTACAATCTCTTTGTTTCTACTAAGGCTGAAGAGGCCCTCAGTGCTCACCCTGTTCATACCCTTAAGGTACTTGAAGGTCTTAGTCATGTCCCCTCTCTACCTTCTGTCCTCAAGAGAGTACATGTTGATCCCCTTGGACTTCTCCTTGCAGGAATTGCCTTGCTGGCCCTCGATCATCCTTGTTGCCCTCTCTGGACTGTTTCCAGCAAGTCAATATCCTTCTTAAGATAAGGGCACCAAAACTGCATGCTGTATTCCAGGTGCGGTCTCACTAGGGACCTGTACAGCAGTAAAATGACCTCAGCCTTCCTACTGGCGACTCTTCTGACTGTGAAGCCTGGTATCTCATTAGCTTTGGCTGCAGCCTTCCTGTGTTATGCCATTTGTTTCAGGTCAGTCTTGATAATTACACCCAAGTCCTTCTCCTCCTCTGATCTGGCTACTTGCACACCACCAAAGCTGTACTTAGTCCCTGTGTTTTTTGGCCCCAAGTGCATAAATTTGCATTTTTTAACATTGAATACCAGTTGCCAAATTCTAGACCACTTCTCTAACTTAGCCAGATCTTCCCTAAGTTCCTGTCTCACTTCCTCTGTTCCATCCTCCCACAGAGATTTGTGTTGTCCATGAACAGGCATACCTTACCCCTAATCCCATCAGTGATATCACTTATGAATATGGTAAACAACACCGGGATGGGCACAGAACCCTGTGGAACCCCACTGGTCACAGGCCTAGCTTCTGTGAATTCCTCCCCTACTACTGCCTCTTGGCTTCTGTCCTGTAGCCAAATTCTGACACACTTAACTAGTTTAGTCCCTTCCTCTAGGTCTTCTAGTTTTCTGACCAGTCTCCTGTGAGGTACAGAGTCAAAGGCCTTGCTGAAGTTCATGTACAGGATATCAGCTGTTTGACCCCAGTCAACTGCCCTGGTGACCTATTCAGAGATGTCAGTTGGGTTAGCCTGGCAGGATCTCCCTGCCACAAACCCACGTTGTCTCTTGTCCTGGAACTCATTATCCTCCAGATAGTTTACAAGTCTCTCTTTCAGGACAGACTCCATCAGCTTGCTCACTATTGAAGTCAGACTGACAAGCCCCTTTAGTTCCCTGGTTCATCCTTTGGCCCAGTTCTGTGGAGAGATGCCACATGTGCAGTTCTCTAATCCAAGGGAACAATCCCACACTCAAGAATGGTGTTAAACATGTCTGCAAGGGGACCAGTGAGGGCCTCTGCCAGCTCCTTTAGGACCCTTGCACACATGCCTTCTGGCCCTTGGGATTTATCTACCTTCAGGGCCCATAGGCCCTTTAGTACTGCATCAGCATGAATAATGCTGTCCATGACTTTCCCCCTCCCTGGTCTCACCCCCTTGCTCCCTTGTGGTACTGTATCATCCTCTCAAGTGAAAACTGAACAGAAGTACTTTTTCTTCATTACTCTCTGCCAACCCATCCCACCCCATTCTTTTTAAACCTAACTATTTCATCTTTGGTGTTCCTTTAGAACCAAATACTATGTGACCTTGTGCAAGGGACATAATCTCCTAGTACTCAGTCTACCCAGCTGTAGAAATGAGTTGAAGCAGGACCCAGTGGGAGACTAGATGTTGCATGTCAGCTGGGCTTGTTTGGGTAAATAAGTTGTAAAATTAAATTAAAAAAAGAACCCTGATTTTAAAAATAAAGTACTGTAGCTGACTCTGAGACACATACGGTACAGGATCTGCTTTAAACTCACTCAAGGCAGTAAGCACAACCTCAGCCTGAGACAGTAATGCAAGCTGCAGAAAAACTAAAAATCTGCAAAACCAGCTTAGTTACTATATAAGGACACCTCAGATTCATAGAGGCGAGTAAATAAATGAAAGAAGGACTCCCTTCTTTAGGAAAGTCATTAAAATATATTTTTTTACTTCCCTTTCACCTTTCCCAAGAAAATCTCCCACTGACCCCTAAAATATATTGTTTATAACAAATTATTATGGAGCCAAAGGGATAAAAGGTACAGATACATAAAATAACAGGGCACTGGGGCTGAAGGAGAACAAAATTAAATGGTGAGTGGTAAAAATAACCAGCAAATATGATTTCTGTCTCATTTGGATTAGAGGCAGATCAGGAACTTGTTCAAATGGCAAGTAGTAGAGGTGTAATTCTGTAAGCTGGCCAGACACGTAGTTTTTCCTGGATATAAGCAATGGCACTGAACTGCATTGAAAATATTTTTCTATTTACAAGAAGAGATTCTGGAGTGGAATAATCGATTTTATTTGCTGTACCTTGCAAAATGTAGGGTCATATTCAGTGGCATGACGTATCTCTTTTATGATGTTGATTTAGTATCCTGCTTCATTAAGAGTGCCACCATGTCGGTTCAACAGCAAAGCAGTCAACCGGCTTTATAGTGATGGCACAAATGCTGACTGCGATCACAGTCCACATTGTGTAGTCAACCATACCAGTGTGTTTTCTAAGGAGGGCTGCACCCCCAGACTTCAATAAAATCACCTCCATGGCGGAGATGTTTCAGGAAGGGGGCACAAGACCCGAGAAGCTGTGCCAGGGTCCCATCTCGCTGCAGCAGGACCCTTACAGCGATCCACAGCATCCTGTCTCTCTGTCACTGTAAACGACAGGTCACTGTAATATTTTCGTTGAAGCAATGGCATATCATAAGTAAGTGTCTACAGAGGCTTAAAAGAAAAAAGATGTGGAGAAAGAAAACAAAAAGATAACTTGGACACCCTGGATGTGAATAATCTAGTTAGATGAAATCGATTTTCTTTTTATTTTAATTCAGTCAAGACTACCTTTTTATTCTTCCTGCTGCTTGAGACTTTTAATTTAAATTACAGTGTTCTACTTCAAAGTCCTCAGAGCTGGACTTTGGGTCTTATTATATAACTGCTTGAATATGAAAAGAAACAGGTTCCTTGGAAGAAAGCTAAATAAGAAAAAAGAGAGGACAAAAGTATTCAAAAGCTTTTTGAAAAGAATGCCCAATCAACTATCTAATTGTAAGGTGAGAGGACAGGCAAAAAAATAAGAAATGAAATACAGGGAGAGATAACTCTACCTAAAGGTTTTGTTTAATGTCTGAAAGGGGGGTTCTATATGTCAAAATTGGCTACACTCACTCGTATTGAATAAATTTTAGGAAAAATAAGCATTTGCCAGTGCCAAATGTTTGCTTACAGTGTAACAGGGCTTTAAAGAGCCCCTGATGTTGTTGGGACAACTCCAAAAAACATAATATCTAGGCACAGTTTAGTTATATTTCACCCTTTTTTGTAACTGTCACCCTTATTTGTTTATTGCTAAGGACACTGCATGGAAACAGGATCTTTCCCTATTTGCAGTGTCTGCTTATCTACTTCTGCAGTCAGAGTTCTGTTTATGACATTGCAAGCTGTTGCTGTGGAGATAATTATAATGTCATAAACAGGGCACTATGATGGCACATGTAGACAAGCAGCCAAAGGTAGAATCAGGGCCACAAACAATATTGGCTAAGAAAATGTGAGCTACAGGAAACTTGTAGCCAAGGCAATGGCATGGAGAGTTGAGGCTCTGGATGCCTCACCCCTGCCACACTTTCATCCTGGGTTTGGGAATGGACCAAGGTTGCTCGGAGGCTGGCAGGGGGATGGAGGAGTTAATGTCCTTCAACAGATCTCCTCCTTCAGGCTGGGGGGGGCAGTGAATATTTCTGCTTGGTTGTCACCTAGTAGATGATAGGTGGCATAGAAGTGGTCACCAGAACTGAAAGTCAGAGGTGAGCACTGAACGTGTGCACTGTCTTCACAATCTACGTGTGCACCACTGCACACTGCCTGCTCTGACTCCAGGGAAATAATGGACAGGAGGAGAAGAACCCGTATCTACAGAATGATGCTGAGACCCTGAAGACACCACACCACCCATGACACCCACTCACACAATGAGGTAAGAAGTTGATGGGGTAAGCCCTGGAGGTGGGGTGAAGTGACGGGCTCGACAGCAGAAGGGGGCCGATGGGGAGGTGCAGGAGGATAAAGTCCATATGAAAAAAAAAGCATTGCAAAAACATTTGAATGATAAACAGAATTTTGCCTAACTCACATTATTTAAAGTTATCCAACTGGTATCAGGGGCTCTTTAACGGGAACATAAATAATACGTAATTTAAATCAACTATTTTTGATGATTTCTGTTCATTATTGACATGCTGCTAACATATTTGAAGCTATTATATTTGCATTCTGCTCTCTGTTTTTTCCCAGCTGTTTAGTGCTTTCAAATAGGAGCTTCCCTTCTGTAGCTAGGGGGAAACACACACACACACACACACACACACACACACACAGTTTGAGACTTGATGGTTTATCTTCAAAGCCTGATGATGTCTGCTAGTTGGCTAATGGGTAGAACACCAGTTTGATTGGTGGGGCTTTATCCTTTGAACTACAAGAAGTTTATGCCCATTAGCCAGTTGAACACTGTCATTGTCAGCCTTCTCAGCATTGGCTTTTGAGAGGCAAGCCTCCTGCATTTCAGCCTGGTTGTGTACTGAACATTTTTGTTTTTTCCAAGAAAAGGTATCAAATCATCTACTTTGTTAACCTTGCTGTATTTATTCATTCCTGTGAAAGCTAGGCACTTTGAGTTTAGGCAGTCTGAGTTCCTAGAAAAGCATCAAAATAAATTCCTACCTAAGCACTTATATACCTACCCACCCAACTACTTGAGATTGTCATGAATCTTCCACCCTACACAGTTTTCTCATAACTGATTTTGCAGCAACAAACATGACTGTAATCACTTGTGCCACTGCCTCCACTAATGCCAGTGTACTTAATTGCACCACATGCCCTACCTCTTTCAGAAAGTCATTCAACACTGGTTTTCTATATAACTTTTCACCCAGGCCAGGCTTGTCCTAGGGATACACCCTGTTCAGATTCATCTCCCTCATCCCCACAGGTGCAGTACCACCCTGTCTGCCCCCATGGCTTTTTGTCCATGGCAGAGCTGTCCACCTTCCTACCTGGGGCATTCCACTGTATGGATTAGGACCCAGGGTGTGCAGGCACTAGTACACAGGGAAGTCCAGGATCCCAATCTTCATGTAGATGGTACATGGAATTTTCTTCTCAGTCTCTGTCCCATTCCCCTGACATAAGCGCAGTCATCCTTGTGCCTTGTACATGCACAGCATGGCCCTGTAACAGGAGCAAGCTTCCTTGCCCAGCCACAGGGGTCACTGTGGTGGTGGTGGTACTCACAGTCAACATTCCAGCCAAGGCACACAGCTGCATGCCAGTGACCCGAACGTGGCCTGCCTCCCAACACAGAAACCAGAGTTCACTCCTGAACCTGGGTTGTCTACCTGGTGACACAGCATGCTACTGCTGGGCCATCAGGGTGGCCTTTCACTGAACACTCTCAAGGAAGACTAAGGTGACCTCTGTGTACTGGGTGCCAATAAATTCCTGAAAAGAATGCAGGTTCTCTCAAACTATTCTCCAACAAGTGGGCGTGAACTGAAGTCTTCTCTTCATGTAAGTAGGATGCTAATACTATGGAGCTAGAATTTCAAAATGTTTGTTCATACAGTTTGAGTGCATCAGGAAATTCTCAAACATTTTGGGGCAGACAGTGATCTGTACAGAATTTCCAAGGGCATCACCAGAATGTAAAGGCTGTGGCCTATGGTCAGTGAGGCAGCCTATGAGGCCTTTCCCTCCGAGACCACTACTTGAATTGACCTCACCAGCCCACTGGGTGAGTTGCTTCATTTGTGTCATTTTTTACTTTTTATTTATTGATTTTCTCAAAAAATACATCAACTTTTACAAGAAAGCAAGGCCATGACCTACAGAAGAGCCAGCCAGGATGCAATATAATACTGCAGCATACTGCAGCAGAGTTACTGTAGTAAACAAGGCAATTTCATTGGCAGTTGATGCCTTTTGTCATGCAGTAACTTGAGCCACTGCACTGCATCCTGTCCGACATTACTGTAGATCACATTACATAGATTACAGTAGATTGTTTAATTAACTTTCTTTAGTGGCCACCTTGGAGGAGTTAACACAGGTCATAATATTATGACCCCTGTAAAACATAAATTTATAATACTGAGCTTTTGCAGTCAATGGGCTGAGACTGAAGGTAAGTAAATTTGAATATATTTTAACGCTACTGTGACATTCTGTGCCATATAGGTCTCACCCAATAAAACCTAACCAACAGGAAATAGGGAAACAAAAATACAGACTTCGGGTCACTTATCTGCACAGGGTCAAAACCCCATAACAAATTACAATATGTGATTGGCCTCAGGCAAGGCCCCGTGTTTTCCACAATTCCGCGGCTGTGGAGATTTCCACACAATTTAATGTAAACTGCGGAAAATACACTACCGTGCACCATGCATCATTGTGCGATAGCAGTATACATGTTATTCAGTGGGAACCACACTTGCACAATGCTTGGTGTACCACGCTACCGGTAAACTTTTGCGCGATTACCACTAATTATTCCGCAGTTTACATAAACCGAGGAATACTGTTCCATAGCTTGCATAAACTGAGGAATACTGTTCCGCAGCTTACATAAACTGAGGAATACTGTTCCGCAGCTTGCATAAACTGAAGAATACTGTTCCCGCAGCTTACATAAACTGAGGAATATTATTCTGCAATATACATTGACTCTTCAGTGCAAACTAAAGAAAAGTTTTCCATGGTTTATATAACATTCTGAAGATTGCTTTTTGGAGCTCTGCAGAATTTTAAAAAAGTTCTGCAAAATAGTTTGGAATAGCTCTTGCCCATTAGTTTGCCTGCTACTGCTTTACCTTAAAATCCAAAATAAGCTGGCCCAGTGGCATGTTGGGCTGAGATACTGCTTGCCACACTGTATTGAGAAAGACATGACTCACTTGCATTCACAACCATGAGCATCTCCCATTGAAACACTCTTGCTGCTAATTGCTATACCTAATGTATACTTAGTTTCAGAAATCTTCCAGAGATTGTTCTTTGCCTTTCAGTACCACTGCACCATTGATCTGAGTGAACTTCCCACTGACATAAGAGGGACCTCCTTAGTAGACATTTTTAATACTCATTTGAAAACTGATTTGTTGCTGTTATTATGATTTATTTAAGCCAGACATGTGCAATGTGATTTACCTAATAAAAAAAATCAGTTTTGGAACAGTATACACGCACCAGTCACCCTATTTATGTGCCGCAGAATTTTGCCCACCACCGCAGAAGTAGGCCTAATGGTGCCGCAGAACTTCATAGTCCCTGCTGCAGAAGTTAGGTCTACTGTGCCGTAGAGAACAGGGGACCTTGGCCTCCGGTTACAAGAAGCTAGTAAACAGTGAATTAAATTGAGATATATATTGTACAATACAGTAAATGCCTTGCATACATTTTATTCTGGTGCAAACCCCCAGTCGTAGATCTCAAGTCATGAACTGCTGTGAGAGAAACCCTCCGGTCACTGAAAATCAAACCATTAGCAATAAGGGAAGGCATTAATGCCCCAGCATACCAGATCTCGCCAACAATAACCTATTACAAGTATTTGTATTGGTAGAACAGAAATCCTGAGTACTAAAATGGCCACAATGGAGATCTGAATAGTCAACAGACCAGATACCAAGTCCATGATAAACCACCATATTCAGTTCAAGGGAACATGGTAAATCAGAAGAATCTGAAGTTTCCTATCCCCCTCAAAACAATTACTGAAACATACTCTCTGTAGGTCTCACATCGATGCTATGTGAAAACGAAAAATAAAACCCTCTCCCATGATGCAATAATAAAAACATAACAAAGTCTGGGGATAAAAGTAATTTTAAAGTTATAAACATAGGAACATACAATTTGCCAAAAGAAGAGGACCACTTGGCCCACTTAGTCTGCCCAGATGGTCCATGCCTTTTCTGTCTTTGCAGACCCTAACTGGTCACTGGCAATCCTCCCTGCCTATTTACTAATATTCCCCTATGTCTTTCCCACTCATGCTTGAAGTCCCTTACTGTTTTTGACTCCACCAATTCCACTGGAAGTCTGTTCCAGGTGCCTACCACTCGTTCAGTGAAGTAGTACTTTCTCACATCCCTCTTATATGCTGCCCCCTCCAGATTTATTGCATGCCGTGTAGTTCTGGAGCTCTTTCACATTTGAAAGAGACTCCTGTCCTGCACTCTGTTCAACCCTGTGAGGTACTTGTAGGTCTCTATCAGGTCCCCTCTTGCCCTCCTCTCTTCCAAGATGTACTTGTTGAGATTCCTCAGTCAATCCTTGTAGGAATTTTGGTGCATCTTCTGCACCATTTTAGTTGCCCTCCTCTGGACTTTTTCTACCCTGTCTATGCCTTTTCTGAGGTGTGGCCTCCAAAACTGGACACAGTACTCATGGTGGAGTCTCACCAGTGACCGATACAGTGGCAGAACTTCCTCCCTACTCCTGCTGGAGCTACCTGTCCATATGCACCCCAGCATCCCACTGGCCCTACCCACTGCTTTATTGCACTGCCCTTCTACTCTGTGGTCATCAGATATGGTAACCCCAAGGTCCCTCTCCTGCTCAGTGACTGTCAACACCCCCTCCCATTCCTTTACTCAGCTCCTGGGTTCCTATGGCCTAGGTGCATGATTTAGCACTTTTCCGCGTTGAACCCCAACTGCCACGCTCTTGGCCACTCCTCAAGTTTTCCAAAATCTCAAAGCATTCTCTCCACCCCCTCCTGAGTGCCTGCCCTATTACAGATTTTGGTGTCATCTGCAAAAGGGCATACTTTCCCTTCTAGTTCTTCTGCAGTGTGACTTACAATGACACTGAAGTGGACCAGTCCCAGTACTGCAGCACCCCGCTGGTCACTCTCCCATCTTTACAAGGCATAAAATAAGCAGATTCACATCGCAATTTGTGACCCAAAAACTGGAAAATGACTTGATTAGCTGCTTTGCTAATCAGTTTGCATGGCTCACTGGGAGGGTGCTTGGATGTCCTTCCTGTTGTGCCCTTGTGTGGCATTTTTTTTAGCCGATCAGAAAATAGCTAGTGCTCCCAATATTCACCCTCCACTCTATCAGATAGGCAGAGCAGACTGAATGATGCAGCACATGAGGGAGAAGGGACTGGAGCCAGTGGGGTAGCATAGTCAACAGGGCATGTGAGGTTAAGTCTAGTGAGCCAGAAAGCCTAGGAGAGTGCTCCCAACAGTCTGCAGAGCTAAAGATGTCATGTGGAGTGAACTGGATGAGCTGAGTGGTGCCAAAAATGTATCACTTTTCTTCCTGGAGTGGTGAAAACTTTGACACAGCCAGGTACTGTATGTGACATCCATCTGAGTTTGCAGCTAAGGCCTGGGAGGTGTTGATGCATTGAAGCCCATGTGTTCATCGTTGGGTTACTTAGAAAGAACTTGATACAGTTTGTTAGTGGGTTAGAATGTGCAGCTTGTTGATGTACAGTGAAGGAGACTTGAACACGGAGGCCAGATTTGTTTAAAACTAATGATTTCCAGAAGCCATAAATTGCCATGGCAGCAGCTGAGGTGGACCTGAGGATGACAAGAATATACTTTTTTTTGTACATCAAACATAGGAGTTTTTATACATGCAACAGTTAAAAATAACCATTTTTCGGAACTGCTCCTCAAAACTGACTGATTGCTAATCAATTTCTCTTTTTTTTTGATTAGCAATTGGACTGATCAGTTTTCCAAAACTAATTTATGCTTTGCTTTAGAGTGAGTGCCATTGACCTCCACCCTCTGTCACTTCCCCGTTAACCAGTTCTAACCCAGTTCACCACTTTAGATCACAACTCTAGGCTTCTCAATTTCTTTATTAGTCTGCTGTGCAGCACAGTATCGAAGGCCTTGCTAAAGCCCAGATAGGCCATGTTCGCTGCTGCCCTTGATCCATTTCCCTGGTCACCTGATCAAAGAAGCCAATCAGATTTGTCTAGCATTACCTCTCCCCATGAATCCATGATGCCTGTGGTCATGCTAAGGTATACTGTACATGCTCTATGGTCTACCAAGTACGTTACCACCCTTGATGGATCTGCATACGATTCTGCATTGTGTTGTCTTAGCTGTGTGTACCTGTCTGGTTGTTGCTTGTGTTCTTTGATGGGGTCCTTGTCAGCCGTTCTACCTGTGGGCTACTTCTGGCCATTTCAGCTGCACCTTGGCTATCTTTACATTGGCTCAATACTATTGTTTCTGTCTTTGTCTTTTTTCTGTTATTTATTTTGGTAACAGAGGTCTAAAAGTGTGGCAGCAGAGTACCCTCCTATGCCTTGTTTTTACTCATAACATATCTCGTGTTTTCGAGGACTTTTAGCCTTATTCAGTCCTGCAGTTTCACAAAGCAGATTTTGCATTTGGAATAACATCAAAGAACTAAAAATGAATTGTCCACATGCTCAGGTGTATGTCTTCTCATTCGCTAAATACATTTTTGCTGATAAACTTTTATCTGCACACTGTAAATTCATGGCCTAAAAAGCATCCAGTTTCGAAATGTGGCACAGACAGAGAAAACTAGCTACATTCAAACACACAAGGATTTTCCAAATGCAGTGTTCTTACTCTTCAGAAGGTTTGAACTGCTGTGTCTCTTTGCTTTGCTAACTCAGTCTGTTGCAGGTGAACCTCAGCTTTCCTGTGCAGAGTACAGCTGACTAGAAATCATAGAATGGACTAACAAGAAAACATGGATCAAGCTCTCGCTCACCTTTTTCTTAATGTTGCAGAGAAAACACAAACTGAACTCCAACCTATTCTCCTGTCCATGTAGCAAGACAATGGTCTGAATGCCCATTAATGCTGTAAAGCCCACAGGTACAGCAGTCCTCACCATGGGCCCATTGGTTCATGCTTTCATCAGCCCCATTGGCTAGCTTTCCATTCTGCATCCATCTACCATGGTTTCCTGCCACATGTCCCATGGATGACTAAACATGCAGCAGTTTGCAGTCCTATCATAGGGCATTAGGTTGTGCTTTCATGCTGCAGCCATCTGCCACTGTTTTCCTACCCAAGGCATATTCACTGCTGCAGTATCCCACAGCTGACTACTGAATTAATTTGTTTATTTCAAATGTTTTACCAGGAAAGATATACTGAGCCAGTAAGAGCTCATTTCTAGATGCATCTTGGGGGGAAGAGACTACGGCATACACAATACAAGAATGTCAAAGTAAAGATAACAGTAATGAAGGAACCATAGTGAAAGGAAGTAACATACAAATAATAGTAAAATAAATAAGTTATGGAGTCACAGTGCACAGCATATAGTGCTAACACAAAATAACAATGTAAACCAATGAATTAAGGCACAAATGCAAACATAGTACTGGGAAAAAATACAGAAAGGAGCAGTATAATACTACCTAGCCTGTGAAGGTGCTGGAGTCGTCAGTGTCAGTACATTAAGTTAGGTACAGAGCTAAACATTACCAAAGTGAGTCAGTGAGGAGATGCAGTTGAAGACCACACAGACCAGGGGCTGGGGGTGATAAACTGCTCACAGCTAGGGAGGGAGTGAGGGAGCAGACCAGCAGTGAGTGGGAGGACAACACAAGGGTCAGGGATCAGGTGCAGATGCAGGAGGGTGTAGTAAAGTCACAGAGAAGGGACCTGAAGAAGGAGAGGGACAAGGCTGAGCAGAGAGATAGTAGAACAGAGGACCAGAGCTTAGGAAAATGATACAAGAAGGTAGCTTGGCCTACTGAAGTTTTTCAGAAGGGAAGGAAGAGGGAGTTAGAAGCAGTGTTACGGAGATGGCAAGTGGTAGGAGTGGAGGAAGTTAGAAGGGTGGAGAGGTAGGGAAGGAGAGAGCCAAGGCAGAACTTGGAGGTGAAGGAGGCACAATGGGTAAAGTGTCTGCCATCAAGAGAAGAGAGGGAGAGGAAGGAGTACAGAGAGAAGTGGTGCATATGAAGAAGGCAGTCCAATGCAAAATGGGAGAATTAGTGGAAGAGGGGATCCAGTCTGGCCAGGGTGGATTTTGGAACTGCACTGTAGATAATGTCACCATAATCAAAGATAGGGAGGATCATCTTTATAACTAACTCCTGGCAGGCAGGGATAGGGTTGCTGGCTTTGTTTCTAAAAAAGCTCACCCAGTCTGTGGTAGAGCTTGAGATGTACAGCATCAATGTGCACCAAGAAGTTAACATGATCATCCAACTAGACCCCCAGGTACTTATTGTCAGAGACACCCTCAATTGCAATAACATTGAGGGTGTGCAAGGAGGTGGGGAGAGAGCCTGGCGAGCGTCTGTTAGGAGCAGAAGGTCACGGAGATCATTTTCTTGGCATTGAGAGATAGGCAGTTGGAATGGAATCTGCATTGTATACTGTCAAATCCCTTTGGAGAAAGGCAGCAAGGTCAGCAGGAGTGGAGCCAAAGGCAAACAGTGTCATCTGCGTATTTGTGGATGGACAAAGAGGAACAGGCTGAAGGGAGGCTATTTTGGAACATGGAGAAGAGTATGGGGCCCAGAACAGAACCTTGGGGGATGCCTGAGCAGATAGGCAGTGGGGGGTCTCCAATTCAGACAGCTTGCAACTTGCCCTCAAGGTAGTTGTGGAACCAGCTGATTGAAGAGGCAGAATAACTATACTTATCCTATCATGCGTTCATTGCTACACGTCTGTCATCCATGCCTACTGCATCAGTTTCCATCTCAACCATGAGTCCATGCCCCATTCATTAATATGTCATGTTGAAACACAAGACTCTATAATGAATTACATTCAGTCACTCATACCATAGCAAAAGCTCCAACCGAGTATGCAAGTGTTAAAGCACACAGGGTCCAGTGCAACAAACAGCATTCTTGCAGCAAGCTCTTCAGCTCACCATTCCAGCTGCAGCCTTCAGACATTGTTCTCCTGACACTTGACAAGTTGATAGTTTTTGTCTCATGACTGCCATCTGAACAAACCATATCAAGCTCTCCTATGTGTGTGGCAACTACCCAGATGTAGTTCTCCTGACCCCTGATTTGTTGACTGTTCTCTGTTCGTAGTTTCCTTGGCTTACACATGTGGCTTTCAAGCCTGTGATTCCAGTGTGTGGCAGGGCTGAATAAGGCCCTGGCCCATTTGTTATGCAGAAAGAGTTTAAATGCAAGGATCTGTTCTATTCTTTCCTTTTCTATCTCTTCTCTGGTTGTGCAATGAGATTTTCTCTTGTTGTGAGACCTAGAACTTAATCACCCCGGCAATCTTGCAGTCCTCTGCCTCTCACTATCTCTCTTGCCTCACTTGCTGTTCTATCTTTTCTTCCCCCTTGCATATCTGCTGGTATAAAAATGTATGTGAATCATTTTGTGGAAATGTAATCGATACTGCGATCCCTTTGTTTAAAACTGTATATAGTTATACTGTTGAAATGATTGCAAAGTTAAAACTGTATATAATTATACTGTTGAAATGATTGTAAAGCTATTTGGAACTCAAGGGATTAAGCTGAGATGCAATTTTTAAGCCTTTTGCAGAAGATATAAACAAGAGGTCAGTTCTGGGCCGCAATGTTCTTTTTGTTGCACCTGCTGAAACTGACAAGAAGATTGGAAACTACAAGAACACTGTGTGAGAAGCATGCAATTTTCTTAATGAGATCCTGCACAGACTTATAAAATGGAGCTGCAATGTTTTGCAAAAGAAAGACACGGAGACTGAGAGAGACTGAGAGTGGAAATTGAGAAGTAACCCAGATGGACTTTCTCTGTTTATACTGCCTTTGTAAATAGTTATACTAAACAATTTTAGTTTTTTTATTTTACTGTTATTAATAACAAATCACCTGTTGTGAATTTTACAACTGCTCCTGGTTTCCCTATGCTTCCTGACCTGTGCCTCAATGACACAAGGCTTGCTTGCTCCTAGCTGTCACCTTTTATCCACAGATTCCATCCAAATTATCTCCATCAACCTGCCCAAGTGATCTTTGTCTCCTCTCCTCAGGGCTCACCATAATTGCCTTCCACTACAGAGAGTGAACCTCTTTGTTCATCACTCATGTTCAGGCTTCTGAATCTGTTTGAAACATGGAGGGCTACATTCTGTTCATTTATCATATCATGTTCATCATTCAAAATTCATGTGATATATAGTCTATCACTACAAGGCTATTCCCTGTTCATTTATCATGCATGTTTATGGTTATGAATGAATACAAAGCATGGTTATCCATTCATGTCCTAATGTGGACTTCTGTCATATCCACAACACTCCTCAAGGGCTGCAGTTCTGCCCCTTAAGGGCTGGACTTCTTCTATAGCAGGTGCTTAACACCTCTCCTGGACTAGTAACCATGTCCTGACTTTCAGAGCCATGCCCTTCAAGTATTCAGCAAGCAAGAGGTTATTGGTGAGCCTTGTACCAGAGGAGGGAACCAAGCAAATAAGCTTGAAGCAATTGCTCAAACTGCTTTTCCTTCCCGTTGGGGTCTTCCAGTTCAGATGTTCCTAAAGCACTGTGGCCTATCTAGGTCTCCTGGAAGGGAAGAGTCCTCATGACTGTGGACTCCTTCATCATTAGACTGTGTTTTATGGCCCCTTAGAGGACTTCCTGGCTAGTGCTCATGCACCAAAAAAACAGTTAAAGCGCTTCAGTACAGGAGCTTCTTCATCACCAGGATGTGTCCAGCAGCTCCTTTTGAGGTTGGAAGTCACCTACATAAGATGGAAGAAAAAGCTCATCTCATCCACCCTTTAATCCAATGTGGTGAGTGGTAGGTGCTACCTGTAGCAACCCTTTTTGTTCAGTTCTACACATAGCAGTCTTTCCATTCAATCTAATAAGACGTACCCAAGCCTGGAGGGATGGTAACCTAGGCCATGTCTCCCCTGATGTTTCCTTCACCTGGTGTTTTTCCTCTTCTGCGGATGTTCATAAAAGACAGGTTTGCTTCATTGCTCAATATTATAATGCAGTTCTGTACTCCAACACTGTGGTTTAGTCACAACTCAGCTTTTCTAATATCTGCTTCACTTCATTCAACAGTTCGAGTATTACATATTCCGACATCGTGGTTCTAACACTCACAGATCAGCAATTCCAATACTCACTTCACTATACCTAACAGTTCTAATGCCAGTTGCAGATTCTGACACAGTTGTTCTAACATCCATGGCAGATGGTTCCAGAGGGAGGGAAGGCAGTATGAGAAAGCAATTTCCTGGCTGAGCAGTGCAGGTGGGGAAGGGAGAATGTGCATGGGTCTCTTGAGCTCAGGGAGTACGAGGAGGAGGAGGGGATATGGGAGAGGAGATGGGAAAGGTATGAAGGAAGGGACCCAAACCAGTATTTAGAGATGAGGGAAGCACAGAGGAGCTGGTAATGCGAAGGGAAAGGGAAGAGGGAGCGGGAGGAGTAAAGGGAGCAGTGGAGAGTATGAGAGGGTGAGTTGGTAGAAAACTGGCAGGAGGCATTGCAGAGGGTGTCCATTCTGGCAAGGGAGGTGGAACAGGTGGTGCCATAAACCACATCCTCGTAGTTCAAAACTGGGAAAACATTTTTGGTGACCAGCTCCTGGCAGATTTGGGGGAAAGGCAGTTCTTATTGTGGTACAGGGTGCAGAGAGTGGCATGAATGCATCAACATGGGCAGAGAAGCCAAGCCTGCTATCTAGCCACACCCCCGATGTACTTAAAAGCTGGGACTGCTTCGAGCGGTGTGCCATCCAGGGTGGAGAATATGGGGGGGGGTGAGCTGGGCCAGCTTCTAGTTGTATAGCAAAGAGACCCAGTGATAGTTACAGCTGCCTGATGGACTTAGCCACTTGAATTTAGAAAAAAGGGAATACAGTGATAAGTGGTCATGTCACACAAGAGTTTAAATCTGCATAGCTGATTATAGAGACAATCTATGGCTAAAAGAGTGGATTTTGTTTTCACCAATCTATAAATGATGTCCCCATAGTTGATGGTTGGGAGTAGGAAGGATGAGACCACCTGCCTCCTTGTGTGCACACTGAAGCAATATTTGCTCCTGAAGATAAAGCTGATCTTGTGACCCACAGTGGATGAGAGGTACCACTAAAAACCCTCTGTCCTCTCTGGGAGCCAAATACCATTCCTTAGTTATGGTTGCATTTAGGATCAGTTGATTGTTAAAAACTAGGAGATCACATCAAAGTCAGTTTGGAGGAATGCCATGACCTGGGGCATGGATGATGTGCTACAGTAAATGATGTTATCATCTGCATTCATGTAAAGATGAGACCTACCCCAGAACTTGGGAAATCATTTACAAAAATGGATAACAATAGAGGGCTGAGTATAGAGCCTTGTGGTATTTCATCTTAATATCATCTGGATCTGAATTAGTACCTTGTATGTGCACTAACTGAGCATGGTTGCTCAGGTAGTTCTCTAAGAATATGATGATGCAGGTGCTTGATTAAATAAGTTGTCAGGAGAGTAAATGCCTTTGTAAAGAAGCAGGTGCCAAGGTAACCATCTCAATGTGCTCAGATCATATCATGCAAGCTAGGTGTACATGTCAGAGTAGAGGATGAGCATTGGGAACTGCAATATAAATCAAGAGTCTATTGCACTATCTGTTCAAGTTGTCCATGTAGGATTCATGTGCTGTTTGGTAGACAATATCCCCAACAATGTCCTCTTAGTCATTGACTGTAACATAGTAATGTAAGGTTGAAAGGGACTCTGGATACATCTCATCCACTCCACCCACTCTACCATCCAGGGTATCTAGTGATTCCCTTGGCAAGCAAATATTTGGCTAGGCTTAACTTGAATGCCTGTATTGTCTTCATAGCTACAGCTTCTGCTGAAATGCTGTACCATTGTTTCACCACCCTCTGGGAGAAGTGTCTTCTAAATTTACCACCCTTAAGCTTCTGGGAATGTTACCATTTCTTGATCTTGAAACCAGGTCAAAAATCTCCATCTGTTTAAGTTTGTGGATATCTCAGAGTGTGCATAAGACTGAGATTGGGTTCCTCTAAGCTTTGTTTTCTCCAGGATGAACATGTTAATAGACTCCAGCCTTTCTAGTAGATACTGCAACAGTATTTTTCCCTTTGCCAGAGAAAACATATATGTGACAAGTATAGTATGCCAAGTGTGCTGTTTAATCTTTTTTTAAATATGTGTTTTTTAATACGCTGTCAAAATTTAGACTTGGGGTCTAGTCATATCTTGAAGCATTTGAAAGGTTCAAATCTAGGAAGGCTGGGCCATTGGGGGGGTATTGTGAGCATGTCAGGGTTTTCAACCCTATCTCATGTTGCAAACATCATATTATGGTTTATACATTTACATCTAACTTGTTTTATTGTAAATAATTTTTTATCCTTATTGCAGTCTTGTTGCAGAGTCAGTGATGGTGCCTATGATGTTGAAGCTTAAATAAAATATTGGTGTCATCAATGTCTATCATCATGGCATTGTCAAAGTATTATAGTCACCAGAATTGAAGCCCCAGTCAGTTCCAATTAGTGCTGGGTGAAATTTTTATTATGCTAGTGAAAGAGAGTGACATTTCCATTTTTGCATTGCACAATTTACATGAAATAGCATTAAAATGTAGCATAATGCTCTTTATAACATAGCATCATTTTCCCCTAATTGGCCTTTTTTTTAAATGTGTTTTATAAAAAATGTAGAATTTCAACAAACAGTGTAATTTGTTCCCAATTTGCACATTTGTTTTTTGTTTCTTTTTAATTTGATGGTTAATGTGTAGATTCAACAGGAATTTTACATTTTTAACTCAATGTTCTAATTTGTGAAATTGTACAGAATTACATAAAATTAATGCACTTTCGAGAAAAGTGCACTAAACAGATTTTTCTAATTTCACCAACCCTTAGTCATAATCTGAGATGTAAATTGGTACTGGCCTAATGGCAGACTTGATCTCTGGATGCCATATCCCCTATGCCTTTGATATTAAGTAATCATTGACCTGCTTCAGTAAAACATATGCTACAGCACACCTGTCTTTGCTTATAAAGTAAAATAGTATAAGTTTAATGGTGGTGGTGTGCCTGTGGCACAACAGATATCAATGGATGATTTTATTTTTTATGGGGTGTATAGAAATTTACAAAGAACTATGAGGGATGGTTTTCTTTCTTTCAGGAACTAACACTAGGGATTGGGCACCCCAGTGTTGGTGTTATGTTTGGCACCACCAAAAGTGGGCTCCTTGGTGCCACACAGTGGAGTAGGGAATACTAGCCAGCACCAGGGATTGGGCACCCCAGCATCAGAAAATTTAAAAAAGTGGGGCATGGGATAGTGGGTGCTGAGTTGAAGGGTCAGGTGAGGGGAAGGTAATTTATTTTATTTCATTTTAGTCTTTGGTAACTGGGTAAGGCTCACTAGGCACAAGTGGCTGTTTTCAGGGGTGACCAGGGAGAACTGGCTGGTTAAGTGTCTTGCTCAGAGTCACACAGTGTGCAAGTGGAGGTTGTGAGAATCAAACCCAGGTCTAGTCTGTTGGGTGTACCAAGCTCATTCACAGCTTGTTACTCTAACCTCTAGACTATACTGCCAGCCCACAATGGTGGCAGTTTGCCAGCAGTGGCAACAGACATCGATGGATGATTTCCTTTTTTTTACAGTGTGTATAAAAATTAAAAAAGACTACGAGGGACAATTTTCTTTATTTCAGGTACTGACACTGGGGATTGGGCACCCCAGTGTCAGTGTTATGTTTAGTGGCACCGGTGTCGCACAGTGAAAACACGTGGGGTAGAATGTACAAATTGGCACTGGTGATCTGGCACCCCGGTGTCAGACAATTAAAAAGAAGGGGGAAGCAATGGGAGGTGGGAGCAATACTTAGCTGAGGGTGGGAGGGATTGTTTTGACATTGGAGGGGATCACAGCAGGCTGATCATGACGCTGATCAGCTCTGCTTGCTGGGTGATTTATGCAGGTCAAAGGAAAGATCTGCTGTTTGATTCAGGTGACTCTTTTTTTTTTTTTAACTGCTCGAAGTTTCCACCCAGCAAGACCAAAACAGTGTCATGATCAGCCTGGGAGATGACTGGTCTGAGACTGTCAAGCCCCTTGCAGATTGCCCTGAATTAGACCAACAGTGACACACCTCTCAAAACCCAATATCATGCCAATATGTTCACTGTACGCAAGCCCAAGGGTGAACATAATAAACCTGTTGTGTATGGGTTAGTGTGTATAGGTGATGACATACTCATATACAACAATTTCACTGATGCTGAACTCCTTGTGCCAGTCCACAATCCACATACACTCCACTGCCACCTGCCACTGTTTCCCACATCCGTGCACTACTTCATTTCAGCACATCCTACACACAGCAGTCTCTTCCCCAGCAGAGAAACTTTTGATTTTTGCATTCATTTCAAAAACATAAACACTCCCTGTACCCAGCTGCTTACAACCCATGCAGTGCCAGCAATAAACAACATTTTTGTTTCAATATGAGTAAAAAAAAAAACATTGATTTTTAAATGGTCCTGCTCTGGGTGATCAGAGCAATTTTGACTGCAAGCCCTTCCATTTGAATCAGAGCAGATTAAACTGGAAGTGCTTATGGTTAGGATTTTACCAAGCACATGCTGTTGCATTGTTCTTTTTTTTTTAAAGAATTGTTATTTTCTACTCTTGTGAACACAAAAATATCATTACTGTCACCAGACAGGTTCTGAGCAGCTGGTTACAGGATGGATTCATGTATTTTGTTTGTTTGTTTTGTTTAGTTTTTTTATAGTGCAAACATGGAAAGTTTCTCTGGGGGACAATAGTGATTTTTTTCAACCATAAATTATAAAAAAATTAAATCTGGCAATCATGCCAAACTTGCCTTGTGTTTCCATTTCAGAGTTGAGATGACATCATTGACCTCTTGAGCTTTGCTGTCAGGTCCATTTGTTGTAATCTCAGCCCCCTGATGGAAACACAGCCTTGTTCTGTATAGTTACACATGTATAATTCTATATTTACAGACTTATTTCAGAGTTAAGAAGATTATGAATCAGCCAAAAGTTTCCAGGTTCTTTTTTGGCCAAGAAACCCAGCAGAGGTGCCTTCATTTTAGCAAATGGAGGTTCTGAAAAAGGATAATCAATCCTACTTGCCTTCAGCTTTTTTGACCCTTGACATTTAAATATTTTAGCAGGCCAAACATGCATTCTTCACCTAATTAAAGCAGCAATACTAATTAATAAAAATGTATTTTTATAATAGTTCTGTTAAACAAGCCCCACAACTGACAACACTTGAATTCTTTGTTTTTAATTTTTTTGTTTGTCTGTTTTATTTATATTCTATATATTTTTTTCTTACAGTTTAGCACATACCCATTTCAGGAGCACCATATTGTATTCCGAGGGGAATGGGGTGCTGCCATTCTCTCACTGGTTATTTTGTCTGCTGTAACTGGGATGCACCCCCCCCCCTTCCTTTGCGCACTAAGTGTGTATAGGACAAGCATTGTAAACAAAAGGAGAAAAACAGAAAATGGTAAGGGGTCTGCCATATTTCCTGTGTGATCCACACAAAATTATAAATGTATTAAAAATCAAGGGAACCAATTATCAAAAACAGTAGTAAACAGCAAAAGTTAATTCTGAAAGTTTAAACTGCCGGGCAGTGCAAAGATCTGGGAAGTAATTAACACTTCCTGGTTAACTAGTACTGCTGCTTTGAATTCTTATGGACCTTCAAAACAGAATGACTGGTAATATCCATTTACTGTACATTATCATCCTCAAACAAACTGGCATTCCCACTGTTGGTATACATAGCCAGTGTATGCTTTAACACATCCTTTCTAATTGATGCTGAAGCCAATTACACTGTTGATCAATGGATCACATCTTCATTCTGAAGGCCCCTTTCCCCTTTTTGACTCAAAAAAGGGGCCTATTTTCTGTCCTATCTTTATACTAAGATATTATGCAGATATTGGCATGTCTGTGCTGACCCTTACACCTAGCACGAATTTGCCAGTATATTAGAAATGCAAGAAGTTACATTTCATCTGCAAAGTTGCAAAACTTTGACTTTGCAAAGCTTCATGGAGTATCTATTATCCTCACCAACTTCAATTTTGCCAACTTTGCAATGCCTTTTTTCTGTGAAGTGGCACTTTTTTCTGCAGACTTGCAACTTTGTGAGTGCATTTTGATCCCTTCATGGGGAAAAAAGGGCCATTTCACCTGGCAAAAAATGTTGTGAAGTTGACACATTGAACTTCATAAACTTAGCCAACTTCACAAAGTTCCGTTGAAGTGAATTTTTCTAAACTTCGCACATCTCTACAGTATAGCTGCAAGACCATTCCAGGAATCCACCACTCTTTCTGTGAAGAAGTACTTCTTCACATCTCTCCAGAATCTACCCCTCCACCTTCTTATCATGCCCTCCCATCCTTGAACACCTTTGTTTCTGAAAAAGACTTCCCTCCTCTACCTTATTTACCTCCCATGAGGTATATACGTCCCTTAGGCTGATGTCGACAGGATATCTTGTCCTAAAAACCTATACGTTCTAAATCTTCGGGCAGTCTAAGTCTATCATATTCCTCCTCTCTTCCCAGGTGTACATATTTAGCTCCTTAAGTCTGTCCTTATATTACTTCTGATGCAGACCCTGCATCATTTTAGTTGCCCTCCTCTGGACCACCTCCACTCTATGTCCTTCCAGAGATGTGGTCTCTAGGACTGGCCGAAGTACTCTAGGTAGGATCTTACTGGTGATCTATACAGAGGCAGTACCACCTCTCTCTTTCTGATACTGATAACCCTCCCTATGCGCCCCAGCATCCCACTAGCCCTCCCAAATGCCTTGTCGCACTGCCTGATCACCATTAGGTCATCCAACATAATTACCCCAGGTCTCTTTCCTGCTTGGTGGTCATCAGTACCACTCCTCCTATTTTTTACTCTGCTCCTAGGCATCTGTGCCTCAAGTTAATTACTTTGCACTTTTTCACATTGAAACCCAGCTGTCATACTCTTGACCACTCCTTGAGTTTTCTCAGGTCTCTGCTTATCCATACCACCCTCTTGGAGTGTTCACCCTATTGTAGATGTTGGTACCACAAGGAGGCAGACCTTGCATTCCAACTTCTCTGCAATGTTGCCTATAAAGACATTAAAGAGGACCGGTCCCAGCACTGATCCCTGAGGCACCCCACTGGTCACCATTTACCAACACCTTCTGCCACCTATCCCCTAACCAATCTCTTATCCAGTTTACCACCTTTGGACCACCTCTGGACCTATCTGTAAGCTACCCAGTGTGCTTACTCACTTTCTATGTTGAATGGTGTCAGTTGATTAGCTTGTTTAAGGGAGTCACTTATAATGACTCCCAGGTCTCTTTCCTCAGAAGTGGTGAGCAGACTAAACCTTCTTATCCAACATTAAATCCTGGGATTTTTGTTCCTAATGGTGGAGAAGAGACTCCTGATCACTTTTCTTCTGCATCCAAAAGGCCATGAATTCAAGTTCCATTCCCCTATTATTTTCTTTTTCTCCATTTCTTCCTATGTACTTTTCCAAGCTAACTACTCACTGAAATCCAATTAATAATGTCATACCTATGAAGGCATTTTAAATTCTGCCCATCTTGACCCTGCAAGGGTAGGCATAGTTTTCAGAATATGAATACATAGACACAAAAATAAATCAGACCTTCCAGCCTGTACACCCCTAAAAGTATCTCCACCCAATCCTTGGTGAGCAGTCATGCTCAGACCCTTCCTCCCTGTCCAGTGTGGCTAAGAGTCTTTTTATCCTGACAGAAGTAGGCCCACTCTCTCATAATGCCCAAGCTACTTCGGCACCCTAAACCCACATCCAGGTGAAAAATTCTCATCAATGAAGTTGACCTGCAGGGGCTCCATGCCCTTTTTATAAATGCTGCATTATCGTTCTGCACCTGTTGCATTATCATTCTGCACCTGTTGCATTCTTTCCTGTGGAGACTCACAGTAGGAGCTCCACATAATGCAGTAATTTTCTACCTACAATACCACTCCATGTTGAGGCTAGGTAAGCTCTTCTTTGTAAAACTTTCACAAAGGCTTTCATTTCCAAGAGCTGTGCCACTTCTGAAAACTGAAAAATCTTTAGCACAGGAAGTAGGGATTGGGCTCTTCATCTTTTTTCTTTTGAGTAACTGAGTTTTTATCATTTGAAAACTGTGGTTAGCAGAAATTCAGGAGGTGAAATATTGTGTGTCAGCAATAGCTTTACTTATAGTCTTGTCCTTGAAATTTAATAAAGGTAACAACTTTTTAAAGAATCAAAATTTAGCTTTTTCCATTAATTATCTCTTTCATGAACTATCACTCATAAACTGTCAATCCAAAATTGATTATTAAAAAATGTTGTTAGACATCTAAACATCAGATCTAACTAAAAATTAAAAGATTAAAAAAGTTTTGCCTTTGGTTTAAATATTTTCTTATAAAAATGGTCACACTGTCTGCCAATTTTCACAAAGAGATTTTATTATGCCAGAAATATTAGAAAGTGATTATTATTTGCGAAGTAGAATTTTGATAGACTTGAAATGGCAGCATCTTAAAGTAACTCAGCACATATCACTAATTTCAATAAAAACTAATATGTTACTAAGCATTTCTTAAACTATATCCTTACTCTTTTTTCTGGAATTGATACCAAAACTTGTAGTATTTTGGTTATTATGCCCTCCATCCACTGTACAGAGAGGGAATTATTTAATCATGGGCTCAGTTGTCTTTCTGTATATAACTAGTAGAAAATAACTTGCCTACATTGTACCTCTGTCACTTTTGAATGGAGTATGATTCAGGTTTCTAATAACATGGATCCATCCATAACCCCATTCTATTCAGAAAATATATATTTATACTGTGCCACTCCCACCCTCCCTATACATTTTACCTGAAACCCTTCCAACCTTCATGTCTTTTTATCCCCAAGCTATGTCAGTCACTCCAAACTCTGCTTCATTTGTTTGACATAAATAAAATATTAGATGGCCAAAGGTGCACAGCAAGACTGGGTTCTTATCAGTAGAATCTTGTGACATCATAAATGCCAGAAGCTAGGCATGAGTGGTCTATGGTGTAACAAGGTTTTCCAAGCTAGGAACTGGGGCTTGTTGTGCTTCATCTGGCCATTTGTTATTTTGCTATGGTGTATTGTTGATTATGTTACTAAAAATCAAGATGCCACTTTCTGTCAGTTTCAAGCATTGAAACTGACAGTTTCTTTTGCAGGGTCACATTACTGAGATCTGACTTGCGTGTGCTGTTGTACCATCAATCTGACATCAGAATAACAGTACCCTAATGTCAAAATGATGGTAAAACAAGGTTGTGATGTCACCATTTCCTGATAGTAAATATGAGCCATCATGCTTCTTACTGTTTCTGTGGTGTCTGCATTCAAAGTGTCTTTTTTTAACAGATTAGCGATAATCAAACCTTGATGCAGATAGTCAGTGGGTTTCTATCCTTTGTTAGTTCAAATTGTTTTGCTCTGTAGCAGTCCTGTTCTCAGCCCTATAGTATGATTCCCTCATGAAAACAGAACACCAGGACATGATTCATGTCTTTTATTTCTTGTAATAGACTCATTCCAGTTGCAAACAATCACCTAAACTGCTTTGGCTGTCTAGCAGTTAGTTGATCATCTGGTGGGATCTTATGCCATGTACAAGGATGCTAATTTTCAGTTTTTACTGAGAAGCCTAGTAAAATTCAAAAATGTGGACTGTCTACACACCAGTGAAAACAAATTATTTCAAGGAATTCATCATTTTTTTACCAGATCAATGACTCTACAGAACTTGTATTTTTCTATAAATTCTTTCTTATACTATTTTAATTTTGTGTTTTTTAATTTGCTGCATACTTAACCTTCATTTATTCTGAATATTTAAACACATACTAAATGTTTGGCAGTAAAATCCCAGTAAGAAATCAAAAATTAGACTAGCACTTACCAGTGCAATCCCAGAATTTCAGCTCTTGGAAACTGAATTTCATGCTTTGAAATGAGTAATCTATCCCTACAGTCTATAAGACAGGCTAAAGCATAGTACCTGTTTCCAATCTCCGGAATAATTCAAACTGCCATTCAAAATTCTCAAAGGCAGGTCACTCCCTATACTGTCCCACAGTCAGGCTTTCCAGTCCTCTAACTAGACAGCTCATCAACTTGTGACCCACTAGAAGTTACCTCCATTTTATTCAAGTTCTGCTCTACCTGCCCTCTCTCGCTACTTTTTACTGTCTTCTCCCCCACCCAGCTCTCCTGCCCCTCACCACCCTCCCCCAACATTTCTCCTCCTCACTTCCTTGCCAGACTCTACTGTCTCAGTGCTACTGTTGCAGAACCCTGCCACCCTGACAGCCTTGACCCCAGTCTCCTTAAACTCTTTGCTACTGATATTTCTGCCCTGTCTCACTTTCTGCTCTCTGCAGTCTGTGCTTTCTCACCGGTATGCTCTTTGGCGTCTGGTGTAGTGCCAAGGTTGTCTCCTTTCACAAAGGTGTCAAGCCTTCCTCACCTGTGAAGGTCTGTTCAATCTCCCTTACTGTAGCATTCACTAGGACTCAGGAAAAAGTGATGCTTTCCTAACTCTCCTCCTTCCTTGACACCTGTTCCTTTATCCTTCATCCTTCCAGTCTTGCCTTTCAAAGGCTCACTCCACTATTTCCTCTCTTATCTGGTTCACTAATTCTGCCCTGATGGTAATGGATCAGGGTCTGTTCACCACTGCTTTTTTTGTCAATCTTGTAAAAGTGTGAAGAACATTTCCACATCCAGTTCAACTTGACAAGTTTAGTAATGTTGGCTTCTCTGACCTCTTGGTCAGGAAGTTCCACTCTTATTTGTTAAATGAGTGCCAATCAGTAATTGTACATGTCTTACTCTGTCTCCCAGTAATGTAATTTGTTCTCAAAGCTCAATCCTGGGCCCCATCCTGTTCTCAGTTTTTCTCAGAGACCTTCTCAAGGCCTGTATATAGTATCTACCAACATATGTAAGCAGATTCTCAAGCAGTAAGTTTGAAACAGAGCTTCAGAGGTACTTTGTCAATGTCCAGTAGTGGTTTTAAGCTAAGCAACACACTCCAAATGCTAAAAATATGGTTCCTATGACATGACTCCAGACAGAAATTGGCCGGAATCCATACTACCCCAGTTACTAAGACTTTATATGGCTCACTACCTGGAGGAAATTACTTCCTTTAAATATCTTGCCTTTGGCTTGATTGACACCTTAATTTGTCCAGTCAAATGATGCCATCCATAAGAAACTCCTCCCCAAGCTTGGCACACTGTATAGTAACAAATAGGATATCCCTTTCCTTGCTCACCATGAGCTCATGCTCAAAATAATCTTCCCAGCATTTGACTACGGGTATGTGGCTTATGCTGCTGCCTCAACATCCAACCTGGTCAGAGTGGATCTCCTCTTACAGTCATTCTGTTGATTTGCCTTAAACTATCTGCATCAACCACTGTTCCCTATAAACTAACCTGTCTCTCTCTCATTGGCATGCAGGTGAATCTCCCACTGTGTTTCTCTAAATTCTGGTTCAGCTCCCTCCCTTGCTATCTATCTTCCCTCCTCACACATGTTTTTCTCTGTGCCTACTCCCTCCAAAACTATGACACATGGTCATTCCTTTTACACTACTTGAAGACCTCTGCCAGGCTAGCAGCTTTCCCATTTGACTTCCTCACTAACACAAGTTATATTGGATTAACCTGATTCTGAAATTCTGGAGCATATATTAATGCAGTTAGTTGCTATTTCCTACTGTATGTTCGCTTTGTTACAGGTTAATTTGAGTCTACAGACCAATTTGCCTGTGTTGTGTTGGTTTGCTTTCAGTGGTAATGTGCAGATCATCACAGATATGGATGTAATACCTGTTTTAAAGACCAGTAAGTCTCTACATGGTATAACTGAGGGGGATTAAAGGGTTCCTCTAGATTCATTAATGAAAAGTCTCTGACTTATAAGTAAGCAAATACATTTTGGACAGGCAGGGTATGTTGCTGTGTATTTTGCTGCTTCAGCATGTTAAAAGATTGAAGGACTCTCGCCTCATGCAAATTACTCACTGTCTGAATACCCTAACAACCCCAATAAAATAGGACTTGTTTCAGTGGTGGGTTATGGGTGGCTCAGTGACATGCTCATTACCTGCTCCAACAAGGTCATGAAACCTTGCTTCCCAAAGATTCCTATTGCAATTGTCTCAGTGTATATATTTTCAGAAGAACCTGTGTATCTGGCCTTGGCTTCCATTTTTGTATGTCCTTTCACGACATCAATATTCTCTCTTTGCCAGAGAAGGAATTCCCACCTTCATAGGATCTAAATCTCAGTTAATGAGTTCTCTTTTTTGGCCTATGGACTCACATGGAAGCCCAAATTATTTTCATTTTTTTGGAATTGTGTGACCCAGGACAATCCAAGTGAGATGCAACATACTATTTTCTGTGGAATCCTGCTTCTACCCATGTTTCAGTCCAGAAGAACTGAAGTGCACAAAGGTTCAGTGACTTGCTCATGGTCAATCAGTGACTCCTTGGATCTGATGTGATTTGAAGCTGAGTCTTCTAACTTCCAAGCCTGATCTGTAATTACTACACACACTTTTCTTGCAAGGCTGTGATTTTGGTGGTCAACTTTGTCAAAAAGAGCCAGTATTCTGTAACTACATTACAGTAACCCTGATATCATGATTGTCTAATAGGACAAGGTGCTCCTCTGACTATATCCTTAATTCCTATGGAGAGCACTGTAATATCAGAACTTCCATAGCTAATCCATTAATTTTCCTATTTTCTTTGAATCTCATTTCAACAGAGGTAAAGCCACTCTTTACTTCTTGATTAAGAGCTATTTTTTCCTCTGAAACAGGGATATTATGAGAGATGGAAACCAGCAACTTTTTGATACACATACTTCTCAAGGCCATTCTATTTCCACACCAGAGTTTTCCTGCTAGCTAGTACCTTGCATTGAATACAGTAACACTTTTGCATCTTCTTACCCTCCTGAGATACACACGCCATCAGGAATTTACCCAATTCTGTAACAGCAGTATATGTAAATTTATACAACATGTGTGTACTGATGATAGCAAGATAAAATGTATTATCTTGACCCAACATAGCAAAATAGCAAGATAAATTAAGCTGGTCAGGAAGCATGCTCAGAAATTTATCTTCCCATTTGAGGTGCCATGTATCTTTTGACTGATATTGATTTTCTTCCCTTATGCTGCACAGTTTACATTTTGTACTTTTTTTTCTTTTGTAACTTTTTACCATTTCTATCACAAACTACCTAAACACATGGGCCCATATATTCAAACTGTGCTAGGCTGTGTTGCAAGCTTGGGCGCAGCTCAACATGGCTGTGCAGGGGCGTGAACTAAGCGATATTCAAAGGAGCTGCACCATGGCTCAACAGCTTTGAATATCACACCCTGGCCACCTCCAGTGTGTATGGTGCAGTGGCACTGCACCAGCACAAGTGGCCAGAGTGGACCATGGAGATGCGCTAGCGCAAGTTCCATTGCGCCATGCACAGCACCCATGATATTCAAAAGTTGACATGCAAATGGGTCCATAATTTATGCAGGTGCACATGGGGCCATTTGCATGTCATTATGGCCTCATTTGCATGCAGGAGTGCCAATCCCCAACCCGCCTGCCGCCCCGCTGCCTGCCGACTGACAGCTCGGTGGGGCTGCACCATTAGTTCATGTGTGGACCAATGGGCATGCAGCCCTACTGAGCTGTCAGTCAGTGGGTGGTGGGGCAGCAGGTGGGTGGGGTGCTGCTGCCTGCTGGCTGACCAGGGGGAGCGATGGTGGAGCTCAATGGGTGGGTGGGGAGGGGTACCACTAGACCACCAGGCATATTGGATGGGGGTTTATATTACTACAGATGCCTGGGATCAGGCAGAGTGTAGTCCACTGGACCATCAGAGATATTGGACGGGGGGGTTTATGTTACTACAGATGCCCGCGATCGGGCAGAGTGTGGTCCACTGGGCCACCAGGGATATTGGATGGGGGGTTCTTTTATTAAAACAGATGCCCGCGATCAGACAGAGTGCAGTCCACTGGACCACCAGGGATATTGGACGGAGGGGTTCCTTTTATTAAAACAGATTCCCTCAATTGAGCAGAGTGCGGTCCACCGGATCACCAGGGATACTGGATGGGGGGGTTTCTTTTTTTAACACAGATGCCCACGATTGGGCAGAAAGCAGTCCACTGGACCACCAGGATATTGGATGGGGTTTTTCTTTTATTAAAACAGATGCCCACGATCAGTCAGAAAGCGGTCCACTGGACCACCAGGGATATTGGACTTTTTTTTTTATTAAAACAGATGCCCACAATCAGGCAGAAAGTGGTCCACTGGACCACCAGGGATATTGGATGACATCTTATTTTACAAATGCCCACGATCGGGCATGGGGGGGTGCCACCAGGTGCAGCTGGAACTCGGGTGGCCACCCACAGGTGGCAGCTGGCGTGTTGCACCCTGCAATGCGGCAGCTCACCTGTGGGTGGCCATCAATTGTTCCTTTTTTTTTGGCTTAACTTTGTGCTGGTGCAGGTAGGAGTTGCACATGCATGGCTCTGCATATCCCGGGCTGAATATTGGGCTGTGCAGGTTATGCATGGGCACGTCCCCCCCAACCTGTGCCTACATACATTACTGATGTGCTCCGGCACATCGGGATTTGTGCCGCACACTTTTCCCTTTTGAATATCGTGCCAGGGTGCATCAGTGGGTTGTGCATGGTGCAACACTGTTGCGCCATGCGCTGCCCTTTTGAATATCTGGGCCATGTTGCATAAATTGAATATGACATGGGCTGACTTAAGATATCATTCGTATCTTCATTTGAGTGTGTTAGTCTGTTGCCTTCTCACTGGTGGCTATGTGAGATATCAAAAGACTAATACCCTCTCATGAAGAAAAATGATGTCTTAAGTCAGTCCATGTTATATCCCCTATGTATCCCCTTTTCAGAGCTGTAGAAATAATACTTGGACTTCTAGTCATAACTTCAGTTCCTACTGGTGCATCAATCTGCAGTCCCACAAGGATACCAATTTTGGGACCTTTGTCTTGCAGAAACAATTACTAATATCAACTCTGGTCTTCTTTTCCTCTATGTATCATTTGTAGTCTGTAACAGTGTGGGTCTGTGGATGAATCAGTGTTGTTAGACTTAGTTACATACCTGTAATTATGCTTTTTATATTGTATTTATCCACAGATTCACACACCTCATTCCCATTTTCTGTAACTAATTCTTTTCTGTAGAGTTTGTCATCTCCCCACCCCAACAGCAGTTGGGGGAGGTCATGTATGAGACACAGGACAAGTGTACAAGTTGTTCTTTAAATGTATTAAAAGATTTCAAGGTGCAGCCCATGAACGTGATATGATACTGTGTGTCTGTGAGCACGTACCACTAGAAGAAACACAAGCACTTTTTTCCTATCTACCCCAGAGATTTACCATCGGTATAACATCAAACTAATGGAGGTACTTGTACGTATCATACTGTGGCTCAAATTACAGTGGCCAGCACTGCTGTGAGCACTGGACTACAATGGGAGACATCAGGACTCACTTGGAAAGGACAGCCTGAAGGTGTCTATTTATACAGAAACTCCAATTGTATGCAGTCAGCTCACTGGGGATTATAGCAGGAGGTCTCACTACTTGCACTGAAATAGCTCCATATAATTTGTTTAGCTCAGCTGTGATTGTCTCAGTGGTTCTCTTTCGAGTACATGCCATCATAGAAAAGTTGCACGTACTTAGAGGATAATGGCAAAGATGAGGTGGTGGTTTGCAGTACTATTGCTAATGGGGAAGAGCAAATATCTGGGCAAATATCACAGGGGCCACACTCTCTGTCCTAGGCCAAGATGTGGCCATTGGCATAGATAGATGTAGTCAGGGATGAGCAATAAATTTGCCCATTTTTGTTTTCTTAAATATTTGTTTCCATATACATTTTATCTTGTCTCCCTGGAAGCCCCCTTCTGACTGACCTACCCAATTCCATTACTGGCTCCTCCAGGACCTTACCTTCACCAGCATCCTCTGCCAAAGGACTGTGGTTGTGCCCAGCCACCAGTGCGAGGCCTGTGGAGGGTTACTCATCATCCTGATGCTTGGGGTGGTTTTCCTCCAGTTTTGTCCTTGTGCCCATGGATGTTCAATGGGCGCAATGTCCGAGCTCTTCTTCTACAGAGATGGCCCTGGCATCCTGCATGTGATATCCTTTCCCTACATGGCGGCATGCATGTGCTGGCACCCCATCACTGCTGGGTGTCAGGCAAGCAGCGCGCCACACTAACCCCCTTCCCCGAGGAAGGAGAGCTGTATAGAGATGCTCAGTCCTTCCTTTCCCCACCAGCTCAAAAGTAACCTGAACCCACTCCCTACCCTGGGTCATCAGTGTGACAGGAGGTAAGGTGCCCAGCACCTCAGCCCTCCATGCTGCTGGGCCGGCTTATTTTTGTTGTCAATATTTTAAATTAATTTAGTGTGTCTGAAGCCCTGATGTGGAGTGTTGTGGCAGAAAGGCTACATGCATTACTGCAGCACTGTGGTATATATGTTCAACAGAGTCAGTGTATTGGTGAAGAAAAGGTTGCAAACCTATTTTGTGCTGCAGTCTACAGCTGTTGAGAGATGCAAATGTAGAAAGGCTGAGGGCCAGCTAATTAGCAGTCCTAATGTCATTAAGTCCAAACAGCTGAACACATTGACAACAACAAAAATGCTAATTATGTGTTGCCCCTCAGTTGCTACAGCCATGTGCTGTTGCCCAGTTGTTGACAGGTCAGACTGAGAAGTAAAATAAACAGAAGCTCTGCAGTTGCAGTACTGGAACCCAGTATGTTCACAGGGTGGCAAACCTGTATGCAAAAAACAACAAACAAAAACATACCTGAAAGCTAACTATGAGGCTGCAAAGAAAAACAGATCATCCAACGGCAATCAATGTGAGCTAATGCAGATAATCTGCACAGCCAGATTTATTAAGTCCAGACTGCTACCAAACTTGCAAGGTCATACAATTTCTAATGTAGAAGTGTGCTGAGGTATATGCAAGTTACAGAGGACAGCCAATGATAGCCACCATATTGCTCTGATGCTTCATCCGCAAGAGCGTCATCAGATAGCAGGATGGAAATTAGATGGGTTCTACTTTATAGGCCACTAGGTCTATGACATCACCATAAAAATCACCATAGAAATGGACTCCCTCTAAAACAGCACTTTTCTTAAGGAGATCTGGTAAAGTGGTTATATAGGACCTCAGATCTGTAGCACTGCTATTATTCAAATGTAGCAAATTAAGTTACTCAAAATCCAGAATTAAGTAAACATAAATAGCCAAGTGCTCTATAAAAAGATGTGATACAGAAATGCCACTTATCATTAGGGCTCGGTCTAATGCATAACACATTACATGATTTTATAGAGCCGATTCACAAGGATTTTGTGGATAGCAGTTGTATTCCCCCGGCAGTATTATAATGATCACCATAAACACCTCATTTTGCCTAGCTTAGTGACAGATAAGGCATCTATAACTCTACAAATACCAATGAAATTATAAACTCATGATCCACTTGCCTAAAAAAATTATTACAACTTAAATGCCAATAATCAAAAGTAGCGTTTTCTACTTCAGTGGCCAGAAAAACTACTCACTGTCAGTATCTGGTTTTACAAATACCAGTAGTCAAATGCTATCCAACGTATGATAACAGGATACTGAGAATACTTGTCCACATCCATTTTATAGAAAATAATTTTTTAATTCTTCAAATATCCTTACTTGAACAGTAGTTGATAATCCAAACCTTCTATGCTTACAAAATATGTAGAGAGGTTCTTTTTTTTTTGAAGTGATAAGGTTAGTGGTGAGTCATTCTTTTGGATGATAGGGTGGAGAATATGTAAACAGATAAAAAGCATATACGTTTAACCTGCAGGCTGGCATCAATCAAATCTTATGATGTCAGTTTTGACACCCAACCCACTAAAAACGTAGTAGAATAAATAACATAGAGGTTTGTAGCTCAGTGTAAATGGAAGAGCTACAGAAATAATTCATTGATTGACTGCTGTCTAGTGGTTTAACTAGTAGTAGTAGTAGTAGCAACTTTATTTATAATGGCACCCTTCCCCGGAGGTTCAGGGTGTCTTACAATATAGTGCAGAAGTGAAACATACATATGTTATAAATATAGTATCATGAAATAATTATTAAAAAAAATTAAAATAAATTGAGTTTAGATAAAAATATTAACTGGGATGGTGAGCAACCCACAAGAAACTCAGCAGTCACCAACACCTTGTTTAAAAGGATAATAATAATAATCTTTATTTCTATAGCACAATTCAAAGAATATCAGAGCACTGTACAGAATGTAACAACAAAACACATTAAAAAGATAAAACCATAAAACACACTGCTATCCAGATTTCGCACCAATATCGTTAAACAATGTCAAATCCCCAAAAGCAAGATAAAACAGAGGGGTCTTTAAGGACTTCTTAAAGCTGTCCATGGTCTAGCAGTCTTGAATCAGAGGAGGTAGAGAGTTCCACAGGGTGGGGGCCGCATACATAAAAGTTTGCAACCCTGAAGTTTTCAGTCGTACCCTGGGAACCTCTAGCAACCCCTCATTGGCTGAGCAGAGTGGTCAGAGGGGGCAGTAAGGAATCAGGAGCTCTTGCAGGTAGCCCAGACCCTGTCTGTGTAGGGCCTTGTAGGTCAGTAACTGACCTTAAAGGTGATCCACCACTGCACAGACAGCCAGTGCAGTTCGTGTAGCACAGGTGTAATATGACTCGCATGAGAGACCCCCATCAACAACCTGGTCGCTGCATTCTACACTAGCTGCAAGTGGCAGATATCAACCCCTGGAAGCTCTAGGTAAAGCGAGTTGCAGTAGTCAAGGCGCGAGGTCACAAAGGCAAGGAGCAGTGTTGGAAGGTCACTAGATGGAACAAGATGCTTAACCCGGGCGATGTTTCTGAGATGATAAAAGGAGGACTTGACTATGGCCAACACCTGTGAATGCAGTGTCAGCCCATCATCAAGAATCACCCCCAGATTTCACATCCATTCAGAGGACAGCAGCTGGCTACCTCTGAGCAAAAAGCCCAGAGGGAAACCCTGCCACCGACCTCTCCATCCGGCAACCTGGATCTACCACTAACACCTCAGTCATATCGGAATTCAACTTCAACCAGCTGGCCTTCATCCAGACCTGGATTTCGGTGAGGCAACTTTAAAGACTGAGACCACACTGTCCTGGTCAGGCACAAAAGACAAGTAGAACTGGGTGTTATCTGCATAACAGTGAAACCTCAGTCCATACCATCTCACAATGTCTCCTAATGGCAGCATATACACCACGAACAACATTGGGGACAGCACAGAGCCCTGGGGAACCCCACATGGTAAAGAGAATGAGACCAAGGAATGCATCCTAGACACCACTCTCTGAGACCTGCCAGTGAGGAAACATTGAAACCATCTAAGTACCATCCCTGACAGACCACAGATATCTTTCAGGCACTCCAGCAATCTCCCATGGTCCACGGTGTCAAAGATGAAGAGAGATCAAGAAGAACCAGGATGGAGTGGCACTTCTGATCTCTTGCAATCAGGAGGTTGTTGAGCACCCCTACCAGAGCAGTCTTAGTACTATGCCTCTTCCGAAAACTGGATTGGAGAGGATCGTAGATGTCATGGATGGTCAATTGGTTGTCCAACTGCTGCATGACTGCTTTCTCAATCACTTTCCCTACAAAAAGAAGGTTAGAGATTGGCCTGTAGCTAGCAGGGCAGTCTGGGTCAAAAGAAGATTTTTTCAGGAGTGGTGTCACCACTGCCTCCTTCAGGGAGTTTGGAAACTCACCTGACTGTAAAGAGCACCAGACCATCTCTACAAGGACAGGGCCAATGGTATCAACACACCCCAGTATGAGGTACTGTGTGTAGGGCCTGGGTCCATACTACAGCAAGTCAGCCGCATACTCTGGACAATCTGCACAACATCCATGATCTCTGGCCAGTTGAAGTGTATCCAAGAAAACTGAGGGGTAGTAACCATGCACCAACCACTAGCAGCCCCCATAGAATGAGCTGATTGGATCTCTGTCCTGATGTTGGCCACCTTATCAGCAAAGAATGGAGCAAAATCATCACACTCATCCTGTGAAAATGCTTTTTGAACTTGAAGGCAGGTTGGATTGCACAACCTGTCTACAGTTCAAAAGAGCTGAGCCAGTTGATTCTGAGCTGCAGCAAACTCCCCAGACAGGAACTCTGGCTTCTTATGAGAGATTGCTGATTGATAGTCCTGATAATGTTCCTTCAATCTAAGGCAATCAGCATCCAGGCCAGATCTCCGCCAGCACCATTCTAGCCTTCGTCCAACTTATCTCAGCTCCTTCAAGGTCCCATCGAACCAAGGGGACCAAGGGTGAAGAGTCAGAGGATGAACTCAGACAGGAGCAATAGAATCCAGAGCTCCCACCACTGCCTTATTATAGGCTTGGACCAGAGTCTCTGGACCCTCGCTTGCACCCGGCAATCCTGATAGGTCTAATACTGCCAGAAGACCATCAGGGGTTACATCCCTCAAAGGGCAGTATCTGACCATCTCCAAAGGGGCAGGCCTATTGGGGAGAGCCTGGCAATTGAACCTTATAGTGTGATGGTCAGACCATCCAACTGGTTCCACCACCAAATTGAAGGTCTCCATCCCCAGGAGGAAAACCAGGTCGAGTGAGTGACCCTGATTATGGGTTGCAGAGGCAACTACCCGTGTGAAGCTCAACAAATTCTTAAGTTGGAGGAAGTCCTGACAAAATTTTGAGAGTTCGTCATCAACCCAGGCACTGAAGTCACCTAGCACCATCAACCTAGGTCACTCCAACACCATGTCAGCAACAAAGTCCGCGATCTCCTATAGGAACAATTTCTCACCCCTGGGTGGACGGTAGATGAGAATGATCCTACATCCCACATCTCTGTCTTCAGACCCCTCTTAAAGGCTTCCATGGAGGATCCTCTCTTAGGATCATTTGGAACTAATTCCAATTAACTGGGGCAGCCACCTTGAAGGCCCAGTTACCCGAGGTTTTGAACCTGGCCCTAGGCGCTGACAAGAACCCCATCTCAGTGGAGCAGACAGGGGCTGCAACATGTAGCCAGGGCACAACCTGTGTCTGGCCTTGTAGGTTAGCAAACCAACCTTAAAGGAGAGATACCACTTTACAGGTAGTCAAGGCAGTTCCTGCAACACTTGCGATAACATGACAGGTCCTTAGAAGGCCAGTCAGTAGCCTAGCTGCTGCATTTGGCACCAGCTGCAGGCACCTTAGAGTACCTCCATTGACCCATAGGTAAAGAGCATTGCGGTTGTGGAATCTAGCTGTCACAAACTCATGTACTAGAGTCCCCAGGTCTGCAGTGGGGATAATGGCTCTGATCTGGCAAATGTTCCTATCAGGGTAAAAACCACTGTGGACTACTGTTGACACTTGAGCCTCAGATGTTAGTTCCTTGTCCAGAATGACCCCCACATTTTTTCCAGAAGTCACTGCTGTTAAAAAGAGGCAAACATCAAAACCAGTTTAATAATATAATAAGTTAACATAACAGAGGCTCCAAATATCACTCAGTTGCTTCATGTTCTGTTTTCACACAGTGGAAAATTAAGCATAAATTCAATATCACAGATCTCCCATTTCACCACAGACCTGTCAAATTTCAGCAGTTTGTCAATATGCACTTTAAATCATTTCCTAACTAGCTGTTCAAAAGTATTTAATTTAAAACCTTCATGGTATCTCAGCATTTAATGATCAGTTACTGGCCTTCAATATTTCACCTTCTCTTGCCATCTCTGACATAAATATACACTCAGCATACACTTTACAGCTCTGTACCAGTTTAACAATCATCACTGGGGAATATCCAGGATTTGTGATCGGAAGGGGGAGGTGGAATTCCATTCCGAAAATCCCTGAATAAATAACTTTGCAAAAAAGAGGGGACCCTTAGGGAAGACAAGGAGAAGCAAGATCCTCACCCCACCCTCCACATATTTATTTATTTTATTCTACTTGCTCCTGTCAAGAAGGACATCATGTTTGGACTAAGATAAAGAAATCAAATGTACCTGCCCCAGCAAGAATGGGATAAAATAATTTGGGAAATTACTCTTTACAATCTGAAACCTCAATGGGTTCATGGCATTTGAGGATGAAGAATTAGAGTCTGTGTGACAGGGAGATCCTGCCACTCTTGAGGACCGACCTTTTCTTAAATCTGTTGCAACAGTTCTCCTACTTCTGAGCCTAATTTATCCTTTACAATTTCTAGTCCATAAGGTTGGCCACCTATGGGCACCCCTTCCCCTTTCTTGACTGTGCTATAGTGTCCGCTTTAATTTTCCTTCTCCCTCTCAGGTCCTTGTACAGGGAGATTATTGTGGTGACCTCCGAGCTGATATAAAACAACAGGCTGTGTTCCTTGTTGTTGAATTTAGTATGCAATAGCCTATGTCATAAAATACATTGATGTATGTGCCTTATGTGTATGAAACCTATAAATGGTGAAAATACCATGGCACTACGTGTTTTTGATAAAGATAAAAAGTTAATAGGGGATGGTATTATAAAAATTAAGTTACTGGACTAGAGATATCAGAAAACCCCCAATGTGTTATTTAAATGCATGTAAATTACAGAATTGTTTGAGAGGCAATTTGGCACCATACATTCCTGCCTTAAGCTGAACCAGCCTAAAATGTCATGGTGATTTGCATATACATTCTATGATGCTTTGCATAATAAGGGCATGTGTGATTTTGTGTGTCTTTGAAACTTGGCTTTATTGCCAATGCCCTTTGGGGTAACCCTTGCTTCAGTGCTTCTGCTCTAAGGTTCTTTGTCTTTAGCTTGTTTTTTTTTTTAATTTTATTTGGACGCACTAACAAGCAAGACCACCATAGGGGATAGTTCATTTCCACAGGAAAGTTAGATCAGTAGGTGCTGACTAAGTGCAGAGGAAGGAAATGCATAGTCAGTTGCTGCAAACTGATATATTGAAGAAGGGATATGCCATTGCTTAAGGTTATCCCCTGTGTTTTAAATAAACATCACACAGAAATTGTGTGTTGAACCTGAAGTTCTGTGTCTGGTGCTTCTGTTATCCCACAACCCCTCCACAGTCTGATCAACACTATATAAGTCAGGGGTTGTTAGGAGGGCTGGTGTATGACCCTTGGGAAGGTAAGTCAGACCCTAAGCAGTCCTAAGGAGATCATCAGGGGTCAGTTTTGGGTCTGCTGCTCTTCAACATCTACATCAGTGATATTGCTGAAGGTTTGAGGGGAAGGGTGTGCCTATTTGCTGATGATTCAAAAATATGCAATAGGGTGGACACCCCAGGGGGTAGAGGACACGTGGGAGGACTTAAAGACCCTTGAAAATTGTCTGGGATGTGGCAGCTGAAAGTTAATGCCAAGAAGTGTGTTGTGATGCACATGGATAGTAAGAACAGAAGAGCAGGGTACACCCTAGGTGGGGAAGAAATTAAAGTAACAGAACAGGAGAGGGATCTGGGGATCTTAGTCTCCACAAACCTTAAGGTAGGAATCCAATGTAGCAGGGCAGCAGGAAAAGCCAATGGAATGTTGGCATGTATAGGCAGGGGCATTACTAGCAGAAAGAGGGAGGAAATAATGCCCTTTACAAAGCCATGGTGCGGTGCACCTGGAGTATGGGGTTCAGTTCTGGAGGCCACATCTCTGCAAGGATATAGCTGCACTGGAGAGGATTCAGAGAAGGGCAACCAAGATGGTGCAGGGTATGCAGGGAAAGTCATATGAGCAGAGGTGTAAGGAGCTGGATCTGTACACACTGGAGACAAGGAGAGAAAGGGGAGACATGGTTGAAACTTTTAAATATGTTGAGGGGCTCAATAAAGTGGGGGAAAAGGGTTTACTTAAGAGGAAGGAGGGGGTCAAAACTAGAGGGCGCAGCCTCAGTCTGAAAGGAAAAAGATACAGGGGCAATGTGAGAGGGCATTTCTTCACAGAGAGGTTGGTGGAGCCCTGGAACAAACTACCAGATGGAGTGGTAGGGGCTAAATTGGTGGAAGAATTCAAGAGGGCATGGGACAAGCAGATGGGGCTGAGTGTCGGAGGGCAGGGGCTGGCAGGAAGGGGGAGGTGTAGGGGGGAAAAAGGGCAGACTAGATGGGCCGGCATGGTCCTTTTCTGCCATCAAGCTTCTGTGATTCTGTGTGATCAGTGTAGCAAAGGGGTGGGATGGTGGACTACTGGTTGTGTGAGGCCATGGGGTGGGTACTGCCCAGTCATGAATGGCCCAGCAAATCTCAATATCCATTGTGGGAACAGTTGCAGAGAAATGTGCAGCCCTTGAGCTGATTTTGCACTTTCTGTTACCATGGTTTCCTGAAAATGGAAATGTAGATTGCTAGATATCCTTGATTATGCCTGTTGATCCAGGGACTATATTGTATGTGTATATTGCATAGCACATTAGTACCTTGGGCTGTTTGGAAAAGTTGATATGCTGCCTACAACTGGTGCAGAACACTGTAACCAGAATTTCTACTGGATATAAAAAAAACTCTGAGCTTATCACTCTGCAAACTGTACTGGCTGCCAGACTGATGGTGCACCACTTTCAAGATTGCATTTTTAACATAAAAATCCCTGCCCTACTTAGACTATATCCAAGCTATAGTACTTAAAAGATCTCTTGATCTTATAAAGTCTGGGCAACCATCTCTGCTCCATCGAGGCTAATCTTCTGATCTCTCCTAGATCCTGATTAAGACAGCCTGAGGACGGGCCTTTTTGCATTGCAACTCCATCTATTTGGAATTCCTTGCCCACAGCTTTGTGGAGTTCTTCATTGGTGAAGGAATTTAATAAGGGTTAAAAATGTTATCTATTTAAACAAACTGTTGTCATCTGACTGGAGGCAACTTTATCCCGGGTCTTTTAGAACCCGTCAGGTAGGCTGATGTTTGCAGATCCCTTTCCTGTAAATTGAGGCTGCAAGCATCAACACCACCTGGCCCAAGTCCAGGTAGTCTGGCTAGGCCATATCCTAGGAAATTGGTAAAGAGGAGGACTGGTTAAGGTCAGGACAAATGGAGGAATGGCCTCTTTGACCTGCACCATTGAACCAGTGGACAGCACCCATCCACCATAGAGGACAAGTCCAGTAACATAGATTGTGTACCGTTCATTCATGGATTGGTGGGTAGATTAATGGCATGTAAGATTGATTATTGAAATTCTGATCAAGACTTTGCTTTTATGATTGGAGGAGGTGCTCCCAGGGTGTGAAGACTTTGCTGTTATGATTGGAGGAGAGGCTCCCAGGGTGTGAAGACTTTGCTTTTATGATTGGAGGAGAGGCTCCCAGTGTGTGACATTTGGTGGGTCTATTAAGCCATGAGTAGTCTCCTGGAAATTGTCTATGCGAAGGAGCTGTGGGATGGTGGACTGCTGGTCTAGTTTGGCTCTAGTGCAAGTATCACCTAATCCTGAGTGATATAGCAAATTTCTAAATTTTTTCTGGAAACTCTCACAGGGGAACATGCAACCCACACAAGTTTTGCTGGTGTAAGCTGGCCCAGTTGTGTGGAATCAATACGCAGATGTACCTACTAATAATTATAGGTAATCAAATCCTATATAAAACAGCTGGCCTGTTACTTGAACCAGTGGTTCTGTTTGTGTTCATGTGATTGGAGTACATTAACTTTCTGTCTGCAGGATAACGCATATGAGAAAAGGTTACAGTTTGAACGTGCATTCTTTGGAGAACAGGAGACAGAAGGAAATATGACAGAAACATTTAAGTTTTTATGTGGGTTAACAGGGTGGACATGGCAGAGCTGTTTACAAGGAAAGGGACTAAAGTCACTAGGGAGCACAACTACAAACTGACGGGGGGACCATTTAAAAAAGACATGAGAAAGATTTTCTTCACAGAGAGGGTGGTGGAGGGCTGGAAAAGCTGCTCCAATGAGGAGGTGAACACTGGGTGTGTGACAGGGTCAAGGTGGGATGGGATGGATGCAAAGAGACAATGGGTGGCTCAAGGAAACCTAGTTCAAAATAATGGGCTGGTGTTTTGCCAGTCCATCAGTAGAGTCACGACAGACCGGATTGACCTTGGGCCTTTTTCTGTCCTTAGCATTCTATGTTCTCTATGTGTCAGAGATCCTGCTTAGACAAAAACAGGTGATCTGCATTGTAAAAAGCAAAGTGATAGAATATATTTTGCAATTGCACTGCTAGACTAAGCAAAGTCGTGTCTTAAATAAGAAAGGAAAGCATGATGTTAGAAGCTACACCAGGCAAGAAATGTGGGTTTGCAAAGAGAGTTACACAATACAACTGAGCAATTGTCCTAAACTCTATGGTGATGAAAGTTTTAGGATGAGAAAAGAAGGAAGGAAGGAAGGAAGGAAGGAAGGAAGCTGAAAGTAAGAGAAAGCCGAAAAGTGAGATGGATAAGGGTTCAAAGCAAAATGGTAGTGCATAGTAATCATACTCTATGTAGTATTAACCATTATTAAGAAAGCTGCATTAGTACTTTAAAGGTACAGTGCATGCTGCAACTGTAAGAACTTGACTGCTGTATCACATATAAATGTAAGGTTTTTTTGAGTAATTAACTACACATACTGTAGGCTCTCAGCCTCAGTGATCACAGTGTTTGCCAAACTGAACAGAAGTGTCTATTAACTAACATAGCCAGTTGAGAAGGTGTTAGCAGTTCTAAGCTAAAGATGGAACTACATTTAATGTATTTACAGTGATAGCCCCCTGACAGTAACGTTACAAGTCTCTCTTGATCACTGCCTTAGCAAAGAGACTGGGAACTGTGTCTCTTAAGCCAAGAACAGTCCCCTTTATAGAATGTGCTAAATCTGAAGCTAGAAGACTGAAAAGCATGCCACTAGATTATTCCTGCAGCACAGAGGACAGACTGCTCAACTCATCAACTGGGTTTATATAAGCCTCAGCAGGACATGGCAGTCTGCATCAAAATCAAACAGAAACATTCTTATCTATGAAGTTTAAAGGGAAGCTAAAGTCAATATTTACAAAAATAAATGTTGTGCAGAGTGTTTTGGTTCATAGGTGTACACCTAGTAAGTCTTTTCTTTGTTTGCTGAAAGGAGTTTTTTACTAAATTTGTTTGCTAGTTTTATGGCCTCTGGGGATCGCCAAGTTAGCATTCTTTATGTCTCTTCTTGTTCCTGCAATGCCTACTGTCCTATGCCACAGTGATGCATCCAGGACCATTATATTCAACAATACCTGTTCTTTGTTAAATTTACAGCAGTATAGCTGTAATTTTAAGTAACGCTCCTTGTCCAGGGAGTTCTAAGGAAGGTTACATTAACAAATAGAAAATGCCTGAGAGATAATCAAATGGGCTGCTCTGTAAGGAAAAAGCTAAAATCTTCACTGATTGTAGCATTAGTGACCTTTGGTGATTTGCATGCTTTTTGAATGCAGTTTGACAAAACGAAAAGCTTTAAAAACAAAACATTCAGTTCTGTTGGCTCAACCTAGACACTTACCTAGAAAACAGAAAGTTTGGATTAAACAGTTATTTAGTTGAAGCCAGACTATCAGGCTCCTAACATGCATAGCTGCTGTTGCAGCAGTTATTACTGTCTGACTCAATGGTCCTGAATGCATCACTGTCACATGGGACAGGATGCTTTGTAGGAACAAGAAGAGCCACTAAAAATGCTAACATGTAATAATAGGCCATAAAATGGGCCATGGGCCATAAAACCAGCAAGCAGATTTAGAAAAAAACTCCTTTCAGCATACAGAGGGAAGGTCTTACTAGGAGCACACCTACAAATCAAAACACGCTACACAATATTTTTTGTTTTTTAAGTGTGGGGTTACTTTCAGGATGTGCTGTCCATTTGATGAGATGTCAAACCCTTGTCCCTTCTGGTACCATCCTGGTGGGTATTTTGATGGAAGTCAAAAAACCCATGGGCCATCTCACAAGATTAGGGGTTCTTTCTGGGGTTTCCTGTGCTAGCATAATGCTATTGAACACTGCAATTAATGGCAGAGTTCGGCAGTGCACATTAGCATAACTTGAGCACAGGAAACCTGCTGGTGCATGTGAGTTGTCCATGGGTATGGCTTTTTCTAGGAAATTACAATATGGTGACTACAGGCTCTCAAAACTATAATAAAAGGGGGCTGTCTGGTGGGTCAATGTGTGTAGCATGCTGCACCCCCATGCTGCCCACCTGGCTTTGAGAACCAGACGCTGGCAACAGAGCAGCCAGTGTTTGAGGAGTGCTGTCAGTGCAGAAGCAATGAGATTAAGGAGCCACTGATGTTTTTGGATAAACTTTAGGAAACATAATATTTAGACACAATTCAGCTTGTCTTTCATAAATCTCATATATATTTCTGTGCTCCATTATTTGTTATCTAAGAAATTCCTACAAAAGCCTGATCTGTATCCATTAGGGTCCATAAGCCTCGATAGCTTGTTCCCTACTTGAAATAATAATGTTCTGTTGTGGCATCACAGTCTGTTGCCATGGGAATAACTGTGATGTCACAAGCAGAGTATTATGACATCAGGTTGGGAAGGAGCAACAGGAGCTGATGAACTCTCAAGGAACAGCTCTACTGCTTTCATGCATATGACTTCAGTAATAAATAATAGGGACAAGAAATACAGAGCTAATCAGAAATACGAGCTCCTTTGTGTCCAAATATTATGTTTTTCAAAATTCTTCTTGAGACATCGGAAGCTCTTTACATGGTGGATGGAATTAACTGGTCTCCAGAGGTGGGTGATGAGGACCAGGTCTGGGGAAAAAGAGGACTGAAAAAACTATAGTAAATGTAAAACAATAATTTCTGCCTAAAAGCAATAATCAGGAATTTCAGAAGCAGCTGGTAAAAAGACTGTATTTGTGATTATACAAAAGAACCATACTGCATTTGATCCTCAGCAGTACAAAGCCTATGTATCTGCTAGACTCTTTGCTTTCCTATACCCCCACCCTCCAACCATATGAAACTTTTCTGTATCTGCATATAGTATTGTTATAAAATATCTGCCTTTATAATTATATTTAACCAATGGTTATCCATAGTTGTGTAACTAGAAAGTATTGGATCTGCCCTGTATCAATCCTGTATGCAAAAGAACCTGGCAACTCACCACACCACTAAGAACATAACTAAAGATCATCAAACACAGCCAGTGTCTGAATAATGTATTTCATATTACACAGCAAGTTTAAGAAGAGGATATTACATAGCAGTAGTGACCCACTACAGACTTGTCAACGTTTCCTGTCCTATGTGTTCTTTTTCAAGGCCTTGAAAGAGTGCACATGGGATATGCAACTTTGGTACATCTGTTGTGGGTCACTGCTACTGCTAAGTAGTGATGGGTGAAGTAGCCCCAATTTGCTCCACGGAGTGATTCGCAGAGGGCTCCGCAACGCGAAGAGTAGTACTTTGCGTTATTAATGAGTATAGCAAAGCCCACTGAAAACAATGACTTTGTGTTACTCTGCCTTCCTAAACCACTACTCCACCAATTCTTAAGGCATAGTACATTGAAAACAATCTACTTTGCCTTACTTCACCTTGTTTTTAAGCTCCAAAGACACATTTTGCAGTGTTTCATGGGATTTCAGGTCATATGGGCTCTAGATTGTTCTGCACAGCCTCAGTTTGGGGTAGTGTGTGTGTAGGAAGCTGTAGGAGACAATCTGCTCTGAGAGCTCTCTGCAATTCAAACATTCAAAAAGCTGTTAAAAAAGCCTTTTCAAGTCTTTTTTTTTTTTGCTGAAACTTAGTTCATCGATTATAGGAAACCCTCCTGTGTTCATATCGTTGAGCGTTTATTGTTTGTCTATGGATTTTGAATGTTAATGTACAACATTCAGTCTGTGTACTGAGAGACAGTGGAAGTGTGCTTTCGGGTAGGGGTGTATCTGTGGTGTAGGTTGGAGAAAAAGACAGTGCTTTCTGTTTTGGTGATATTTTTCTTGTATAACTGTGTTAATGTACACAGTAATATTTTCAATATTTCTTGCCATTTTTTTGCTGATTGTTGTGGTGCAGCAATACATAATTTTAGTTTGTTTAAAATATGTGGTTATAGTACTGAAGTTTTCATTTTGCATGCATTACTTATTGTGTGTGTGAGTATGTGTGCGACGCGTGTCATCAAATCAGATACCTTTTATTGTGCCACATAATAATTTCAGCAATGTAAAGCTGCTATCCTCTGCAGCTGTGAGATGTTTGTACTTCTTTGTGGTATCTTTACTGGTACTAGTACTAGTGACTGTTACTGCAGCAGTGCATTACACTGACCCGGCCCCGCAGCCCACCCCAACCGGTAAAGGTATTCTTTTCCAGATTTAAATTTGTGGTGGTGAGCACTGGTTAGGTGTTGTGCCTTTGTGTCTGCATCTCTTCAGTGCACAGTGCAATCGTAATCTGTCTGTGCATTTGCATCTCTTTAGGGCCCGATCTCCATCTGTAACTTAAGTCACAGTTGTTTCTTTGACTTCGCTTCAGAGTACTGGACAGGTGTGGTGCTTAATTCTGTATGAACATTGTAGTCATTAATATGCGTTTTTAAGTCAGGACCATCATCACGAGTCACTCGTGATACATATCACGTTCTTCATCATCACAGTCACAAATGCAGTCACAAATCACAATTCTCAATCATTCACATTATCATTCACATTACGAATCACAACATACATTTTTTTTCCAGTTACTTGGATGTATTGTAAGCCAGTTTTGTAGTATCTCTCCAGGCTTCACGACCCCACCACTGTACTCTTTTGATACGTGTTTTTAAGTCTGGGAGTTTTAAGCTACAGCTCATCAGGAAAGTACAGCCATAGGCAGTAGGTATTCACATTTCTTCATCATCACGGTCACAAATGCAGACACAAATCATGATTCACGATCACGTCACGAATCACAACATTAATTTTTTTTACTAGTTACTTGGATGTATTGTAAGCCTGTTTTGTAGTATGTCTCCATGCTTCACCACCCCACCGTTGTACTCATTAATGTTTGTTTTTAAGTCAGGCAAGGAGTTGGACAGTGTCTGCAGTACATACACAGACTGGAAAGAAAACTGAATGCATGCATGCGGTTTAGTACAGTTTACTTGCACTGCTCAAAATACAAAGTGTCACGCATACAGAAACAACAAAAAAGGGCATAATTACATACAAGGGTCAGGGATGGTGGAGGAATACATTTTATAACACAGCAAGGAAGGTGTGGGGGGCACATGGTGTGAGAAAAAAAAATGTGGGATCCCATGGTGATCCAGCAGCAGTTCCAGCATGGACATAATTTGCAACTGATGTCCCTCTATGTGATCTAGCCGCTGCTCCACAGCACTCACCCTCTCATTGTTATCCTCGACAGACTCCAGAGAACTGCCAAGTCAGCCTGTATTACACGCAGTTCTCTGAAGTCCACACATTCTACAGGCTGACCTGGTGGTGGTGGGGGGTGGGGGTGGGGGTGCTGGTGGAGCAGCAGGTGCTGCTGTGACCCTCCTCTTCTTAGGAATGCTGCAATGGACAGCTGCACCCTGTGCCACAGAATGGCCAGCAGGTGCAGGCATGGTCCGTTTTGTGGCAGCCTGCCACTCCAACTGCTGGTGATTGAGCATATGGGACAAATTAAATAAAAAAGAGTACAGAAAAGACAAAAAAATGTAGCTGTTAAAAAAGCTGTTGGGTCTAAATCAAAGTTTAAATCTCCTCCTCGCTGTGATCTCAAAGTATCAGCAGTCACAAAACACACTACTCTCTCTCCGTCTGCACAGGAGAAAGTAAAAGTATCTGCTCGTATGACTCACTTTCTTCCTGCCTAATTAAAGAACATGTGACTTACAGTACTACAAGCCTTGTGATGTGTGGGGGGTGAGGGCTGCCAAATCTGAAACACCAAGTGGATCACTTAGAATCATAATGAGGAACGCGAAGTCCATTAAAAACAATGACTTCGCCTTACTTCGCATTGCCATTCCGCCTTAATGCAAAGTGGTAATGACAAGACGGAGTGAGCACTTTGCATTGCCCACTCCATGTAGCGGACTGGCAACGTGAAGTGTCCACTTCGCGTTCACTTCGCCAGTGGAATTTAAATTCGCTGCATCTCTACTGCTAAGTTCCTCCTTTTTAACTTGATGACACCCTTGAAATAGGTGTTTCACCAAACTTAGGCTATGCTGGTGTGCACAATTCTAAATAAATAAACAGAATGTTTCAAATCATCTGTGCTTGATGACAGGTGCTTTTTCCTATTTGTTTGAGGCTCTTAGGCAGATTGTGTGCATACTGTGAGTAGTTTTGCTGCTGGGTGGGATAGCTCAGATATGAGCCTAGCCTAGCCTACCCAGTTGTAAAGTCCTACATTGATTGCACTGGACTGGACTGGGTAATAACGTGATTTGATAGTAGCACTGAAAGATTGATTGGTGTATTTCTTTTAACCTTGAGTTGCTGTTGCTGCTGCTGCTGCTGGTGCACTTTTGTGAAAGGACTGGTAAATTTGCTGTCTTCCTGATTTTAGGGCTTGTTTGAGTTGAGGTCTCCAGGTTTGCAGCTCAGTGCCCTAAACCACAGGGCTATACTGAACGCTATTTATGTCCTATAAAAAACATTTGCTCATTGATTTTATTTTAAAAGGATAGAACCATGGAGAAATATTAAATTACAAAGATGTCATAAAAACATTTGCTCATATAAATTCAGTACTTAGGAAAGTAAAATAAATAGTACAGAAAACAATATTTACACAATCACCCACTAATTCTGCCTTCTAGCAATATTCGGTGCCTCCAGGTTGATTTAACATTTCCCTTGTAACTCCAAGGTAATTTTCCTATGTTTTCATGTAAATTGCATTATTTCCTATGGCAGCTGAATTGCTGTGTTTTCCTGTGTAAGCAATGTAAGTCTATGGAAGAATTTCTCTGTAGATGGCTCTAAATCCCAGTAAAATACAGAAATGCCTGTATATCTGGGAACCTTGAGTATGTTCATGTAATACTTTCAAGATTTGTATTCATAGGCTTTGTTGAATGCCCCCACAAATGAAAATGCACATTTTAGAGTAAAAATGCATTTCCTTACATGGGGTAGTATTTCAAAGAGCCACATCTGTTTTTTTTTGTTTTTGTTTTTTTGCCATAACTATCAAAATGTGGCCTCGGAGATAGACCATGAAAAGCTGATCTAATGTCCAGTACAGAACTTCACAGCTAAATCCAAAAAAAACAGATGCAATTCCTGCTGTTACAACAGAACTTGCTGTAAATTGTAGGAAGTGTCACAAATGCATCCAAATATCTGTGAGTAAGGTGCGGACATCTGGACACATTTGTGTGGATGCAGGATGCAGCCAAAATGCAGACACAAGTGCTACATATAATCCCTTTTCTTTTTTTTGCAGTTAGTTTCTTTATCACCCCACAGAGATGCAGGTAGCCCCTTCCACCGACCCCCTAGCCCCATAATCTGGCATCCCAGGGATGTACCTTCATCCTGGCATTTCCCCCCATGATTTTCCCCCCGTGGTGGGAGTCAAGAGTGGGCGCCTCACTGCTGACAAATGGATCCAGTTCTGGGATAGGGCTTTGTAGCCATTGCAGAGCCTGTGAGGGTTTGGTTTCAGCCCCTGCTGTACCTGGCCATTTTCCTCTTTTTCTCCCTAGAGGAATGGCCAAGCAGTGCTGTCCAGACATGCCAAAGTATGCTACCATGCATGAGATGTCAATGGCTACTGTCCCTCCTTCCCTAGTTGTGATCCTGAGCTGCCTGCCTCCCAGCCTTTGCTAGAGGGCAGACAAGCAACGGAAACAGCAGCCCCTCCCCCCAAGGAGGAGAGTAGTTCTCCTTGATCCTCCACTCCCCGTCCAACCCCACACAACCCAAGTTCATTCCTGAACTCGGGTCACGTGTGTGGGAAAAGGTAAGGCGCTTCAGCCTTCTTCACCACTGGGCCAGCACAACCACTCATTTAAACACACCCATGATGTCTACAGTTAACCATATGAAGAGTTTCATTATAAAAATTTTTAGTTTTGAGTCTGCTTGGTTTTGCAAGTCCAAGGGTAATAGGATCTGAGTTTGTAGCATTGTACATCTGACATTTGTGACAACAAATTATTGCTTCAAAGATTATCATTTATTCGATTTCTTTGCACAAGATCGTTTCTACAGTGGTTACACCATCAGATATTCAAATCTCTGTGTGAATAAAGTCTTCTCATTCCACCACAGTAACATCAGTTAGTTGAATTTGCTGGAATACACAATACCAACCCCAAGTAATACCCTCTATATCAACGGAAGTCGAAACATAATTTGAGGTCCTAGATGTAAAACAAGTTTAAACTGCATTTCTTGACAAACGTTTATCTATTTAATTGCCTTCCAATGTAGTAATTTGAAATTTCTCAACAGTTTTACTGCAATAGTTGATGCTTACCAATCACACTGTGTAGCAGTTTATATATACAGTATACATATACATAAGATATACATCTTGGCACAACCGACTGACAAGTGGTTGATGCGCAGGACATGATATCTAATGACTTGTTTATGGTAATCATAAAAATATGTTTCAGTAATCATATGATCCTTTAAATCTGCCTTTAGGACGGTTAACTATGAAGCAGGAGGAGCTGACGTCCGTGCCAGGTCATTATGGCGTCTGGAACCCCTTCGGATAAGGTAACCCGACACTTTGGGTTTACAGCAATAAACACCTTCACAACATAGTGATTTGAACAGTTGGGAGCTTAAGCTCTTATGAGCCAAACATGAAACTATAAACTTTTAAGGCATGCTATAAAATGAAAACATGGTTCTAATAACACAGCAGTCTAACTTGAATTACCATCTTCTAGTTTTTTTGATATAAGGTTTATAGTGCAGTCCCAACCATTAACAATACTGTGCTTACGAGCTGAGAATGTTGCATGCTATGATGGACAGATTATTATAATGTAGGAGGTTGTCATAGGATCTAGTGGAACTAAGACTGAGCCAAGTAAGGTAAAGTAGAAACAGTGTTGCAATCCTCAGCTTCACTGTGGTGGCAGAAGGCATTTACTATGAATGATTCAGAGACTGATGACTTGTCAGTCTTCCAGAGAGGTCATCCTATGGATCCCAACTACTATGACTTCCTTTTTTACCTGATCTTTTTTTTAAGTTGGTACAGTCACCTGTGCAGATTCTGAAGTTGATTTCTAAACTCCTACCTTAGCTGCCAACTGATTGGCTTTCAGGCTAGTTTAGGGCCATTAAATCAGTCTAGATTTTCACTAGTCAGAGTGGAACACATGTACAAATAAGGCTACTTCCCACCTTTTTCTTAGGTGCCAAATGTTCACCTTCTCCATTTGTTCCTGATCCCCTGTTTCCCATCCAACTGTTCTTTGACTGCTTCATAGCCACTGACCTCTTTTATGGTCCTACACACTGTAGGCCAGCTTGTAACTCAGCCACAGGAAGTGCCATGGATTGATATGTCCTAGCTCTCCCTTCGAAGTATGAGAATATCATCTTAGTGATGCATACACACTCCACCAGCCCAGCATGCATAACCCCAAGGTTACTCATGAACCCTGGTCTCCTCCTAGATGAGTCTTGTCAGGTCACTAGACAGGTTACTTACTTGCCGGTTTGTTTGTTTTTGACTTTGTTTTTACCTCGCCATCCAGTGAGGTGGATGTATCCCCTTCTGGCCATATTGGGCATCATGGAGCTAGACAGAGTCAATTTACCACTTACTTACCCCAACTGGTAATCCCCTCCCTGTGGGGATGCAGGATGCAGCCAAAATGCAGACACAAGTGCTACATATAATCCCTTTTCTTTTTTTTGCAGTTAGTTTCTTTATCACCCCACAGAGATGCAGGTAGCCCCTTCCACCGACCCCCTAGCCCCATAATCTGGCATACAGCTGTCCCAGCAGAAGCATGCTGTACAGTATCCTTATCTCCCCTCTGCTCCACCTTCTGCACTGCTGACAGTACTCCTACAGGCAGTGGTGACAGAGCAAGGCAATGCAGCTCTCCCTCCCTGGAAGAGTGGAGCATCCTCTAGGATACCTGATCTTTCACCCCATGTCTGGCCCCCAACATCTCAGGCTCGTTCCTGAACCTGGGTCACCCACCTCAGGAGGAGCAGCAGCCCTGCTACTACACCGACAATCTGGCCATTTGTCAATTTTCGTTTGCATTTCTGACTTTGATGTCCTGCAACACTTAAATAGATGTCTGCAGAATGAAACAAAAAAAATCCTGCATTCCAATACTTTAAAATAATTTTCAGGAAGGTTTTGACATGCTCTTCTTTGACTGTTGGATGCATACAATGTGAGAACAGAAAAGGGGACAGAGTTACAAATAAGACAAAAGGGTTATCTTAAGTATATCCTGAAAATAGAGAGCAAAGCTGAATCAGTCTATTAACCATGAGTCATCTTCATCTCTCTCTCAGGACAGAAGTAATTATAGTTGCTGTAAATCTATGGGACAGGCTTTTCAAAAGGATGGACCCTGACACAAATGAGTGTTGCACCTGCACCTTGTCCACCTGAATGCATTCGAGCAGCCCTGCTTCTATTTAAAAAAACACATCCCTTTGTGTTAGAAAGTAATGATTTATGGTGCAAAAATGATGCACATGAGGTTTGCATCATTTATTTGCTGCAGCTGTGTCTTTCTTGTGTTGCGAGATGTGACCACTGTTAGACCATCTAACAAACTGTCTAACAGTTTGGACAGAGTTCCATTTTGAAAATAGCAGTGGCCCCATCTTTGACAAATCCTTTTGAAAATCCTGCCCTCTGTTTATTCTTCTGGAACTGCTGGCAATAACATTTAATGCAATAAAGAGCAGATAGAGCATAAATATTGACTGGTGTATTCTGCATTGGGGATATAAGGAAATAACTTATTAAATGCATGTTCAGAATAGTGCACAAGGAATCAGACTGTTTAAGATACTGAAGCCATGTGTTGCTTTATCTTCCTACTTAGCTGGAGTGGAAGTCACATAAGGTGGGGCCAGACTTTCCGTCTTCGACACATCACAACAGGACAGTACTTAGCCTTGATTCAAGACCAGGGACTAGTACTACTGAACCGAGAAAAAAGCAGACACCAAATCCACCGCTTTCTGTTTTAGAGCATCAAAGGTAATGCAACATGTCTAGGGTTCCATATTTCTGACATGGATTACGACTCGAGATCTTCACTACCTAGCGTGCTCTGTGTGCTACAAGAAAGCAGCATGTTCTCTTCCACATTGTTTCTTTTGATTCTTGATCATTCCATGTGTCTGTACCTGTGCAGAAGATCTATTACCTTGTCTGGTAACATTTTCTCTGTAATATGTACCATATAATCAGAAACCTATGGCATTCATTCTTACATTCACTCATTCTTACACACACAAAAGGAAAGTAAAAATGACTTTTAAAGGTGGTTGTATTTGTAATAAGGCAATTTAGATTGCTTTGCCTGTTTTTCTTATCTCTTGCACTGCTGCTGAGTTTCCATCATATTTTTGGACCTGCTGTCCCCGATCATTACCTCCTGAAGGTGCACTATGTTTATGTGCTTGCTCCTGGCACGTGTTCTGCCTATGTGTGCTATGATCTGCTGCTTTAACCTGGCACTGCACCTAGATGAGGCTATCCCAGTATGGAAACATACTGTATATAAAATGCATAGTAAAAATAAATGACATAAATGCAAAGAAGTGCAAGATAATGCATATGGGGCACAAAAACCCTGGTACAATATATCAGTTGGGGGTGAGGATATAGCATGCACAAAGCAGGAAGGGGATCTTGGGGTTATCATCTCTGATGACCTCAAGGCAGGGAAACAGTGTGACAAGACAGCAGGTAAAGCAAATAGGATGCTGGGATGCAAGGCAGGGCATCACCAGCAGGAAAAGGGAGGTCATAATTCCACTATACAAGACACTAGTGAGGCCCCACCTGGAGTACAGTGTACAGTTCTGGAGACCTTACCTACGTAAGGACAAACACAGGGTAGAGATGGTTCAGAGGAGGGCAACAAAGACGGTGCATGGATTTCATCACAAGTCCTACGAGGACAGGTTGAAGGAACTGAACACGTACTCCCTGGAGGAGAGGAGGGAGAGAGGGGATATGATAGAGACATACAAGTGTCTTACAGGGGGGAACAGGGTGCAGGAATACACTACTTTTAAGTGAAAAAGATGTTCCTGGACTAGAGGGCATGGGATGAAGTTGGAGGGAGGACGATTCAGAGGAAACGTGAGGAAGAATTTCTTCACAGAACGGGCGGTGGACAAGTGGAACACCCTGCCAGAGGAAGTGGTGGGGGCTGAAACAATCACGGGATTTAAGAATGCATGGGATAGATATAAAGGAATTCTGGAGGTCAGGGGTACGGGGCAACAGACTTCTAGGGAAGCATAAACTGAACTTACAAGCTCAAATGGGCAGACTGGATGGGCCATAGACCCTTATCTGACAACACTGTCTATGTATCTTTGTATGTATCTATGACATGCAAGTTAGGCCAGTAGAGGGCCAGGCTGGTTGTAAAAGTTTTTAATGAAAAGTTTAGAGTGCCATAAACTTGAATCCATTTGTTTTTCAACTGCATAACACTGTTATACTCTGATATAGTTTTAAAAATTCCTGATGATGAACAGAACAAACGTGCCTGAGGCCATTCCCTCCAGTCATGTTGTCTTTCTTTTTAATACCATACTATACTGCTGCCAAACTACCTTGATGAGCTGCTGGGCTTCACCATATGATACCAATTGAATCAATTCGACCAAAGATTCCTAAAATTGCTTGGGATTTGCATACATAGCTGTGGATCAGATCAAATGTTGCTCTCTGTTTACTACTTTTTCATGGGGTTGAAAGTAAAAAAAACAACAAAGGATGATATACTATTACAGTTACATAAGACTTGCTTTTATAAATATTTGAAATTCCTTGATTATTTTATTACAAATATACAGTATTGTCCATAGTTATCTTAGAGGAATAAAAGTATTTTCTTTTTTGTGAAAAACATGTCTCCACAAGACTTTAAAGACGACAGGAAATCATTTCTAACTAGTAGCTGTTTTTAATGTTCCCATTTACAGAAATGATATCCATAAGCTTAAATGATCCATATGTAACTGTACTCAAATAAAAAGTGATGAAAAAAATGTTTTTGTGCTTTGTTTTTATGGGAAGCATTCTGTTACAGTTCTCCTCGCAGAACCTGTAATCTGGAGTTTTAACTGTGTCACGGTTTGAGCAAAGAACTCTAAGCATGGTTCTGATAGGACAGTAGCCCATGTTTAGCATTCTGTACTCAAACCATGACATAGTAAAAATTCCAAATTGCTGGTTCCATGAAAAGAACACTGCAGAATGTTCTCCATAAAAAGAAAGCAAATTGAAATCATGGTTTTTCACATCAGGGTTATTTAAGGTACAATTAAATATGGCTCATTTTGAGGCAAGTCTGTCATTTTTCTTTCTTGGAACATAATTAGCTGCTGCCAATTAGCACATATTTCCTGTCCCCTTTAAAAAGCCCATGTGACTGATAGGAGATGCACATTGGTTTTAATGCTCATTATGTGTACTGAAGTTTATTTATTTTTTTATTTATTTATTCAGTCTTGGATTACAATACCTTTGAGCACAAGGCACTCATTTACAAAGGTTCTGCATCAGTGGGAGAAGTGAACAGACATACAGAGGCAGTAATACAAAGACTAGGTTTAAAAAACAGTAAAGTACATACTTTAATTATCTAGAATTAATAACTTCAGTAGTGGAGAAGAAAGGAGGGGGGGTTAATAAGAGAGAAGAAGAGGGGTAAGCAGTCAGAAGGCCTTGTCAGTAGAAGTAGAAAGAGTGGCGGATGCTGGTAGTATGAAGGTAGGAGAGGAGGTGGTGGAGGTGGGAGAGTGGGGGAGGGTAGGAGGATATAGCAAGGGTTGGAAAAGTAAAGCTTTACAGTGGAAAAGAGTGAACTGGAGTGTGCACAGGTGGTAATATCATTAGGTGAAGTAGTCGCAGGAACTATTTGTCGTAAGATGCTGATGGAGGCTGTGCTTGAAAGGACCTAATCTTTGTATGGATAAGATTTCATTGGGAAGTGCATTGAACCTGATTGGGGCTCTGTAAGTGAATGACCACTGCCCTTGAGATGTCCTGCACCTAGGAATCTTCAGAGATTGATGGGCTGACTTTCGAGTGTGCTGGGAACAGGAGTGAGGGCTAAGGAGGTTCGCAGTTCCAGGGGCCAAAAGGCCAAGAAGTGCTTTTTTAGCTAACAGGTATGTTTGGTACTGTATCCTTCCGCTTAGTTGAAGCCACCCAGATTGGGCGTATAGGTCACATGTGTGGGTAAGGCATGCATCACCGGTGAGGAATCTGCACGCCTTATTTAGTGCAGTAGATATTCTACAGAGTGAAGAAGTCATAATGGCACCATAGATGACCGAGCCATAGTCAACAGTAGGTAAGACAGAGCTGATAATTGCAGTTTTGAGGGCTTCGGGTCAAGCAGTGTTTATGTCTGTAGAGCAGACCAGCCTTGATGTTGACAGCCCGGGCAACATTGTCGATGTGCTGAGCATAAGAAAGTGAGCTGTCCAGAGTTACTCCCAGATACTTAAAGTGTAGGATTTGTTCCAGAGGTACTCCCATGCAGTTTGGGATTGTAAGTGGTTGAGATTTGTGCTTGCTACAAGTGCCACTGAACAGTACAACTTAAGTTTTTTTGTAGTTCAGGATCAATTTGTGAGCGTTGAACCAGTCCTCAGCTTCTACAAAACTATGCTGTAGTTGACATTTCAGTTGCTGTGGGTCAGAGTTACTAATAAAGATGACAGCATCATCCGCATGCAGTAGCATCTGTTGGTGGCAGGCCTGCAGTAGGTTGTTCAGGAAGATGCTGAAAAGTAAAGGCCCTAAAATAGAGCCGTAACTTGACGTTTACATTCAGGATTTGCTAGAATATCATAGTCATGGATTTGCCATCTTAAGTGAAAGTGAAGAATAGCTCCATAAAGATCCATTCTTATGCTTCCCTAAATAGTGATGATACTTCAAAATTAAATAATTTATTTTATTATCGCTACAGGAAAAGCTGGATTCTGGTCCCAAGCGTGACATAGAGGGGATGGGGCCTGCTGAAATTAAGTATGGTGATTCAATCTGTTTCGTCCAGCATGTCAACAGTGGCCTGTGGTTGACCTACCAGGCTCCTGATGCTAAATCAGCACGTCTTGGACCCTTGAAAAGAAAAGTAAGTGAATTGCAAAACCTGTTTGGGGGAATCCAACAGTTTTATCATGGGCTACTTTAATTACTGTGGTTTTAAGTCACATAGAAGTATAACCCCAAGTATGGCACACTGATGGGTTTACAGATGAAATAATAATTCACTAAAAAGTCATAACTAGGTTAAAGATTAAACCAAATATTATTAAAATGAGATTGCTGTATTTACATTTTCTATAAATGTATTACGTTTGCCATGTAAGTTATCTAAAAATGGTTGCAATGTAGTGACAATACTGAACAGAACTAATCATCTGTCTCTCTGGAGTGGTTTCCGCTGCAGATGAGCATAATACCTAGTTTAAATAGTTTCATGGGCTTTGAAACGAGTATGACCACGTAGCATGAACATTTCCCTTTAGGTTAGTCGTGGTGTAAATAATGACCATGTAATCTACTGTATGTTGCAATTTATGTTGTAATAAATGGTCATTACAGTCTTACTTCATTTCAACAAACCCATGTAACTACAGGTCAGATTGTTTACAATAGATACTACAGACATATTTTTGAAGACGCAGAGGGCCCCATTAAAACAATAAACTGGAGCATAAGAAATGGGGTCACTGAATATTTCCCCATTTGATAAATGTATTAGAGGGTCACTGCATACGACCCCAGTAGATAAAAATATTTGTGCGGTTGGTTTGATGACTTTCTCAAATGTTAATGGAATATTATTCATATCTTCAAACATACACTGGTGTGCCGTTACGTTATATTTTATTCCATATAGGCTATATTGCATCAAGAAGGACATATGGATGATGGTTTAACACTACAGCGCTGCCAGCATGAAGAATCCCAAGCTGCTCGCATTATTCGCAACACGACAAGACTTTTCAGACAATTTATTAAGTATGTTGACTTGTATTCTGTTTTGCAGCTAGTCAGCTACTCTTGTAACAATGTCAGTACTGAGCTTTGTCTATAATGGTCTCTAACTGTAGGTAGGATACCCCAGTTCAGTTTTTTAAAAATATTTTTTTTTTATTTCCAGTTTTATCAACTTAGCATTCATTTTCTTTTATTTGCATGGAATTTTAAATAATGTACCCTCGTAACAGTAAAGTAGTACTACATAGAAACAAGGGGCCCCTATACATCTAATACAGTGCCTGCCAGTAAAGGGAAGTACTAGGCAGCACAGTTACGAGCCATGTACCCGGCAGGCCCTGGGAAAACATGAGGGGCTGGGATTCAGTATCCATGTCCTGCCCAGTGTGCAGGCGTGTAGGTCTCTGCTGGGAAGGGGCCTGCCAGAGGGACAAACACAGGACTTTCAATCAGAGGCCCAGCCCTATACTGGAGGAGATACTCTGTTCAGGAACATACCTCTCAACTGTCCCTGATTTTCAGGGATGTCCCTGATTTTGACTCAAAATTTTCCTCTGTCCCTTGTAAAATGTGTGTTTTTGTGACAGAACAGTGGGAACTGAAAGTACAAAATAATGTCAAAGGGAGGGTACCTAGGGATTGGCGAGAGGCACATGTGGTACCAATCCTTAAAGGGGGGTCGAGGGAAGTACTAGGTAACTATAGACCCATCAGTTTGACCTCGGTGGTGGGAAAATTAATGGAGAGTATACTAAAGGAATGATTGGGGTGTACTTGGAGGAGGTGGAGGTCTGGATAGTCGGCAACATGGGTTTGTGCCAGGTAGATCATGTCAAACCAACCTTGTGGAGTTCTATGAATGGGTAACATCAGAACTGGACAGGGGTAGCCTGTGGATGTATTATTCTTGGACTTCAGCAGGCGTTGACTCTGTCCCCACAATGGTCTGGTGGAGAAACTGATGGGGTTAGGAGTAGGCCTTTGATGGTCAGATGGATTGAAAACTGGCTAGCTGGACGCACTCAGAGAGTAGTGGTCTGTGGGGAGCTCTCGAACCCTAGAGAGGTTGGTAGTGGGGTACTGCAGGGCTCGGTCCTGGGTCCGATCCTGTTTAATGCATACATATCGGACATCAGGGAGGGTATAGGGTGTGAAATGAGTCTCTTCGATGACTCCAAGATGGGAGCAGTAGTTGAGGGAGAAGAGGGGAGGTTGGCCCTGCAAGGGGACCTGGACACCCTGGAAAGCTGGGCTCACACATGGAAATTAAATTTCAATATCACCAAGTGCAAGGTGTTGCATCTTGGTCGGGAAACCCTAAACACAGGTACACCCTGGGAGGGGAGGCGCTGGAGGCCTCAATAGGGGAAAAAGACCTAGGGGTCATGGTGGATGCATGTATGAATAACTCTGAGCAGTGCAGGAGAGTGGCTAGCAAGGCAAACAGGATGTTGGGATGCATCGTAAGGGGGATCACCTCTAGGAGCAAGGAAGTGATTCTGCCGCTGTACAATGGACTGGTTAGACCACACCTTGAGTACTGTGTACAGTACTGGAGACCACACTTGAAGAGGGACATATAGCTCCTGGAGAGGGTACAGAGGAGGGCAACAAAGATGATACGAGGGCTAGGGGATTTGACATATGAGGACAGACTTAAGGAGCTCTGCCTGTTTTCATTGGAGGAGAGGAGAGACAGGGGGGACATGATTGAGGTCTTCAAGTACCTCAAAGGAATAAATAGGGTAAACATGGAGGGGATCTTTAGACTAAAGCAGGGAGGTATCACCAGAGGGCATGGTTTGAAGTTGGAGGGTGGAAGGGTGAGGGGGGAAAAGAGGAGGAGGTTTTTCACTGAGAGGGTGGTGGACTCTTGGAATGCACTGCCTGGTGAGCTGGTTCAGAGATCCACAGTGGAGGGCTTCAAGAGAGGGTGGGACAGACACAGAAAGTGGATGTATCAGATGATGGCCTGTCCCAGGGGGGTGGGGATGGATGATACGGGTTTCTGGAGCACAAGGGATGGGAGGGTCTCGGCACCCAACTAAGGATCTAAGGTTCGAGCAGACTCGATAGACCGTAAGGCCTAATCTGCTGGCAAATAGTATGTTAGTATGTTAGTATTAAAGTTACAGACTTGTTCTTCTTCAGAAAATGCGTCTTACACTAATCTACTTATTCCATCAGCTTTCTGAGTGAATAGTATACATTTTTTAGATGTGTCCCTGATTTTGGGTTTTTGTCCCTGATTTTTTTAAGCATTGTCCCTGATTTACAAGTAAAGAGGTTGAGAGGTATGTTCAGGAAGAGCAGGGGATCAAGGTATATGACAGTCTGTATAAGGACTGCCAAACACCCACTGGCATGGTTGTCATTTAACTGAAGAGAGAAATGGTGCAGACAACTGCCCTCTTCACTTTAACTCCCTGTAGCACTGAGGGGGGCCAGTGCCCATATCAGTAGGCTTGATCAGGGCCTCAGAACCCCAATAAAATGGTGTGCACAATGGTTACAGCAGCCCTTCAGCAGGTGTAACCTAAGCATCTCCCAACCATACAGTGGACTGACAGCATGCAGATTACTTTCTGCATGCCATGCTCTGCTGGTCCAGCCTCTAGCCTGCCCTAAATCCTGACTGACAGTGCACCATCACATGACCATATGCGGTCAGTGCTTGGGATGGCAGTGCAGCAGGGGGAGGGCTATTAGTGCATCTAGAGGTGTCCTGTGTATCCTGGGATGCTTAAACATCGGCCCTATGTACTGCACTTTGTGACACATAGGACAGTTTACTTAGTGCATGCAGCCCATGAAATGTAGCTGATTCTGTGTTGCGGGCCTCGGTTACATTAGTACTATCACCATCAATATTTCACACAGAAATGGTACATTCCATGTTTGCTATTCATCAGGCTTATAGCATTTACATTAGTGCTTTAACTGAAAAGGCTGACTGCATGAAGTTGGCTAATATACTGTACCTTAAGATACATGAGACAGGAGCTTCTCTGAGTGCTACATTCTTATTTGAAGTCAGCTAAAGACTGGGTTTTTGTAGTGACTGTACCTGTACTGTGGAACTCTATGCTGGTTGGCACTTGCCTTTTTATTAGCGCTGGACTTTTGAAATTTAAGTTAAAAAAGCATCTACTAAGCCAGGCCATTTTAACTCTTGCATAAATATGAACCTGCTCTTGTGATATGATCATTTACTTATGTTTTAGGGATTTTAATCAAATTATTATTTTAAACATTAGTAACTTTGCACTAGACACATTGAAACATAGAATGTGACAGCAGATAAGGACTGCCGGGCCCATCTAGTCTGCCCATTTTTCCTACCCATTATTTAAGCCACATTCCCTACCTGCCCTGTGGCGTCCCCTTCCTTCCCTATTGTTAGTGCTCCTTAATGTTTGTCCCATGCATTTTTGAATTCTCCCACCATTTTTATCCCCACTACCTCTACCAGGAGGCTTTTCCATGCATTCCATTCCATCCAGACTTTATGTTGTTATCACTCTTGGTCTGTACACAGTATCTTTGCCTCCTGTAATGAATGAATTTTGTCACTCTGAGCTCTGAAGGAGTGTGGTAGCACCCATGTAGAGCACTGATTATTGAGCACTGCACTTTTGAGTGACTCAACAATAGCACTCTACATGACAGCGAGTGGTGCACTACGTTGCTGGATCCTGTATAGCGAGTATAGCAAGGAGCTATACTCACTACTACAGGATATTGGATCCTGTGTGGCCAGTTCCCACCGAGCTGCTCACATAGCGTAGTGGTGTACACCACCACTTGCGATACAAGCAGACCTGGGTTCAGGTCTGGCTACAGGCTGAATCACTTTTTTTTTTTAAACTAATAACTTGCCTCGTGGTCCGCATCCCCCTTGAAGTTGGTTATTTTAGTTCAGGGGGGTGGGGGCATTGCCCCCCACATAAAAAAAAATGTTTGTTGTGTGCTCTTTTAAAGTATTATAGTGACTGTTGCTGTTTGAGATGATCGGTACAATTTCCATCACCCTTCTGACAATGGGCTCTTATGTGTTCACTTTATGTGATAGGTGGTCTTTCAGACTCACCTTTATCACATAAAACCAAGGAGTGTTTTATGAAATATTATATATCCCTAGGAAGCTCTTAGCCAATGAGAGCATGATCTTTAATATCTTTTATTTCTGATACAGATGTGCACTGAACTGCCACCATGGCAATAGACTTCTCCCGCTGCTGCCCCTCCCCCCACTATCTAAGCATCAGTGCTGCTGATCAGTGAGTGTCTGGCACTGAAATCCCATTTTACAGCATACACCATGATTTAGACACAATTAAAATGTTAAAATCTAGAGTTTTAAAACAGTTTTTTTTCTGGCCCTCTCACTCCAGTGCCCAGCTCATCCCAAACGGCACATGCAACTCTTTCAGCATTAGACTAAAGGACCAAAGCAAGTACAAAGATAACCTTGGGAGGAACACAGGCAATGCAGTTTTTCTATTTCACGTCCCCCTGCAAATCACATAGTAAATATTCAATTTTTCCAGTTTGGCTTCCTAGTAATTCATGGTGGCCTCTGTTCAGCAATGTGCTAAGCCCATTATGCACCATGTAAGTGGGTCACAGAGGGCCGTTTGTGCGACTTTATTTTATTTTTATTTATCAAGTCTAGGATTACAAATACCTTTGAGCCATGGCTCTTTTACAAAGGTTCCACATCAGAGAAATACAAATTATGGGGAACATCAAGACAGGCATTACAACAATGTGGACATTGCAAACAGAGTACAGATTAATACAGTTCAAGGGTAGCATTGTAACAAGGCAGCCAGCATTTGTCAGAGAAAACAGACAACAGATAAGAAGTGCCAGAGTCATAGGGAGAGGGAAGAGGTTGGGGGGAGAAGGAATGAAGGAAGGGTGGCGAGAGGGTGAAAAGTGCAGCATTGGGTATACCAAGATGTGAGGGTAGAATCCAGTGAGGAGGGTGGGCACACATTATGCCTAAGCTGGGTGCACAGCAGAGCACATAGCGTACATAAGTATGAAATGCCTACTCCTCTGGGACACTGTGCACAGAGGCATGTTGTAGGGTTTCACATACATCAATGCAGATGTATCTTCCAGTGTATTCCAAAAAGGCAAATGCAGAGGCCGCAGCACACTTAAACAAGACAGACCCCTGCCATAAACTCAGATCCACAACCTCACATGCCGTCAGTCCATAGGAACATACACAAATGTGCTGGCTGTAACCAGCCTCCCCCCCCCCCCGAGATGCACACATACCAGCTAAGTCAAATGCAGGAGGTCCTGGACCTGTAATGGATGTCACCTGTGCACCAGTGTCAAGGCTGTCAGCCCCAGAGGACATGGCTGTTGGGCCCAACATGCACGGTAACCAAGGCAGACACCCTGTACCACGTGGCACACATCCGCCATGATACATGCCATGTTCCACTGGTACCCTGTGCTATGATCTTCCATGCTGTCACTCAGCACGCCTACACTATGTTCCCATATATCCCCCCCCCCACACTTGAACGGAGCATCCATAAACGTTAATGCCCAAGTGCTCTAGCTACACCCACAGAGAAAGCAGACAACACAGTAGACTTCCAAACAATGCAGTCTTTATAAATACCCTGAATGCACTAAGAGATTTTACCTTAGCTGCATCTGTTCCTAAAGTGTGGGATTATTTGCAGGGAAAACTTAAGATAATTACCCTTCCTTCTCTTGTTCGATTTAGAGCCTCATTAGATAGTTTGATATACAATCATTGTGATTGTTATGGGTCATTGATATGTGATTTGATCCTAACTACTTTGTATGCAATGCAGTTTTATTAATTATATGGAACAAAATATGTTATGTCTTGATCATGTGCGTATGTAATTGTGTTTTGTGTTTTGTATTTCTTAATGTTTTTTTTATATTGAACGCAGCTGTGAATGAGAGATTTCTCTCAGTTTGCCTTCAATAAATGATGATGATATTGAGTAAAACATGGAAGCATTTATTTTATTGGACTCAGTACTTCCATGTTAATAACGTAATTCCGCTGCATTCGTGGTAAGCAACACTGTACATTAAAAGTGAATCCTGCAGTATTGTTTTGCAACTTTTTTCCTGTAAAAATGAAACTGAGCTTTAAGGTTAAACAATGCTATGTTTCAAAAAATATCTTGTTAAGAACTAAATGTTTCTGTTATGCATGTTGTGCTTGGTGTGTGGATAATCACAATAAAATTTCGAATTTTAAAAATAAAAAATATCTTGTTAACATTTTAGGGGCCTTGATTCTTTAACTGGAAAAAACAGAACAGCAGCACCCATCGCCTTGCCTATTGAGGAGACTGCACAAACTCTGCAGGACCTGATTACCTATTTTAGGCCTCCTGAGGAAGATTTGGAACATGAGGAAAAACAAAACAAACTCCGTTCACTCAAAAACAGACAAAACTTGTTCAAGGAAGAGGTGAGGAAAACTTGTTTCATTAAAATGTATGTTTTAGTCTGGCCTCCACCCAGTGACCTTGGCAGGGGAGCATTGTGCTACTCTGCAGGAGATCTGGGCTCATGACTTGCATCTGGCTCCCTCCACTGAAGTGGAGGAGTTGTGAGGTTAATACAGAGGCAAGGCTCTTAGACTCATGGGGCTGGGCTTCACCCCACACTCCGCTATTTAAGTGCCTCCACTGGCAGGTAAGTCTTGGCATCGTGGCTGTCTGCACAACACCAGTCTTTCTCCATGGGCCAGGCATCAGCATGAAGGTAATCAATGACTGGGGAGCTGGAAGGGTTTTAATTAAAGAAAGAAATATCCTGCTATAGATTTTTATTTTTATTTATTTTAGTCTTTGGTAACTGGGTAAGGCCCATTAGGCACAAGACCTGTGAGCACTGGGTGGTTAAGTGACTTGCTTAGAGTCACACAGTATGCAAGTGGAGGTTGTGAGAATCAAACTCAGGTCTGGTCTGCTGGATGTATCAACTTGTTCACACCTCGTTCCTCTAACCTCTAGGCTATACTGCCAGCCCTGATGCCAGATGTCAAGCACAAGTGCCCAGGTCTATGACCCTGATGTCTTTGTCTTGCTCCCCCTCCTTTGCCATCAGAACATTCTTGTGTACTGGCCTTGCTCAGGATGGGATCCACCCTACGGAGTGTCTTACAGAGTCTGTTACTTGAGTGATTATCTGGATGCAGTGTTGGGTAAGTTACTTTTTCTATTACTTTCTATTTCTTTTGGAAACGTGATCCAGGACGTTCTGTGCAGTCACTAGCAAGGTTGGAGAAGTACTAGAAAAAGTAATACACCAGACAGTTACAGTTATGTATTTCTGTTTATACAAAAATAATAAATAACTGTAACAGATGACATTTATTTAAAAGTAAAAGGTTAGTTACTAGTTACTTTCAAATAAACATAACCAGTTACAGTTACTTATTACTTTTGTATAAAAAGACATAAGTAATTGTAATTGTAACTGTAAGGCATATTACTTTTTCCAATACTTCTCCATCCTTGCTAGTGACTACACAAAGCTTTCTGGAACAAGTTTCCAAAAGTAATAGAAAGTAATAGAAAAAGTAAATTACCCAACACTGTCTGGATGAAACTCTGCCAAGCAGCACTGCAGCTTGGGGACCCCAAAACAGCAAAGAATGACCCACTCAAGGCAACTGAATATCACATTTTAATAATGACAATGCAGCTAAATAAAAACTGCAGAAACAGCCTTACAGACTTATGAGTACCAGACAGACAGCCCTGATGTTTCATGCATCACTAACTATTCCTCATGGGTGGAGGAAATGGTAGTAGTGCACGAAATATTGAGGGCTGTCTTGCTAGTGCTTATAAGTCTGAAAGGCAATTTCTACAATTTTGATGAATCTCCACTATTAATACTAAAAATGTGATATTCTGATTCTGCTGTTCTTTGCTGTATTAGAACTATTAATGGGTGTATCTCATGTGGCGGTAACAGCTTGTTGCATGCAGTCACTCCCATTGTGTCTGTAGCTTGAAGAACCAAACTGAGGTAGAAGAGGTGTATCCAGTGCTCTACGGGGAAATTTTTCAGATTTAAAATGTTTCCATTTAACAGAAACAAAAATAAACTTAAGCATTCTGTCCCAAAAGTTCTAGTTACCAAACAAAATGTCAGCCTGTGCTCTTATTTTATAATGTATTGTATTTCCTTATTCAAATATTATACAGCAGAGTATTATCTATGTACCACATGATAAAGCAAACACAGGTTGAGATGTGTAAGGCTAAATGAAGCAACCAAAACCCAGAAAAGCCCCCCACACTCAACCCTTATGGCTAGGCAGTTGCAAAAAACAAGAGGCTAAAAAGGCTCAAATAAGATGGACAATTTATTCAACATCCATACTTACTATACAAAGATATGTGCTCAGTAATGATATGGTGCCACCCCTACAGTCCATTCCAACACACCCAACTGTATGTTCCCTATTTCTGGAGTAGAGCTTCTGCTGTTCCACTGTTCGCTATGTGAAATCATCCATCATTAGATGCTATCAAGATCAAAGAGAGAAATTTTAGCCCCCAGTACTCGGAGCACTATGTAGGGGAGTAGGACTTCCAGAAGTTGGGAAATGCCTCCACCACACATGAATTGCATCCCACAGCATGAATCCCCCACCCCACACCACCCTCTGACTACTGAACCAATGGGCAAGGCCATCATACTCAGTCTCATTCCACTGCCTAAGCTGCATGGGTGGTCAGTTTGGTAGACAGGCAGGGGGCAGGGCCATGCTAGACTGCATACCCACAGCCAGTTATTCCTGACTCTGGATGCTAGGGGGGGTGCAGAGGTTACATGGAGAACCCTTAATGTAACTTTTTGTAACTTCTACTCATTTGCCTTGATGTCCGCTGGAATGGTCCACAGTGGCCCTTAGCCCTCTGCCATAGCATAGAAGGTTGGAAAGGACAGTGATACCCCTTTTTTATTTTAAATAATGATTGCTGCCTCAAAAGGGAGTATGGCAGTCCAAGCCTAAGCATGATATTTTCCCTGCATCATCTTCCCTTACTGCAGTTTGCACCTGTCCTGAGGTCATACTCTTCGGCATGTCACATCAGAATAATTGTGATGTTACAAGCAGAGCTTTGTGCCTTCAGGGTAAGGATGAGCCGATCCCAAATTTGTGTCCGGTGATTGTACTGGAATTCTGCACTTTTGCCTTTGATTTGGTCAGTTTAAATTTATGGGCCACTTCAGATCACTTTGACCTTCAGTCAAATAATAAAAAAAAAAAAAAAAACTAGTCCTGCCTAGGTTGCCAGGCCTATTCATATGGCTTCTCTTTCCCCACCCCAGAAACATTCAACATTCTTCCAACATCCCCAGACATTTCTTAAATTAAAAAAAAATGTTCTGGCACCTGGCACTGTGCCTGAGGTGAAGCATTTTTTTAAAACTGACTGGAGAAACAGCAGGGGATGAAACAGACTGGAATTGACTGAAGTTTGTGAGGGGTGGAAAGGGGTGCCACTCTCCCCTATTTTTAGCCTGCTATACTACAATACCAAAGGCCTGAAGTACCTTTTGCTGAAGTCTCAAACCAAATGGAAGGTGGGGTATCCGAATAGAGCAAAACCAAAGTTCTCAATTGTCACATTCACACACCGTTACTTTGGGGCAGGTATAAACAACAAGGTCAGATGGAGTCAAAGAAAAAGTGATTCTGATTTCATGAAAATATTTCAAGTAATAAAAAATGTCCTTAAATTCAAATATTTGGGGAGTATTGTATAGCTAGCATAAGATCTGCCGATGCCTTCTGTGAGAGTTTTGAGGTAAACTAGAGAAATCTTTAAGGTTAAAAGACCAAAATAATTTTTGTTTTGCCTGTTATTTTGATCACTTTCAGTCATTTCTTTAGAAACTTTGCAATCTCATAACTTATTTTATTCCACACAAACTATCAGGAAGCTAAGTGATAGTTTCACCCTTGCTTAACCCTTACAGCAAAAGCCAAATACTACTATATAATAAATTTGTATCCCCATTTCTTCATTACATTCCCTCCTCTGTACATAAATATTGATAGATGCATCGCTTGTATGTCTATTACAGCACACTGTGAAACTGTACAGCCATGACCTATGATCATTCCCTATAATGTTTGTCTTTACAGTCTGTTTAAAGGACCACCTATTTGTTTGATTTTGTTCATCAGGTAAATACACTAGGCATGTGAAGTCTCTTCTAAGGCATGATCCAGAAAAGTTATAGTGCAAGTTAAAGTGGAAGGCCAGAAAGGAATACAGGAGAATTGCATTCTGTGATAAAACATGACAACACAAAGTAGGATAGCAAAACATATGAAGACAATGACATAATGTAATAATGCAGGGAACATTATGCATTACAGCAAGCAGTGATATAAACAAACAAACTGCCAAACAAACCTTTTGAACTTCTTTAATCCAGTAAGCGAAGCTCTAGACAAAGGACTATCTGTTGACGTAATTTTCTTAGATTTTTCTAAAGGCTTTGACTCTGTGTCTCATAAAATCCTCATTAGACTATTTAAAATAATAGAAATTCATCCTCAAATCATGAGTTAGATCAAATCATGGCTCTTGGATCTCACTCAATGAGTATCACTTAAAGGCCATTTATCATCATGGGGTCCTGTTACCAGCAGCGTTCCTCAGGACTCTGTCCTAGGACCCGTTCTTTTTAATATTTATTTATTTAGCTTTTGTTGACTGGGTAAGTGCACTAGACAAATCCTGCCTATTTTCAGGCATGACCTGGGGGAGGGGGATACAGATGAATGCCAACTGACCTTGAACCAGATTAAGCTGTTGGTGGTATTTTTACTGAATGAGGGAAATTTAGCCAGGACACCGGGGAAATTCCCCTACTCTTTTTTCGATAAGCGCCATGGGATCTTTAACATCCACCTAAACTACCACTAATCCAGGCAGATGGGACCTCGGTTTAGCGTCTCATCCGAAAGACGGCGCCTCAGAAGTGCGGCACCCCTCTCATGCTGCACTAGTGTCAGTACTGGGATATTAACCCAAGTGCCAGATGTGGGAACAGAACCCACAGCCCTCTGATCTCCCGGCCTCAGAGGCGAGTGTGCTACCTACTGAGCCACTGACACTGATACTGATTACCACCATGCTCGCCTTGAATAATCATTGCTGAATGGCTAAATACACCAACAATTGCAAACTGGGAGGCATCATAACTAACATAGATTCTGCACTTTAAATCCAAAATAATCTTACACATCTTGAGAAATGGTCTGTTGAAAATGAATTATTACTTAATGTACATAAATGTAAGGTGATGTACCTGGGAAAAACAATCCATGTTATACTTATAAACTGAACAATACAAGTTTACAAATTACAGATAATGAAAAAGACTTAGAGGTAACATTTTCAAAAAAACATTCTCCTTCAATACACTTACTACAAATACTGCAAACAAAGGAACCCAAATAGTAGGATACATTTTAAAAAACATCAAAAGCAGGAGTGAACAGGTCAGCGTCCCCTTTTCTCAAGTCTCGTCACACCACACTTGGAATACTGTTCAGCTGTATGTTCACCACAATTTGTAAGAGGCAAACAATTTATAGAAAATATTCAACGTAATGCCTCTAAAACAATTAAAACTGTACGGAGCTTTGACTATAACACCAGGTTAAAAAATTGGGTCCTTACTCAATGCAGTACAGAAGAATGAGGGGCGATCAATGCACAACATATAAAGCAATAAAAGAGGAGTCAACATTTGAAACCATTGGGTCATTAAGAAACACATCAAGCGCTAATACTAGATCACATGACAAGAAATTAAAGGGAACTTTAAACATATCAAACAAGAGAAATCAATGGTTCACACAGAGTCATAACAACATGGAATAACCTACCTAAAAACATTGTCGAGAGCAAAACAATTGATATTTTCAAAAGTATATTAGATATTTATACTTTGATAAAAAAATTCCATTTCTACCAATAAAATTGGTGGCAAGCTTATTAAAGGCTAAACTGCCTACCAAGCTCATAATTAACTATGAACCTATGAACCTATAACTCTCACTATGGTATTAGGAAGGAACAGATAAACATAGCAGCAATGTCAGGAATTAATTACTAGAAGTAGAGTATTGTAGTGGCACAAGAGCGCCTAGGGAACAGTAAACACTGCAGCAAACAATGGTATTTTTCTCATTATGATATAGGCTAGGAACAGATTATGTTGAATAAAATATCAAATAAACTTCAATTACAGTAGATATATTCATGTACTTAGCTAGGTATCTGTTGCATTGGACGTAATGTAGCACCAACATCAGTTAACAAACTATTGTTCAAAATATGTTTTAAAAGTCAGCATCAGATTCATTCAGTGTCAGAGGCTGAATAGATGAAGGATGCAAGTAAGAAATGAATTTGGGTTTAAAAGGTACATTTCATGCTTACTGCACTACAAAACTCCTCACAAGCCAAAATCAGCTGCAACACTCATTAGGCAGGGACAGGGAATTTAAGTGAGACTGAGGAAGAAAGTGAAAAATGCAAGGAGCTGACACAGAGAGAAAGATAAGTTACTTGTACAGTGAGTTAGTGGCATTGATGTAATTCAAACAAGGATCACCTGGTTCGTACTGTAGCTTTGTGCAAAAACCAACTGGCTACAGTACTGCCTCAGTACCTTCCACAAACCTCACCTTCCTGAATTTACATTTCTTTAGCTGTTTGTAAGGGGGTGCCATTCACTTGTAAAATACCATGTCACTAAATCAGTTCATTTAGTCAGGGTCTGTTTGTTTCAATTTGTTTCAAAAAATAATTACCTGTGGCTTGAATTTCTTAAGCAATTACATGTTTTATATGTTTCTAGCTGTAGATAGACAGCTACATTTAAATGTACAAGTACTTAAAGCAGCAGTATTTGTTAGCAGAAACAAATTCAAGATTTTTTTTTATTAATAATGCATTTCTGGCAACAATATCAATATCATGATGGACAGATAGACAGACACAGAGATAGACAGACAGACAGACACAGAAAGACAGAGACATAGGTAGACACAGACAGAATAGACAGATTTATTGATAGCTAGATAGATACATAGACAGATAGACAAACTGACACAGAGATAGACACAGAAAGACAGAGACATAGACAGATAGACACAGACAGAATATACAGATTTATTGATAGACAGACAGACAGACAGACTGACAGATAATTCTTTTCATTACAGCTCCCTCATGAACTGACATATGGGGTTTGAAAGTTTTCAAAAGTCCCTGGTCTTTCACCATGCTTACTATGAACATAGTAATAATTCTGCTCTGGTATTGTACTGTTTACCATCAGAAATATGTACCAACAGGTCTTCCAGTGATGTCACCAAGCCACATGGAGGGCTGAATGATCCTTCCCAATCTCGCAGATACACTTTTTGCACTTAAAACCATGAAATTAGGTTTTCCTTTTTGTAGCAGCGCTCTGAGTTGCATAAGATATGGGGGGAGATCAAAGAAAAAGCAGACTCAAGGCTAGCAACTCACCACAATTGCTTGTGACCACTCAACACCTCCGACCCCCAGCTCCAGTGTAGCATCTTCCGTGTAATTTGATCATAGAGAGTAAATGCCAGCAGTGACCAGTGAATGACTACTACAAGAACTGGTGGCATTCCTTAAAAAGACATAGTCTTTATTTGTTGTGCTGTGCACTGATGTGAACAAGTTGCAGAATGACAGTGGAACCGCAAACTGTAACATCCAACCTCAGTGACCACATAGATTATGTCTGTGATCTATTGTACTGCTGCACCTTCACCACAAACAAGTAAGGATTAAGCCATGAGAAAGGATGGGTCTACTGTTGAATTAATCCATGCTTGGGGGGGGGGTTGGACCACGAGGCCGAAGGTAGAGTGGGTCCAACCATGGATTAATTCCACAGTAGACCCATCCTTTCGAGTGACTTAATCCACTTGTAACGTGGCAGGGAGTATGGCAGCTTATTTTGCATTATTACTACAATAAATGAATATGATTTTTTAACTGCAGCGAAAAGATGGTGTTCCTATGTCTTACCAATCTCTGCATGATCTTGTATTCAGTTTCTAACGTGCACTTGCCCGTTGCATATTTCGCATCTATTGAGATACTATTGTTGTGTTGCTTAAATATAGATGAAGTGGCTACAATATCCAGCACGATGATATATTATGCTGAGTGTTCTTACTTTTTCTGCCTACTGCTTCTCTTTCCGCTTGTCAACTCCATTGCAAGCTGTTTCTGTCACTCTCTGCTGTTGCACTGTGGGTATCTGTGCTGATTTTGAATTCTGATACACAGCATGCCACCCATTCGGGCACAGTACTTTCCCTCTTACAACCAAATGACACTCTCGTTCTGTACATTGTGGTACACAGTGATTGAGTGACAACACTCTGCTGGGCACTAAGGCTAAGGAAAGGGAGACAAGCTACACTTGAAGGCTGGGGAAGAGTAGCGGGTGATACCAGACAACAATCACTTAACCCAGACTGCACAACTGATAAGACAGCATTATTGTGGATCCCCTCTAAAATGGGTTTCATCCTACAAGTGTTGCATATGGTCTCCAGCTGCTAAGGTAGGATGTAAAATTATCAAGTTCATCTCACCGCTTCGCACCACCGCTGTTTGGCTCCTCCAGCATTGTAACCATGGCGCGCCGCCATCCCCCCAACTCCCTGCTGCTAACCATTCTCGAGCTCTTTCAGTGTCGTGCTCCCGATGCTAACCATGATCTACTGTGGTGTTAGACCATGGTTTGTACTGCACCACCCGGTGTGTTTCCACCTATCTGACTGCTTCATTTCGGTTTCCATTTTTGTGCCATGTTACAAATGCAATTAGAAATTAAATGCCAAGACCTTGCAAGCAACCTACATCAAAATAATCTATGCATTTATGGCATTCAAAAAGGTGAAGAGTGCACAAATATATCAAGTTTCATTGATCAGCTCCCTAAAAAGGTCTTATCCCTGACCGAGGACATGCAGTGTGAAATATAACGTGGATCCTTAGGCCCTACATAAGGCCTGGGGGATCACCCCAGCTCCACAGTAATTACATTTCTGAATTTCAGGTGAAGAAACAAGTTTTGACTATAGCATGGTGTCAAACACTGATCCTTCTGGGGACAAACACAGATATATTTAGATAATATGTTTGCAACACTTATTCAACTGAAGCGGCATGCATACGGACGGACCTTGCTTGACTACCCTGAAGCAGGCAGGAATAAAATTCTAAACATCTTGCCCTGCACAACTGCTGGCCTCTTTTCATGAAGGTGAGATTCCATACCACACCTGCAAATGAAGCCAAGCAGGACTTGCTACACTACAGATTCAAAGTACCACAAGCACCCAGAGCAGCACAGCACCGCAGAGGGGATTGACACAGGCTGAACCATGGAACACAAGCACTCCCAGAGCCAAGGACACTGGCACCATGATCCATGGTGGCCCAGAGATTGTAACAACAATTCCAGAGACAAACACGTTAATGTGCGCTGGTAATGATGTCCCCTTTTTTTCTTCTTAGGCTATTTATCTATGCACAGCAATACCATCACTCTATGTTGGACCCTATGTAGGGGGATTTTATTTAACATACAGAGCCTCTTACTGATAGGAGTTGATGGTATTATTTAAAACTCCTTTATGCAGTGCATTGGTTTGATTTGGGGAAGCAGGGATTGGGGGCAACATAGGACATGCTAACTTAATTACATATGTCCTTTGGTTTATGATGGCCCAGTGAGTGTTTGAGGAGTTTACTATGCACCTCAGTCAGTGGGTATGGAGTGCAGCCCTTTCTTCTTCCCTTTTCTTTGTCACTGCAAGGGTTGGGAATAGCATTCTGGTGAGTGGAACCCAGACCCATGCCTTTACTGATATCTGTATATAGCCAGAATATCTACCTGTAGCAGGACTGGGGTGAGAAACCTTTGTACAAATTGTCATTTTTGTTCCCCAAGCAGGCCTGAGTACTGGGAGACTCTGCTGGGGCTTTAGTCGGTCTAATGCCCTAAGACAGGAAATAGTGCTTTAAGCTACTCTTTGGTGGGATGACTGGAGTATATGGGCTTCTAGGTCATGAGTCTCTACAGGGATTAGCCACTCCAATACCGCAGTTAGCATGCCTGACTCCTGGTATTCTCTGTCTCTGCTAGGATATGATTCAAATTTCTTTCTGTATAGGATAGTGACTGGGAACATTTAGAGCCCTCAGCTCTAGCTCTTCTTAGCCAGGTTCTCAGACAGGGAGACTGCACTTCTTGTTCCACTAAATGCAACTCCCCAGACTCTCACATTTATATTACTTGATAAACTATGGCTGTGTTCCTTTCCCCCTGGCTCTGAGTCATGGTTATTCTCTGGAAAATGGCTCCTCTCCTTGGCTATCACAGGTGCTAGACATTGGCGGTGGTAATGTTGTTTCCCTCTCCCCTACCCTGACGTCCACCTTTTATTATTTTTGCCACCATATTTCCTAAAATGGGCTTTAGAAGCAATACATATAAAGTTGGGAACTGGTTATTTTCCTGACTCTCCTGGAATTAATCTACTTTATGATATGTTTTTACCATTAGAGCTGTCGTACTTTGGAATTCACTTCCACAATATATTGTAAATATAAACAATTTCAGTAGGTTCAAGTTAGAACTACATAGATACCTCCTGGGACAAGGTAGCTAAATCTGCCCCACACAGGGTGGTGAAGGTGCTCTTGATGGGCCTAGTGCCTACTTCTGCCTTAATAAACCAAGTAATACTGAATAATTGACAGCAGTGTCCTTTACATCCAATTCTTGGATAACTAGGCAGAGACTTATGCATTTATTTTTTGGACATTTGATTATGAACTTGAAACTATGGCTAGAGTTGTCTTACTATTTTATATATTAGTCATGTACCATAATCCAGAAATACTGGAGTTATGGATCCTCTGAAGTCTGGGTAGCACCTCATGAGTTCTGTCTAGCCTCAAGAAGAGTTACCCTTAATATTAAGTTTTTCCCTTCTTATGGCTGCTATTTTATCCCCCACCCCCCACCCCGGGAGATGATTGTTGGATCTGGCAGCCTTCCAACCATTGGTGACATCCTTCTTTATTATTTTTCTTTACAGATAGTACCTATAGTAATGGCCCATAGTGAACTCTATGCTTTTGCTCATTTGGAGTCAGTTGTACCTGACTCTAACAGTGGTGAGTCTTTTTACTCACCCCCAGCCTTGGAAGCAGTTTTGCACTCTAGTTAGGTGCCCAGTTGACATATTTGTTTGTAGGCTATAGCCCCTTGGATTAGCCCTGTTGGTGTTCCCTGGTTTACCTTATATATTCTCTTTTAATGTATTGGGGCAGGATCTTACTGGTGCCCAGGAGTGAGTACAATAATTTAGGGGAGCTTTTATTGACTGGTGTAATTTGTGGACTACCACCAATGTCAATCCGGCTCTTTCACCTTTCTGTAAAATATTTGCTGGTCTCCAAGATAAGCATGCTTTCCTATGAGGAGGGTTCAAGGATGGAGTACCAAATGGCTGGTTTGCCCCCTGCTGTCCCTGATTAAAAAAAGAGACACATGTTGGGCAACCTTTAAAGACACCACTCTGCCTCTGACTGGATAAACTGAAGAATGCTTCACAAAGAATGCAAACAAGCCATTTTGAATTCATTATTTACTTTTGGAACTGTATTAAGCAAACCCTGAATCAGGATGGTAGTTTCACCCCATTGACATTGGAGGAGTAAATTGCAAAAAGCTGACCACAATTTGAATGCATTCAAGGGAAATAAAGCAAATGTTGAGAACGATCATCCAATTAGTTTAACTTCCATCATTGGGAAAGTATTGGAACATATAATCAAATCCAAAATAGAAGAGGAAATGCAGCAGCTTTCTGTAAAGGATATTTCACAGCATGGATTCAAACCAGGATACTAATGTACTACTAACTTAATCCCTTTCTATAATAAAATAAGTAGTAATCTTGACACACATATTTCATCAGACGTTATTTTACTTGACTTCAGAAAAGCTTTTGACAAGACGTCCCATACATTGCTTATAAATAAACTTCACAACTTTGGCTTTTCTCCTTATTTAATTAATTGGATATCCTGATGGTTGTACAATATATCTCAGAGTGTCAGAATTAATGGAGTTTTGTCTAAACCTAGAAAAGTAACAAGTGGTATACCTCAGGACTCAGTTCTTGGCTCCATTCTGTTTAATGTTTTCATATCAGACATGAATATTTCCTCAGATAATATCATTTCAAAATTTGCAGATGATATAAAACTTGGGGGTAGAGTTGCCTCAATAACAAACATGCTATTGTTACAACATGTTTTAGAACATATTGAACAATGGGCTAATGCAAATTTAATGACTTTTAATAATACTAAATGTACAGTACTTCACTTTGGAAAAAACAACTTGCAGTGCAATTATTATTTGAATAATAATTGTCTTAAATCAGCATCTAGTGAAAGGGACTTGGGTATCCTGATAGATAATAAACTGACAACAAATAATCATTGCAATAAAATTGCCAGAACATCTGACATAATCATTAAACAAATTAGAAGAACTTTTGTTAATGAATCTGAACAATGTCTAGTACCACTTTACAGGGCATATGTTAGACCACATTTAGATTATGGATCCTCCTTTTGGAACACTTATCTTAAAGGAGACATAAATCACCTTGAGCAAGTTCAGAGATGACTTACAAAAATCATCCCAAAGTTAAATAACAAACCATACAGTACTAGACTTACAGAGACAGGTTTATATCCTCTTTCTTTAAGAAGAAAATGAGGTCACATCCTGCTAACTTACAGACTTACTAAAAATCCATCATTAATGGAACAATGTGGGCTATCATTAGCCAATAAGCACATAGTTGGCAGGATGCAAAACCATCAGCTCAAAGTAAACTTGGCAAACACTAGAAGACATGACGACTATTTCAGTATGACAGCTGCTAAACTATGGAACATACTTCCTCTTGAGACTGTTAATTCTGCATCCCTTGACATATTTAAATCTAAGTGAGATAAATGGCTCAATTTAAGTCATAATTTACAGTGACCCTCTGTTGAGGGGGACAGTCGCATTGGGCCTTGTGCCTTCTTTTGTCTAGTACAATCCAGTAAATCCGGTAAACAAATTCTGCACCAGCTTCTCAGCATATGCTAGGACATTTCCCCCCACACCTCACCTAGCCTGATGTCTTCTTTCATTCCTGAACTGGTGCACCATCATCATCTCTATCTTAGATGCACCAAGGTCTCTTCAATGTGCAAACTCCTGAGTCAGATCCCAGAAGCTAAAACTGCTGACTCAGATGGAAATGGGTCAAGATTCCTTAATGTAGCAGCTAACAAATTGTCTTCCCTGATAACTAGAATTTTTGGTTTGTCCCTCTGTTCTCATCCCTAGAAGTTATCTCACACTACTGCTGCTTAAAAATAGGTAATTATAAAAATATCTGCACTTACAGACCCATTGCTATCCTACCTGTACTTAACAAGGTCATGGAAAAATTGTTGCCAGTCATTTCATTGAGTATCTCTCAGCCCATAATCTCCTATCCCCAGCTTAAAATGGCTTCTGCCAGAACCATAGTACTACCACAGCCCTACTTCCACTCACTTAACAGCATTACCAATACATTTGATAAGGAGGAGCTAACAGGCATTTTTTCCATTGATTTTACAAAGGCCTTTTGACATGGTTGATCACACCCTGCTCTGCAACAATCTAAATGTTCTGGGTATATCAGACATTGCCCACCTCTGGTTCAAAAGTTACTTGCCTAACAGGAAGCAATGAGTCAGATTCAGTTCTTCCCTCTTAAACCCTGCCTCATCACAATTGGAATCCCTCAAGGCTCAGTACTTGGGCCCCTCCTCTTCTCTCTCCATATTTTCTTGATCCACCACTGTATTTCATATAGTTCACTTATCCCATATGCCAATGGTCTGGTGTTCTTCTCTAGTGCACAGAATGTGTGTGCTACTAATAAGGAACTGTTGTGAGATTTACAGGCTGTCCAAAAATGTCTCCATGAAAACAGACTTCTTATGAATGCTACAAAGTCACAGTCTATGCTATTTGGATACACCCCTCAGCTAAACAGCATCTTAACTCCTCTGTCAGTGGTTTGTGATAGTGGTACACCCTTGGTCACTGTCCCCTCCTTTAGTTACCTAAGCATTATGGTTGATCCCCTCCTCTGGATTTTGCATTCCAAGTTGCATCTACCTGCAAGGCTGTCAACACAAGGCTAGGACTTTCCTATAAGACTAGCTGTAATCTCTCTCCTAGAGCCACATTGCTATTACCCAGGGCATCCTGCTCCCCAAACTTCCCTATGATTTGCCTGTGTATTCAGTTGCCTCCAATTCAATATTACAAAAATGGGATGTGGCATAAAATTATTTATTTATTTATTTATTGAATTTTGTTGACCGGGTAGGCCCACTGGGCCCCGGAGGTCCCTTTTTCAGGGGCGACCCGGGGGTAAACACTACAGTACAGGTACATAGAAACAGTAAAAGCAGGTAAGAGCTGTAAAATTATCATACAGGTTAACAGACAGTACAGATAGGTAAGCAGGGCTGCAAGCTTGCATAAATTACAAATGGTTTAAACAGAGATAACACATACAGCAAATACCATACTGTATAACTGTGAGAGACTAAATAGCCTTTACCATCCAGAAGGTGGAGAGGGAGGAAGGGCCGAGACGTAAGGTCAGTGCCTAGTGCATTGGCAAGTGCTCCTTGCGAACAGGTGAGCTTTGAGCTTAGTCCGGAAGCAGGTGATAAACCCTGCCTCCCGTACCTCCAGTGGGAGTTTGTTCCAGTGGCAGGGTGCAGTAAAAGCAAAGGACCTGGACCCAGCTTTTGTCTTTGTTTTGGGGACCACTAAGAGGTTTTGTCCTGAGGAACGGAGGCTCCTCAGGTTGGTTTTGACACTAACTAGTCCTTTGAGACTAGGGGGAGGTAAGGGCCCCAGAAGCTTAAAAGCGAGACATAGAGTGGGGTAGATGAGGCGGGCTTCCAATGACGGCCAGCTGAGCTTGGCTTGAGCCTCGCAGTGGTGTGTCCTGGGGTGAGATAATGTTGCAAATCGGACAATCTTATTGTATAGGGTCTGGAGCCTGCCAAGTTCCGTGGCGGCCACGCCTTGGAGAACGGGTGCCGCAAAAGTGAGCTTGGGGAGAAGTACGCTAGTTGCGATGGCAACTCTGGCTTCTGGGATAATCTGGTCCTTTATTCTGTAGAGGATACCGAGTTTACCATGTATGGCTTTGGTGAGTTGGTCAATATGATTTTTTAGGGTGAAGCCTTGGTCCAAGGTTAGCCCTAGGTATTTAGTGGAGGTAACCACCTCAAGTTTATCGCCCCCTCTGGACTGGAGCTGAAGGAGCAGCGACCTATCTGTACCCAAGGATCTGGGCCCAAATAACATCGCTTTAGTTTTGCTGGTATTTAATACCATTTTATTCCGAGAGAGCCAGTCCTCCAGCAGAAGAATGTCCTCTTGGAGGCTTTCCCAGTTCTCCTAAGTTAGGAGGCTCGGGAAAATGACAGCATCGTCCGCATATTGGATGGCGCTGCTGCTCCTAATGTAGTGCAGATCATTTATAAACAAAGTGAAGAGAGGGACCAAGTATTGACCCCTGAGGTACTCCTACTTTGAGCGGTGCAGACTGGGAGACATAGTCCTTCCACTTGACCCTCTGGGTCCGGCCCATAAGGTAATTAGCCAGCCATCCAAGGGCATGAGCGTCCATGCCTAGAGCGCACATTTTTTGTAAAAGGAGGTTATGGTTTACCCGGTCGAACGCTTTAGACAGGTCCATGAAGACCGCGCCTGTGCTGACCCCTGCGTCTATATTGCCTAGGATATCAGCCGAAAATTTGGTTAGTGCAGTGTCCATCCCATGCTTGGATCTGAAGCCGTGCTGCGATGAAGAGATAATCTGGTGTGTTTCCAGATATTCGCGTAGTTGATAGTATACAAGCTTCTCCTGTAATTTCGCTATTGCAGACAACAGGGAGATAGGCCTGTAGTTCCCGATAGGCTCGGTGGCCCCACCCTTGTGAATGGGGATCACAAGGGCTTGCTTCCATGGCTCAGGGACAGACCCTTCCATAAGGGACCGATTTATCAGCCAGGTTAGAGGCTTGGCTAAAGATGGGGCACCCTCCTTGAGGATTCGAGTCTGGATCCCATCAGGGCCCCCAGTGCCACTCGCCCGCAGGGATTTAAGGATGAGCAGTACCTCCCTACTAATATATATAATACTAATAATAATGTCTATTGTTTTGCCCTGACTACAAGCTGACATGTCCACTGCTATATTCTGTATTTCAAGCTTGATTGGCTACCTCTGTCTGTAATGCATGATTTCTTTGGGAGGCATTATCCACAATGTTGTTCAGAATCAGGTGCCTTTGCCTCTTGTCTCACTTCTGATGCCCTACAGAAACTCCTATCCATTAAATTCAACTGACCTTGAGCTGTTAGTCATACTCGGAACCAGAATCAAACTAGCTAAAAAGGCTTTCTCTGTTCAAATATCAGACACTGACCTATCACTCAGACCTTCCAAAACTAGTACCATTCTCCCATGCAATAATTGGCTATCTATTCCTGCCTCCTGCCACTGAACTCTGCACAGACCTTTTTGTTTTTGCTTATGGACACCTCTGCACTTATCGCTTTAAGTATCACCTATGATGGATATACATCTTTATTTTCTTCACTCTCAATTGTATTTAATTCATTGTAACCTTACCTTAACCTTGGATTCTTATGTGATTTTATTTGCCATTGTCACTTATTGTATTGTTTTTGGTTGTACTTCTTCCAAGTTGTGCCTGAAAATAGGCAAATGTTTGTCTAGTGCACATTACCTGGTTAATAAAAACTAACTAAATAAATTGAGCCTGTGACTATTTTCTCTTTGTCTGTTGTTGTAGAAGGTTCCTGCATACATCGTAGATTTGCCACTGTGTGAGATACATGGCATATATCTTCTTTATACCCACAATTTGCATTGTGTCTTGGGAGTGGCGGAGGAGATCCTGCTGGCAAGCTGGAGGAACAGGGGGAAAAATAGGTATCCTTCCTGGACTCAAAGGGTTGAGTTTACATATCTGGTTGTTTTCAGTCTGCAATGGTTTAATAATCAAGAATAATGGTGGTAGTGCTGGTTAAAATTTCATCTCATTATGTAAACGGGTTGAATAACCCCATCAATTTTACAATAGTTACGCAGACAGCAACCAGATGGAGCCCTGCTCCAGGAGACCAATCTTGCTCCCTTGGAACAGCCAGAAACTGAACAGATATGGGTATTCATATGCGGAGTTCTCCTCCTGTAAAGATGGTGAGGAAAGGGGGCTAGTCAGTTTAATTCCAATGTCTATCCACTTTTCCTTGCAGGAAAAAGTCATTGACGTTGAAGGTCATTTTATCATTTTAGTAAGTGATCTATATGACTCCCTTGTTATATCGGTTAGTATTTATATGCCTCTGAATTTGGAGAAGCTGGCATTTCAACATTTCTTTTACAAATTTTCAATTGTTTTGCAGGACCAACTGATTTTAATTGGAGATCTACATATGACCTTAGACTCCCATCTTGATTCCATGTACACAGCTGCAGTATACTTAACTGCAACACAGCTGCAATATACGTAACTGCAGCTCAGAAATTCTTTAGAACTACCATAGATGATCTGGATTTCATAGATGTCTGGAAAAACCCTTTACCCTAGGGTCATTCTTAGTTTCTTACACCAATCATTCACCATGGTGTGGACATCTAGCCAGGATAAATTATTTTCGAATAATCTGAGAAGCATTTTGACATGGTTAGAGACAATACTTACAGCCCTCTCCTGCTCTCTAACCATATTTCTCTTTTCTCAAAGTAAATATAGGGAATAGGGTTAGGAGATATACAGTACCTGGCACTTCAGTACCTCTCTGCTGAGGGATGAGGCATTTTGGACAAAATCCAAGATACAATACAACTATTCCTGGCCAACAATGATCTGGGGAGCTCTAGGATCCTATGTTAAGGGATGCCTTAAAGGTGATCCTCTGGGGATAATGATATAATATGCCTCTGCAAGGAAAATGAGATGGGCAGAAAAGTTCACACTTTGATGGAGAACTTAGAAACCCTACAATAGTTGCACAGGGGACAAGATGAATAATTGATTGCACAAATAGCTACAACTCCGGCCAAAATTCAGGAAATCTTACACTACAAGACAGAACAAGCCTTCCTATATCTGAAGCATTACTATTATGAGGGGAGTCTCAGGAAGCCAGATGACTGACCAGTTTATTAAAGGGTAAGAGAAGGAAACCATATATATTACAACTCTGGAATCTTTTTATACGATAATTAAAACATGGGGCAGGTCAAACTGGGTGTATACTACAGGCATGTTATAAAACATTTATCTTAGCACTTCTTCCCCCAGATGATTCTGAGTTAAAGGGGTATCTGAACAGGCTCCCACTGTCTGGGTTGACAGAGGAACAGAGGGAGAGGCTGATGGCTCCACTCACAGATGAGGAAGTGCATAATATTATCAGAGATCTCAATACTTTTATATGTCCTGGACTTGACAGTATCCTGCAGAGTTTTGTGAACACTGCAGGGCTCTCTGTTGTTCCCCTTCTCTTGAGGGCTTTTTGGTCTGTCTAGTTGAGTTCCCCATACCTACCCTCATGAAAATAGTTGACCATCTCTGCTATCTTAAAACCAAAGACCCTAGTCTTTCAGCATTTTACAGTTCCATATCCATACTGAACTCAGATTATAATATTTTTATGGTGGTGTGGATGGGTTGACTGGATGGATTGAGTCCTCTCTGGGTGGGGCAGAACCAGGCAGGCTTTGTGGAAGAAAGAAAAACCTTTCACAAAACACATTGAACTTTAGACCTTATGGATTATATTGTGCACAGACATTTACCAGTGGTTTTGGTGACTCTTGATGTGGAAAAGGCCTTCAACAGGGTGTCCTGGCCTTTTTTTTATAGGGAACCCTGTTGAGGCTGGGACTACTAATATATTCTTAAAATGTACTGTGGTGTTATTTCAGCAATGGAACAGGCTCACCAAGTTCCCACAAATACACCATCTTTTCTCCCTCTGCCAGGCCCTGGCCTATATAAAGGTTTTCTTCCTAACATCGTTCATACATTCCATAAATGGGCATGTCCAGGGCTATGGTATGTTTACCAATTTCTGGACACCCAGGGAGTATTGCCATGTGAGGTGATACAGAATAAATTTGGATTCAACTTCCATGAATATTTTAGATTATCTACAGATCTGCAACTATATCTTGCATGCTGGCATACACCTAGTAAGGATTCCAGGGCCATTGTTTAGGTTGGCAGCTGTAATATGGGGTACATTAAAGAGGGGTTTACATGGAAATGCCATGGAAGATCTTTCTGTACATCTGATGTGCAGGCAAAATTCACAGGAGGAATAATTTGGTAAATGCTGGAGACAGTGTGGAGCAGTCATTTTCATATATTTTGGGACTGACTACAGATCTATTGTAAAGACAGCAAGTTTCTGGTCACTGACACCCACAAGCCTGGTGAGGGATTTAGTCAGTTTGACTAAATATATAGTACACAAATAGAGACGCCTACCCCATGGTTGGTAGATAAAGTTTTTATGATGGCTGTTGGGTTGCTGTGTGACTAGTAAACCATGCAGTTGACCCGAGTAAGTGCTCCAAGCCCAGAATCCTAGTTGGGTCACAGAGGCACAGCGCAGTCTTACATTCGCATGATCTCACAGAAGGCCTGTACATGACTTTCACCTTGGTGGTCCAAAATCAATCAGATGTATAGCCTTCTCATAGCTGTGGGATATTTTAGATTGTCTAGATGCATTTATTTCCTAGAAATAACATGTTAAAATTTGGCTGGAATCTTTGAAAGCAGTGCATTTGCTATAACCTGCAGTAGCCACATTTGGATTTGATGACTTTTTCTTATTGTGTTTTGTTGTCCTGGAATATACTGTATATATGTTCTTTAGATGTTGTGGTCTAAGTAATTGTGATTTTTTTTTTTTTAGGGCATGCTAATTCTAGTCTTGAACTGCATAGACCGCCTAAATATCTACAACAGTGCAGCTCATTTTGCAGAATTTGCTGGGGAGGAAGCTGGAGCAGCTTGGAAGGAAATCTTGAACCTCCTCTATGAACTGCTAGGTAAATGCCAATGTAGTGCAGGCTATAATGAAAAGCATTGTAGGCATCTGTGATTACAGTCTGTGAGCTACTGAATAGGTGTTCATTAAAGGGAAAGGTTCATCTACACAGAAAAATTAAGTTTTACACAGATTACCAAAGCTACTATTTGACAGTTTCACCAAGTTATTTGTTACTTAGTTGTGGGGATTGTCTACTTCTATTACTTTACCAGGAGGACTTTAATTACTTTTCTGTTTCAAAAAAATGAAAGAAAAACACTGCACACAAAGCAGGTTAGGTAAAGTGCTTGTAGTCAACAAGTTTGCTTTGTAAAGAATGCAAACACAAGTCAGGGTGTGCAAACAGAGTAGAGCTGTACAATCATAGGGTAAAACAGCAGGTGACAGGCAACCAGACACCCCAACATGTCGCCTCTTGCTGAGACTTTGACAGGGGGCCAGCATTAGTGGGCATCAAACTGTCCCTTATATGATGTACTAGCCAATTAAATATACACTGCCATACTGAGTAACATATTTATTTTTCAGCCCCAATACTGATTAGTATATTTCATATCTAAGTTTTACATACATCATCAGTATGGCAGCATTAAGGACCAAGGCTTGATTTACAAGTGTTTGCTCTCTGTTTCCCATGCAATGACATCATATAAATTTGACTATTTGTGTTTTCTAATGTGTGTAGTCTCTCCATGGTGATGCCAATGCAAGTGAAAAGGGAAAGAAATAGCCTCAGGATACAGCAGTACAATCATGTAATTTCCACAACCGAGTAGCAGAGAACTGAGCAAAACTGATACGAGTATCTGGAGACCATACAGAACAAAGTCTCCCATCTGGCTACAGGGGTTAAGGTGTTGCACTATGAGGAGAGGCTGGGAAATCTGGACATGTACAGTATTCATTGGAGTGCAAATGACTTGAGGGACTAATCTGACAGGGTTCAACACCATCGGCTCGATGTTCAAAGTGTGTCACAGGGCTTACATCAAGCTTGGCACCACAACACTGTTATGGTGGTGTGCCAAACCACTTTGCTGCAACTGCACCCACTTCTCAAATCTTGGGTGCAATTACAATAGTTTCCACATTTTATGACAACTTGCACAACATATCTGGCACCAACTCTATACCAAAAGCCCCCAGGAATACCACAAGCTAGACTACAAATAGTTGGTCTAACTTGCGCCACCTGGTGCATGGGTTTGGAACTCCCAATTGCCTTCTGGGTGATTGCTGCAAGCCCTGTGCACCATATCTTCAGCACACCCAGGGCTTGTGGCAGTCAGGAGGTTTGAACATTGAGCCCCTATATGTTCAACATTATACAAGGACAAGGAGGACCTCACAGAGGAACCATTTGGAATGATATGGTAAATGGACAAACTAAAGGACATCATTACAAAATAAGGACAGGCAATTTCAGATTAAGTAATCAATAACACATGACGGGGTGTGATTTATTCTGGATAAACACACACCTAGGGGCATAGTGAGGCATGAGGCCACAGTCTGAGTACCTTACTGCCCCAGAAGTGCATTTATCCAGAATAAACTACACCTCGGAGTGTGTTATTGCACTTATAAAATGGGTATATATTGACAAATTATAGTGTTTATTAAAAAAAAGGTGAGATAAAAAAGGACTGATATTTTATTTAAAATAGTCCCTGCACACTCCCTTTGCATGCTGGCGCACTAACGTTTGTCACCTAGAGGTGCTGTGGTGTGCTGTGGGTTGCTGGCATGGGGCCCTAGCAGGGCAGAGGTTTCCTGATTGCCTTGCTGGCAGCACACTAACATCTGCAGTAGCGCTGTTCACAAAAGTCCTGCTGGTCTCCCTCTCCTTGTGGATCAGCAGAGAGTTTAAAACCTTTGTGACACCTGGGGCTGAGGACAGGATAGGAACAGCTTGGAAGAGACAGTGGGAGGATTTCCAGACTGGAAACAGCACTTTTAAAAGTGTTGTGAGTGTTATTACTTACTTTTGTGGATTCTGCTTTCGCTCGCAAAACAAAAAAATGGGGGCAAAATTGGGAATGGGGTGGCATCAGAGGGATATGTACAGGATTCAGGGACAGGTACTGGTACAGGCACTTATTATTTTCTGTGGCAGAACATAAAAAAATTAGCATAGTGGGCAAGGGCTGCCAGCCAATCATATTCCCTTACTGTCTCTACCCATTTTATAAATATATTTAAGACCTTCACCAACAGAGTGGCTCATCTGTGAAAGTCTGTTTCAGCAAAATTGGTGGAGGCAGAGTTTAAACAAGTTAGAAAAAAGAGCTCAATACTTATCTGAGATCAAGGAACATAATGGGTAGTGACCACTAACATAGCAGAGAAACGATCAGGACTGGTACCGCCTCCTTCTGCCCTTGACCATGCAGCATAATGATATGGAAGATTATCCTAGACAATGTGCAGAAAAGTATGATTTTTTTGTGTAGATGAACCGTCCCTTTCACTTAGATCAGAAGATTGATAGAATTAAAGTAGATTCATTTTGATAAGTACCCAGGGTTTGTGTGTGAGACAGAGCTTTCTGAAAGCCTTAACACAATACATGACAGTGTTCATAGCTACAGTATAAATGTTTATTGAAGGTTACTGATACATTTCACAGTGAAATGTTTATACCTGATGTCTGATTGATAATCCACTTTTAATAAAAGCCATCCAAAAGCACTGTACAGTTTAAGATCAACTGAAATCCCAACAGTAGTAAAGGACATGAATGTGATTGTAACTCTTTTGCAAATAAATATGTGTTAAGACAAGACTGACATAGATACATTGATACAGAGATGGTTCAGGACAGAAAACACTAGGAGTCCAGCAAGTCTGCCTTTATGTTCCAATATGGTTGCTTTAAAAAAGGAACTTTATACATGAATGCACGTCTTAAAAGCTGGATTCTGTACATTGGGCAGTAAATGGAATCTAAAGTGCAACAGTGGTCTGTATTGCTTTTTAATTTATACCATTCTGCACCACTGTGAGCTGTGCAGAGTTACTGTTCCATTACCAGCGAATCAATCTGGATGCATCCTGGATCACTGGGAGCTGATCTGTTTCAGTTCCTCTGAGACGCTTCAGTGATGGGGTGGCAAAATACTGCAGGTATTGTCATTACTTGTGAGGCTGCTCCCCGTCACATGGAGAAAAGCAGTTTTGGGGTCAGGTAAGAGGACAAACAGAGGGATAGAGAAGGAGACAATTGTTTAAGAAAAATAGGAACAGGACCAAGGTCAGAAGAACGAACCAGCAAAGAGAAGGAGAGTGAGGCATTTAGTTAGAAAAGATGTGAACAGAACCAGGACCAGGATCAGGAGTAAGAAACGGCATAAGGAAGGACAGAGAGACATTTATTTAAAAAAACAAAATGTGAACAGGACCAGGGTTGAAAGTGGGAACCAACAAAGGTGAAAGTGGGAGACAATTATTTAAAAAACAAAAAATGGAAATGGAAATAGCATCAGGAGAAGGAGTAAAAAAATGAATAATAGGACTGGGATTGTAGAAAAGTTCTGTACTTTTTTTCAGTTTTTACCATTCTGCACTACTGTGAGCAATGCTGTGTTACTGATCCATTGCCAGCAGATCAGTCTGGATGCTTCCTAGATTGTCCGGAGCTAACCAATTTCAGCTCCTCTGCGATGCTACGGTGGTTGGGTGCCAAAATGCTGCAAGCATTGTCAGTCCTTGTGTGGATGCTCCACAGACATGTGGAGATACAGTTTCAGGGTCAGAAGAGGGGGCAAACAGAGGCAAGCTGAAGGAGACAATTATTTAAGAAAAATTGGAACTGGGCCAAGGTCAAAAGAAGGAACCTGCAAAGAAAAGGAGAGGGCGGCATTTATTTAGAAAACGATGGGAACAGAATGAGGGTCAGAAGAAGAAACCAACAAAGAAAACAAGAAGGAGGCATTCATTTAGAAAAAAATGGAAACAGGACAAGGGTAAGGAGCAGGAAGCAGCAAACAGAAGGTGAGGGAGGAATTTATTTAAAAAATGGGAACAGGACTGGGGTTTGGAGAAACAGCAAAGGGAAGGAAAGGGAGACATTTATTTAAAGAAAAAGGATGGCACCAGGGTTGGAAGGCGGAGCCAGCAAAAGGGTGGAACTGGGAGGCTTTTATTTATAAAAAAAGCCAAATGGAAATGGGAATAGCATCATGAGAGGGAGGGAGTCTAAAAATGAATAATGGGACTAAGATTGGTGTTAAGAGGGAAGTTAAAAAATATATCAGGAAGGGAGCTATACTGTCTGCAGTGCTCCACAGTTCCCATATGTGAACAGTAGTTCTGTGCGGAATTTTCAAATTTCCACAGAATGGTACGCCACAGAATTCTGGAAAATTCTGCTTAATTTAGTAGAATTCTGTTGGTAGTCGAATTCTGACATTTTTGAATGGAATGTTTTTCACAGATCAGTAATCCACAGTTAACAGAAATTATGGATTCCTCCTCCATAATCTATGGAAAATATTTCTGCTGTTTACATTATCCATGGAAAGTTATTTTGTGGTTTACAGAGAAATGCTTTTTGGAATTTCTCAGAGTTCCAAAAAGAAATTCCGAAAAGCATTTCAGAAGTGCATTGCCATTTTGCACAAATTCCAGCAGAGCAATTCTGAATTTCTCACATAAAGGTCAGCCAAGAAATGGCTTTGATGCTGCGCTTAACACATTGGAGCTGTAATTCTGCTATAATCAGTGTGTGTGTGTGTGTGTGTGTGTGTGTACACACACCTTTAGACTGTCACTTGTCCTGAAGCACTGTTTCTGGCTTCTAAGTCTGATTTCTAAAGTGCCTTTTTTTTGTTACAGAAAGAATAATTGGTGCAAGTTGTATGACATAATTAAATCATAATGTCATCTTTTCTTTGTTTTTCTTCTCTCTAATAGCTGCCCTTATCCGTGGTAATCGAAGCAACTGTACCCAGTTTTCCAATAACCTGAACTGGTTAATTAGTAAATTGGACAGACTGGAATCTTCCTCAGGTAATAACCGTTCTTGTTTTGGCACTGTCGATGAGTGCTTATGCAGCAGTACAGCAGTTTGAAACATGAAATAGCCCAGTGGCCAGGAAAGAAAGAAACAAAGGCATCAGCATTCTTTATTTGCTTTCAGTTTATTTCACTCCTGCCCTAAAGCATATAAGGAAATTGTAACCTTCGGTTCACTCATAACTTTATCCATGCTGGGTCTAAAGCTTTAAGAGCTGTGCTATCAGATGTTTTTATTTTAAATATATAAATAAATAAAGAAACAAAAGAACAAATAAGTAATCCCACAAGCTCAATTAAGTCCTCCAACCACTTCTTTATACACTGGGTCCTTTCTGTTCATCCTCACTGTACCGTGAAATCCAGCATTCTCCCATATAACATCAGAGACTATATGATGGTCTACAGTGCCTGAAAGCTCCACCATCTAAAAATCCTCCCCCCCTCCCCACTGCACATCTGGTGCAGACCATTCTCGTCGCACAACCTGACTGCCTTGCTTGATGACATTCAGCCAGTTGATTGGTCTTCCACCTCTGTGTCCACACCTGACTTAGACGTCACTTAGGTGCACTAAATTCATATCCATCCAGGAGAAACCAATCCCACTGCCCTCTGGAATTCATGCGTTTGAGGCCCCCTCCTTTCCCAGATCTCTGACTTTCCATATTATCTTTTGTCTCTGTGTGGTACCAGTAAAAGGCTTCCGGCTCCCTGGGAGATATTTTGAGGTATAAACAGTTCCACAATGGGAAGGCTTTAAGCCTGAGGCTCAATGGGCAGAGCAACAATGTCACTTCCCCATCAGGCCTTAAAAGGCCACTCCTTCTAGACTGTTCCAGGATTCATTTCTTCGTTGCAGCCGGAGGCACTGCTCCTTCTCAGCTCCTTCTACTACTCCTGCCTCTGTGCCATTCCCCTGTTCTTGTGGCTTCTCCAGCCACAGGCTTGTTCCTCCTCTTGCCCAACCCACTTGTTCTCCCACAGCTTCGTCTGTCCCTTCCATGCTACTTGCCCCGCAGCATTCTGCCTGTTCTCCTCACGTCCCCCAACCTCCTCATTGCCTCTCACTTGCGGTCATCTTTCGTTCCTCTCCTCGTTCTCTCCCATCTCTCTCTCCTCCAGTTTCCTCCCGCTTCCTGCTCAGTCTTGTCTGCCACTCACTGTGGCCACCTCCTTTCATTTCTGGCTTCCCTGGGTTCATCCCTCTCCCATCCCATTCCCCTCTGCTGCTCGCTTGTTTCTCCTGGGGCTGTGTGTTCTCCCCTCCCCCTGCCGGGTCCTCACCTGGTTCTGCTGCACTGTTCATTTTGTTTCTTCTGCTGCTGCCATGGACTCACCTCCCTTTCATTTTCCTGTTTTCTTGCCTGCCTGTGGGGTCCCCTCTCATCTAGCAGTCCCTGACCCACCTTTTCTTCTGACTGACCTCTGCTGCTTGCATCACTACTGCAGCTTATTGCTTCAGTGTTTGCCTCTCTGGTCAATCTGGAAAAATTTTCCTATGCCTTTTGTGTCCCTTCTCTGCTATCATCCCGGCGATACTTTTCTTCAACCTCCTGGTTCCTCTGCTCTGTGTCTACCAACTCTGGGACCCCTGCTCCCTATTAAGCCTTGTGACTGCTGCCTTGTGCTTCAGTGTTCGCTTGATTCATCACCTGCCTCCCAGATCCTTAGGTTTCCAGTGCCTCCACTTTCATCAGCATCGTTCATCTCCTGCTCCTCTTTTCCCCATACTTCTGATGTTTTGCTCATGCAGTAATTGTAGTATCAGTGTTTCTGGCACTTTTTATGATTGTTTTGTTTCATGGCACTTCTCCAGCGGTACTTGTCTGGGGGTGGAGTGACTTGCTCCTCTGCTACTTTCCTTCGCAGTCCTTTATTTCTTACTTCCTATTTCTCTGCCTACATTGGACTCTCCCTGTGCCTGCATTTCTGCCATCCCTGTCCCCCTTTCTTGTGGGCTTCCATCTTAGCCACCACCCCTTTTTACCACACTACTCTGGTTGTCTGTTCCCTTGGATCGGTTACAGTCTCCTACCTTGCCTGACGGCAGGCTCAAATATTTCCTTCATTCATTTGATCCACTCATTTACTTCAACCAATCTGTGTTCTCTTTCCTGTTTCCCTAGCTCCCCATCGTGGATGCTCACCCTCCTCCTCCTGTTCCCTCCACCCTCCTTTCTTCTGACTCAGGCATCTCAGCTACCTTGTTCTTTTTTCGGTCTGATGCCCTGTTTTCCCTCCTCCTCCTGTGCCCTCCACCCTCCATTCTTCTTCTCTGACCATTGCTTTCCTTTGGGGGCTTCCTTATCCTGCCATCCCACTATACTACCATACCCTACTCATTGGCATCACCTATTATTCCCTCCTGCATATCGCCCTGCCTACTCGTCTCCTCCTCTAACCCTATTTCCCGTTCTAGTCAAACCTATTCAGATATCCTCCTGATACTGCCTACCTCACCATCAGTGGCTGGCTTTGCCCGGTTGCCTTACTCCTATCTTCATGCAATCCTATCCATTCCTAATTTGGCTCAATGCACCTGGTTGGCATGCACTCCCATGGTTACCTATCATGGGTAGCTTCCTCATAACAAGAGTCTGGTTCTTCTTCACTCAGTCTGACCTCAGGGTCTACTTATTTACATTGGTTAATCGAGCATACTTCTCATTGGGTCTATGCTACCTCATCAAACTGCTGCATTCCCGTGGTTATTATCACCATCAGTCTCATCATAACTGCATCTGGGTCTCCCTCACTCATCCGACCTCTCTGTGGGTCCATTCCTTCCAACCAGGACCGTGTTTGTTGCCTCATTTGGAACAATAAATACAACTTTTGTATCTCATGACAATGGTTGTTGCCATGCATGGGTAAATACAAATGGCATTCATTGCTCCCCAAGACACCCACATACCAGCCTAGAGCCTGTAAAATTGTATTGTCCTTGGGATGCAAAGACAGTATTAGTGACCAGTCCTTCTAATTTCAACTCCTATGAATAAAATCTCAGAAAGGTTCAGCATTTTCTTTAATGTTCATGGAAAAAGGAAGCAGTTCAGAGCCTATTTTCTACCCCTTAAATAAAATTGCACATCATGGAGTACTTGGAGTATGCCTGGCTATGCCCATGTTGTATGTTTGCCTTGCTTTCCCTTCTTTGTAGTCTCCTTAGTCAAACCTGAAATTAGGCACCTGTTTTTCTAGTGTGCTTACCTGGTCAATAAAACCTAAATAAATAAATAAATAAAATAAATCCAGAAAAAAAGACTTTCACATATTTTCCTAATTTTAATTTTTTTGGTCCAGTTTACATTTGAGTTGCGATACATGGCAGCGTGGAATTGGAATAGTACATTTTCTAGAAAACAAAGGTGGTTAAAAAAAAACTTGTGCATGTATAAAATGTCCCTTTCAGGACAGGACATTCCTAGTAGGAATACACTGTGGGACCTTTCAGCGGAAACTCTCCTCCCACCATCACCAATTTTCTCCCTTCTACTTGCTCCCTCCACTCTGTTGATGACTTTTCTTTCTTCCTCTTCTCTCAGTCAAAAACCCTTGCTGTGTAAGCAACCTTCTTTTATCATCTTCCTACCACTGCCTTCCCCTCCACTCCTCTTCACCTTCTGTTTCTTCAGACGTCTCATCTGTAGCCTCTCTTCACAACACCTGTTTCTGCTGTTTCTGTGACTTGCCTCCCATCATCCTTCCTTTCAGTCACTGCCCTGTTCCTAACCCCTCCACTTCACTCCAACTGTTCTTGTCCATCACCCCTTCCCATTTTTAGGTGCCATAGCTGAATTTTTGTATCAACTTCTGTATTTGTTCTTTCAGTTCTTCATCTCCTGTATTTCTGTATATAATTGTTTTTGGTTACTGCACATAATTGTATGAGTTTATGCTCAGTTTTTGCTTTTGTGCTACACTTTTTTTTTGTATTTACCTATGACTGATTGCACTTACCTTTGGCTGTTTTTCCATTTTGCCCTGTTTGTTTTTCTGTATCTCCGCCATTCTATACCACCCTTCTCCAGGTCACACTGGTAAACAACCCTCAGCTCAGTGGCATTTCCTAGCCACAAAACCAAACAACTAAGTAATTAAGAACAATACCCACTGTCAAAATCCTGGACATCTGCAAAAACAACAAAGACTGTGCACCAAGTAACAAGCTACAGAATGGTAGAAATTTAAAGCATTTATTAAACCAAAATGGTGCTATACAGAGAAAGAGAGAAAATGAGATACCCCAGTGTGTCAATCCATTCAGTGATCTTCATCAGGGAGCTACCATTTTGATTTAATAAATGCTATAAATTTCTAGCACTTTGTAGCTTATTGCTTGGTGCATGGGTTTTGTTGTTTTTGAACCTTGCATTTTTTACCAGTGCAACCGGAAGGTCCTTTTGTGTGCATTGTTCCTCCTCTTCCCATAAGTCAGCAATGTACTGCTGCTAAATAAATGTGGGCTGGCACTTCACCAATTAATAAACACGGCTGCATTAACAACATAATGACATGCATAATGAGTAGTGCCAGTAAATAATCTAAAACACACAAAAGCCCCAATTGTCTGTCGCAGTTTGATGGGTCACATAATGGTGCACAAAGAGGTACCCAGTTGTGCCAACCCATGAAATCACTATTCTGAGAATATTAGATTTATACCTGTGTTTGGAAGGGGCCCTCTCCTCCCGTCATAAATCTTGGAATGCAAATGAGGCATTCCAGCTTTTGCTGTGTGAAAACTGGGTTTGCACCCAGTAACAGTGCATTTTATAGGCTCCCCCATGTCTGCACATGATGCAGTGCTATACACAAACATGCATGAGCAGTGCCTGTAATGTAACCATACCTCCACCCACCCAACTCGAACCTTAGGCCCCCTTGTGAGGCCAATGCCTATGCCCACTTTTCTGTCCTGCAAAGTCATCCTCCATCTACAGGCTCCCTTCCATAGCCTGAAACCCCACGTAGTCTCTTGTAGTCCAAGGGAACCCTCCATCCAAGCCCCATTCTCCCATGTGCATCTGCTGTACGTTTGGCGCCACACTGCTGTCAGTCGCTTGACATCTCTGTGCAGCGTGCACAGCTATCTGACAATAGGTACTGCCAGTTTTAATAGTTCTTAGGTAGGAGACATTGCAGAATTGCTGCATCCACTGCACTGGTGGTTCCTAGCAATTTAAATGACACTGCATGGCATTTACATTGCAACCCAGCCCCTTTCTACAAATGCCGCATTTTGATGTGCACTGGTGTAGAAGGGCTGTCCAGACCCCTTCTGAGCATAGCTTGAGGGGAGTCATAGACAAGGGTCTGATGGTAAATTGTACCACAACAATTTACAGCCAGTCCATTCCAACTGAGAACAGTCCAAAAAATACCATAACAATGTAAGCTATGAGCCCTTACAGTTCATCTTACCAACTAAATGAAACTGGATTATTTATTATGGCCAGTATAACTGTTTAGGTAGGAAACTACAGGGTGTTTTTTTCTTTTTTCATTTTGCCAAATATTACAGTATAAAGAAGGTTATTTGTTAGTCACAAATTGTGTTTATTAGTATATATGGTAAATGACAATTTTATTTTCATGCCTTTGCAACCTTCTAAAGATAATCTAATTGTATTTAATTGACTTGTTATAATTTATGTTAATATTCACTTCGAGTTTTGTTTTTCTTTTGTTCAAGCATATTAACCATGCTATGTAGTCAGCAGATCATTGTGCAACTGAATGGTGCTTTCCTTCTGTCCCTCTAGGAATTCTGGAAGTGTTACACTGCATCTTGATTGAAAGCCCAGAGGCCCTGAATTTGATAGAAGAGAGTCATATCAAATCCATTATCTCATTGTTGGATAAACATGGGCGAAATCACAAGGTGTGTATTAGCTCTGAGAGATGAATTATGAGTTTCAAGTGCAATTTGTCTAAAAAAGAAGAATTACTATCTTCTTGATTTTGAAGTGATAAACATTTTCCTTTAGGCAGGACAAGTGGAGAGATAAGTGAATGTAAAAATAGCCTTAAACCGAGTTAAATATGACAGATCTATAATTGCTTTTCCTTGCTTCATAAATCTGTGTGTGTGTGTGTGTGTTTGTGTGTGTGTATACGTGTGCATATACATGTGCACACATGTGCTGGGCCATGTCTTGAAAACATTATTTACCCTTAACAGAAACACGTATAATGATCCTTGTTAATTTTACATGCTTACCACTTTGCTGTACAGAGATGGCCGAGAAAAATAATCTTTGTTTTGTTTTTTTCACAAAGCTGTCATGCCTCATACAAAAGTGTAACAAAAGGTTTATAGGGAAAGAAATGCTTGCGTTTGATGGAGGGATGGTTTCTACTTATTAAAATTAGGGCTGAACATACTTTATTCAGTATGAGTTCAAATTGTTTTGAACTGGGACTAGAAATGCTAAAAAGGCACAGTGGTTAAATTGGAAATGTTTAGGTGAGGGAATTGTTAGATCTAGATTTCTAGGTTGTGGAACTGTAATTTCTACGTGATAGAACTCTCCTATAGTAGTCAGTGGAGAAAGATGACAGAGTTGGTGGAACTGAACTCTTGTGGGCTCCTGCACAATTTAAACCCTGAAAAGACAATTTCTGTAGTCAGAGCAGCTTTTTCCCTTTTTATATACAGCTGAAATGATAAATAACAAGAACAATTTGTTTTAGTTTACTGAAAGGCTGGTCCATTAACACAGTGTCTGAGGAATCACATAATTCTGGCAGAGCTGCCTAGTGCTGCGGGCATAGATCATTGCAGAAGGTCAGCAAGAGGTGGATTTTTTTTTTTTACCAATTATTTTACCAGGTGAGACACACTAAGCTGAAAGCTTGTTTGCAGGTGCAACCTGGGAGCACAAGGAAGTTAAGCGACTTGCTCAAGGTCACACAGTATGCACCTAGGGGGCTGTGGGATTCAAACCCAGATCTCCAGATTTGCAGCTAAGAGCCTTAACCCACTGCGCCATACTGCCTCCTGTAGGATTGCACTTACAAGCTAAGGAGAGAGCCTGCACTCACAGATCGGTCCCTGGATCTCCAGCTCATGTACTGTGGCAGGGTGTGGTCAGCAGACAAGCTGTAGCATTATGGGAAGCACTGTGATGGGATATTGCTTTCATCTACGATTGCTGGAATATAGGGGAAAGTCAGGTGTAGAAGGAAAAAAGAAGTTTCATCCATTATATGATTGCTTGCCACTAGTGTTGTCAGAACTAGTTCAAAAATTATTAGAACCTTCTTAGAACCCAGAGGTTCAAGTCCTAATATAGAACTATAGCATCCACGGGTTCTAAGTATTAACGGGTCTAAATAAAAAATAAAATGCTCTTTTTGTTCTGACATTTCAAAATAGGAGACAGTAGTACAGAAATCAAAGTAATTATTAGTTTATATTCTGGAAATGTTTTAGTGAGACACACATTTGGAATGTGCTGCTTCTCTGCCTTTGTATGCAGCTGTGCCAAACAATAGCACATCAGATGTAACTCTTGGCATTTGCTTTTTGAATGGAACACAGTGTTATGCTTTCTTTTCTGCATGTGCAGTGAAGCAAAGTTATTGCTGTGGTGAGAGGGCAGGTCTTTTTTTAGACTGTTTTTCCCCACTCAGTATTACTCCCTCTAGCCTTCTTCTCTAGTCCAATATGCAAAAGAGTTCCAGTTCCAAAGATTTTAACTCAAGAACTATGGAATAATTTCTAGACCAGAACCAGAACCCAGAACATGAGTGGGATCTAACCACCCTACCTGACACAATGCTAACCAGTGCCACTCTGGACCCCTGCCATCATACCTCTCAACTGTCCCTGATTTTCAGGGACGTCCCTGAATTTACCTCAAACGTTTACTCTGTCCCTCCTACAACTTGTGTTTCCATGACCAAACAGTGGGGGTTGTAAGCATAATATAATGTCAGACATTACTGTTACAGATGTGTTCTTCCTTAGATAATGCATTTTATACTACACCACTTATTCTACCAGCTTCCTGAGTAGATACCTCCAATTTATAAGGTGTGTCCCTGATTTTAAACCTTTGTCCCTGATTGTTTTAAGCTTTGTCCCTGAGTTATGAGGCAGGAGGTTGAGAGGTGTGCCTGCCATACTCCTTGATTGGACACATTCACATTCGCTGGCATGGGATCCTTGAGGACAGAGCTTTCCCAGCCTCATCAGCTGAGAGAGGATTGTCTGATCCACATTGCTGCAACAGATCCTTGAGAGTAAGGGGCATGGGTGTTGGTGTCTTCCTAGGCATTACCAAGACCTTCTCTTGATTCAGTCACTAGGACAAGGGTGCATAAGAGTGATGCATACCACCCCACTCCATCCCCCAGAAGCACCTGTATCACCTCCACAATGTGCCCACTCTCTGCAACCAAGGGAGTGAGAGCGATACGAGCTCTTCTGCATGGCAGCCTAGCATTCTTCCACTGCAAAAATGTGCCTACTTGTGAAGAATCCCAGGATTGTGAAGAATCCCAGGCTTGTGAAGAATCCCAGTGCTGAGTTCACTTCAGACAGAATGTGGAGGACTGACCAGTTGACAGCCCTAATGTCAGACAGAAGTTGGGCTATATTATACTAATTTCTAATCATGGACAATGCAACACCTGCTGATATTGTACATTTGTATCATAAATGTATTCTGAAACTTGCTCTCACTAAGACTATGACTGATCTTCTCAACTTGTAAATATACTTGTGACCTTGCATGGTCCTTTTCTGCATGTTTGTATTTTAACTGTGTAAATGTAGCTGCACCAATACCTGTATTCTGACATGGAACCTTTGTAAATGAGCTATGCTCAAAGGGGTACTCTGAACAATGCAATAAATAAATATATCAAATTTAGAGAGGCATCTAAAGTACAGAATTTTTTTTTTGTGGGGAGAGGGTGAGGACTCTTACAGAACCGGATTCAGAAAGTTGGGGAGTGGTCACTGATGGAGCTGGACAGGACTCATGGCTGGAAGACCCTGTCCTCCTAGTTCATGAGGATCCAATCCAGAAGGGAGTGTAGGACTTGTAGTTAATGCAGGTGGGGTGGTGATAAGTCATGAGAGATTGAGTTGCATCAAAAGTTCAGAACACTCAAGAAGGATGCATTGCAGCCAGTAAGGTTGAAGTCCCCTAACATAATGAGCTTCCTCATGGGGTAGCAGCCACCAATGGCCTGAATCAGTTGGACAAGGTCAGATAGACCCCCTTTGGTTCTATTGTAAGAGCAGCCAGTATATAATGTGGCTGAACCTAGAATAAGTTTGGTGATGAGCCATTCACAGATAGTATCATCACTGTTACTACGGAGTATTAGGGTTGCACTTGGTGATTTATTAAAATATACTAGGACTCTACCTCCATTTCAGTTGCCCTGTCTATCCTGCATGATCATGCTCAAGCACTTAATGTGGCAGACAGGGTCAAGGATTTAGGGCTTTAACCATGTTTCAGTGACTCCAAGGACATCTGGGTTGTAGAGGGAGACTCAAGCTTCCAACTTGGAGACCTGAGACAGGACAGTGCAGACAGTGAGGTGCACAATCTTTAGCCCGTGCCTGTTTGCACTTTGGAGGTCACTGTAGGGGAATGGATAGGTGACTGGGTCTGAATTGCTTTTGATGCCCCAAGCCAATAGTAGTAGCTTTAAGGGTAACAAGCAGTTTAAGATGCTAGTTGGGGGTGAGGCACCCATGTATGCTCCAGGATGATAAATAAGCACCCAGGAGATGACTCTGTCTCTTTTCCAGGAATGAATCCAGACAAATCATAATGCTAGGTTCACCCAAATAAGATGTAGGCAGGGGTGCCAGAAAAGGCTGGTTACCAGCATCAACAGGAAACCTGGAGTTACCAAGAACAAGAAGGGCCACTCTATCATCATTTTAATAGAATCACTGTAGCTTATTTACTCAGTATGGGCATAGTGAATGGGCACAGGGTATATAGCTACAAGCAACCCCAGTTCAGTGCTAGAATAGTCAGTTATCTTTAGACAGTGTTCAGTACACATGTGCCCCTACACTTAGAAGCTACACGGAGGTGGAACAGCAGGGTTGCAGAGTGATTGGCTGCCTCCATGGCTGACTCCAGGCAGATTCCTCTTTGTAGATGTCCTTTGTGTTGCGGTCTTTCGTGCTGTGGACCACAGCACAGAGACTGCTAGGTGCTGAGGTCCTTTAAAGGTCAGTGAGTCCTGAGATAGGGCCCCTCTGGTGTTGCAATAGTCCTGAAGACATGGCTCAACTGGGTCTCCTGGTCACAAGATCCCAGCCCTGTAGAGGAGGTTCATGGGGATGAGGGTGGTAGGTACAGTAGGAGACCGCCTTCTGGACCTCTTAGATGAGGCTGGCTGGTATGGAGTGGTACAGACAAAGTCAGTTTCTTTGCCTCAGACTGCAGCATTCCTGTGGGCTTTCTAAGCCATACCCACAAGTCCTGAGATAGGGCTCCAAATGGTGAAACAGCAGTCCTGGAGGCACAGCTCAGTTGGGGCTCCTGATCGTAACTTTTTGGCCCTGTAGAGGTGATCCCTGGGGGGGCAGGATGTTAGGTACAGCAGGACACCCCTCTCAATCCCTTAGATGAGACTGTCTGACTATTTTGTTCATTGTGGGAGGGATGGACACCCATCAAGAAGAGCAGGATATGACCGCACAGGCCATGAGTCACACAGGTCAGTTTGGGGCCCAGTAGGACTCAAAGAGGGAATCAAATACCAGGACTACCCAAAATAGGGTGCCATTGCAGTATGCAGTGGGCCTAGCACAAATATCAACTGGAGACTAAGATATTGAGACCACCCAGCTAGAGAGTCACAGAGGTATGCAGTGGGCCTAGTACAATTTTGTCAACTTGATATCAGTATATAGAGACTGGCCAGATAGGTTGTGTTAAGTGTAAGCTTACTAATAACTGATGGGGGGGGTATGTGTACTAAAGTAGAGGATGGTATGGGATGTTTAATTACCAGCACAACTAAAACTATCAGCAGACCTGTGGCATGATGAGCATAACTGTCTACTTAACTGATAATAGAGCACTCAAAGAGCCTACTGCACTCCATACTTGATAATAAAAGAGCCTAATCTACAAAGCAATGTAAGGCATATAACATAATCTTATAGTAGCAATGAGCTAACCTACCATAGTAATACAACAGGTGCAATTTGTCCATTCAGGAATGGTCCAAACAGCATGCAGTTCAATCATGGGGGGGGGGGGCAGAGTCTCCTTCCGACAACCACCCCATGGTGACAGCCACAGTAGATTCCCTTCGTGCTCCAGGTCACAGTGTGGAGGGTCACTAGGTACGCTTGGTCTTTTAAGGGGGATAAACCATGCCAGATCCATGATGGGTGTTTGGCAAAATTTTTTGTTGAATGCTCTGACAGTGAAACCGGCAGGTCAACCACATTTTGCAGGATTATGACATCACAAACAAAACATTATGAGAAAAAAGCAGGAGAATTAGATAATATCTGGAGGACTGCAATCATATTTTCATTTAAATGTCCTCAGCAATAAAGAATGAGGGAATTAAATACAGAAGAGTAATAAAATAAAAACTCCGTTGTGGCAGCAGGCTCAGTGGCATGAAGGGCTGAAACACTTTAAGGTGCCTTACCTGCTGCCACATCAGTGACCTGGGTTCAGGAATGGACTCAGGTCATCAGGGATCAGCTGGAGGGGGAAAGGATTTAGTGTCCAAGGGACTGCTCTTCTCTGCCAGGGAAAGGGTGGCTTATCGTCCCAGCCTCAGCTGCACCCAGGTGGAGGCCTGGGGTAGAGCAGATCAGGGAGGCAAAGTATGGGAGGGGTCTGCAGGCATACATAGGATAGGCATGCCTCCATGGGTAAGTCCTGTGCTCCCCAGAAGGGATAGGATGGGAAAAAAGGAGGAAAATGGATGTCGGTGGGGCTCCATGAAGACTGGCTCAGCCATCTCTGTGCCAGTGCCACCACCCGGTGAGCAACCTAGTCTGCCTCACACTTGATGTACTGGGGGGGAAGAAGGGCCCACCCTCCTTGGCCCTGCCATGAGAGGGTAACTTGTGGGGAGACTTATAACCAGGCACACACCGGTGGAGGCTGAGAGCCAGCCTGGTGTGGCTGGAGATCGGGCTGAGTCAGCCACCGCCTGAATGTAGGAAGATAAAACCTATTTAAAAAAAAGTGTTGTTGTGTCTAAATAGTGTATTTGAAATGTTTTCTTCGATATTGGATAATCACTTTAAGATGAACCCCAGATCACTGTCTACTATACATTACCTGCTCTAGCTACTTGTTTACACCGCCTGACATTATAACTTTCTGCTTGTGACATCACAACCATTTCCATAGTAACAGATTGCCATATCAGGAGTAGACAAGCAACCAGCGTCGAGACTGTTCCTATATTTGTGTTCATTTGCATAACTAAATGAAAAAGGGTGAGGCTAAATATCAAAACTACCTGACTTGTAATTGGAAATTGGCCTAAAAATGATGTTTCTTCAACGTTTGTTCTGAGGTAACAAGAGTGCCATTATATGCTCTGCACTTTCCATGCCGGTCTCTGCTCCTGAGGTCCTGGACTTGAAGCATAAACCCAGGTTACTGACATTGCAGAGTGATCCCCATTATTCTGTTCCATCAAGCCGACCTTCAATTTTGTTTTTAATTTCCACTTATTTGGTATTCCACACTCTTTGTAGTCTGAAATGGTCCCGATGACTGTGCCTAGTGGATTATATACTGTAGATTCGCAAAAGGCATGACATGATCATATGCAATGGGTTTTGAAATTGATTATCATCTGTGGTGTTTTTTGGCTTGTCTGTGTTATTTATTTGTTTACATTTGAAAACAATAAAACTCATTTTAGGCGGGTATGCTTGGCTGCAAATCTTAAAATCAATTTAAGTTCAAGGACTTAATTCTGCTCATCCACCCTTAAACAACAAGAGCAGAAGACAAAGGACCTGACACAGTCAAGTTATTTCAGTTACCAAGAATGCAAACATTCTTTGGAAACACTTGTATTTGAAAAACTAAGCATATGTGATTGCAATTTCAGGTACTCGATGTGCTATGCTCCCTGTGTGTTTGCAATGGGGTTGCAGTACGTACCAGTCAGAATTTGATCTGTGACAATCTACTTCCAAGAAGGGATTTACTTCTACAAACTCAAATGGTTAATACTGTCCAAAGGTAAAAAAAAAAAAATCTGAGATTTTTGACCTAAAGTAATGGCATATATAGAAACAGAAAAGAGAAGGGCAGAACAGAGCAGAGCATTTGGCCTGTCACAAGATTTGCGAGTTAGAATTTTTAACAAATCCTGGTAATGTTTATGCCTCCACAACCTTGTCTGGAAGTGTGTTCTACTCATTCATAACCCTTTCTGTGAAATAAAACTTTTTAATGTCTTTTTTGAACCTCCACCCTTCCAGCTTAAGCCTATGACCTCTGATGCAGGTATTGTTTCTCAGATTGAATAAACATGCTTTATTCACTCTTTTGAAACCTTTTACGAGCTTTACATAATTAATGTTCTCTTTACTGTATTACAGATAGAGGCAGTACTCCTTTTCCACTGCATACTGTATGAGATACTTTTACTCTGTAAGGAGAGTCTCCCTTGCAGGTGCATAGGAAAAGGCCACATTGAGGAAACTTTTTACATTTGTTTAATATATTACTGATTGACTTTTGTGATCAATTATATAGTAATGCAACCACCAAGGATACCCTTATTGTTGTAAGAGTGATCTCACTTACATTCTTAGGGTAACAGAACTGCTCACCTTCAGCTCACTGTCAATCTATCCTAGGAATGTATGTAAAACTAGTCTTACAACAGTAAGAGTGGCCTCAGTGACTGTATTAATTCATTTTTTAAATAATAATATCATGCAGAAAGTTAATAAGGCATATGCCCAACTAAACTTCATATAAGTATTTCTGCTTAACATTTTCTTTAATAAAAGCAGGTAATATAGGAAGTTACATTTTAACCCCCATACCCTGCATTTTGGCTCAGTGATGATGTTGTTGTTCTTTCTGCATTTATACCCCCACTGATTTCTTCCCTACAGTCCCCATGGTCCTCACCCCAATGGCGGAGATCGCCACAGCTGCGTAATTCCTCTGAGTGGGTGGACACTGGGCAGGCAAGCAGCTGCCCTCACACCCAAAGCCAGAGCTACTCCTTGGTTGGCTGATGCTGCATGAATGCTAGAAAGCTGACACCCTCCCTCCCAAAGAGAAGGGCAGCCTAGGTATCAATTTGTAACTGCTGCTCATGGCCCATTTTAACTGTATTGACCATTAAAACTACCACATCAGTAAAAGTTTGCTTGTTTATGCCTGCATTAGTGCCTCTAGTATACAGGAATATACAGTACACAGGAGCTTCAGTTAAAAACTGTATTCTAGTGTACAAGTCTCCCTGCTGAGCCACTGTTGTCTGTCCTAAGTCTCAGTTCAAACAATTGTGCATGTGTAATTCGAGACACAGACCTGTTATGTTGGTTTAGGTGAGACAATACTGAACATATTTGTGAAACAAACCAATAATATGTTTTGCCAGTTGCATTTGCATTAGGGGTGAGTCATTGTTGAGTTAAACAAATGTGTATATTGGGGAGTCTTTGACACATGATTCTTTTCTGAACCTCAAAACAATGTAAAGTTCCAGAGCATCACCTTACTGGGACCAGCATCGTATACTGCTATGCGAGACAGGAACATCGTTATTAAACAGCATAGTGCCTCTTTATTAATTATGTACAGAATTAGCCATGGGCAAATGTGAGTTCATTTCATTTTTGATTTTTATATTTTATATTGGAAAAGAACGTGAGCAAAATTTGCTCATTTTCACAAGCATACAGCTGCAGTTACATTAACAAAGAAAATATCTACAGCAAAGTCAAACATAGTCATATTAACAAAGGAAATATATACAACAATGAATTAAACATAGTTGCAGTTGTGGGGGCAAGCAGGCAACATGATATAACACAATCAGGTACCTTGAGTACATAATTGGCAGAGAGCTTAGAGTTTATAAGTGCATGGTGATCAAGAGGAGAGAAAACTGCAGATGCAGAAAGAGCAGATGAGATAAGAGAAGGTGAACTAGAAGGGAGGGATAGAAGGGAAAAGGAACCAGACGGGTTAGAGGCTAAAGCTAGGTACAACTACAGAAGAATTTATTAATGAAGAATTGCTTAAGATTGGTTTTAAAGGAGGAAAGAGATGGGCATAGAGCCAGGCTGGGGGGAAGGCTGTTAAAAAGCTTAGTACCCTTGAAGGAAAGGGATTGCTGACCATGGGAAATGTGACAGAAGGGAGTGGCAAAGTGTGAGCAAGAGGAGAGTTGGGTGGGTCTGGAGTTGATGGGTTTCTTGAAGATGCTGGTGACACTGATGGAAAGGAGGCCCCAGAGAGCTTTGTAGAAAGAGGGGACTCTGAAGTTGAATCCATCTTCTAGAAAGAGCCAGCTAGCTTCCTGGTAGAGGTATCAGTGATGTGTATTCCTGGGGAGGCCATAGACAAACCGTATTATGTTGTGGTAGGTGGCTCTCAGCCTACTGAGGTTCTTCAGGGAAAGGATTGGTGTGTATATCAGAGATCCATAGTAAAGAACAGGGAGCAGGAAGCTGTTGGTGAGAAGGACCTTGGTGCTTGGGAATGGAAGGTGAGCAGTTACAAAGAGATAACTCAGTTGAGGGGTTTGTGGAACATTATAATCCACGAGGCTGAAGGCCAAGGGGACTGTGATGTTCCATAAACCTCGAGTTTGAACTGTTGCTTTGTAACACTTGCACATCATTTTATTTTTTATATTATAGGGCTAATCCAACCATGCAGCAGTAAAGAAAATCAATACCATTTTTGTGGCTCAGTTTCAAGAAGCCATTAGAGTTGGGAGGTCAGTGAGAGAAACAAAACGCACAAGAAAAATGGGATGTGTGACACCCAAAAAATGTAGGAACAGAGATTTGATTGACAGCTTGTGATAATTCATGGAATTTGATTGCCAAGTGGTGTTAATCCATGGTTAACCATAGATTATCACAACCTGTCAACCACATTGAGATAACCCACAGCTAACCATGGATTACCACACCCTATTAATCAAATTCCATTAATTATTTGGCTTGGAAAGTGCATTCTCAATGTGAATTATGAGCCTTAGCCTTATAATATACAGCATATAGAATAATGTATGAGCATCAGTGTATTATGAGATTTTTTTTACATCCTCAAGGTGTGTGACACTTTTATAAACCACACTAGGTTTGCTATCGAGGTTTATGTAGTATCAGACTGAGGGAGATAAAACAAATTGAGAACACCACTGATGTCTGTCATAATGGCTTGCAAGGTTGAGCTCCACAATACATGTTTGTGACATCACAAACATGTACTGTATTATGGAGTTTAACAGCAACTGGCTTTACATTGATGTCAACCTTAATGGCTGTTCATCTAACAATAAAGATTGTAGTAGAAAGTTAGGAACAGATTGTGAGTAATGTAATCAAAAATAGTTCAATATACTGCAATAAAAGGCAGGTTTATATACAGTACATTTAGAATTATCTTGTAAAGTCTTATTCATTTCTTTAAAATATTCTTAATATGCCTATTTCATTTTTGTTTAATTTTTGGTTTTTATATTCCTGTCCTTCTAGCATGAGGCCAAACATTTTCCTTGGAGTCAGTGAGGGTTCCACGCAATATAAGAAGTGGTATTATGAATTGTATATCGATCAAGTAGAACCATTTCTGACTGCTGAACCTACTCATCTACGTGTTGGCTGGGCTACTACAGAAGGCTATGCTCCTTATCCTGGTGGTGGAGAGGGCTGGGGAAACAATGGCGTTGGTGATGACCTTTACTCTTATAGTTTTGATGGTCTTCATTTGTGGTCAGGTTAGTAATTCATCACACTGTAGCATATGCACCATAGGTCAGGTCTTATGTCCGCATGGTTACTTCTAGTAGAGTTACTGTATGCACATTTAATGCCATAAGCTACAAGCATAAATTGCAGGAACCTCAGTCCAAAAGAGCTGCATCAAGGGTTACACACCAATTGCATTGACTATAAAGCCAGATGTTAAAGAAACACAAAAGTACGCATATCGTATCCCAAATGCAAAGCATCATGGGCTTGATTCTCAAAGGGCAGCACAAGCTGCGTCAATGGCAGCACAAGCTGCGCCAATGGCAGCTTATGCCACTTGCCAGTGTGCCAGGGACCCTGCGCCCGATTCTCTATCGAGTAGGATACTGGCAACAAAGTCCTGCAGCTTGTGGCAACTGGGACCATGTTCCAAATAGCTGGTGCATCTGGAAGGTTTGCTGCAAGCTGTAGGTGCAATCAGGCAGCACTCTTGTATGGGCAGACAGAGGTCATAGGTGAATGCCACACTGCCCGAACAGTATATGCAACATATACTATAGTAACATGTAAAATATAAAGCATTCGCTGGTGGCTAGCAGCACCCCCAACCCTGATCCCCTTTTTAATAATAGTAATCATGTCCCTGGTGGTCTAGCAGACCTCCCCTTCCTAGCCCTAATCTGCCCCTGTACTATAACATATAACTGTCTCCAGTTGTCTGTACTGACCAGGGTGGATTCTGGAGTGGTGCACATTCTCTAAACCCTCCCAGAGGACATACTTCTAAGTACCCTTATACCAGCCCTGGCTGGTCTAATGGTACTTAGAAGTGTGCCCTCTGGTAGGGTTTTGAGTATCCTGACTTGGGGGATATAGCAGCTTGCGTCCACCACAAGTCCCATAGCACCATGCCACAGCCCATTTTGTGCCGCTAGTATGATGCCAGCCCCTTTTGGTGCACACAGCTTGTGTTTGGCACAGGCAGCTTTTGAGAATTGCTCCCAGTGCATCTTGTGGTGCAAGCCGCACCTTGCACTATTCCTTGTGGTGCAAGCCCCTTGTGCAGTTCAGGGAGGCTTTGAGAATCGGTCCCCCATGTGTCAGTCTTTGTAGACTGTTTGTGAGGCCTTTTGGAACCTTGCAGTCCCGCTTCAAACACAGCCAGCTAAATTACTTCATGGGTATTTTCATATGTTACCTCTCATGCCTTGCATTAAGGGGTTGCCATAATTTGTTTTTTTATAATATTTATTTATCTATTAGCTTTTGTTTACTGGTTAAGCACACTAGACAAATGTCTATTTCCGGTGCGACCCGGGAGATCACAAGAGCATGGTTTACAAACCGTGCAAAGGATTACCAACAATGTGAAATACAAGCAATGAGCACAGTGATACAAACAAACAGGCACAGGATGAACAGGAAAGCACATACGTCACGGGTAAGAGCAAGCAAACAAAGATTACATTTCATGGAGATAATACAGGTGCCAACTGTCCCCAGTATATCCCAAATTTCCTTCCCTAGCAACCAGCAATCACCTTTTCAGCTGCTCAGGAAAAGGTTGTGACCTCTGCTGAGTGAAGCCCAACTGGGTTGCAATCCAGTGCTGATGTCAAATGGACATGCGAAACATTCAGTGCTAGCCCTTGTGACTGAGAATTGGGTCCATTGCAGCTGATGGAAAATGGGCATTCTGTGAAAGATGCACCAAAACAGCCAGTGTGCACAATATTTGCAATTTTGCATTCCGCTTTCACAAGTGCACTGTTTATGCTGACAGTACATGTTTTTGTAGGCCAGGATTTTTTTTTTTGTACCACATCTTGTTAAACAATGTGCAGTTTAAAAAAAATAAAAAAACAACCAAAACAGCAATATTTGCACTTCAATTTGAAAAATGCAGATCTGTACGTTAACAAGACAGATCCCACTCTTACAGTTGCAAGAGTGGTCCCATGTGCATTCTTAGGGTATTTATTTATTTATTTAACTAATTTAAAGTTTCACCAGGAAGACATACTGAGCAAAAATTGCTCATTTCCAGATGTGTCCTGGGGGAAGAGAGTAGGAAAGGGTACAGAGGATGTGGAACAACATGATATAACAAAGCAAAAAAAGATTACAGTAAGTACAGAAGCAGCAAAGTGCTAGGCATTACATTATGTACAGGAATAATATACAGCAACATTAGGTAGAGAGTAGATAAACATGAGTAATACACCAGTGATACAGCAATAGTAAGGACTTGTAGACATAAATTCAACAATTAGTGGATAGTGATAAGTGTTAGACGTGACTACATTAGGTCATGGGTCAACGTGGGGGAGCCAGGCGAGATTGAGAACCACAAACCAAAGCTGACCATTCTGTTACCCTAAGGATATAAGTTAGACTACTCTTGCAACTGTAAGAGTAGTCTCTGTGGAGCTATTAATAAATTATTGATCAAGATTTATCAATGGTATATTAAAATTTGAAAAAGAAACCTTCCATGAATGTGCCCATTTCCATGGCAGCTGTGCGTGAGACACTCTCCACAGAATAAGAGTGTCTCTCACACACAGAAAGAAGGAGTGCTTTGATTGGTTAGGAGTGCTCCCTCACTCTATAATTCATATTGAAAGTGTGTGTTGCATCTTGTTAAAAATGTGCACATTTGTAAAAGATGCACCAGTGGCCAAAGTGCACAATACCGGTACTTTTGTGTTTCTGCAACTTTAAAAGTGCGTACTTTAGAAGTAGAGAAAATGCACTTTCAAAATTAAGTCTAGTAATGCTAGGTACATTTAATCTCCATAAGATGTGTGAAATTTAGTGCATTTTGTAAAAAAACTGCATGAAATGCAGTATGTGCATTTCTTATTGCAATATGCTGTACGTGCTGTTTCAAAATCCAGTATAAACTAGTGAAAGAGAAACATGGTGCAGAAAGGCATTTCACAAGTTTCTTACGTTTTTCTCTTTCATCATATATTTTGCATTATTAAATGGAGTTTAAGAAAGTGCAGACTCTAAAACATCATTGTTCAAAACACACATCTAACCATTAATTTCTTAGCAACTGCACAGTTCATAACTAACCCACCCTAATCACACTAACTATCTGAAAGTAAATCCTTTTTCCTTTAAAATAAAAATCCACTTTAAGCCACAACAGGGCAAAGGATTCTTCAATATTAGAAACTGTTTGAAATTTCCTGGTCTCTGATTGGCCGAGCACCTTGCCCAGTTGGGCATTTATGTGGCATTCATGTGGCAACAGAGATAGGAAATAAAATGTCCTTGTGCCAACCTGCCTTTTTGCTGTTAAAAATCTTTCTGCCTCATAGAATGTTAAAAACTCACTAGCAGTCATTTTGTTTCTCACTTAGCAAGCGAGTTATGACGCAAACCAATACAAGCAACCACCTCTAAATAACTTCTCTGTTGTATAGAGGCAGTCCAGAGGAGGGCAACTAAAATGGTGCAGGGTCTGCAAGAGAAGCCGTATGAGGAGAGACTAAAGGAGCTTAATATGTATACCCTTGAGGAAAGAAGGGAGAGGGGGACATGATAGAAACTTTTAAGTACCTCAATGGAATCAACAAAGTCCAAGAGGGTAGCATCTTTCAGAAAAAGAGACTTGCAAGAACAAGGGGACACAATTTAAAGATAGAATGAGGGCGGTTCAGGAGCAATGTGAGGAAGTGTTATTTCACAGAGAGGGTAGTGGATGCATGGAACAGCCTTCCTGAGGAGGTTGTGGGGTCTAAAACTGTGGGAGAATTCAAGAATGCATGGGACAGACATAAGACAATTCTTGTGGGGGGTAGGAAGAAATAGGCTGTTGGTTAACTAGGATTTGAGGCCTATCCTGTAGGTAGGGAAATGGGCAGACTAGGTGGGTCTAGCGGTCCTTATCTGCCGTCAAAGTCTATGTTTCTATGTTGTACAGTTGCAGCCATAGATACATTCAGATATTTCCAGATGTTTTGCAATGTATCTTAAGATATTTTCTCTGGTGGCCCACAGTGGTACTGCAAACAGGCAGGGTATTTATCCAGCAATACCCCAGAAATTACAGGAAATATCTGGCCATCTCTTCGGCTGCAACTGTAATTAGTTACATTATATATATTTTAAAGCTTTGTTTTTCTTCACTGTTTTCTTTTGTCCCCATACCATTCTTGGTGGCATCTGATAGCGATCCTAGTTCAGTTGCCGCTCCAGTCCCACAAATGACCCACATTCGCGCAGCTACATCGCCATCACACTAGCTAATGACTGCACCCACTTCCATCCAGATATGTTGTTAACATTTTAAAAAAGTAAAATTGGAGCTCTCTTGCCTCTCGCCTCACTTCCTTGTCTCCTTGTTTCTCTGCTTCCAGGTTCATGTAGCGGGGTCTTGTGCACATGACATAACATCCGAATCTTCCAACTATAGGGAAAAAAAACAAGTGCTGTTGCAGTCTGTAAGGGAAAGACCTTTAGAATAAGATTCCCTTTTGTAAACATGTTTTTTGGCAAAAAGTAGGTCAGACTGAAGACAAGAATGATTTGGAGACTGCTGTTGGAGGGTTAACAAAACCTTCAACAAGCTGTCTAGCACAAAGACATAAAGCAACAGCGCTCTTTAATGGTATGGATAGCAGTACAGGGACTACTTTACATAAAATGTGTTTATTCATTAAAATTAAGTATTTACAGTATTTTAACATTTTTTTGTGTGTGTGTGTTATTTCTTTACACTCCCCGTCCTCTCGGCCGTTCACTACTTCAGGGTGCCTAGGACTTTCCCCCAACCCACTGAACACCCCTCTCACCATTCTCACTGTCCCCCACTACTGTGGCCTCGGTTGATCCTATGTATCCCTTCACAGGGTGCCTCCCCTGGGGTGGGGTACTGGGAAGGGAGATTTTGCCCAAAGGCGTTCCTTCAACACTGGGTGCGCACAGTGGGGGATCAGCTTGGACACTTACGGGCTGCTTGGTGAGTAGGGGGTACCAGCAGCCATCATCTGGTCAGCCAAGCAAGCATTTTCCCTTTTCTTCCCCAGCCCACCTACCTCCCACATAGTGGCCTGGCTGTGGCAGCATCCTGGGGATGGGGATGCTCAGCAGCATGTCGAGGCCAAACACCACCAGGAACGCTGACTGCAAACCACCACTAGGAGCTGCATCACAGTGGTCCAGTACTGGTCCCCCTGGGTGGGAAGCTTCCATAAGATGCTCTAAACTCCCTCCCTGCTGGTCTCCACTCTTGACAGCTAGGCTTAGGTCATGAACACGGGTCGCCAGTGTGCCAAGCGAACACCCATTGCTCGGCGCCACAGAGGGAGCTATTTCAATTTTTAAAACTTTTTTTAATATTCAGCCTAAATCCCATTTTCTAAGTACAATAATACCATCCAGGGTAGGCAGTATGGGCTATACCGGACATTCCAGGGGCTATAAGACCCTTTGCCTATGTCTCAGGCCTCATTATGCCACTGGGCAGCCTGGTATAGCCCAATACTCACCTTGTCAGGTATTATTGTTAAATAATGCACTTCCCAGAATCATTTGAAGGTACTTGGCCTTAATAACAAAACTTACACATTCTACCAAGCAACAGCCTAACTACAGAGAAATAAAGTCTTTTTTCTATTTAAAAGAAAATCTTTTTCCATTTTAGAAGCACAATAACCTACTCCAGGTCATGGGTTTGTTGAGAACTGATGCATTTCCTGGATGTGTTAAAAGGCACTCGGCTGTCAGCTTCGTACCTTCCAGTTCACCTGGGGCATGCACTCATTCTCTAGCTAACTGACTGGAAGGGAAATTGTTTGTTTATTTGTGTGTTTATTTGTTTGTTTAATTTGTTTGTGTCCAAGTCTATACCGGTCAGCAGTCTCCTAAACCACGTAGTTTAAGGCAAACAAAGTGAATCTCTGAAAGAAAGTATTCAGGTGTGTGATCCAAGAAGTATATAGGAATTTAAAATGCATGAGCTTCCTGGGGGTTTTCTATACAATTTCTTGAACTGCCATTGGGACAATATCTGTTTCTGGACTTCTAACTTAGGATAAAGTGAAAAATAAAATATTTTTTATTTATTTGAAATATTTACATCCAGGAAAGAACATTATGAGCTGTAACCAGTTTGTTTCCAAGTGTTTCCAGGAGGGGAGTGCACATGTCATTATTATTATTATTGTCATTATTATTATTATTTAAACAAATACATTTCTAAGAGCACTGGGAAAGCTTAGGATAATGGGGGATTTGTAAACATAGGAGGATAGAGAATTCAAAAGAATTGGTCCAACCTAAGAAGAAGTATACTGCCTAAAGCTAGCAGAAATGTGATTTTAAATCAGTTATAAACTTGCATCAGAAGAAAAGGTGGTTGGGAGGTACATACCACAAAAGGCAAAAAGCAAGGTAGTCTGCCTGGCCTGTATAAACAGAACCAAAAAAACTAAGGCAAAAATTTTAATTTACACCTATAGATAAAGAGGAAGCCAGTGCAAAGATTTAAAAAGGATTTACATAGGAGAGATGCTGTCAACAAGTTCAGTACTTACAATTCATATAGGAACAGAACTAAATATACTGGGCTCGATTTTCAAAGCCCTCAGAGATCAATGCAATATGTGTCAGTCAATGGCTGCAGCGAACTCTATGCCCTATTTTATAAAACAGGCGGTACCTGTGCCAAAGACTCAGGAGTTGCCACAGCTGCAGGGATGCACCAAACATTGGGCGCACCTGCGGAGTTTGATGGAGGAATCTGTCACACCCCTTGATGCAACTCTAGATGACCTGTGAAAGTTGAAGGGGTTAACTATGCTGAGAAGGTGGGGACTTAGGGATGATTGAGCCATGAGGGTGCCATGGGGGGGTGAGGGGGTACAGTGGTAGTGGGAGGGACATGAGGAGCCACCTGGTGGAGGTGCCATGGGACTTGCCACACAGCTGATCAGGCTGGGTGGGGGGGCATGGCTGGACCATGATGACCCACACCCCAGTGACAGCAGCTCTGGTACCAGCCCCATAGGACCTACAGTCCCCCGCATTGTAGCTGGGTATCCACTGGCCACCACACGGGGGGGGGCTCTGTATGTGGGGAATGTTGCAGTGTCTGGGGCACATCTCTGGCCATCAACTACACCCTGCAATCTGCACTCACTGCCACTCACCACCTTTAGGGGACTGTGGAACCTGCGGGGCAGGTGCCAGGGCTGCTATCATCTGGGGTCCAAGTCATCATGGTCCAACCATGCCCCCCCCACCTGGCTCAATCAGCTGTGTGATAAGTCCCATGACACTTCTGCCAGGTGCCTTCACATGGACCTCCCATTGCCACTGTGCCCCCGCACTCCCCATGGTACCCCAGGTCTCCATTGGCACCCGCCTTCCGGGTCACCCCACCCCAATCCCTACCCTGCCAGGCAATGGCACAGGGCCCTTAGACCACCATCTGGCTGGTTTAAAGTCAGTCCCCTGTTTTGTCCATGGTGGGGCTTCTGGAATTGAAAAAAGGGGGATGGTGCAGCACCACTGTGCCGCAGCCATCCTTACGACCGGGTGCACAGGCACTTCTGCCATGAGGATGGTGTACAATGGCTTTGCCACACAGCATCCCCATTTTGATGCAGCTGGTGTGTGAAAATCAGGATGACCACAAACTTTGACACAAGATGCCACCTGCATCATACCCCTTTGGCGCAAGTACCTTGCGTCAAATTTTTTTCTTTTGAAAATCAAACCCACTGTGCATGTAATACGGGTCAGAAAGAGAACAAGTACTTTTAAGAAAAAGAAAACTATACAGAGAAGTAAAATGTTAGTGTCTAAGGTAGACACTATCAAAAATAATCAGACCTACACAGTGCCACCATCCAACTGCGCTCCCCACTGTGTGTATAAAAAATGCTGCCTGTCAGAATTAGTTCAGCATGGTCATGTTTCATCATGCAAAGCCTCCAGTGCATGAAATCCACTACGGGGGACACTGCACTGCTACTGGGGGGGTGCAGCAAGCAAGAAAGACACGCTACAAAAGCAGAAAACTAAAAAAAAAAAAAGTCTGTCAAATACAGCAGTTCCCTCTTCTGGGAGCCTGGTGTCAGGAAAAGGTAGCCTGGGACAACAGCAGTCTGTATGCAAAAGACAGACTGCACCTAAATGAGGGAAAATATGTACTGAAGGCAAGGATAGGGAAGCACATTGAGGAGCATTTAAACTAGCAGGTGGGGTAGCAGGATGGGTAAAGAAGTTCAGAAGCCTAGTGATGTGAAACCAAATATGCTTACCCCCCGTAATAGCAAGGTAAGGTGGAAGGCAACTACTAAGGGAGTGGATATAAGGGGAGAGAGGCAGGGGGGCAGTGTAGAGACAAGAGCTGGAGGGTGGTAACACTAAATGCTAGGAGTCTGGGGAATAAGGGGGCGGAACTAGAGGCTCTCCTGGAGGAGGAGGGAGTGGACTTGTTGGCTATAACTGAGACATGGGCCACTCAAATCCACGACTGGGACATGATGGTTCCGGGGTACAGATTGCACCATAAGGATAGCGAAAAGGGGAAGGGGGGAGGGCGGTGGTGCTGTACAAAAAGGAAGGATTAAAATGTGTAAAGGAGGAGGAAGACAAGGGAGATACAGAAGCACTGTGGGTACAACTAAAGGATCCCAAAATTAGATCACTAAGACTGGGGGAGGTGTACAGGCCACCCTCTCAATCTGAAGAGATGGACAGGGTACTGGCAGAACAGAACAGGAGGAACTGTGGAAAGGGGGGAAGGTGATAGTAGGAGATTTCAACCTGGGGGGGGTGGAGTGGGACACACCTACCACAAAGAGCAGAAGGGAGTAGGTAATGCTGGATACCTTCCAGGAAATCTTTCTAGCACATTTGGTCAAGGAATCAACTAGGGAAAGGAACACCCTTGACCTCATGCTTATGAATGGGGAGTGGGTGAGGGATGTGAGGGTGGAGGAACCACTGAGGGGAGTAACCACTGGACAGTATGGTTCCAGTTACAGATGACTAAAGAGAGAGGGTACCTGGCATAAGGGTGCTGGATTTCAGGAACACCAACTTTAAAATGATGAGAGAAGTGGTACGGGGTTCCTGTGCAAAATTCGACCAGGTATGGACACACAACAAAGGTGGGAACTGATAAGACATGAGATAGTGGAGGTAACAGAAACTTGCTGTAGGGCCCAGATTAAGAAGGCTAGGGGAAAGAAACCCAGCTAGATAAGCAAATAGGTGTTAGACAGGGTGAGGAGGGGAAAGGGCAGCTTACAGGAAATACAGAAAACTGGGGAGGGAGGGAGGAGGATAGGGAGGAATATCTGCAAGAAACAAAGGAAGTGACATGGGGGTGGTAAGGGCAGCCATGGCAGCAAGAGAACGCAGGCTGGTGCAGGGCATAAAAAAAGGGGAAAAAGACTTCTTCAGGTACATCAGGGAGAAAAGAAGCTGTAAAGACAAAATTGTGAGAATTAAGAAGGAGGGGGGATGGGTGGAAGAGTGGGTGAAAAGGCTGAAGTGCTCAACAACTACTTCTGTTCAGTCTTTATGAAAGAAAGGAGGGGACACTACCCATAGTAGGAGGGAGGATAGAAAAACAGATGGGGGATGATAGATGGAGAAATCACAGTACGGAGGGTGCTGGAGGGTCTCAGGGCATTGAGGGTGGACAAGGCACCAGGACTGGATGAAGTACATCTGAGAGTGCTGAAGGAGCTGGCAGAGGTCCTGGCAGGACCCCTGGCAAAATTATTTAATTCATCTCCAGACACAGGATGCATACCCCATGACTGGAGACTAACTCATGTGGTTCCACTCCACAAGACTGGACCCAAGGACGAACCGGGGAACTATAGACCAGTAAGTCTAACGTCCATAGTGGGGAAGCTAATGGAGACCATCCTAAAGGAGAGCCTAGTGGCACTACTGGAGGTGAATGGGGTGCAGGACAGGAGGCAGCATGGCTTCGTCAAGGGCAGGTTATGCCAGGCCAACCTGGTGGAACACTATGACTGGGTGACTAGGTAAATTGTTGGGGGTCATGCGGTGGATGTCCTGTACCTGGACTTCAGTAAGGCCTTCGATTCAGTACTACATGGGAGACTTGGGAGCAAGCTATGGGGCACAGGGGTAGGAGCAAAACTGGTGGGGTGGGTGGAGAACTGGCTAAAAGATAGGCAGCAGAGGGCGGTGGTAGATGGAAAATACTCATCCTCTAAGCCTGTGACAAGTGGTATTCCACAGGGGTCGGTGTTGGGCCCAGTGCTGTTTGGCATATTTATTGCAGACATCTCAGAGGGCCTCAGCAGCAAAATCAGCCTATTTGTGGATGACACCAAGATGGGAGCGATGGTGGATGACCAGGTTGGTTGGTGGGGGCTACAGGAGGATCTGGCAAGGCTAGCGGCATGGTCTGACAGATGGTAGCTGGGGTTCAATGCAAAAAAGTGCAAGGTACTGCACTTTGGAAGAAAAAAATCTGAGGAGAGCCTACCATCTGAGGGGGTGCGGCTGGAGGTAACAGAAGAGGAGAAGATTTGGGGGTGCTCATCACAGAGGCAGTGAACAGTTCTGCGCAGTGAAGAAAGGAAGCAGCAATGGCCAACAAAATGCTGAGGTGCATTGCAAGAGGCTCTACCTTGAGAAGAAGGGAGATTATTCTACTGTTATACACATCATTGGTTAGACCCCACCTGGAATACTACATGCAGTACTGGCACCCATACCTACAAAAGGACATTAGGCTGCTGGAGGGGTTGCAGCATAGGGCAACGAAGATGATTCAGGGCCTGGGGGAACTGCCATATGAGGTCAGACTAAGAGAGTCAAACATGTACACACTGGAGGAGAGGAGGGATGGGGGTACATGATTGAGGCCTTCAAATACATGAAAGGGATAATCAAAACAGACAGATGGTCTATTCAGGCGGAAGATGGGGAGAGACACTAGGGGGCCATGACATGAGTTTGGAGGGGGGTAGATTAAGGAGGGAGGTGAGAAGGCATTGGGTGGGAAAGGGCAAAGGGGAGGGTAAAGGGAGGGAAGGGGTGGGGCAGCTGCTGAATAGGGAGCTAGTTGCAGTCTCGAGCAGCCTAGATAGACCAGGATGTCCTTTTGCTGCCGGCAACTTTCGTATGGTGAGTATACCAGTAGAGGGACTGCTTTACAACAAAAATGGATTTACTGTTAATTTTTACTCATTTATAAGTTTTGTTTTTTATTTTGTAATATTTAATTAAAATGTTACCAGAGACCCATTTTCTAAGTGCAGTAGTATCCTTCAGTGTGGTTGGTATGGGCTATACTGGACCTTTCAGGGGCTATAAGGCCCTCCGTCTGTGGCACTGTGTTCATTACCCCCCCGGGCAGTCCGGTACAGCCCAATACCACCCACCTTGTTGGGTATTATTGCTTTTGTATTGCCTCCATAATCATTCGCTTCAAAAAGCATCACACCAGGCTCCACACTACCCCTACCTTCAGGACTCTGGAACTACAATACCTTGAGGTCTGTCTGGATCGAAGTCTTGACTTTTTCTACCATAGTGATGTAAGCTATAAGAAGCTCTATCCCACTCTCAGTTCACTGTACTGCAACAGATACTGCCTTTCATAAAATTTGTCTGCAGACTGCAGACAATCTCGTGCCCACCTATTGCTGTTCCCTTGGCTAGCCTGTTCCCTTGTTGGTTGTCTTGTTGGAGTCCCTTTGCTCAATGGAATTCCTGTCATGCAATCTTGCTGTAGCTGACCCTTGTTCTTTGCTGTAATGTACAGTACTTCTGAGTTATTTTCTATTACCTGTTTATTTTATGTGCAGTTTTGTTTCTTTTATTTCATTTTTATTTACAAGGTAGGTGCACTAGACAAGACAATGGCCTACTTTTGTGCATGATCTGGGAGATCACAACAGGAAAAAAATGCACAGCAATAGACAAAGTGCATGATGGACAATGTAACTATCCAAGAAAATCAAATTAATATAGAGAGTGGAACTACCATGGTTTGAAAAATGCAGTACTAGTACAAGGCAAGGCCCATTCAGGTTGAGCTAGTACACAAGGTATCAAGTACAAAAGTGTTCTATTGCTGTATTCCCGTTTGCACTGGTTTACAGCAAAGTATTTTTTTCTTGTTCATTCTTTTCCATTGCATCTGCTTGTTGATTTTTTTTTGTTCTATTTCTCCACCCTTCTTGTTGGGCCACACCCGGAAACAAGTCTTGGCTCAGCGTTCCATGCCTTTTCTGGTCACCAGTTTATAAAGAAATAAAATTACTGCCTCTGTCAAAGATGACTTTTAGTTAGTGCATAAAATATATGTCTTACTGCAGTGGATGAAGTGTTGTTTTTATAGCGTTTGTCATCTTTCGTTTTTCACCAGGACGTGTACCAAGAGCTGTTGCCTCCGTAAATCAGCATTTACTAATGTCTGATGATGTAGTAAGCTGCTGCCTGGATTTGGGTGTGCCTAGCATTTCCTTCCGCATCAATGGACAGCCAGTACAAGGGATGTTTGAAAACTTCAACACAGATGGACTATTCTTTCCTGTCGTGAGCTTCTCGGCAGGTGTTAAGTAAGTGATTCTATTTGCTTTAGAAAATCTGAAGGAACAATTCTGTTTTTAATATACATGATTTTATTAGAAAATACCATTTAGTAATAAAGTTGTCCAGACTCCAGCCTGCATCATATATACTCGTTTTGACAATATGATTTATCCCTTTCACAGGAAGTTCACAGTCACTACCAGCCTTTTGGCCCCACTTGACATCACCATCATTATTCCTCTCCGGTGATTATCCACATTTTATATCGCCTCCAAAACTTGTGTTGCCACCATATTTTAAAACGTAGGACAGCAGTAACTGTTGTGGTCACAAAACAAACCTTGAGCCAGTCAACCTTTTTTTTTTATTATTTTTTGTAATCAGTTGTTTAGTAATCATGAATAGTGCCAGACTGACACAGGGTCGGACTGGGGTACAGAGGGCCCACCTAGAAAGAGGATACAAGGGCCCACCTGGAAAATCAATACAGGAGGGCCCAGGGTGACACTCATATCAATATTCCACTTCAATTTGATACATTAGCTCTGTGATTACATGTTACATTTATCTACAGTGACCCAGATACCCCATTAAATTAGAAAAAAGAGTATAAATACTAAAGTTTTCGGAGTTCAGAAGGTGACCAGGTACCCAACTGAGGGGGGCCCACCCAGAAATTTCCAGGTATCCAAGTGGGCCAGTCCAACCCTGGACTGACAGCACTGCAGTTCTTTGTTATCCGCATGACAGATACAAGTGCACACTCCGCAAACTTCCCTACACTGACCCCCTAATGTGCCCTAACCTTGTATTGGACAGACCACCTCTCATTGGTAAGAGTTGGTTCATTCAGACTCCATGCTTCTACAGTCATCTGCAACAACTGCATGCGCTGTATAACTCAATTATGGGGTGTCAGTTATTCAGTAATCGAGTTATACCTGTATGTAAACATGGAGAATGATGACTACTGAATAGTCTGTTGAACCAGTTGCAGTGCACTGATGCAAGTGAGTCGATTACTGGCATTTGGGTTGATTTATGTGCAGTCTGTAAACCTCTTTGAAAACTGTTTTGATCACTGGCACATACGTAGAAACAGAGCTGGCTTTATATTTCTGGGATCCTCCAGCAGGGTAGGTCATTGGGGGCCCTTGCATGTACTGTTAGTATAATTTGGCATTATTATGAAGCGTCTGCCTAGGCCAGGGATGTGCCTTGGGTGATCTTTCAATAGTACACAGAGAAGGAAATACATAAAGTAAAACAAACGTGAAATGTGAAAGACTGATGATCTGCAGAGCTTTAGTCTGGAGGCCCCTATGAGTAAAAGGTCAGTGACCACTGGGATTTAGGGTGCTTAAAAATCTAGCATACTGCCTAAAACTAATATTAGTTTTTTAAGAGTCAACCACTACCCTTTATATCTGAGGTGCTTCTTTTTTCCCCTTTGATTAATTAGAAAATCATTTACCTAATGTTAGTAAATGTCATATGTGGACCAGCACTCTGACTGGCAGCTGACATATTTAGCTCTGTTCCTCCAATTACATCATCAGCATTGTGACCTCACTGACTGTGACATCACAGCTGCTCAGGAAGAGCCACTCATTAGCTGCCAGGTCAGATAGATATGTCAGCTGCTAGGCTGAGAGCACACAACCAGCACAATATTATCACAGAGGAAACTTCCTAATGAGCTAAAGGAAAAAGAAAGACACTTCAGAATTTAAAAAAGTTACAACTGACTACTACTTAAAATCTTTATCATTTTCCTGTCTGCCTATGTTGGTTCCACTAGCTCTTTAAGGACCACCTTGCATAGAAAAGGATGATACAGTAGTCAGTGCAGTACTCCTTGTTTGTACAACTCTTTTTTTTCATGAGTAATTGATACCAATGTAATGGAATTATGCAGTGTGTATAAATGGGGAAATTTATTCAACAGTTATCAAATATTGCCACATGTAATCATTGCTGGATTACAACCTGGTGGAGGATCTTTAATCACCTAGAAGGCAATCAGCACACATGTAAGTATAGCAAATAGCTACTCTAATGAGAGGCTGCCCACAAGTGTGCCAGTTGGTGCCTGTTGTAATGGTGGGTTTAAGTGTGTACACTGATCCTCTAGATAATCAACAAATACTACTATGCATTTCAAGGAGGCACACAGGCCTTTTAATAACCATCAGATGCAGAGAGCTTTCCTCTGTTACCAACCTGAGCTTGATTTCAAACCAGTGGCTTAGAGATGAAAGACTTTGCAACCCACTACCAAACCAGTGAGTCATCCAGTTCCTTGTCTAACATGTTCCTGAAAATAAGAAATGGTTTAATAATGGTTTCTGTTTTGGAATCTGGACGTTGGTCCTTTAAGACATTATTCAAATGGTCTGTACTGATTTCTAATCAGCACAGCTGTCTGTTCCTATAAAACATATAATGATAAATAAATATACCAATTATCCCCTTCCCCAATCATGTGATTATTTCATCACTAAACTCAAATCTGCTGGCTCACATACCATCTATAAATAACTACTGCTGCAAGGATTTGGGAATGGGAAGGGACTGAGAGTGCGAACATGCTGAATCAAGTGTTTAAAGATATGTGATAGACCCAGCAGCTCTACAGACGCTATGCTAATTAATATAATCATCAGGCTTCTCCTTCTCAACTACCCTGTTAAACATTACAGCAGTGTAGGCCTCTTCCAAATTAAACTAGGATGACTGCATTTGTGATTTGAATGTAACTAGCATTCAGAGGGAAACAGTGCTTATCTACATTGAAGCAAGTGAAAGCTGAAATCAAGAACACAATGTGTCTGGGGACCTGTGTTTAACAAAAATAACACAGTGTTATCAGGTCAGTTGTAGGCTATTTCTTCAGTAACAGCCTATTAAATTAATAATTTACATCGGAGTGTTCAAGTGAACTGCAAATGTCTGGCCATAATTGAAAGAATAAGGAAAATCTCTAGGGTCCCAATATTATGAAGTTGCCGAAACCAGACTTAATGATACATTGGCATATGCCGAGAGCCATGCTGGTGAGTATGGTTAGATATGGAATTAGGGTTTTTCAAATGGTGAAGCCAGCCTTCCTGGGGAGGCCCCAACCTTTTCCAGGGGAGGCTCAAGCAAGTCTGAAAAAGTAGTACATTTGAATTTTGAGTTCAAGATATTTTGTGTGAAGGGATGAGGCAGACTGAAAGAGGATAACAGAGCAATTTATGTATTTATTTACATATTGCTGACCAGGAAAGATACTCTGAGCTAAGGCTTATTACAGGTGAACCTGGGGAAGGGTAGCAAGTGAATACAGTTCCAAATGTAACTGCAAAGCAGTCAAGCATTACAAAATGAACAATAGTTCAAACAAATAGGAACTATGATCAAATAGTGAGAGGCAACAATTAAACAGTTAGGCTTGTGGCAGAACAGCCCAGTATAACAGCCCATATACAAGGCTTTAGCAGAGAGGTACTAGGAGCAAGAGAGGAGAAAGCAAAATGATCCCTGAGAAGTTGCTTAAGAGCAGAATAAGAGGGAGGAGTGGCGGAGGTGGGTAGTAAGGTTATTCCAGATAGAAGGTAAATGGAATGAGAAAGCATGAAGGTATTGCAACAAGGGGTAACAGCAGTCTGAGAATCAAAATAGCAGAGTAAGTAGGTTGGGGGGGCAATGAGCTGAATAAGTGAGAACCAACTACTCAAAGGAGTTTCACTTTATTCCTGATGAACTGTGCAGAGTATGCTATTTTTCAATGGAGAGGCCCAAGATTATTTCAATATTTAGGAGAGGCTCAAGATCTTTTCCACGGCTTGGGGGAGGCTCGCTATGGCAAAGACTGAGAACAATTAACATATATGGCCCATTTACACTGCTTGATCTGCACTGTTGCAAAAAGTGCAGTTAAGTTGCATCTGTGGAGGTCAGGCAGGGTAAACAGCAAGCAGGGTATTGTAGGCAGTTCTGCTGTGGTGCAGAATGAATGGTGTTTTGGCCAGGAGCTGTATTGGTGTAGGCATTTTATGATGGCATGTAAACACGCTGCTCCACCTGTAACAGCACACCCCTGCGATACCCCATGCCAGATCGAACTGTCCCCCTTCCTATGTGGACAGCTCATCACACTGCCTGCAGCTCTGTGATACTCCCTGCACAGAGGATCAGGTGTGAGTAGGACTAAACAGATATATGCTGCTCATTTCACTTACTAGTGCCAGATTCGCATTTCAGTGCCTAGTCCACGAAGCAACTGAAGATGAGTCAACTCATTGCCACTGTGCAACCATGCTGCTTCTTTGACACTAGCATACAGTGCTATGTAAGCCTCCTTTGAAGTGGAGTTTACAGTTACATTCTTTCCTTGTGTCAGCAGCATGCTGGGGACATGTCAGAAAGGAGCTGTGCATCTTGGGCAGACCCACTTTCAATTGTTGGTTAAACAATGTAGCTCTTGACTAAATGAATACCTTACCTTGCGTGGCAGTGTTATGACTTTTCTGCACAACAGAAGACAAGTCAGCTCGTGGCAACTCCACACCATGCTGCCCCTTCAAGCACTTGCATTTGCTGCTTGAATATAGTGGCTAGCCCTGTAACTAAAAGTTAATCATCTTGCTGCCTCTGTCCATCCTTCTGTGCCACCTGTATTGACTGGTTGGTATAGAAAGAGAAAAAACAGACCTGAAGGTAAAACACAGAAGGTTCAGTCATACCAAAAGAATGACCCTTCAACGGTGAAAAATAGTGACAGTGTAAACGTGTTGCGGCAGCAGTACATGCAGGTCCTCAGGTGATCAGTGCAGACTGGAGCACAACCCTAAGGTTACTGTAAAGGCACTTTTAAAGTTAAACAAATTTGAGGCTCTAAATATCTCCAGGAACCAATTGAAAACTAGGCACTATACCTAAATGTAAATTTCCTGGCATATAAAATCTAAAAAAAAATTCTATCACCTAAAACAATTTCCAATGCACAGGGTAGTGATGTGTCAGCAAGACTTTTTTAACAGATGTCAATATACACCATATATGCTAGAGAGAGACTGGTGTATGTCCAAACCCATTTCCCAGCACAAAATCTTTCATGCAGATTTGGAGTTTCACACATTCTAGCTAATGAAAATTACAAGAAAATATTTAGTAATTGGTAAATGACATAGTATTACCCACTGCTAAGAACCTGGAACACAAATTGTAAATTAGAAGGAGATTATGTGACCTAATGGAGAATTGAATCTTGGCCGCAAACCAAGTACTAAATAAAAGATACTATTACCATAAAATTCAGACTTTAAATAATGTCTATTATGAAAAAATACACTTTTGCTATTTTTAACTATCAGTTTTTGTGTTTTTGTCAACACATTCATTTCAGATGCTGCGTAAGCTGGTCATAATGACTCTGTACTCAGTGAAAGATAATTGTTTTAGAGAAAATATCTTGCTGAACCACATTTTAAAAACGGAATAGTAAATTATTCAAATGGCTCACAATAATAGCTGACAATTTGTTGAGCTTTTCCTGACAATTTGACATGACAGTCTTGGAGCTATATTTAACATTCAAACTGCAAAGAAGCCATGCTTTCTCAATAAAGGAAGAATTCTCACAGAGCACTGCAATTCATCAATAGTGAGAATGGCTCGCCATCTATGTTTCTGCTTCCAGCTGAGCTGTAGGCGAAAGGACAGGATTGATGCACTTAGTCTGAGGTAGCAGAAAGTGGTGATAGCACACTGAGCAACACAACAAGATAAGAAATGGATTTCTTATACAATGCAGGTTCATAGTCCTTTATTCATGGTGGAATCAATCAGAACCCTTTAGCCCACAATAACTCTTTAAATTATCCATTTGGAGGCCCTCCAGCTTGAGGGTCTAAGTGAATGGACAGTGGTCCCATTTATAACCTAATGTCACAGAAGGACCCACCCCAGGCTGATCTTGTTTGCCCTCCCCAACGTGAACCCAGCTAATTTGTGTAGTTATGTGGGTGGCCTGGTTGGGGGCATGAAAGGTGTATGACCACAGTCCACATCAGCAGTTGAGTTTAACATTATTTTCTTTGTCTGTGGCATTGTGCAAATTGGCCTGGACTAGTGCAGCTAACCCTCTACTTGTCCATGTCCTGCGCCACTCTACAAAGTATAAAAAGTTTCAGTTTTAGCAGGCTCTAGTCCTCATTCAAATCTCCCTGATTCCTCCAGACAGTGCAAGACTGGGGTCCCACAAAAGTCTTAATGTGATTCATTATGCCCCAGTTTTTAGAGCTTCCAGGCTGTGATCAGAGCTGGAGTGCTGTTAAGTCACTAGCGTCCAGTGTTCTGAGTTTGTGTCTTCATGTGTGTGATGATGTGTTTCACATTATTAAGGCCAGTATCACTCATTTTCCTACAGTTTGAGTGTCAGGGCCCAGCATCTCAGTATCAAAATGTTAAAAGGTATTATTGTCTGGCATGCAGGTAGGGTTTTTTATACCAGCCTCTCCATAACCACTTCCTCTCCCTTCCAAGTCTTTGAGCTCTGTACCTTTCCTTGACACCTCGGCAGGCCAATGACAGGGGAGGACCCTGGAATGACCATCCATAAAGCTGTGAGTGCTGATACTGGTATTTGCATGGGGTTCCCATCTCACCACAGGAGTCTGCACCAGTTAATGCCATTCATCCTGTCCTGTTATCCAAAAAAACGTCTTTGGAGCATGGAGGGAACAAAAATAAATCCTAGTAAAATAAATGATTTGAAAGGATGAAACAAACATTATTGGGATACATAGATACTCTAAAACAGAAACAGAGGCGTCAGAGCTTCATGCCTAGGGACTGATTCTGCTGGGTTGATGAAATGCACTGTTTAAAAAAATGATATTATTCTGGGAGAAGATGATCTTAAAAAGCAATACTTTTGTGCCTGGCTAGTTTATATTACTAGAAATGTTGCAGTGTTTTATATGCTCCAAGCCCCAAGGATTGTCTGACCTCCCCCAAAGAAGTCATACATCTGCCCTGGCTCACTTGACACAGCTCAAACACATCCAGAAGTGACGGTCTCTAGCTGGCCACAGCTTTGGGGCTGAGTATGCCATTGTCCACCTGACTTTGTTCATTGCATTGTGGGTGGGTGGGTGGGGGGGTGAGTGCGGTGAGGTGTATTATTATGTTGGCTTTTGTGTATGCAGGGCTAGGGCAACTTGATTGAATATCTGCTGCCATAGGATCATCTGGTTCAGGTGAAGGGGTGTAGAAAGAGAAGGAAGAGAGAGAGAGAGAGAGGCCACAGTTCCAAAAAATGGTGGTAAATGCAGACCATGTGATTGTATGGCATCTCTTTTTCAGCTAGGACAGGAAGAGATGCAGGAGCAGAATAAATGTATGATAATTGGAATATTCATTGACTAGCATTTTTATTGAGTCAGTGAGCAAAAGTCTACAATGTAATTGTAGACTACTGCAACCATCTGTGAGTTAATGCAATTTGCAGTGAACTTGTCTCACTGTTTCTTGCAAAAAGAAAAAGTTAAGATCAACCCTCAACACTTCATTCAGGGTGCCCCATATGCATGGCTGTCAGGGTAGGTGGGGAACTGATAGCACTGGGTGTCCTTGTCAGTAACATTATACCTACCATGGCATGGCATTAAGTGTGCCATAGTGCTTCAGATTAAGATGCCAGCCCATTCCCAGGGCTTTGCCTTTCCTTGAAAAGCTGTTTGGCACAGGGCCTGTCATCAGGCCACATTCTGTTTTATTATTATTATTATAGTGCTCCTCTTACAGTAGTTCTGACTATGCACTGTATTTTCCCATGACCTCATAGTGCCATGCAGCAGAGGGAACCACTGTGTAGTCAGACCTGGGCTGAGCCTCCTCCAGCTGATCCTGCTGTCATTATGGTGCTCTGCATGGGTGTAGGAGATGGCAAGGGTCCCTGAGGGTCACCGGCATGCAATCCTAATGGAACTGCCTGTCAGTACAGTACTCTGCATGTTGGCAATAGAAACATAAAAACAAAGAAGCTGACAGCAGAGAAGGACCGCAAGACCTATCCAGACTGCCCGTTTCTTTTTCTACCTTATGAATGTGCCATCGGCCTTTGCTCTGTCAATGGCCTATCTATTCATAGTCATCTGTATTGCTCCCTTATGCCTATCTCATGCCTGTTTGAAGCCCTGCACTGTATTCATATCCACCCCTTCCTGAGGTAGGATGTTCCATGCATCCACCACCCTTTCTGTGAAAAAGAACATCCTCACATTACCCCTTAATCGGCCTCCCTCTAATCTCATGCTGTGTCCTCTTGTCCTGCTGTTTTTCTTATATTTAAACATGTTAGACTCTTTCACCTTGTTAATGCCCTTAAGGTGTTTGAATGTTTTGATCTTATCACCTCTCTCCCTCCTTTGCTCTAGGGTATACATATGGAGCTCCGGTAATCTGTCCTCATATGTTTTCTGATGCAGTCCCTGCACCATTTTGGTTGCCCTTCTCTGGACTGCCTCAATTCGGTTAATGTCCTTGTGAAGGTGTGGCCTCCAGTACTGCATGCAGTACTCCAGATGGGGCCTAACCAGTGTCTTGTAAAGAGGGATTGTTACCTCCCACTTCTGACTTGTGACACCCCTACTAATACACCCTAACATCCCCCTAGCCTTACCTACTGCTTTAGTGGTCTGCTTGGATGATTTCAGGTCATCTTTGATGATGATGCCCAAGTATCTTTCTTCCCTTGTGACTGCCATCAACTCCCCTCCCAGCCTATAGAGGCTTCAGGGTTTCTCTTCCCTATGTGCATGATCTTGCACTTCTTTGCATTAAACCCCAGTTGCCACTCTTCTGACCATTTTGCCAGTTTATCCAGAACTCTTCTTATTCTGCCCACCCCATCTGGATTATCTACTCTGTTGCAGATCTTGGTGTCATCTGCAAACAGAAAAACCTTTACTCTCCAGTCCATCTGCAATGTCACTGATGAAGATATTGAAGATGACTGGCCTCAGGACTGATCCCTGAGGTACCCCACTTGTAACCTGCATCTCTTCTGACTGTATACCATTTATCACCACTCTCTGTTTTCTGCCCATCAACCAGTTTGCCACCCAGTTGATCAACTTCTGACCAACCCCGAGCCTACCCAGCTTATTAATCAATCTTCTACGTGGAACAGTATCGAAAGCTTTGCTGAAGTCAAGGTAGGCGACAACAACTGCTCCCCCTTGGTCCAATGTACAGAGTATGCATATACTGATTGCCTATCTAAACAGGGCCCTGAATATTTGCCTGAACAGAATTTTCACAGCATGTTCTCATTTTCACCAGATCCTGTTTGGTATTAAGTTGTGCAGTCTGAAACTTGATTTCCTTGGGGAAATTCTAGTTTAACAACTTCACACCCTTGGAATTTTTTAATCTTGTATCATTTTAGTTTGCTTGTGGACTTCTTACTGTTTATATACTGTAGCTTTACATTCAGATGAAGCCCTTCATCCATGCCTTCATTTTTAGGGCTGCGTGGGTGGAGTCCTGCAATCATTTTGGGATCACATCACTGTAGGAGAAAAGAGGAATTGATCGCTGTCTTCTCCTACAGTGATGCATTTGCTGTCCACAGAGTTGAAGTCACTGTTTGTCTGTGGGGTCTCCTCCTCCTGTCAACTCCATGGACGGAGCTCCCCTCCACAGCACTCAGCTCCCCCCACCCCATGCACTAGTTTCTGCAACTGTGGAAGTGATTGTCTGACTGCAACTGTGCATGCGCAGGTCTGTCAGAGCCATCATGTTGTGCATGGCAGGTGGCTCCAACTCAAACTACACATGCTCAAGCACCACACAGGTCTATCGGAGGGCATGACATGACAGGCTCCGGTGCAGTGAGAGCTCCAACAATGCTTTTACTCACTCTTGCTGCACAACATCACTACCATTGTTCTGAGCAGCTGTATTGGCTCTGACCAGAGTTTATTTAAGCATACAACAGGATGGATCCATTATCCAATTTTGTTGGTTCATAGTCAGTATAGTTCCACTATGCTGCAGCAACAAGAAATTTGTCAACCGATGGCACAGTGACAGCACAACACCGCCATTGGTGTTGTGCTGTCGCTCTGGGACAAAGTGTTTTCTGTGGGGGGCTTCGTCCCCCGCACCCCCCATACTTTAGATTCCTAACTCCAGTCAGAGTTAGGTCGGGGATGGGGGCAAACACCTCACTATCAACAGTGTTGAGAACGTGGAGACCATCACAGCAAACTGCTGAAAATGTCGCTGTGATGGTCTTCATGGTATTCCCAATGCTGCGCAGTTGGTATACCGTCAGTATTGGTCTTCATTGCACTTGTTTGCTTAATTAGACAAAAAATGCTTGCCACATCATTGCCACCCAAAGCAATAACTATTTTCATGGTTTCCTCTTAGGAAGAATCTCTTCTGCTTCTTCTAACATCCAGTTTCCTTAAAGCATGTAAAACTGTGGCAACTGTATGAGCAACCTTGGCATTGATAGACAACATCACTTTGTTTACCAAATCAGACTTCTGATCACAGCAAATCCGACTTCTGATCAAACTGCATTGTGACTTTATGGAATCCTCTAACTAACTTCCCATTAAGCTGTAATAACCCTCTTACTACTAATTATTAGTATACTGTGTATTAAAACTCGGTTATTAACTCAGTCCCTCCACTGTCTCCCCTCTGGGTATGTGTATTTGTTTTGCGTACCATAAATGCTGTTGGTGCTCATCATCAGTCAATTCCATTCAATTAAGTCAGCAATAATACATGACGGGGCGTGCATTGAAGCATTTGTGATGAATGCCACAGGGTTTTGTAAGGCACAAGACTGAAAGACTGAAAGCCGAGTGTTCTCAAAAACCTTGGGAAGTTTATCACAAATGCTTTGATGCACACCCTGAGGTTTATTATTGCATTTAAAAAAATGGAGTTCGTGTAGAAAGTATCTATTTTAGGCACAGAAAGAAGATTGGAGACCTGTAAGTGCAGCAATAGTGTTTTAATGTACAGTCAGATGACATGTCTCAACCAATAAGGTTCCTGCATTTGCTCCTACCATGTTATAATGTGCTTAAATGTGATTTTTGCATCACATTCCCCAAAAAGTTAAAATTCAGCACATCCCATTCTTTATTTCAAAAAACATTTGCATTAGAACAGACTCTTTCTCCCCAGTCATTGCTGTTTTTCCTCCTTTGAAATCACAATTCTCTGCTGATGACATTAGCAACAAGTCATGATGTCATATGCTGATAAACTAGAGCCCTGAAGCAGGTTTAAGGAATGTGAACAGATGAGCAGAATCTCCCAAGTAAATGAAAATGTCTTCAGCAATAAGAAATGCTACTGAAATTATAATTGTGGGTACATTTGATGAAGATTCTAACTGAATTGTTTGATGGAAACTGGAAGGTATATTGAAGATATGTTTTCTTTGTAATTTACATTATAGGGCTCGTTTCTTGCTGGGTGGTCGCCATGGAGAGTTTAGGTTTTTACCCCCAGCTGGATATGCTCCATGCTATGAAGCCTTGCTTCCGAAGGAGAAGATGAGGGTGGAGCCTGTCAAGGAGTACAAAAGGGACAATGACAAAGTTCGAGATTTACATGGCACTACCGAGTTCCTCTCACAAGCCTCCTTCATCCCCTGTCCCGTCGACACCAGCCAGGTACACAGAGTTTCCCTTCATTTTACTTTGTTAAACACCCTTCTGTTGGCCTTCAGAGTACCATATGATGATATTCAGAGCCACAACAATCAATAACTATAATTACTAAAGCACACAGAAATACATACACCACACATATATCTGAGAAACACATGTGCAAATGCATATGTGACATCCTTTACTTTAAAGAGCAACTGTCTATAATAAAAAGTTTGAAAAATCTGGATTTACACCAAATTTATTTTAACCCTTAGGCTGCCGACAGAATTAGAACGTGTAAGAATTTTGGACTGATATATCAGTCCACGGCACAGCAAGGGTTAAGATTATTGTTTTCTAGTATTTTTTTTTCTTTTATTTGCCCCTGCTGTTGGTCTACTAACTATTGTAGATACTGCAGCAATTATTTCACTGAGTCCTTCAAAATGTGTCTGACTCTCCCCTGCTAACCTCACAATTGCTGGTTGTGACATCACAGTCTGATGTCATGGTGATTGGTGAACACTATGATGCCATAACCAAAGGCACTGTGAGGCTGACAGGGGAGAGACAAATACTTTGTATACAGATGTCTTAGATGGACTACCAAGATCTGCTGTAAAACTTGGAAAGGAACATTGAAAATGAAAAAAAAAATGTATTCTCTAGTAAATTGTAACAGCTGAAACATCTTATTGATGAAAGCACATGAAGTGCAGAGTTGCTCTTTAAGTAGTATTAAATTATTACTGTGCTCCCTTGCCGCCAATGCATATGTGGATTATTTTTAGTACATGCTTAAATTCGTATGCTGCACATTTTGCAAACATGTTTTTATAACACCATATCCCCTCTTGTATTTTGTGCTTAACTGTATACAGGATTTTTCATCACCCATAACCGGCTCCATTTTCTTGCTTTACTTGACCTTAATTTTTATGCACATTATATACGGTAGGTAGGTACTGTTCCCATGTTCCCCTCTCCCAGGATTCATCTCGAGATGAGCCATTCCACTCAACATGCTCTTCCGGGTAAAACAATTTTTTTAAATAAACAAATACAAGGTTTGTAAAGAAGTTTACAATCAAACTACATAGTCTGCAACACCAAAGCATGGTGAATATTTTAATCATTTGAATAAATATTTTCATTATTAGTGATAGAAAATGTTTAATCATGATGCAAATGGAAGTTGCAACATCTTGTGTTTGATTTGCCTTAACTTTCCCAGGTACAGTATTTAGAACCAGAATCGCAGGGAATGTCAGGGTAAATACAGTACAATGATTCATGCTGTTTGTTTGCGAAATAGTGCATTGCTAAAAAGGCCATTATGGAAGGCATACTAACCTTTCCAATTTTGTTTAGATTGTTTTACCACCTCATCTTGAAAAAATAAGAGACAAACTGGCAGAGAATATTCATGAACTTTGGGCTATGAATAAAATAGAACTTGGCTGGACATATGGCAAGGTATGATAATTTTTTCTTACTAAAGGCATTTAGACAACTTCATCAAATAATAATGTACAATTCTACAGTTAGTTTTCATTTTTTTATCATGTGCTTCAATGGTTGTATTCCAATGTCAAGTGATTAAACAGAACATATCCCACATATCTAAAGATGAGAGTTAGCCGGCCACCAGCACAGCAGAAAGATTCACTGCTGCAACACTGGCAACCTGGTTTTGGGAATGTACTCAGGCATCAGAGGGCTGGCCGGGGGAGAGAAGGCTTGAGCATCTGAGGACAGCTCACCTTCTCTCGGAGGGAGGGTGGGGTACAGGACCAATGCCTACTGACCCCTGGTCAAGGCCAGTGGAGCAGCAGTGCATCTGGTCTTGCTACCTAGGGGAGCATGACAGATGCTGGCATCTGCCTTGTGTCCTGCATGTCATGCTCCTGTGGGAGAAAAAAACATAGGAAAATGGTGCACTGACTGGTCAGGTGATGGCCTCCTGGACCCTCATCACCAAAACTCCCAGACCATGAATTGATGCATCGGCAGCACCCAGAACCACTGAAAGGCCAGTAAGGCACATTCCCTTCACAGGAAGGGGACCCAACCAATGAAGGGATACATCAGGGTACCCTGGGTGGCTGCATTTTGGGGCAGTAGGTGGATGGGAGTAGTCCAAGATGAGAATAGGTCCTTGAAGAGGTCCAAAGGAGTGACTGGCCAGTGTGCAGGGGAAGGAGCATAAACAAAATAAAAAAAAAAAAGATGAGAGTTGCACCTCCTATACATTTGATCACCTGATTCTGTTGCTGTAGGAGCAGGTCACCATTTTCATTCATCTAATGAAGACCAGCATAGGAAGACAGAGGGCTTTCAGTGGCTGGTTACCCCAGTAAGGGATGGGTTCCTATTACAGGGCACCTCACCAATCAGATCTCACTTAATAGCTTTTGGAAGTGAGTGTGGTGAGGGAGAAGGAGGGTGGTGGAATGCAAGAGGGTGGTGTGCAAGGTCTTTCTTTGCTGGTTTACTACAGCTATGACGTGAACATTGGGTGGCAGAAAGTGTCTATCAAATCAATCAATCAATCAATCAAAATCTTTATTTAACCAAGCGGGCACCATTGAGCAAGCTAATTTTCAAGGTGGACTTGGGGTAGAAAATACAGGCATACAGTAAGAATCAGCATACAAAGTATTGGCACAAATGACAGGGCAAAGCACTTGGAAACAGATATACATAGGCAAACATGAAGACAAGAGTAATTCAGGAAAAAAATACAAATATAGCAATGCAGCAACGGATATATGCAGGTTACAAACATAGCAGAGTTAAGTAATACAGTAAGAGATATATACAGGTTACAAACTTCACAGAAGCAATGTTAACTGATATATTTTAATCAATATATAAGTGTACTAATAATATGCAACTTTGTAGGGATGGAGAGAGAGATTTGAGTGCTTCTGATGGGTGGGGTCTTTCAGTTTCTTGGTTAGTGCTGGTGGGAGGATTGGGGAAAAAATAGCTACATGGTTGAGGGTTTTTTAGAACACTTTAAACACACAACCAAGCATAGTGGCACATTGCCTGTGACAGGCCTCTTCACTTCATGAAGTACCCACTTCACTAGTCAAACAGCTACAGGTAAAGGCACTTACCTGGCAAAGTACCACTACAAATAGCCTTTGCTTGGTGAAGTGGGCACTTTGCCAGCTGAAGGACTATGTGAAGTGCCTCTTTACACTATGCAAAGATAGGAAACCTTATGGATAATTTCACATAGTGATGCTTATTAACTTTGCCCATCCCTAGTCCCAGTTAGGGATATCAGATAATCTAATAATCAGATCGGGTAATGATAATCTGATCTGACCAAATTATCTGATTTTAAGAAGGATCAGAACCAGATAAAGGTGGATAATCTGTTGTAGCTGTTAGATTTCTGTCAGATCGGGTACTGCGGTATCTTAGCATCTCTACCCATGACCTTTGGATCTTCTGACTCCAGAGGTGAACATGCAACCAGCTGAGTCATAGACACTACACAGACACCCTGGGTAGGACTCACAAAGCCAGAACATTGGAAATAAGCAAATGTTGCAATAAAAATGAGGATGCTACATCCAAAAAGAAGGAAGCTGCATCCAAATGAGTGCTGCCTTTATTGAAAAATTGCTACATCAAAAATGCAGGTGGCTTACATTCCAACCTTACTGCATCCAAGCAGTAGAGTTAAAAGTGACACAAGTTTGCAGGTATGGAAGCAAGGATGATGCAGCATGCAGATTTGCAATGCAGTCTCCCTGTTAACAGAGCCTACAAACAGGTGTAAATTGTAGGCTAAGCATGATGTGAACACAGCCAGTAGATCACAACAAGATAATCTAAGCGAGCTAGCCAACCCCTACACTGACAGAAACAACACCTCATATGGCCACTAGAAGAGCTGAGCACACAGGAGGAGGAAGACCTACTCTGCAGTGCTGATGCCTGGCCTGAGCATACAGAGAGAACAGCACAGGTAAACGTGCAGGGTCCAGCATGGCGGGGCTGTACTACTCCCCTACTGGATACATATTCCATGCGTCCTCTTGTACCATACTCACTGCCTCTACTGAACATATGGGGGTGGGTGGTTACTGAGGCCCGCAGTGCCAGTCAGACATACAGTACTGTAAGTAAGAGAGTACCTCACGAAATGATACACTGCAGGGCTATCCGCACGTTACAGTATGATCACTGTACCCGAGCCATGACATACAGTAAGAGAACTATAACAGGGACACTTGTATGTAAACTGCCACATGAGCTGCTAGCACATGGAAACAGTTGTTGCTGGTGCACCTCTTCTTGCATCCAGTTTAGTCTCTTTTGACACATTAGCATTCTGTATCATTGCATCTCTAATTCTGGACACAGTTTGTCGATATGATACAGAAGAATAAACACAAGGATCTGAGACTTAGTCCCTCTATGGACACAGCATTGTTTCTTTGCATCTCTTATCGGGGTATCCTACTCCCCTGTGTTTTAATTTTCCCCTCCCTTTGCTCTGTTATCTTGTGCAAGCCACAGAAGGTATGCAGTGACAGTGCTTATCAGAAAGGGATGGGTTGACAGTTGCAGTGGACATCTCTGGCCAGTGCCCTGCCCTTCACGTAAAATTAAAGATGGTTACAAAGCGAGGGTCTGGGCAAGGATGAGAAATAGGTTTCTGATCCTTAAAGAAAGCACAGGGTCATCTTTAAAAATGTTCCAGTGCTACTTGATAGCACTATACATAAAAAGCAACTGCTTTAGGAAATCTGGCGTCTTGCTCATATAAAATGAAAACAGAAAATAATATTAAAATTAGTCAGGCATTCTACATAACATGGTCACCTGTTTTCTCCTCATTCAGATAAGAGATGACAACAAAAGACAACATCCTTGCCTTGTAGAATTCTTGAAATTACCCGAAACCGAAAAGAATTACAACCTCCAGATGTCTGCAGAAACCTTGAAGTAAGTTGAGAGCATATGATAATGAAAGAAGTGGTTTTCATTGCATATTTTTGTAATGGCCATTTCAAATTTATAGTCTGGAAGTTTGTTCCAGGATTCAGTATCTTTACATATCTGTAGTACTAGTGCGACATATTTATACAGTTTGGTGACTATTACGAAGGTGGGTGTACCTTGCAGACTTTTTGTGAAGTTTGCCACTAGGACTGAAACAGGACTTCAGGCTGACAGATTTTTTCTGTGGAGAAGCTAATCTGCCATTAGAACACCAGTGGGAGCATGACCACACTGCAGAGTTTGAACTTTGTCATTCTAAAGTTCCTTCATTTGAGTAGACAGCTCAGGGCTGAGATGACAGAATTTATTTTGTTTCTGCTGACCAAGAAAAGAGGGCTAGACAATACTGCTTATTTTCAGCCTCATGTGGATGAGTAGAGAGAGATAGACGGAAACCAACCGAAACTGAGCCAGACTGAGTGGACTGTAGTATTTTAGTGAATGGCCAGGGCACCGGTGAGATCGTTGTTTGTGCATCTCTTACCACACGCATACTCTAGAGCCTCAGTCGCAGTGCAAGGCATCATGGGTATGCAAATAACTTTTTGTGCAAAGCAGGTTGACAAGGCTTCACCAGAATTACATCACCTTTTAAACTGGCTTGAACATTTAATCCAGTACAGGTTGAGAATGACAAACTGCAGGTATGTGTTTTGTCCTGTTGGGATTCCTCAGTGTAGTGCAGTCATTGTCGCAGTCAAGTAACAAGTCAGGACGCCATGGCATGAGGCATTTGTTACACTGGGAGTTAGCATACTGAAATGGCAGCTTGCAGGAAGTGAAGTGCATAGTAGGGTGTAGAACAGGGCTTAAGCACTGCAGAAAACCAAGGGTCTGGTTGGCAGTCACTAATATGAATGTTATTGCTATAGCTTCTAGCATTGGGAGGGTACCAGTATGAACTCCTTTTTTAGTGTTTATTGCTTACAGTTTAATGCTCTTTTGCCTGGTTTGAAATTCACTGTACATTAATTTATACTACAGCAATTTTCATTCTGTAGCATTTTCATGTTATTTGTGTATATTATTTATGTCCACACTGCTGTATTATTTTTGTACTTTGTACCTTGCATCTGTTTTGTTCTCTGCTTTACACTCACCGCCTCCCCTCCTGCAGAATGCATCTGGAAATGAGCTGTTACCAGCTCAGTATGTCCTTCCTGGTAAAATATTTGAAAAAAATAAATACATTCATACATAAATCAATCAATCAATGAAACAATGAGGTGGAAGGCTGGCAACAAAGTGAAAGGGTGAAGTTGAGGGGGGTCAACAGCAACAGGGCCCAGTGGAGATAGTCCAGCTACCTAAGCACCACACTTGCCAAGAATGAGAAAGGAAAACTGGGCCGAGGACAGGAAGGTAGTAGTCTTTGCAGATTCCATAATTAGATCAGTAGGTGAGGTGGAGGGGACATTGCTGGATCAGGATAGTAGCTTGGGTGAGGTCATGTGTCTGTCTGGACTCCTCATCATACATGTGCTATCTGGGGCCAAAAAATGCAGCGGGAGGGAGGAGCAGACCACTACTGACTGTGTTGTCATGAATGATAAGGGAATCCTAGTTCAAAGAGTATGGGGAGGTCACAGATGAGGGATAGTCCTAAAGGGAAAGGTATCCAGAGTGAACATTTCTGAAATCTTCCTGGTCCTGGAGGCTGGTGAGGAGGAGCAGCAACAACAGACCATTAGGCAGGATAATGCTATACTATGGGTCTGGTGCAAGAGGGAGGGATTTCTTTTTTTAGTCAACTTGAGGGTCTTCTGAGGCAAGGGGTGCCTGTAAGCCCAGGAATGGTTACCCTACACCAGGATGGAGTGGGTATATTGGCCATGAGAATGGACAGAGCAATCATGGGTGCTTTTAAGTACAGAATGGAGGAGTGGAGCAAGATATCATCAAGGGAGAGGCAGATGCAGAGGATTACCAACTGAAGGTCAGCAGAGCAGGAGAATGCCTGGAGAGGAAACCTTCCCCACCCCTCAAGACAAGGAAGCATACAGGAGCAACTATTCTCACAAGCCAGTGTGAGGAGCAAAGCTCAAGTGTATGACGCTCTTTAAAGGACTTCAGTGCTACTCACAGACACCTGTTGAATGAAAGCAAATGACTGTGACACCAGGATAGAGGGAAACAGACTATTCAGAAGGAATAGGCTCGACAGGCAGGAGGATGGCTCGCTTCATAAAGGGTAACATCACCGTGGAAGACGAGGAGGCCATCAAGGGTTGGGGGGACAGTGCCACAGTCTATCTAGTTTGTTAGAGGGAAATGAGGGCAAAAGAGTCACCTTGGGTGTGCACTACTGTCCCCCAAACAGCTCAGTAGAGTATTAAGTTCAACTAGTTGATTGAATTATGACAGCTGCCAAAGAGGGCGAAATGGTAGGGCCAAAATTGAGTTTTAGTCAGTTTACAAGGAGGGCTTCCTACAGCAGCATATCCAACAGTCGCTAGGTTTAAGATCACCATAAGCCTTGTTTTTAGCAGTAGGAATAGAGTCATCTCCAGGGCGAACATCAAGAAATCAGTGTCAGGCAGTGATTACAATAAGGTAACACCTGGTGACCAGAGGGACTAGCCGGGCCTCAACTGGATGAAGTCTTGGTACCTATTTTTTCTATTTATATTCCATGCTCCCTACAACTAACTGTGCCTAGTTGCGGTTCCCATTCTTCCCTGTAGGGCTCATGAACAGTCTGGTACCTTTGGTAATCTTGCAAGATGTAGTGCTTCTTAATCTACAGTTGGGTCTTTGGATCCATTGTGGATCCTCACCCATAAGGAGCTCCACAGCCACAGCCAGGCATGCGGTTCCCAGGAGACACTCCGCTGTAGTCAAAGGGCTACTGTTTCTTACACCCCTCCTGCCTGTTTTACCCTCTTTTAATGCCCTGGCACAGAACAAATCACTGCTTCCCACCACTCACCCAGCTGGGGGTGACCTGGGTGTAGCCTACCTGAGACTGCATAATGGGTTCCCCAGCTATGGTAAAAAATTGAATTATAACTAGTTTTAATCAACTGCTGGTTAAAGCAATGAAGGACATGGGAAGGCTTCACATGATCCACAAAGTAAACTGATATACTTATTCCATAAAATAATCTTTGTTGTACAGTTAGTACATTGAGTAATTTGCAACAGACATACTGAAGTAAAGAAAAACAAATCTAACAAGCAGGTTCCCTACAGTTTTCCAGAATCCAGAAGAACACACTTTCTTTTAGAAATTTACTGCCAAGGGAGGATAAATAGATTGGGGAATGTGCTGGCTGTCAATCAGTTCATTCAAAGAGTTAGATGGCTTGAGTCTATAGTAGACAAATGTATTTGTGACCAGAAGAACCAAAAAAAAAATCACATTAAGAACTGTCTGTTGGCAATACATTTATATGGCAGCATGTGTTAAACTAACCTGAGGCTCATCTCTTTGTCTTTGGAAGATATTAAGTATTAGGAACTGTGGCACAAGCATTATACGTATCTCCTGCCAGCTTGCTTTTTACAGCACATCTTGTCATTTTACAGTTCAGCCCAGTTCAGTTACAGTGTATTTAATATTTAATTTGGACTCAATTAGGGAGTCACTGGGCAAGACATCATTTCCAGTATATTCTGGGAAGCAATTTCTTGTCACGCCACTAACGTTGACATTTCAGGTACAGTATCAGATATGCCACTCTTAGATGAAGAACAAGCATACACAAAACAATGACACGAGGCAAACAATAAAATTCAGATAGATGGACTGCAAAGAGTTAATCATTTAAGACATGATGCATGAAACACGCACTACACCATTCAAGAAAAAAATCCTGCAAGAATACCGAAAGTCTGTGACAACTGGAGATTGCATTTATTTATTTATTTTATTGTAAACTTCGGAGATTACCTCTGAGCACAGGTGCTAATTTACAAAGGTTCCACGTCAAATACATAGTCACAAAAACATTACAAGTACAATAAGCAGTTCCAGAGGAACCACAATCACATCACTCAAAGCATTTAAGACAGATCAATTACTTATAGTTTTAAAAAAATCCATGCAGATCATTGTATAAAACATCACAGGATCTGTACAGTGAGAAACCGAATAAAACAGTTTAACAGTTACAGTTGCAAATTTGCGAGGGCATGCCACAAAGATCTTTTAAATTGATTAATCTTGGAGAGATTCAACAGAATATCAAGCAGTTTGTTTGACCAGTTAGTGGCCCTGACAGCAAATGATTGCTTGCCCAGCTGAGTACACCAGACTGGAGGCTAAAGGACATTCTTGGCCAAGTTCATGGTGTTGTATTGGTTGGAGATGGCACAGAAACAATTTGTTAAAACAGGGGGTGTTATGCTCAGGAGTGCATTTTTGGCTAGCAAACAGGTCTGGAGCTTTATTCTGCAGGGTAAAGGTAGCCAGGTAGTGAGAGCATAAAGGGTACAACTATGAGCATGGTTATTTGCACCAAGTACAAAATGGCATGGTTTATTACAGATCAGGTTTACTCAGATTAGCACCGTGTCACAGTCAGTTGTATAGACAGAGAAGCTATCGTCTATAAGTGATGGAATAGAGCCGGCTACAATGAGGTATCTAGCACCACCACTGAGATTGTTCTGGTTACAGTATAGGGTGTCCAGTCTTCTGTTAACTATGGCAAATAGATTGTCAACATGGGGAGAAAAGACAAGGGGCCTGATTTTCAAAGCTCCAATTTGAGGCAAGGTGCCTACACCACACAACAGTGGCACAAGGGGCACCTTGTGTCAAAACATGCAGACTTCAAGCTTCTCAAAGACCCCCCGTGCCACACCAGGACCAAGTGCACCAGACCGGCCCTGCACCAGATCTGCGCCATGCAGCTGGGTGTGCCAGGGCACTAGGGGTCTTGAGGCAGACACAAGCTGCCATATCCCCTAAGCTGGTATTCTCAAAACCGTCCCAGAGGGAACATTTCTAAGTACCATTATCCCAGCCAGGACTTGTCTAACAGTACTTAGATGTGTGTCCTCTGGGAGGATTTAGAGAACTTACACCACTTCTGGAGCCCTCCCTGGGCAGGGGGGATCATGTGCCACAGTCCCTTCCCCAGCCCTGATCCAATGTATATGTAAATGTCAGCACTGCCCTGGTGTCCAGTGGTCCCCCCTCCCTTTCCCCATAAAATGTAAAATATACATCCCCTCCCTGGTGGCTAGCAGTATTCCTTCCAAATCCCAGATCCATTGTGGAATAAACTAAAACAGTTCCCTGGTGGCTAGCAGTTCCTCTCGCTATCCCTGATCCCATGTATACGTAAAGGTCAACACTGCCCTGGTGTCTAGTGTTCTGCCTCATCCCCCGAGCACCCTGTCCAACAATACCCAACAGTCCATTGTGTCTAGGGGACCCGCCACACCAGTAGGTAGTGCCTTACCACCCCGCCCCCATCCCATCCCAGAACCAGCACCTGGCACTGCCCTCTACTCTCCACCACAGCCGGCCACCGACTAAGCTGTCAAGGAGTATGTACTATAACAGGTGATTGTACAGTATGCACTCCTTGACAGCTCAGTTGGTGGCCAGCCATGGTAGAGAGCAGAGGGCTGTGCCAGTCGCCGACTCCGGGTTGGGATGGGGGGAGCCAGGTGGTGGGGCACTACCTGCCGGGGTGAGGGGTCCCTAGACACTAGAGGCTGTTGGGTATTTCTGGACAGAATGTTCGGGGATGGGGGGGGACACTGAACACTGTTATAACAGGTAGTTATTATTAAGCCATGTCTGACTCATCTGTGAATATTGTTAGTTGTCTGCATGCAAATTAGTTATATTATATCACACTGTTGGTAACTGTATATATACTCCCATAAGGTCCTGGAGTGTTTTCAGTACTCCACTGTCTATTCATAGCCTTCCATCTGTCCTGCAGCTTGCAGTAATCCCTCGGGTGCACCACCTTTTTGGTGCATGGCCACATCTTCCACAAGCTGCAGGACTTAGGTGCCAGGACCCTACCCAGTAATTGGGCACAGAGTCTCTGGTGCACCAGAAATGGTCACAAGCTGCCACTGGTGCAGATTGTGTCCCCCTTTGAGAATCAGGGCCATGATGTCATCCAGGGTTACTCCAAGCTATTTGAAGGTCTCCACCTGTTCAAGGCTGTGTCCCTGGCCATTTCGATTGACAAAAGGTGGAACTTTCCTCTTCTGTGGGAGACTAGAGAAGATCACGGTCTTTGTTTTTTAGTAATTGAGAACCAGTTGTCTATTGTAGAACCAGCTTTCTAGCGACCTGAAGCTACTTTGGAGAGTGGTGGTGAGGCTGTCTGGGTCAGCCTGTGTTACATACAAGACAGTCATTGGCAAGAACTTGAAGAAACAGTTTATAGCAGAAGCTTTTCTTATTATAATGCACAAAAACCAGTGCCAACTGGGTTCTTGTGATTGGTCATCACACCTGCAAACAGTATCATAATAAACATAGATATTTATAACAGAAAAGGGGCAAATGGCCCATCGGGTCTGCCCAGTACCTTCCTGCATCCATTCACTCCCTGGTGCTGGACCTGAGCTAGTTTATCAATAGCCCTGACTATTTCAACACATCCTCTCTCTAGTCCACTCATCCCCTTTCCTCATCTGCCCACCCAGCCTCCCTCCTCTGGGTTGTACTATTATTTATTTATTTATTGAAATGTTTCACCAGGAAGGCACACTGAACAAGTTGCTCGTCTCCCGGAGTGACCTGGGGGAGTTACAATTGAAAGTTGAATTAGACATACAGTTTACATTAACATTACTGAGAAAATAGACTTAAATACATTTGTGACATGAACATACAGTTAAATAAAACAGATCCCTGCAGCATATGCATGCAATTACAATTGATATACCTGAGAAACATAGTGCAGAGATTTAATGCAGCCATGTTGCCAGCTCCTTGCAGGATTGGGTTACAGTTACTAGACAGATGATTTAGCAATTATTGAAATGAAATGGGATGCAGTGAGGAGACATCCAAGTGGGTCGAGTGGTGGACAGAGGAAACCCTGTGCCTATCTCATCTGTGTTTGAAGCCAGTGACAGACTCTCTGCTGACCACTTCTTTTGCAAACTCATTCCACCTCACTGTCCTCTCTGTGAAGAAGCTTACATCTCTCCTAAAATCCAGTAAGTAAACAATAACACACTCCAGGGTGTTCAGGCATTGGTGAGTATATGCTAGAGCTGGGTGTTTTGTTAAGCACAAGTCCAGAGACTGAGTGCCTTTAAACACATCCAACAAGTGCATGCATTCCCCAATGCCCGCATACCCTGGAGTGAGTTATTGCACTTACAATGTAGGTAACTGTAGTGTGATTTAGTATAACTACAATATTACTAATTATATTTTTTTAGGTTTTTAAATATATTTATGGAAAACCCTTCCTCCTAAAAATGTAGTCCTATACTTTTCTTAAAATGAATGAGTACTGGTTTGCTGTTGTTTTTAACCCCCATGGTAATTAATAGAATTTTTGACCAGTTGCCCAATTGTTAAAACCTTCTGTAGTTTGTGTTTCATGTAAAATGTAAATAAATAAATAGTGTGTGCCTGGCAATGGGACCCCTCCCCCCACATGCACACACACCGCCAACCTCTGTATGTTTTACATTATGTTTGCTTTTAAATCCATCAATCTTTTCTTTTATGGATAAATAACTGAAAATAGAGGGGGGCTTAGCAACCAAGTGGGTTGGTTTGGAGGTGCCTCTACCTAGGGGGATATTTTTTTTTTTACAGTTTTCAGCCAGGGTGTTGCACCACAAGAAATGAATGCACCCACCCTCAATGACAGGGAGCCTCTATACTTATATACAACCCCCCAACTTATATAGAATGCATGCAGAATAAGCAAAGTAACATGCAAGAGCACACTAAATTCTGTTCACAAAACATGGGGTTATTCATTGGGGGACAAGAACAAGCTCTGGATGGGAAAATGAATTGTTTAAATGTAATAGCACTACAATTACAGATCTCACCCCAGTAATCCTACCACCCTCAGGAGAGTCCCACATATTCTTTACTGTCCCCACTGCTGATGTACCAATGACCCCAAGTCCCATGGGAGCTCCGTAAACAGTCTATAAATAGGTGCACACAGCAGGTGGCTCCAGGCCTGCTGTGGGAGCAAGGTGATGAACCAAATGAGGATTGGTTGCTGGGGATCCCAAACAAAATATTTGACAGAGATGCTTATCGTTCCTTGGCTGTTGCAGTGTAGGCATGGGCTCTGAATGACAGCCGTGCAGGAATGCCCAACAATGAGTTCACTGGTCCTAGCTAACGTGATAAGTGGTGGTGTATTGGACCAGTTCTCAGAACCTCTAGCAGACTATGTGGTTGCTGGCTCTGCCAGGACATCTACCTTTGAGTTGCAGATGCAGGCAGTGCTACAGGTGCAGTAGACCCAACACACCTCCCAGTGGCAATAAGTGCAGGCCGTGTTGGTCTCCAATGTTCTCTTCACTATGTAGAGAGACTTGCCTTCACCCTCCCTGGAAGGGTAGGCAGTCACTCAGGGCCTCGTGTACTGTAGCTTAAACCCTTTGTCAGGACAAGTCCTGACAGTTCACAAAGCACTATGCAGGCACTCTGGTGTTATTCCAGACTCGGACACAAAAATCTTTTTTTGCAAAGACCTTTAGACTGGGTTTCTAATTGTAGTGTCTGATTGCTGAAATTGCTCTCACGTCTCACTCCTCCTCTCTCTCCCAGACAAATCTAAAAGATTCCTTACATGTTCCTCTGTCTGTTTTCATCTGGGGATGAATCCTCGATGGCTGTCATCTCATGCATAATTCACTGGGCTCTCTTCATGAACATAAAAGTAACACATGGTAAATTAAAGGACCACTACCATTTCTGCAGTAGCCAAAGATTCAAGAAACAACAGTAGCACTGCTGGAAGGCACCGTAGTTGTGTTCATGAATCATGCTGGGCAGTTGCGCAGATGGCATAGTAATATTAATGAGGTCATTAGCTTGTTATCTAGGCTGCAGACATTGACACCATAGGCACTACCACATAAGAGCCTGTAGTAGTGTAAGCACCATATGATTCAGAACGGGCAACGAGCACACTCTAGCTGCTTAAAAGTGCCCCTGGCAGCATTAGGAAAGCTTTGAGTAAAGTAAGATTTATATGTGACTCCATCCCATTTCCTTCATTACCTCATATATTTTCAGTAATAGATTTGCCATTTTCTTTATTACTGAAGGCAGCTGCATGAAAACAAGATCCCTATCCCCTAGACCATGCCTAATCTGGCTGCTTCTCTACACGTGACATTACAGTCCCCTGTTTATGACATCATAATTATTTCCACAGCAATATATTTTGATGTCATAAACAGAATTATGATGTCAGGCGTAGGCAGGCAGCCAGCGCTAAAAGCACAAAGATTCTGTGTTCATGCAAATACCTTTATTATTAAAGAAATAAGGGTGAGAATTACAGAGTAACATATAGAAACATAGACTTTGACAGCAAATAAGGACTGCTTGGCCCACCCAGTCTGCTCATTTCCCTACCTATTGGATAAGCTGCAGGTCCTAGTTTTACCAACAGCCTACTTCCTACTACCTCCCACAAGAATTGCCTTATGTATGTCCCATGCATTCTTAAATTCCTCCACTGTTTTTGAAATATGAAATATAAGCTACATTTATGCCTGAATGTTACATTTTTTCAAAGTTCTCAACTGTGTCAGGAGCTCTTCAAAGGCAAAGTCATCCAGTGTGTAGTAGTCTTATTTCCTAGACAAGCAGGGCGATAGTATATTGTGTGGTTTCCTGATTGTTTTACTTAGGAATCAGAGGATCATATATTTAAACTCTACTAGTGCCAAATAATCACTGGGTGACCTTGGGCAAGTCATTTAAACTCCCAGTATTCCAGACCCCTCAGTTGTGGAAATAGGTAGAGGCAGAACCCATTCTAAATGAGAAGATGCAGCTCAGCTGGGCTGTCCTCATTAACAGTGTCTAAATAAAAAAAAAATAAAAAAAATAAAAACATAACACAAACCTCTGCATCCCCTTCCTTCTCATGGGCAGCTGCCAGTATTTAGGCATCCTGTGTAATTACCATTTTGTGTCACTACTGCATCCTGGTGCAGTCCTGTGCTATCTAAAGGATGCTTTAAAATCCCCTTATTTTGCACGAAAGATATAGTGTGCTATTTGATTCCTGAATGCTATACTGCATTGTCCTGGGGGTTTGAGTGGTATGCTAGTCATATGCTCACAAGTGAAGGGTGGCTCAGTTTGCAGCTGTTTTCTGTACTGCACTGCCTACATCCCTCGTGAATTGCACAATGTGTGCATGTTTTGTTACTGTGCCAGCATTGGTAGCTGTGTTTTTGTGCTCAGTGGCAGTGCTGTCCTTTCCTGCTGTCTTTCAGTGGATGGACCCCTGCAGTTAGAGTTTGCTACTTACGCGGTGTTGGGATGGTGTTCTGTTGTGTCCCTGCTAAATACTACTGTTTCTTCCAGGGGATGTTTCCTGAATCAGGAGAAATAAAACAGCACAGACTACCTGCAGTCGTGTGCATGTACTGTGTGGTATTTCAGACATGAATAGGGTCCAGTATGATAATCCGCCTGCTCTCGGCATCTGGCAATTTCATGGGGCAAGAATGAACACAGAAGTCCTCTACAATGTGGGCCACCTTGCAGCTCTGTACAGCTAAGCACAGGATTGGCTGTTTCACTTGGACAGTATTTAGTTTATTTATTTATTAATAGTTAAATCTCATGAGTTCCATGAGATGCATGTCTTGTTTATGGCATGTGCTAAATCATGGTACAAAAGACAGGAAACTACAGACATGCAACATTAAGTACAACACAGTTTGATCAAGCAATAAAACAGTTGCAATAAGACTACATTCAGCTTTCTTAAAAATCTATAAAGTGGAACAATCTCTGAGTTCTGGTTCTAGACTGTGCCATGAAAAGGTGAATCAAAGAAGAAAGTTGCCCTACCATGATACATTGAAAATGTTGTCAGTTGGTAACCGCAGTGTAAAACATCACAGAGACGATACCTATGAACTGAGGCTGATTGCTAAATAGTAGGCACTGTGATTGTTTACATAGAGGATAATGGCTGGGGATTGGGTGATAACCACGCTGTAATCACCTTGAGTGGTTGCTAGGGCAACATGGTAAACCTCGAGAGTGCAGCCCGAGAGGTTTACCGTAGCCCTAGTAACCATGTGAGGTGATTTCAGAGTGGTTATCACCCAATCCCCAGCCATCATCTTTTATAGTGTATGGTCAAAAAAACACTGTTTGCATTCTATGTGTGAGAATTATGGAACTCTGGTGCATTCTTTTTTGTTATGACACTGTTTGGAAGTTCCAAAGTGTGGTTAACAACTTTTAAAATTCTAAACAGTGCATAACAAAGCTGTGTGACTGCTGATTATGGTGGTTAATAGGCACTTACCATACATTATAAATAGAATAATAGATAGGTGAGTGTCTATTACAAGGGAATTATACCATCGAGAGGTTCTGGAGTCAAGAGAACCTCGAGAGCGAAGCTCGAGAGGTTCCCTTGACCCCAGAACCTCGAGATGGTATAATTCCCGAGTCATAGACACTCGCCTATTTGTTATTTTTTGTAATATATGGATTTGCCTTTCTTTAGCCAGTCACAGTACTGAAGACATGCTTGCAGTCAGCTGACCGTCGCACTTTGAGACCGCTGCCGCTTGCCCACATCCCCGCCAGAATCGCCAGTCTGTCAGCCGGCTCTGTTTGAATTTCGTGAAGTCCTACCTTTTCATTTATGATCCTTCGGGTAATGCAGGATCAACCAGATAATCCATTTATAGAAAAAAAAAAGCGAAGAAAGCGAAGCGAAGCGCATTTGTAACCGCTAAGCGAGAGTAACGAGCCGCCATGTTTCAAATGTGCCCGCCCACAGAGAACAATGACGAATTAGAATGCGGTGTGACTTTGGATGGGCAGGAAGGGACGTGGCTCCATAGGCAACCTGATTTCTTGCTGGGCAGAGTTGCACATGCGCTGTGGATTTTTAGGATAATACTATCGCTTCTTGCAACGATAGTATTATTGCCAGTGAAGTGTGGTATTATTGAGTCTGCAGAGTTCTCCGTGAGATGGTTTACGAGGATTTTTTTAAATCATTTTCGATGGTATTATTTGGCAAATCCACATATTACAACTTAATAAATTAAGGACAACCAATGTATGTACTGTTCTCTGATGCCTATCCAGCAGTTCTGGGACCAGAAGCACAACCATACCTCAGTACAGCTTACAGCTATCAGGGTTGGTACTTGCTGGTCACTGCAGCCATTCTGAGGAACCATGGGGAAAATCAGCGGCAGATGAGCCCTGTTGGGTCCTTCTCAAAGTCATGTTGCATTGAGGAGGTATTTCCACGATGCAGCTGAGATTGCAGATAGTGGTACAACTTTAACAGACACTGAAAAGCTATGCAAATTACTTGCCGTGCTCCCTGACCCTGAAGGCAGTCCAAGAGGTTGGGCATGTAAAGTCCCTGTATGACTTGGGCTACTGTTGTCTGTCGTGCAGCTACTGTACATAGAAGAAAAGAAGCTGCAGTTCAAAGTTTGCTCCCAAGCCGGGCTGCCACAGTCCGTAGGGCTTGAAAATTGAAAAGGCAATGCAACTCACCAGCTGCAGAAAGAAGGGCGCTTCCTTGCCTAAAAAGGGCTGAAAATGCTGATCTAGCTCCCAGTCCTACAGCCCTAGTCAGGATCAGGACTTGGGTGATGGAGCAGTATAGGGAGAGGTAGTAGTAGTGCTCCTGAAGTGAGCCAAATGTAAGCCCCTTTCTGGGATGGTTTATAACAGCATTTCCTCTTAAGGGGGGAATAAGGGTGACCAAAGATTTTTTGCAAGGCTGAAGTGTGGTGTGCCAATTTTCTTTCTGCACGGAGGTTGCCACCTGGCACAACAATCTAGTTCATCTTGCCAGCTGTGCATTACTGGAGAATTTATGCATGTTGACTGACTTCAACCAATTAAGTTGTGACATTTTCCCTACCTGTGTTATAAGTAAGGAGTAAGACACAACAGAGTGTGGGTTAAGTTACTATACATTAACCACAATGCCTGGTAGGTTAAGCCCAAAGCTTAGCCAGGGGCTTTCAACAAGCAGCTACTATGAGTAATGTAGCTTAGTCTACGATTTCTGGAATGTCTTATTCCACTTTAAACAATGGTTTTAGTTTCACTGAATGAATCTGACTTCATACTTTGTTGAATATCTACCTTATTCTCTCCCATGTGACAATGTTTTGATGACTTAGAAAACAAGATTGTGTCAAGCTTATTTTATAAAAAAAAAAAAAAATCACAGAAAAGGAAAAGAAGGGAGTTGACTTACATTATCAGCTTTCATACGTACTGTATTGTATCCCAAAGGGATTTGCATTAGCCAAGCACAGGGCAGTTAAAGGGGATTGAGGCAGTTTAACAGAAACTCAGGGCAGTTAGCAAAGAGAGAGGTACTTACGCACAGGATGTTAAGTGATATGTTCAACATCTGAGAGTAAGTAGCAGTGGAGGGATTCAAACCTGGATCTCCTTGTTCACTGCTAAGTACTCCAACCACTAGGCTACACCACTGCCCTGTAGGTTAGCATTCCTTTGTAGGACACATACTTAAGGTTTCATCTTCCTTCACCTTCTCCTTTTATCCTGCTTCTTTCATTTGTTTGGTTGACAAAGTTGACAGGAAATTATTTATAACTGGTAGTTATTTATTATGTTCCTATTTTTAGAAATTATATTTACATACCCCTAAATTATCTGTATTTAACCGTAACTGAATAAAAACTGATATTAAAAAACTGTATATTGCATTGTTGTGTTTCTATGGACAACATTCTATTAGCTTTCTCTTGATGGAGCCATTGCTCTAGAGTTTTAATTATGTCACGGTTTGTGCCTAGAACTCTGAGCATGGTGCTCATAGATCAATGGCTCATGCTTAGCATTCTACAAACAAACCCTAAATTACTGGTTTCATAAAGAGAACTGTACAGGTAGCTGTTCATAAAAACATTTTTTTTTATTCTGTTTATGGCTGTCTGGCCAGGGCATGGATGTACCCCATATCTTCCTACAGGACTCATTAGTCCTCCCCAAAGCATCCTCCAAGCTGCCCAGTATGGGAGTACTGTGACTTTCCCCTCGGGGGTGGGGTCCCCACAGAGAAGACCTGAGATTGCCCTGAAACCTCAGTCGAGACATACGCTGGCATCTTTCAGTGGTGGAGGAGGCCCTTGGTATTAGGGTGTGATCCTGCTTGTTGCTCAGAGAGAGTTTTCTACTTCTTGTCATCCCGATGCACGGCCGTGCAATAACAGCAAGTGCATAGCGGTGTGTGCTGCCATGCGTGGTGCACCAACTCCTGCTGATGCCTCCCACCCTTCTTTTGTGCTGTCCCTGGCTGGTGAGCTCCTAGCCTCTGCTAGTAGTCACCCTAATGCTGGGCATTGCAGCTCCCTTCCCCTCCCAGAGGAGGAGAGCAGTCCAAGGGGTGCTAATGCTACCTCCCCCAGCTGGCCCTCCAATGCTGCAGGCTTGTTCTCAAACCCGGATTGTTAGCATTGCAAGCAGTAGCAGTACTACTGTGCTGGCAGGCCATCCATCAAAAGAAAACACCTGAAAACACCATTTTTCACATTAGTATTTGCTCAGATCCTGGAGAGTTAAATATGGATCATTCTGACTTAGGAATTTCACTGCCTCCTCCAGGATTACGGCTCTTAAGAACAGGCAGGGAAAGATGATAGCAATACCTAAGGCCATCAACGTAGAGATGTGTAGTTTTTATCAGAAACTTTACCAATCTCAGATTACACTCTCTGATGAGGAACTTTCCCATCGTCTATCGAGTTTTTGTCAGGGGTTGTCACTTCCTCAACTCCAGGCCGATTGGTGCTGGGACCTAGATGCCCTGATCACTGAAAATGAACTACGCACGGTCTTATCCCAGATGGCAAGGCGCAAAACTCCTGGACCAGATGGGATGCCCGTAGAGCTCTACCAAATTTTGCGGGATGAAATCTTCCCCCCACTATTAGGGGCTGTGCAGGATGCTCAGAAATATGTCCTGCTTCCTTCTATGATGTGTGAAGCTCTAGAAACATAGAAACATAGACTTTGATGGCAGATAAGGACCACTTGGCCCACCTAGTCTGCCCATTTCCCTACCTAGAGGATAAGCTGCAGATCCTATTTAACCAACAGCCTATTTCTTCCTGCCCCCCACAAAAATTGCCTTATGTCTGTCCCATGCATTCTTGAATTCTCCCACAGTTTTAGACCCCACAACCTCCTCAGGGAGGCTGTTCCATGCATCACCACCCTCTCTGTGAAAAATACTTCCTCACATTGCCCCTGAGCCGTCCCCCTCTGCAAGAGAAGCCACATGAGGAGAGACTAAAGGAGCTTAATATGTATACCCTTGAGGAAAGGAGGGAGAGGGGGACATGATAGAAACATTTAAGTACCTCAGTGGAATCAACAAAGTCCAAGAGTGTAGCATCTTTCAGAAAAAGAGATGTGCAAGAACAAGGGGACACAATTTGAAGATAGATGGGGGTTGGCTCAGGGGCAATGTGAGGAGGTATTTTTTCACAGAGAGAGACTGGTGAACACATGGAATGACCTTCCTGAGGAGGTCGTGTGGTCAAAAACAGTGAGGGAATTCAAGAAAGCATGGGACAGACATAAGGCAATTTAAGGAGGCAGTATAGCACAGTGGGTTAAGGCTCTAAGCTGCAGGTCTGGAAATCTGGGTTTGAATCCCACAGCCACCTATGTGCATACTGTGTGATCATGAGCAAGTCACTTAACTTCCTTGTGCTCTCAGGTCGCCTCTGGAAATAAGCTTCAGGTTAGTGTGTTACTCCTTGTTAAACAATGTTCCCTTTACTTTCCCTTTTCCTGGTGGGGGTTTGGAAGAAGTAGGCTATTGGTTAACTAGGATCTGCAGCTTATCCAATAGGTGGGGAAATGGGCAGACTGGGTGGGCCAAGTGGTCCTTATCTGCTGTCAAAGTCTATGTTTCTATGTTTCTATATCCACAACCTATAATATATATATTTCAAATAAAGGTTCTAATGGTCATATAACTATTTATAATAACTGGCCATCAATTTTCTCAGTGGGCCAAGCAAGTTATTATTTGCTGTAATAACCAGCTGGTTATTATGGCAAACACACGCACACAGTACACAGCTGCGCTCAAGATACTTTAGCACAGCATAATCTTAGCCAGTCACCAGTTTCAGCAGTTTCAAGTTACCACAACCCATCGCTGCTCACAGAAGCGCTAAAAAAAAACCTGCCACAAAGAATTACATTTATTTACTTTAGTTATTTACTTTAGTTTTTTACTTGTAAGCCCACAGTCCAACAGCTTCCTCTCAAACCCGACCACTCCCTCTCAGACTGACTGTGGGATCACATACTTGCATCGGAAAGACGGCACTCAAAAACTGTGTCAGAGAAATGTGTAATTTAAAAACAAAAGTAGGAAGCTCATTTTCTGTCACCAGTTCCCTCAGAAACAGACCACCAGGAATTCCACTCTGAGTGATCTGATACTGTTCAAGGCTTTCTTAAAGGAGACACACAGCACTACCATTGTGGGGGGGAAATTGATAGCCAGTAATTACATATAAAATAAAACATGGGGTACAGTGCTTACTTGAATTCAATACATACCCTTGGTGTGTGATGCTTGAATAAACCCCTCAAGCTTTGCTCTCAGGGTTTATGTAGCATCATACACCTCAGGTGTGTATTAAATTCTCATAATGCGCAGCACCCCATGTATTATTCTATATTGCATGCACATATACTGTATAGTAAGGGACTGGAGTGTTAAAAAAAAAACTGTAACTCTTCTAATACAACGCAACAAATGACTACATACTAAAGAATCCAGGGTTTGTTGTAAAATTCTCATCAGAACTGTAAATTCTGATAATTTGAAAAGAAACAACATTGATGACATATGTTTAGCCATTCTGTTGGGATTTCATAGGCCTGTATATATTATAACTGGTAAAAAAAACATAATCAACTCAACTCTTTCTTTGAAAAAATGTTTTTGTTACTAAAGACTGGAAACTCCAAGGTGGGTCTATGGATAAACCAAAGTTACAGTAAAGAACCATTTATTGCTGTTGAAATTAGTTATTCATTGACAAATGCATGGATGCTTACATGTAATCTATTTTGGTAATCAATTTTTCCTCCAGTTTAGCAATGTGAGCTTTATTCCCTACTTCAGATGATTGCCCTGGGGCTAACTGGTAATTCCCTTTTAACTGGACCATTTGACGGTAATATCTTTTTAGATCACCCAAAGAAATGTTATTGCACAAGCCCTCAAAAGTACCTCAGTGTGCCTTTCATGTTCACTAGTTTCTAAAGAAATAAATAAATCATTTTTTTCTTGCAGAACTCTACTGGCACTTGGATGTCATTTTGCTCATGTTAATCCAAAAGCAGAAGAAGATTTGAAAAAAGTGAAGCTTTCTAAAAAGTAAGTACTTTATTTAGAGCATTTTTAATACCCTGTGCATGCCACACCCCATTAACTGCACTATATGTGCAACTTGTTTTATTACTAGAAATTGATGGTATTGGTTAATACGTTTTTTTCATATCTGAAGTAGTAAAATCTGGATAAAATGCTTCAGTGGCTAACCTACAGACATATTGCATCTTAAAGGGAAAGAGTCAGAACTAAGAGCATCATTCCCAAGTATGGGTCTGATCCCAATTTTATTTTGCATGTAAAGTATTCTGTTATACTGACTATATTTACTACACCACAGTACATCGAATCTGGCTGATCCTGCTCACTCCTAAACTGAGGTTTACTGTAACCAGAAATCCCAGAACCCCATGTGGCTCATGTCAGAGCTGGGCAGCATACGTGGGAGATTCAATAGCCCTCCATTCATTTTAAAACTTTTATAAGCTCTGTTCAGCTGCTTGCCAACACTGCTGTTCTCCAGGAGCTAAGTACAGTCCTATGTGGCTGTACTTAGCCCCACGAGGACAGCGGGACCCGCAAACAAAAAAATCAGAGATTATAGAAACTCTAACATGTACTTCAGAATCTTGACTTCTCCGCAGGTGCAACCCAACCCTGATGTTAGCTGCAGGGGATTCTAGGATTCCTGGTTACAGCAAACATCAGGGTGGGAGTCAACAGGATCAGCCTAATACAATCTAATAGTGTATACTAAAGTAAACAGTAAGTAACATAAATGCTGCACATAAACTATAAATTGGGACCAGACCCACACATGGGTGTGGGGTCCTTAGTGCTGACTGTTCTCCTTTGAAATTCTTGTCCTAATCGTTCTTTGTATCTCACCATTAGTTTTTTTTAAATATGAAATCGGGCCACCTGATGGCTTGGTAGTGGTGTATTGTGCTGCTACGCCAACCACCAGGGCTTTGGTGTGGGCCAAGGATGCCAGCACTTGGCTAGCTAGGCTAGATAGGGCACTGTCCAAGGCAGTGCATCTGAGGCAAAGAGGAGTGGATGTTTGTCCTACTGCTGCAGCTACTATCGATGGTAGGCTAGAGAGCTTTCTTCTCTGTTAGGTGGATGCTGTGTGCATGTGAGACAGTGAGCCAGATCAGTATGGCACTGCGGGGTGGAGGAAAGGCCAGAAGGCAGTGGGAACAAAATAAAAAAACCTCTCTGTCATATAGATTATAGCTGCACACACCCTAAGGTCCTGAGCTGCATGTATCTACACTGAGTATGATCCCACTAGGGTAGCGGTAGTCAGCACTGAGAGGTCACCATAACATACCACCCAGGATCAGTGCAGACAGGTGTGGGAAGAAGAAAAGATATGTGAAAGATGGCCCTATAATGAGCACTGTGTTACCATGTGGTCAGTCATACAGTAGTTTGGGACTGAGCCTGGGCTCTAAGCAGTCTGATGCCCCATGGTCAGGGGGTTCTGCTGGTGGTAGTGCTTTCTGGCCAGGGGAGGGAGGCACTGCATGCTGATGTCTGTTGTAATGGTGCCTCCTGTGGTGGAAGAAGAAGAAGAAGTTCAGCATCTACCACAGCACCACTGCTAATCTTGGGTCATCTGCATCTCTAGTGAGAGATGGAAGGTAGAGAGAAAATATGGAAAATCATTGGCCATCAGAATGATGGGAGAGTAGGGATACTACAATGGGGAGAAAACTCAGCCGTGGCCATTAGTATAATGGGAGGGTGAGTGGGGGGAAATGGGAGGAAAACCTCAGCCATGGCTAGTAGTATTATGGGAGGGTAGAAAGAAAATGGGGAGAGAACTCAGCCATGGCTTGGGGCACTGTCATATTTTAGTACTTATTTTTGATCTTCTGGGACTAGTGTGCCTGTCAAACATTATATGTTTACTGACTGTGTCTAGGCTACCCATTTTGCCTTATTCATTAGATTATTGTATTTTTTCAATCAAAATGCAATTTTACTTGGCTCAGGCTTCTTACCTCATAGCTTGTCTGAAGTTCTGCCCCCCCCCCCGATACCTTTACGCATTCCTGAGGACATGGGAACATGCATCAGAACAAGATGGTCCTGAACTGATGTGAACTCATGCATGCACAACTTATGCATATTTCAAGTACTCTGAGATAAACATATGGCCTGAAAGTAGTCTTTGCCCTAAACATGGCAATATGTTTTACGTTGAAAAATGAGCATGGGAACACTTAAAACTATTGCTTTGAAAATAAAAACTGTGACTTGGGGCATGCACATCAGCCCCGATTATTTTATGTTAAGTAGGTGGTCAAAAACAGCTAAGAATACTGATGAACACCTGTACCGCGGCATATTAAAATGTAAAAAAAAAGTACTAAAGCAGACTCAGAATGTGGAAAAAAGATATCATGCAAGACAGGCGATAAGGGGCAATCTAAAATAGAATAAAAAAGTAGATAGTAGGTTAACATTTTTACTGCTAACATGCACTGCTGCTTTAAATGCAAATTCGTTAGTTTGGAATAAGTAAAACCAAACAGTCTGTGTTTTTCTTTCTCTAATTGCAGAATCTGGGGTCAGACTTGGGAGTAACTAGTTACTTGTAACTAGTTACTGTAATATTATGACATTTTTAGTACCTAGTAACAGTAATAGATGACTTGACTTTCAAGAATTTGAAATAAGTAACTATTGTTTTTACTTTTTTCCTAAAAATAACCAGTTATTGTAATACTCTACATATTGTAAGTCTGATTAGTAGCCCTACCACGTCCGTGTTCTTGCGTGCTTTACAGTGCCAGTATCAAGTAAATCTTTGAGCAGTCCAGGGTTTCGATTTATCTTGTATTCCAGAATTGCTCTAGCAGAATTTGTTTTCATAAGCAAAACTCACTTTTATATTTGCAGAGCACCATGCGTGCAACCATGGCGAAAACATTGGGGAGGACACGTATCTACCTAGCCTTTCGTGCTGATGTCTGTCACTGGCCATTTTGCAGAGCTTAAAACATTTAGGGGGACTGGATCCCCCCCCCCGGCCCCGATGATTGCACCCATGCAGAGCACAACTGATGAAAAGTAATAATAAGTAACCTACAAATTATTATGCATTACTTTTGCAGTTATGTATACATTTTTAGATAAATGTAATACATAACTGTAACTGACTGCAAATGCGTGACAGTAACTAGTAACTGTAGCTGACTACTTAACTTCCACAACACTGTCTGGGGTCAACCACATCAAATTTGCCATTTAAAAACATCTAGCCTGGATGGTAGCACTGATATGTGTACAGAACATCTCCTCGTACTCTCTCTAGGCAGTCTGCTTGTAAATGCTGCCTCAGGTAACCCCTGACTATGATTCTGGCTCCAACCAGAGAAGAACTAATCCTCCCTTTAGACTTGTTATTTACTCCTTCTGATACAAGAAAGTGTTAGGCCATCACGGAGACCACTAGTACATTCTCTGCTAGATAGACACTGAAGTTTGGACAGTTTTACTGCTACTGGCCATAAAAGACACTGCACTGTCTGGAGTCATACCATACTTTTTGTGCTGTTGTTAGGCAGCACGACGTTTGCTATAACTCCGTGTCACCAACAGTCCTGCTTTTCCCAGTATTTTTATAATATTGACAGGTCTCTTTAGAGACCTTTATGAGATCATTACATATATGATGGCTCTTGATTTATTGGTCAAGGGCATTCATTTCAGAAACTGTCTGTGATGGTCCCAGAAGGAAGCAGAGGATGACATATTCAGGGATAAAATGATTAACTGAGGATGAGAAATAGCTCATGGCATTCTGACTTAGTTGATCGAGTCAAACTTTCCAAGTCTGAAATCATAACAATAGGCCTGATTAAACATTAATCATTCAAGCAGCATCATGGGAATTTAAAATGTTATTAATCTGCATACTACCTGAATAGCAAAGACTCACCTGGAATTAAAATCGAATCCAGTACAGCAAATTTCATTACTTACAGCATTCACCATAACGAGAATAAAATGCAAACTCCCAGCTATGGTTGTGCATGTGGATCTTTTACAAATGTCCAAACAGTAAGGGTTTTTGGCCGTGAACACTTCAACAACAAAAAGTAGCTAATCAAGCTGAACAATCGTGGTGTGCTCTTACTTCTTGGACGTTTGTCAAGTTATAGGTTTGCAACTTCTGTAAAGAGCACCCCCCCTCGTAGTTGTGCACTGCTTTTTCTCTTCTGAACCATGTGGATGTTTTATAGTTTTGTTCAGTCAGACAAATCAGAACCAGAACTAGAACCCAAAATTGTGAAGTTTATAGATGATTAACCCAGTATTTTATTCCTTTTAGTTATGTGATGTCAAATGGATATAAGCCCGCTCCATTAGATCTTTCAGAAGTCAAGCTGACTCCTGCCCAAGAAGGTCTGGTGGACAAACTTGCCGAAAATGCACACAATGTCTGGGCAAAAGACCGAATCAAACAAGGTTGGACCTATGGCATACAACAGGTAAGCCACACAATAGAAATACACAAAACATTGTGTATACTGTACGTATACAAACTTATACTGTAGGCCAGCTATAAAACTTGATAGAAGCAGGACCTCAACAGAAACAAAACTGATCACGGTTTGGCTACTCTGGGTAAATACTTTTTAAAATGAAATGACTATAGAACACCACAAGAAATAACTATATCTGAATAAAACAAAAAACATTATTATGAGACTTCTGAAATGGTAATAAGCATTATATTTATTTTAGACCAGCGAAAAGGCTAAGTAGCATCAGTACAGGTAAACAGAGTACAGGGGATACATTATGGGCTATAGCAGAATAGGCACAGTTGCACACATGAGGAAACAATCTTTAATTCACATGTGTCAAAATCTTTAGTGTGTTATATGTGTCTTATACTTGCAACTGGTGATAAACATGGTTACACCAGTGTATCCCACAGCATACTGTATTTTATTTATACCAGTATTTAAATATTTGTACTGCATCATTTTGTGGGGGGATCTATTTATTCCTCCTTGGTCTCTGATCGTGCCCCCTTTCCGGTCCTGCCTACTCAAACCTGCCACCTGGCTTTTCATGGACCTACCATCCATCCAGTATCTTTCTCCATGGCTTACACCCACAGTGGGACTGGCAGGTCCCCCAGCTACATTAACAGGATGGGGTTTTGAGGAAGAGGGCCATGTGAATTGTGTTCAGCCGGTGACGGTTTGGACCTTCACGTTGCCATGACTGGTGTTTTCTCTCCATTTTGCTCCCCTGTATGTTGACACAAGTGTGTGTCTGCAAGCATGTGGAGCATGTCACTGTCAATGTCCCACCACCCAGAAAGCTGCTCTGAGTGCACTGCTACCTGTGGTTACTGAGGTGGCAGTATTACATTGCAGCTGACTGCCCTCCATCCCTCCCTGGAGGAGGAGGATGAGAGCACCCTCTGTAATGCTCAAACCTCCTCGCTCAGGCTGGCCCCCTGACAACCATGGCTCTACTCTGAGCCCTGATCGCACAAGTCACAAGCAGCAGCACTAATGCTGGGCTGATGGGCATCTCTGTATCACATCATTTTCAATGGTCTAACAAATGAGCTCCTTTACGGGATTTAAGAAGTCTCTGACATCTCTGAAAAACATTGAAAACATAAAGGGCTCAATTTTCAAAGCCCCGCTTTTGTCGCAAGGTGCCTATGTCAAACAGAATTCATGCAAGTGGCACCTTGTGTCAACAGTAGCAGAAATCCTGATTTACAAATGCAGGCTGTGTCAAAAATAGGAGGCCATGCAGCAAACCAGCCCTGTGCCACCCCTGCACCCAAAGTGCGGTTGTACTATGTCAGAAGGGGGCTTGCTTCATGGTAGGGCTGCTGCATCCTCTAAATCAGGATTTTGAAAGCCCCATCGTGGCTGTGGTTAGACTAGCCATGAGCTGGTTTAACAGTCCTTATGCCATACATCAGGACGTTTCCAGACTGGGGGGAGAAGACACTCCAAGGCCCAAGCAAGATCCATGAAATGGTAGTAGCACTGCCTAGTGGGGTGTGTTGTACCAGCCATTGGTGCCCCATGCAGCATTGCTGGGACAATTACAGACTGTCTGAGGAGGGATGGCATTATGTGCTGGTCCCAGTCCTGTACCGGCATCTCTGCTGATAGCAGCATATCGCAGACACCCAGGATGTGCCCCTGAATCCCCATCATGTGGTTCTGTGCTGGTACAGAAGCAGCACAACTGCCTGAACTGTCATGCCTCTGATACCCAGCTCTGTGTGTGCTGGCAATGTTGTGACTGCTCCTCACAATGCAGGTGGTATACCTACCATAGATAATAAGACTGCACATGGACAATAATAATTTTACAGGTGTATGGCAGCCTGTTCCACCTACTGTGCATCCAGTGTGACAGTGCACATTGGCAGGTATGGTGGGTCGCATACAATAAAGCACCCACACATCATGGGGAGCTGCTAGTGGTCCCCTGCACAGGCAACCTCTGCCAGGCAGAGCCCTGCAAATCCCCAATACAACAATCAGAGACTGCCGCACCATCGGATATGTGGGTGTTGTAGTGCTTGCAACCCACCTGCCCTGGCACAGGGCACTGACACACACAGTACAGTACAGGACCCAGGATGTGGCTGCCATACACACCTGTGTGTGTCCTGCATTCTCCTTTATTGTGCAGTCATTCTAACCATCACAATTATACCACCTGCTGAGCAGTCCTGCAGGTATGGAATCACCAGGAGTACAGTGCCAGACAGTTGCACCCGGCACTGCAGTGTGGTGCACCCACCTACACTGCCACACCATGTATGGCAATGCACTTCCCAGTGTCCAACTACAGCTCGAGGGTGGGATGTGTTACCTCCCATCTCATCCAGGGCTGGCTTCCTAATGGGCAGCAGGGCTGATGGTGCCTTCGGTCAAACACCTCCAGTGCACCACCTGTTTGGCACACCTCTCGGCTTGCAGCAACTCTGGGGACTTTGGTGCTGAGACCCCTGGTGTACTAAAATCAGGCAGAGGGTCCCTGATGCACCCAGAGTTTGCCACAGGCAAGGATTCAGCACAAATTTCACCAATCTATTTTTATATATGCTCTGTACTGAGCTCCTCACCTCTTTCTTTATTAATAAGAACAGCAGCTTGGAAGCAGCGTTCTTGTCCCCAGACTTCATCTTCTCCTCCTTTCTGTACACCTATTATGTCCTCTGTTTATAAATTTCAGTTGGTTGCCATGGAAAGTATTATGACGTAGTCTACAGTGCCACTCCCAAGACCTCCTTAGCTGGATTGGATACCCTGTTCGGTTCCTTCTGTCGCTTTGCTCTGGACTCTCCTCCTCTCACCCACTACTGTAAACTCTACCACGCCCTGGCATTTCCCTCACTAGGAAATAGATGCCTCCATCATTGTGCTAAATGTATCTCTAAATTCTGGTTTGGATCACTCCCATCCTATCTCACTTTCTCTCTATCAGTCCTCTCTCCCTCTGCCCACTCACTTAGATCTTATGACTCTCGTTCCTTGGTTGTCCCTCACCAGTCTACCACTGTAGGCCAGGCTGCTTTCTTGTATCACTTCCCAAAACTGTGGAATTCACTTCCTCACCAGATTTTATTTATTTATTTACTGAACTCTCGGTTTACAACCTTTGAGCTACAAGCTCATTTACAAAGGTTCCACGTCTGGACAAAGAAAACAGAAAGCAATTGCAGTTACATAGAATCGAAGGCATATACAGGTGCTAGAAACTAATAACAGTACCAGCCCAAGATCTGGGTAGCAGAGGGGATAAGATTAACAATGGAATGACAACTTGAATAGCTACTGAGCAGATCTGGTGTAGAGGAACAGAGAGAGAAGGAGGCGGGTGAGTTGACCAGGATAGGTGGTGAGTAGTAGAGAGTAGGGGTGTGTGGTAGCAGTTTCTCGGGCTCTGGAAACCTTGTCTGGTGATGGGTGGGGGAAGGGGGCATGACAAGGTAGGGACATAGAGGAGGAGGTGGGCAGAGTGCCCAGATAGAAATAAGAGAGGAGATGGTAAGAATTGGGGGGGTAGGGGGAGAAGGGAATGGGTGGATAAGTAGCATGTTGGGCTGTATTGAAGAGCATAAGTTGGGGTGAACAGGATGTGTTGCAGGAGGCAGTGGTCAGGGGTAGCAGAAGCATTTCATTTGACTGGGCAGGTGAGATCTAAGTGCAGATTTGAAAGGGCCTATTTTACTGATGGAGACTATCTCAGGTGGGAGAGAGTTAAGCCAGAGTGGTGCTTGGCATTAAAAGGAACGCTGCCCTTGGGAGGTGTGACAGAAGGGAACCTTGACAGAGAGTTTGTTAGATGTCCTTATAGTCCTGACAGTTTCAACCTGTTGTAAGAGGGAACTGGTTGCAGTGGGGCAGCAGGCCCAGGACTGCTTTTTTTGGCTAGTAGGCAGGTTTGGTAATGGGCCCAATCACTTAAATTTAGCCAACCCATTTGTAAAGAAAGATTACAGGTATGAGTGAGATGCGCTGCTCCTAGGACTAGTCTGCAGGCTTTATTAAGTGTAGTGGTGAACTGCTTGAGGGTGCTGTCTGGAGCAGCACTATAAATGGCAAGTCCATAGACAATGGTTGAGAAGACTAAGCTGGTGATGGCAAGCTGAAGGGCTTGATCGGAGAGGCAGTTACGGTGTTTGTACAGTAGACCAATCTTTCTGTTGGCTGATGTGGTGACATGGTCCATGTGGGAAGAGAAGGAGAGAGTGCTGTCTAACGTGAGCCCTAGGTACTTGAAACTATGGACCATTTCAATGGCTGCATTTTGTTTAGTATGAATATTTATATTGGACATCTTGTGGCGGCTATGGGCTGGGGCAAAGAGCATGGACTTGTTTATTTTTGTGGTTAACAAGTAGCTTGGCTTCGGCAAACCAGTCCTCCACTTTGTTAAAGTCCTGCTGTAGACGTTGTTCTAAGGAGGTAGGGTCAGTGTGGCTGGAGTAGATAACCGCATCATCCGTGTAGAGAAGTATTTTATGTTGACATGCTTATAGAAGATTGTTTAAAAAAAGGCTAAATAGGAGGGGGCCCAGGATGGAACCTTGGGGGACCATGGTGGATACTTGCTGGGGGTCTGAGAATGTGTTACTTATTTTTACCCTTTCTACACAGCCTGTGAGGTAGCTCTGGAACCAACCCGGCAAATCGGTTGATAGTCCTGTTGCGTCTAGTTGGGCTAGGAGGACGTCATGGTTGACCGTGTCAAAGGCCTTGGTGAGGTCAGTGAAAGTTGCACCCACCAAGTGCCCTTGATCAAAGGCATTGTGAATGAATCCCATGAACTCCAACAGTGCTGTAGTAGTGCTGTGGAGTTTTCGGAAGCCATGCTGCTGTTGGCATTGGAGGTGATATTTTTCAAGGTGGTTGACCAGTTGATCGTAGACTATCTGCTCAAGAGCTTTTGACAGTAGGGGGGGGTATTGATATTGGACGGTAGTTGGTATGGGCAGTCATGCTACCTGCTTTGTGGACAGGTGTTACAACTGCGGCTTTCCAGAGTTTTGAGAATGTCCCAGATGTGAGGGACAAGTTAATGATTCTGGTTAGGGGAGTTAGCAGTTCTTCAAGTGTAAGGGAGATCAGTTTTAGATCTAGGCCATCAGCACTGTGCCTAGACTTACCCAGGACTTTGGAAAGGTATTTTTTCATTTCAGCTTTGGAAATTACCTTAAGGTAGAATGGGAGGAGCATGATTTGCTCATTGTGTTCGTTGAGGTTTATGTAGGTTGTTGTTTGCGGGGCTGTGGATGTTGAGGGGGAGCATAGTACTGAGGTCAGTTAAGGCTTTATTAAGGATGTCAAAGATAGATTTGGGGTCTTGTGTAGTGGTCCCTTCATATTCAGCAAGGTGGGTGTAGAAGTATCCCACTTTCCAATAACCGCATTGATGTTTGCCCAGAATCTATGGCCATCACCCTAGGAGGAGTTTAGCTCAGATCTGCAGTTATTGGCTTTGGCCTGGCAGATGGCCTGGGTACATTTATTCCATGCAGCCTTGTAGTTTTGCTTATCACTGTCTGCGAGGGTGCATTTGTACTTATACCAGAGGAGGTCCCTGGAGCTCATCAGGGCAAGTAGGTGGGGGGTGATCCAGGTTTTGTGAGTGCCACTGACTTCTCTTTTGGTTATGGGGGTGTAGGTGTCACAGACAGTGTTAAACATTTCTATGAATTTGGCTAGCGCTGTATTGACATCATTGGCAGTTAGGATTGGGGCCCAGTACTGTTGTTTCAGGTGCTGCATAAAGTGCCAAAGATTGCCCTTTTTTAGTTTGCAGATATTATGACCTTAGCTGGCGGTTTAGGAGCCTTGTTTGACCAGTAAAAGATGATTGGCGAGTGATCACTTAGGGAGTCCAGGAGCACTTCTAGATTGGAGACCTGCTCTGGGTGGTTTGTTAATATCAAGAAAAGAAGGCAATCCCACAGGAAATGGATAATATTTTCATACACAAAAGCCACCTCTCCAGATGTGTAGATGATGCAGGAATAGTCTCCAATATAGAGCATAAGGTGTGAGGGCGCTTCAAAGGATAATATCTGTAGACAGTCTTTTTTGTGTTCTCAAATTTCTTTTTTTATTTGAAAGTGGCAATCCTCAACGTTTCACCAAGTATCTTGGCTTTATCAAGAGATGCCTTCATAAAATCTTATTCATACAAAATCACTTTCTTTCACATTTACATGAATTCCCGATCATATCTGAAAAGTTGTAGAATCTAATATGTGCCATTTAAATATGACCTCATTCAATTCTAAAACTTCATCATATGTTTCTTCACATATCTTTCCGGGCTGCTAATCTCGAAAATCCAACCACGGCTTTAATTTTCAAAGGATTCTGACTCTTATTCCACGAACCTTCTCTCTGTAAAGACGCTGCATAGAGTCCCCGGACTCTGTGCAGCGTCGCTCGAGAAGGGTCCGATGAATAAGTAGAATCACGGTAAAACAGTTTCGAACAGCCGAAAAGTGTGTTGATCGGTGCAGGGTGTCGAGGTAAATGTGTTTTATGATGGAGTGACATCTGTGATAAAGCCAGATATGTGATGACGATGCACATTTCAATAAAAAGAGTGAGCATAGACTGTCTGAGAGCCTCAACCCTGTATCCTATGTTTGTTAATACCAGTCTAACAGGTACAGATACCCGTTCTATAATTTGTTCGGGTGGGTTGGTCCACTAGTTGACAGAAGTTGATTGAGAAGACTGCATCCTTGAAGGTGGCAGTGTCATGTGATAACCAATTTATGTTGAAATCACCCAGAACTATGACTTCACTGTCAGAGCGAAGATCAGCTAGCTGCGGGGTATATTGACTGAGACAAGTGTGAGGCCCTTGCCCTGGGAACCAAGGGTTAGCCATAGAGAGAGTAGCTGCACATTCTTTCCTGTATTTAACTGTGGAAGAGCTATCCCCTGAAGGTGATTTTTTTTTATGTAGAGAATGTAGCCACCACCCCTCTTGCCGAACCTGTCAAGCCGAAAAGGGGTGTACCCTTGGAGTTTGACTTGTGAGTCCGTAGTCCTGTGTGTAAGCCACGATTCAGTGACAGACAGGATATCTGGGTTATGTTGAGCCACCCAGGCTTGTAGCATTCCAGTTTTGGGAGGAGGCTACAAATGTTAATAGATGCTATGGAAATCAGACACCTATTCTCGGGTATCCCAGTATTACTATGTCTTAAGCCCGGGTTAGGGTGTATATTGCCTGATAGCAATTGTAGTAGCCATGCTACCCTGACTGCATAGAGCTTGAGCTGTTTAGTAGAGCAAGGTGGGTGGCGGTGGGTGTGGAGTTGGGTTCTAGCCATGCACACAGCAGGTACTGTGGTTATAGTAGGTGGTGGGATTGGGTAGCAGATGCCAGAGGTGGACCAGCTTAATAAACCTGCCAGTGTGAGGACAGCTGGTATTGGGAGACCTTGAGCAGATGTTGAGTTTGGGAGCCCATTCCTATATACTGGCAGGGGCTCTAGGACTGCACTATTGTGGCCGTAGGGCAGCAGGGAGGAGCAGGGCAGCAAACATAAGTATAGCAAGCCAATTAGCTGGAGGCAGCATAGTTATCTTTGCAGTGTGTAGGCTGGATAAGTAGAGGGGTAGTGCACTAATGAACTAGATGCTGACCAAACTTAGCTGGTGTTGTTCAGTCTTTCGAGGTCCACCCCTGCGCACCAAGTGTAGTATTAAGGTGGAGCCTGCCTTGGTGCAGTATAGATTTAAGAGGTGCAGCCTGAAAAGTGGTGCAGTACAGCTTTAAGAGGGCCACCCATTCACATCGGTGTTAATTCTAGGGTGTGGTCTGAGGTGGATTTAAAGAGTGAGGGGGTCAAAAAACTGGAAAGAATTGGTCACAGGCAGCTACAGCTACTAGTAAATGCTAACAGGCCAGTGCCGGTGAAGCCTTGCAGCAGACCGAAGTAAACGCAGGCTAGTAAGCTAACACTACCTGAGCACTGAGTCCGGGCTTCTGCTGCTGAAATTCTATAGGCAGCTGCTGTTTGTTTTAGTCCAATTAGCGAACAGCACTGATATAGTCAGCAAACCAGCGATCGGCTGCTGAGAGAGGCACTGAGTTCGGTTGTAATAGATGTGCTCAGCACTGGAGCAATGGAAATTACCTGTGATTCTGCAGTTTGAAATCAGCTGGTGGGAGATTGAGGATATGGGCAGCAGTGGCTTGCCAAGTAGCTCAGCTACGCTTCCGCCAGCACCAGAGCCTGATGGGCAAGTATCAACTGGGGAGGAATCACAGAGAGAGAGAGAGAGAGAGACCAGATTAAGTAGGGAGCAGAAGGCTGAGGGCGTGACTCACAGTGTGTGATTAGTAAGGACAGGACTGGCGCCAGGAGCAAATTGGTGAGAGGGTCCCGAGAAGATGCTCTTGGCTTTCCAGGAGGTGGGGGAGAGAAACAAAGGGCTTGGAGACGAGGTCAGGAGTTGTGAAGAAATTAAGTAGATTAGGCATGAGCAAAGGTGGTGGGGGGAGGGAGTGAGTAGAGGGAGAGGGAGAGGGAGGCAGAACAGTGTCCAGGCAGACTAAACTATCTGCTGCATTGGTAAAGCAAGATGGAGGGGTAGCGAGCTGGCTGAAAAGGGTGAAAGAGAGGTACTATGGGGCACAAGGGTACAGATAGGGAGGATATTCAGTGAGATCAAGTCTCAGCAGCGGGGGTGAAAACAGACTGGAAGAGTTTAGCAGGAGTATTGCACTACAGACTTCATATAAAAACAAGCAGTAAAATTTACAGGAAAAATCAGCAGGCATTACTTATCAGACAACTCAAGTCATTACTTAGGCTATACACAGGGCCCCTAGTGCTCTGCGGCAGAACTTTCTGATTTCTGTGGCAGGGCTCCTTGGTTTCTGTGGCAGAATTTTCTGATTTCTGTGGCATGATTTATTCTTTTCTCTGAATATGATGTGATGTCATCAATGACATCTTATACCAAGCATAGAGGAGGGGCTTCAGGATAAACACGATGGGGAAAGAAAGCCTAGCACTATGAAAAAACAGTATATTTGAATAAAAATTCACCAAAAACAGTGAATTCTGCGACACTGTATACATTCTGCGGCATGATGTAAATTCTGCGGAAAATTCCATAACCGCAGAATCGTAGAATTCCAGGGGCCTTGGCTATGCAGAGAATTTAGCAGCATACAAAATGGTAGAGTGCACTGAGATTGGTTTAACATTTGCTACAGCATATACAGTCTAAGCATTAAATTGCAATGAAAGCCTTCTGCTGTAATGCCAAAACTAGACAGAATTGGTCACAGGCAGCTACAGCTACTAATAAATGCTAACAGGCCAGTGGGGATGAAGCCTTACAGCAGACCGAAGTAAGCACAGGTTAGTGAGCTAACACTATCCGAGCACAAAGTCCCGGCTTCTGCTGCCGAAATTCTATAGGCAGCTGCTGTTTGTTTTAGTCCAATTAGCGGGCAACACAGATATAGCTAGCAAACCAGCGATCGACTGGTGAGAGAGGCACTGAGTTTGATTGTAATATATTCACTCAGCACTGGAGTGATGGAAATCACCTGTGGGTCTGCAGTTTGAAATCATCTGGCGGGAGATTGTGGAGGTGGGCAGCAGCGGCTTGCCAAGTAGCCGAGCTGTGTTTCCGCCAGCATTGGAGCCCGATGGGTAAGGATCAGCTTAGGGGGATTTTCCACTCCTCCTCCCCTCCTCTATAACTTCAGCCCTACATAATTTCCTGTCTGTGAATTGTACCTGCAATTAACCTATCTGGTATTCCTGACCTGCTCCCCAACCTCTATCAATATATTAAGTAACTATTCTGAATTACAGCTCCCTTCCAGACCCACTAATTTCTTTCCCTGCAGAGATCCCTACCTGGCCATTCCTTTGGGTTATCTATAACTACCAACATAACTATGACTTTAGATTCCTATTAATCTACAATTATCAATATATTTATAACCTTGATTCCTATTCATCTGCTCCCCTCCCAGCCTCGCTACCTTTCCACTGCTGCTGTTACTTCCTATCCACCCCTTCCTTTCAGGCTAAATGGTACCCTCATCATAAATTTAAGGTGTTATCCTAATATAATTACCGGCTCTGCCTTTTTCCCATAGGGAAACCGTGGCGTAATTTGCCGTTATAAAGGAGCGTTTATAACGGCAAACACGCGCACGATTTCCCTTCCTCTGCGCATGCTCACGCAGCAGCGCTACCAGCCATCAGCACTCTTTGCTTCCGTGTTACCGAACCACCAGAACAACTCGGCAGTAAGTTCTCTTCTTTTCTCTCCCCTTATACCCTGCACAGAAAGACGTAAAGAAATCGGGGGAGAAAAAAAAACAATTTAAAATATAAAAATCTCGGCACCGCAGTAAAAGGACCGACCGTGGCATACACTGGCAGGAGACACATACCACTTTATTTTACATAATTGCTGAGGCAAAAAAGGCAAACCTGGCAATTATATAAAATAAAAATGGGTCGGGGGTGTCAAACTTGATTTTTACACACACCCTCGTTGTGGGATGCTTTTCACAAACCCCTCGGGCTTCGCCCTCGGGGTTTATGTAGCATCCCACAACTCGGATGTGTGTAAAATCTCATTACACACCCTGACCCATACTTTATTCTATATGTAATGCACTTGATCTGTCCATTGTGATGTCTGTAAACAATTGTACTCAAATGCTACACATAATGTGTTATTTCTGTTTTTGTATTCACCGCTGCCAGTATTGTTGTAATTATGTTTGTTGTTGTATCCATGTGTGTATTTCCACTACCCTTTCCCCCAGGATGCACCATGAGATGAGCAACTTGTTGTTCAGTGTGCCTTTCCTGGTGAAACGTTTCAATAAATAAATAAATATGATGTCACAAGCAGGAGATTATAATGTCATGTCTGGACAAGTAGCAGGAGCAGAGGAAATACAAAGATCCTGTTACTGTGCATATTTCCTTAGTAATAACAAATAAGGTAACGATAAAAAAAGAAATATAGAAAAAACACAAACTATAATATGTATAATTTCCATAGTTGTCCCAAAAGCGTTAGCAGTGCTTTAGCTCTTCCTGCTTAATAAAATTGTCCCAGTTTCAACCTGAAATTTACCGTTAGCATCCACTGAACTACGTTTCACATAATTCCCCCATAATCTGACCTTCCAATATTACTAAAGCCATTTTCATCAAAACAGGACATTTGCCTGATAGACTTCACCTATTCACCTCGCTTATTCCTGCAGTGGATCCTCTACTTATGACATAAGAACCTATTGCCACAGACAGGATTCTGATGTCACAAGCAGAGGATTCTGACTTCAAGGCAGGAAAAGCAGGAGCAACAGATAAAGTCTAGGGTCAAGGCAACAGTTGTCATGCACATGTCTACAAAAGTTAAGGCTGGAATATCCAGAAATTGCAAATTGTTTTTTGAATCTTATGAGGTATGTGTTCTGCTGATATTAACGTAATTGTTTAGCAACAACCATGAAAATCAAAACAGCATGCACCTAGTCGGGATATATAACTTAAACACTTAAGGTTTAAGGACTTTAGATGCCTTGGTTATCATTTTCTTTGCTTTTGTTTGTTCATTTCCTTACCCTTTTCATCATTTTTCTTTTCATTCTGCCAGCTAATGGCAGACAAACTCTGGTCAGAGCCAGCATGGCTGCTATACTGCTTTAAGAGCACTGGAAGGGAATTCAGCTTCTTTTGTTAACAGAAAAATGTGATATAAGGTCTTTAAATCGGTCAGTCTGTTCTCTGTTCCCATGGACTGTTTATTTCCATCTTTAAGAAATAAATCCATTATTCTTTTTCTTGTCTTTGCTTGTGGAGCCTCTTTCTTTAGAAATTAGTTTTGCAACTTGTAGTTGAAAGTATGACCCCTGGTCCAAAGTACTCTGCTGTAAATAACTTATAAGATCAGTGGAATGAGACACCCCCGCAAGGGGGTGCACACACAGTGATGCACAATTAAATAACATTATAAATAATATAAACAATTATAATAGCTAGCTATGGCAACACTAGTTTGCTTCTATATAAGACACATTTTAAAAATTAAAATAGTAAAACTATTCTGTACTACACAGTAATGGGGAGGCAAAAATTATAATTTATTTTATTTTATTTTGCACCATCCTTTTAATAAATTAGCAGGCTAGCAGTTCCTTAATCTCTTGTCTTTTAACCACTTGATATTAAATCAATGGCTCACGGTATCCATTATTGAACTTTGCTGTTGCTAGGTCCCTTCAGACTGTTTGATTTTAACCAGCAAAAAAAAATTGCTTTCATCAGTGGTGCCTAAAATGTTACAGCCTCCTGCTGACTAGCCGACTTTCAGGATCATTTACTGAGCTTAACTGTGGCTAGGTCCCTTCAGACAATTAGATTTTAGCCAGCTAAAAAAGTGCATTAAGCAGTGCTTTCTAAGATGTTGCAAGCTCCTGCCAACTAGCTGTTTTTAGCCATATGAAGAGTTTCATAAAACTTATTTGATGTCACCTAGTTAAAAGTTTATGCTATTTAAAATCACACTCCTGCTGCAGGATGTGCTGCCGCCTTTGTTGGTAGCTATTGAGTGAATGTTCAGACTGGGTGCTCATGTTTACGTGCTCCAGTACTAAAGTCACAACAGATATGACATGGAGCCAATAGCCAATAATCGAACTGTCTAGAATTCAAACTCTAACCCACGGGTTTCAAATTGAAACAAATACGAGTCTTTTAAAACACTTTTCTAACAATAGTTCAAGCAACAGCTCTCTCCACAAAAAAAAATTAAATAAAACAAGTGAAAAATAAAAAGTAATTAAGCATCACTGTGAAATATACCTCCCAGACCTTTCCAGTCATTTGTAACTTTTAATCGTCTCTTATCCAACACTATCTGATAGGTTTGGCTTCACTCCAGTTTTGTTAACTTTGCCGGCAACCAACCAGTGTGAAAACCACTCTAAGTTTTTGTTTCAGTTTTTCTCAGTCATAGGTTTATGTAGTTTAGTCAAAAGCTTGCGCTCTCCTGGAATTTCTGTCACTCATAAGTTATTTCTCCGGTGCATGACTCAGTTTTTTTTTTTCATTTTCCTCCATTGCTCTATCATCTTCTATGGTCTGTTCATCTGTTCTCTAGCAGTTTTGCACCCTTTTGGTAGGCTTCCTTACCTGTCGACCTCTGTAGAGCTCTGACCCTGCACCTCAGTGGTACTGAATGGTATTGCTACACAGTGCTCCTTGTTCCTTTATGTTCCTTCTTCTGACTTCACAGATAAAAATGCAGCTACACAAAGACAAAATAAAAAAGGAATGTTTCTCTAAGCATAATAAAATTAAGATCAGAAGCTCTGATTAGCATGTTTTATTAGGTTGTGCTGAATCCAGGGGTGCAGAGCCTAGATAGTCTGCGCTCCAGCAGTGGCTGAGGCAATTTTCCATTTTCCCCTCCCTCAAGACATTGCATGCTATGTTTTTATAATGCAGACATGCAAAGCATATTCAGTGCCGATGACTGTGTCATCTGCTCCCACTCTCGGCCTTCAATCCTCACTACTACCTGTAGTCACCCAGGAGGCAGTATTGCAGCAGAGAGTGAAATTCTCCCATCCCAGAGTGGGACAGTGTCCTCTGGGATGCTCAATCCCTCTCTACCTAGGCTTGTCCTCAGTGGTCTAAGCCTGTTCCTGAGCCTTAATCACCAGCATAGTGTGCAATAGCCCTATTATTGCACCGAGGGGCCAGCTAAAAGTTGTACCTTTTAAACTGAAATGGCCCTGGGTGTCCCTGGACTGCATTTAGGTAAATATCAATCTTCTTTGAGGATATCTCTTGCATCAGGCCACACCTACAGAACTATAGCTGCCAGGTGCCAGGACCACATGGAAACTTTTTAGCTGGGAGTCTACTAGGGGCTGCCCATGACAACATCAGATAACGATGTCCCACAGCATATAAACATGGGCGGCCCCAAGCCGTCCTCAGTTCTTTTCCCACTGTTGACCATACTTGCTGGACTCCAGAGATATCTTCGCTACAGTCAACCACCAAAATCCTCAATTTTCTACTATGTTTTTTATTTTCTCGCCCTAGTAGTCTTCACTTTATTTTTAAAGTGATTCTCGTTGTGTATGTCGAGAACAACTGACACTGCCAAACTTTTTTTTGAGAATCTTTTCCAATGTAGAAAAGATATCAGAATGAGGGGACTCAATATGAAATTGAAGGCCTGAAGATTAAGAGGTAACATGAGGAAGTTTTTCTATACAGAGAGGGTGATGGACGCTTGGAGCAGTCTGCCACAAAAGATGATGGGGGCAAGTACAGTGGAGAGGTTTAAACATGCCTGGGACAGGCACAAAGAAACATTGAGTGGGGAGGGAGGGAGTGATGAAAAGCCATTGATCACTTAGAGTCAGTGACTGCATACAAGTTTAGGGCTTATGGGCAGACTAGATCAGCCTAGCGGTCCTTGTTTATCAACAATTTCTATGTATCTATATTGTGAGTGCTGCAGTAAAATCTACAGCCATGATGACCACGATGCCTGTGTCTGCTGTCTTGGAGAGGCCCACAATGTAAAGGCCTGCGAGATTTGCCTGAAATTTAACCAAGCCACCAGTGACACTGCCAGAAAGCCCTGCAGTCTTACTTCCTTGAGCAGAAGGTAGCCAGAATGGAAAGGGAGCTTCAGGGAAGAAGCTCTTCCGTGTCTCTGGCCATGTCCTTGGGCTCCCACTCCTCCAAGGCCTGAGAGAAATCTACAGGGAAGCACAAACATTGGAAGCAGGAGTGGAGTAAGGATAAATCCTCCCTGATACTCTCTCAGTTGCCATTCTGAATCTTAGCACCAACCATTGCACCATCATCATCTGCCTTGGTGGCGGCACCTCCCACCTTCCAAGCACTCACTCTCACAGGGTTGGCTTTGGTAGCGAGTTCCACTGGACCTCCCATGGCTGACACTGGCCCATCAACGCTGGGGCTGCTGACACCCCCATTGATGCTACAAGCTACTCCATCAATGCTGGGACTCCAACTGCCCCAGCTGATGCTGCTGGGCACTTCACTGACACCAGAATTCCAGACTCCCTCACTGACACTGACCTTCCTGCTGCTTGGTCTTCTTCCACAGGGCCAGCTGACAGTTGCTCCCAGCAGCCCGCTCATGGCCAGTGCTGGCTTGTCAATGCCTGGGCTTCAAACAACCTCATCAATGTTCCATGCCACTCTAATGACACCAGGGTTCCAGCCTCCCCCTGTCAATGTCCCAAGGTCCTCCTGCAATGCAGGCCACCATCAACATACAGATAGTGTTTTCCTCATTTCCTTAGACACTGCAGCACCTTGTACCTCCTCCTGGCACCACAATGATGGGGTCTACCAGGACAGCCTCCACGTGAACGCCTGGTCTGTCACCATGCCCTGCTCAACCCAGAATGTCTATGTCCTCTCTTCCCTCCTTTCCCCCTTCATTGCCTGTCAACAAGGATGAGGAATACCATCCTGACCTCATCCCTCAGGAGGAAGATATGGAGGGGAGTCCCAGGTCTGACTCCACTATTTCCTCCAGGAGTGAGGACGCTATGCTGTATACTCCTAGGTCCCCTCTGGAGGACCCCTCCTTCATCTCCATGATGAAGCAGCTCCAAACAGCCATGTAGCTTGATGCTGAGGAGCAAGACATCACCAGGAGAAACCTGGTAGAATTTCTGGAACTACCAGAGTCTCCCTCCCTAATCATCACTCCTCTTTTGGCTACTCTAGAGGATGCCACCTTGGCTGCCTGGCACAGACCAAGCTTGATCCCTGTCATGCCCAAGAAGGCAGACAAGCACTACCTGTCTCCCTTAGGGAAGCCTTTTCTTGCCAACCAACCTCAGGCTGACTCATTTCTGATAAATGCAGCCCATGATAGGTCTAAGAGACTGAAGAATCTCAGTTCTCTCCCCCCAGATAAAGAGTTGAGAAGGCTGGACCTCATGGGGGAAGAGACCCTTGACTTCTGCCACACTGGGCCTCAGAATAGCAAATTATCAGACCCACATGGTAAAATACCAGAATACTCTCTGGAGGAAAACTAAAGCAGCTGCCCAGGCCCTCCTACAGGGTCTCCAGAAGCAGGAGCTGTTAAAGGCTCTCCAGACTGGGATGGACATGGGTAAACATCTTTTAAGGTCTACCTATGATTTCTCGGATGCTTCCGCCCAAGCTGCTGCAGCTGTCTGCATGAGGAGGCACTCCTAGCTGAGGGTATCAGGATTTGCTATAGATGTCCAGCAGTCCATCCTGAACACCCCTTTCAATGGGTATAAGTTTTTTATGGTGGATGTACAGGATATTCTCTGTGACCTACAAACCTCAGGAAGGATATTTATGTTGATCCATTCTCTCTGTCATACTCAGACAAAAAGTAGTCAGAAGGTGCTCTTTCATAGGGCCAACAACAGGCCTAGATCTGGGGCCCAGTAGCAAAGCAAAAGTAGATCAGCTGTGCCTTCCCCCACTTCCTCCACAGGTGCCAATTCTAAGGCCTCTGGAGGGACTATGGCCCCAGCTGCCAGATCTACCTCAGCATGACTCATTGCTAGACCCCCACACCCCAATGAACAATCCAAGGAGGTGGTAGTGGGTCACCTCATCCTCCACCTAGACCAGTGGAGAGAGATTACTACAGATGATTGGGTGCTGCAGTTAATAGAGCAGGAGCATGCTCTAGAACTTCTGGAGAACTTCTGCCAATTCCCTCCACATATCCCCCAGACCAAATACCAGTGTTACTGGAGGAAGTAAATACCCTGCTGCAAAAGAGGGCCATAGAATCAGTTCCCTGGGACCAAAGGAATGCGGGGTTCTATTCCCATTTCTTCCTCATCCCAAAGTCCACAGGGGATTTAAGACCCATTCTGGATCTAAGGGAACTGAACTTCTACATTCAGTACAAGAAGTTCCAGATGGTCTCTCTGCAAGGCCTGCTGCCTCTTCTACAAAAGGGGGACTGGATATGATCCCTGAACATGCAGGATGCTTACCTGCATATCAAGATTTTTCCATCCCACAGGAGGTACCTCAGGTTCTTGTTCCAGGGGGAACACCATCAGTTCAGGGTACTGCACTTTGGCTTGTCTTCTGCACTACATATATTTATCAAATGCTTGTCAGTGGTGGCAGCGGCTGTCAGGAGAGAGGGACTGTATGTCTTCACTTACCTGGATAACTGGCTGCTTAAAGTGCAGTCCAGAAGCAACTGTCCCACACCCCTAGTGCAGTTGCTTCACACTCTAGGGATCACAGTCAATCTGCCCAAGTCAGTCTTGACCTCTTGTCAGTGCCTGCAGTACATGGGAGCAGTACTGCACGCGTCTCAGGGATTTGCTTTCTTGCCCCAGGACAGGGCAGATTGCCTGATTGCTCAGGCCCAGCTGCTTTACAACAGCAGATATGTCACTACCAGAATGTTTCTGAGGATGCTGGGTTTGATGGCTGCTGCCATTGTCATGGTACCCCTTGCCAGGCTGCACATCAGGATCCCTCAGCTGACCTTAAGGGTCCAGTGGGATCAACGCACCCAGTGACCTAGAATAGCAGGTTCTAGTCACTTTCCCTGTCAAGAAGGTGCTTTTATGATGGATGGAACCCCACAACTTGTTAAAAGGGATTCCCTTTCTTATTCCCTCCCCTAAGCAGATTCTCACCACAGATGTTTCAGAATTGGGCTGGGATGTCCATTTGGGGCCACATCAGACCCAGGAAAAGTGGACCAAAGTGGAGACTTTCCTCCACATAAAAGTCCTAGAGATAAGGGTAGTTCTGTATGATCTACAGGCCTTCCTTAAGCATCTGTCCCTGGTCCATCTTCTGGTGCAGACAGACAACATCAGTGTGGTACACTGCATCAATCAGCAAGGGGGGGCCCACTCACACCCTCTGTGCAGGGAGGTGATGACAGTTTGGTACTGGGCTCTAGAACAGGGTCTAGCACTGTTGGTTGTCCACGTCCTAGGTGATCAAAACATCTTGGCTTACAGGTTAAGCCAGTTGCAGTCTTGAATGCATGAGTGGAAGCTGCTGACCTTGGTCATAGAAGATCTGTTCGACAGGTGGGGTCATCCAAAGTTGGACCTTTTTACATCCCCACTCAATGCAAAACTGCTGCATTTCTGCTCACTTGCTCCAGGGCCTGGGGTTTTCTGGCAAGATGCATTGTCCTTCTCTTGGAAAGGGAGGTTCCTTTATGCCTTCCTTCCCTCCCTCTGATTTAGAGGGTGCTAATCAAACTCCAGATGGAGGGCATCACCCTAATTCTGGTGGCCACCTTCTGGCCTCATTAGATCTGGCTTCCCCTGCTGCAGCAGCTGGCAGTGGAACCTCCAGTACCCTTACCCCTGTACAAGGGCTTCCTCTCCCAGGAACAGGGAAACCTGGTCCATCTGAACTTCAAGTCATTCCATCTCCATGCCTGAATCCTGAAGACATAGACATTGCGAGATCTGGAGTATGCCCTAAGGTGGTGGATGTTCTGGTGGCTGCATTAAAACCTTCCACCAGGGCCACTTATGCCATGAAGTGGAGGCGCTTTGCCCTGTGGGCCACTTCCCATGACTTGGATCCCTTCACCTGCTTTGTGAATCAGATTCTGGAGTACTTGCTGTCCTTGTCAGACTCTGGACTGCAGTACTTTTCCATTAAGGTGCACCTGGCTGCTATTCCAGCCTTCCATGTGCCTGTTGACCATACGCATGGCCATACGGTGGCTCAGCTGGAGGTGTCCCATATGTTCTTGATAGGCACTCTTTACTTGAAGTCTCCCATCTGTAATCCAGTCCTGGCTTGGGACTTGAATTTCATTCTAGAGAAACTCACTTTGGCTCTGTTTGAGCCAGCCGTGACTTGCAAGCCACATTTTCTGTTGTAGAAAGTGTTATTTTTAGTTGCTATCACATCTGCTTGGAGGATTTCTGAGCTTCAGGCTCTTATGTGTGAGCCTTCTTATTTTATTTTCCACAAAGAGAGGATGTCTTTACCTACCAACCCTATATTTCTTCCAATGGTGGTGTCTGAGTTCACTTTAAATCAATCCATCCACCTACCAGTTTATTTTCCTTAGCATACCAATCCAGGGGAAGCATTGCCCCATACTTGAGATGTGCATTGAATACTCAGATATCATGTTCTTTGCATGAAGGACTGCAGGAAGTCCTCACAGCTTTTTGTTTCCTTCACCCCGGGAAAGAGGGCTTACCAGTTTCCAAACAGTGCCTGTCCAAGTAGTAGGCCAACTGTATTATGTTTTGTTACAGGAAGTACGGTAAGGAACTTCCTGGGGCTGTGCATGGCCATTCAACCAGAGGAATGGCCACCTTTGTTATCTGTTTCAGGAATGTGCCAGCTGCAGAAATATGTGCTGCTGCAACCTAAAGTACTGGCCACACTTTCACTAGACTCTACAGTCTGGACAGTGCCTCTAGAAGAAAGGCAGGCTTTGGCCTGGCTGTACTTCTAGGTCTCTTTTCATAGGCCTATAGCCGCCAGTCACCCAGAATGATTCTCTGTCAGATCTGCTTGTGACTTGTTGCATAGGTGTGGCCTGATGTTCTCAAAGAAGATAGTACAGTTATGTAAGAACTTACCATAACAGTAGATCTTCAAGAGAATCTCTTGCATCAGGCCATGCCATCCCACCCACTGTCACCCCTCAGTCTCTAAGCTTTTTTGTTCCTGTCTCTCTTTCCAGGACAGTATACCTTCTGCTCTCTCCTTGTCTGGTACTGGGAACATCTTGCTCCCTCGGTTCCCTCAGATTGAGGTCTTCTAAGTACGATCTCTGGCAGGGAACTGAGGAGGGTGCAACGGGGCTGCCCACATTTATATACTGTGGGACATCGACATCTGACATTGTTGTGGGTGGCCCCTAGTAAACTGCTATCTAGGAAGTTACTTTGTGGCCCTGGCACCTGGTGGTTATAGTTCCAAAATTGTGGCCTGATGCAAGAGACTCTCAAAGATCTACTGTTACAGTAAGTTCTGAAGTAACTATACTTTACACAACTCAATAACAATGGCACAGCATAAAGTTCTGCTTACAGCCGGGCCAGCCAAAATAGTTTCATTCATTCTGATTTACATATACAGTATTACCCATAATACCTTGCAGTCATTTGGGAAGTATGTATAATTTTGTGTTTTTAAATTCTTAACACCTGGATAGGCTGCTGGAAAACAACATATCATTTTAATATCTTACTTAAACAGTTATGCAAGGAATAATTACAAAATACATTAACAGTTATTGTGATGATAAATTATTAAAAGCAAAGACATGATTTAGAGGGGAATCAAGCACTTTTGTCCTTTAAATTACACTTTGCATGGTAATCTATCCCATTCTACAAAGGAAGAAAATCACATGTAGTATATAGTCTGTATTCCACCCTTTATGCTTGTTAAATTCATTTTATACTGATCTCTTTCTTTAGGATGTTAAGAATAAAAGGAATCCTCGTTTGGTGCCATATGCATTACTTGATGAGCGTACCAAGAAATCAAACCGAGACAGTCTTCGTGAGGCTATTCGGACATTTATTGGTTATGGATACAACATTGAGCCAGCAGACCAGGAAATGGGTATAATATACTTAAATGCACTTTCTTCTGACAATTGAAGAGCTACTGTATACACTTTAAGTTAAAAGTCACTATTTCGCTTTATTTTTCATGATGTAATAGCAAGGGTTTGTTTTTGTGTTTCTGTTGTCTGAAGTAAATGATGAAGTATCTGAGCTTTTTCAATTGGCAGTATAAACTTGCACAGTGCACACGGGAACAAATTAGTTATCTTAAAGAGGGGCTATGGTCACAAACTACTGGCATCAATAAATTCAGACTATGGATCAACATAGCCCCAGTCACCCTCATGCCAAAACTGAGATCTCTAAGTTACTTTGTTTAAAAGCTACAAATCATTTAACAACCCAAAATTCAATGCTTGTTCAGAAAAGCCAGTTTCAGTGAAGAGGTGCTGCTGATGTCATCTCCTGAACTCACAGTCTAACCTTCCTGTCAGCAAGCTTACAGGACCTGCTTCTCCAAAGTTTAAAAATTATGTACAAATGGTTTTCTCCAGTAAAACAGGCAGCACCATTTAATAAACATTGCTGTAAACCCTATATGTGTTTCAGGATTTGTAACAAAGTTGACAAATTCATATTTTTGTGTTTGGTGTTTTTTTTGTTGTGGTCCTTTTCTCCTGGCTTGCTGGATGCTAAGTCACAGCACACTACTGTAAGATTTGCAGACTGGATATCTCTGATGTGGTGAAAGGCTGTGATCATTGACACCTATCAATCAATTAGAGGTGATTTCTCAGGATAGCACGTCAAATTAATTATCACCCTGTAAATCAGGGTGGGAGAGGTAATGCTGTTTTGAAACCTTATTAAAGGTTTCTATGCAGTACCCAGCTCAATGCTTAATCATTCAATCAATCAACCAATCAATATTTTATTCATCATCAAAGTGTGACCAAATGGGATACTCAGTTGAGCAGAGCTCGCTTTCCGTTTTCTCACTGACAGGCTGTTACTTGAGCTACATTGAGGCTCATCTGTGTTGTACTCCATATTGCAATGATTGTTTTTCCAGGGCTAACTCTTCCACCCCATTAGGAATTTACAACTATAAGGCCCCTATTAAAACATATTGTAAAGCAGGCACTGACAAACAGCAATGAAGTTACCAACATTGCAACACTTGTAGCAATACAACTTCCAAACAGGCACTGCAGAGTAGCACTTCACATGGTATCAGATGCCTGGAGGCATGCTAGCTCAGCATCCTGCAACTCTGGAGAAATGACCCACACCAAAAATGCATTAAAATACAAATTTGTCAACTTTGTTACAAAACCTGAAACACATAGATTCTATAGCACTGTTTTTAGAATGGTGCTGCCTTTTTCACTTGTGAAAACCATTGCAGAAAGATAGTTTAGCTTTGGAGAAACAGGTCCTATAAGCTTGCTGACAGGGAGGGCTAGACTGTGAGTTCAGGAGATGGCATCATCAGCTTCTCTTCACTGAAACTGGCTTTTTTGAACAGGTAGTGAGATCAGGGTTACAAAATAACCCATAACTTTAAAATGAAGTAACACAGAAACCTAATGTTTGGTATGAGATTTATTGGGAGTATGCTTATTCTAATTCTGCAATGGTAGCACTTTTGGCCAGAGTCCCTCTTTAATGTTTTAGTTCACTGCTTCATAGATTACACAGTGAAAGGACTATGCGATGATATTAAAAGGGCTATAAGGTGTTTACTTTCATTTTTTTAGCTGGCCAAATTGCAGAAAAAGTCAGCATCGACAAGATTCGTTTCTTCCGAGTGGAGAAGTTTTATGCTGTGAAGTCAGGAAAGTGGTACTTTGAATTTGAAGCTGTTACAGGAGGAGAAATGCGTGTTGGCTGGGCCAGACCGGGTTGCAGACCTGATGTAGAACTTGGTTCTGATGACCAAGCTTTTGTGTTTGATGGCAGCAAGGTCAGTGAATTATTTGTTAATGATTGTGCAGCATACAAATTCTCCAGATTAATTAAGAGATAATACCAACTGTACAGGACCATAGCATTTGCAGGGGAAAAACAAATGGATTATAAATCCCTTGTATCTCCACAATTCTGTACCATGTTATGTTTTGTTAATTTGTTTATGCCCCTTCACTCCATGGTTGCACTCTTCCAGCAGCTGCCACCCATCCTCATAACTGACCTTCCCCAGCAATTACCCCTTGCCCCCCCAGCTTAGCCCCCAGAGGCAGGGATTACCTGACTGTCCACACAAGGCAAGACGTTGGTTCTCCTATATGAGGACCTCCAGGGTAGGGTGGCTGGTCTCAAAGCAGAAGGATCCTGAGCACTCCTGGAGAACCAGTGAAACAATCAGAAACAGCGAGCTTTGATGCAAATAAAAATGCTTATATATTTCAAACAGAGGTGCACGCATAAAGACTAACTGTTGCGGGTTGAGCTGCTTGCCACTCATCCCTGTGCTTTGACGTAACCGAGTCATCATCAGGAGGCTGAGTCGAAACACTGGGGCAAGTGCCAAACAGCTGAGCCAGCACCAGCTAGTCTTTATGTGAGCACTTCTGTGGCAGATCTTGTTGCATCTGTGGACTTCGCTTGCATCACCGAGACCTGGCTTGATGAAAATGCGGCTGTGGACTTGGCTTGCATCATCGAGACCTGGCTTGATGAAAATGCGGGCCCCATTTTGGGGTCCGTGGTTCCGGATGGGTTCTCGGTGATTCACCGCCCGAGAGTGGACCGTAGGGGTGGGGTGGTTGCAGTCTGTTTTAGACAGGAATTGGACCTCAGGGAGGTGCCAGTTGGGTATACCAATTCCTTTGAATGTATTGTGGGTGCAGGTGCAGGCTTCAGGATACTTCTCATCTATTGTCCACCAGGTGATGGGAGGGAATTCCTGAGGGAGGTGGTGGATTTCATCACCGAGAGGGTTTTGGAATCCCCCCGATGGTTAATTCTAGGGGATTTCAATGCCTGGGTCGACGATGAACTTGCCCTTTTTGGACAAAACCTCCTCCAATTGATTGATTCGTTGGGCCTGACACGGGTTATTACTACTGCAACCCACCAGGGGGGACATTCATTGGACTTGGTATTCCATCTGTGGATGGAAGTCTCTGATGTAGAGGTGGAGCCCATCAGTTGGTCTGACCATCATGCCCTGAGGTTCAGTTTTGCAGCCCCCTGAAAGAGGCCTGCCCCTAAGGAGATAGTACAGTTCTGTCCTTTGAGAGGAATTACCTCAGAAGGCCTAAAGATGGAGCTTGACTTCTTGGGATTTCCAATGGATAGCATGGACCCAGGGTCTTTAGTGCTGGCCTATAATAGGGCAGTTGTGAAGGCCCTGGATGTCATTGCTCCTTTCCATGTTCGCCCCTGTACCCTACAACCTGGGGCCCCATGGTTTATCATGGAGATCCGTGGGTTGAAGAGACTGGGCCAAAGACTGGAGAGACGTTGGCGGAAGACTCACCTGGAAGTTGACAGGCTTAGACTGTTAGATCATTATAAAATCTCTCAGTTAGCAATCTCCCATAAGAAGGCAGAGTTCCTGTCCAGGGAGATTGCTACAGCAAGGAATAGACCGGCTCAGCTCTTCCGGACTGTGGACAGACTGTGCAATCCAGTCTGTCTTCATACCGGTCAAGCATTATCACAGTTACACTGTGAGGAATTTGCAACGTTCTTTGCTGATAAGGTGTCTGCTATCAGAGATGAAATCAGCCAGGGCCTCCCCATTGGGTCTTGCAGTGATCAATTGAGGGACACAAATACCCATTTGACCTGGTTCATGTTCAGTCAACCAGTAGTCATGGATATAGTGAGAATCGTCCAGACTTTGAGTCCAACCTGCTGTGGTTTGGATCCGGGCCCTACTCACCTACTTGTGGGGTGTGTAGAGGTTATTGGCCCGATCCATACTGGGATAGTAGTGGCATCATTGGAGAGAGGGATCTTTCCTGATCCTTTGAAGGAGGCAATAGTACGTCCCCTCCTGAAAAAGCCCTCCCTTGATACCGACTGCCCAGGAAACTACAGACCGATCTCGAATCTTCCGTTTTTGGGGAAGATTATTGAGAAGGTGGTCACCTTACAGCTGGAAGATCATTTAAACATCCACAATATCTATGACCCTCTCCAGTCTGGCTTCAGGAAACTGCATAGTACTGAGACGGCTCTTGTTCGGGTACTGAATGATCTCCTGATGGCAAGGGATCGGAGAACTCATTCTGTCTTGGTTCTCCTTGATCTCTCAGCTGCATTTGACACCGTGGATCATGGGGTGCTGCTCGAATGCCTGTGGTTTCTCTGTGGACTAAGGGGGTGGTCCACAGTTGGTTTAAATCTTTCTTGCAGGGTAGGACTGAAAGTGGTACAGCGGGATTTATTCTCGACCTCTCGCTGCCTACACTGTGGAGTGCCAGGGTTCGGTGTTGTTCCCCATGTTATTTGCAGTGTGCATGCTTCCATTAGGGGACATTATAAGACATTATGGTTTGAGTTTTCATTGCTATGCTGATGACTGTCAACTCTGTATGTCTTTTGTGCCCGAGCAGGAGTTTGAGGCAAGTACATTGTTTAACAACTGCCTCCTGGAGATACAGAACTGGATGAGTACCAATTGGCTGAGGTTGAACCTGGTAAAAACAGAGGTATTGGTGGAGGAACCGGGGGTGAGGATATCAAGTCCATGGGTGGGAAAACCCTCAGGTTTATTTCTGGGAGGAACCCTGCTCATGGCATCTGGTCAGGTGCGTAACCTTGGTGTTATATTTGACGAGGGCTTGACCCTGAGGGCGCAGGTGTTGGCCGTGGTCAAATCATCCTTCTTTCATCTAAGAAATATAGCACGGGTGAAACACTTGATTCCATCAGAGGGTCTTCCTACTCTGGTCCACGCCTTTGTTGCCAGTCGTCTTGATTACTGCAATGCCCTTTATCTAGGGCTGCCAGGAGTGGATATCCGCTGCTTACAGCTGGTGCAAAACGCAGCAGCTAGGTTGTTGACTGGAAGCCCGAGGTTCAACCATATAACACCTGTGCTTTGCGAATTGCACTGGCTGCCTGTACAGTGGCAGATCACTTTCAAGGTCATGCTGATGACCTATAAAGCCCTACATGGTTTGGGACCTTGCTACCTGAAAGAACTCCTGACTTCTTACTGTCCTTCCCGCTCCCTCCGATCCTCTGGTGAGGGATTGCTAAAGATTCCCAGGGTAACCTTAAAAACATCCGGTGGAAAAACATTTGCCTTTATGGATCCTACCCTGTGGAACTCTCTACCTTGCCAGATACGCAATAGCCTGACTGTGGAGAGCTTTAAAAAAGCTTTAAAAACCTTCCTTTTTAATCAAGCATTTTTAGTGACATGAATTATGTTGGATTGTGTTTTGAATATAATGTTATTTATAATTGTGGTTTTTAATATTGTATGAAGGATATTGTAAGGGCGCCCTGAGCTTTGGAAGGGCGCCTTATAGAAATAAACATTTACTTACTTACTTACTTATTTACTGTTTGAAATATACAAGCATTTTTCTTTGCATCTAGGCTCACTGTTTCTGGTTGTTTTTCTGGTTCTTTCTACTGGGCTGGCTGCCTTTTTCTTTGAGCACTTACCCAGCACTGCTGGTACTGCAGTTCCACCCTGCTTTAAACTGTTGGGGTGACTGGTCTGTTGAGCTAGAGCCCAAGGGTGCCCTAGCATCCTGCATCATGCCAGGGTTTCTTCCTTGTTCACTGTTCCTGGCTCCGAAGGTGTTGGCATGCTAGGAGTTCCACGCACATGTGCACACAAAGTGTAGAAGCATGGACTGAGGCTGGCATCCTCCCCTCCCTCTGCAGTGCCTCCACTGCACTGCCACCTGCAGCCACTCAGGTGGCAGTACTGTAGCAGAGGCAGCAACCCTCCCTCTACAGAGGAAGAGAGTATCCATTGGGATACCCAATCCTTCCCTGGCTGTCCCTCAACAACTCAGTCTCATTTCTGAACCCGGGTCACTGGTATCACAAACAGTAGCTCTGCCATTGCGCCAACAAACTGGCCTACTATGTTACCATTTGTCAAGTACAGCAGACCAGTCAGCACCACTTCTACCAATGATAAGTGCATTTTTCTTTCCCAGGGCTTACGCTGGCATCAGGGAAGCTCATTCTTTGGTCGTGTATGGCAGCCAGGCGATGTTGTTGGCTGCATGATTGATCTGAAGGACAAGTCAATAATATTTACCCTTAATGGAGAGCTGCTCATTACTAATAAAGGCTCAGAACTTACTTTTGCTGACTTCGACGTTCAGGACGGTGAGCATAAACCTACTGCATATTGTGTAACTTCAGTAAGGTTTTAATGCAAAGGTGATGATACAAACTCAAAATAGATACCAATATGGTAACAATAACTATAGAGTTTCATATAGGCAATTTGGCTTGGTTGTTAGAGCACAGTTCTGTAAAACAGGAGACCCAGTGTTCAATCTCACAACAGTCCCTTAGTCACTGAGAATATGTAGAGCAAGTTTTTTAATAGGGTTACTCAGAATCTACAGATTCTGCTCTGTTGCGCATTCAATGGATTATTAGGAATTTTCAATTCTGAGTTCAATATAACTCTGATTCCTATAAGCCCTTGGCAATCAGAATCAGACTCAGAATCAAAAATTCTGATTTCCATATCCAATACCAGCCCCAGTGCGCCGGCACATAGGAGGTGTCCTCCTCAGGCTTCTCCTCCCTTTCCCCACCCTCAAACACCAGGCAGTCATGTAGCTAGTTGATTGCTTCCTGCCCCTTTCCAGTGAGTCAATTTACTTACTTAGTGGTTGCTGTGCAGGCCAGGCAGTCTGTCTCTGGGAGTTCAGCTATCTATTCACCTCCAAGAGCAGGACCTTGTAATCTGCTGGTTGAGGACCTTCCCAGTTCATGAGTCCATGCACTGAATCCACAGTCATATTCATCAAATGCCATTTTGTCCATGGACATCCCTTGGCCCCTACTCCAACTATAAAATTCAAATATTACCCCCATCCTGATTACCATCACCTTGTCACCACTGTTCACCAGTACCAATACATATTTCATTATTAGTACTACCGTGATTGTGAACCATCCACCACCAACTCCAGCAGTTTGACACAAAGTCTGCTGATTCGCACCCTTTCTCTCCCATCTGCTCAGTCGATCACCACAGACTGATGGAGGATGTCAAGCTAAGAGCATGCATGCCATGCTTCCACTGTGTTCATCAGTTGCTGGATTTGACTGGATAGAGCACAGCAGCTGACCGAGTTGAGGACTACTCTGTTCTGTGTTGAGGGACAGGTTGAGTCGAGTGACAGCTAGATCGAGTTGGGGCTGCCAGGGATACTAGACTATGTGACGGCTGGGAAGGACTCAAAAGGGCAGAACCTGAGGAGCCAGACATAGATGTATAAGGAGGACTGGAGGATGATGGATCTGGACGGAGGTGGAGGATGATGGATCATAGATTAGCTGTAGTACACACCACTGTGTGAGTGACTGACTTGGGGGGGTAGTACAGCAGTAGTCATATCCTGAGTGTGGGTAGGGATAAGGGTGTCAGTCTCAGCTCTGGACTTGTTTATTAATGCTATGGTGTCTAAACTAGCGATTCCTGTAGGAAGTGGCAGACTTCACCATTGATATGACATTGGAGTCGCCCAGACTGATGGTTCTGGGTGACTTCAATGCATGGGTTGATGACGAACTGTCACCTTGTGGACAGCACTTCCTCCAGTTGATGAATCATTGGGCTTCACACAGATTGTTCCCTCAGCTAACCATAGTCATGGTCATTCTTTGGATCTGGTGTTCCTCCTGGGGATTGAGGCCTCTGACTTGGGGATGAAACCTGTGGGTTGGTCCAATCATTACACCGTGAGGTTCAACTTTTGCATCCCCCTTTGTAGGTCTTCACCTGTGGAGATGGTCAGTTACTGCCCTTTATGGAACGTGAGCCCTGAAGACCTGGTGGCGGTGACTGATCTCTCAGAGTTTCCCGTTGCCGGCTCAGGTCCAAAGCCTTTGGTCTTGGCCTATAATAAGGCCATCTCCTTGGCCCTGGACCTGATTGCTCCTTCCCGGGTTCATCCTCTCCCACTTTGCTCTCAGGCCCCTTGGTTTGATGGGTCTTTGAGGGAGTTACGACAATTGGGATGAAGGTTAGAACGCCATTGGCGGAAATCCGCCCTGATGGTTGACCATCTTAGTTTGGTAGAGCATTATCAGACCTACCAATCAGTGATCTCTCATAAGAAGGCAGAGTTCCTGTCTAGGGAGATTGCTGCCACTCAGAATTGACCAGCTCAGCTCTTCTAAACTGTGGACAGGTTGTGCAACCCAGCCTGTCTGCAGCTCCGTCGAGCCTTTTCACAAATGGAGTGTGAAGAGCTTGCTCAATTTTTCACAAATAAGGTGGCTGACATCGGGTCAGAGATCCTCTTGACTTGTTCTGTGGGGGATGCTGTTGGTCAGTGCTTGGCCACTATGCCTTGTACTTACTGGAGTACCTTTGACCTGCCAGAGTTCAGGGATATTATGCAGATTGTCCAGGGGATGCACCCTACGTGCTGTAGTTTAGATCCTGGCCCAACTTCCCTGATTTTGATTTGTTGTGATATCATCAGCCCAGTTCTGGCTCAAACAGTCCAGTGCTCCTTGGAATCGGGTGAGTTTCCAAGCTCCCTGAAGGAGACAGTGGTGACACCCCTTCTGAAGAAAGCTTCATTGGACCCAGACAGTCTAGCTAACTACAGACCTATCTCGAACCTTCCCTTTATAGGGAAGGTTATTGAGAAAGTAGTGGCAATTCAACTGGAGAACCACTTGACCATCCATAATATCTATGAACCTCTCCAGTCCGGTTTCCAAAAGAGGCAATCACACTGAGACTGCTCTGGTTCGGGTGCTCAATGATCTCCTGATGGTGAGAGACTGGAGAAACCTTTCCATTCTGGTACTCTTTGATCTCTCTTCAGCTTTCGACACTGTGGACCATGGGGTGCTGCTTGAGCACCTGAGGTTCATCAGTGACAAGTACGGTCCTCAGGTGGTTTATATCTTTCCTAATGGGCAGAACACAGAGAGTTGTGTCTGGGATTTTTTCCTCTGACTCACTCCCTCTGTCTTGTGGGGTCCCTCAGGGCTCAGTGCTGTCCCCCATGTTGTTTGCAGTGTATATGATGCCCCTCAGAGACATTATAAGATGGTATGGGCTGAGGTTTCACTGCTATGCTGATGATACCCAGCTCTACCTGTCTTTTGCTTCTGACCACATTAGTGCTCTCTCAGTATTTAATAACTGCCTTGCTGAAATCCAGGACTGGATGAATTTGAGCTGGCTAAAATTGAATATGGGAAAGACTGAGGTTATGGTTGTGGACCCAGGTCACAGGATAGAGGTGTTGAGGATTTATCAGCCCTCTGGTTTATTTCTGGGGGGCTTTCGAATTCTTACCTCCGCATGGGTGCGCGACCTGGGAGTGGTACTTGATGACAGGCTGACCCTTCATTATCAGGTGTTGGCAGTCATCAAGTCTGCCTTTTATCATCTTAGGAACATTACCAACGTCAAACACCTTGTTCTGTCCAGCGATCTGCCTGTGTTGGTCCACGCCTTTGTGACCTCGCACCTTGACTACTGCAACTCTCTTTACTTAGGGCTTCCTGGGGTTGATATCTGATGCTTGCAGCTAGTGCAGAATGCTGCTGCTCAACTGTTGACCGGGGCATCTCAGAGGTCACATATTACTCCTGTGCTGCGCGATCTGCACTGCCTGTTGATTCAGTGGTGGATCACCTTTAAAGTTGGTTTACTGACTGGTAAAACCCTACACGGACTTGGTCCCGACTACTTGAAAGAGCTTCTGATTCCCTACACCCTTGTGCAACACCTCCATTCGGCTGACAAGGGGTTGCTGGAGAATCCGAGGGTAACTTTGAAATCTTCTGGGGCCCGTGCATTTATGTTTGCGGCCCCTACCCTCTGGAATTCTCTACCCCGTCAGCTTCAGGAATGCACGACTGTGGGGGGGTTTAAACGGGTGCATAAAACTTTTTTGTGGGGTCAGGTATACCAGTGAGCTGTTGGTATTTGTAATTGTTGTATTATATATTATTTTAATAGTTATTTTATGGAACTATGTTTTATTATTGTAAAGCACCTTGGTATTTAAAAGGCACTTAAAAATAAAGTTTATCATTATTATTATTATTATTATTATTATTATTATTATTATTAGACTTAGCCCAGCAGGGCAAGCATCAGTTGCGGAATCAGAATCTGATTCCGCATCTTATAACAGGCTTTTTTGGAATTAGATTTTTGTTCCCCTCAATCCTGAAAATCTTAATGTCAGTCTTGGCCCTGGACTTGTTTATTCATGCCATACTATGTGGACAGACTTAGCCCACTAGGGAAAGCACTGGATGTGGAATCAGAATCCGATTCCACATCCAACAACAAGCTTTCCTAAAATTAGAATTTTTTCCATCAATCCTAAAAATCCTAATTCTGAAAAATAGAATGGAATCTGACAATTCCAAATTTAAATCTATGATTCCTAGCATCCCTGCTTTTTAACCTTCCAATACTCAGTCACTATGTATCTCTATCATCTATCTCTATGCTATTTGAATCTTCCATCAGGATTAAATGGCACCAACATTGTCTCCCTTCCCTCAACAGGATTGTAAAGCCCTTTGGTAATCCTACTGGGTCATAATGCAGTATGCTTAATAGCATGCGACATCGAGAGCGAAGCTCAAGAGGTTTACATTGCCATGGCAACCTCGAGATGGTTAACATTAACCGGTTGCCAGTAGAAGGACCATACATTGTTTTTTGTAGTGTATGGTCCCAAGAAAAAGGGAAAATGGCTCCTTACTTTTAGAAACAGAGCCACCGCCACGGCCATTCAGTCCTTCCCTTACCGCTGCATGCATCCTTCAGTTCCCGAGTGTAAAAAAAGGCGTGCACATGTGCAGACTGATCCCCATTCTTAACCTACCAATGTGACGTAGCATCGATATGTTAACAACATTACTACATCACATCGATGGTATAACAACCTTAGGAAATGATGATTTCCTAAGGTTAACAGCATTCTACCATATATTATAAATAAATAATCCATCCTTGTGCAACATTCTGTAATTTACATGTGGTCACCTCTAGTTTAGCTGCCAGAAATACTGCAATATGCGCTTTTATTAGGCAATTAAAGGCAATTCAGATAAAATTGTTAAGAAAAGGCTTCAGTTTTACTTATCAATTCCACACCACACTCATGTCTCTTGATATTTTAAGGCCTTACTGTTATGTAAAGAAGTGTAGAATTTGTTTGGGGATTGCTGGCATCTGCTTGAAAAGTAAAGTACAAGCACTTGGGCATGTGCCAGAGTTACTGTACGGTGACATTTTTGTGGAACCCTATAAATACCAAACTGAAATGATATGGTAAAATTTGTGCTGTAGACACACCACAGATCCTTGTCTGTGAAATGGCTAAAGCAAATTATTGCATTCCGCAATGTCATAATTGTTGAACGCTTGTAGCTGAATTACAGTAGCACAGTATAACCAATTGCCCATCGCTCAAATTGCTGAAATGTTTAACATGTAGTTAAGACTTTCATTTGGCAAGGGACCTACAGTACATATATGATTTTCAATTTTCAAGGGATTTACGTAACATGGTTAAGCAAGCGTTATATAGTTTAATGTTCATTCATGCTTACCTACAAAGTTATAACAGCATTTTTATAGCAGTTTGTGTTTCCATGGATTCTGTCTACAAAAAGCTTTAATCTGATAAGCGTGCAGAAATATTTTTTTATGTATTCTTATTGTAAATTGATTACACTTATTGATTTTGTGTGTTTTGTATGTATTATTATTTGATGTAAAGTAAGGCACACTGATGTTTTCTGAAGAGCACCGAATAACTATCATACCTACCTACCTATTATTGCATTTGTGGTATTTTGTAGGTTTTATCCCTGTCTGCTGTCTGGGTCTGTCTCAGATTGGCCGTATGAACCTTGGAAGGGATGCCAGCACCTTTAAATACTACACAATGTGTGGCCTCCAGGAGGGCTTTGAACCATTTGCTGTCAACATGAACCACAATGTTCCCATGTGGTTCAGCAAACGGTTACCAACATTTGTCAATATTCCAAAAGATCACAAGCACATTGAGGTAAGATTGGGTCTAGTATATAGTAAATCTCTTGATCAGTATGCAGATCGTTAGTAATATATCGAAAGGTTCATTTTGATAAGAACTTTGCAGTAGGTTCAATAAAATTAGTTTAATTCTTTTTCTCCTTTCACGGATGTACAGTACCTGGAAATGGGCTTCTGCTTAGTGTACCACTGTAGACAAAACTTTAAATAAACAAGCATTTGTCAATGCTGAATGGTATATGTGTCAGGGCTGTATTGTGTTAGTTAAAGTAAGAAACAGCAATTAAAAAAACTGGCACTGAGTTTCAGGATCACACGGAAAACTTTAATAAGGTGGTAGTAGGGGTGAAAACAGTGGTGGGATTCAAAAAAGCCTGGGGCAGGCACATGGGAATGAGAGAGTAGGAAGGGGGTGGAAGAGACAGCACCATACACCAAGCATGGTCTGCATCATAAGTGGTCACAATAAAAATTGGTGGACTGGATGGGCTAAGCGGACCTTATCTGCCATCGGTGTCCATGTTTTAGTGTAATGTAATTGAGGCAGCCTGTGAAATCGATCATTCTTGCCATGATTGACCTGTGAAATTTTTCATTTCTGCCTGTTTTCATAAGGCCCTGTTTAGAATGACCATCTTCTGACGGGGCTGATTAATCAGTTTTCAGAAGTTTTTAGTTTCCAGAAAGAAATATATATTTATAAATATATATATATATATTTATATCACATACATATATATATATACATACATATATATTTATATAGCTATATAAAACAGTGCAGGTTTAGAGGCCATGTCAGGGTAAAGTCTCAGAGCCTGGGCTGCAACATTATATTCCAAGGTTAACATGTAACCAGGATAGAATAAAAACTGGTCCTTACAGAAGGCAGATAATGCCAGCCACTCAGTAATGATAAAGTGAAGATTTATCCTGCATTCTTGGTGAATCAAATTGATGGACTGAGTGACTATTTCCAGATGCTGCCTCTTGATCTGAAAAAATGTTTCTTTCCAAATGAAGAGCTAATGAAAGGGTGCCCTCGACACCCTATGCCAATTAGGTAACCCCCTCTCTCCATTCCATACTGAACCCTGGTTCCCCCTTTCCCTTCTCCCCCATACGTGGCTGGTCAGTGTGGCCACTGCGGCTGCTACTACTGCTCATGCCAATGTTCTGTCACCTTTTTGAGCTGGGCTGTGCTGGGCCCTGAACCCCCTACACCTGCCCTGGCCTAATAAAAGAGCAAGAGTGCAGTGTCCTCGCACCTGTCACCAGAGTGTGGATGCCCTCTCCCCTGATTCCGTTGACCGACCAAGTCAGCTTGGGGAGAGCTTACCTGGAAGTCTGGCAGCCCGGGTCAGGAGTCAAGGGTAGTGGTGCATGGCTGGCTTGTCTGCAGTGTCACGTCGGAAGAACCAGAGGAATCATGCTGATGTCCAGGTTCTGTGGTAGGGTCTTTCCCCTTCTCTCTTTCTCACTCTCCACTCTGCTGTGCTGGCCTAGTTCTCCTCCGTTCCCTGACGGTCCACGACGTGACTACTACAACACTTCTTGCTGTTCTGAATACCGATCCCAAATCCTGGCTGCCCGGGCCGCCCGCCAACTCGGAGCAGTAGAGGGCTTGTTTAGATTTCCACTCTGCATTATTCAATTGCAAATGGAAGGGACAAGAGAGCAACATGATTGGTCCTCCTCACAGTGGACAAATCACCAGCCGTATACCGCCTGGCCCTGTAGCTGATTGGCCAAGAGCTCCTGATAGGCTGGCTTGAAGGCTTCCAAGCCAGCTCGCTGTTGGAATGCTAGCACTAGCCACCTACAGTGAGGAAAAATAAATGCCAGCTACAAGATGGGGGCGTGCCCCCCCACAGAGCTTGGGCCCAGGACAGTCCCAATTGTCCCAACATGACAGCAGCCCCAACTGGAAAGAGAAATGCATTAACTCCCTGGTGTGCATGCTGAGAGACGCCGACATACATAACAGGTTAGACGTTCAGATAATAAAAAAATCAGAGAACTGTACTCGAAAACAATGCTTTAATACACACACACACAGCAACTATCACTGCACAGCATGATCTAAAAATGAAACCAAAATGAAAACGCTCCGAAAAAAAAAGCCTTGGAGAAATGAAATTAAGTTATGCTCCCTTCTCTGCATGCCCGAACGGAGGGCTGGTAGCAGTCAGCATAGCAAAAGGGTGACCACGAGTAACTGTTAGTTCAGTGATAGTGGAGCAATCTGGGTTCCCAGTGTGTTTTATCTCTGATTGCAGGTATTACAGTACATTTAAAAAAAAAAAGTAATTTTGGTCGCCAGGTATCGGTATTATGATCAAGTGTTAAGTAAGCCTTGTACCTCACAATGCCCCGAGGTGTGCATTAATCCACATTATCAGCATACCCTGGAGTGCGTTAATGCACCTACTGTATTACATGAGTTATGTTTAAACAACAACAAAATATCAACAAAGGTGAGTTTTTTTCGCTGTTTAAACAGCTACACAGGTACTGTATCCTGCCACCTTGCAAAATAGTCCCCAACAAAAAAATACATATCCTTGTAGTTACATACTAAGAAATGTGACAGATGCACTACTGATATGATCTGTCACATTTCTTTTGCATTACATACTCTGCACCCATGTACATGTGCTTTACAACCCCACCGTAGACCAAGCCCCCCTCCTGTATATGTGTGTGCATCTTAGCCTGATTCCTCCCTCTCTCTCTCTCGCAAGCTGACACTATGAGAGACAGAGACAGATACAGAGATAGAGACAAATTGAAGTACCTTGCCTTGCTGTGTCTCTCCTGTCATGTCTCTCTCTCTCTCTCTCTCTATGTGTCTCAAGTTAGTAGCAACATTGAAGTGTGACTTCATTAGAGGGGTCACTGACAGAGAAGCAGACTGTTTAGAGCTCCACTCCATGACACCCATCCCTCCCAAAGGACTGAACCAAAACTAACTTAAACAACTGGGGAGTGAAGTAGCAGGATGGGGAGTGGGTCACGACAGACATTGGGGGTGCAGCATGTTCAGCAGGGACAGGGACTGCAGTGGGACTCAAGTCAGGTGGGGGTAGGGTGGCGGGCCAAGGGCAAAGTAACATGATAAATATGATAATCTGAAGCGGTCGGCAGCCACTCACTATCTTACCATATTTTCTTTTCTTTCATGACTCAGTCATGTCTGAATTATGACACTACCTACACCGGGGCCATTCATGGTGGAAATCCCAGGAGTAGAATTAATTTGCAGCAGAGATCGAAAAAGGCACTCCAATACAGTGCTGCACCACAAGTTGCATGGGTCTGTCTGTGTCATGCTCATGGGACCACTGACCCAGAGCAAATGTCCGTCATGCTCACACAGACTACTGCGGTAGTGGGTGCACAATGTATACCAAGGTCCGCAGGATGGGTGGGTGGGAAAAGGCATAGGTGCAGAAAAACAATGATCACTGTGCATCAGACACTCAGGTGCACAGTATTTGCCATGACTACCATGAGAAGACTGTCCACAGGTTATGACAAGCTGTGCTAGGGTGTGAGACAACACAGTGCCAGGGACACAGCAGCCCCCTGTAAACACTGTGGGACCCTCTCTGCTGCGTGGGTGAGTGGCCACAGACAGAGAGTGATACCTGATGGGTATTAACTGGGGGGAAGGGGGGGTTGCCATGGTCACTTTCAGGATAACAGCACTCCCCAACAGCTGCGGTACATCACAGAGTGTGCAGATCCCCTATCGCTTAGCTACTGTTGCAAATGGCAGCTATTTCGTTTCTGCCGCAACATGAGAATAAAGTGGGCACCACAAGTAAAGTGAAAATCAGTGAAATATTTACTGAGGCATCTGTTATAATTCACTTAATAATTCATTGTAGGCGAGCCCCATCAGAGAGAGAGAGAGTGTGTGTGTGTGTGTGTGTGTGTGTGTGTGTGTGTGTGTGTGTGCGCCTCTCGGTGGGGGGATACAATGTGTTCGTTCAGCAATGAATTGATAACCATGGTAGTAAGACTGCTGATGATATCATGCAAATGAAAGAAATGAAGCATTTTCATTGGAGCGCTTAATTTCAGGGATCTGTATTGGCAGAATAGGCCTTAGGCACCCTCAGTCCCACTGGTCACTGGGGGCTCACTACATATAGGGGCCCCAGGGAGTTGAAACTATGGAACCATTCACATATTGGGACTGTGTAGTACAGTATGGACTGCACACCAATTGTCCCACGCTGTGGACCAATGGGCGTACAGCCATACTGTCCGCTGTCAGTCGGCGGGCGGCCAGGCAGCTTGCGGGTGGGGTGCTGCCACCTGTTGCTTACCAGGGGGCAGCGGGGTGGTGGGTATGAGTGGGCAGGTTGGGAGGGAGGTACGAGTACCACTGGACCACCAGGGAGTTTGATTTATTTTACAGCCCGTGATCTTGCATGGAGTTAGGTCCACTGGAGCACCAGGGAGTTCAAATTAATTTACAGCCCCCGATCAGGCAATGAGGTGCATTGCCGGTGAGGGGCAGGGAGTGTCGGTCCCCAATGGCTGCAGCCTGGCACAGCGCCAGTCGCAAGTCACAGGGGATCGGTGCACCTGCATGCAAATGGGGCCATAATGGCATGCAAATGGACCCATTTGTGCTTTGCATACATTATGGCCCCATTTGCATGTCCACCACTGAATATCGCAGTTGCTGCACCTAGCGCAATGGCACTTGCACTAGCACATCCCCTGCTCCTCTCTGGCCACTTGTGCTGGTGCAGTGCCACTGTGCCATGCGCAATGCGGGTGGTCACGGTGCCTACTTATTTTAGGACTCCTGGGGATCTCCATGCCTGTATCTTTTATTGCCTTGCCTTTTCCCACAATGCCACCTGCCCTATGTGATAGTGTTGCATCACAGATCATTAATTCAGTGAGTGCTGGTTAACTGTCCTGAGCAGAACTGTGCTTTTATGTGCCTCCCCTTAGTCAATGAGGACTAATAATGGCTACACTCACAGTTTGGCAAACACCCAAGGAATGACTGAGTGGACTGTTCTTCCAGATAACAGCTAGAGTCTTCACTAATTATAGAAGTGAGAACCTGGGGTGATATGTGTGGTTTTGTATGACTCTGTGTGATTTGATGAAAACAAAATAGTTACTTCTTCTGGTTAGATCTAGACACACAGCTAGGAAACAAACAGATTAGATTAGAAAAGGTTATTTATTTTCACCAGAACAAATGGTTCTTAACAGTACACTGCTGCTGCAGACAGGACAGTAAGTAAGCACTCACTGAATCAGAGGTCTCTGACACATCTCTGTCACATGGGACAGGATGCATTGTGGGAAAAACAAAGGCAATAAAAGATACAGGCATGGAAATCCCAAGGGGACATAAAACAAGTGGGCACATTTAGCAAAAAAAATTCCTAACAGCAAACAAAGGAAAGGACACATTAGGATTACTCACACAAATCAAAACCCTATGCACAACATGTATTTTTGTAAATGTTTACTGTAGTTCTCCTTTAAACAGAACTGTCAGTAATTACACCAGTGCCCCCTCCACCTCCTTCAGTGCCCTGGGGTGGAGCCAGTCTGGTCCAGGCACCTTGTTTACCTTTGGTCTCCTACGTTCTTAACATGCCCTATCCCTGTAATAAGCCCAGTTTCAAACACCTGCCTACTGACCTCCTTTGGTTTGGTGGAGCACTCTGAAAGTGGGCCCCTTCCTCGAAATGAGCATCCTTTCAAATATACTGTTAGTGAGAGTGAATTTGCAGTTTCTTGCAAACAATAATTACAGTTGGCATTGACAGGTGTTAAGCCTCGTAACATCACAAAATCTGACATTTACTTCTTGATTAATATGCACATTTGAATCAAAACTGAGTCTTTTCCCTGAGACTTCATCTATCACAGCTGTGTTTCCTACCACTCTGCATGCAATATGAAAAAGCGTATATGAGCAAGTGATCATTATGGGAGGATTCTTCAACAAATAAGAACGTTTGGACTAATAAAGCAACATTCAAACAATAAAGGGAGGTTGCTTTTTGATACAGCGAGATCATATGTGCTCTTTATTGACAAGGGAGTATGCCTCTCACAATACCCAGTTAATCTAGTCAACTTAGAGTTAGTCATCACTCTGTTATATTAGAAGCGATCACAAGATACTTTCACTTAAGCTGATTTTGAACTTTTTCTTCATTTTAGGTTACAAGAACTGATGGAACAGTTGATAGCCCACCATGCTTGAAAGTCACACATAAGACATTTGGCACACAGAACAGTAATGCTGACAAGGTGCTCTGCCGTTTGAGCATGCCTGTTGAGTGTTATTCAGCCTTCAAGCATGGCACTGTTCATGACGTGGAAAGACAGGACACAGAGAGCACATCTGAGAGTGCTTTTGAGGACTCTTCACAAAAGGCTAAACAAAGGTTAGAATTCATATTTTCTCTAAATGACTGGATAATAATAAAGGTTTTGAAAGGCACTGTATCACCATAATGCATACTCTGTAAATCTTCACTACAGTATATTTTTTTTCCATCTTTAAGAGAAGTTATAACTGCTTGCTAGTTCTGCTTTAAGAAAACTATGTATAAAACAAAGTGAGATAATTGCAGAGTGACTTAAAATATTTGTATGTATTACTTTTTGTCTAGGTTCCCATTAAAATCACAAAAGCAGATTGATGAACTTTCAGTTTCATCTAAGAAACCTGGAGTAGCTGGTGATATCACCACAGTAAGTGTTAACTTTAACTGGATTACTTGTACACAACTTCCCACCTACAAGTTCTTGAAATAACTAAAGTTAACCACTTATGAATATAGAACCCTAGCACTATACTTTCATAGCTCTTAGTCTGATGTGCATGTGGCGGAATTTCAAAAGCATCCAAAAGAAGAAGCATTTCAAAATCCAGCTGCAGCAAAATGTCAATGCTTGCAGGATAGAGCATGTGCTGCACCTTTTATATGGTCTACAGCATATGCTCAAAATCACCAGCATGCATCCAGATCTGGATATGATAGGGTGTGGTACATCATGGGATATTATAACTGAAGTGCATTGTGAGTTATGAGGCCACAGGCTGAGTGACTCATGTACCTGAGAAGGGAAAATATCCCATGATATGACACACCCTAGCATGTATTATAGCAATGGGATTGTAAAAGTTGCAATGTAATTGGCTAGTACAGGCTCAGAAAGGTTACATGACTCTTTAATAGCCACATACAGCCTGTTCACATTGCAACATGATCTCTATAGGATGTTATGTTATGAAGTCTATGACAAGAACTTTTTTGAACTGTTACTATGTCTGTGGTTTTATAATGACTGTCAGCCAATCAAGTTTCTTTATTCCTTAAGCCCGTTGTAGAACACAATTTAGTATATGATCATTTTTATAATTTTGAATTTATTATTATTTATTACTGTTATTTATCTGCCAAGAAAACATAAATCATAACACTAAAGTCCCAGTCCGGGCTTCCCACATGACTGCCTTCCCTCATGCTGTTTTTAGAAGCCACTTATGACAATGGGATGGGGGACTTTGAGGAACTGGGCAGTGAATGGAAGATGATTTCTTTTCTAGGAACTAGAATTTACATTTTTGGATGATCACTTCTGTCTCAAGTGGGGGTAATGGAGGCACTTGAAGAAGGAAGAGGGAACACTGGTGTGCCTCTGGATAGCTCAGGATGGTTTCGTCACCAGATGACTGGCAGGGAAGGCTGCTTGTACTGCAGTGGGAGTGAAATCAGAGGATTTCTGGAGACTAGTGAGCCAGCGTGCTGCCACCATGAAGAAAATATGGTATCCTTGCTTGGCTCTGAAGTGCAATATATTCAGTGGTAGGTAGGTAGGTAGCTCTTAGTAGTGGTACTGGAATAGGTAAGAATTGTAGGTAATGATATTCCTCCAACCCATTCCAAAGGTCAGGCTTGGCGCAACTGACACAACCCTCCCACTTCCTTGGCCAGCCTCTGCACACTAAATGAATTTGAGAACATGCATGCACACATTCATATTAATTCAATCTTCTGCTGCCAAGCAAAGAGGCAGAGGGGTAGTACCAGTCACCCATGCCCCAGCATCTGGAATGGATTAGAGGAAGACCATCACCTACCATCCTTACCTGTACCAGTACCACCACCCACTGTACCTACCACCACAAACCACTGGACTCCAGAGCTAAGCAAGGATGATGGGTTTTCTTTGTGGTGGCCTCACCCTGTGAGTGTTGCAGTGGAGTTGGGGGGGGCAGGAGTAATATTAACTAATACAATTCAACGCTGATCTAATGAACCCCAATCATCTGAAACTCCCTGTTTAATGAACCTGACCCTTGTCGCCAATTTATTTATTTGTTTATTTTTGCTTAACAGCACTGTATCCTGATTATTCTTATACCCCAATTATTCTACTGTATTTACTCTAGCCTTATAACAGTTAGTTTCTTATTATTGTACAGTACTGCATTCTCAGTTATTATGTTAGTGGCCTGTGATGAGGTGAACGGGTGACTGTAAAGTGAGGCAGTAGAGTAGTATGTCGCAAGGTGAACTGCCAGCTATAAAGCACAGTTGTAGCAGGGTTTGTGGCATGATGTCCAAGCTGGGCTAGTTAGTCTTTTTATTGCATACTGCTGTATTGCTCATTTTGAGCTATAATCCAGGGGGCAGGAGGAAGCAAGATGGGCATAAAACCAAGAATCCGTATAGGACAGTCCTGTGCATCAAAAGGGCTTACTTGCCAACTGTCCCTTAAGGGTAAAAACCAAAGGGTAATTCAACACAGTCTTTCATGAGCCACTTTATGGAAGGAGCTACATTCTGGGAACATAGTGGTTCATCATGGCTAAGCAGATTTTGAGATTTACCAGTAGAGTATACGCTGTGCTACCCAACCCCAAGCAGTGCAGTCTGGCCCTGTAATGATGACTGTAGAACATTATGCTCCCATGAAGGGGAACTCTAGTTTGAGTAGTAATTCTTGCCCCTTGCTTTGGGTATGGAGTGTCAGGTGCAACAGCTAGTTGGTGTCGCAGCATTGGTAGTGAGTAACCACTTGTGGCCTGGCCCCACTCAGAGGAGTGGTGCTGGAGTCCCCAATACTGGGAAGGTGAGGGTTTAAATATTCCAGACTTAAAATTGTCAGTGTCTGTGGCTCAGTAGGTTGCATACTCACCTCTGAGGCCAGAAGATAGGAAGGTTGTGGGTTCTAGCTCTACATCAGAAACCCAATACTAATACTATAGTGCAGCAAGAAGGGGGGTGCTGCACTTCTGAGGCACCATCTTTCAGATGAGATGTGAAACCAAGGCCCCATCAGGTGGCAGTTCAGGTGGACATTAAAGACTCTATGAGGTATGGCACTTCTCAAAGAGTTGGGGAGTTTACCCCATTTACCAATAAATGACAACAACAGCTTAATCTGGTTCTATTCCACTTGATTTCCATCTGTATCTCTTCTACCTCACTCAGGATGAGGCTGAAAATAGGCAGTATTGCCTGGACCTCCTTTCCGGGTCAACAAAAACTAAAAAAAAAAGATGGGATGGTGTGATCCCCTTCTGTCCCAAAGGGCCTTTTTCAGTGTTTAAAGAACTTGAAGCTAGGTGAGGGTAACAGTATGGTGTGGATGCAGAATTAGATTTCCTGATTCTTAATCTGACTAAATTTCTGAATAGGAATTAAAGAGCTAGAGTACTACCTAAAACTAATATTAATTTTTCAAAGTAGTCGACAATTACCTTTCATATCTGAGGTACTTTTCTTTTTCCCTGATTGTTTACCTGATGTTAGTAGGTGTGATGTGTGGAACAGCACTTTGCCTGGTAGCTGACATATCTAGCTCTGCCCCCCATTGCATATTCAGAGTTGTGAACTCACTGACTGTGACACCACTGCTGCTCAGGGACAGCCACTCAGTAGCTGCCGGGTTAGTCACCTGTAATGTCACTGTCAGTGAGATCACAATGCTGATGATGTAGTGGGGGGTAGAGATAGATATGACAGCTGCCAGACTGAGAGCTGTTCCACACATCCAGCACAATCTTATCACAGAAAACTGTCTAATCGCAAAAGAAAAAAGGAAAAATACTTCAGAAATAAAACGTTGCTACTTCCTACTTCTTAAAATGTATCTTTTTAAATTGAATTTGGAACTGAAAATTCCTAAAATCTGATATATGAACAATGGACCATATCAGAGGAATATTTGTATTAGGAGACATGCTGATGTGTGGTTCCCTCAAAGGAGCATATACTTAGAGTAAGGGTTATGAGTGGAGAATTGCTGGAGCCAAACATCATGGTAAGACTAGCCATTCTGTCTTGAACAACTGTGCAGTTTCAGTAAAATACACCTGGAGATTTGAGGTAACAGACAAAGTAGTCTGTCTGAAGGAAAAAAGGGCTGAGTTATCAAAATTAGATCTGTGCAGAATTTTCAAAGTTTGCTGCCATCATAAGTTCTTGGATTTTTGGAAATTCTGCCCGATTTTGTGAAATTCCATCTCGGGCACAGAATTCCAAAATTATGTTTTTTTTCATATTGCTTTTTAGCCCTTTGGAGTTCTGGGTGGCCATTCACCCCTGTTCCTGCCCTCACAAACCGGTGCCTACCTCCCCCAGTGTGATCAGGTACCCCCATGGATTCTCCCTCATGGTGGGGATGTGATGGGAGGGCCATCGTACCCTCAGAACACATAATCCAGTGCAAACCATCTCCAGATGGCAGCATATGTCAGCAGACAGCCAGGCAGGGTGTCACAGAGCCCCAGACCTCCTGTTCCCATTTTCTGCCCCTTCCTCTGTGGTTAACATGAGCTTGTGTGTGGAGGCATGCACAGTACACTGGGCTGAAACTCCCCATTACTGTGCTGCCCATAGCCTGCACTACCACCAGACCTTCACCTGGTGACAATCAAAGGCAAACCAAGCAACCACCATCCCACCTTGAGAGGAGATCAGTTCTCCAGATGCTCGGTCCTCCCCTCTCCAGCCAACCCCTGATGACCCAAGTCTGTCACTGAACCTGGGTCACTGGCATTGCATGAGATGTGGCATCCAGTGCTTTAACACTCAGTGCCACTAGGCCAGCTTCAAGGGCTTCCAAAATTCTGAAAGCGGAATGCTAACTGCAGAATCCTAACCACAGATTCATAATATGTGGATCTGTGGTATATTATTCTGTAGTTTATATAGAAAGACTTTTCAGAATTCCACAGAATTAAAAGGAAAATCTGAACAGCATTAGGTAAGCAGAATTACCATTACACACAAAATCGCCAGTTCAATTCCGCATCCCATACAGCTTTAATCTGCATGCATGTGGATGTCACAAATGGAAGGGCATAAGGAAATGTCATTAATGAACATGATGAACAGGAGTGGTCCCAGTACAGAAGCCTGGGGGACACTCATGTTGACAGGGAGCACAATTGAGGATAACCACATGATCAGTTTGGTAGGACTTAAGCCAGCAGAGGGGGAGACCATTGCTGCCAGAGGCCTAAGGGTTACAGAACAACAGGGCATGGGCCACAATATTGAAAGCATTTGCCAAGTCTATAAAAATTGCCCAAGCAGTGAGACCCTTGTCAGTACCAGTTTGGATCTTGCTGTGACTCACAGTAGGGAGGTGGCAGTGGAGTGTCCAGCTCAAATGCCAGATTGACAGGGGAAAGGGGAGTTAGTTTTAGAAAAGAAGTTGGTCACTTGTCTGCTTATTAGTCATTTAAGAACTTTACTAAGTAAGTCGGCCTGGTGGCTTTGAGGGCTGAGGCGCTCAGCACCTTACCTCCTGCCACACTGGTGACCCGGGTTTGGGAATGGACGTGGGTCATTCAGGGGCTGGCTGAGGAGAGGGAGGATCGAGCATCCTTAGGACAGCTCTTCTTCCTCAGGGAAGGGGGGGTTTGTGTGACCCACTGCTTGCCTGCCACCTGGAGATGTCTGGGTGGTAGAACACTTTGGGAACACTAGTAACAGACAATCATAGGTGTTTGAGGACGTCTCCATGGAGGTGGAGCTCATTGCCATGCCACTGTATATGGGCGGCTTTGGGGAGAAAACCATGGAGGAAAAACCCTCTGGCTGCAGGATGACATCCAGGCCTTCACAGGCCATGCACTGGTGACCGGGCATCCCGCTGTAAGTCCTGCAAGCAGGAGGACATCAGGCGAGAAAGTAAGTTCCGGGGAAGTTGGGTGATGGGGCTGGGATGACCGGACAGAAGGGGGCAGAGCAGAGGAGACAGGGGGCATAAAAATACTTATGAAAAGAAAAGAACTTTACTAAGGGTTGGAAGTAACAATATATGGTGGTTATCAACCATATCCCTGGGGTCACTTTCATAATGTAGGGGTAGAACTATTTTCTTTTTCCAAAGAGGCTGGATCATCAGCAGGTACCAGTGATCACTGTACAGTGCGATTTAACATAAAGACAGGAGCAGAGGCAAACCACACAAAGAGAAGGGTCCTGGACTTTAGGAGGGCAGATTTTGAAGAACTGGGAGACCTCAGAAACTGTCTTAAGGAGGGGGATTGCAAGGGAGGGGCAGAGGCACAGTGGGGAAAAATATTGGAGGGCATAAGTAAGGCAACCAAACTCTGCAAGAAGAAAGTGAGTAAAAACAGAAGGTCAAAGAGGCCATTATCATTCTCTAGGGAAGTGGGCAAGGTGGTGAAAGAAAAAAGGGTGGCATTCATGACATATAGGGAAACGCAGAGGGAGGAGGACAGGGTGGTGTACCAAGTAAAACAGAGGGAAGTAGGCAATGTATTGAGAGCAGCCAGAGGAAAGGCTATCCAAAGGGGCAGCTAAAGAGGATAAGACTTTTTTTCAGATATGTAACTGTTTGTTGCCATATTGGTCCTTGTACAAAAAGATGAACAAAGTGGGTGATCTGATACTTTTTGTTGGACCAACAGGAAAGTTACAGAATTTGGGCTTTCAAGCTTCTGATGAAGGGCTCTGTGTAGCTTGAAAGCCTAAATTCTGTAAATCTCTTGTTGGTCCATTAAAAGGTATCCAATCACCCACGTTGTTCATCTTCAGATACATAGGTGATAAGAGGAAAGCAAGGGGAAGGATGGTGAAGAAAAAGACCAAGAAAAAGTAGAACAGTCACTTCTGCTCAGTCTTTACGGTGAAGGGAGGGGAGGGGGGACCACCATGGAGTAGCAAGAAGTGAGGTGGATTGGACACACGTCCATTTTCAGAGGACAGTAGTGAAGAGAATTGCAGTCCTGAAGGTGGAAAAGGCTATGGGACCAGATGGGAAATGCCCAAAGGTACTAAAGGAATTCAGGTACTAGTTGCCCCAATGATGGCCTTATTCAACAGTTTGCTGGAAACAGGCATGGTTCTGGAGGACATGAGAAGAGCAGGAATGGTACCTCTACATAAGAGTAGCAGCAGGGAGGAGGCTAATAAATAGAGGCCAGTTAGTCTCACTTGAATGATGTGGAAATTAATAGAAAGCCTACTAAAAGAAAGGTTGGTGGAGTATCTTGAATTCACTAGACTACAAGACCACAGGCAGCATGGATGCACAGGGGCAGGGGGAGGCCACGCCAGACAAATCTCATTGATTTCTTTTACTGAGGGACCAGGAAAGTAAATCAAGGGAGGGCAGTGGACATGGTCTAACTGGACTTACATTGCAAACGAACTGTAGGGAAAGGTATGCCTTTTTTCAGATTATACCAAAATCTGCAATAGGTTAGCCACTCAGGATGGGGTGGAGAAAATGCATAGGGATCTTGGAAAACTTGAGAAGTGGTCAGGAGAATGTCAGTTGAGGTTCAATGTCAAAAAGTGCAAAATCATGCAGCTAGGGTATAGAAACCCAGGAGCTGAGTATAGGATGAGGGGAGGGACTAACAGTCACTAAGCAGGAAAGGGACCTTGATGTTATCATAACAGATGACTTCATAGTGGCAGGGCAGTGTGACAAAGCAATGAGCAGGACTAATGTTATGCTGGGGTACATAAGGAGGGGTATCTTCAGCAGGAACAGGGAGGTAGTGGTGCTACTGAATTGCTCGCCAGTGAGACCCCACCTGGAATACTCAGTCCAGTTTTAGAGGCAACACCTCAGAAAGGACATAGACAGGGTGGAGGAAGTCCAGAGGAGGGCAGCTAAAATGGTGCTGGGGTTACACGAGAAGACCTATGAGGAGAAACTGAGGGATCACAATATGTAGATCCTAGAAGAAAGGAGAGTGAGAGGGGGACATGATAGAGACCTACAAGTACCTCAAAGAGGTAAACTGTGCAGGATGGCAGTCTCTTTCAAATGAGAAAATGCAACAAGACATGGGGGCATGAGATGAAGCTGGTGGTGCATTTAAGTGGGATCTGGAAGTACTGCTTCACTGAAAGTATAGTAGATGCCTAGAACAGACTGCCAGCAGTAGTGTTGGAGGTGAATACAGTGGGGGAGGGCATCGAGCATGTGTGGGATAGACATAGGAGAATATTAGTAAATAGGCAGGGAGGATGGAAGGTTGCTGGAGACCAGTTAGGGTCTACAGAGATAGATTGGGTGGGGAACATCTTGGCAGACTAGGTGGGTCAAGCGATCCTTTCCTGCCAACAAATTTTACGTTTCTACATTTCTTGTGCATTATTTTGGGGGTAATAACAGGGGCACCAACTGTAAGGAAATTGGGTGCAAAACTGTCCAGGACTCCATTAAAAGTGTTAAAGGCAATATGCTCCTTGAGTACTTCAGACTCCAACACTGTAGTGAAGTTGAAGGGGAAGGGGTATGGACTGGGAGCAGAGGATCCTGATTACTACAGGGCAAAGCGGTCATCAGTGCTAACTGACGATCAACAAAGTTAAAGGCTTCAACAAAGAGTTAATTCTCGCTTTTGAGGAAAGCTCCCAACCCAAGTCCCTTAAAGGGGATAGCGGGAGTAGATACAGGATTCAACATGTTATAGGTAGTCTTCCAAAATTTAATGGGGGAGGGTTAAAAGTAGCAAGCTAAAAATTGAGTAAAAGATGGATTTTGCTTTCCTAGTGGCATTGGTTCAGAGGTTTTAGAGACTGTTATAGAAGAGCCTCTCATCAGGCTTCCTTGAGACTTTTTGCTTTGCTCAAACATTGTCCCTCTGCTGGAATATTTCAATGAGATCACTAGTTGTTTAGTAGAGGTGGTCTCTGCAAACCCTCATTTGCCTTAGTGGTGCATGGAAGTTGAACATAGAGCAGAAAACCTTATGGGAATGGTCCAGCACATGAATGACATCCTGGTTGTCAAAGACTGGACTCCAGTCAGCACTGCACATATCATGTAAAAAAGCTTATGACAGGAATTTAAAGAAGGATCTTATGGTTAGTACTTTGGGGGAGGCTTTTGGTGGTTTCATCCTCCTGACACACAAGGTTATGCAGTGATTACTGAAGATGCCTGGTGGGGTGCCAGACATAACATACTGTACTGTAAAAAGGTGCTGGCAAGAAAAAGACTCATAGTCCATTATGTGTGCCCACCTGATCCATTCCAGTCTATCATAGGACGTGCCATGCACAATGCCCTAGTGACTTTGCAGCACCTCACCCCTTCCCTGCCTTTGTTTTCACCAACCCATTATAACTGTTCCATGCTCCCTTGAAACCCATCACCAGCTCAGCATTTATCAACTTTCTGGGCAGGCTGTTACTTCTATCACCCATGTTCTTCCAGAATGTACTTCTACCAGCTCATGATTGTACCTTCTGTTTGTTGATCCCTTGCAATCCTCGCTCATGGCTGCCCCCTGGTGGAGGCCGAGGGGCTTCGCAAGCAGGGTGCCAGCGATAGGTTAATGGGGTGGGAGGAGGAGGGTCGTTACCAGGGCTGTAGGGCACATGCATGCCTCCACACGCATGTAACCTTCTCCTGGGGCCCTCGGGTAAAATAGGGGAGAAAAATGGAGGGAAAACAACGGCAGCAGGATGGTGACCAACTCTCTAGAGCACCACTCCCGGACCGGCATAAGTAAGCCTGCAATTCCGGGGATGGAGCTCTGGGAGATGGTCAGATGGGGGCCGTTCAGGGAAGGAGTATAAATAATGATAATATAAAAAAAATAAAGATTCCTTCAGTGAGGACATGTTCAGACTGACTAAGTGCTCTTCAAATGTTTTCCCCTGCTGATCCTGTATAAACTTTGTAGCTTATATCTGAACAGACTCTATATTGTCCTTATCCTTTTTCAGGCATGGTATCCAGAACTGGATATAGTACTCAAAGTGCGGCCTCACCACGGACCAACAGAGGGTCAACAGTACCCCCTTTCTCGTACTGGAGGACCTCCACCCCCCTTCCTATACATCCCAGCATCCTGTTTGTCTTCCCAAGTGCTCCGGTTCACTTGGTCAGTGGCTTGGAGACTACCACTAATAATAATGCCTAATTCAATTATTTCTGTGTTCACACTCATTTTTTTTCACCCCCATCCTATAACCCTTCCTCAGGTTACCTCTGCGTCTGTGCATAGCCTGGCACTTCTTAGCATTAAACTTCAGTTGCCACACCTTAGACCACCCATCCAGTATTCTGAGGTCACTCTTCATATTTCCAAAAGGATCTGAACGTTGCTATCAAGACTGGGAAAGTTACTGGAAAAATGCTTAGAACTGTAGTAGAGAGGTGAATGGGAGACTTACACAATTCAAAATTCTACACAGACATTATTTCTCCCCAGTGAGACTGAACAAAATGTTAAATTCTCATAATCAGAATTGTTGGAAGTGCAACACTTCATCAGCAACATTGGGTCATATGTTGTGGCATTGTCCAAGAATAATTTCCAAATGGAAAGAATTACATTACAGTCATCTTAAATGTGCAAATCCCATTTTCACCACTTATTTTCATATTGGGTGAAACTTCATCGTTAACATCTCTATCTAGACCTACTCAACTCTGGTTATTAAATTTGTCATTAGCATGTAAAAGATTATTACTTCAAAATTGGAAATCTTTTCGAGTCCAGCCCTTAAGAGAACTATTGGACTCCATAGAGACTATTGCTAATAATGAATGTATTAGCTACCTTATCTCAAATAAATTAGATAAATTCAATGAAATATAGAAACTCTTTTTTACCTTCATGTCTTTATAAGTATTCTCTGACTGTTAAGAGAGGTTACAAGTTTTTGTTATTGAACTTTTAACTTCTAATGTACTATTAATTTCACAGTACGCGTTAATATTATCTTTTCATCTAACCTGCAATGTATGATATTACTTCTTCATTTAATTTGATATGTATTTACACAAACTTATATGTCTCCTTTTCTATTGTTTGTATTTATGGTAAAAAAAAAGAAACTCAATAAACTTTTTAATTGGAAAACAAAACTTCATATTCCCAGTCCTCTCTATGTCTACCTTGTCACATAGTTTAGTGTCGTCTGCAAAGAGACAGATTTTACACTTGATCCCTCCACCTACATTGCAGATTAATTGATTAAACAGTACTGAGCCCAGCATTGATCCCTGTGGCACCCCAGCTGTTACCTCCATGACCTCTGAGTGGTCCCTATTTACTACTACCCTCTAGGACCTTCCTCCAAGCCAGTTTCTACCCACTTGGTTAGCTTCCCACCAGCCTGTAGGTCCCCAAGCTTCATAAGAAGTCTGTGGAGCACCCACTCAAAGGCCTTACTGATGTCTAGCTACAGCACATCAAATCTCTGTCTCTCATGGACTGCCTTAACACCTTACAATATGATGAGAATGGGAGGGGAGGATTCCGTCGGCAATGGTGTGATTGAGGATCAGCAACTGTACCTTTTTAGATCCATTGTAGTCTGGGTAAGGTTGAAGTCTAGACTCTGACCTTGGCATGGAGGGAACCAAATCTGGTTCCTACCAAGTTAGTACTGAGGTCCCCTAAAATACCATGTTCACCCTTTGAAGGTCAGGTTTTGACTAGTGTGTTCTCTAAGGTATCCAGCACAGTGGCTTCACCAGGAATACAATAAATGCCAGTAATTATAAATGGCAAAGGATGAAGAAAGGCACTTTAAATAGTAAAAATTTCATAGAGTTTGGGCAAATATTTATGAAACGGGGTGGAAACTAAATAAGACAGAGACACATAACTGTACACCCCATCTCTCTTGTTCCTGTACTGCTGGAAAGAGGCGTACTTGAAATGGCTATTGCAAATGAGTGAAGATTGTCAGACAGAAAGGTTTCCATGATAACAGACAGGTTGGTTTTGGTTAGCAGGACCCATGCATTAAATAGATTTATAAAATGGGAAAGAAAATTCCTGGGTCCTGGTTGGTTGCTAGTCATGCATTAGAAGTGTCTAATGCATGGCTAAAAATAAGTACTGCCAAGCTTGAAGCAGGACATTACTAAAATCCTTGAGCCACCATAGAATTTTAAAAAACACACTAGACACTATTCACAAAGATGTTTGACCCAAGAGGCCCTTAGACCACTGTATAGCTGTATAAGCTGCTAGCCAACTTTGTGCTGTAACCTTTGTGAGTGGATTGCCTACTTTGGGTAGAACTAAGTGTATAAGGAATGCAGACAGTATTTCTCTCTTTAGGTCACAACCCACCTTCTCCTCCTCCATATCTACCCACACAGGGTCCTTAGTGTCATCACCTGTGGTAAGAAAGCTCAATTGAGCTGCATGGTAATAACTTTTGAAGTTAGGCAAGGTGCACCCCCCTGCTTTTAGTGGAATCTGCAGTATCATCTTTTTTATCCTAGCTGCCTTTCCTCTCCAGATAAGTCTGTGTATCACCCCATCTAGGCATTTAAATAAGTGATTGGGAACCTTAATAGGCAATGATTGAAATAAATACAAGCATCTTGGGAGTATATTAATTTTGACCAAATTAATGCAGCCTATAACCAATAATGACAGTGGGTCCCACCTATTGCAGTCCTTTCTTACGCTAGCCATCAGGGGAGGTAAATTTAATTTTTATAGCTGAGATGGCCTTGTAGAAATTTTAACCCTGAGGTACCTAATGTGTGGGACAACTTGCAACTTGCATAGCATTATCCGGCACATCCTTCCACATCAAAGTTCCCACCTGCAAAGTCTCACTTTTAGACCATTTGATTTTATGGCCCGAGATTCTACCGTATTCCTCCAACAGAGTATGGAAAGCTGGAAAGCTGGAAAGCCAACCTGTGGGCAGGCCAAATATAACAGTAGGTCATCTGCAAATTTGGACAATTTGTGCTCTATACTGTACCTCCCATCTTCACCCTCTCTATCTGCTCACGTTTTCTTATGGCAGTTTCCAAGGGCTCAAGTCAGAATATATATATAAGCGGTGAAAGGAGACATCCCTGCCTAGTGCCCCTGGAGATCTTGAAAGGTTTCATTATCCCCTGTTTATCTGGATTTGGGCCGATGGCACAGCATAGAGAGTGGAAATCTATTGGAGCATTTGTTTTTGTAAGCCAAATTGTCGCAGGGTTTAAAATTCACCTTTTACTTTCCCCTGACATGCTGCCTAGCATTTAAATGCACCACTTATAAGGAGGAAGAGGCACCACAGATTGGAAGCTCAGGAAATTTTTTTTTAAATCCCACATACCAGCACTGTGAATGCTTGTGTCTTTTCTCCCACCTGCCTAGCCATCCACTCGTTCGCTAAGTCCACTCACTTGGCTGTCCGCCTACTCATTCACACCACAAGTCACTCCTTTAGAAATAAAAAAAAAAACACGGTTTAATCTATAATTCTAGTCTCTTTTAGTGAATCTGAGCAATTAGGGTTGCATAGAACCATGCCAACCACAGAAAGACAAGAAGAGCTATGTAGGACATAATAAGACAAAAGTCAGAAGCTCAAAAAAATTGCATTGAAATCATACAGGTTGAAGAACTGTTTTACTGCAAAATATGTAAAAGATTTTAGTGTTAGGTTATTCACCACTAACATATAATACCACATATAATACCACTAACAGCTTAATCTGGTTTAATTTAGTTTGGTTTTCTTCTGTATCCTTCCCCTACCCCTGGATGAGGTTGAAAATAGGCAGAATTGCTTAACCCGCCTTTCGCAGTCAACAAAAACTAACTAAATAAATACATTTGTATATTTTTATTTTTTTAATGAATTTAAAATACAGTGCCACATTTTATAATCCCAATAAGACACTCTGGGGGTATGTGCATTAGACACTTCTAATTCACGGCCAGGGGTTGAAGGCAGTTGGCCTATGGCCTCATGCCTTAATACACACATTACTGTGCATTAGAAGTGTCTAGCGCACATCCTGTTGTGTCGTATTGCTTACTAAGCTTGGGGCATAGACTGTATATGTGTTTGTGGCAGACAAATAGCCTTTTAGGTATATACAGTACTCATCACTTAGTATGGGCATCTATAGTCTGGACAATTGGATGTTGATTTCCAAAAGCTGTTTTCTATACCCACAATAATAAGCTGAATGATAGCTTTTGCCTTCATCTGTACCCTGTAGGCAAACTGAATTTTAACAGGGGGAGGCACAGAGGTCATAGGCATCATGATTTACTAGTCATGGCGCAATAGTTGTAAAACAGATGAGATTGTAACAGGATGGGAGGATGGGCGCTCTGACATTTCTGACCTTGTACCAGACATACAGATGCTGCCATATTACATGGAATCTGCTGTTGCAGATTACAAATCACAGGTCATAGGCATCATGATTTATTAGTTGTGGTACATTATTCATAAAATTGATGAGATTGTAACAGGATGCGGTGACAGGCGGCTCTGACTTTCTTTCAGACCTTATACCCAAAATACAGACCCTAGTGTATTACATGGAATTGGGTGTTGCAGATTACAAATCATGAAAGAAAGTCTGATCCATTTGCGGCAGTGTTCTTTTTTTGCTGGGTTCGTCTAAGAACTGCTGCTTAAAAACTGATTTGACACACTTACGAGCCAGTTTTCAACCCCCTCCTTAGATCGATACACTGTGCACTGAACCTCTGCCTGTGGAAAACCCCATTGCACCAGGAACCCTGCACCAGACTTTGGAAGAACAGGGGTTCCAGTGCCAAAGTCCCCAAGTTTGCTGCAAGCTGGCCTGTGTGCTGAGCAAACAATGCATGGGAAGGGAATACTGCAAGCTGCAGTGCATTCAGGCAGCAGTGCAGCCATGGCAGGGACCCACTGGCCATACAGCAGAACACTGGCAGAACCCATGGAAGGCAAAACAGGGTGGGTGGGTAGCAACAGACCCTGGATGGGGGCATGGCATTGGTGACTCGGTGACATGGACTAAGTGTGGGGGGGTCATGTGACTGGTGCAGGGCATCTACCGCAGCTCCTCTAGTGCGAGGGCAAGTTCTGGGTGTGGGATGGTCACATAAGCCCACCAGTGCCAGCTGCAACAAGAGGGTACGGACCACCTCACACCACACCAGGGCACTCGGAATGTCACATGGGCCATTAGACCAGCTCATGGCTAGTCTAACTCTGGCTGCCCCTGTGCCCATTGGGCCAGTTTGCAGAATCCCATTTAAGGGGGTGCTGTAGTGTTGCCCTGGCGTAAGCTCCTGTCCACCCTGCCACACTAGTGCATCCGTTGCAAGAATGGTACAAGCCTGGTTGGCGCAGGTGCCCCACCCAGTTGGCACAGGTGACCTCTGAAAATTGGGAATGGCTCATGGTGTGGCACAATATGCCCCTTGTGCTATTCCTTGTCTGTGTAAGCACTGTGTGCCATTCCTGATCATTTGAAAATCAGGCCCTTTTTTTTTTTTACACCTGGACATGCACTGCCTGTATAGTGAGTGTGGTATTTCAACTCTACCCAAGCTGGTATTTCTGATTGTTATCAAAGGGGACATTGCAGTTCAAATTAAACATTTTCATTACTTGCAAACCGTCATGTGCTACAACATGTGATTGCTGTTCTAGCTGGGTTGTCACTCAGCTCAACAGCCAAGCAGTAGGAAAAGCTCAGAGTTGGAGAGCAGTCTGCTGTCTCTCTGTATTGATGCACGGCACATCACCCTAGCAAAATGATGCAAGGCAAATCACCTCATGCAAAATATCTCCTTAAACTTCACTGAAATGCAGAAAGGAGTACACATGACCACAATAGGCACTTACGAGTTATGCTTCTTGCCACCTACAAAGGGAAAGCATGTGGAAGGATTACTGCTCCACAAGTCCAAGCAAACAACTTCAGTCCACAAGAAATAAACAAAAGGAAACTGAACACGATCCATTACATGCAGAAAAAAAATTAACATAATGACTATTTTGGACACCTGCAATAACAGAAACTGTCTGTTATAAGTGGTGTATACTCACCTCATACTTCATACAGGGCTTTATTTCCAAAGCAAGATAGTTGACAGTTTTAAAAAGCTCTTGTTCCCTTGCTGGGCTAAATATGAGTATGTTGTTGCTGCATAACACTGTCATTCATCGTAAACAGGAGCTGGTGCCATTCTGAAATGTCAACATTTTGAATATAGTTTTCGCGGCTGGAGACACTCCTAAGAAGGAGATCTGTAAAACTGCTGGCAGCTACCATATTTATTGTGCATTCACTCTAATAAACTAATAATAAAAACAACTTTAAAATCATTGAATGGGCAAATATTTTATTTAGCAGTACCAAATCTAAGGATGTCAGAAATGCATAGCTGCTAAAAATGGTATGGTGAAGAATTTTTCTAGCTAGCATGAGCTACTGCTCTAATTCCCAGTGCACTTTCAATAAAGTTCAATGCCAGAATGTCAACTCAGTTAAAGAAGACAGAACTAAATTAAAATGAACTGAATTAATTAGTGAAATAAATTGTTAATTTGGCAAAGCAGCAAATAATAGTTGGATGCAATTAGGTAGGAAGAAGTGTCTTATACACTATCATTCCTCTTAATTACAGCTACCTCTACAGTACAGTGGTTTTATCATTTGATTGTGAAATTCTGTTACAGACTTTGGTTTATTTTCTAAAAACAGAAATATCATTTAAGCAAAGTTTCGTGAACCTATTTTAATATAAAAATCAATGAAAAGCCTCACCATTCCCTGAAAATGTTATTGTAGATTGTGGCAGCATATTGAAAGCACTGATTAACTCACTCATAATGTTGGATCTTCCAAGAATCATCCTGGACCACTGATTCCCACTTATGGGTCTGGGCCAGATGCATAATGGGTGGCACTCGGACTTTTCTCTTAGACCCCACAGGAGCAAAGATTTTGGACAGAGATCCAGCCATGGCTACTGGGCTTGGTGTCTGCACACCCCGTGTAGTGTGTCGCATGCTTAAGCAATAAGGCATGACAAGGTGTGTGTTATCGTGTAATAACATCATTCCTGGGGTGAGTTGAAGCATGAGGCAAAGCCAAGTGCTTCCACCACCCCAGGAGTGACATTATTACACGATAACACACACCTTGGAGTGCCTTATTGCAATTATACAATGGCTCGATGTTATAGAAAACAAAAATTAAAAAAAAAATGTTTTAGTAGATTTTTAGTGAGACAGTGTATCTTTGTTTCTGAAAAAAAAAAAGTAGCTGATAACAATCATCCATAAAATCAGCACAGCGATGTTATTGTGTAATAACATCACTGTCTCAGGCACATACTGACCAATCAGAGTCCAGGAAATGTTCTTGCCATTGTATAATAGCTAATAACTGTTGCCTGCTCCCCATCATCTGCTCTGTTCCTACTGCTATCAAGTGCACAACATGGATGTATGTGATGTGTCTCTTTAATATCCTTGCAAACCGAGCACTAAGGTGGGGACATTTAATCCCCACCTTCAGAGTTGGGCCTCACATGCATACAACCAAGACTAGGTCTCCAAGCCTTTACTCTGGGCCTGTTCCCAGGATCTCTGGTTCCATGGAAGTATGGCGTGCTCCTCAACCTCACTGCCCTGTGGTGTCAGAGACTCCAGTGAATGGGTCTGGTGGACAGTCAACTCCTTCTAGGTTTGTCTATGTTTTGTGTTTCAGTACACCCCATTTTTTTAGTTTCTTTGGAGAATAATGGAAATGGTGCAATACTTTAAATTGCACAAGTCTTCCTTGGACTTCCTTGCTGCTATTGTAAGCATTATTCCAGAGTTTGTCCCAGTCGTCTTCACCTACAGTAGTTGCGACTTTACTTCCTTTTTTCATTTTTAACAGGAAGGGTAAGGTCTACACTATCATTTTAGATGACTTTATAAAGGAGGCTAGCACCTTTTCTAGGTTGTACTGTTTTCAGAATTTGACTTCAACCAAGGCTTTCTTGCAGTGAAAAGTCATTTAAGATCCTTTCCCACCTTGACGAGTCACAAACCTTTCTAATATGCTGCCCAGTTTTTTTTTAAGGAATTGATAGTTTAAACCTGCTTCTAAAATGAAAAAAAAAGCATTGTTAATAAAAACAGAGTGCGCTCAGCAAAAAATTAAAAAAAGGACATGTTTGTATGTAAAATAACTTCAGTAATAAAACATGGAAGTCCAGAAATTCATGTTTTGGTGAATATTCATATAAATGAGTTCTACTGATACCAAATATAATTTAGTTTTTTTTGTTACCGAAAATCAGAGAAACACTTTAAGCTGCTGTTCCAGCTCTAAAGAGCAAGTACAGCCGTACAGTAATGCAAGGTGCACTTAATTTGTAATTTGGATAGGTGGCAGAGACAACTTTCATGGATCCCTGTTCATTAACTCTGTTGCGGGTGACAATATTATTGCTACCGCTCTATAATATTTTATTTCAAGCTCTGCTACTTATTAAACCACATCCTGCATTTGTTAGGAGAATGCCCTGTGAACTTTACATCTGATATTTCTTTGGTTATATTCTTCTATAACATTAAATCATTTGTTATGCAGTCCTGACACAGCAGCATGCCTAGTGTTGCCATTTGGCCCTGCAGCAGACACTGTCACCGGTGTTGTAGCAATCAATTAATTAACAGAACGAAAAGGAACAAAAGAACCTTTTGTTCTATTAATTGTACCATGCCGCAGCCTGCCGTGATCTGCTGGGGGAATCATACATGCTGTGTGTTGGGACTGTATGTTATTGTATTTTATATCCCCCGTGGACTTTAATGTTCTTTTGCTTTTCCTGTTCTGCCTTGTAAAATAATATACTGTATTTTATTTCTTTTCTATTCTTTTAAGTACTACTACTCAGTCCGAGTTTTTGGAGGACAAGATCCTTCGTCTGTGTGGGTTGGCTGGGTGACGCCCGACTACCATTACTATAGTAACAACTTTGACTTGAACAAAAACCGTACAGTCACGGTCACACTGGGTGATGAAAGAGGCCGGGTTCATGAAAGGTACAGTATGGTACTTAAAAACCTATTAATATGATGAATTGAAAATGTGGTTAATTGTATTCTTATCAGGATAACATAGTAATGCGATTCTTTCTGAGCAATAAGAATATTTAATGGGATTTCAAATAAAAATTTCTCTTTTCGTGTCTAATTATTATTAATTGCATTACCTTTTTTTAAATTATTTGAGTGGCTGATCTTTGTGCCCATGAAAACTGAAGCACCAATGCCTTTATCCTCACAGAAACATAGAAGTTGACGGCAAATAAGAACCACAAGGCCCATCCAGTCTGCCCATTTTTTCTACCTTATGAATGTGCCATAGGAGTTTACTCTGTCAATGGCCTATTTATTCATACTCATCTGTATTGCTCCCTTATGTCTATCCCATGCCTGTTTCAAGCCCTGCACTGTATTCATATCCACCACTTCCTGAGGTGGGTTATTCCATGCATCCACCACCCTTTCTGTGAAAAAGAACTTCCTCACATTACCCCTTAATCAGCCTCCCTCTAATCTCATGCTGTGTTCTCTTGTCCTGCTATTTTTCTTATATTGAAATGTGTTAGACTCTTTCACCTTGTTAATGCCCTTAAGATGTTTGAATGTTTCAATCATATCATCTCTCTCTCCCTCCTTTGCTCTAGGGTATACATATTGAGCTCCGTTACTCTGTCCTCATATGTTTTCTAATGCAGTCCCTGCACCATTTTGGTTGCCCTTCTCTGGGCCACCTCCATTTTGTTAATGTCCTTGTGCAGGTGTGCATTACTCCAGATAGGGCCTAACCAGTGTGTTGTAAAGAGGGATTATTACTCCCTCTTATGACTTGTGGTACCCCTACTAATATAACCCAGCATCCCCCTAGCCTTACCTACTGCTTTAGTGGTCTGTTTGGATGATTTCAGGTCATCTGTGATGATGATACCCAAGTCTCTTTCTTCCCTTGTGATTGCCAGCAACTCCCCTCCCAACCTATAGGTAGCTTCAGGGTTTCTGTTCCCTATGTGCATGATTTGCATTAAACCCTAGTTTGTCACTCTTCAGACCATTTTGCCACTTTTTCCAGATCTCTTCTCATTCTGCCCACCCCATTTGGATCATGTACTCTGTTGCAGATCTTGGTGTCATCTGCAAACAGGCAAACCTTACCCTCCAGTCCATCTACAATGTCACTGATGAAGATATTGAAGAGAACTGACCCCAGGACTGATCCCTGAGGTACCCCACTTGTGACTTGCATTTCTTCTGACTGTATACCATTTAGCACCACTCTCTGTTTTCTGCCCACCAACCAGTTTGCCACCCAGTTGACCAACTTCTGACCCACCTCAAACCTACCCAGCTTATTAATCAATCTTCTATGTAGAACAATATCGAAAGCTTTGCTGAAGTCAAGGTAGGAGACATCAACTGCACCCCCTTGGTCCACCACTCTGGTTGACCAGTCAAAGAAATCTATGAGATTAGTTTGACAGGACCTTCCTTTTGTAAACTCATGCTGTCTTGGATCCTGTGCCCCTATGGATTCCAGGTGTTGCACTATCCATTCCTTAAGAAGTATCCCCATAATCTTGCCCACTACTGAGGTAAGACCAACTGGTCTGTAGTTCCCTGCCTCCTCCCTGCTGCCACTCTTGTGGAGCAGGATCACATGAGCCCTTCTCCAGTCTTCTGGGACCTCTCCTGTGCTCAGAGACTCACTAAACAGTTTGAATATCAGTTTGCCTCAATTCTCCTTTATGGCTTTCTTCTCACAGATGGTTTGTTCTTTTCTCACTGCAGACTATTCAGTATAAACTGAAAATCAGATACCTGCAGTTGCATGCGGGGTCACCACATTGCCTCATACCCAAACCCATGTCAATATCTACCCTTCTTTCCCTCAAAAGAAAGCACCAGGGACAACATGGGAGCACATTCTTCTTCTTGACATGCTTAACTGTTTGGAAGTGTGTGTCAGGAGAGCAGAAAAACAAAGCCCAATCACAGCACTTTCTTATTTTAGTGAAAAGAGTGCTTATAACAAGTATATTGACAGCACTGCGGATTAAAACCTTCTTTTGCTCCACATGATGGACACAGCACAGGTGACTACAGAACACACTGCCCTACACTGCCCCACCAATGTGCCTCAACCCTGCCATGGATGTATCACAATGTAGCTGAAATGGTCATTCAGACCCCATGCCACTTCAGTCCTTGGCTTCGCATGCGAGACTGTTAACAACAAGGTGTGCCAAGTGTGTTGACAATATGGACTCCTGTCCATTGGAAACTGAAACAAGACCACCACAACTCATTTCTCATAGGCCAATGAACAGCCATCGAACACCAGAGGATAGTCACTTTTGAACAATGCCAACCTGGATTAGATTTAAACCATTGACCTTCTGGTGAAAAGTTCCTTAACTTGCTACAAATCCCTGAGCCATCCGATACACCACTGAAGTACTTTCTAAGTGCTTTAGCAAGTTATAAGTGTGCAATTAGTAATCAGTGTCAGAGGCTAACTAGGTGGCATGCTCATCTCTAGGATCTGAAGATCAGAATGTCATGAGTTCCAGCCCCACACCAGGAGTTGGGGTAGTACTCATAACTGATGCTGCAGTGCAGTATGAGAGGGTGCTGCACTGTTGAGGTGCCATCCTTCGGATGGGATGTTAAACTGTGGTCCCTTCTGCCCATCTCTGGTCACTGTCCAGGTGAAGGTTAAAGGGGAACAGTCAGCACTAACAGCCCCATACACAAGTGTGGTGCGGGTCCCAATTTGCCACTGTGTGCAAAAATTATTTTTTGCTTACAGTCTTCTATACCGCAGTAAACTGCATCAGACTGATTCTGCTGACTTGCAAACTGGCATTTTCTGTAACAAAAAATCCCAGAACCTCCTACAAGTGACATCAGAGGAGGGCTGCAGTTGTTGGAGATTCAATAGCCAGAAGTGTATATTAAAGTTTTTATATGTCCTGGTCTTTTGATTGCTGTGCCCCTTGTCCTTCCTGTGCTAACTGTCATGGAAGACTGTACTTAGCCCAGGGAGAAGAGTGGGACTGGCAAACATCTGATCAAAGCTTAGAACAGCTCTAACATGCACTGCAGGCCATTGAATCTCCCACAGCTAGAGCCCTCCTCTGATGTCAGCAGCAGGGGATTCTGGGATGTGCATTTGCAGAAAACATTACCTTGCAAGTCAGCAGAATCTATGATCAGAGGTCTCTGATTGTGGGGCATGTTGGACAGTGCCCCACTTTGTAAATAAAATTCTTGGTAAAAAGTGTGCTACAGTTATTGCAGTTCAAGATGTTCAATAGTGGCCTTTATTTCTCTGTTTAAGTTCTTGGTGAGAGAAGTAGATTGCCTAGAGGCAGTCTTCGGACAAAAGAAAATGGATGCCTGCTATTTTGCTGGGGTGTGTTTATGCTCAGCAGGGGGGTAGGGGACGGCTGTTGTCCTGAGCTGTTATGGATGAAAGGAATATATAAACAACTAGAGATAGAAGCTGATCAATGAAGTTCAGCAGACAGTAGGGCTAGGGGCTGGACCACACTTACAGTATGCTTCCTAGGGGTGCCCTTTGTGTCCAAGCTATTGTTTCTGGTTGAGAGCTTTCTAGTAGCCGACCACTATTTCAGAAGTGGGTACAGCAGACAGTAGGGCTAGGGGCTGGACCGCACTTGGCGTATGCCTCCTAGGGGTGCCCTTTGTATCTGAGCTGTTGCTTCCAGCTGAGAGCTTTCTATTAGTCGACCACTATTTCAGTAGTGGTACGGTAGTACAAATGCTTATTTACATACAGCAGCTAGGAATTCTAGGTAAGTGTTCCAACTGCTCCTATGCTGAGAGAGCAGCCACTGGCTGGGTCTGAGCACAGCGATCAAGGAGAGAAGTTGCCTCAGTGGAGATAGGATCCTGGACTGTGCACTTCAAGGGGGATTCACCCAGATAGAACTGCTGTCAAGGAATCCCTGCTTCTGCACCTGTTGAAGTCTGCCTTCCCTCCATGACTGGTCTCTCTCCCAGTCGGTGAAGATTAGCAAAGCTCAGCAGACAGTAAGGCTAGGGGCTGGACCAAACTTGGCATATGCCTCCTAGGGTTGCCCTTTGTGTCTGAGCTGTTCCATAAGAGCTGTTCCATAAATATATATTGTTTAATTTGCTATAGAAGTGATTTGCACAATTGTGATGTTCTGGAAATTGACAAAGCCCTCCAGCTGCTATGTTTATTTCTCTTTTGCACAATACCACTGCCGGTCCTAATGTTTCAAGTAACCTGATGTGGAACCTTTGTAAAAGAGCCCCTGGCTCAAAGGTGTATCTGATTCCCTTAAATAAATAAATAAATAAATAAATAAGAGGAAAAATACAAGGAAAGGTAGTTGCCTGGGCTGGAACAGGCAAGTTCCTACACACTTTCCCTCTGTTTCTCCTCCTGTACAAGATTATCCTCAAAACCTGCCAAAAGCAAACTAGTATGATCTTCATGATTCTGGGTTGACCAGACAGATCAGGTACTCAGATTTACTTTTGCTCTAAGCACAGAATTTGACCCCCCCCCAATACACACACACACACACACACACACACACACGCGCATGCACACTGATCGTTGCTGTAGATCCAAAGGGGAAAAATACATCTTTATATCCATTTTCTGTACTCGTAGGCTTTTTTTCTGAGATACTAGCAATAACAAAACTTAGAACACCCTCCCCATTGTTTATGGCCATGGATTCCTGTGAGGTTATATTTGCTTTTTTTAGAAAATGGTGTTTTTGGTAACTAAAATCTCAGTCAGGCAAGTAAATAAACGTTGTGTTTTCTGTAGTAATTCTGACTACAGTGGATGGTTACACATACCAAATTTCTAAAAGGTCTTCAGCAAAATGGCACATGCAAAAGCAATGGGCCACATAGCCTTTATCCTAAACTTCTTCGGATGGCTGCACCTGCTATTGCTACTCCTGTCACCACATAATGTAAACCAACTTGTCTTTCTTGTCAGGTTGCTGGCAGCAGCCTGGAAGTAAGGACCAGTCAGCACCCTCCATAAAGAGGGAGGCAATCAATCAATCAATCAAAATCTTTATTTTGCCAGGCAGAACATCATTGAGACAAGCTCATTTACAAGATGGACTTGGGTCAAAACAATTGCTAACAGGGTTAAGACATAACAGGTTGAGTGAATGTACACAACAATTACATAGTAGTAATGACAACATAGTAACATATAACTATCACATGTGACAAGATACTTTTACCAGAACATAGCAGTAGGTTCAACAGGAGGTAGTGCCGTTTAAATACAATTGCATGGATACAGATATATGGACATAAACTAATGAGCTAAAGTTTATACAGTAAACATCATTGGAGGAGTCGTAGTGAGCAGGAGTGGCAGTTCCTCTGGCATCAAAGTACGAAGAAGATTGAGATATAAGAGTCCTTTGATAAGTACTGTAGGCATGCCCTGGCAAGTGGGGTGGGAACCTGCCCACAACTACAGAACTATCTGTTTCCTCTCAGCACTCTCAAAGATCCTAGAAAGGTTTCTCCACATATGCATCTCCAACCACCTTAAGCATCAGCAGCTACCCATCCTAGTTAAATCAGGTTTCTACCCAAAGTACTTGACAATCATGGTACTGCAAAAGATGACCAGCTATATCCTCATTACTACCACAAAATGTCATACCTCTGGCACCCTCAACATCAACCTCACAAAGCCATTTGCTCTGATCGACCATCATTTTCTCATTAAAAAGCTATGTGGTCTGGGCTTCGACAATCCCGCCATCACTTAGATAACTGAAGACCTAGCAGGACATAACCAGAAAATAGCCCTTAATGCAGTCACCTCCAAGTCTCAACTGTTTCAATAGGCCATCCCCCAGTAAATCAATCTTTTCCCCCTTGTTCTCCATTTTTGTAAACACACCCACGCAGTGTAGCCATAGATTATTTCTCATGTTTGCAAATTACATAGTCTTGTACTGCAGCACCACCCAACATATAATTAATTAGGGACTACCGCTAGGACAATTGTACAACCATAGAAAATTGGTTTGGTGCAAACAACCTCACCCTAAATTTTTCCAAAACCAAATCTGTGGTCTTTGCAATTCCGGAAGGCAGACATCCACCTTAAAATTTGGACAAAGGATGACTTTACACCTGGGGTAGGTGCATCTTTTTAAAATACCTGGGGAATGTCTGAACTTTCAGCTCACATATGAGAAATACTTGTATGTTAACTACATTGCTACAGCAGTAGATCCTAGGCTATGGGCACTCCACAGAGCCAAGAGAAACCTAAACTCAAATACCCATGTAAAGCAACAAGCAACTACAAGTAGGGAAGTAGAGAGTCCACCTTACCCCCAAAAGCCTCTACAGCCCAGCCAAACCCACACACACCCTTATCTCACATCATACTTTGTTGCAGCACCCACCACCAACTCCCTAAGATCAGATGAGTCAGTCACCTGGAGTACACCAGGCTATAAGAAGAACTGCAGTGGGGTGTTTTTTTTGTGCTTACTCTGGCCCAATTAGTTGGAACAGACTCCCACATACCATTAAAGCAACCCATAATTTAGCTGTTTAAGAACTGTGCTCCAGAGACACCTCACAAAGCCCTGCTACAGTGATTAACTGCACACTTATTTGCATTTTACATCATGTTTTGTACTCTATGTATATATACTTTGTAATTAGTCTTGTTCATGTACGTATATTGGTCTTTAATATCCTGGCAGTTGCTTGCATCTAACTGCATACTTCCTCACTTGCAGTTACTTTTATGCTCTATTTGAAAGTGTACTTAACCATGTGACTCTAACAAATTCCACATGTCGAACTGAAATTATAAAGAGTAATCAGCATAACTTGTACCTAGGGACCCCCCACAGAAATGAGAAAAACAGCTCATAGAGTTATCCTGAAATCCTGTTGATTGCAGGCTTCCTGTGGACTGCTCAAGGTCTGCTTGAAGTATTGAGCTATGGGAAAATAAGCAGAAGAAAAGCTTACTTATAGCTAACTGCATTTGTTCTAGTAGTATTCATGTATAGGCCTACTTGGGCCACCATCCACCACTGACTAGTGCTTCCAACTCTGGTCTTGAATCTCTGTCCTTTTCTTCAGGAAAAAAAATCTTATAGTTGGGAGGGGGGTTGGGGAAAGGCAATGGACTTCACTGCAGTTTTACTGCCAGTTTATTAACAGGGTACCAGATGTGGGCAGCCCAGGGCTCCTCTTGCCCTCCCATCTCCCTCTTGCATACTCCTTTCCTGCCTCACCTCCCTCACTGACACAGCCATCACATCTAACTTCAGATGCCATAACAAAGATTAGCTGTTTTTTGTTAATATTTAAAACTGCAGACTCTGTGGTCAAGAGCATCTTCTGTACCAGAGTTCTGTTTTTATTTTAAATTTAAAACCACCAACTTGGCGCGCTTTTATGTCTGAAGCTTTTTGTTGTTGTTGTTGTGGACTGCAGACTCCACAGTCATTTGCTGATGAGCTGGAGTGGAGTTTGTTCAAATGAAAACCTCTGAGATGGCAGTATAGCAATCCCTAGTGCTGCTCTGTCTGATTCAAAGAAAGCAAAATATGTTTTTGGAGAAGCTGGTGAACAAGTAATGTGCAATCAGCTGGAGATACAAACAGATTGGAAGGGTACTGAACAGTCAGGATGGGGATCGGGGGGTTGGCATGAGTGAGCAGCCAGAGGGGAGTCATGAGTCCGCTTGAGAGGGACTGAAATCAGGGTTAGGGATTTGGAGGCCTTAAATAAAGAAGACAGAAAAGAACAAAATAAGTCATAATGACAACAGTTTAAAAGCCGACTTTTTAATAGTAAGTGTGCAAAGGACCTCTAGTGATAGGAAAGAGAGGGTAAGCCACAGATCATTTAGGATCTGCAGTATATGGAACAGGTAGGGAAAATGGGCAGACTAGGTGGGCCAAGTGGTCCTTATCTGCCTGCAAATTCTGTTTCTATGAAGGCATACACCATGTTGTACAAACATATCAAATGTTCCTGGAGGCACATGCATTTATTTAGGAGTGTGGTGTGCACATACAGTATTTTAAATACAATTTAGAAGTGAGAAAAAGGAAATGCCCTAGCAGGGATTTGAACCCCTGCCTGCTTGGAACACCATCCCACTGAACTACCAGCTGTGCTCCCAGGATGACTGGAAACCTGAGGATCACAAAGGCACTCATCTTTCTCAATATGCACCTTAAACCATACAAATTAGAATTTTGGTTTCATTTACAGGCATGCAGTGCACATATTTTTGAAATCTAATTTAAAAGTGAGAAAGAAATAAGTGTCCTAGCTGGGATTTGAACCTAAGCCTATTCTGAATATCATTCAGCTGCACTACCAGCTTGGCTAACAGGACAAAGGGAAGTCTGGGATTCTAAAGGCTTTCATCTTTCCCAGTGCACACCTTCGAACTACACAAACTATATTTTTATTTACAAGTAGTATAGTGTGCATATATCTTTGAAATACAGAACAGAAGTAAGAAAGAAAAAAGTGCCCTAGTTAAGACTTTAATCCAGGCCTGCTCGGACAACTGGAAACCTTTGGATCCCAAAGGCACTTTTCTTTTCTTAATGCAAACCCTGGAGGCACACAAATCAGAACTGCGTTTCAGTACAAATGGTACTCCTAGCAGTCCCGGTTCAAATCCTAGCTATGACACTTATTTCTTTCTCTCTACCAAACTGTATCTCTAATGTATGCACACCACATTCCTCACAAATAAAAATGTAATTCTAATTTGTTCAGCCCCTCGGGGTGCATTGGGAAAGATGAGTGACTTTGGGAGCCCCCGGGTTTCCAGTTGTCCTGGTAGCACAGCAGGTAGTGCAGTGCAGCAGAATTTAGAGCAGGCCTGAGTTTAAATCCCAGCTAGGGCACTTATTTCTTTCTCACTTCTAAATAGTGTTTAGAGCACCAGTTTGTGAACTGGAAGATTTCACGTTCAAATCCCGCTTGAGCCAAATACTCAATACATGATCTTGGGCATGTCACTTAACCTCCCAGTGCTCCAGGCCACCCAGCTGCAGAAATGGATAGAAGCAGGACCCCACTGAAAATGAGATGTTGCAAGTCAGCTGGGCTATACTGGGTAACTACACTGTAAAATAAAAACTGCGTAATGAATTTTCTAAAAAGGCCTGTTTCACATTCAGTAATTTCTGTAGCTGTTCATAGTTTAAAAGCAGACATCAATTTATATAATAGAATCTTCAAGTTTTTTTTTTTTTATTAAAATTATCTGTATTTTGTTTGGTACTTGCAGTTTGAAGCGCAATAATTGTTACATGGTTTGGGGTGGAGACATCTTGAGCAGCTCCCAGAGACCAACTCGGAGTAATGTTGATTTCGAAATCGGATGTTTTATAGACCTGGCCACAGGGATGCTTTCATTTACAGCCAATGGAAAAGATCTTGGCACATACTACCAGGTATGTATCAATGGATGACATTTAGAGTTTCATACACCTCAGAAAGGGGGTTGAAACTGGAAGCCATGTATTTCGGAACATGTTGATAAAGGTGCTTTAGTATGTTTTACACAGGGATATACTGTAGTGAATAAACATTTTTTTAAGTGTCTTAATACAAATAAAGGAATATGCAAAATAATACAGATACTCTAGGAACAGAACGGCACTATGTGTTGAGTAAAAATAAAATATTAAAGAACACCTTTACCATGCCACAGAACCAAACATGTAAAGGAAGCTTACCTACTCAGAATCTGGTGCACTTAACATAATTTTCCTATCCTGGGATTTAGGAAGGGAAGGGATCACATTTAGGGTCTGTGGAGCCAAGGGCCCAATTCCTTCCATTTCTAGGTTGTGAGACACTCCACCGCACTTGCATGTTTCATGATGTAATAGTCTGGAGTGCACAGGAGCACACTCCATAGATAGTAATGGGGCCTTTTTTAAAATGCATTTTTATATGTTAGATGGCTGATTTTAAACAAAGCATTGCTGCCACTTGGCTAACAAGGCCCTTTTAACTGAGCGGTGACTTTGATTTGTTTCAAAGCACTGTGAGTATGAAACATTAGTGGTCACTTCTAGACTGAAAAAGACAGATTTTAAAGGTGCAGTGCCCTATCTGTTTTCCCTCGAGATCAGGGATGAATGAGCACCTAAGTATCTTAAACTAATTTCACAGACAGAAAGGGAAGCTTGTATTACCAATTTTGAAGCCAAACATGACAGCAAATGATACTGCTTTCTTTGTGAAACAGCACTACAAAATGTGTTTGGTTTTGAAGCTCATTAAGTGAGGCAGTGCAATACAGGATAAGGTATTGTGTTAATAAATCTATTACTTGTATAAAAATGTCGCATGACACTTCCATGTATCTTAAATGTATGAGGCAAACATTAGTCTTGCAGTGGGTATATGATTTAAAATGCTAGTGTATGCTTCAGTGAATTAACAGTGTACCTTTAACTGAATCAGAAGAAACATCCTAATGGCCTATAGCATATTATATGAGAACAACTGGTGAGATTCCAGCATTATGAAAAGCATGAATCTTTCTTTATTTAAAATGAACATATTTGTGAGTCAAGAACAGTTTTAATATGATTAGACAACAAAAGAAAATGCACACGACTTGGCAGTACTCTTGAAAGTTATAGACTATATACGCAAAACATCAGGCACTCACCCTCTTGTTTCAGAAGAGAAGACACAGGATCAGAAAGGCATAAACTGCAAAGGAGCTGTTTTATTCAGTGCTAAAAAAATCTGCACACAACACCTGATGCATTTTGGAAAGTTCAATTCCTTTTTCAAAGGTGCATTTAAAAAAGGAAATTAACTTTCCAAAACGTTGTGTATATAAGTAGTTTTAATATAGTCAGAATATAAGTGTGTCCTTTGGCTCATTTCAAAGGGCTGTAATTGGGTTGTATTCAGGCTTTCAGAATTATTTTCATTGGATTAAAGTAAAAGTTTAATAAATTTCCCTGAACTGATCATCTTTCATGTCTTGTATAAAGTTAGCAATCTACTGTATTTTACAATGGCTGCACTACACTGTGTGCTTCCAGCATTTTAGTTGACCCTAGAGAGCTGTGCTACCAGGTGCCAAGTAATGACTGGATCACAAATTAGGCATTGAATGCCTTCTGGAGTCACTAATTATATTCTTAAGCTAGGGTGCATATCTTCAGGCAGGTTCACAGTAAAAGAAGAGTCACACCTGTGCGGTACGTTTCTTAGAATTTATTCAGTTAAACCAGAAACAGTAAGTGAAATGTGAACATTTTGCCACACAAAGTGGCTTCTTCAACTCAAAATAAGAAAGCCCAGACTAGCCCAATGCGTAATCCCTGTCTTCCTGATTTTAAGAAAGCAAAGCCATGTAAACATACAGTATTGTTAACCACCCAGTTTAGCTTCCCGTGTTGATTCACTAATATTACAGAAATGTAAATAAACACAGAATACCCTGAATATATTTAAAGTTGGATTTATTGTTTTATAATAACTAGTTACATAAAATTATAACCTGAAAACCATGACTGACATGCTCTGTAATACACTTCCATGTATGACAGGGTGTGTATAATGGAAAGCACATGACTTGAACTGCCAATCAAAAACAACATCATCACTTTGAGCACAAATGAACAAACAGTTATGGTTCAACATGACTTGAGGTCTATCACTCTCATTCCAAGAGCTGACAGAGCTGCCTCCACACTGTGTTCCATCCCTTTGACTTACTGAGAGATGGAAGACAGACAGAGCGCTGAATACCAAGAGATGGTAAACGGGGGCCCCTATTCAGCTGAAAACAGAGAACTATTGAAAAACATTGATGGGCGGCTGGAATGGATAGCTCTGCAGTGGCAGAAGATGGAATTTTTGTTTTATTCTTTGGAAACTGGGTAAAGCCCATTAAGCACAAGTCCTGTTTTCGGGGGTGACCCAGTAGCACTGGAATGGTTCAGTGACTATCTCAGGGTCACACAGTATGCAAGTGGAGGTTGTGGGAATCAAACCCGGGTGTGGTGGATGTACAAAGCTCCTTCACAGCTCATTACTCTAACCGCTAGGCTATACTGCCAGCCCAGGGGATTGTCTGGTGAGCTGAATCAATATGTTTTCATGTTTCTCAAAAACAGTTATTTAAAAAAAAAAAATAAAACATGGGGAGGGGTGAGTTATAATTATACGTAAACAGTAATTTAAAGCAATAACCAAGGCATTATATAATGTATAACATTACTGTAGGTTTGTCAGTAAAGGTATGGCGGTGCGTAACACATCTTTAATCCTTAACTTTGACTTTCCTTTCTTTTCTTATGCTGTCTGCAAACCCTAACAGTACTTTGAAGTAGTTTTTTTATAGACTTTCCCTCTATTTGGGGGGGGGCCTACTTTGCTTTTATTCTTTCGCGTATTTCCCTGAGGTGTCACTTGTACCACACCTGGACAAAAAGGTTGCCATGGCAGGATTTGCCATTTAGATGAGAGGGTGGGCAGCTGCCTTAATGTCCAGTGCCACTCTTGCAGTAATTGATAGGTGGTGAACACATTACCCTTCTTCCCTGAGTACCATGAGCCTTACACGCATGACACGCTTGGCCTCCAGTGTGCTTGATTGTGGCATTGTAGGGTTTGCATGCAAGTGCAGATCTCCTAGAGGCAGCAAAAGATGCTGCTGCCACTCCACTTGTCCATCCTGTATTTACACATTGGAATCCCACAATAGTTCTATATTATAAGCTTGTAAAAAAAGATTCAGTGCACGGGCAGAAAAGCAGGGCAAAGAGCAAATGCTCATGACACAAAATTGTCTTCGAAACTGCTTGCTTTTATTGTCTCTCAAGTGGTAACCACCACAGTGCTACAGTCAGAGATGTCTGGACCAACAACCCCAGTGCTTTGACTCTAATGCGGGTCTTCATCGTTTAAGTAATTGTCAGTCATACTGACATTGGCTTCATGTTGTTTTTGGTATGAATGGCAGTTTTTTGTGTACAGTGGTCTAAAAGACCAACAAATGATAATGAGCTGTTGTTGGTCCTTCAGTGGTAGTGTGGTTAATAATTACCTATTAGCACTGTCTGTCCTTTGGACACCTTCTAGGAAACAGTTGTCAGTTCCAGTAACAATCACCCACCACCGCCCACCCCATACTACTATAAATTTAAATATATTACATGGCTGGTCCCTATTACCCACTGATTTCAGTGAAATCAAAACCTGTGTTACTCCAGTGAAGTTACTGTTGTGAGGAACAGATGACTGACAGACCATTTAACACTCTTTTCTTAAAGAGCAGCAAAAAACTTCCAGGAGGTCTCTGAAAAACATGATATTTAGACAAAATGGGCTGGGACACAATGAAGGGAAAAGTGGTTACTGGGGGCAACATGACCAGGGAAGAAAATAGAGAGATGAGGGGGAGGGTTAGTACTCCAGAGAAAAAGTAGGTTCCAGGGATTATAGGGAACTTGGGCAGATTGGATGGACCTCTGATCTTTTTCAGCCATCATTGTCTATGTTTCTATGTTCTACAAAATTTCAGCTCATATTTGCTTTAGTTCTGTATTTTCATTACCATTATTTATTATTGAATTCATATGCATGAAACCAGGATCTTTTTCTGGAATGATCATTAGCTTCTGTTGCTTATTCCCCACCTGATGTCATAATACTCTCCATGTGACATCACAAATGTTCCCATGGCAACAGACAGTGATGACACATATTCTCAATGTCCTAGCAGCCTGGGAACCCAGCATCCCCAGTCTCCTTGGATGCAGAGAAGGCCTTTGATATGGTATCCTGGTCATATCTGTTTAACATCTTGCCTCGTTATGGTTTTCCCGATGCATTTGTTCGATGGATCCAATTATTTACCTCACAACCGTCTGCTATGATATACTGTAATAGACTTCTTTCTTCCAAACTACAGCTTGCGAGTGGTACGAGATAGAGGTGCCCCCTCTCCTCTCTACTCTTTAACTTATTTTTGGAACCCTTTACTATTAGGATTAGGAAGGCTCCTGACGTTAAGGGGGTACCGACAGGTCAAACCCAACTTAAATTCTCCTTGTATCAGATGATATTTTACTGCATTTGAGTGACTCCAAGACTTCCTTGCCAGCTGTTCTAGTGATTATTAAAGAATTTGGAGTCATTTTTGCTTATACATTTAATATTGCCACATCAGTGGTTATGCCCCTTAATGCCAGGGTTTAAAAAACAGATGTTGTGGGCTTGGGGTTGCAATGGGTGCTGCAGAAGATTTCTTACCTATGTATAGTCATTAATAAATTGAAGACAGCATATTTGAAAGCACATGTTCAAGATTTGCTGGGTGTGTTACAGGGTGATCATAGCAGATGGACCAAACTATCCATTTCTAATCTTTGCTAGGTCATATTAATGTTATAAAAATGAATGTGTTGCCCCATCTATTATATCCCCTTATGATGATGGACATTGTCCTTCCACTGAAGTGGTTTCAAAAATTGCATACCTTGATTGCTGAATTTATTTGGGTGGGAAGGTGTTCATGTAAAGCTTATGGTGCTCTAGCAGGCCTTAAACTCAGGGGTGGGTTGCAGCTTCCTAACTTTTATTACTATTACTTAGCTGCACAGCGTAGTAAATATTTACAATGGCTCTGACAGCCTGAGGAGTCAACAGGATACTCTCCTAGTTGGTTAAGGTTGGAGAAGAATGTATGTAATTCCTTGGGGATTGATATTCAGGCATTGATGCATTGCAGGCTGCATGACATACTCCAACTTCTTTAGGAGACACCCATTGAGATCTCCCTCAGGGTTTACCAGCAATTCTGTAAATGTTTTAAAATATGCCCTATTTCAGACATAGCTCAACCCATAACTGGGAACCCTAATTTTAAGATTAGTAAGAGGATAATTACCACCAGTTCTTGAAAGGATTGGAATCTTGCCTCAGAAAAGGATATTACTCTGAATGGACACCTTATTCCATATTGTATTTTTGCCACCCAGAGAGAGAACCTAGGGGTATTTCAGCTTTCCAATTTCTCCAGTTGACTCACTTGGTTGCCCGACACCAGGGTGCTCCACCATGGCAGGACTTACATTGCACTTCCTTAAGCCTTTTGTAACTCTTGCTGATGGTCACAATTCTATTTCGAACCTTTATAAATTATTTTTGGAAGCTCCATTTCTTAAATATGCAAGCAGAGGACATTGTTGGTATCGGAAAGTGCTAAATGGGACTGGGTGGCAATATGGAAGGATCTTTGCAAATACAGTGAAGTAAATAGTCATAGGTTAATGAATATAGGATATTGCATAACCTCTATTTCACACCCCACAAGCTTTGGAAAATGAATATATTGGGAACCAATACTTGTACTAGGTGTCATGAATTGGAAGGTATGCTATTTCATATCCTTTGGCATTGCCCAAGGCCAGACTCCTATGGTAGGCCATTAAAAAGCATCTCAATCACTTTCTGAGCCTTGAAAATGCCTTTACCCCAGAAAGTTGTTTGTTAGATATTTATGTGGCACAGTTGTTGTCCAGTCAAAAGTATGATATAGTTGTAACAGTTGGTATAGTTGTAACAGTTGGTATAGCAAAACAAATAATACTGTGGCATTTGTTGGATGACCACGTTCCTTTATTCCAAGAATGGCATAATAAAATCCTTAGTATTTTAAGAATTTTGAAAGTTATTGCAAGTATTAAACATTGGCACTCCAGATATAGAGACAGATGGGAAAAATTAGAGGTGCACTTGGCCCTGGAGGGTGATGTGGTTGGGCGAAGTGTAATGGTTTTAGATAGTCTGATGTATATCTAGGTAGCCTGGGGAAATAATATTGTCCTCTATGGAGAACAATAATAGCATTCTTTCTTCTTTGTCTGTGTTTGTCTGGGCTTGTCTTTGTGTTTGTTTGAGGTGTGGTCTGGCCATTGCGAACATGGTATTTAATATGTTGATTTCATCCTGTACCTGTATGATATGTTTTTATTTCCTGGAGTTGTTTGTATGTCTTGTCTTTATATGTACTGAACTGTGTATGTCATTGTGTATAATGTTATGATAAATGTCAGTAAAGTATATTAAATAAAAAAAACAGTGATATTGCAACCAAGATTTATAACTGCAAGTGAGGAGTAATCAGTAGAGGCAGATGAACAGTAAGGGATGAAAATCCCATTTTTGTGCAAATTTCCACAGTAATGATAGTGAAGAGAAAACTACAGATGATTATATTCAGTCCAACTGTATTTATAAAGCGCTCCCCCAAAAAGCTCTGATCACTGTATAGCATAAAATCATAACACACCTACAATGAATTCCAGATAAACACTCTTCTATTAACAAGTACACACATATAGTAAACACATATAATACTAAATCACAAAAATGTTTCAACAATAACACAGCAATAGTTAAGTACAACTGTTTGAATACATAGGACTGAAATGTATTGAATGGTTGTGCAAACATCAAAAAGCAGATGATTTGGTTTTGTATTTGGCAGATAATTATTTGAAAGCTTTGAATGTTAAATTGGAAAATTAGTTTTGTATTTTGACTAGATGGTTTTTACAAAACAGATTGCTGATGAACAAAAAGAAAACAAAGAGAATGATGTTTTGTATGGTACAAAAGGCTAGTAGAATAAATAAAAAAATAACTTTAAAATTTGGGGATGAAAGTTATTTGGAGGAAGTCATTTTAAATGCTTAGGTGTAACATTGGATTGCCAGTTAACATTTGATGCACACGTTGCCCAAACCTGTAACATATTACATAAAACATTGGGTGCCCTGTATACTGTAGGTCCCAGGGATTGCTCATGGACAGTACAAGAAAAATATTATCTCCAGCCTTTCTTCTTCTTCCCGCATCAGATTATGGAAGTGTAGTATGGGGTGGGGTGTTGGATAGGGAGTTTTCAAAAAGAACATCAATGTATAACACGATTAGTAGATTTGCTGTATGTGCATAAAGTATAGGGAACATCATTGCCCTGTATATACAAATTTTAATTGGTTACCCATTGATAGTAGAGATTGTTTCTATATGAATTGTATGACCTATAAAGCTTTGAGAATGGGGAATAAGGAACCACTGACAGGCATTATTATCCCCCAAAACAAGTAGTCATGCTTGCATTCAGATGACACTTTAACTATCCCATGTCTTAAAACCTCAAGCGGTCAGAAATCTTTTGCTTATGTTGCTGCAAAAAATGGAATTCATTACATCTGGAAATCTGGAATGCAAATAGTTTTTATTGTTTTAAAACTTTGTATAAAGCACATTTAGTGTCTGATTGTTGTTGTAAATGTTATCAATAATTGTTATATATTGTATTGTATGTTTTGTATTTTGTTATCTTGCTTGTTCCTTGTTGTGCCTGGAAAAGAGCCATGTGGCCCAGTGTACTTACCCAGTTAACAAAATTAAAATAATTAGAAAATAAAACATCAATGGCCCAGATATTCAAAAGGGTTGCGCCATGCGCAACAGGGTTGCTCATGCGCAAGTCCAAAAATGCACCATTCTGCGATATTCAACAGGAGGCAGTTAAGCCACTGACAACAGGTTGCGCAAAAGAGCAATGCAAATGAATGCATGCTCAACAGGAGGGGGAGGAACCATGCATAACCTGCGCAACCCGATATTCAGTCGGGTTGTGCAGAGTTGTGCGCAACCAACCTGCGCCTGCACAACCTTGAGCCAAAAAAAGGATCAAGTTGAGGGCCACCCACAGGTGAGCTGCTGTATTGCAGGGGCGCAACACGGCAGCTGCGACACTGGCTGGCCCCAACTGGGTCCCTAATGCCCCCCCCACCAGCCCTATCGCGGGCAGGCGTAAAACAACCCCACCCACACACCTCCGAAGCCCGATCGCGGGCGCCGCCTGTATCAACCCCCACCAGCCCGGTCGCGGGCATAGAGTAGCTATGAACCCCCCGCCCACACATCTCCCACAGCCCAATCGCGGGCATCACAGTTCTAGAAACCCCACACATATCCGAAGCCCGATTACGCGGGCATTACAGTTCCCATAAAACCCCCATATCCACAGCCGATCACGGGCAGAATGTATGAACCCCCAGTGCCCGATCGCGGGCATAATGTAACCCTCCCCCAACCCGAATATCTCCTTGGCGTAGTGGACCGTAAAAGCCTGATCGCGGGCAGAATGTCACATCACAACCCCCAAACATCTCCCTGGTGTCTAGTGTCCCCCACCCACCCTGACTCCTCCACCCCGCTCCCTCACGCAGCCAGCGGGCGACAGCATCCCACTGCCCGCCGCTGCCAGCCGCCTGATTGACGGTCGGGCTGCAGCTATTGACGCAGAGTTACAGCCAATGGGCGTGCAGTCATACGCACATGACAGTCCAGATTTGTGAATGATGTTCATTCACAAATCTGGACTGTCATGTACGGTAGGGGGCTGCACGCCCATTGGCTGTAGCTCTGCACCAACGCGCTGCGGCACCTACCGACAGTCAGTCGGCGGGTGCGGGCGGCAGGCGTGGAGTGCTGCCGTCGCACCGGGCCGCGGGGAGCGGGTGGAGGCTCTGGGTGGGTGGGGGACACTAGACACCAGGGAGATGTTTGGGGGTTGTGATGTGACATTCTGCCCGGCGATCGGGCTTTACGGTCCACTGACCACCAGGGAGATATTCGGGTGGGGAGGGGGTTATTCTGCCCAGCGATCGGGCACTGGGGCTTCATACACGCTCTGCCCACGATCGGGCTGTGGGATATGTGTGTGTGGGGGTTCATGTATCTGTACTGCCCAGCGATCGGGCTGTGGGATATGTGTGGGGGTTCATGTATCTGCACCGCCCACGATCGGGCTGTGGGATATGTGTGGGGTTCATGTACCTGTACTGCCCGCGATCAGGCTGTGGATATGTGGGGGTTCATGTACCTGTACTGCTCGCGATCGGGCTGTGGGATATGTGGGGGTTCATGTACCTGTACTTCCCGCGATCGGGCTGTGGGATATGTGGGGGTTTCATGTAACTGTGATGCCCGCGATCGGGCTGCATTGTGCGTCGGTCCCCGACGGCTGCTGCCTGGCAGGGTGGCCAGGAGCAAGTCCTCGGGGATCGGCGCACCTACATGCAAATGGCATGCAAATGGGGCCATAAATAGATGCAAATGGCCCCCCCTGCGCCTTGCATAAATTATGGCCCCATTTGCATGTCACCTTTTGAATATCGGAAATTTGAGCATGGCGCAATGGTACTTGCGCCACCGCAAGTTTAATGCTCAACTCTGGCAACTTGCGGTGGCGCAAGTTCCACTGCACCATGCGCAAGTGCTGTGGCTGGGGGGTGATATTGAAAGGAGTTGCTCAACAGCGCAACTCCTTTGAATATCACCCCGGCCACACCCCTGCGCAACTATTTTGAGCAGCGCAGGGGCTTGCGCCTCAGAATGGCGCAGTTTGAAAATCTGGGCCTATGTGTTCAAAGCAGACTTAAAATCTTCTAATCAGTTTGTCTAAAGGCACGAAGAAGAGGGTTCCAAAGCAAGGGCCCTATCAACAAATGCCCTATCACCTACAGTGTGTAGAAGAAATTTAAGAACAACTACAATTAGAGCTTCCAGTTAGTAGACCAAAAAGGTCTTACTGGACAGCATTCAATAACAAGTCAGAAAGGTATTTGGCAACCCGATCATGAAGACATTTATGTGTCAACAGAAGCACCTTAACATGTGCTCGAGAACAATCTGGCAACCAATGAAGGTTTCTAAGAATGAGAGTCCTACTATCCTGAATGAAAGAGTTCAAAGCGATATATGAAATACAAGCTGGCATGTGTCTAGATATCAAGTTTTCTGAAGTTTTCCAGAGGCCTCAACAGCTTGTTAATTTAAAGCCACAGTATTTGATAGTCATCAAAAAATGTCATCATATAGGTTTCTTAGCATTAATATATTTCTGCCATAATTAGATGTATCATCAGTATATTATTTCTCACAGATACTTTTAAAACAGCTTCTTTTTGCTAATTTTATAATTAATGACTCAAGTCATTAAAGATGGCCACCACTAGCAATATTTAAAAATCTTATCCCTTATGGTTACTTTTTGACTTTACCTACTAGATTCATACTGTGAATATATTAGGAGGGTTACTCGGTTTACTCGATTTCTATAGACAGAAGGCACTAGGCCCATCATGACTGTTTCCCACTCCTAGTTGGGGTAAAGTCCCTGGAACCCAAACAAATACTTGTCCAGCTCTGTCTTAAATTTGTTAATATCAGACAGATCAACCAGGTACTGTGGTAGGCTGTTCCAAAATGTGTAGGCTGTTATAGTAAAGTAATTATCCCTTTTATCAGCGAACACCCTGGGAATTCTTAATTTCTAATTATGTGATCTTAAAGGAGTTAATCTAGTTACCGAATATCATATGGCTTTATAAGTTGTTCGTCATTGAGAATGTTGATGAGCATTAAAATATCACCTCTCATCCTTCTGGCTTCTAGAGCGAATAAGTTTAATTCAGCTACTCTATCAGGGTAAGACATGCCTCTTAGTCTGAGATTTGGCATGTGACCCTTCTCTGTATGTTACCTAATAGGTTTATATCTTTTTTAAGATATGGGGACCAAAAAGGTGCTGCACAATCCAGGTGGGGTCTCGTGTATGTTCTATGGAGTGGAATGATTCACGTCTCACTTCTAGTTACAAATGCCTTTTTGATTGACCAAGTCAGCCTATTAGCCGTCAAAGTAACATTCCTACACTGATCACTAGAAGTAAACTTGTCTTTAATTATCACCCCCAAATCTGTTTCACTTTTAACAGTTGTAATATTTACTCCATCTAAGGTGTACGATCTTTGATTATGTTTTCCAAGATGAAGCAAAGTACATTTCTTCACATTGACTAGCATCTTATTGTTCCTTGCCCATGCTGTAGATCATTTATGAGTGATAGGTATTTTTCTTCATTGTCCACCTCTGCACTAATCTTAGTGTCTTCAGCAATTTTAGGAGACTAGTACGTACATTAAAATGCAAGTCACTTATGAAAATTCTAAACAATGTTGGTCCGAGTACAGAGCCCTGTGGGACACAGCTACTAACATCAACTACATCAACTACCCTGGATAGTGTGTTGCACACTCTGACTTGTTGTGTCAGGTTTGTCAGCCATTCTTCAACCCTTGCACCACCTCTCTAAAATCCAGAATGCACTCCCCCCCAAATTCGTCATTCCTCATCCTCTGCATCCATTTCATCCACCCTACTTAACTTCTACTCCACTAACTGCACTTTGACGTAACCCCTCCATCCCTACTCCCTATCCTGCCACCACCCACTCAACAACTCCAAAGCATTTAGCTGCTCCTTATGTATTAGCTCTTATGATGGACCGATTGTACAGTCCCTTGCTCTCTTTGACTATATCTGTGACAAATCTGTTGTATCGACTTACTGTACCCTAATTTTAACTCTATTATGTATGTGTGATTAACTGTTGTATTGACTCTGTAACCTATTTTATCAATATTATATATCCAGCATTCATATATGTATTTTGTACTTGTGTATGTATCCTTCCCCCATATGTACCCCCCTGCCCCCAGGACATACCGTGAGATGAGCAAGTTCAGTTGCTCAGTGTACTTTCCTGGTAAAAATTTTCAATAAATAAATAATCTATCTGGTAGAGAAGAAGGTGTCAAATTATCTTAACAGATGGGGCAGAGTAGAAGAAACAGACAATAAAAACATAATTTCACTTTTCAAGACACAAATTCTCTACTACCATCTATGCTTAACTATTGAATTTGTGACTATTTCCTTGATTGGTAGATGCAACACATCATTATCTACTGCGTTTTGTAAATAAATTTGTATTTATTGCATGTTTTTCACAGATGGACCCATTTTATAATTACAGTAATGCACTTCAGGGCATGTGTCACTATGTAATTTAGACACTTCTTGTATGATTTTAATTATTCGGCTGCACCTTGTGACACACTGTGACTTGTGCCAAACCCAATAGTGCAAGTCACACTTTGCGACATGCGTTATGCCATTTGCTGTTCCAAGATGCAGCCTGCACCCAAGCAGACTTCCACCGGTCACAGCCCTTATGGCATGGCAGAATGGGGGGGTTACAGCAGCATCTGTACCCTATTCTGAAAGGGCAGCTGCCGTAACCCATTTACGCATTCCAAGACACACTGCAGCACTACAGGGTTAGACCAGCAGTTAGCTGGTCTAAGGGGCATCCGTCCTTGCCAAATGGTGGTTTCCTCCTACAGTGCTGCAACACAAGCACACAGATGTGCTCCACGGATACCCCCCATCACATAGATGCCCCCAATTCTGGGGTGCCACCCGGGTCCATTTTCTGTGGTGCCATCCTCACGCCTGTGCTGCACTGCCAACTCTCCCCCATAGCCCCCAGCAGTTTGCATGCTCATTTTGGGGCTGGGGGCTCGGGGGGACTGTTCCCTGTAGATGATGGTTTGCAGCACCCAGGTCCATTGCACCATTCCCATGGCGCAAACCTGAGGCTGCCACATGGCACAGGATGTAAGTGCCAGGGACCCTGCCTGTCTTGGAATAGGGTGCAGGGTCCCTGGCATAGCGGTGCATGTCGCAACTTGCATACACCCGCGAGTTGCAATATGCATCTTAGAATCAGGCCCACTGTGTCTAAATCCCACAGTGCCATGCCTCATCTCATGTCTTTTTTCCTTAAGTGACAAAGTAAGAAACCAGAGGTGCAATACCAATCAAATGGAGGGCTAAGAAAGGTATAGATGAAATATACAAGGAATCCCCCAAAAAATGAAAAATGAGCAAGCAGAAACCACAATGGCAGAACACAGGGCAGCAATAACAGCTGATTAGTCATAACAGGACATATTGCAGTTGAACTGTAGCTGAATAAGGGCTCTAAGGTTTGGCAGGAAAAGGTTTAAATGTAAAGTTTGGTGGATGGAACTAGGATCTGCTTCCCCACTGAACCTGACTTAACAGGTTAGAAGAGTGTTTCCTGAACACCAGGTATAAACTGTGCTGCAGAAACCGTGCATGTTGGAATAGTGACAGGGGTAGAATAGTGTTGAGCAATTAGCGTTACCCTTATCGCTAATCACCCACCCAGAGGAGGAGGAGAAGAAGAAGAAGGAGGAAAGTGCAATCATTGGCTGAGCTGCCTCCGTGGTAGAGTGAGTTAAGGCATCAGCTCGGCCAGGAAAGACTGGGAGACCAGGGTTCTAATCCTGGTCTCCCCTCAACATTTTACTCGTGTGGAAAACTTACATTTTTTAAAAGGGGTCGTAGAAACAGTAATTCCATGGCCCCACAAATTTAGCTTTTCCCCGTAATCCGCTCACCCTCGAGTAAGGCTCTTTAAGTTCGGGGGGCAGAGCCCCCCACAAGAAAACAGAGCTTTATTGTTATTGATTATAGAATGGTAGTGGCCAACTGAGCACTGCCATTTGCACTGTGTTTCCTGATGGCATGTAGTACTGTTGCTGTATTGGAGAGTGCTGTCAATACAGTGCTGCTATAGCCGCTGCTGTTATTGACAGAGCTCTTTGGACCTAGTGCTGAACCTGAGGTATAGCATCATTGCATTTGTATCACAGTCCCATTGAGAATAGTCTAAAGGTGAGTAACAAGCTGTGAATGATGTTGGTACATGTTGGTACATCCAGCAGACCTGGGTTTGAGTCCCACAACCTCCATTTGTATACTGTGTGACTCTGAGCAAGTCACTTAACCTCCCCAGTGCTCCCAGGTCACCCATGAAAACAGGCACTTGTGCATAATGGGTTTTACCCGGCTACCAAAGAATAAAAAAAAAACATTTCTTATCAATATAGTTATGTAATTTGAGAATTTCTAATTTGAGTTTTTAAAAAAAGTGTCCTGCTCCTGCCGGCCCGGTGGTGCTGAGGGTTGAGGCGCTGGACGCCACACCTTGCTCCATGCCGGCGACCTGGGTTTGGGTGCAGACTCGGGCCGTCGGGGGCTGGCCAGAGGAGAGAAAGATCGAGCGCCCAACGGTTGCTCTCCTTCTCTAGGGAGGGCTAGGAGATTGTCTCGCTGCTTTACCGCCACCTTCTTGGGGAACCCGGAGGTGCTGGCATGGTCGAGACAGCATAGAGAGGGCTGATGCTGGCAGAGGACAGGAGCAGATGCACATATCGGCATGCGCCGGCTCATTGGTTCTCATTGCACGCCAGCATCAAGGGATCAAAATCAATGGTGGAAACAATCCCCCAGACAATCCAGGTGATGATCCCCCCGCTCCACTTCCATGATGCAAAGGGGCAGACTCCGCTGTGTGTGCACACTTCCCTGAGGTCCAGGAGAGGTAGAAGGGGGGCCTTCCTTACCCTGCCCAGAGGGTTAACTGGGAGTAACTTTCACAATTTGAGGTGGGCGCACACTCTAGGGACAAACTCCACCATGGACTTGGAAGAGTGGTAGATTGGAGGATCTGAGAGAAAGGAGGGTCTGGGGGCCATAGGAGGATAAATAGTAAGTTCAAAAAAAAAAAGTGTCCTGCCCCTTAGACATGTGTGGAGGGCTGGGAAAATCTATGGAATGTGCCTCCACACAATGCTGTGTACATGTGGAACAGAGTGCAAGATATGTACCCACTCTGCATCTAGTCTTGATCTACCTTCATGGATGGCCCAGTCGAGAATGGGCAAGGAGCACTGGCATGCTTCCACAAGAACCATAGCTGATTGTCATAGTCAGGAGGGTACGCAGTGCGTGGCAGCTTTACATGATAGAGGAGTCCTCAGCAATGCCAGTTGTCATAGAATATAAGTTCCCCCTGGCCCTTCCCATACTATTCCAGGGCACATCCGGCAAGGCATGCTTGGAATTCACAGTACGTGGACTTGTACTTTTAGCAGTTTGGCAGAGAAACGCATCTCCACTGCAGCTCGAAGAAGGTATTCTTCAGAGCTTGGGACTTTTATAAAATGTGGTCCCATTAAGACTGCATGTTTTTCTTACATCTTTCTGTGCCTGTTCTAGAATAAATGTGGATTATGAAAGCTTTAACCCTTAGGCTGCCAACTGAATTAGAATGTATAAGAATTCTGGACTGATGTATCAGGCCGCGGCTCTGCAAGGGTTAATATAGCTCAGCAGTAATTTACTTGACTTGCAGAGTAACATGAGTTCATTCAAACTAGCACTGTAGTTCATTAAAAATATCACTCTAAAAAGCATCCCTTATTTCCACTACATAGAGTGTGACAAAGAAGTAAATTTGTTTATTATCATTATTATAAATCTTGGTTTCTGGATGATTAGGGCTCATGCTATTATAAATGTATTAATTATTATTTAATTTTGTTATTAATCAAACAACCTACTGAAGATTCCTTCCATATTGTTTTAGTTTAGGTAATGGGCAACGTTAAAGATGGAGAGCCATGTTTCTTATTTAGATAGGCCTAGTCAATGCAAAATCATGGGGCTGGATTTTCAACCCCCCCCCCCCCAGAAATTGGTGCAGGGAAAAACTGACGCAAGTAGGATTTCACTTGTGGAGCTGCAGTTTTTCCTCTAGATGCTCTGTTTTCAAAGCTGGAGCCAGTTTGCAATTGGCTTCACAGGTTCTGGCAGCTTGCAGCTGATTTCTGGCACAGCTGTGACAAAATATGATGCCTGGTTGGACCAGGCATGATATCCCCCAACTGCACTTACTGCTCGTGCAGAGCAAGGCTTGAAGATACAAATGTCCGCAGCCGTGGAGTAGTTGTAACACAGTGTTGGCTGCAACGTGGGGCTTAGTCCCAGAATGGCTGAAAACTGGGCTCATGGATTTTATGTGCTCCCCCATGGATGTATGTGATCTCTCTTTTACAATGTTGATGCATATTTTCACTGGAGTACAGCAGCAAAGGAATGCACATCAGCTGTCCTGAAGGTGCTCCAGCAAGGTATAAACAGAGTGATGCAAAAAGAAACTAGGCACACACCAAATCTGGTTGAGGCAAAATAAGCAAAAGCTGTATTTTTATTAAAATTGCAACATGTCTTGAACCAGGAGTTAACACCTATCTACTGACCCAACCACATGGGTCTTCCTCAGGAAGAGGCACGTGGTTGGGCTGACTGTAAGGTGTGCCTGGTTCCAAGACGCTCTGTTCAGCCAAAAATAGCTTTAGCATGATGTCAGCCAATTTAGTATGTAATTCTTGCGTCACCTATTTCACTGAGAAGCAATAGCTTAGGACTTGTGTTTACATTTAATTTCTTAATATTACACAGCAGTCAGCATATTGACGTTATTAATGAAACTTTGCATTTTTTGTTTTAGGTTGAGCCCAGCACAAAACTATTTCCAGCAGTTTTTGTGCAACCTATGTGTCAAAACCTGTTCCAGTTTGAGCTCGGCAAAACAAGGGTGTGTTCTGCATTTCATTTCTACTCTCGTTTATCATGTGTGATCAGTTTAAACATATTTCATACATGTTTTTATCATGTGATAACGTGAATTTGAGAATGTGATATAATAAAACTTTAGTTATTTTCTGTGGATTTTCTTTTTGTATTCCCACTACAGAATACCATGCCCTTATCAGCAGCAATTTTTAAAAGTGAGCAGAAGAATCCTATTCCACAATGCCCTCCTCGTCTTAATGTTCAAACCATCACCCCTGTGCTTTGGAGTAGAATGCCTAATAGTTTCCTGGATGTGGAGACAGCACGGGTTAGTGAACGGCACGGATGGGTAGTGCAATGCCTTGAACCTTTACAAATGATGGCACTTCATATTCCAGAGGAGAACAGGTCAGTTTGCAAACTATAGTTGAAGGCAAAGCAGACATGCAACTGTTTCATTGCATCACTACATTACACTGTGATGAAACATCACTGGATTGGTTGCCAATGATCACATAAATTCCCTCAGGGTAAATAAGAAATATGGTTATGGGACCAGTAAATACTGTATGCATTTATCCGGAGCACTTCGACCACCGTCAAAAAAAGCTTTGATCACTGAAAATAAAGTAGGATGAGGAATATTTACACCATGGATGCCTGCGTTGTAAAATGTGGGTACAAAAAAAATTGCATACGATACATAATATAATAAAAAGGCAAATAGAATGCTGGGGTGCATCGCAAGGGGAATCACCTCTAGGGAAGGGGAAGTAATCATCCTCCTGTACAAGTCCCTGGTGAGGCCACACTTGGAGTACTGCATGCAGTACTGGTGCCCCTACTTGAAAAAGGACATTAAACTACTGGAGGGGATACAGCGTAGGGCAATAAAAATGATCCTGGGATTGGGGGCAAACCATATGAAGAGGGACTGAGGGAACTTAGTATGTATTCCCTGGAGGATAGAAGGGAGGAAGGGGATATGATTGAGACCCTCAAGTACCTGAAGGGCATGAACAAGGTAAACACTGAGAGTATGTTCAAATTAAAAGGTGGGAGGGAAACCAGGGAACACAGTCTGAAATTGGAAGGAGAAAGATTCAGGAGGGAAATGAGGAGGCACTATTTCACAGAAATTACCCCTTATTATTTACAGTACTGTATATACTAGACTAATTGTAACTAATTGAAGCCTTTGTACACCTTTGTATAATTGGAATTGCTTTGTGTGTTCTTTTATTGTATCTCACCTGTAATGTTCTCCATTGTTGTACTCCACCACCAATTGTTATCTACCCTTCCTGCGACGAGGTGCCTTTGTAAACGAGTCTCTGACTCAAAGGTTGTAAATCCGAATTATGAAATCAATAAAAATAAATAAATAAATAGAAAGGGTGGTTACAGGGTGGAATGCACTGCCAGAGGAGGTAGTATCATTGAGGTCCCTGAGCAGCTTCAAGGGAGGGGGTGGGACAGGTTCAGATGGAGAATCCAAACTGAGGGTGGATGGGGATGTGTGTGAAGGAGGTGGAGGGGGCAGCTGCAGTCTAAATGGCTGAAGTGCTGCACACACAAGTAAACTAGATAGACTGTGAGGACTGTATCTGCTGACAATTTTGTATGTTCGTATGTAAAAAATATTACCCAATGGGCCATATTCATGAATCAGGCTGGCATACTGTACATGCATATAACTCATATACGGTATAACTGGTATGCACAGCTTCAACGACCCAAGCCCTATGGAAGAAAAAGTCTGCCTGGGGTAGGAGCCTGTTTTTCCAGTTAGTAAGCAGCATGGGTCTGATTGCTGGATACACAGAATGGCATGACATTCACACATAAAACACATTACTCCTACAGAAATACATTACTATTTTGTATTCCGTCCACTTGCTTCCTACAAATACATTACTCCTATTCTGTAGTCAGTCCACTTCCTTGCCATTTGTCTTGTTATGTTACGTTACGTTATGAAGTACTGCACTGTGCTATGAATATGACCCAGGTATTTCTCGGAGTAAACCTTATTAGTCTCCTTTTAATGTACATGATACTGGGTGCAACTTTGAACATTTTGTTTGACATACAGTAGTATTTCTGCCTCATAACTTGGCCTTTTTCCAATTATGTTAGAATTAGTATTAGAAGCAGAAGGCTGGTAAGGACAGAAGTCTGGGGTTATATTCTGTTTTAACTGAAATATTTGAATAGTTTTGTAAGTGAAATTATTAATAGTTAAAAATTATTACCTTGAGTTAGAACTGTTACTTGGGCTGTGATATTGTAACTTTGGAGGCTTGGGAACAGTTGTTTGGCAGTGATAATTAGAGTGAAATTTAAATGTGTTTGCCTGGTGTTAGGGGGAGGGGACATTAACAGGAATTACCTTGGCTTTCATTGTTCACTTGGGAACATAAGCAGAAGGCTGGTAAGGACAGAGGTCTGGAGTTATATTCTGTTTTAACTGAAATATTTGAATAGTTTTGTAAGGGGGCAGACTTTGAGGGCATGGGAAATATTCTCAAGGATCACTTGAAGGGGATTACATCAATGGCAAGTGTGGAAAGGAGATGGGAGGTCATAAAACGGGAACTTCATGAGGCAGTCAGGATCTGCGCTAAGTTGAAACGTAAGGGAGCAAGGTCACAAAAACCATGCTGGTGGTCCAGTGAGGTACAGGTAGCAGTCAGAGAAAAGAAGGCGGCCTACAAAAAATATAAGACAACAAGAGGGGATAGGGATAAGGAAATGTACCATCTTGCATCTAGAAAAGTCACCCGTATGGTGAGGGGAGCAAAGTCCAGTAAAGAGCAGTGGCTGGCACAGGGGATACAAGGAGGGGAAAAGGGGTTCTTCCGGTACATTGGGGAGCAGAGAAAAACTAAGGGCCATCTCAGCAGATTGAGATCAGAAGGAGGGTGGGTGGAAGAGGTGAGGGACCAGGCAGAGGTATTTAGAAGTACTTTGCCTCTGTGTTCACTAGGGAGGGGGATGGGATATCTACAAAGCAAGGCACGAAGGGGATAAGCGGCAGTGAGTGGGATCAGGGAGCAACAGAAATGGAGCAAGAGGGAGGAGAGGTACCCCAGGTGTCACATATGGATAAGGATAAAAAGGCCAGTAAGGTGGAGGACGGATGATGCTATCTCCGCCAAAGGGTGTGGTTAGCCCTCAGGCCCTAAAGAAAGACAAATCTCCTGGGCTGGATGGCATTCATCCGAGTACTATAGGGGTGGCGGACATACTGGCTGTACCCCTGGTGGAGCTCTTCAACAGGTCACTTGAGACAGGGAGGGTACCTAAGGATTGGCGAGAGGCACATGTGGTGCCAATCCATAAAGGGGGGGTCGAGGGAAGTACCAGGTAACTATAGACCCATCAGTTTGACCTCGGTGGTGGGAAAATTAATGGAGAGTATAAAGGAACAATTGGGGGTGTACTTGGAGGAGGTGGGAGGTTTGGATGGTCAGCAACATGGGTTTGTGCCAGGTAGATCATGTCAAACCAATCTTGTGGAGTTCTACGAATGGGTAACATCAGAACTGGACAGGGGAAAGCCTGTGGATGTAGTATTCTTGGACTTCAGCAAGGCGTTTGACTCTGTCCCCCACAATGGTCTGGTGGAGAAACTGATGGGGTTAGGAGTAGGCCCTTTGATGGTCAGATGGATTGAAAACTGGCTAGCTGGATGCACCCAGAGAGTAGTGGTCTGTGGGGAGCTCTCAAACCCTAGAGAGTTGGTAGTGGGGTACCGCAGGAGCTCAGTCCTGGGTCCGATCCTGTTTAATGCATACATATCGGACATCAGGAGGGTATAGGGTGTGAAATGAGTCTCTTCACGGATAACTCCAAGATGGGAGCAGTAGTTGAGGAGAAGATGGGAGGTTGGCCCTGCAAGGACCTGGACACCCTGGAAGCTGGGCTCACACATGGAAATTAAATTTCAATATCACCAAGTGCAAGGTGTTGCATCTTGGTGGGAAAACTCCTAAACACAGGTACACCCCTGGGATGGGAGGCTGGAGGCCTCAATAGGGGAAAAAGACCTAGGAGTCATGGTGGATGCATGTATGAATAACTCTGAGCAGTGCAGGAGAGTGACTAGCAAGGCAAACAGGATGTCGGGATGCATCGTAGGGGATCACCTCTAGGAGCAAGGAAGTGATTCTGCCGCTGTACAATGGACTGGTTAGACCACACCTTGAGTACTGTGTACAGTACTGGAGACCACACTTGGAAGAGGGACATACAGCTCCTGGAGAGGGTACAGGAGGAGGCAACTAAGATGATACGAGGGCTAGGGATTTGACGATGAGGACAGACTTGAGGAGCTCTGCCTGTTTTCATTGGAGGAGAGGAGAGAGAGACAGGGGACATGATTGAGGTCTTCAAGTACCTCAAGGGAATAAATAGGGTAAACATGGAGGGATCTTTAGACTAAAGCAGGGAGGTATCACCAGAGGGCATGGTTTGAAGTTGGAAGGTGGAAGGGTGAGGGGAAAAGGAGGAGGTTTTCACTGAGAGGGTGGTGGACTCTTGGAATGCACTGCCTGGCGAGCTGGTTCAGAGATCCACAGTGGAGGGCTTCAAGAGAGGGTGGAACAGACACAGAAAGTGGATGTATCAGATGATGGCCTGTCCCAGGGGGGTGGGGAAGGATGATAGGGGTTTCTGGAGCACAAGGGATGGGAGGGCCTCGGCACCCAACTAAGGATCTAAGGTTCGAGCAGACTCGATAGACCGTAAGGCCTAATCTGCTGGCAAATAGTATGTTAGTATGTTAATTGTAATTAAAAATGAGTTTACAGTTGTAATCCAGTCTTTTTTCTGTGCTTATATTCAAGGAAGATACATAGATACATGGGTACATACATAGATACATAGAAAGTGTCGGCAGATATGGGCCTATGGCCCACCATGTCTGCCCATTTGAGTTTGTAACTTCAGTTTATGTTTTCCTAGAACTCTGTTGCCCCTTACCCCTGACCTCCAGAATTCCTTTATGTCTATCCCATGCATTCCTAAATCCCGTGATTGTTTCGTCCCCTATCGCTTCCTCTGGCAGGGTGTTCCACTTGGCCACCACCCATTCTGTGAAGAAATTCTTCCTCACACCCCCTCTGAATCATCCTCCCTCCAACTTCATCCCATGCTCTCCAGTCCTGGAACATCTCCCTTGCCTAAAAATAGCGTATTCTTGCACCCTGTTCCTCCCTGTAAGATACTTGTATGTCTCTATCATGTCCCCTCTCTCTCTCTCCTCCAGGGAGTACATATTCAATTCCTTCAACCTGTCCTCATAGGACTTGTGATGCAATCCATGTACCATCTTTGTTGCCCTCCCCTGAACCTTCTCTACATCCCTACGCAGGCAAGGTCTCCAGAACTGTACACTGCACTCCTGGTGGGGCCTCACTAGTGTCTTGTATAGTGGAATCATGACCTCCCTTTTCCTGCTGGTGATGCCCTTGCCTATGCATCCCAGCATGCTATTTGCTTTACCTGCTGCCTTGTCGCACTGTTTCCCTACCTTGAGGTCACCAGAGATGATAACCCCAAGATCCCTTCCTGCTTGGTGCATGCTATATCCTCACCCCCCCAACTGATATATTGTGCCAGGGTTTTTGTGCCCCATATGCATTATCTTGCACTTCTTTGCATTGAATTTCAACTGCCAAACCCCTGACCATTCTTCAAGTTTCTGCAGGTCCCTTCTCATTCTGTCTACACCCTCTGGTGTGTCTACTCTGTTGCAGAGCTTTTGTGTGTGAAGGAGGCAGGGGGGGTATAAGGTACTGTAGCTATTAGATGTTAGGCTATTAGTATTAGGTACTGTAGCTACTGGTACTTATTTTACTTTCCATTTTCCTAAATGCCTTCCCCTCAGCATGTGCCTTCTCACATATCCATATGTAAGAAGACAACACAGTACCTGTTGGTCCGTGGTTGCCAACCAAGCTGAAATGTACTCTCCAGTGTAATTTCCTCAACATTCATTGCTGGTTATACTCAAATCAGCTTTTGCCTGATGCTAGAAAGGTGGTCATTTTGCTCTTTTATTGTAAAAAGTGTCTTGCCAACCTCCACACAGCCTGTCTTTAGGACTCTGGATGGCTCACACATTGAAGACATTCCCCAATTCAAATATCTTGAGATATGCCTGGATCAAAACCTTGACTTCTCCTTTCACACTGATGCAATCCAAAGTAAGCTCCTATAACTTTGTGCATTGTACTGCAACAAGTCTGTGTCTGCTGGGAGATTGTCCTTAAGATGACCCTCCCAGTGTTTGATTATGCAGACATGGTGTACAGTGCTGGTCACAAATGTGCTTTCGCCAGGCTGGGCAATATATATCCTCTTCCACTCTTTTTGATGCTTTTCCCTCAACTGCCTCCTCACATGCACCACAGCTTGTTCATTCTCTCTCTCTCTCTCTCTCTCTCTCTCCCCTCTCTCTCTCTCTTGCTGGTCTCTTCATCTCCTTCCTTGATTCCCAGTGCCAATCTCTCTGTGCCTCCCTGCTTTCTAAGTTCTAGATCAATTCTCTTTTCTGTTACCTTTTCTCCCTCCTCACCCTGCCCTCTACTTCTCCTCCCACTCCCTCTCCCTATCCTCATCTGGTTTTCATTATTTTGCTGACTCCCACTCCAAAAACCTCTGCTGGACAAGCTGGCCTCTCATCCCACCTTCTGCTGCTCTGGAACAACTTCCCTGTGTTTTTTCCATATCTTCCCCTCCTCCCTTTATTTTACAGTCTTTCACAATTTTCCCACTCATACTTGCTCCGACTACTAACACTCCCTCTTCTTTTTCCGCTTCCTCCTCAACTATGGTTTACCTCCTTCTTTCTCTCCATTTACCATTGTTTGCCCTTTTTGCTTAGTAGCAACTGCCTATACCTTCCTAATGATGTTCTCCTCAGTCAGAGTGCCAGCACCATTGCCCCCTGCCTCAACTGGACTTCCTTTGCCCAAGAGAGACCACCTCTGGTACCCTACCTAACAGCAGTGTTTTCTTCCCCTGTAGTTTATTGTCCTTTCTCTTCCTTTATACATTTTTTTTTTGTTATCCAGCCTTACTGTACCTCTGCTCTATTTACTCTATTTTAATAAAATATTTATATTATTCTATTATTACAGTTTCCATTTATACGTTGTACAGTATTGTTGCTGCCCAATTGTTATTTTGACTTGTCCTGTTCCACATACTGTACACTGACCTAATGATTTGATGCTTGTAGTTCTTGTTGTACTCTCTCTCCATAATCCCCCTCCCCCAAGTTGCACCACTTCCACAACACCATTCTCTCCTGCCCACCCACCCCTCTCTTTCTTCTAGAAAATCTACTGTTGGTCAGTTTGCTTTTTCCTACCATTTTCCTAAACTTTGGTCCTCTCTTTCCCTTTCAATTCTTTCTGGCTCTTCTCCTTCTTCTCTAAAGTCTCTTCTTTCTGCCCATTGTCATCGATTTAATTGCATTCAGTCCTAAATTACCTCCAATATTTACGATTCTGAGTGTCTGTCTGTATCATGTATTTGATTTCAGTACTTTATTATTAGAATGATTAGTGATCTTCTCTCCCCCAGGACACATCTGGAAACAAGCTGTTAGTAACTCAGCATGTATTTCCTGGTTAAACTTTTAAATAAATAAACACAAACAAGCCATGGCTCAGTGTGCCTCTTCTAGTCACCCATTTGTAAATAAAGAAATGGATTTTTCTAAAGGACCTTAACACCTTTCCTAGTGGTACTTACTATACCTTTTCTTTGTTTTCCAAACCAGATGTGTGGATATCTTAGAGCTGTCCGAGCAGGAGGATCTCATGGATTTCCATTCCCACACCTTGAAGCTTTACTGTGCAGTCTGTGCACTGGGTAATAACAGAGTAGCCCATGCTCTCTGCAGCCATGTTGACCAGTCACAGTTGCTGTATACTATTGACAACCAGTATCTTCCTGGACTCTTACGCAGTGGATTCTATGACCTGCTTATCAGTATTCACTTAGAATTTGCCAAGGAAGCCAGGCTCATGATGAACAATGAATTTATCATTCCAATCAACAGTCAAACAAGGAACATTAAGCTATTCCCTGACAACACGAAGAAACATGGATTGCCTGGAGTTGGCCCTACCACCTGCTTAAAGCCTAAGCTAAGCTTCTCTGCACCATGTTTCATAAGTGCCAGTGAAGGCCGCCTTCTGCATAGTCCAGAAATACCATTAGAAATTCTGAAATCTAAAGCCCTTAGCATGCTGACAGAGGCAGTACAGAGCAGTGGGAATCATATCAGAGACCCTGTTGTCGGAAGTGTTGAATTTCAGTATGTCCCCATTCTTAAATTGATTGGGACACTGCTTATAATTGGAGTTTTCAGTGATGAAGATGTTAAGCAAATTCTGCTTATGACTGATCCAAATGTGTTTGGTGATCATAAAGAAGAATCTGCAGAAAAAACAGAGAAAGAAGAGGTGACAAAGAATGAAGAAAAGGCAGTGGAAGCTGGGGAGGAAGCAGTGAAGGAAACTAAAACTCCCGTACAAGGTTTGCTGGAGAAAAGACTTCCAGAGTCTGTTAAACGCCAGGTACAAAACTTTAATTTAACTATTGTGTATTTTAAAAAGCCCATCTATTCTCCATTGGTTCTGAAATGTTCCCTGTTTGAATTTTATAGACTGCATGAGCATCCTCGACCAATCACAGTGCTTCCTTCAGTTGCACGGGAGGTACTCTTTTGCTATAAGAGTACTTCATGCACTGAGCACTGTAATGGGCTTCTCGATTACTGCTCATACCACAAATTTTATTAAATAATTTTTTTATTTAATAAAGTTAGCGAGCTATAATCATTTTATGGGTCTGGTTCGAGGACCTCTTATGGTTATAAGACTGCTGCCTCTTCCATCCCTGGGACCACAGAACTGCTCACCTTTGGTTTGTGGTCCTCTGATCCTATGAATGCACAAGGTGACGCTCATAACCATAAGAGGCCTTCCAACTGGACCCCTAAACTTACGAACATACTAATGTGACTGCAGAAACAGACCTGCTGGTCTTTCAACATCTGCTCGAATGTGCAGCTAGTGGCCCTAAGTTGAAGCTGCCCCAACCCCTCCCCTTTGGTCCACCCTTGGCCATTCTCAGCCTCACCCACCCATACTCTCCCCTGTTCTCTGTCCAAAATTGTATCTTGGGTCCTATCTTTTTTGCCAGTAAACTAAATGGGACAACTATACTGCAGTGGCTTTATAGGAGATGTCCACTTATACTTTGCCTCTCAACATCCAGTCACTCTAATTTGATACACCAGGCACTTCAGTTCAGTTTATATGTTTGACTTTATGGGTCATTACAAATTGTGAATAAACTGCACAATAAAAGCACAGATACAAACAATTTACATACAATAATTACTGGAGCAGTGAAAAATACCTTTTAAAAATCTGTTAATGAGGATAGGAATTCATTATTATTTCCCATCATCCTTGGTTAATAACATAGAAACATAGAAACATAGAAACATAGAATTTGACGGCAGATAAGGACCGCTTGGCCCACCCAGTCTGCCCATTTCCCTACCTGATGGATAAGCTGCAGATCCTAGTTAACCAGCAGCCTACTTCTTTCTAAATAATAAATTAAACAGTGCAAACTCTACTGAGCTTTTAAAGTAGAAACCACTTTGTTTATATTTCCTTTAGCCACTTAATGCAGCTAGCAGCGTTTCACTCAAACGTCTGTTTCAGTCTAACCAACGGGGAGAGTTATCCTGAGCCAAGGGAACTGCACCAAAAAATGTCCATTGTTCAAATAAAGAGACTTCAATGAACACACCTACATCACAAAACTACAATTAGCTTTCTATTACTTTTTCACAGTATGCTATGTTTAATAACACTTAGTATAATACCATGGCTCCCTTTAATATGGGAGTTCAGGGCATGCCAAAATGGTCAACTCTCATGACACATTAATCCTCGGGAGGTACAGACCAATTAGATCTACCTATTAGTCTCTCCTGTGCAGATGTCCCAGAGAGGCTTCCATTTAGGTCATTTATGATCCTAGACCACCAACTTTAGAAAATTGGGACACTGAGTAGCCCAAAGGCTACGTGGGCATAGGACAACTGTAGGTCCTGTCCCAGTGTGCACAATTCAACTCTAATAACATTGTTTTGCCCCAAAATTTCCAGATTTAGAAATTATAATCAACAACCTATAGTGTCTAACAAAAACTCCCTCCCTTGCCCTAAGCAAAATTAAAGCATAACCCAGGTACACTTAAACTATTCCCGAAGGAGGAGACTTTACAACAAATCCGAGCCAAGACTAATCAACTACTTAGTGGTCACATATAAGGTTACAATAGCCCAGATAATTAAAAAGAATTTTGAGTCTGAATATTGGTAGGATGTTTTTGAACTGTAATAGTTCTTTACGTCATCATTACTTAAATTTTTAGCTCCATGTCTTCTTAGTTTACACATATCAAATCCCATTAAGTATAAACCACCTTTCACAGTTATTCACAAATTAGACGTACATAAGATCAACCATATAAAAAAAATGAAATTGCTAGCAAGACAAAAACATAAAATAAAATGTTGAAGCATGCTGCAGTTTTGTAACATCTAATAATGTTCATGTTCTGAACAGTTTTAATATTTGTATGTATAACAGTTTTTAAATATTTCAATTGTCTTCCAAGTTTTAGTAATAATAAAATGGTTTAAAACAGATACACAGAAATGTGACGGCAGAGAAAGGCACCACGGCCCATCTAGTCTGCCCAACACCCTACCTCCCCCCTTCTGTTATGCTTCCACCCTCTTTTCCCAACCCCTCTTGAACCCCCTCCACCATTTCAGCTGCCACTACCTCCTCCGACAGCTTGTTCCAGGCCTCCACCACCCTCTCTGTGAAAAACTGCCCCCTGACATTACCTCTGTATTGCCCACCTTCCAGTTTGAGGCTATGTGCCCTCGTGTTCACTCCCTTCTTCAATTTGAACAAGCTGTTACCCTCTACCTTATTTATTCCCTTCAGATACTTAAAGGTCTCAATCATGTCCCCCCTCTCCCTCCTAGTCTCCAGAGGGTACAAATTCAGCCCTCTCAATCTTCTCTCATAGGGTACATCCTGCATCCCTCGTACCATTTTGGTTGCCCTTCTCTGCACCCTCTCCATCAGCTCAACATCTCTTCATAGGTGAGGCCTCCAGAACTGCACCCCATACTCCAGATGTGGTCTAACCATGGTTCTGTATAATGGCATTAGCACCTCCCTCTTCCTGCTATTAAAACCCCTCACAGTGCAGGCCAACATTCCATTTGCCTTTCCCGCTGCCCACCTTGAGGTCATGCGATACCATAATCCCCAGGTCCCTTTCTGTTTCCTTCTTCTTAATCACCAACCCCCCAAGGGAATAAGTTTCCCTCCTATTCTTCCTCCCCAGGTGCATCAGTGAGCACTTTTGTGTATTAAACTTCAATTTCCAGGTGTCAGACCACCTCTCTAGCCTCTGCAGGTCCCACCTCATGACTTGCACCCCACTAGGTGAATCCACCCTATTGCAGACCTTTGTATCATCTGCGAACAGGCACACCCGTCCCTCCAGACCCTCTGCTAGATCAGAAACATAAATGTTAAAGAGTATTGGTCCTAGCACTGACCCCTGTGGCACCCCACTGGTCACCACCCATTCTCTGGAATGTGTCCCATTTACCACCACCATCTGTCTCCTTCCCTTCAACCAGTTTTCCACCCACCTGGTGATCCTGGTGTCCACCCCTAGTCTGTCCAGCTAATGTACCATTCCACCATGCGGAACTGTGTCAAAGGCCTTATTGAAATCCAGATAGGCCATGTCCACTGCTCCTCCCTGGTCCACTATCTGTGTCACCGCATCAAAAAACTCTATCAGGTTAGTCTGACAGGACCTTCCCTTGGTGAAGCCATGCTGCCTGTCATCTTGCATGCCATTCATCTCCAAGTATTCTATCAACCTGATCTTAAGTAGTGTTTCCATTACCTTCTCCACCACTGAGGTAAGACTAATAGGGCGGTAGTTTTTGACCTCATCCTTCCACCCCCCCTTATGTAGTGCGACCACCTCTGCCCTCTTCCAGTCCATTGGCACCACCCCTGTGACCAAGGACAAGTTAAACAGCCTCACTAGATGCGGCGCCAGTTCATACTTCACCTCCTTGAGAATCCTTGGGTGTATTCCATCAGGCCCTATTGCCTTGTCTACCCAACTCTTCCCTTACTCCTTCAGCAGTGAATTCTGCCACAGCCACCAGCCTGTGGCTGTCACCCTCCTCACCCCATCCTGGTCCCCTACCCTCCCTTTCCTCTGTGAAGATTGAGGTGAAATAGCTGTTTAATGCCTCTGCTTTTTCGAAGTCCCCTTCCAGTATTGTTCCACTTTCTCCCCTTATCCTTCCAATCCCATGCTGTGCCCTCCACCTTTCTCCAATGTACCTAAAAAAGGTTTTGTACCCCCTCCTTGCCTGCTTTGCTATCCTCTCCTCAGTGGCCTCCTTAGCCCTCCTTATCTTTTGCCCAGCCTCCTTTCTTTTCCCTGTCCTCATCCTTTTGTGTCCTCCTGTACCTCTTGAATGCTCTAGTCTTCTCCTTGACCCCTAACGCCACCTCTTTAGTGAACCATAGAGGTCTTTTCTGTCTTCTATTCTTTCTTACCCTTCTTATACATAAGTCCCTGGATTTAAATACCCCTCTCTTGATGGCTGCCCATAATTTCTCCACCCCCTGCACATCCCCTATCCTCAACATTTCTTCCCCAACTACCTTCCTCATTCCATGAAAGTCAGCCTTTCTGAAGTCCATTACCTTGGTTCTTGTCCTAATCCCCTCCCTGCCCACTCTCACCCTGAACCTGACAGTCCTGTTACAGTGTTTTTCCCCAAAACTCCTAAAAGAGAGGGCAACATTTTTCTAATGTTTAATTTAAATTCGTATTCCTCTGCAAACATTTTTCCTTCTATAAAAGATATAGGTTTGGTGTTCTCTTAAGGTTGCCACAGTCCACAGCTCTTCAATGTTTTGCTGGATTGAGCCATTTGTACATAAAAGAACAGTACCTTTGAAAGGTTGTCCCCTCAATCCATTAAGTGGAAAGTAAAATCTCCATTAAATGCCATTTGCAAGGGCCAGTGAGTCAAACAAACTCCTTGCACTTTCCTTCTCAGAAAGTAGCTGCACTTCCATATCCTTATAGGTCCTCAGTATTTGACCTACCGAATCCTCTCAGGTTTCTTTTTTCTCTAGGGATCGGAAATCCTAATTCAGTAACTATCTCCTCTGTACAAAGCAGGATTATCTGTGGAGTTAAAAGAGAGAAACGCTCCACTAAGTGTAATAACTTTTCTTTTTTGTATATACTTATACCCCCCCAGTCCCAGGTAATGTTTTCATACAGAATCCAATAATAGCATGCCACAAAAATCAAACAGAGTGGATCCAGCTGTGCAGCACAACAGAAACAGGGTGGCCAACCCTGATAGTAAAGAATCCAACCAAACAGTAGTGTGCAACAGTAACTTTACACCAATTTGTAAAACTACGAGGGTTAGAATAGAAGGAAAAAGACACAGTCCACAGAAAGTAATTCAGTTGCAGTAACTGGGACTGCTATTTATTCTTCTTTGAACTTCCATAAATATTTAATGAGTATACAAATGGTGACAAGCTGTATCCTCAGCAAAAAAGAAAACCCCCTAGCACCTCGACTCTCACGAGTCTTCAAAGGGGGTGTAGCATACGATTGACAAATGCCAATTTAAATCATTAACCTCATGAATATTGATGAGGGAGTAAGTCTAGTAACTTCAAAGTGCAATACTAAATTTCTAACACCAAAGTGTCTAAAGTGCATCATTTTAAATTTAAAAAGTATTCCTTATTCACATTAATTACCAAAAGCAAATATCAAAAAATCCAAAAACAAATGATCTTAAAAGAGAATAATTTTTTCTCTTTTTTGGTTTTTTGCTTAACCACGAACTTTATGCACATTTATATGCTTTTCAAAAGATCCAAGTGCAGTTGAAAATCAACATTCAATGTCCTAACAAAAAAAGAAAAGAAGATATAAATTAATAAACAAATTATTAAAATGTGAACACATTATTATTGTCAATAAATTTCCGAGGCTAGTACCATTTATCAATATAATGGTTCTACAAATATTTCAAAAAATTGTAAAGCATCCATTTTTCTAGTAAGATAGAACAATAACAGAAAAGAGGCAAAAAGGCAAACACATATCCAAATGCTGTAACTGGTGCATTATTTGAGAAATGGTTTGATGTCCCATCTCTCATTCAAACCATTAGGTTTTACACTATTCATTTTGAAGATCCACATGCTTTCTTGTTTAAGAAGAACATTAGATCTATCGCCCCCCACAGACAAAGGTGCAACATGCTCGATGCCCATAAATTTCAAACCATTAGATGTTGAATTGTGGAAAAGTGAGAAGTGTATGCCCACTGGTGTATCCTGATGGTTATTAAGTATTGATCTAATATGTTCCTGAATTCTCTGTTTCAGGGGCCTTATCGTTTTTCCAATATAAAGTAAACCACAGGTACACCAGAGGGTATAAACCACATATGGGGTATCACAAGTTATGAGTTCTCTCACTTCAATTTTTTTATTTGGTTCTCTGGGACATAAAAAAATGTCATGAATATAAGTTCCATATTTGCAGATGTTACACCTTTTACAAGTGAAAAAAACTTTTGTTCTTTTTGGAAGCCAAGTGCTCCTTCCCTCTATTGTGATCTTTTTCTGTCTGCCATGTACCAATCTGTCTTTAATACTTTGTGCTCTGTTAAAGGTGATGTGGGGTTTGACTCCCACCACACTTTCCACCTGTTCATCACCCAACAGAATTGGCCAGTTGCGGAATATGATATTCCCTATATGTCCTGCAACATGGTTATATTCTGTAATGAATGTGCACAATGGTTTACTTTTATCAATGTCAAACCTCGCATCACCTTTAACAGAGCACAAAGTATTAAAGACAGATTGGTACATGGCAGACAGAAAAAGACCACAATACAGGGAAGGAGCACTTGGCTTCCAAAAAGAACAAAAGGTTTTTTCACTTGTAAAAGGTGTAACATCGGCAAATATGGAACTAATATTCATGACATTTTTTACATCCCAGAGAATCAAATAAAAAAGTTGAAGGAGAGAACTCATAACTTGTGATACCCCATATGTGGTTTATGCCCTCTGGTGTACCTGCGGTTTACTTTATATTGGCAAAACAATAAGGCCCCTGAAACAGAGAATTCAGTAACATATTAGATCAATACCTAATAACTATCGGGATACACCAGTGGGCATACACTTCTCACTTTTCCACAATTCAACATCTAATGGTTTGAAATTTATGGGCATCGAGCATGTTGCACCTTTGTCTATGGGGGGCGATATATCTAATGTTCTTCTTAAACAAGAAAGCGTGTGGATCTTCAAAATGAATAGTGTAAAACCTAATGGTTTGAATGAGAGATGGGACATCAAACCATTTCTCAAATAATGCACCAGTTACAGTATTTGGATATGTGTTTGCCTTTGTGCCTCTTTTCTGTTAATGTTCTATCTTACTAGAAAAATGGATGCTTTATGATTTTTTGAAATATTTGTAGAACCATTATATTGATAAATGGCACTAACCTTTGAAATTTATTAACAACAATAATGTGTTCACATTTTAATAATTTGTTTATTAATTTATATCTTCTTTTCTTTTTTTGTTAGGACATTGAATGTTGATTTTCAACTGCACTTGGATCTTTTGAAAAGCATATAAATGTGCATAAAGCTCGTGGTTAACCAAAAAACGAAAAAGAGAAAAAAATGATTTTCTTTTAAGATTGTTTTTGGTTTTTTTGATATTTGCTTTTGGTAATTAATGTGAATAAGGAATACTTTTTAAATTTAAAATGATGCACTTTAGACACTTTGGTGTTAGAAATTTAGTATTGCACTTTAAAGTTACTAGACTTGCTCCCTCATCAATATTCATGAGGTTAAAGATTTAAATTGGCATTTGTCAATGGTATGCTACACCCCCTTTGAAGACTTGTGAGAGTCAAAGCACTAGGGGTTTTCTTTTTTGCTGAGGATACAGCTTGTCACCATTTGTATACACATTAAATCTTTATGGAAGTTCAAAGAAGAATAAATAGCAGTCCCGGTTACTGCAACTGAATTACTTTCTGTGGACTGTGTCTTTTTCCTTCCATTCTAACCCTCGTAGTTTTACAAATTGGTGTAAAGTTACTGTTGTGCACTAATGTTTTCATACCTTTCATTGATGAAAATGCACCCTTCAGCACTTATAGTGCAGTCAAAGCTCTTTGAATCTTTTCATTTGTCTCTCCTCCCATCCTCTGTTTTTCCTGAGTGGATCTTCCAAACTCCCAGAACTTCCTATCCAGGAGGATTGCTATTTTCTCCAGCTTGCATCCTCCACAATTCTCTTAGTTTCATGTCATATCAAGGCTTGAGGCTTCATAAAGGAACAGTAACAACTGCCGTCCATGCCATTTTTAAGATCCAATGGCCAGGTGAATTCTAACAACACTGAGTAGGCGCATCAGTCCCGACGGCAAACAAACATAAGAGACTATCCATCAGTAACTCCCGTACATCAAAATGAGCTAGTTTTTAAATTATTGTTTTACAAAAAGTTTGTTAAAAATTAGAATAGCTTCTAATACAATCAAGGAAGTCTTTCAGTGGACCTGAACGGCATGGAGCAGAGCAGCGCGGCAGCCATCTTGCTGCTCCAGCAGTACATCACACTTTATACTGTGGGAAAGAAAGTCTAAATGCAAGATATTGAATACAGTTTTGGAGATGCAAGCTTAGAATACAGTAGGAATTAATGTGCAGGTGATTATTGCATGTATTGCTACTGGAACATCATAAATTAATATAAATAGTCCATACAGGACAGATGAGTTTCTGAAAAGTAAAACGAGAGAGATCCCTCCTAATGTGGGACATTTGAGAGGTATGACTCCACCTCTGGTTTGGAATCCAGATGATCTGATTACAGATAATGAATCAAACCTTCAATGGGAAAGGGGGATTTTGATCAGCATGTCATCTACAAATGAAATAAATGCATGCTGAAAACTTAATAAAATAACATTAAAAACGATGTTCGGAACACAAGGTTTGCTGGTTTTCCGTAAAACTGATCTTTAGAGTAAAACATAAGTGTGGTTGGTATTAGAACAAAATATTTAGCTCAAGTTTTAATTCAGAGACCAGTTGCTGCCCAATGCCTATCCCAACTACTGAATTCTGATAACTGGTGTGTAGTAAGAGATACTAAGTTATTTATAAATTTGGAGATTTCTACTCCAGTATAGCCTTGTTTAGGTGCAACCTTTAGACACTCAAAGGTCCATTGGGGGGCCATTACAGCAGCATTCATTTGAAGAAACAGGCCTGGATGTTCAAAAGAAGAGATGGAGGCTATACCCATGCATCCTACAACACCCTCTGTGTCTGTCTCCACTTAGATGCATTGGGTGCTTTTAGGTTGCAACTTGCAGCTGCATGTCCCCAACATCGGATGCACTGGTGGCTTTTTCCATAGTTTTCAAAAATAAAAAAGTAGGGGTATTTTTTATCGAGAAAAAAATGTTAGAAATAATACAGATACTGCAAAAGTAATACAGAGAAAGCAAATTTAAATCAGACATGAAGGGTACCAAGGAGATGGGGCAGTTGGATTATGGTGGGCTCAGGAAGGGTGATGGTGGTGGGTCAGAGGCACATCCCCCAGATAGTACCACTACACAACTTCTACGCTGCTCTGGCAAGGCAAGACTGTTCCACAGAAGTGCTTACAGTAGTGATCAAGGAGAATGTGTGGGTCCTCTATAGTGGAGACCCCAAGGTGGGTGGTAGAGGGGCCCAGTGGTGGAGGAGGAAGCAACTCCTGGCAAGGGACTCAGTTGTTAGGGGGATATATTTGGTGACAGAAAGGGAGAAGGAGGCTAGGTGCCTACCTGGTGCCATGGCTTAGAGGGATGGGGAGCAGATCCTGAGGACTGTTAGGTAAGCAGGACCAGGGAGGAGAGATGAATATCATGGTCCACCTCAGGACCAATGACCTGGCTAGGGATGAGGCTAGCATAGTACAGGAAGAGTTTAGGGTGTTGGGGAGGGGTCTTAGGCAAATAGGATGCTCAGTAGCCTTTTTGAGGTGCTATCTGTCTAAGATAGGGGGAAGGATAAGGTACCCTGTACCAGGAGCTTCAACACATGGATGAGGGATGATGCAGAGAGGAAGGGTTCAGCTACATTGGGGATTGGGGTCCCACCTGGAGGGATAGATGTCTATACAGGGGAGATAGCCTGCATCCGTCTGGAAGGGGAACCACAGTCCTCAGTGAACAGTTTAAATGTTACACTGACGGGCATTTAAACTAGCTGAGGGGGATGGTAAAAGGAAACAGGGAGACATAAACTGTCCTCCCCCAAACTGAAGTAGGCAGTAGGGAAATACCTAAGGGAGAGAAATCCCCAAGGCTACACAACACAAAGGGAAACAAAGTGGTGCAAGTAAAGAAAGATGGGACTGATTGCTGAGCGGTTAAGGAAAGATGGCAAAAGTGGACAGGGAAAGATGACAAACAGGGTGGTAGCACTTTCTGGGAGCCCATGTATGCAAATGCTTGAAGTCTGGGAAACAAAATCCCAGACCTAGATGCCATCATGGTATAAGCTGACCTGGACATTGTCACCATTACTGAGCCATGGTGCAATGGGAACCATGGCAGGGATGCAGCCATATCAGGCTACCTCTGTTCAGAAAGGACAGAGTGGGGAAAAAAGGGGGGTTGGCTTTTTATGTGAGGGACAGTATAAAGGCTACTGAGATACAGAGAAATCAAGAAGGGATGGAGGTACTGTAGGAGGGGCTGATTCTTTCTTTTTTTGGAAGAGGCTGAATACCCTATCCCAAATATCGAATACCCAAATATGTGGCTGCCAAATACCAAATATTCAGGAAAATGTATTCTCACAGTCCTAGTCGCTGGACTCAGGGCCAAACTGGTATGAGTACAGGGTACCATCTGCCTCACTCAGGAGCCACTAAGATTGTTGCTGCTCTCTCAAGAAGCAGAGTGACTGGAACTTGGTGGGCTCTGGGAGGGAGGTGGGAGAAAGAAGAGCACCCCTAAGACATTACTGCTGCATAATTCTTTCATCATTCTTGTGGGATGAGGAAGCCAGGACGAGGAACGTAAGCAGTGGGAAGGGAGGAGGTGGCAGTCCTCAAGGAAGGAACCGGAGGAGACATATGCAGGTGGTGGGCTTCATAATCAGGGGGACAGAGATGAGAGCTGGGAAAGGGAGAGACAGGGTAGTAAAGTGCCTACCAGGCATTTTGGTGGGAAGGACTGGAGGGTAGATAGTAGAGATACTCGAAAACAAAACCGCTCCATTGAACAAAAGGGTGTGTGAGATATACAAAATAGAGCAAACAAAACAAATATCTGCACCACACGATGCTGAACAAGAGAAACAACTTTATTTTAGATTTAAAAAGAGCGCCAAATGCCAAGACCAGCATCAGCCCTGCAAAAGATAGTAGAGATCCCTGAGAAAGAGGGTGTAGACAGGAAGCTGGATGTCATTGTCCAGCTGGGGACCAATGACCTGGCCTGGGACATAGCAGGAGTGGTGCAGGATAGACTTAGGGAGCTGGAGAGGGACCTGAAGCAGGTATCTCACATAGTGGTCTTGACTGAGGTGCTACCTATATACATCTGGGAGAGAGCTAGAGAGCACCGCATCAGGGCCTTCGACAAGTGGTTGAAAGCATGGTGCAGGGAGGAGGATTTGAGCTACATCAGGGACTGGGGTCCTACCTAGGGGGATAGAGACCTATACAAAGGAGAAGGACTCCATCCATCCAAGATGGCAGTGGCACTCCTGGGTGGAAGATTTAGATGCTACATTAATGGGCAATCAAATTAGCCAAGGGGAGGCAGGAAAACTGAGGTGAGGCAGAGACTGCACCCACCAGAGAATGGAGCAGCAGAGAGGAGAAGCCCAGGGCAGATTAATTCCCCAGGGGTAGAGAGGCATAAGGACAAGAGGGGGCCAGGAAAGGCAGGTCAGGAAGAAAACGTAAAACTGAGAGAGGGGTTACATAGGATAGGCAGAGGGATAGTGAAAAGAGGGAGGACAGGACCAGGGACATAAGAGAGGTGAAGGAGGGAAACAGTAAGAGAAGGCAGAATGAGGGAGAGGGGGACAAAAAGAGTGAAACGCCATGTGTCCCAGTGCATGGAGCCTAGAGAATAAAATTCCTGACCTTGGAGACATCATTGCAGAGGCAAACCTGGACCTGGTGGCCATAACAGAGTCATGGTGCACCGACAACCACAGTTGGGAAGTGACCATACAAGTCTACACTATGTCCTGGAAGGACAGGACAGGCAGAAAAGTTGGGAAGGGGTTGTTTTATATGTGAGAGAGGATATAAAGGCTGCAGAGGTACAGAGACACCAGAAGGATGAGGAAAGGCTGGAGGTACTATGGGTCAGCTTAGAGACAGGGTTCCAGGCCTTTATCTGCATGGGGTGGTGTATAGACCACCAACACTTGGTGAGGAGTTAGACAAGATCTTTGGGAGAGGTCACTGACAGGAAGGCATGCACGGGGAAGGATTGCTTATGTTGGGCTTTAATCTGTTGGATGTAGACTGGAGCATTCTGCTCGCAGTTACAGTAAGAAGCAGGGCAATCCTCGACTCCCAACAAGGGCATTTCTCAGATAGCTAGTTACAGAACCCACTAGAGGCGGGACAGTACTGGACCTCGTATTTTTGAACAGAGACAGCACTGAAGATGTCACAGTGGGCAGTCCCCTGGGTGCAAGTGATCTCCATACTGTGTGGTTGTGATCTCCATACTGTGTGGTTGGCATACAGGTTGGATAAGAGAAAACCACACTAAGATGAGGGTCCTGGATTTCAGGAGGGCATATTTTAAAGAAATGGGAGACAGCTTCAATAAATGCCTTAAAGGGGGTATGGCTTAGAGGGGTTGGAGACCCGTGGAAAAAGATCAAGGAAAGAATGGATAAGACAATGGCATGCTGTTTAAGGAAGTAAGTAAGGAAAGGAGGAGAAAGAGGCAGCTGTGGTTCTCAAAGGAGTTGGCTAAGTTACTGAAGAAGAAAAAAATGGCATTTAGGAAGTACAAGCAGACCCAGACAGAGCTGGACAAGGAGATATATCTGGAAAAGAAAAAGGAGGCAGGAAAGAGGGTGAGGACAGGTAAGGCACAAATAGAAGAGAGGACTGCTAAGGAGATCAAAAAAGGGGATAAGACTTTCTTCAGTACATGAGTGAAAAGAGGAAAGCAAGGGGTGGGATAGTGAAAATCAGGATGTCATGGGAGCTGTGCAGATGAAGATCAGGAAAAAGCTAAAATCAGTCTTCACAGTAGAGGTAAAGAATGATGAATATGTATCATCAGGCACCAGGGGGAGTATACACAAGTCCATTTTTAGTGGAGAGAGTATGAAAGGATTTGGAAGCCCTAAAGGGGGACAAGGTACTGGGACTAGACAGAATTCACCCAAGGGTTCTAAAAAAACCTGAGCACTGTGCTAGCCACCCCTTTTGCAACATTATTGGCAACTGCTCTGATGCCAGATGCAGGGGATTCTGGGATTTGTAGTAACAGAAGATGTCAGCCTAGAACTAAGCAACTGTCTGATACAATCTGCTATGCTACAGTAGTCTGATACAATCTGCTGTGCTACAGTAGTCTGATACAATCAGCTATGCTACAGTAGCCTGATACAATCTGCTGTGCTACAGTAGTCTGATACAATCAGCTATGCTACAGTAGTCTGATACAATCTGCTGTGCTACAGTAGTCTGATACAATCAGCTATGCTTCTGTAGTCTGATACAATCTGTTATGCTACAGTAGTCTGATACAATCAGCTATGCTACAGTAGTCTGATACAATCTGCTATGCTACAGTAGTCTGATACAATCAGCTATGCTACAGTAGTCTGATACAATCTGCTGTGCTACTGTAGTCTGATACAATCTGCTGTGCTACAGTAGTCTGATACAATCAGCTATGCTACAGTAGTCTGATACAATCTGCTGTGCTACAGTAGTCTGATATAATCTGCTATGCTACAGTAGTCTGATACAATCTGCTATGCTACAGTAGTCTGATATAATTTGCTGTGCTACAGTAGTCTGATACAATCTGCTATGCTACAGTAAATTGTATAAATCAAAATGTTTTGCACACAAAGTGCACATTGGGATGAGCCCTACACTTGAGTGTGGGGCCCTTTGTGGTGACTGTTTCCCTTTAAATAAAAAAAAATAAAACTCAAGACTGGAGGAATAGCATGGAAGCTGAAATAAGCAAGAAGACTTTACAGGGTGTGTAATTATAGCCAATAGTCTTACACCTCATGTGTGTTGTTAGGCATGATGCTTAGCTGAGTGCCTGGAAACACACCCTAGTGGTGTTATTATTGGCCAGACTCACACATCCCTGAAGTGTCTCAATGTTTTTTTAAACAAAAATTGTGGGCCAGCCTGTCAGCACAGTGGTAATGCTACCACTCATGATGCCGGATACCTGAGTTCAGGACTAAGCTCAAGTCATCGGGGGTAGGAGTATGGAGTGTCTGATGGACTTTTCTACTCCTTTGCAGGGGGGAGACTAGCCAGATCTGCTGTTTGACTATCTGCTGTTTGAGTACCACCTAGTGAAAGCTGGGGGTGACAGCATGGCTTGGTCAGCTGATACAAAGCGGGGATGCAGCCGGTACCAGCATGACATGCATATGGGTGGGTGCATGCCTTGGGCATCACTGCATGGCCATGTTCCAGGGAAGTAAAAAAAAAAGGGGGGGATATTGACAACCAGCCAGGCAGATAAAGCCCTGTCTAATTTCCATATCCTCCATCAGATGTCCTTCCTTCATCTGGCACCTCACCTGCATCATAGTTGGCTGTATATATGCCCAAGGCAACATGGATTCACAACAGAAAGGTCATATCAAACAAATCTGATAGATTTATTTGACTGGGTGACAAGGGTAGTAGATCAGGGAGGGGAAGTGGACATGGCCTATCTAGATTTTAGCAAGACATTTGACACAGTCCCACACAAGAGATTAGTAAACACATTGGGCAGTCTGGGAGTATGTCCCAAGGTGGTAAACTGGGTAAGAAATTGGTTTAGCAGCAGGACTCAGAGGGTGGTGGTAAACAAAGTTCAGTCTGAAGAAAGGGGGTTAACCAGTGGGGTGCCATAGGGTTCAGAGCTGGGGCCAGTCCTCTTTAATGTCTTTATAAGTGACATTGAGGATGGACTCAGAGGAAAAGTATGCCTCTTAGCAGATGACACCAAGATCTGCAATAGGGTTGACACTCCAGTGGGGGGTAGAGGAGTGGAGCAAATGAGAAGAGACTTAGGCAAGTTGAAGGAGTGGTCAAGAGTGTGGCAGCTTGGATTCTGTGCCAAGAAGTGCAAAATCATGTACTTGGGGAGCAAAACCCAAGGGGAGGAATACACAATGGAGGGGAGGTACTAACAACAACCAAAATGAAAAGGGACCTGGGGGTAGTCATAACAGATTATCTGAAAGTAGCCAAATAATGTGAGAAGGCAGTGAAGAAAGCCAGTGGAATACTGGGGTGCGTAGGGAGAGGTATCACCAGTAGAAAACAAGAGGTGGTGATGTCATTGTACAGGCAGTTGGTGAGGCCTCATCTAGAATACTGTGTGCAGTTCTGAAGACCTCATTTCTGAAAGGACATCGAGAGGATGGAGGTAGTCCAGAGAAGGGCAATGAAAATGGTGCAGGGGTTACACCAGAAACCATATGAGGAGAGACTGAGAGAACTCAGTATGTATACTCTGGAGGACATGAGGGAGAAGGGGGATATGATAGAGGCATTCAAATACCTCAAGGGGATCAACAGAGTTCAAGAGGGCAATATCTTTCAGAAAAGGAGGTGTACAAGAACAAGTAGTCACAATATGAAGCTGGAGGGGGAAGACTTGAGGTAGCATGAGGAAATATTTTTTCTCAAAAAGGGTGGTGGATGCATGGAATAGCCTCCCAGAGGAGGTTGTGGGGGCAAAAACAGTTGTCAAATTCAAGAATGCATGGGACAGGCAGAAGGCAAAACTAGTGGTAGGAAGGAGGAGGTAGGCTGCAGATCAAATAGGATCTGAGCTTATACAGTAGGTAGAGAAATGAGCAGACTAGGAGGGCCAGGTGGCCTTATCTGCTGTCAAGTTCTATGTTTCTACAGTATATGGGTAAGGCTACTGAGGAACTGAATGGTAGCTCAATCTCAGGGGGCACAAGCTGAAGGGGCAAGACAGTGGTGTGTTACTTATGGTCCCCAGGAGTACCCAGGACCCCATGTAAGAGGGATCTTCATGGACAGGAGGATGTGCTGGAACATGATGGAATGGAGTCCTAGCCAGAGGGTCATGAGGATAAAAAAAACAGAAAAATACAATTAAAAATGCACCCCTATAATTATGGTAAATAATTCCATAGTCATGCGACTTTTTTCAGCCATTCAGGTGGCTTCGGTGGCAGTATACGTGCCATTTTACAAATGAAATGTACAAAACCCTCAGAAGATATTGATTCTCCTTAATAGACCAATGAAGTTTCAAGAAATGACTATGAAATCTATTATCTCAGGCTGGATTTTGTTCTCTAATGATAGGACAGATGCATCCCCTTTAGAGATACATGCTGACTCTCCACATTAAAATCCCTGACTGCCACGCAGTTTTTTCTTCCTCAAGGCATTCAAGAAAGGATAAGCAGGGGTTTGCTTATTTCAGCTTCCCTTGTGGCTGTACAAAATATTCAGTAGACATAAATGTAATAGTTATTGATATCATTTGAACAATAAGTCTTGTAGACTATATGGGAAATACTGATTATTTATTTATGTTACACAGAGCTCTGTTCTCAGTTTTATGTTGAATGTCTAACAAAGAACAATGACTCAAATGCAGATCTAGCAGTTATAAGCTGCTGGCTGGGTTCTTGGCTGTAGATTGCCTGTTCTATGGATCAGTGTTTTTTTAGTAACTGCTTACGTAAAGATTATGTTTATGAACGTTGCCATGCTCTATTCATTCTAAATTGGGCTGGCAGCAGATTTAGAATGTATTAGTAGTCTGGACAGACAGATCAGTCAGGGACACAGCAAGGGGTTGGACCATATGTTTAGTGGCCTTGTAGCCATATTCGTTTTCCCCTTAAGTTGTTCTCCATAATAATTTGAGGATTATGGCTGTCACTCTTTGACTAAAATAAAAGATTTAAAACTAGTAAGTACAATGTTTATGGTTATAGCTACTGTTTTCTAGTTGATTTGTTTTACTTTGTCCTGTTACAGGTCTACAAAATATTTTAGAAAAACAAGTACCAATTTCTATGTCTTCAACACGCACGTCCTCAACTGACTGCAGTGTTTGTGACAATGAGGCATCGCAGTCTGTTGTCATAGTAACCTTTATGATTTTATAAACAGACACTGTGAGATCACTTGGGAGCAGTCACTGAGTTTAAAATAGACTTTCTGGTTAAGCTACCAAGATGTGTGGTAAAACCTGAAATGGAAACTGGAATTTAAAAACAAATGTATTCTCTAAAAAGTGCAAAAGCTGAAATATTATTTTTATGATGGTACACACTCAAGTGCATAGCTGCTCTTCAATGTTCAGAAGTTATTGAGCAACATCATAAGCTGGCTGTGAGAAGGCACCTAGAGAAGTTCTCTTTTAGATTCAGGGCTTAGATACTGATGTGATGTATAGTACTTGTAGCCTTCTTATACTCTAGAATGGGCTTCTGCTGTAACCCACACCTTCACAAAATGGTTAATCCAACTACTATAAAAACGCCTACCCAATTGTGTTGTGGGACCTATGCTCAGGATTGTGAATTGTTACAGCAAGTAACCCCATTTTTCTACATTGGGAATTCCTAAGCAGGTCCTGGTCAACGTCTCCCATTCTATTATCCATCTTATTACAAAAAAAGGGGCTTTGGGCACAACTGAGCAAAACTTCTACTAGTAGGTGCTTAAAATGGTGCTCTTGCATTCCTGTGCTCTTCTCATGTTCCAGGAAATACTACTTTGGTAGGTCTGTGCAATTTGCACTTTAGAGGCAGAAGAAAGGAGGAGAAATGTTGTTATTCACCATGGAGGAATTCCTGTTTCTGTTCCCATGGAAAGCTTCTATGTACCTTCCCAACATTCTACCTCCCTTGCAAAGTGCACAGTTTGTCTCCATTTCCTATCTTGTGAGTTAATGGATTAAGGATTGTGAGTCCTGACCCCCTAAATAAACCCTAGTGTGATGATTTTATAGATTATGCATAGAGATGTTGTGAAGTTTCACTTAGCCGGTGAAGTTGCGAAATTCACCTGCACAGATAACTTTGCAAATTGCCCATTTTGCCAACTTCACACTGAGTTTTCCTTGGGAAATGGCATTTGTGAGGCTAAGTCAGGCAAAGTTAAGCTGAAGTTGCAAATGTTGCCTTAAGTTTCACCTGAAAAAGTTCCACTTCACCTGTCAAAAACGTCATGAAGTCAGTGCTTCTCAATTCATGAATGCGACAAACTTCACAAATTTTTTCATAGAGCAAAGTTTGCCAACTTTGCACATTCCTAGTTACTAACAGCACCTTCTATTAACCTGTCTGAAGGGACTACCCAATTGTGCTGAAGGACATGTACGCCAAAATGAAAACAGAGACTTGTTATGGAGCATAACCTTATTTTGCTGGAAAACTTTAAATCAAAATGTCTGTTCTGTAAAACATAATAGGTCTGGAGTTTCTGAGGTGTGGATACAGGTCTTGGCAATTTGTTACACAGCAGCTGCTACAATTTAAATGCACCAGAACACTTGCAGCAAAATAATGATCTGTGCATTATAATTTTGACAAATGCTTCATTTTTGATGCGCATCTTGTGACATGGAGTTAAACCACATGTTCTGTAGTCTAACAGTCCTGTTTCAAGTAGTACAAATAAAATCATTCCTCAGTTTTTTAGTAACCAAGCCTGTAATCATTTTTAGATTCTTCTGCCCTTTTAAATGTATTCAAATTGAAAATGCAAACAAGACTGTCATGTCTGCCATTACATTTTTTTATTCAAATGAAGATGTTTTAATGTTTTGCTTTTTTGCAAAAAGATTAAGTTAGTGTACATAGCCTCTGTCTAGATGTTAGTGCCTATTAATGAAATGTTGGATGATGTTTTGTTTTTGATTTTTTTTGTATGTATTCCAGATGTGTGAACTACTTCACTATTTCTGCGACTGCGAGCAGAAACACAGGATAGAAGCCATCGTATCATTTTCAGATAATTTTGTTGCAAAACTACAGTATAATCAGAAGTACAGATACAATGAATTAATGCAAGCTTTTAACATGTCTGCTGCCCTCACAGCCAGGAAAACCAGAGAATTCCGCTCACCTCCTCAAGAACAGGTAAGATTGTTGAGTTTCATGAGCAAAAGTGCACTAGGTAAGAAAACATATTGAAACATTTAATATTTTCATTCAGCTATGCCATACACATATTTTTGCATTTTAATGGTTTCCATTTTCCTAGTTTTCTAACTCTTGTTTAGTCATTCCCCATTTCATTTAGTTCAGAGCACATCAGCAGCGGAGGTGGTGGTAATAGGCAAGATCATCATGGTAGCTCCCCAAGTAGGTTACTGCCAGGCATAAATTATGAATGACAGGCAAATTCAATTTTAAATTGTTTGTTTTCTTTCAAATTTATAAAAATAAGTTTAGGGACTTCTAGTCCCCTCAGGACAACATGTAGGGTGACAATATTCAAAATATTATGTTGTAAAATATCATAAACATTAGACATGGATAAACCACACACCATTTTCAATGACAAAGAGTAGTTTGTAATTAAATGTACCCCAAATCATTTGCAAGCCACAACTCATAAAAAGGGTTGAAAATAGTTGACTTTCCAGGCTAAATATTTTTTCTAAAACAAACTTTGTCTTACCTACTATATATGTAATGTAATTCTGTGCAAGTATGTTATACCGAAACATAATCCCAGCAGCCAATGATAATACATAGAATACCATTAATGATACTGAGTTAATGTTTTGTAAATTGACTGTGAAGAAACAGAAGGTGTATTGATGCAAGCAATCCAATTGTCTGCAGTTCAAAAACACTCTCCCCACCCCGGACGACATGCACTCTTTACTCTGCAGCAGGAAATGGCTGCTTCAATTTCTTGGTTTGTGACAGCAAAATTATTTAAAATGAAAATGTTTGAGTTCCATGTTACAATAATACAAATACTACTTTGGTGCTTGAGTTTTTACTTGCTTTAACTCCATCCTATGATATTAACACTATCCTATCTGAGTGAAAGGGATTAGGATTAAGGATTGAAAACTCCATAGTCATGATTTCAATAAGCAAATGTTCTGTAGGAATTTTGTCTTGCAATAAACTAGGATAAACAAAGAAGTGGCATAATACTCAAGGGTCACATTACTCCAAAGGTTAGTGTGGCACTAGGTGGCTAAAGATACCACTGCATCTACACAAATAAGGGATCCCTCATGCATCATGGGGCTGTGATAGATTTAAAGGGCTTTGGCAGCACTTACCAGTCTCCATTGTGTGTAATGCCACTGAGACCTGTAATTAATGAGGCACTAAGGCTGCACCCCCACCCCTTGAATGTAGGGCAGCTGTACTTCAGCTGACCTCCCTGACAGTCTAGCAGACCCCCTCCTCCCAAATGACCCTCTTTGTAGCTGTTAATATATTCCCTGGTGGTCTAGTGGGCCACCTCCCCCTGAATACCCCTCTCTGTATCCGTTAGTATATTCCCTGGCAGTCTAGTGGGCACCCTCTCCCAACTGCCCCTCTCTGTATCCATCAGTATGTTCCCTGGTAGCAATCACGATAGTGCTCTGTGGCTGTCAGACTATGGCCGACCAATGAGGTGACTGGAGTGCTGTGTTGGCAGCCAGTCTGCTGATGTTTATAGAGTGAATGTTAACTGGCATGAGGGGGGGATGTGGGACAAGTGGTCCACAGCTGATGGCAGTCAGTCGGGGGGGGGATCCACTAGGTTAACAGGGAATATATTACCATATACAGAGAGGGGTGATTGGTGGAGGGGGTCCACTAGATTACCAAGGAATATATTAACAGACACAGAGAAGGGAGATCGGGGTCCACTAAAATGGAACATGACAATTCATCACAGTCATTTCACTCCACGACAACTGGCCGGAGATGATTAGCTTCGGCATCCATCAGCTCCCATGTCAGTTTGTCCACGGACAATTCTCTTCCACTACATATCCTACTGTACTCCAACAACAGTTGTAGTAGCTTCCACTTCTACAAACCTTGAGCACATTGCCTCATCTGGTGGGCAAATTGCACCAACCTGGAGTTTATTTTGTAATATTTATGGTGAGGTCGAATTGCCCATGGATGAGTTGACATGAGAGTTGACTGATGCTGGAGCTAACAGTCCAGGGCAAGTTGTCGCAGAGCAAAATTACTAGGATGAGTTGTGTCATAGCCCCACTAGACTTCCAGGTAATATATTAATGGATACTGAAAGGGGTGATTTGAGGGGTGCACTTGATGCCAGGGATGTGCTTCAGGGCCACACCCAGCACGGGCGATAAGGGGTTGCAGCAGGGCGTGCAGCTGAGCCAATAATGGGCATGCAAATGGCCATGTGTGCCGTCCTTGCCTAATTGGCTCATTTGCATGCTGGGGCTGAATGTGGCCTACAGGAGCCCTATTGCTATCCCTGTTTTGGAGCGCTATCTCCTATGGGCCATTTGCAGTCTTGGACCATGTCAGAGCATCCCAAATCCACTCAGCACTGAATGGGATTGGCCCAATACTCAGTCCTTTAGTGCACTCCATTAGTGTGCGCTAACTGACTGAATATAACTCAGAGCCGGCCATGCACTATTTTCAGTGCAATGCTACAGGCTGTCAGCCAGCTAAGAATATCATAGAGGAAAGTGTATGGTCTTCTATCAGTAACCGGTCTGTTAACCGTCGAGAGGTTGCCAGGGCAACTGTGTAAGCCCTAAGAGTGAAGCTCGAGAGGTTTACGTCGCCATGGCAACCTGGAGACAGTTAACAGTAACGGGTTGCCGATAGAAGGACCATACATTTTTTTTATAGTGTATGGTCCCAAGAAAAAGGGAAAACGGCTCCTTACTTTTCAAACATAGTCACCGCCGCGGCCGATCAGTCCTTCCCTTATCGCTACGTGCATCCATCAGTTCCCGAGTGTAAAAAAAGGTGTGCACATACGCAGACCGATCCCCATTGTTAACCTGTCGATGTGATGTAGCATCTATAGGTTAACAACATTACTACATCACATCGATGATATAACAAACGTAGGAAATGATGATTTCCTAAAGTTAACAGAGTTCTACTATACATTATAAAGACATAAAGTATGAATGCCTTAGTAAGTACAACTTCCAACATATAAGATGTGTTCCTGGGAACACATTTAACACAGGGTCAAGCACATACAGTATGCTTGAGGTGCCTTTGATCTCCCCCCCACCCATTACAGGTTGAAATTACAGGAGGAAGTGGAGGAGGATAAAGTGCATGCTCCAGTATATGGCATTTACTTCACAGTACTAACACAACTGAGCATACATGTAAGGAACTCAGAAGTAAAAACAGCACAAAGCAATGTATTTTGAACAAATTATTAAATTATGCAGAGAATTTTGCACATTACTTTTATACAACCCAGGTTTTGCAAGAGGCTACAACAAATTGTCAGAGCCAGGTACAGTAGGACAATAAATAATTACCATGCAAAACAAAATGTATTCTGTGTTAAGCTTTGGGTATGTTGTTTCTTTCGTAGATCAACATGTTGGTGAATTTTAAAATTGAGGATGATTGTCCTTGCCCTGACGAAATCCGTGAGGAGCTTTACGACTTCCATGATGATCTTCTGATGCATTGTGGTAAGGGCGGAACTATTTTTTTGTCTTTTAAAAGAGAATAATTATGACAGTTTTAAATATGACACTTTAGGGTAGAACCCTTGATTTATTTGGAATATTTGGCACACCATGATAGCACAAACAGAGATTATGAATCTCATATCCATTGAAGTCAGAGCAGGCAGTAGTCTCTGTACTGCACTATGTTGTTCAATAGAGGGTGCTGCTGTTTATGGGACCCTGTGCTACTGACCTGGATTTTTGCCCCACAGTTTCATGGGACTTGTAGTTCTATCTTATAGGGATAGGGAAGGGTTCCGAGGTTGCAGTAATCAGTGAGAAAAAAATTGGGTCCAGTTTAACAAAAAAAAAACTGAACTGGAGCATTTCGGCAACTGAAGAGAGAGGGCGATTGTAAAGTACCTGAATGAGGAAAAGAGTGAGCCTTTCAATGGCTGGTAAGGAGTCAATGCTAGAAAGTGTCTGCTGGTGTTGGTGTGTTCTGTGCTTACATTCCATTTGTATTAACAAAGAAACAGAGAATGTGGTGCTGGAGCTGGGTCTCAGGGACAGTACCCATTAACCAGAGCTTGAGCTGGCAGCATTGGAGCTGGCAAATAAAGTGAGGTGGAGGAAGTGCACACAGAGCTAATTGCTGGATCAGAGTTAAGTGGTACTGTGTGTCTACTGTGAGTTTAGGAGAGAAGTGCGGTCAGGAAACACAGGAACAGGAGTTGTTTGAAGTGGCCCCTAGAGATAGTCGCACTGCTGGTTCGCAGCAGTTGTGAGAGCGGGCGGGGAGATTGAAGCTCGGGAGTGGTTTGAGCGGCTAAGTTGGGTGCAGTTTTTATGGGGGGAAAAAAGAAGTAGAGGGGTTCTTTTGTGTTTTTGAGGCTGGAACTGTTTCAGTTTGTTTGTGTAGGTACTGCTCCAAGGAATGAAGGGGAGCGAGGCCTCTCACTCGCTCTCTCACTTATCGAGGGGAAACAAATGGTGGCAAATGCATTTTAAAATTCAGACTGCCGCCATGATACCAGTTTCCTATCTTGGGCAGAGCTGGCATTTGTTTTTCAGAGGGCTCTATTGAAAAATAGATGCACATCTCTGGAAGCTTGCCAGTCAATCAGTATACAAGGATTTTCTTTGCTATTTTCTAATCCAAAACTCATGCACTCTAGATAAGAATAACTTTATTTTTACATTAATTATTTTTTCTCAGTAAAGTCACGGTTTTATTTTTACTAGAAAAATAATTGTTTTAAACAGAAAAAATTAATGTTTCAAGTTTTCTGAACTCCAGTGATAGACATCAATGTTCTTAGGTAATTTAGATGGTACTTTGGGCCACCTCCATTGTATATTGCGCTGAGTACTGGAACAAGGGTGAAGGTGTAAGCTATTGATAACTTCCTCGGTTATTTAAATGAACATCCTGTTGATTATTAGTGCATGTATACACCAGTTGTGAAACTTAAGCCCTGATAAATTTACTATTCCATCTAACCTACATTTAAATGTTTATCTAAAGGATAAATATGTAAGCAAGAACCCACAGCAGGGTGTTTGTTAAGACCTTATCACACACCCCAGGTAGTCTGTGAATCAACCTGTTGCACCCAAGTGCCTTCAAACACCTGGGACATGCAGTAAGATCTGACATACTTCATAGCTTTGAGTGAGTCATAGTGCTTATAAAATGGCTTGTTAAGTCAAAAAGCTTTGAGCAAGATGTATTATCAGTTTAAAAGATAACTGCTAATTTGAAATTTGGCCATGCAGTAAAAAAGAATTTACCTACTTTAACAGTAGATCTTTGAGATAGTATCCACCTCCGAGCCACATCGTGGAACTGTAAGCCATTGGCATCTGGACCACCTAGAAATTTTTACAGGCTGGGACTGCCCATGTTGACATGCCTCATTGGCACCTACAGTATATAATGTGGGTGTCCCCAGCATGTCTCAGGTCCCCACCAGAGACAAGCTCAGAGAATCAGCAGAGCAGCAGGGAACAGAGTAACCAAGGCCACACCAGGCACACAGGAGAGGATATTGAAACCAGAGATGGATGCCATAGGGGGCATCAGAAGAGAAACAGTTTGTGAGAGCAGGTGGTATAGTCCCCCATCACCCGACAAGGGCAGAAGGCAGGAAGGAGAGCTGTGGCTTAATGGAGGACAGTCTCTCAAATAGCAACTGTTATGGTAGGTAAATAATCTGTCATTTTCAAGGCTACCTTCTTCCACTGAGCCTCATCAATGAGCGATTCCCAAGCAGTACCAAGCAGTGAGGGAGAACAGTAGGACCTAATGGTCCTTAGTGAGGAGGCCTTGCAGAACACTGAGGATGAAGCTGGCATGTCTTCTAGAGATGATTTCCAGACTAGTGTTTATTGAATGTATGAACAGTACTCCAACTGGCAGCAGTAAAAATGGCAGCAGTGGACACAATTTGAAAACAATCCATTGAGGTAGCCACCCCACGGGTGGAATGAGCATGAACAGGACCAGGAAGCTGCTTACCACACTTCTAGTAACAAAACATAATACAGTTGGCCAGCAATTTGGACAGGCTCTTTACAATAATCAGGGAGCGCATTTCTCAGGGACAAAAGCTATAAACAGTTGAGAAGATTTTCTACAATCCTTTGAATGATCCAGGTACCAATGCTGCATCCTGCTGACATGCAGCATATATAAACAATGCTCTCCACTCTCTGTGGGAGACAGAAAGTAAACCAGAATGTCTATAGTCTGATTCATTGTTCTTTCAAACACCACCTTCAGAGAAAAATGAGGATTGGTACATAATGTAACCCTGTTCTTGTGGAAAATAATAAATAAAGGATCTGTGACCAGAGCCTGCAACTTAAAGATGTGTCTAGCAGATGTCATCACCACTAGAAACAGTGTCTTCCAAGAAAGGAAGCACAGCTCACAGGCAGCTGCAGGCTGAAAGGGAGTTGCAGTCAGGGTCTGTAAGACCAAGTTAAGTACCACACCAGAACCAGATCTCACTCAATGGGGCACCTAAGGATGATACCCCTTAGGAATCTTTGGGAACTCTCCAGTTGGTTCACAGTCTTGCCCTGTGTCAGGGCATGAAAAGCTGACACAGTGGCCATATGGACCTTGACAGAGGAATACCCTAATCCTGAATCCTTAAGGGATAGTAGGTTGTCCAGCCCTTTTTGGAACTAGACACATAAATGGATTCAGTGCATGCCAAGTACACCACACAGTAAAACATTTCCATTTTTGTGAATAATTGTACCAGTACAACATCAACTACTGCAGGGGAAACCCCGAAGCAGGAGAGTTCTATGTCCTCTGGAGCCGTGAGTAGAGGTGTAGGAATTGAAGATCGGGGTGCACCAGTGCATCCTGCTCCTTTGTCAGAAGACCCACCCTTAGTGGGAGTGGGATAGGAGATTCCACTACCAGTTGTTGGAGAACTAGAAACTTAATTGTTGAAGTAGAAACTAAATTTTTCTGAGCCAGAGAGGGGCCACCAGAATCAGGGTGGCACACTCAGCCCTTAGTTAGACCACCACTCTCTGTATTAGAGGGAACAGGGTAAAGCATATGGAAACCTCCCTTTGCAAGAGAAGGAAAATGATTCATTTCATTTATTTTTTTATACTTGCAGGCCTGATGAGCAAAATGCCAGTTTTCACAAGCGACAAGTGGTAACAAATAACATAAAAACATTAATACAAATAATTACATACAATTTGATGACAACAAACAAAGAATTACACAAATTTCTACATATTACATATACATTCCTATTAATCCTTTAAAAAATGTAGCAGTCTCATCTTAAAATTCGATACGGTTCTGTAGTTCTGAAATTCAGAGGGTAGTGAATTAAAAAATAATGGGACTCTATAAAGACTAGATCTCTGACCTGATGTGTTCTTAAACAAGGGAAGCTTAAAAGTAAATCTACTCTATTATCTGGTGCCACAAACACTAGTACATCTAGGGAATAAGGTTGACACAGAATTAGGGAGGGAACCCTCTAGGCGATGGAGTGAATAAGGAGAAGTGTGGCAGTTTTGTATTGTATGGCGACACAAACAGGTATATGTCCCAACAACCCCATTTTTCAAGGAAGATGTCCATAATGGAGACTGAGAGTTCCCATTCATTGCAGAGCACATGGGATTGACTGAGGTGATCTAACAGTGTGTTCAGGGAACCGGAAAGGAATACTGCTGAAATGAATATGTCATGTTCCACCACCCAGTGCCAAATTATCATCGCATCTCTGCAGAGAATGTACAGAAGAATGGCAGCTGAAACTGTACATTATTGACACATTGTCTGTGGAAGTCAACAGCTGATTCCCCAGAAGGAAGGCTGCGAAAGCCTGTAGGCCATGCAGAACAGCCCTCATCTCCAGAGTGTTGCTATGAAGCACTGTATGCGGAGGGTACCATTGGTCATGGGTTCTCAATTGGCTCAAATGAGCCCCCAGCCTGAACCTGAGGTGTCTGTGGTCATCACCACTGGGGGATCAGCCTTAGAAACTGGGACCCTTTCTCTTGTTTGTCAGTCCAACCACCAGAGCATGGAATGATGGAGGGGAGGAGTAACCTGTATCAGATGAATCAGCTTGTCTGAGTGCTGAGCCCATTGCGCTCTGAGGAACCATTGCAGGATCCTCATATGGAGGTGGACCAGTGGGACAGCCAAAATGGCAGACACCATCAGGCCAGTTAATCTTAACAGACGTTAGACCAACACATAATTGCTGGAGATAACCAGCTCTACTTGACCGGCTAGTGCTGTGGCCTGGTCTGGGGGCAGAAAAGCTCAGTCGACCAGTATGCCCAACTGGTTGAACAATTGCCAGGTCCAAAACACTATGTAAGCAATAAGACATGATGGGGTGTGTATTACAGTGTGATAACCGCACTCCTAAGAGGTGTAGTTAGGGACGAGGCCAAAGGCCAAGTGCTGGTCATCCATAGGAGTGCAGTTATCACACTGTAATGCACAACTCTGGAATGTCTCATTGCGCTTATAAAATGGCCCTTTATTTTTAGAAGCAGTTTTTTTATTTTGAAACACATGTTTAAATAAGTAAAAATGTAAGTGAATCTGTGCTTTTAACATAAAATAGTCCTTCCTCCTATTGGTGCTAGATTAAAGTAGCGTTATACAGTGTGTGCCTCCCTGCCCACTTAAGCTTCATATTCCCCTGCTAGCCACAACAATTCACAAATGCTGTTTTCCTCATTCTAAGTATGAAAGATAGCCCCCTTACTTTATTTATCCTCCTCTATCTGTAGACAAAATGAGGCCATAACAGAGGCTTCTCAGTTCCCAATGCTGCAAGCATGAGTGTGGTTCAAAACTGCCACACTCACTGACAGCATCATGAACTGCTCGCTCTGTCCTAAAAGATAAACAGCAGGGTGAGTCATTTACCACCTTTTCCCTTTGTTTATGTAGTATTATTGCTTACTTTCTTCATTCTGTTTTTTTTTTCTCTGTGTTTCCCCATGTTCAAGAAATGGAATGTTTACAATGGAATACAGGGATTCAAAATTCTGCTCAGTTCCACTTGCAGAATGTTCCTCTTCTAACACACTGTATACACACAGACACAAAGGCCATTTCTAAAGCCACAGACTCAATTATCTCAATGTCAGGGAAAGCAGAAGAGATTTCCCTGATGAACAGGTAAACATAGAAGGCGGATTTTTCACTGTCAGCAAAGAAACAGTTGTAATGAAAACTATAAACAATACTTATTGTTTCTAATTTGTTTATGTGTGTAAGGAGAGTGTGATGATCAAGGAAAAAACATTTAATTAATTTGTTTTATTTTTTATTTAAGATAGTTTTATTTTTAGGGCCCAGTTGAAGGTTTTTACAGTGTACAGGTAACAGCCATGTTTGTGATGGAAAATCAGTTCTGGATCTAGGGAGACGGATAGAAGATAGTTCTGGTTGTAGGAGGACTGATTTGCTTATTGTGTGGTGTGGTTTAGGACCAGGATGACTGTGTGTATATAGAGATGTAATGTGCGGTCAGCTGATGTCTCTTGGCCAATGAGGTTTCTAGATTTTCTCATGCCATTTTATAAATATACAATGGCTTCCCAACACAGGGCATCTAGCAGCCAATCATCTATTTAAGGGAAGACCTACAGGCCCTTCCTGCAGAGGGCCACCGCCACCACTTTGGAAAAGGCATGTAGTGCTGAGCATAAACCAAAGGGCAAATCACAAAACTGGTAGTGTGAGACCTGAAGCATGAAATGCAAATATTTTCTGTGTGACTTTCGGATCTTTACATGAATGTATGCATCCTTCATGTCTAAAGTGACCATCCAATCCACTTGTAATTATAGGACCAGGAGAGACTGCAGGGAGATCATTCTGAACTTTCTGTATTTTATGAACAGGTTTAGACCCCACAGGTCTAGCACAATCCTTAAATCCCAAGTCCACTTTAGAACCAGAAAGTAGTGGGAGTAAAAGGCTTGATTTATTTCTGCAACTGGGACTAATTCCAGAGCCCTTTTGCAGAGGAAGGATTGAACCACCTTCAGCAAAAGGGAAGATACCTGTTTGGCAATGGTGGGGTAACTGGAGGAACAGTAAGGAGCTCTAGAGCATGTCCATGCTGAACCACCTTGAGAACACAGGCATCTGTAGTTATCACCCTCCTCTTTGGTAGAATAAGGGAGATACGGCCCCCTAGCAGACCCTCCTGAGGCGGTGAGATTGGAGGAAAGCAAGGAGAATTAGAAGGCATTGGGGTGGTGGGGATGCCAGTAACTGTCTGACCTTTTATAAGTCTGGCATGGGCACCAGGGAGAAGATATGGCTTGGTACATGGAGGGCAGAGTTCTTTGGGAGCCACAGACAGGGCCTCATAAATAACCACAGCCCAAATGGGCATAAGGCCTGAGAAAAGACCAACTACCCTGACCTCGGGTTTAGGAGTCATGATATGCAGGGATCTGAGACTCATTCTCGAAGTTTGCAGATCTCCCAAAGTATTTTCAACATGATTGCCAAACAGTTGCTTACCTCTAAAAGGAGCATTCATTACAGACTGATGTACATCACAGGAAAAACCAGCCACATGAAGTCAGCAATGGTGACAGAAGCAAATTCCACAGGCAGCACATCTGATGCATCATAGGATGATTTGAGTAGGTGCTTACCAACTTTTTGGCCATTAGCTATTATTTGCTGAGCCAGTATTTTGTCCCGGCCCTCTAGCAATTTTTCATCCAGAGTGGCCATTGTCTTCCAAAGGCAATTCTGATATTTAATCATATAAGCTTGATAGTTTGGGAAGCAGAATCAAAATCCCTCATTCCCCATCACATCCAGGTTACTTGACTCCTTATCAGGAGGAAGAAATCTCACGTGCTTTGGAATCTTGGATCTATTATGAGTAGCCATAATCACTACTGAGTCTGTTTCAGGCTGTGAACAATAATATGGTTTTGCTGTAGGGGTAGGATACTGTTTATCTGCTTTCCTGGGAACTACAGGCAGTTGTGCAGGCCTGTGCCAAGCAGCCAAAGTAGCATCTTCAAGTGCAGAATGCACCAGAGGAATAATCACCATAGGAGAGGCTGAAACCTCCAAGAACTTGTTAAGATTTTTCTTGGAAGCATCTTATTCTTCAGCTTGAAACCCCAGTTTGACCTGAACCAGTTCAAGGAAGGCTTGAAAAGAGGCATTCTCAGAGGGAGATCTAGTTGTGTTTTTCACACTCTCCAAGCAAGAGGAGGGAATGGAGCTTCAGCCAATCAGATCTGTAATCTCTTCCTGTATCTATGGCCTCCACCACCTCCTCCTCTTCCATGTATTCTGGATTATATTCTACTTCATCAACAATGTCAACTGGTATTGGTTAATGGTCAGTGGGACCAGGATACAACTGAGGAGGAGCCGATGATGGGAATCCCATCGACAGCAAACAGTCTGGGTCCTGCACAACTGCACGGACAGAAAACTGAAACATCAACAGGAATATTGATGATGGGCTAGCCATGGGCACTGTCAGTATAGGCATCAATGGTGGCAGTGGCAGTACCTATTATCCTTGGTAACTATTCTTAAGCAACATTTGTTTTAAAATGGTTCCTTTAATTTCTCCCCACCTCTTCTGCATGCCCCTGATTTCGTTCACTCCAACTAACTTACCCTTGATGAATTCCCTCATCTGATCAAAGTCTGTTTGTCTGAAATCTAGAATCACAGCTTTTGATGAGGATGCAATAATACCTGTCACCAGTTCAAGCCATATGGTTTTACGGTAACTGAATCCTAGTGGTTCCCTAACCAACACTCCACCTACCATTTCTGAGTTGGTGAGTACCACACTGAGAATGGCAGCCTGTCTTGTAGGTTTTCAGACCAGCTGCACTAGCAGGCAGTCCTGAAACATGTCTAGCAGTGCCTGACTCCTGGTGCTTTTAGCTGCTAGAATGTCCCAGTCTGTGTCTGGTAGATTGAGATCCCCCACAACCACTACCTCCCTCCCTCCCTCCCTCTCTATTTCTGCCCCCCTACATCCCTAACCCCCTCATCTACCTGTCCTGGTGGTCTATAGACTGCCCCCATTTGCAACTACTTTCCTGATACTGTGTGAGCTGTACCCACAGTAATTCTTTCTCCCATTTCTTCCCCTGATGGACCTATCCTCTACTACCACTATGCTTTCCCGGACATAGAGGGCTACCCCCACCTCTTTTTCCCTTACCCCTTTCTCTCCCATACATGACATGTCTCAGTACTGCCAGGTCCCAGTAGTTATTCCTGGTGGTCCATGTTTCTGTGATGGCTACTAGGTCTAGTAGCCCTCGAACTCAGCTGCTGTTAAAACATCTAATTCCAGTCTGAAAATCAGCATGCTGCAGCCTGGGAGATTTAAATCCTGAACTTGTATGCTGAACTGTTGTTTAATATCAAACTTGTGCTTTATTATGCTTTGTGCCAGTGCTCCTACCTCTGGGGGACTTTATTCTACTGTCTGCTGTGTCCGGAAACCAGAGAAAGTTGTTCATTCTGCAGCAGCAAGTAGGAGGAGAACCGGGACTAGCATCACAGAGGAGGAGGGGCAGCTCATTATGAAATACTTGCGCAGCTCACAGCGTAAGGACCACTCCTAAGAGAAAAATAAAAAACATAAACTGGGACTAATTAAGCAGGGTTTTAAATAATTGATTAGCAGTTTTTTTCTTGGGACAATACTAAATGTACAGAAAGTATTTATATTGGTTTTCTAGAAGTGTTATGTTTGTTAAACACAGTGAGGCAAGTGCTATGCATTTTCACAATGTTTTAGAACTTTTATGAGAAAAACGCTAATCAATTTTTAGAGTTAAATAAAACCCTGTTAAGTTAACTTTAGTTGAACGTAAGAAGTAAAATGTTTAATTAAAATAGTGTGGTGTTGATAGGCCTGTTTCAGGATTGCTCTTGTACATCGATTGAGTTACGAATATGAACAAACTCTGGGGCCAGATATTCAAAGGGTTGTGCGCACATCGCAGAGTCCAAAATCGCCAGTCGATATTCAGCAGGAGGCAGTTACACCACTGACAACAGGTTGCGCAAAAGAGCAATGCAAATGATGCATGCTCAACAGGAGGGGGAGGAACTATGCATAACCTGCGCAACCCGACATTCAGCCTGGTTAGTAGGCTTGTACGCAACCCCAAACTCTGCGCCTGCACAACCTGAGCCAAAAAAGAAGGATCAAGTTGAGGGCCACCCACAGGTGAGCTGCTGTATTGCAGGCGCAACACAGCAGCTGCCACCACTGGCTGGCCCCAACTCAGTCCCTTTGCCCCCCACCAGCCCGATCGCGGGCAGAGCGTAAAACAACCCCCACCCACATCTCGAGCCCGATCGCGGGCAACACAGTTACAACCCCCACATATCCGAAGCGATCGCGGGCATCACAGTTATGAACCCCCACATATCCACAGCCCGATCGCGGGCATCACGGATTACGAAACCCCACACATATCCCAAAGCCCGATCGCGGGCATCACGATTACATGAACCCCCACACATATCCACAGCCCGATCGCGGGCATCACAGTTAAAACCCCCACACATATCCAGGCCCGATCGCGGGCATCACAGTTACATGAACCCCACACATATCCCACAGCCGATCGCGGGCAGTACAGTACATGAACCCCTCCCACACATATCCCACAGCCCGATCGCGGGCAGAACGTGTATGAACCCCTCCCAGTGCCCGATCGCGGGCAGAATGTAACCCTCCCCCAACCCGAATATCTCCTGGTGGTCCAGTGGACGTAAAGCCCGATCACGGGCAGAATGTCACATCACAACCCCCAAACATCTCCCTGGTGTCTAGTGTCCCCCACCACCCACGAGCCCCTCCACGCGGCGGTGGCGACAGCATCCACCTGCCTGCCGCCATGCGCCTGCCGACTGACTGTCCGGTAGGGCTGCACACCATTGGTACAGAGCTACAGCCAATGGGCGTGCAGCCCGTACCATACATGACAGTCCAGATTTGTGAATGATGTTCATTCACAAATCTGACTGTCATGGCGGTATGGGCTGTATGCCCATTGGCTGTAGCTCTGCACCAATGGGCATGCAGCCTCACCAGACAGTCAGTCGGGCGGGCGGGGCGGCAGGTGGGTGGATGCTGCCGCCGCGGCTGCGGGGGGAGCGGTGGAGGGGTGGTGGGTGGGGGGACACTAGACACCAGGGAGATGTTTGGGGGTTGTGATGTGGACATTCTGCCCACGTATCGGGCTTTTACGGTCCACTGGACCACCAGGGAGATATTCAGTTGGGGAGGGTTACATTCTGCCTACGATCGGGCACTGGGGGTTCATATACGCTCTGCCCGTGATCGGGCTGGGGATGTGTGTGGGGGTTTCATGTACCTGTACTGCCCACGATCAGGCTGTGGGATATGTGGGGGTTCATGTACCTGTACTGCCCGCGATTGGGCTGTGGGATATGTGGGGGGTTCATGTACCTGTACTGCCCGTGATCGGGCTGTGGGATATGTGTGGGGGTTCGTGTAACTGTGATGCCCAGCGATCGGGCTGTGGGATATGTGTGGGGGGTTCATGTGAATCTGATGCCCGCGATCGGGCACATTAGGCGTTTAGTCCCCTCGATGGCTGCTGCCTGGCAGAGTGGCCAGGAGCAAGTCTCGGGATCGGTGCACCTACATGTAATGAATGCAAATGGGGCCATAATAGATGCAAATGGCCCTCATGCCTAGATAAATTATGGCCCCATTTGCATGTCACCTTTTGAATATCGGAAATTTGAGCATGGGGCAATGGTACTTGCACCAGTGCAAGTTTAATGCTTAACTCTGGCAACTTGCGGTGGCAAGTTCCACTGCACCATGCACAAGTGCTGTGTGGTTGGGGTGATATTCAAAGGAGTCGCTCAATAGCGCAACTCCTTTGAATATCACTCCGGCCACACCCCTGCGCAACTATTTTGAGCAGTGCAGGGGCTTGCGCCTCAGAATGGCGCAGTTTGAAAATCTGGGCCTGGACATCTATCGTTGTTCCTGTGCACCTGAAGCAGTTTTCTTTGTCAAGTCTATTCTGTTTTTATTAAAAAAAATTGGTATCTATTAGCTTACAAGTTAATTGCTTTTACTTAGGTGTTACAGTATTGTGTTTAGAAATAAGTTCTAACCTTTGGAAATTTTATATTGAAAATGTTGATGTCAAATCTTTTAGGTTGTTTGATTCTTTGCTCCCTCTTGAGTGTTGCTGCTACAAAAGATTTTAGTACAATTAATAGACTAACAAATGATAAACTCTTAGTAAATTGGCTAATTTCTTATAGTCAATTACAGAAAAATAATGGTTATAAACTGAGGAGAAATTCCTTTCAGCTTTATTGGAGATGGCAAAACTTAGGAGGTTGTTATAGACCTTTAAATACCCATAGGTTTAATATTTCAATCACAGATTTTTCTGGGGCTTGTTGTTTGTTATTAATATTGGGGGGAGACATTGAAACAAATCATGGGCCTGATAATTTGAACATGAACTTTTTACATGATAATGCACAAAGTATTTGATCAAAAAATGACACCTTGGCAACTTTATTAGTTAATCATGATCCATGTGTATTAGGATTAAGTGAAACATGGCTCTCGAATAAACATCACGATAATGAATTTGGCATGCAAAATAATTATGTATGGAGGGCAGATAGGAATTCCAGAGGGGGGAGGGGTAATGATTTTCATAAAACAAACTCTTGGCCACTCAGAAATTGTGTTACAAGGTAGTGACAAGAATATAGAAATTTTAACAGTGAATTTGGAGCAGATAGGGTTGGTTATTTCAATTGTTTATTCACCTTGCAAAGCAAATATATCTGATTTAGAAATAATATTAACAAAAATAACAGGCACAGTGAGAAGTAAGCCTTTGATTTTGATGGCTGATTTGAACTGTGATTGGAAAATTCACAGGGGAGATATTTAAAAAATATAGTTACTACTCTAAGGCTAAAACAACTTATTAAAAGTCTCACTAGATATACATCTAACACAACAAATGGATCTATTTTAGATCTAATTTTGGTCTCTACTCAAATTGTAACAGAAGCTTCCGGCATTCTACCTCCATGCCTTGGAGATCATAATCCGGTTTGGGTTACTATGCCACGGTCCCAGTTTCAGCAAGATCTAGTTTGTAAAAGCCAAAATTGGACCAGAGACTTTAGAAAGTTCTCAAAGACTTGATTTTTGGACAGTATAGGTAAGGAAAATTGGGATCGCTGCAGATTAATCCCAGATATTGACACTGTGATTGAATATTTCACTCAGACTTTTGGAGAAATATACGATTTGCATGCATCAAAAGTTAAAACTAAAATAAAACCTTTCAAACTACCTTGGATTAATGATAGACTATTAAAGCAAATCTGAATTAACAATAGAATTTGGAAAAAAGCCTTGACATCTAAACTAGAAAAGGACTGGATTATTTTTAAGGCAGCTAGAAATAAGTGTAAAAGGCTAGTTAAAATTTCTAAAATTTCTTACTATAAAAATAAAATTGATATGAGTACTGACCCAAGGCATTTTTGGAGAGTGGTTAAACAATTTACTAAACCAGGAATAATTCCCCAGAGGAAATAACAAGGCTAAAAAAATGGAAATACCCTTATTGACAATCTGAAGGATATTTCTAAAGTACTAAATGATTTTTTTGTTGATCTTCCTAATTGTAAGATTTCTTATAAGCAAGATTTGGAGCAAATGAAAACAATGCCTTCACAAGATGGACTGCCCCATTTACATTTAAAACTTTAATGGACACCAGTGTTTATAAAGTATTACAAAAAATAAATATTCATAAAACTTTTAGTAGTGATGGCCTTGAAGGCAAGTTTTTGAATTTAGCAGCCTTTAATATAGCACCAATCATTACTTATTTATTTAATTGGAGCCTTCAAATTGGTTATTTTCCCCTATCTTGGAAAGAAAGTAGAGTAAAACCGATCTACAAGGGGGAAGGTGTGGTAGAGGTAAATAACTATAGGCCTATAGCCTTGTTACCCCTTCTATCAAAAAGTTTGGAGAAACTTATCTCTGTATAGGTCACGGATTACCTAGATAAATATGGTCTGTTAACCTCAGATCAATCGGGTTTTCGAAAAAATTATTTCACTACAACAGCCCTTTTAAAATTTAGTGATCTGTTAAACAGATCATTGGGAAATAATATTGAGACAGCAGTACTTTATGTAGACCTTTCAAAGGCCTTTGACCTGGAGGACCACCCCTTATTGATCGAGAGACTGCAAGGGATGGGTATCAGAGATGGCCCTCTAGAGTGGCTAAAATCTTATTTGGGTAATCACTCTCAGAGGGTGGAGGTACAGGGTTATTCATTGGAGAGCAGAAGGGTCACCAGAGGCGTTCCTCAGGGGTCGATCCTGGGACCTCTTCTGTTTGTTATTTTTATAAAGGATCTTTCACTAGTGGCTGAGCATACAGAAATTCGGTTATATGCCAATGATACAATAATTATCACATCTGGTCAATCAGATGATGAATTGCAATCAAACCTGCAGTCTGATTTTTTAAAGATTGAGGGGTGGTTCACCAGGTCAAGGCTGATTATGAATACAAAGAAAATGAAATGTATGAAATTTTCATTAAAAAAAATGATGATACTTTTAAACTACAAATTCATACAAAAAATCTAATTAAATTAGAACAGGTTAAGGATTACAGTTATTTGCGAGTGATAGTTGATGAACAGATGTATTTTTCTTACCATATTATGGATTTGGTAAAAAAAAAGTGAACAAAAGGGTGGGGGCCCTAAGGAGAACCACAGAATGTCTGACATTAATAGATAGGAAGAAGTTGGCTGAACAGTTAATTATTTTAGTGCTAAGATATGGTGAATTGATATATAGAAGAACCAATAAAACAATTTTGGCCAGGTTGGATTAAATTTATTTCTGAGTGGCCAGATATGTACTAAAGGGGAATTATCGTACTCATCATTGTCTATTGTTAAATTAAATTGGCTGCCTTTGGATACAAATTTATATTTGTCAATGGTTAATTTTAATTCAGAAAATGAAATATTCTTGTTTAAATCATTCAATTTTATTATTGCTGTTTCCAGCGAAGCAACATTCTAAAAGGTTACTAACTAGATCAGTTCAACATTCTAAAGGTCACTAACTAGATCAGTTCAGTTAAATAAGATTATTATAGAAAAATCACGAAACAAATATGGGGATAGGACTTTAATTCATCAACCTGCTAGTTTTTGAATTCTCTTTCTTCAGATATAAGGGAAATTGCAAATCATTCTACATTTGTTGATATAAAAGAATTGAATACTCATGTCTGTAATTGTTGATTACTCCTTTTAATGTACTGTAAAGCTGGATAAGATCTCTATCTTTATGTAAAGATAAGAGGGAGTATTTCTTATACTTTTTTGTTGCTATATTAGTAATATTTATGCTGATGTGTTTTGTGTATGTGTTAACATAAAACCTTATTGTATGTATTTTAGATAGGGATTACACAGGTCTGTCTTGTAAACTCGACTTTTGTCCAAATGACATGTATTACCTGTTTAAAAATACATTTTACCTACCTGCCTAATTCTGCATCCACTATTATCACCTGGAGCATACTAATTTTGTTTCCTAGGCTACTGGCATTTAAATAGACTGCCTTCCAGCTAGTGCTTATACCATGCCCCCTCTTGTGAGCTCCTCTCCCTTTGTCCACCCCATCTCCTTAACATCCTTGTTTCTCTGCTCTCTGCTGGCTTTATGAGATTCCCTGGCACCCTAACTTAATTTATTATGGAAATAATAGTAAGTATGTAATAAAATATGCCTCACTGCTGATGACAGTAAGATCTACAGCAGAGTGGACCCTGAGGAGCGAGTTAGAGAAAGGAAATGGGACCTGGAAAAACTTAAGTTCAGTGCAAAAAAGTGAAAAGTGATGCACATGGATAGAAAGAATCCCAAAATTGACTATTGAATGGGGATCAAAGGTGGTTCAGATGACAAAGGAGATACACAGTGGGGTAATCATTAATGACAGTGTTAAATCCACAGCTCAGTGCACTAAGTCATACAGGAAGACAAACAGGATGCTGGGGTGTATAGGTGAGGATCTGATGGTAGGAGAAAGGATGGGATACTGCCCATGTATAGGTTCCTGAAAAGGCTACACCTAGAGTACTGCACCTAGTTCTGGAGTCCATACCTCAAGGATGACAGGGACTACATATGAACATACGAAATGCCAGCAGACACAGGCCACGTGGTCTATTGAATCTGCTCCATTATGCAGCTAGCCCCTCAACTTGCAGGTGTCCCACCCTTCCCTCCCCTCCTCACAGTCATTCCCCCACTCTGTCCCATCCCCTCTTGAAGTAGCCCACCATCCTACAGGAAACCACCTCCTCAAGTAGTGTTCCACTTGACTACCATTCTCTCTGTGAAATAATGTCTCCTGATTTCCTCCTGAATTTCCCCACTCCAACCTCAGTTGATGCCTTTGAATATCCCTCCCTCTTCTGATATCTCTCCTGTATTAGCCTTGTTTATCCTCTACAGGTACTTAAAGGTCTCAATCATATCTCTCCTATCTCTCCTCTCCTCCAGGGAATACATGTTAAGCATGTTCAGCCTTTCTTTGTAGGATTTCCTCTCCAAACCCTGGATCATCTTAGTTGCTCTGTGCTGCACCTCCTCCAACAGTATGATGTCCTTCTTCAGGAATGGGTGCCAGTACTGCACGCAGTATTCCAGATGCAGCCTGACCAGTGATCTGTATGAGGGAAAGATCACCTCACTACTTCTAGAGGAGACCCCCCCATGCTATACAGCCCAGCATCTTGTTGGCTTTCACTGCTGCCCTCATGCACTGGGCTGAGTTGTTCATATTTGATGTTATAATCACCCCAGGTCCTTTTCCTCCTCTATGATCTCCAACTGTACCCCTCCTAGCTGATAGTTCCTCCTCTGGTTCTTATCTCCGAAGTGCAGTATCATGCACTTCTTGGCATTGAACCCCAACTGTCGTGTTTCTGACCACTTATGTAGTTTAGTCAGGTCTCCCTGCAGTCCTCTCCACCCCTCAGTATCATCCACCACAGCTCCCATCTTGGTATCATCTGCAGACTGACCTTACTGTGGGACCCATGTGAGATATCCGTTATGAATATCACAAACAGCACTGCTCCCAGTACTGATCCCTGTAGCACCTCACTTGTTACGGCTCTTGGGGATTTCCCCTCCACTACCATCTTTTGCTGCCTGCCCTTCAGCCAGTTAGTGATCCATTTGACCATCTTAGAACCCACTCCACATACAGATCATACAAAGGATTTCATGGAGTCAGTGGTGGAGGAATGGAAAAAACAGCCCAGACAGGTGGTGGAAGTCAAGACTGTGACAGTGTTTAAATCTGGGTGGAGCAGATATAAGAGAATATTAGGAGCAGATATAAGACAATAGTAGTACTCACAGGCAGAAGAGAAAAGGGACACCTAGGGAACAAGGTGAGGATCAGCCACTAGTGTTATCAGATCTCTGAATCTAGCACAGCATTAATGCCTTTATAAGCAACATTGCTGATGGACTCGAAGGAAAAGTATGCCTCTTTGCAAATGACACCAAGATCTGCAATAGGGTTGACACTCCGAGGGGGTGGAGCAAATGAGGAGAGACTCAGGCAAGTTTGAGGAGTGGACAAGAGTGAGGCAGCTCAGATACAATGCTAAGAAGTGCAAAATCTTGCACTTGGGGAACAAAAACCTAGGAGAGGAATACACAGTGGGGGGTACTAACAACAACCAAAATGGAAAGGGACCTGGGGGTAGTCATACTAGATGATCTAAAAGTAGCCAAACAATGTGAGAAGGCAGTGAGGAAAGCTGGGGGATGTTGGGGTGCATAGGGAGAGCTATCACCAGTAGAAAATAGGAGGTGGTGATGCCACTGTGCAGGCAGCTGGTGAGGCCTCATCTGGAGTACTACGTGCAGTTCTGGAGACCTCATCTCTGAAAGGACATCGACAGGGTGGAGGTAGCCCAGAGAAGGACAATGAAAATGGTGCAGGGGCTACACCAGAACCATATGAGGAGAGATTGAGAGAACTCAATAAGTATACTCTGGAGAACAGGGGGGATATGGGGGATATGATAGAGACATTCAAGTACCTCAAGGGGATCAACAGAGTTCAAGAGGGCAGTATCTTTCAGAAAAGGAGATGTGCAAGATCAAGGGGGCACAATATGAGGCAGGGGGAGACTCAGGGGCAATGTGAGGAAGTATTTTTCACAGAAAGGGTGGTGGATACATGGAACAGCCTCCCAGAGGAGGTTGTGGGGCAAAAACAGTTGTTGAATTCAAGAATGCATGGGATAGGCAGAATGCAAAACTAACGGTAAGAAGGAGGAGGTAGGCTGTAGATCTAATAGGATCTGGAGCTTATACAGTAGATAGGGAAATGGGCAGATTGGGTGGGCCAGGTGGTCCTTATCTGCCATCAAGTTCTATGTTTCTAAGCAAGGAGCTAGGCAGGAAAATGGTCAGACTAGATGGACCACCGGGTCTTTTTCTGCCTCTCTTTCTATGTTTTATCAAGGCTAAAAATCTCATTATCCTATCCAATTGCAGCATGTTTTCAATCCCTTTTATAATTAAGCAATTAGTCACAACCAGGGGTTAGGTTAACCTAAGTTAGTCACACCGCCTGGGGCACTAAACAGCAAAAACTAAAGCTAAGTGCTGTTCTCACCAGGGATGTGATTTATGAAGTGGCTGTTATTAAATGTAAATAATTGTTTTGTAATTTTAAAAAGAACTGCTAAATTGCTGCTGATTACCATTCTCCCAAGTTCCTTCTGATTGAGAGGTTCTTAGCCAACATATCCTTCTCAGGCTGTACTGTATCTGACCGATCAATGCACTTTCATGCTACATTAATCAGAAGAATATATTGAAAAGACAATACAAACTGGGGAACAATACAGTAGAAATGAAAATGAACTAATATAATTACTTCCAGTGACGTATCACTCCATTAGAATTTGTATATTTTAACTACAAATGAATGAATCTGTTTCTCATTACATTGGAGCACCTTATAGTTTTGGATTCAGATGAACTGGAATGGGGCATTTCAGAGCTAGAGCAAAACCAGAATTAAGACAATCTGAAAAATAGATAAGTAAATTGTTTCCAGTCATATTTTCTTAATTTGCATTATGCAGAATAGCATCCTCTGTGAAATGTGAATTAATGGAAATCAGAGATAGAATAGCTTTGTGGCATTTTTTTTCCAGAATATTTTAGTTTCCCAGATTGAATTTGGCTTCGATTAAATTAGAACCTAGTGTGTTAGGGTTAGAGTCAAAATTAGATTCTCAAATCCCTTATTGAAAATAGTCCAACCTCTTATATAAACACATAAAAACTAAATCAGGATTAGAGTTACGCCAATACTTAACATGAAATCCCCACCACAAAACAAACAGTAAAGAGCATCAGTAAAAAGCTTCCCAACCCCAAATAAACTCCTCTGTGGTAGTAATGCTGCAGTAAAAGGTCCAGGGGATGGCACATCTGCCATATTTTTTATTTATTTATTGCACGAATCAGATTTACAACCTTTGAGTCAGATACTCATTTACAAAGGCACCTTGTCACAGAGAGGGTAGATAACAATTGTGCAGTACAACAATGAAGAACATTACAGGTGAAATACAATGACAGAACATACAAAGCAGTTCCAAAGATACAGTGGTGAGCAAAGGCTTCAACTAGTTACAATTAGACATATATAATAATGTATCCCTCGAGGTTCTCAGGAGGGGGGTGGTTGCTGGGGAAAAGCAGTCTGGGAAGACTTTGTAAATTGGGTCAGGTGGGGCTGGTAGGTATGGCCCAGTCATGGGCAATTACAGCTCTGAGTGTCTGTGAGGTGATTTTGGAGGACGGTAAGACATAGGCATAGCTAGTAGGAGCTCCTGGGTGCCCAGAAACCTCCTCCCATTTTGATAACATTATGTTACCATAAATAAAAGGTTCTGTACACAGGAACTAAATAATCATTCTTTGGTGTAACCCCGTGTTCCTAAATCACAGCTATACACCTATGAGACGCGAGACTCCCAAGATGTAGGACAGGGTTGTAGTCTCTGTGGAAATTGCACTTAAGGTTGGGGATTCCATAAAGTCATCTCTTTGAAATGGGACTAATTTACAAGAGCTCACCCAACTATAATCATCATTAAAGGATACCTAAACAACATTTTGACAACAAATTATTTAAAAATCTGACTTCATAGGGGACTAAAGGAAAGGCTGCTGTATACACTAATGCTAAAACTGCATTTATATAATTTACCAAAATGTGGTTCCAAAGCATTCGAAAAATGTAAAATCAGCCTTCCGATTTCAAAAAACTGTCTTACCTGCTTCCTAAAATGGCCGCCAAATGTGTTAAGTGATGACATCATTGGAGCCAAAGTCAGAGAGCTATATGGCTCTCTGTAGTGCTAACTAGTTCTGTTTTCCTTTTGTTTAGAATTGTTTCACTGACATGGTCAAAATCATGTGTATTATTTTGGTCAATACACATGTTAGGCTATGGTTCTGTTCATTTTGTTTACTTTAACATGCTGAAATTATGTTTTAATCCAACCGACTTTCTCTTTGACAAACCACAGTGCATTACAAATCTTAAATAACCTGGTGATCTAGTGGTTGTGGCGTATCCTGGATGTTACAATGGTGGGTGCTGGGGTGGTGTGCATACTTGATATGTACTATTTAACATTTGTTTTAAATCTTTATATTGTCTACTACTATTATATTTTAATATGTTTTTGACAGAACCTACAAATGTAATCCTTAAATTTGAATGTAAACATTTGTACAATCAATAAATCAGACTTCTTCAACAACGTGAAATGCAGCAACAGCAAGCAAGTAAGTTACAATGGGAGGAAGGGTGCTGCCGCACCCTTAACCATCCCCTAGATCCACCACTTGTTTGTAGCAGAGTTCATGTGTAGTCCAATGCCAGAGTTGATACTTTCTCAGAAATCAAAAATATGCTTGTCTTGTCTTCTTTTTTTCATGGGAAATAAGAAGAAGAAGAATCAACATTTATATAGTGCTTTTAATACTCATTGTATCCCAACGTGCTATACAAGCAGTGCTAGACTGGTAGTGAAGTGACTTAATGTGCAGTGGCAGCCATTTCACACATTAATACCCACACACAGCCTTGAACAATTGCATGAACTAATTTTGTGGGAAGGGGAATGTTGGCCAGGATAATGGGGTCAGGTAGTGATCATGGTGCTGGTAGCCCCACATCTTATATCTTATAGTGATCTGCTTGTATTTCTCCTCTTCTGTCTTCCCTCTTCCCTGAATATAGCAGGAAGTAGCCTTCTCAGTCCTCTCTGGTATCCATTCTTCAATCTTTCTCCCCACATCAAGAACTGGTGAGCTGATCACCCTTCTGCATCATGAATGCAGGTAGTACAGTTCCTGGTTTTTTTGACATATCAGAGATAAACAAATCTCTCCAGTAAATCAGGCTGATATTAGCAGGGAACAAGGGGAAAGATGGGATTTCCTATACTTAGAAGCTCTAGGTTACCTTTGATTAGGCACTACTAAATGATGGGTGTGCACATCATTATGCATATCATTTAATAGTGCCTAATCATAGGTGGCTTAGATCTTATATGGGTAGGAAAGTCTATTTTCCCTGTGTGCCCTGCTGCTATCAGCCTGGCTTACCAGAAAATCACATTTGTTATTAATATGTAAAAATAACACAGGAGACTGTGTTAACTGCATTCATGATGCGGAAGGGTAGTGAGCTCACCAGTTTTTGATGTGGGGAGCAGGTGAGAAGAATGAATGCCAGAGAGGGACTGAAGAGGCCATTCCAGCAGGGTACAGCTACAGTATATTCTGGTTAGGGAAAGACAGGAAGGGGGAAGTTGAGCAGATCATTGTGAGATCTGAGATGTGCCACTGCCAGCACTGTGATCACTACCTGACTGTGGATGAGAGCAACCAGTGACAAGAAATACTCAGGGTGGCAGGGCTGCACCTAAACTGTTACTTGAATTCAGTGTAGAGAGATTACCCTTGGGTGGGGTGGGTGTTCATGTTTGTTAGGACAGTATTGAGGGAGCTGTGTATAGCTCATTCAACATTCAGAAGGGTGGTAGCCAGCCAACTCGTATTATGGAGTAGGGCACAGAAAAGTACTGGAGAAGAATTGCTGGAAACTGTCCTGTGGGGCTCTGTAGATCACAGGCAAAGGAGTTCACCGACACTGTAAGTCAGGTGGATTCACTCAAGGCATTAGTATGCCTCTCCTGCTAATAATATTGTTATCCATAGTAAGTGCAGCCCTTGTGAGGGTATGAACAGCAGTTTTTCTGGTGTGTTCTGATGCTTATTGCTTGGCCCTCCAGGAAGACCTAGTTGTTGGTTTATGAGGCGGGGGCAAAACACAACAGGGGGATTGTACATACTGACTTCACTGTGCAGAAGGGTGGTGATCCACTCAATGTTTACTGTGGGAACAGAAGTCAAACATTGAGAAAGTGGACTGGAGAGTGATTTGGGAGGCATTTTTGAACAGTGCCAGCTGATGAAGTGTATTGGTAGAGGTGTGAACAACTCTCTGAGGTACAAGATTACAATCTGAGGTGCAATAATTCTCTTCATGAGTCTGCAAGCTCATATGTGGCCTCAGGCAGTACTAAGGACAGAGTATGGATGGTCGGGTGTTCAACAGAAGGCAGGCTAGGTGCAGGGGGTTCATGTGGAAAAAGACTACAAGAAAAGCTTATTTGTGGATTACCAAGAAAACATGAGCTTTGGAATTGGACCAGACCAGTACTTCTCTACAAATTTCAGGGTACCACATAACCACAAGATCATCAGGAATTTGAAGTCTTGTGCTGTACTGTGGTTTGCCAAAGAGAAAGTAAGCTGGATTACAAAACATTTTCAGCCAGTTAAAGTAAACAAAATGAACAAAACCATAGCCTAACGTGTACTGATCAAAATAGTCCACGTTAACACATGGTGTTGATCATTTTGGTGAAACAATTCAAAACAAAGGGGGAAAGAATAATTAGTTAGCACTATAGGGAGCCATGTTGGTCATGCTTCCGGCTCCAACGATGTCATCATGACTTATCTCGTAACACACTTGGCAAACATTTTAGGGTGGAAGCAAGGCTGTTTTTTGAAAGTGAAAGGCTGTTTACATTTTTCAAAAGCTATGAAACTGCATTTATGTTATTTACATAAATGCAGCTTTAGCATAAATGTAAAGAGCAGCCTTTACTTTACCTCGCAATGAAGCCAGGTTTGGAGTTTGCAGTTTTAAAAACTGCTTGTTTAGGTACTCTTTAAATCTGTAACCCCACCATGCCTCCAGTAGTCTCATTGCGCACTACCTGCAAAGTTGTTTTCAGTGCACAAGACACCATCACCCATGTAAGATCATCAGTCAAATGGGGAGGTGGAAAAGATGGGAATTTTTTTTTAAATAAATCATCACTGCCACCAGATCTGTACCACCTTTCCAACACACACTAGTAATGTAATGTCAGAAGGTCCTTGTTCATATCCCCTTACCACTATCATCATAAGCAGACAAGAGTCAGTAGGCTGTGCAATACGTACTAATTTGCTACAGCTGAGAAGGGGGATCACAGCAGAATGGAGAGACACTTTAGTGTACCCCAAAGATACAATGTCCTTTAAATGTAAAGGGTATCAGGGTGGAATTGGTATTCTAAGGGGGGAGGAGGATGGTGAAAAGATTCAGAAATGTCACGGGCCATTCCCTGAATACTCTGATTGAGAAAGCATCTGCTTTTGCTGGTTTTGCCTGTTAAATTAGTATTTCTCTGCATGAACCATTACATTCTAATGTTGCTTCTAAAAGAACATTTTTGTACGTATTAAAATTAAAAATGTGTTCAAAGCCCACAGAAAGGAAGGCAGGTGCTGCAACTATTGAGAAGCAGTGTAATAGTTTCACTTTTCATTTGTGTTCTTTAATAGGCATTCCACTAGAAGAAGAGGAAGAGGAGGAGCAGGATACTTCCTGGAGAGGCAGACTACGTGCTCTAGTTTATAAAATCAAAGGCCCATCAAAGCAGAAAGAAGAAGAGCCTACAGAAGAGGAAGAAAAGGCTCCTAGTAAGTCTCAATTCTAGTTGACTGTGCCATTTTTAAAACTGTGTAATGCCCATTGCACTTAGTTTTGATGGTTTTGATGGTTTGAGAGATAGAGTGTTCACTTTTTGGGGTGCCAGCAGCATAGCTATGAACATCTAGTGTGGCCATGTGCACACTTTTGTACATCTAATCAAGTTTAAGATTACATTTTTGTGTGAGTGATTTGACTGCATGATGTCACTGATGATGTCAGTGATAAGGCTTTTAGTGCTTGGCATAAGGTTTCAGACCTACACTAGCCTGGGTTTGATCCCGTGTATTGTACATTTTTTGTTTCTCACTACAATCTTGTTGTATGGGAGAAATTGTGACATGTTGTTGCTGCTGTAGTGAAAGGTTTCAGAAGACCTAAATAGCTGACTTTCAGACACGGTAGTTGAACTTAGTTCTACAGTGTATGTAAGTCAATTAAATTAGTCATGCCTGAGACTTGACTAAGTTTGAATACAATTCAAGTCACCTGTTTTGCAGGTTGTGGCAGAACCTCTCCACCATAGGAACTGCAACTCACTTACCTGCAGCTGAGCTTTACACTGCATGTGTGTTTGCTTAACAGGCAAAGGATCAGTAGGTCAAATCCTGACATGGACTAAAACTTTTTTTTATAACAAGGACACTCACTTGAGTGGCAATTCATGGTAGTATTGATTTGGATAAGTAAATTACATGAGAAGTAAATTTACTAAGGACAACAATTTATAAATGTACTGTAAATTGCCTGCTGGGTTTAGATCCCCAGTCACCTGTTTTGCAGGTTGTGACATCACTCCTACACCATAGGAAATTCAACTCACTTACCTGCAGCTCAGTGACACACTTAATATGTGTTCACTTTGCAGGCAAGGGATCAATGGTTTAAATTTAAGTAGACATCATTTGAATCCTGGCAGGGACTTATACATTTTTTTCAACTTTTTTGTAAGAGGGAAATGCACTTGAGTAGTTATTCATGGTGGTGTGGAGTTGGAATAGTAAATTATATGAGAAGTAAATTTAGCTAAAAACAACAATTTGTGAAGGTAAATCACCTGCTGGAATTAGATCCCTAGTCAACTGTTTTTTTCAGGTTGTGATATAACTGTACATCATAGTAACAGCAGCTCACTGACCTGCAGCTCAGTGGTACAGTGAATGAGTGTTTGCTTAGCAGAAACAGCATCTGTGGTTCAAATCCTGGCAAAGACTTAAGCATTGTTTTAAATTTGATTTGTAAGATGGAAAGTCATTTGAGCAGAGATTCATGGTTTTGTGGAGTTGGAATAGTAAATTATATGAGAAGTAAATTTAGCTAAGAACAACAATTTATGAAGGTCAGTCACCTGCTGGGATTAGATCCTTATTCCCTTGGTTTGCAGGATGTGACATGCTTCTACACAATAGGTACTGCAACTCATTTACCTGCAGTTCAGTGGCACACTGAATGTGTGTTTGCTTAGCAGAAACAGCATCTGTGGTTCAAATCCTGGCAAGGACTTAAGCATTGTATTAAATTTGATTTGTAAGATGGAAAGTCATTTGAGCAGAGATTCATGGTTTTGTGGAGTTGGAATAGTAAATTATATGAGAAGTAAATTTAGCTAAGAACAACAATTTATGAAGGTCAGTCACCTGCTGGGATTAGATCCTTAGTCCCCTGGTTTGCAGGATGTGACATGCCTCTACACAATAGGTACTGCAGCTCATTTACCTGCAGCTCAGTGGCACACTGAATGTGTGTTTACTTAGCAGGCAAATAATCAGTGGTTCAAGTCCTAGCAGTGACTAATACATCTGTTTCAAATTTTTGTAAGATGGAAACTCATGTGAGTGGTGATTCATGGCAGCATTGCATTGGAATGGTAAATCATATGAGAAGTAAAGTTAGTGAAGAACAGCAATTTGTGAAAGTATGTTGCCTGCTGGTATTAGATCCCCAGTCCCCTGTTTTGCAGGTTGTAACACAATGACATATTTCTGCACAATAGGAAGTGCAACTTGATTAAATGCAGCTCAGAGGCACACTGAGTGTGTGTTTGCTTTGCAGGCAAAGGATCTTTGGTTTGAATCCAGGCACGCAGACAGTATATTGTATTTTAATACATAATTATTCTATACTTTACAGACTTTATTTGTCATCATTGGTATTATTGGTACTTGGATTGTAGTTTGTTAAACATTCTGGGCTGAATCTTCAAAGACTTGCATCACCTTTTTAGTTCAGTTCTGCTACTTGTGGTAAAACTGTTGTACCACATAAAAGCTGGTTTAGCACTTTGTTGGGATGCATGAATAATGAATAGTATTTCCTGAATACCACAAATAATGCACTGTTTGTTATCCAGATATGAATAACCAGTTGTGGTACTATTCTTTCCTATTTCTATTTGGGAAATAGTATAAAAAAAAACAAAGAAACAGCCTGCCACCCTCCTTGCCAGACCAATCCTTTAAAAAAAAATACAACCATATCTGCCATCCTCTGCTAGAATCACAATCCCACATTCCTCACTCCAGCACCAAAAATGTCATATGTTTAAAAAAAGTCTTTCACGATGTGCACATGGCACAACGAGCCCACCTCCTTTGCCACCATCATTAGTGTTCTTTTTCATTTAAATCAATATTTCCCCCACTCTGGTGGCACCTTCTTCCTGGCCTCTGCTTTGGATCAAGAAACTGTCTGTTGTATTTGCTAGATTGAGAAAACACCTAATATGTTTTAACAAGTTTCCATATTTGCTTATGAAGCCAAATTGATTAGAAATTGGACTGGGTGAAATTTAACTTCTGCTGGCAGAATTCAGGCAAAATTAAAATCCACTTCTGTGAGAGTTTGTAAAATGTCTTCAAAGATTTTGTGAACTGGTGCCAAAATTAAAATTGTAGTTTTTTCCATCTATATCTTAAACTGCTTTTGTAAAATTGTACCAGATTTTGTACATTTGCAATCCTCTATCTTATGGATATGTGTACTAGATTTCAGATCTTTAGCTTTAAAGGGGGCTGAGTTATAACACCCAAACATTCAGAAATATTCTAATGAAATATTGCAAGTGTGTAATCTACACAATTTTAAGCCCCCATAACTTTCAAAATAGAGAATGCAATGTCACCAGTTTTGGTAGGTTCATAGACTCTGAAAAAGAGGTTGTGTGTGCTTACTTCCTAATCGCTTGCTTCAAGCAGCAGTATTTGTTAGTCATGATGTTATTTTTTTCAACAAAAATGTTTTCCTGACAAAAGCATCAATATACCAAATTGTGTTTTATTTTCTTCATTCCTGAATGAAGATAAAGGATTCTGACAATTTTAAAAGTTCCCACTTACATGCCATGCTCACCATGAAAAAATGAAACATCTTGTGATAGTGATATATTGTTTATTATCAGAAACATGTGGTAGCAGCATCGTGTTACATCCACAGTACCAAACTAGTATGTAGAGTCAACAGGTAACCTCAGCAGAAGAGATATTTTAAAAAATTGTGAGTGGTTGTCATCTTTAATGACTTACATCATTAATAACAAAATTAGCGTGTCGGCTTGCTAGTGCAGTGGTAGTGTTACTGCTTGTGATGCTGGTGACCTGAGTTTGGGAACAAATCTGGAGCATCAGAGGGCTGGGAGGGGGTGAGGTTGGATGAGCTTCCCATGGGCAGTGATCCACCTTGGGGTAGGGGGACATGGACAGCTCTCCACCTCATTGTAGGGGAACATGGACAGCTCTCCACCTCTGGGTAGGGGACATGGACAGCTCTCCACCTTGGGGTAGGGGGACATGGACAGCTCTCCACCTTGGGGTAGGGGGACATGGACTGCTCTCCACCTCGGGGTAGAGGACATGGACAGCTCTCCACCTCGGGGTAGGGGACATGGACAGCTCTCCACCTTGGGGTAGGGGACATGGACAGCTCTCCACCTCGGGGTAGGGGGACATGGACAGCTATCCACCTTGGGGTAGGGGGCCGTGAACTCCTGGCACACAAATGACACCCAGTAGAGACTGGGTGTACACTGGCCAAGACTACGTACTGTAGGGGTAGAGGTGCAGCAGACACCTATGAGACATGTGTAGGAGCATGCATGTCCACATGCTGTCATCATTGCATGTCTGTGCCTCCAGGGGAAACTGTAAGTAGAAACCCTTGGGGATAGCAGCAGGATGACAGTTCCTGGGCACCCTCCCAAGTGGCACTCCAGGTTTAAACATTAGCTGGGGCATCTGGTTGATCTTGGTCTCTCCCCTACCCCAGGGAGCCCTGCCACAGAAGCAAGTTGCGGGCCACCCAGTATAGGCAGCTTGGGGAGAATGCCAGGATGGCAGCCCAAGGGCCAAACAAGGGGTTCCTCCCCACCTGAACTGGGCTGACAAATGAAGTTGAAAAATAAAATTAGCTAAAAAGCTGTTTTAGAAATATTTGCAAAAAAAATGCACTGATGATGACTATAATGATGTTAGAAATATATTTTTGCTAAAAAATAATGATGACATTTTTTGCTGACTAACAAATAGTGCTGTTTTAAAGGATGACCAAATTATACATATAAGCAGTCATAAATTGCAAGGTAACATTGGTAATTAAAGTCGAATTTCATGAACATTTGTGAACATGGTGGAATTTTGTGGTAACATTGTGGAAGTCATATCCATACATTTTTCCCAGCTATATGCTTGACCTGCATCAAAGGAGGAAGAAAAATGCAGGATAGAGTAGTTATAAGGTTGCAGTCAAAGGGGATCCCTTTGTAAAAGAACAGTAGTGCCCAGCATAAGGTATCCTTGTGTCAGTCAGTATCTTGAATGAAGAACCATCAAGAATAATCAAGGCCATCACTTTGCACTTGCCAGCCTTCTTGCAATTTACCAGCTAATCATCAGAGCTTACAAATGACATGGGTTGTGGGAACAAGAGCATGCATAGCATTGCTTCTGTTCAGTGCTATCTGCTGATTCGTGAACAACCACGCAGGTAACAATGTATGATTTTAGCCTTCGAAAACAGTGACACCAAGTGGCACTAAGTGTTACAACTTATTGTGACTGAGGCCCTTGTGATAAAAGTATCCAGATACCTTTGGTCATGAGGGGATATGATGCTGAGCACCACTGTAGCAGGAGTGGCAGACAGGCATTGCAGGACCCTAATGCTAGTGCAGATAAGGTGATCTGTCTTCCAGCAGTACAAGTCAAATGCATGTTATCTGTAGCCAAGTCAAGCTGGACTCCAGTTTTGCCAAGATGAATGGGGTACAGCCATGTCCATGGAAAGGGCAGTCAAGGGGATTTAAAGTCAATGACAGGGAAAGCAGCTAGTGTAAGGGTCACTTGTGGCAGGAGTTAGAAGTATGGGTCCACCAAGAGAAAGGCAAAAGAGCTGGTAGCATAAAAATAGCAGACCCCCAGCTGGAGCAAGGAAGCACAGAGGAACAATTTTCACTTGAAAGCAGGTTATATGAGAATCACAACCGGCAAAAGTGACTGATCTGAGAGACAAATGCAATCGGATGTCCATAACATAGAGGTGCTCACAGAGACATTGTGGGAAAATAAAATGACTGGGGCATAAAGAAAGAGAAATTCTGGCTATTCCAATTGGATAGGTTTGACAGAAAAAAGAGTAGGTGGCTCTCTTTTAATGGGAGGGTGTTCGTGAAAAATACAGAGGAAATCAGTATAATGGTTGGAGCAGGGGCTCCCAAGTACACATGGGTGCTACAAGGTAAAAAGTAACCAGTAAACCAAGCACTCACATTCTCCAAAGAACTTAGATGCAGACCACATCTTGAAGTAATTAAGTCCTGCATAAAAAACAACAAATACCAGCAGTAGACAGACTTCTCCCCTGAGCCAAGCCAACATTTTGCGCATCTTGTGCTCAGTTGATAAAATAACTTCTTGGGAATAGGAGCAAGCCTGTGAGTCTGTCTTCAGATGATTTTTGTTTGCTGCCTTTTCCACTTTTCAGTCTGCTTCAGCACTTTTTTATATTGGAAATAATGCAATGAAAGAAATAGGTTACATACTCAGTTAAACATTGATTTTTTTAGCCAAATTTATTGTGTAATTTATTGCGAGCTATTCCTAGCATCCCACTAGCTCTCCCCACTGCCTTGTCATACTCTCTGGCTACCTTTAAATCATCAGATATGTTTGCCCCAGGTCTCCTTCCTGTTCCATGGTCATTAATACTACTCCCATTTTGCACTCTGCCCCTGGGTTTCTGAGCCCAAAGTGCATGATTTTGCACTTCCTCGAATTGAAACTTAGCTGCCACACCCTTGACCACTCCTCTAACATTCTTAGAACTCTATTCATTGTTCCCACCCCCTGGGGTGTCTACCTTATTGATGATTTTATTGTCTCTTGCAAAAAGGCACACATTCCCTTCTAGCCCCTCTGCAATGTCACTAATAAAGACATTAAAGAGGACCAGTCCAGTACTGATCCTTGTAGCACCCTGCTGGTCACCCTCCCTTCCTCAGAATTAACTCCATTTACCATCACCCTCTGTCTCCTGTCCCCTAATCCATTCCTTACCCAGTTTACCACCTTTGGACCCACTCCTAGGCTGCTCAGCTTGTGTACGAGTCTCCTATGTGGAGTGGTGTTGAAGGCCTTACTGAAATCTAGGTAGGCCACATCCACCACTCCACCCTGATCAAAGTCCCTGGATAAGAAAATACACATTAAATACTATAATCTGTGTTCAAAAACAGCTGAGAATGATAAAAACCAAGGGGGATAATCATATGAAAACAAACACTCCTTTTATTATTTCAGATGTAAGAAATGCTAAGGCAGACTCAAAAAGGAGAAATGCATCTTATAAGAAAGGTAAAAAAGGATAATGTGAAAGAAAATAAAAAGACACAGGGTCAAAAGTGTGGCCATAATGTGCACTGTTGTTTTAAAGGCTTTCTGTGTCACTAACATATTTCCAGATGCCTGAGGACCTTTCATACTTAGCCAACCCTGAATTTTTAGTTACTCTTCACACCAACAGAATATAAATCCAGGCTATAAATATGTCTGAAATAATTTTAGAGGGTTCAGCAGTGTTCATGATCAAACCTACCCATAAGGCAACATTACGATTCCATTATTTAGTCTTTAAAGTCTTTCCTTCTTCCTTCAAAGCTTTTCCTTCTCAAGCTTTTACACTGGGGACAGTCACAACAGCTGTGGACAAATTGGGAGAGGTATTACCATACTCTGGCAAGTGATGGTGGTTACTTTGGTCCCTGATGGCCCAAGTTGTCTTGTTGTGTCACCAAGTATTTCAGATGCTTCTAATGACTTCTTCCAGTAGGGTCAGCTTTTCCTAAGCTGTTTATTGCCCTTACAAAGCGTTTTTTTTATTTTGCAGCCAGTCTAAGCCTACTGTATCCTGCATGGCTTCACAACCTTGTTCTTCATTGTGTTTTAATGAGACAAGCAGAGACAGCACCCAAACCAAGGACCAGTTTAAATGATGGTCTCTTAAATGCAAAGTTAATCATCCTCATGCAAATAAGACAGTATCAGCTGTGAAACACACAATTCATTAAAAGATCAATGCCATTCTAGCCCAGGTACATCAATATTTAAAAAGACAGTCATTAAGCATTTAAATAGTACATGTATATTCCCATTCATTTTAACAGGCATAAATCACTTAACTGCACAAATCCATACAGTTAATATAATATAATGTGTAATAAAGTGATTTATGCTTGTTAAAATGAATGGGAATATACATGTGCTGTTTAAATGCGTAATGTCTGTCTTTCCAAAATGATTAACTTCGTATTTAAGACCACACCATTCACTGTCTGGCCTTCTCTGATGAAGCCTGGCGTGTAGCAGAGCAAAACATAAGAGTTTTTGTACTACAAGCTTGCTTACCAGAGTGCTAGTTCAACACTGCATGCGCGTTTCAGTGTATACCCAGAGGGGTGCAACAAAGGGTGGCTGTCCCTGAAAGCAAGAGATCCAAATAGTTGCACTCCAACAGAAATAACCACGTAAGGCGATGTGGAACAATACCCCACCATGGTGAAAGACAAAGGCTGCTTACAATGGTATTGCCTGAATAAAGACTATGTGAATTTACACTACAGAGTCTGATGTGGTTATTTTTTTTGGAGTGCAACTATTTGGATCTCTTGCTTACCAGAGTGGTATGTGAGCCAGCAGAGTTTTTACACTTGCATTTTGTACTGAATAAGGAGAAATTAACCCATAACAGGGTATGGGTTTACTGAGCATGTATCCACACCTGGGGAGGGGTGGAGTCACGAGGTGAAGCTGAGTGACTTCAACCACCCAAGCATGGATTAATGCTCAGTAAACCTATACCCTGGAGTGGGTTAATCCTCTTATAACATGGGTAATGTTATATTAGAGTTTTACCTAAAGAAATAGTAAAATAAAGCCCTGTGAACATGCAACTGTGGTTATATCAGGGATTAATCAATAGTCAGGTGACCTGTTTGGATGAATCAGAAGACAGTATTTTCAGAGCCCATGTTATAAAGCCTTTTAAATTAGTCCTTGGTTTGGATGCTGACTGTCTCTACCTGTTGCCTTGAATTGTTACAGCACCAAACCTATCTCAGTGTAGCTATCTACTCCTTTCCTGTTTTAATGAGTTAAAGTTTATTCTCTTTACAATAATAGTATTGTGTTGATGTAGTAGAAATAGAATAGGGAAGTTAATAAAAGAGAGGTGCAGGGGAGAGAGAGAGAGAGGGATAAAAAGAGATTAGCACTTGTGGGATCAGCTTTAAGTAACCTCCGAAAGGATTTATGGAAGTGATATGATGTGAGGTTAGACTATACTCAGTTCTAGATACCAGTTAGGTGGGATTTCCCTGAATAGCTAGAGCTGCTTTGGTCTTTATGGATCAAAATCTGTAGCCCAGGATTATTTTACAGTTGTAGCCAGCGACAAGTTGCAGCATGTCTGATAGATCCCAATATTTTGCAGCTGTTCACAAGCAATCCCATTAATTTCATACAAAGTTTCATACAAAGTAATGAGGAGCTTAGGGGGCCCTTGTTTGACCTATAACATGCTCCTTTCCTTTCACCCATAGTATGTCAGCTTGTGGCCCTCTAAGATATAGGCATCCAAGTTCCTTTTGAACTGAGCCTTATTTTGCAGTGTATACAATTTTCTCTGGTAACCCAGTCCATGGGGCTACCACTTTCTGTGTGTAGAAAGCCATCCATTTACTTGTGTTACACTTTATATGTCTTAGCTGAAGGTGGTGTCCTCTAGTGCCCAGGTTCTTGTTTTTAAACTGTAGATTCAATTCATTTATTTCATTTATTTAAATTTTATTTAAAATATCCCTAGATATACAAAAACGTGTCACTGGCTGCAACTGTAGCTTCAATAGAGCTGTGCGGAGCATGTAATTTGCTGCTACAATTTGTGTAGAATGGCAGTTATGCTTCAGAAATGCTTTTCAGAATTCTGCGTAATTCCAAAAAGCATTTATATAAAATCTGGGGAATAACTTTCTGTGAATTATGTAAACTACGGAATAGTTTTCCAGGGACTGTGGAAAAGAAATCTGCAGTTTACGTCAAGCATAGATTACTAATCTGTAAAAAAAATTTCACTGTTGTAATTTCAGATTCCTGCAACTGATTGAATTCTGTAAAATTAGACAGAATTTTCTAAAACTGTGTGGCATTACATTCCATTGGAAACTGGAAATTCATCACCGCTCTACTGTATGTTTCAGGCCTTTTTCATGAAGATATGGTGTGCTTCTTTATAGCACCACCCTTCACAGCATAGGTCCCAACAACTGCAGATACTATTGTGATGGGGGTGGAAACTGGACTCCCCATCTAATTTAGTGCTCCCCATGATGAATTATCAAAGGTACATGGTTTCCTTACCAAGGACAGCAGTAGATGACTCTGGCCACATATCTATTAGTTTATTAATTTATTTATACTGTTTTATGATTAGATACCAGTACAAGACACCAGGCTGGCTCCTTATTATTGTGAAAGGGTGACTCACATTCTGGCATAAGGCTGTGGTTGCACTAACCTAAAGGGTCCGTGGTTAAATGCATGTCACTCAATTGTGCTACAATGTATCAATTTCCATTATGACATCTTTTACTATTTTCTGTCATTTCAAGATGATATTTTGGCCTTACAAAAGAACAATGTGATTAAGCAATTCAAGAGTTTCACTCTTAGACTTTAGGGACTATTAATATGTTGGTGTTTATTCTAACACCTCGGTTGCCTTCAATAGGGACTTGGGGAGAACCCGTTTCTGACTTCTTAATGGGAAAATGCATGAAGCTCTTGACAGATCAAGAATCAAACCCAAAAATATATGAGTGAAGCAATATATTCAGCAGTGCACTGCAGTATCCCAGTCTTGCTGTTTTTTTTTTGTTTTGTTTTGTTTTTATGAAGGCAAAGCTGAGATACATATGACTCCGTATTTGATACTGGAGAGACAAAGTGTGACATGCATGTCCCAGTTTTTTTCACTTAAATCCCATAACTATATCATTGTTACATTGGGTGCATATGGAGATAATGTAATACCAAATATAAAGAGAGTTCATCATCTGGAAGTATAAGAAAATGAGTCTTTAAGTTAGCACATGAATCAAGTAACGTACATAACACGGTGTCCCTTCTGTTGAATTATCAGTTTAAATTTCTTTTAGATTTTTTTCCAAATTAGCATGGTTATTGACGTTATTTAGGTACCATAGTATGCAACATTTCACTGTTTTATTCTAAGCATTACCTGATTGTAATTACGCCACAATTTATCTTTGGGCACCACTGCTGTGAAAACAGGACATGTCAAAGTTTTGCTGCTGATTGTATCCATTTGTTTTTACTGTCCCCTTTTTTTAATCTGCAATGTGAACCTTGGTGGATAAGTAAGACACCAGTGAGTTTCCTAATTGTTCAGTGCAATTTATTCAAAAAGAGTTTTTTTCATAAGAAGTCATGTATGTAACAGTGACACCACAACAAGTCATATACGTAACAGTGACACCACATAAAGTCATGTGGTTAGCAGGGACCCAACAAAAGCAACAATGTAAGTGTAACTATCCAACAAAGTCCTACTATAAGAAATACTTATGTTAATGTACATACAGCAGCCATAGTTATCTTTAAACATTTACTTTCGAATGCATTTTCACAGGGCGTGTCAATGTTTACCTGATGATTGCATCTGTTTGTTTTTACAGTTCTTTTTTGCTTAATCAGCTATATGAACCTTTGTGTATAAGTTAGACACCACTGAGTTTCCTAATTATTCAGTGCAATTTATTCAAAACAGTTTTTTTCATAAGAAGTCATGTATGTAACAGTGGCACCAAAAGTCATGTACACAACAGTGACACCACATCAAGTCATGTGGTTAACAGGGCCCCAACAAAAGCAACAATATAAGTGTAACTATCTGATATAGTCCTGCAACAAGAAACATTTTTGTTAATCTACATAATGCAACCATATTTACTGTATGTTTAAACATTTACTTTTGAATGCATTTTCTCCAGAGGTGTCAAAGTTTACCTGCTGACCGTATCTGTTTGTTTTACAGCTCTTTTTTTCTTACTTAGTGTCCTAATTATTTGGTGTAATTTATTTAAAAGTTGTTTTTTTCATAAAAAGTCATGTACGTAACAGTGACACCACAACTAGTCATGTATGTAACAGTGAGAGGAATGGAGACACCAAGAAAAACACTCACTGGGATGAGAAGTAGAAAGGAAGTTTCTTGGGCAGGTGTGGGCCTTTTAAGACCTTCAAAGGTTCAGCAACAATAGAGACAAATGCTTTTAGTTCTGCAAATGGACTGCTGGTGTTGTGGAGAATTTGTGGGCCCATAGTCTTGTACATAACAGGGGGACGCCAAGGGAGGAGGAGGATCCAAATATTTAATTAAAACACCATGAATACCACAAAGTAAAGAAAAAAACAATTAGAAATGATGTTAAGGAGAGTCAGTCACTGCAACTGGGGGGTTATTAGAAAAAAAGCTATTTGAAAACCAGGGCTGTACAAGTCCTGAAAGTACTGTAGGGGGACACCACTGGTTCATACGTTACCAGGGAAAAAAGGCATATGAAACTACACAAATTATAAATTTAGAAATAAGAAAGTTTTAAGAAGCACAAGAGCTAACTATGAGATACTAGCATACAACTTTTTTTTCTTTAAAATGTAAATGTTGAGAATGAAATGAGGCACTCTATGAGTGACATGGAACAATGTCACAAAATGGCATCTTTCTTAAGGGGGAAATGTGGCACTCCAGATAGGTTCACAGCAAAACAGCAACACAACAGAGGCTGATGTTATTTACAATATGTCCTTACTGAGTACAATACTAGGGAGTATTAGAATGGAAACATTTTATTAGTTATTTATTAGTTATTTAAGAAATTACAGGCCATTATTATAGAAGTGATGCAAGTCTCTCCAGTACTGTACACAGACATATATATATTTTTTTAATTTGTGTTTGTCCAGGAATGCAAATTGAGCTGCAGACAGCTCGATTCCAGGTGCATCCTGGGGTTGGGGGGATGGGATACAAAAAGAAAAAGTGCAGTATAAATTATTAGGTACAGAGTGCTCAGAAGATGCATTTCAGTAAAGTCATGTATTTTTGTAAAGTTGTTGTCATGACTCTGTTTCTTCCTTCCTTCTCCCAGGTGGATGGAGGAGGGTGGTTGCTTGTTGGGTTGTAAAGAAGCAACAGCAGTATCCCTGGACTGGTGGGTTGGACTTGGCCAGTAAGGGACTTGGATGGGACCCATGGATATCCTGGGGAGGAGATGAGATGACTTTACACTTTGCATAGACACTGTACATGGTCATCAGGAGAGTTTCCACTCTGAAAGTAGATTAGGTTGACTTAACTTATCTGTGGAGAGGGACAGGGATGTGCAATAGACCAGATGGTGTACTTTCTTTAGTCATTTATTTAATGAGTTATTTATTTGTCTGTCTAGCTATTTGTTGATTGATTGATTGACTGATTGATTGATTTATTGAGTTATTTATGCTTTTATGTCAAAAGTTTTACCAAGACAGACATACTGAGCTGATAACAGCTCATTTCCAGAGTTGTCCTCAGGGAGAGGGAGATAGTATAAATAAAGAGAAAAATTAATAGTATATTAACAAGCAGTACAGTACATCAAAAAGGAGCAACTGCAATACATTGCAGATGTACAAAACAATAATCAACTTAGGGTAAAGCAGTACAACAGGGTGCTTATGGCTCGTAAAAAAATTGAGCTTGGATAGGCACAGTAAAACAACACTATCAGGGGTTAACAGTACGGGGAGACTCAAGAGCATAGCAGGGCTGGGACAACCAATGGAGGGGGTGGAGGGGCATCTATGGTCTGGGGTCAGTGATAACTGCAGGTGGGAGTTGTAAAATCATGAAGAAGAATCTTAACCCTTGCAGTGCCACAGACTGATATATCAGTCCAGAACTGCAGTGCATTCTAATTCTGTCAGCAGTCTAAGGGTTAAGAGTGAAGGGAGAAGAGGCAGAGCAGATGGGCAGGGAAAGAGAGGACCAGAGTTTAGTGAAATTGTATGAAAAGGGAGCTTGGCCAGCAGTCAAATTCAGGGGCATTATCAGCATCACTGCCATGCAGAATGTCATTGTTGGTGTTTACCATGAGCAGTGACTCGGGGCCCATGTTTTAGGTGACTTCTTAGGGCAAATCCACTGCATGTGTGCACATGGAAGAGAAAGCTAAAGAACTCTTGAATAGATTCAGTAAGGATCAGATGTGGCAGCTCACAACTGTTTGGGACTTGACTTACTGGACTCTAGGAGACATAAGGGCTCTTAGGATAGACTGGCAGGGCTGTTCTGACACTTTTATATTTTTTGTAGAGTATTCTTTCATGGGAAGCAGAGCATTACAAGCCCCCATTCGGGTTGTTTGGTGAAGGGTGGAGTAGCTAACCCCCTTAAAAGGAGTGATGGTCTCTTGCATCAACCCACCTCTAAATATTTAGGGATGGAAACAGTTTCTTAGGAGGGAGAGTGTAACACCCTGTTCTGCCAGTAGGGGAAGCACACATGTTTGCTAGAATGCCAGACAATGGAGCCTACTGACTGGTAGAGCCTCTGACAGCTAGTGGGTGAGGAGCTACACTAGATTCCTAATGTCCAGAGTCATTACCATTGTCCTGATGTCTGTCCTTGGAAGCTATCAGATGACCAGACATGGACCATAAGTTCTGCCCTCTCACACTGGCTTCATGGATAGATAGGTACCCTAAACGCCTACCTCTATCCACCTATCATTCTGCTATCTTGACACACATCTGCCAGCACCCAATACTAGCACTCTAGCTCTACCAATCAGTTGACCTGGCGTTCTAGTAAACAAGCCCTCTCCCCCTACTGCAAAGAGAGGATCATTGCACAGATGTTTATAGATCACCAGTTGATACAACACCAATTGAGATGAAAATGGCAAGATAAAAACTGATATTGTTGCAGCTAACCTCAAGATATGATATAGTGTTGTCAATGTTGTCCCAACTGCTATCTTGATGTTTAATATCATCACACTGGAGTAAGACAGCAGCTTTCACATGACTGATAACATCGGAATTGGCAAGATTTCAAATACCTCATGGGTATAAATAAGGTACAAGAGGGAAGCATTTGAAAAAAAAGGAAGCTCAAGAACAAGAGGACATGCTATGAAGCTGGAGGGGGGTACACTCAGGGGAAACATAAGGAAGTACTTCTTGATAGAGAGGGTAGTGGATGCCTGGAACAGTCTTCCAGCGGAGGTGGTGGGGTGAAAGCTGTGGCAGGATTCAAGAACTCATGAGATAGGCATAAGGTAACCTTGGTCATTAGGGAATGGGGGGGCTAAGCAGGAGATCAAGTAGGGTCTATGCTATTACAGTAGGTAGGGAAAATGGGCAGACTGGGTGGGCCACGCGATCCTTATCTTCCATCAAATTCTATGTTTCTGTGTTTTAGGTTTCTATGACCAGTGCAGCATGAAAGCCATCAGTTGTAATCAAAGATAAACAATGAAATCTTCAACCAAACAGCAGATTTAAAAGTTATAAATAGTAAACTGATGTTGTAAACTGAGCTGTAGTGGAGGTGACAAGACAGAGGCAGAGTGTGAACTTTGCAGAGTTGATTTGAATATTGTTACTTGATGTATTCTTTCATTGTTATACTGCAGCGTACTTCCGTGGTACGGACAGAGGGAACTATTTACCATAGTTTGATCAGATAGTAGGCATTTAAAAGGAAACACAGAAAAACAGTGTATTCTGGGGTTTGCAGGAGTCCATTTAGTGTAAATGTAAAGCATTACAGAGGGCAGTGTATTGTGGGATTTGTAGGCGGATGACATGGGAGTACATCAGGATAGGATGGTTGTGGGCAAGCTAACTACCATATGACAGGCTTCTATTCTAAATATCACAAATGCTGATTGTTTGACAATGAAGCTTGCTCACCCAGTATAAATGTAAAAAGAATATTTTTATTTTATTTCTTCTTATTCTTGTATCCTTTGTATATTGTTCTTTTCATTCATAAAAATAAAGACACTGTGCAGTGTACCAAAACATAAACATCAATAAGAAAGTTCATTTATTATATACTAACTAAAAGTCTAGTATATCTGAATTAAAATGGCACATTATCTCACCTATTACCCATCATGTCTAGTGTCTCCTACACACCATTTCTCCACAAATTGCTTAAATACATCCTCCTGTTACCTCAAAAGAAAAATTATGTTTGTTTTTGAATTTATAGAACTGGCTGATTCATATATTATGAACATCTTTTACAAATAAATAAGTACAATACATACAAATATCCAACAAAGGAAGTGCTTTTGTAAGAACCGAAATAGGATAAGTAATTGTTAAAACAAAATAAAATTCTCTGTAGTTCAAGCACATTTTGCAGGGGCGTAGCCAGGATTTCAGAACAGGGGGGTTCCACTAGGGAAATCCCATTATTTACTCCCTGTGAACAAACATGTTTTTATGAAAATATAATCAAAGCAAGATTAAATGGTGGTTCTGGGCACCCAGGAACATCCCCCCCCCCCGACTGCGCCTACCTCCACGTGCTGTTGTAAAATCCAGTTTCAGAATAGAGAGTGATGCCATGCTTAAGGAACTGCTAAATAACAGTTCAGTTCCAGTCCTAAAACAACTGTGCTTCCCAAGAGAGGAACCGCTGACTCCTGTACTAGCATGTCATTTTTAAACTGCTATTCACAATGAGCAGCTGCCATGGGGCTGCACTGCTGGAGATAATGACACCAAGCTGCGAGTGACTCAGCATCACCAGGGGCTGTGCAGCATAATACGCAGAGTACAAAGCTATGAACTTGTAGACTCAGGTTTGAATGCCACCTGTCCCTACTCACTGTGTGATCTTGAGAAAGTTGCAGCCTCCCTTGCTTGACACCTCTCTGTCTTTCTTAACTTCCATAACCTTTACTTTTCCTTACCTCACTCCACCTCACATATGTTCCTTGTATGCAACTATTTCAGGTATATAAAGTGCTTTGGGAAAGGGTGTTTATGACTGATGCAGTACAAAAATTTAATTCTACTGATTCCTTCCTTCTTTTTCTTAAATTAATCTGCATATAGTAATTCTATGAGGTGTGTATCTGTACAGTATGCATAAAAACATGTAATGTACACATATGTATACACTAATTAAGTGTCTCAAAAGTTACATTCTGACATAGTAATTTAATGTCCAAGGGAACCCCATGCTCCTGAACCTGGGCAATACTGGACCTTCCAGGGGCTATAAGGCCCTCTGCCTGTGGTGTTGGGCCTCATTATGCCCCGGGCGGTTTGATATTGCCCACTACTGTCCACCCTGTTGGATATTATTCCTTACTTAACAGGGCATGCTTAGTGCTTGCAAAGGTTAATGGATGCTTGAAGTGGGGCACTGTGGTATTGTTCAAGATCACAACTAGGTGCCCAGTGCAGAGCAGCACATCCACACTATTAAGTCAAACTGTGTTTAGCTTAAATTATTCTAAAACCAGGCTCAAGACTAGGCACTTAGCAGGGTTTTTTTAAAGTTTTATTTATTTCTTTATTTTTACTTATGCTTTTTCTTATGCCCCTTCACATCAGCCCTTCTCAACTCAGGACCTCCTGGCACCTCCCTGATCCTTCCAGCCCCTCCAACCACCACCACCACCACCACTACTCACTTCCACGGAGCCTTGACTTCACCACCAGGTGGCGTCAAGGTGCGGATAAACTCCCTGAATATCTTGTTGTGCCGGGCAGGGCTCATGATGGCAAGGCAGGGATCCAGATCATGCCAGAGACAGTTTTCATCGAAGAGGTGCTGGAACCACAGTAATTTTGTCCTGTTATGATCCTCAAGAATGTTTCACACAGGATGGTAAGGCTTGTGCACGCACACTATATAGACATCTGCATGCTGACATTGCAATGTCCTTCCCTTCCTCCCTTCCATCCAGCTCCAGGCTCACTACCACCTAGGTGCACCCAGGTGGCAGTATTGCTGTGGAGCACAGAACCTTCCCTCCCCAGAGAAGGAAAGTGTCCCATGGGACATTCAGTCCTCCTCCCCCTGCCAGACCCCGATGACCCAGGCATGCTCCTGACCCTGGGTACCCGGCGGCACAAGCAGTAGTGCTACTGCTGCACCGATGGGCTGGCTTCATGCTGTAATGTGGCTGCAAACTCTCTTAGTGCTTTTTAAACCATTTTAACTTGCTTAAACAGTTTAAGAAGCTTAGTGTGTACAGGGCCTTTATTGCATTCTAGAATCAAGCTTGTTGTACTCAGACTCCATAGTTATTTCAGACAGCTGCAGTTTCTCCAAAATAGTTGAAAGGATCTGCTGGGTATGACCTTAGCCTCCTTCAAATCTATGGAGAATAATGTATGGACAGTCATACACAATAAGCCTATGTCTGTGTCAAGAGGTTTCCATGGCAACCAGAGACCTTGAGAGGTTCCCTGGTTGCCATAGAAGACTCAAGATGGAGACAAAGGCTTGTCAGTGTATAGATGCCCATGCATTATCTTTTATAGTGTATGGGCATCCATGCCAATTTCAGACGCTTTGTTTCAATTCAGTGAACTGGCATTTGAGGTGGGCGGTTCTTGAATGTTGGTGGCAGGCTCAAATTATTAATTCAAAGTGCAGCTTGTGACTACAGCTGTTTCTCCAAGTTCTAGTTAAAAGGAAAAAAAAACTGTTTCCAGTTTGACTGGTCAGAGGAAAACAGCTGTGCAGCACCATTCTAAGTTGTGCTGCAGTAGTGACATCACAACTGCAGTACAACTAAGTGATGTTACTACAGCAGCACAACAACCCTACTCTAGACATGGATTTCCATGTAGTGCAATATTCCACCATACACTATATTTCTTTTAGTGTAGTGTCAATTGTTTTCAATAGTTTCTGATGTGTAGTGCATTTCTATTGAAGGGTACAAGTGCATCTAGTCTGCCAGATGTAAAATTCTATGACAGAACTATTACTGTCAATATGTCCATCTGGAAGTTGTTCCCATTTATTTGGAAATATCCCCAATACATACTAAACAAAAAGGTAATAATAATAAATGCATGCTGAAAATAGCAAATAGAGTTAGAATCAATGGTTCAACCATGGTTCTTCTTCAGGAATTATCTGAACGAGAAAAAAGCAATTAGTACTTTCTGCCTTCTTCTCCTTTAGATAATTTTTGAAAAAGACCTACGGTCAAAACATCGATTACAACTCTATTTTCAGCATGCATTTAATATTAGCTTTTTGTTTTGTTTCTGCCCACACACTGACATAGCACCTTGTTTTTGTTAATGCATACTAAAATCTGGTAGGACTTGTTTTTGGAATAGTTGTTCTTCCCATTTCAACCAGGGAATATATGTGCACTTAAAAAAACTGATTGGGTTTCCATAATCAAAGAACGTTCATCGCTATAACAATATCTGTCTTCAAGTTTTTTATGTTTGTGAGAATTCTTCACTCCATGTTTGTGATGACTACTTAACCATAACACATCCCATATCTATGAAGGGATCCTTTTGTTGTTCAATTGTGTTAAGACTGCTTCTTTGTTTATTGGGCAATCCTTAAACTCTGTTTGCCCAGGAAAGTAGTGTCTAATATATTTTGTAGAATGATTTTCATGTCACATTCTCTGTCTAAGCCTTAGGAACTTCCCACAATCTTATCTTGGTAAAAGATGCCAGCTTGTCATCTCGCATATTCATATATCTCTTTAAGGATGGTGGCTCTGGATTTCCATTTTGCCATCTATTAGCCATGGTTCTGTTTGTTCTTTAATCAGACATGACCATTTGTATCTAATCCATGTAGTGCTGGTTTAATATTACTGTGCATAAAATGTTGTGGTAGAAACCAATAGGGCTGACCATGTTTATTTCTTTATTTATTACATACAAGACCCTTTAGGCTGAGTCTACTTTTAAAGGGCTTAGGGTCATATAAGACAGAAAAGCAGTAATAAAGGAGATACAGCATATTTGCAAATATAAGGTACATATTTCACAGTACAAAAGGGAATTAGGTAGTTACAGGAAATTAGTTATTTTAAACTGTAATCACCAAGTCAAGCATAAATGGTGAGTTGTATCATAAATTCACATTGCGATGGGTATTAGCAGAGACTTGTGGATTAATGTTCAAAGGCAGAGGGGCCTAATGAGAAGTAGGGGAAGCAAGGGATCAGCAATAGCAGGCGCATGGGTTTGGGGGAGTGAGTGAAGATAGGAGATGGGATTTAAAGTTGGTTAAGGAGTCAGTGACTTTAAGATATGGGGTAAGGGAGTTCCATAATTTGAAGAATATGAAGGAGAAGCAGGCCTGCCCCAGGGAGATTTTCCTACGAGGGAGCACCAGGGAGTTATGTTCTGCACCTCTAGTTGGATACCTGGTGTCCACTGGGCTCATCAGGGCCATGACCCCAGGGGATAACAGCCCCAACAAGGCTTTTTTGCCTGTGACTAGGGTACTATATTGTAACTGGGAGTTAAGATTCTGCCAGCCTAGAGTATTATATACTGTGTGGTAGAACGTTGTTACCTGGCAAAATCTATTGTTTCACAGGGTTGTTATACCATCGATGTGACATCAGTATGTTGTTAACCCATCGATGGTATAACAACTTAGAACTCCCAAGTGCTGCAGTCAACTTGGCAGCATGGCTCACTGCACATTCCTCCAGTTTGAAATGCACTATTCACAGTTCTCAAACAGTCAAGGTAATTTGTTTTTGTTTTCTCAGCACTCCCCTTCCCCCATTACACCTCACACTCACCCTCTTTTTCCCGTTGCCATCAATCAGTCCATCATAAAGAAGTAAATATTTTTTTTCTCCCCATTTTTATGTGAGGTTTGCTGTGTCTTCAGCCCTATCCTGAATAAAGCTTCTGGTACTCTCAATTGGGCTAGAAAGTCGTATGATCAACCCCAATGACTGCGTAGTGTGGTATGTGGAAACAGACTGCTTTTTTTTTAAACACGATGCCTGCATCGATGACCACACACTATAAAAGACAATGTATGGCTGTTGATGAACCATCACACTAGGCTTACTTCTCATGGTTCCCATGGCAATTTCGATAAAGTTCCCAAGCTACGCTCTCGAGGTTTACCTTGGTTGTCATGGGAACCACTTGAAGCAAGCATAGTGTGGTTGTTCATCAAAAGCCATATGTTATCCTCTATATAGTGTGCATGTGTGAGAATCCCACCTCAAGTTGAGTTCATAGTGGCAGGCTCTGTTCAGCAAGCCTCTGACCCCAGCATGTACTCTGTCACAGGCAGCACCATAGACCACAAGGCTGTAATCTGTGAGACAGAGGAAGAAGCATCTAACTAGTAGTCACTTTACTTCAGGAAGGAAGGCATTCCTGTGCCTGTAAAGCAGGTCAAGTCTGGAGTTGGCTGCCTAGGTTAGTGCATCCACATGCACTGAGTAAGTTAAGCTAGAATCTAGGGTTAGCCCCTCATCCGCATATAGGAGATGTTTTGTTGAACTGCAAGCCTTAAGAAGTTAATTGAAGAAGAGACTAAACAGAAGGGGACCAAGGAGTGATCCTTGGGGGACACCCACTGTTACCGACCGATAGTCTAAAAAAGGGATGCTGGCATGTTACTGCTTGCATTCTGCCTGTCAGGTATCTTTTCAGCCATTGGGTGGCCTCAACAGAGAGGCCTAGCTTGGTTAGTTTTTGGCAGTGCAAGGCATGATTGACAAAGTTACATGCCTTATTGAGGCCAGTGAAGATGGAGCCTGCAAGCTCCCCTCTATCCAAGACACAGTGAAGATAGTCAGTGTATTCCACCAGGGCTGTTAAGGTACTGTGGTTCTTTTGGGAACCATACTGCTCATGAGACAGTAGGTCATATTGGCTGAGGTATTAAGTAAGCTGATCATTTGTGATTTTTTTCGAGTGTTTTGTGGGGAGGGCAAAATTGAGATGAGTTGGTAGTTAACAGGGAGGTCTTCGGCATCCCCCTTGAAGATAGGGGTAACATGTGCTGTCTTCCAGATCTTGGGCACTTGCCCAGTGGAGAGTGACAGGTTGAAAATTAGTTGTAGGGAGCACACAATATCCTTTAGGGCTGATTTGAGAAGTTTCATATCCAGGTTGTTAGGCCCAATTCATGTTGATATTTTTGTTCATGCTAGATATTTGTAGTGAACAGCACAGGTTTAACCTCTTAAGGTACAATTTTGAATGTGAAGCACAGGCTTGGGTGCTATGGGCTTCAGTGGGTTGGTGGTAGATGTGGGAATGTAGGCGGATAGGCCACTAAATGTTTTGTTAAAAGTATTTGCTATGTTCACATCTCCATCAATCATAGACCCAGCAATTTGGATGGAGTGGGGCAGAAGTTTTCTAGTATTGCCAAGAATGTCATTAATTCCACTCTGTAGAAGTTTTGGCGGGTTAAAGAAGGTAAATTGTATGTTTTTATGATAATTAGCCTTTGCTGCTTTGACTTGAGTTTTTATGTTATTTCTGAGCTCTTTATATTTGCAGAGGAGAGTTGTGTGACCAAACACTCGGTACTGTACCCAGATTCTGTCTCGTTCCCTGGTGAGTGCCATAAGATTTGGTGTGAACCATGGTTGGGATGTGCTTTTTTTTATTAGTGTCTTTTATAGGGCAAGAAGGTTGCACACTTTGCTGAATTGACTACTGAAGTATTATAGGGCAGCATCCACATTCCGAGTCTGCCGCAAGAAAGACTAGTCCATCTGTTGCAGCAGTGCACAAAGCTGGGGGACCATAGACATATGAAACACCCTGGCCCTAGTGCAGGAAGGAGCAGATGGGTGTGTTTTTGCTGGCCGTCTACACACAACAGGGGAGTAGTCACTCAGGAAGTCAGGTAGTACTTCAGAGAAGAGGATCCGGTCGGAGTGGCTGACCTGCACCCAGTTTAGGAGTGTGGCAGATCCAGTTTCGTTATTGGCCGTAGTGGGAGAGGATATAACTTGTCAGGTAGAGGTTGGCTATTTTGTCACGATAACATTTATTGTTACTTGCAAGTCAATTACCGTTAAAGTCCCCAAGTATGATTTTTTTATCGGTGAGGGTTTATTCCGGTTATGGTGTCCATGAAAACTCTCCTGTTTTAATTTTTGCAGAGGTGACATCCTGTTTCACAGGATTCAGCAACTGCCCCATAGAAGCTGAATACAGAAACTGAATGCCAAGGCTTCAGGTACTGCTGGGGGAGGATATCTGTAACTTACATATTATAGTAGGCTTTTAATAAGGAATATCTTTTTGGGGAGGGTGGAGATTGAACATTTTTCAAAGGTTTACTTTTGTTGTGGCAATATTTATGTAATGTTTTCAGTTTTTCAGAGGTATAGTACCTTGACTGAAAAAAATACCCCAAATGTTAAGTTCTGTATCCTCTATTTGCCATTTTGTCTTTGAAGACATATTCCCCTGCTTTTTTTGGCAATTTATCTCTGAACCTGAAACAACAGAATATTGATTCATGATTGCTTTAGCCTGCCTAGAAGATGAGAAGAAAAGAGTAGATGAGAAGAAGTTAGAAGTGTGGGGAAGTTTCACCAATGTCAACATGGCCAACATTCCCCTGTCAATTAAACGGATCAATATTACTTCCCCAACCCCCCACCACCACCAGGACACACCTGGAAACAAACTGTCATTGCTCAGTGAGTGTATCCTGATTAAAATTACAAGCAAGTAAATAAATATCTCTATTTTCATATGAATTCAACTATATACTGTAGCAACCAAAGCCTACTGTAATAAAATAGTGCCTAGGTATCTAAAATAATAAAGAAGGTGGCTAAAGCATCCTCCCTTAGGAAGTCATTGTACTAAACCCATCAAGTTATTCTACTACCAGATGGTCCGTTCTCCTCTTTTACAGCTGTATCCAGCTGTTCCATTGGGGCCATCAACATTTTGAAGCAATATTACCCATTTGGCTAGCCCATACATAGGCAATGTATTATGGCTGTCAGAATACTGCTGATATGGTAACCCAGTTGGCTATTGGGCATACTACAACTTTCAAGACAGACTGAGGTTCAGTTTCCCGACTTTCATCCATATATGCCTTTAGATAAGTCTCTAGTTGGTATACTTCAAGTAAGTCTAGTTAAAATCTGAATATTCCAAATTCTCAGTTTCTCTTTGCCGAATGTTAATTTTGAATTTTATACCTATATGATTTTTTCAGAAAACATATTTATTGGAAATTAAGTATCTTAAACTAGCCCTAAGAAGTATCTTAGTATTAACAGAATCTATGCAATTTGCTACTGTGTTAGCACCTCCATAAATCCTCGTATAATTGCAGCTTTATGTTATGTGGCCTAAGTATTCCTGTAGCCCTCTGATGCCAAAGGTTAATCCCCCAGAATCTGTAATAATATTCAAAAGTGAACTCAGAAAAAAGGAGTGTATCACATTAGAGCTTCCTTTCAGGGTGTTAAGTAAACCCTGTGGGTGGATGCATTACATGCATACTGCCTTGGTCAGCAAGCCTGTTCACTGCTTGGCTTCCACCCCTAATTTAAGGCTTCATGGAAGGACTCAAATTACAATAACCAAGGACATTTTATAAGAAAAAATAGACACTTGTTTATGGCATTCATGCATCAGCAACCACCTGTTAATGTCTTTGGAGTATTTACAGCAATAGCTATAGGTGTTTTGTTTCATAATTAGTGCCCTGTAGTCAACTTTAAGTTACACAGAATTAATTTTTATTTTGTTGAATTATTTCTGTATAAATTTGTATTGCTTGAATTCTTTAATGCCAAATGGCAGTGATATGTTACATTCTTAACACACTGATGTGTTTAGCTCCTTTTTAAAATTCCTGTTCCAACAAAATGAAAATACTGTAATCATTTTGTTGTTTTGTGAGTGTGACAGAATCCCTAAATTATTCAGAACCACCTTGTAAATAAAAGATGAATTTCAGCATTTAAAGGTGACAAAATAGTTTATTGATGCAAAGAGACAGTGTTCACTAAGTCTGTATGCTGCTGCTGGAAAAAAAGTAGATTTTTTGTAAATATTATATATACTAGACACATACATGCTGTGTCATGCGTAACCACATAAGTAAATCCAGAAGTCATTTCAGGAATCTTTGTCCCATTAATTCAAACAGAATTAAATGGTTAACCAGGAACCATGTGATTCATTTTGAATCCATGGGACCAAAGACTCTTGAACATAATTTTAGATTTGCAGTAAATATTATTTTGAAGTACACAGTATGTATAATTTTCCTCAGTGGGGATATTGTGCATTGACTTTTTATTACTAAGAACACTATGCTGATATTGTTATGCTTGATAATAGGCAAAAACTTTGCAATGCAGCTTTCAGTGCTACTAAATACCAGGACACATGATAGTGTCAAAGGATAAAATTAGTTATCAAAAGGGTTACAAGGTCAGTAGAATGATGTCTAAACAGGTGAAAGTGGCATATGCTTGTGAACTCTGTATACTAATTGACGTGGCAGAAATGGTAGGAATCCCAAGCATTTTAGAAAACCCAAGACACTGAAAAAGAACATGTAATGAATATATTATAAAAGGATATATGTATATATATATATATACATATGTGTGTGTGTGTTTTACATATTTGTAACATTGAAAAGCTTTTTCCCCATAGGAAGAGTGCAAGTTCACCAGTCCACATACCACAATAATTAAATCTGTACACTACACTAACTAATCAGTTAAGACATCACCACTGTACAGTACCCTGTGAAAGTAATCAAGTCTATAGACTGATTAATACATTATTTTATTTTGCTACACTTTTTTGCACCTCCACTCACTCAGCATGTATCAGGCCCTTCTTCATGCCCCACAGAGTCCCAACCCTATCATCCTGCCTTCTTCCAGGGGTTTTTCTAGGGTCTGAAAAGACTAGGTGCTTGATCCCCCACCCCTTCCACCCAGTGACAAAACAAACTAGGACAAAGGTCAGTTTTAAAAATTGGGAATCTTTTATTTGGGGCTAATGAATAAAGATTTGGTGCTTTAGCCCCTAATGCCCACCCCTAGTGACACACCTGCCTTCTCCCAGGGCTCACCAGCTTTCCTGCTGTGCACCAGGGTATCCCCTTCCCATGGTGAAGGTCTTCAGCTGCCCCAGTACCTTCAGAAAGGCTACAGTTGTGTGTAGAGAGTCAGCCTGGGTCAACAGGTGTGGGGTCTGTGAGCTCCATGAGTACTGTCATTCTGTTACTGCTGAGGACTTTTCCACTTTTCTAGCGGATGGTGTTGGGATGGGGGACGCTGTTTGGTGCTTGGCAGAAATAGTGCCTCTACACAGCTTCCTGCCTGGACCTTGTCCAGCACACCATTTTCCCCAGGGGTGGGTTTAGGGCGTAAAGTAGTTACTACAAAGCAACCACAACTCCCCCCATCGTCAAGCAGTGTAACCCCCGTAACAGGGGTGAAGGGGTAATGAAGATGGGAAGCCACCTCCTCTCCTGGGTTGACGGAGGGTTAAAAAGATAATATTAAAAAAATTGTGTGGCTGCCACCTGGGTGACCACAGGTGACAGTGCAGGCTAGAGCACACACAGGGGTGGGGGTGGCACCGTTGACTGCAGATGCTGATGCCACACATTTACATTGGCCCTAGCACATGAATCCTAGGCGGTGCCAGTGTGCAGGACAAGGTACAGGCAGGAAGCTGTGTGGAGATACTATCTCTGCCAAGGACCAAACAGCATCCCCCATCCCAACACCGTCCACTAGCCAGATCAGTGCCCACCCTCCCTCAGAGAGGAGAGCTGCCTATCAGTGACTCAATCCAGCTCCTCCCCCCCCCACTGACTGCCGATGACTCAGGCTCGTTCCCAAACCCGGGTCACTGGTGCAGCATGAGGTGTGGTATCCAGTGCCTCAGCCTTCAGCACCATGGGGCTGGGGTGGCAGTCACACAATGGTGGTGGGTTCCTGCTCCCTCCCAGGGAAGGAGAGCATCCTGTGGGATGCTCAGTCCTCCCCTTTACGCCAGCACTCCGACAACCAGGGCTTATTCCTAAACCCAGGTCTCTGGCATCATGAGCAGAAATGCTACCACTGTAAATGTAAATGCTACCTCCTTGTAAATGAGCTTGCTCAATGAAGCCTTATCCAGGTAAAACAATAAACTGAAACTGTGCTGATGCGCCTGCTTGATTAATTAATTTTATAAAATGGGTTCTGAAAAGCCTGCATTATAATTCATCGAAACAGGTCACCTGATCATGGTTTAATCCCCTGTAAACCCACAGTTGCCTTGCCGCACTACAAAATCCCGAGTGACAGCAATGTCAAGTGACCTTTTCAGATCACTCAACCAGAGAAACATGTAAAAAACTACAATACAGCATCCTCATTAAGACAAGTCCACCTAGTGGAGAACTGCAACTATGACGTCCTCAGAAGGACAAACCCATTAGGTGGAAGAACTGTTTTATTTATTTTATTTTATTGAAATCTAGGATTACAAATACCTTTAAGCAGGAACTGCTCGTTTACAAAGGTTCCATGTCAAAGGAATGGGGGTTATACATACATACAGAGGTCAACATAATAATACATAGTTACACAATAACAAGAAGTAAGAGACTGAGGCTTAGGAAGTCACAGTAATTCAAAATGCGCCAAATGTTAGGTAGCATGACATACCAGCCAAGAGCAATCATAGAAATAAGCACTGCAGGTGAGAGGGAAGGGGGTATGTAGGCAGGAAGACCATTGTCGGAGGGTAGAGGGTGAGGGTAAGAGCTCTAAAGGAGGGATAAAAGTCAGGAAATGCCTAGGGAAGGAAAGGAGAGGGCAAGGGGTAGGCAGGGGCAAGGCGGGAGGTAGCTGTCAAGACTGAAGTGGAGGGCAGTGAGCGGTGGGCCCTGATTAGGCAAGGCAGTCACAATGACTAGTTGAAATGAGATGAAGTCGGAGTTGTCTCTAAAAGGGCTTAGAGCAGCAGGTAAGAGTTTCTTTGTTGAGAGTATTGTACCACTGTGGTGCTCTGTGGGCAAAGGCCCTCTGGCCCATGGTAGTCCGGCATCTGGGGACAAGGAAGGTTAGTTGTTGTGAACTTCTAGTTCGCTGGGTGTTATGGTGGTCAATGAGGAGCTTTTCAATGCCCGGGGGCATGACCCCGAGGAGGACTTTTTTGGCTAAGAGGCAGGTTTGATACTGTATCTGGCTGATGAGAGGAAGCCATCCTGCTTGAGTGTACAGGTCACAAGTATGTGTAAGTCAGTCAGTCAGCCCCAGTTAGCAGCCTGCATGCTTTGTTGAGTGCAACTGTAATTCTGCAGAGGGCAGAGGCAGAGCCATAAATTGCTAGCCCGTAATCGATGATGGAGGTGACAGAGCTGTTGATAGCCAACCGGAGAGTGTCAGGAGTCATGCAGTGTTTGTGCCTGTAGAGCAGGCCTATACGGATGTTGGTGGCTTTGGCGACAGAATCTGTGTGCCGATGGTAGGAGAGTGAGCTGTCCAATGTGACACCTAGGTATTTAAAATCAGGAACGTGTTCAAGTAAGGTCCCTGTTTGGTTTAGGAAGGTGAGGTCACGGGATTTGTACTTGCTCCTGGCAGTGTAGAAGGTCATAACCTTTGTTTTGCTGTAGTTCATGGCCAGTTTGTGTGACTTGAACCATTCTTCGATGCGCATGAATTCAAGCTGTAATTGTTTCTCAAGGAACTCTGCATTTTGGTGGTTGGTGAACATGACTGCATCATCGGCGTAGAGCAGTAATTTCTGGTGGCAGACTCTGGGAAGGTCGTTGTGGAAGAGGCTGAAGAGTAGTGGCCCCAGGATGGACCCCTGTGGGACCCCTGAAAGGACTGGCTTTTCTTCCAAGGTGACACCGGCAATCCTAACCCGCTGGACTCTCTCCCCAAGGTAGCTTAAAAACCAGAACAGCAATTCATTGGAGAGCCCAATGTTTGATAATTGCTTGAGTAGGAGTGGGTGGTTCACAGTATCAAAGGCTTTTGTAAGGTCGATGAATACTGCCCCTACACAGTTTCCTTGATCGAGCATGGTATGGATGAAGCCCATGAATTCTAATAGTGCAGTGGTGGTACTGTGCCCTTTTTGGAAACCATGTTGCTCAGGACACTGGACGTCATATTTTTCCAGGTACTTATGGCAAATGCATGTGAACAGTGGTTTTTTTTTTTAATGTTTATCTGGGTAAACCTCTAAAATAAAGTTGCCCATTTTATAAGTGGATTAACCCACTCCAGAACATGGGTTTGCTGAGCATGAATTCATGCCTGGGTGGTTGAAGTCACCCGGCCTGCGGCCTTATGCCTCACCCCCCCCCAAGCATGGATTAATGCTCAGTAAACCCATGATCTGTCGTGGGTTAATTCATTCATATTACACACTAACCAATTATGATATTATCAAGATATTAATCAATTATGAACCCCATAATTACATAGCTTTCTTCAACATCCTGGGCTGGATATTCAAAAGGGTTGTGTCATGCACAATAGGGTTGTGCCTGCGCAAGTCTGAAATGCGCCATTCTGCAATATTCAGCAGGAGGCAGTTGCGCCCCCCAAGTCATGCTGAGCAACAGCGCAATGCTAGTGAAGGCATGCTCAACCGGAGGGGGAGGAACCATGCATAAACTGCACAGCCCGATATTCAGCCGGCTGTGCAGAGTTGTGCAGGCGCAACCCCCTACCTGTGCCTGCACAACTTTGAGCCAAAAAAAGGATCAAGTCGAGGGCCACCCACAGGTGAGCTGCCGCATTGCAGGGCGCAACACAGCAGCTGCCACCTGTGGGTGGCCCTCCACTTGTTCCCTGTGCCCCCCCTGCAGCCCGATCGCAGGCATAATGGCTAACCCCCTTGGCCTGATCATGGGCAGAACACACTCCCCCACTAGCCCAATCATGGGCATAACGTAAATGAACCTCCACTAGCCCAATCACGGGCAGAACGGAGTTCACCCCGGCTCAGCCTGATCGCTGGCAGAACGGAGTTCACCCCCAAAGACCAATATCCCTGGTGGTCCAATGGACCACGAAGCCTGATCGTGGGCATAAGAGTCAATCCACCCCCCAAAGTCCAATTTCCTGGTGGTCCAGTGGCCCCCACCCACCCACCATGGAGTCCAACCACCCGCTCCCCCTGTCAGCCGTGGGCGGCAGCACCCCACCTGCCTGCCGACCCGCTGCCCGCTGACTGACAGCTCGGTAGGGCTGCACGCCCATTGGTTCAGAGCAAGAGCCAATGGGCATGCAGCCCATACTGTACAAGGCAGTCCAGATATGTGAATGAATTGGACCACCAGGGATATTGGTCTTTGGGGAGGGGTTGAACTCCATTCTGCCCGCGATCGGGCTAGTCGGGAGGTGAATCTGTTCTGCCCGCGATCCGGGCTAGTCGGGGTGAATCTCTGTTCTGCCCGCGATCGCTAGTCGGGGTGAATCTCCGCTTCGCCCGCGATCGGGCTAGTCTGGTGGGTTCTTTACTATGCCCATGATCGGCCAGTCGGGGGTTCTTTATTATGCCCTTAATCGGAGCCAGTCGAGAGGATTTACATCATGCCTGCGATCGGGCTGCAGGGGCCTCGGTCCCAGCCGGCTGCTGCCTGGCAGGGTGCCAGGCACAAGTCGCTGGCGATTGGCGCACCCGCATGATAATGGCATGCAAATGGGGTAATTAGATGCAAATGGCTCCCTGCACCTTGCATATATTATGGCCCCATTTGCATGTCACCTTGAATATCAGAAATTTGCGATGGCGCAGTTCTCATCTGAATGCTCCACTCTGACCACTTGCGGTGGCGCAAGTTCCACTCGCTCATGCACAGTGTTCAGGAGGGGGGCGAGACCAAAGGAGTTGCTCAACAGCGCAACTTCATTGAATATCGCCCGCCACACCCCTCATGCCATCCTTTTTTGAGCAGCGCAAGGGCTTGCACCACAGAATGGTGAAGTTTGAATACCCAGCCCCTTATCTCAAGCTCAATGTCAAACTGCCATATAAAAGGCGATGACAGCCTAAACTAAGAGATCACATTAAAACAAGAGATCAGACTGATCTTGTCATCAGTTAATTAATCTCTTTCCACTTGGCACATTAGCTGGAGAAATGAACTCCTGCATAGATGGACTTTTAAAGTCCCTAATAAAAGTAAAAACAATGCTCTTTGTGACTACCCCAGTGTAGTGTATAAAACAAACACTAGAAAAGAGCTGCATACTCAAAAAAAAATTCAATTTTGGAGGGGTCTAATCAGCTATTAAGAAATTAGCCTGAATTAGACCCTCAATGTTTAAATTATTTTATTGCATAGCATACTTTCCTATCATTTATTTAACATGTAATAAATGGATGCTCTATTTTTCCCATCAGGAAATACTGGAGTTAAAATCCAGTAATACCGTTATTGTGGCATCACAGTGATATTATTAGATCCAATATTCAGGAACAACTTAGTGCCTGGCATGAGTCACGTTCCTGGTGAGATGTAAAACAAACAAGGAGACTTTGTGCAGGTTATCCCATGTGGGCTACAATACAGTAGGACTTTGCTAGCTACTATAGCAGTTTTTCCTAAACAAAAATAAAAAAAAGTTATGTCAGCAGGTTCCTCAAGTGCTGGGACTTGTTGCATGTGAGCAGACCTTGCAAGGGGAGCTATTTGAGCAGTCAGGCTTAACACAAGTTGGAGTTCAGACAGGGAAGAAGCAAGCTTGGATCTGCATAGTGCATAAAATAACAAATAGGGAACTGTGAATTACTTGCCTTAATGCCATTTTGAGGTTCTGGTGATGTACTGGAACCTACTGAGTTTCACTCTTGATATTCTTATGATTTCAGAACCTCTCAATGATGTTACAGTCTCCTAGTATATGATTCTCTGCATCTTATTCTATTTATACCACAGCAATTAAATCCATGTACCACAGCAATTAAATTTACATACTACAGCAATAAACAAAATTGAACTACTAATTAAACCAATCAGCACCTTATTAACAATTAACAAATGATCCTTCATTTAAAAATTAAAAAGCTAATTATACATGAGATGAAGATATTTCTGCACTGCAATCTTTGCCTTGACCATCATTATTTATTATATAAATTGCACACTAGAAATGTGCTGTGTGAAATAATGCCATCTTGATGGACTTAGAAACATAGAAACATAGAAGTTGACGGCAGATAAGGACCGCAAGGCCCTAAAAGGTTATACTGCCACTTGGCCTTCAGCCTTGTGACCTAGTACCTCATTAGCACCACTCAATAGTATGTTCTCCTTGTACACTGTGCTTTCCATTTATTCTATATTCATTGCAAAAAGACTACCTTAATGCATACATTAGGGCTACAAAGCCACAAAAGGAGGGAAACATGGTGTGCGGGTTTCTTCAATCTTAATGCCCACTCTCCTTCCCCGGCCTCTAGCCTCATGACCCAAGGCCACGTCACAGGTCCACGGTCATGCTCCATCAGTTGTCTGCTTCCACCTACAGGTCTGGATCCATGCATCGCAAGTCTGCTGCTCCACTTACAGCTTGTACAGTCATAACTTTCTTTATACAATGTTTTTTGTTTTTGGTCATGTTCTCAGCCATTCTTCATGTTTTGCAGCTTTTAACAATTTGTTCATGTAGGACTTTATTTTTTATGACAGTTCTACAATTGCACAAGTAACTCATGAACTGAAAAAAAATATTTTTATGTTTTTCAGTCATTGTTGAGACTATTTTATCTTTTTTTGTGTGTGACTTACCAAGCATACACACTATGTGTTATGGAGTTCATCAAAGTCATAAAGATTTTTTTCTAACTAAAATACTAACTGTAAATAATTTATTTTTGAAAGTCAGATCAGACGTCTTGTTAGACTGTCTTCTGACATACCACCCTACTGTCAAACTTTGGAGTTAGGTATAGTTTTAAGGTTTTAGCTTTTAAGGTTTTTGTTCATGATCAACCTTAATTTGGAAAAAAGTTTCACTTTCATTAGCTATTTTATAAAACTAAAAAAAAGTCCACATAAGTGCAAGCAGTAAAATGTAAATACCATTTTATTTTGAAAACCCTCATAGGCACTTCCTTGACTCAAAGTCTAACAATTTTGTAACATTCCATTATTTAAATCAGCATAGTTTTTTTCACTAGTCATGGGCAAAAAAGGGTAATAAATTGGGGCTTTTTATATAAATTCTCTAATAACTTTTGAAATGGCAAACCAATTTTTGCCAAACTTGCTGTAAATGTGTCCTCTCGGACTCAGACTGTGCACACCTAAGTTTGCAGTCCTAGGGCTAAGATTGTCAAAATGTGTGCAATCACAGTTTCCCTTTTTGACATACACACTACCTTAGCCCTAACGTAAAGGGTCTATATGTACCGTGTGTGTATAATGGATGGATAGATAGATAGATAGATAGTTAGATAGATAGATAGACAGACAGACGGACACTGTAGATAGACATAGATAGAGACATAGATAGATAGATAGATAGATAGATAGACAGACAGACAGACAGACAGACATGTAGTTTGGGTAATTACTCTACATGGTTTTTGTTGGCATTATAGTTGCTGTCCTAAAGAAAAAATGCTTTATGAAAATAACTTTATAATTGATAAAAAAATTGCATAATCATATTCTTAATACCCGTTATAAAGATGATGTGGTTGCTTATCACAGAGCATCAAATGCTGTTTTAACACTTTTTTTCTCCTAGTGGGTTCTTCTAGTTTGTACCATGCAGGTTACTGAATGTTAATGCGTAACCTTGGTTTCTGTTATTAGCATACCATGGAGTTTGGACAAATGTAAACCTGACTGAGATCCAGACATGCTATGGTGTCATCAGGGCACATGTCAGGAAGCATAAGAAAATCAAGAACAGTTTCAAAATTCGTAAATAGCATTTTATTTTTCTCAATAACAGCAACATAAAAAATTTAAATTATTCAGTATAACTATCTACAAAGGCAGTACAAACAGAGAAAACTAAGTCCTTCTGAGAGTATCTCTTAATTCCAAGTTTCAGTCTCTCAGTCTCCTTGTCTCTAGCAAAAGCACTACTTCTCTTTTTATAAGTCTTTGCCTGGGAACCCCGTTAAGAGATGTTCTGCTTCTCACAGAATGTTCTTGAAAGTTTACAGAATGTTCATGTAAGTTTAATTCCTTGCAGGTGTAACAAAAAGAACACAGTGGTTCAGAACTGACTTCTTGTTTACAGCTCTGCAAAATGCTTAAAAAAATGCATCTCAGGTTAACCCCTTGAGTTCCAAATAGCTTTTTACGATCATTTCAACAATGTAATTATATACAGCTTTAAACAAAGGATCCCAGTATCAGTGACATTTCCACATAAAGATTCACATATATTTTTTAACCACAGATATGCAAAGGGGGAGAAAAGACAGCAATAGCAAGGGAAGGCAGAGAGATAGTGAGAGGCGGAGAATTGCAAAACCGTCGAAGTGATCAGTTCCCAGGTCTCATAAAAAAATCTGGTTGTGCAACCAGACAGAGAAGAATCAGAAAATGAGAGGATAGAACAGATCCTTGCTTTAAACTCTCTCTGCATAAAAAATGGGACAGGGCCTTGTTCAACCCTATCACATATGGCTCTCAACTATTCAGCTTCCCAGTACCTATTCAACTTTCTTCCTCCTATTTTTCTCTGAAACCCCTCCTTAGATCCCACTTTGTCTCCATCCTGTGCTTGTCTCCACATTTCTTGTCCCTGTCCTACCTCACTCCCATCATCTAATCCTTTTTCTTTGGTACCCATTCCCTCCTTATTTCCCCTTCCTAATTCTAAATGATTTGCACAGACTTGTTTTTTCTCTTCTTTTCTTTTAGTGCCACTGCAGCACCTTAACCAGGGCCCCATGTTCTCTGTGGCACTTTAGTTCTATTTCTGCAGTTGAGATCCCATGTAACCACTTGTTCACTTCTGCTACAGAAATTATTTGTTCATGTGGTAGAATGTTCTCCTGCCTTTGGCTAAAATATGGTCTGATATCATTGATGACATCACCTGCTGAGCTTGTAGGAGAGACATTGGGAAAATGCACATTATAATGATAAATCCCAAAATAATGATACTATACTGAATATTCTGCAGCTGGATTGGGAGTTCTACAGAAAATGTCATGGCCTTGGAATCACAGAATTCTGGGGGCCTGACATAGAAACATGAAATGTGTCAGCAGAAAAAGACCAGTAGGCCCACCCAATCTACCATATTTCCCCTGCCTGTTAGTACAACCTGGATCCCATTTGGTCATAGGTGTCCCTCCCTCCTCCCTTACCTCTGCTTATTATACCCATGTGCCTATCTCATGCATGCTTGAAACTCCCCACTGTTTTTGCCTCCACCACCTCTTCAGGCAGACTGTTCCAGGTGTCCACCACCCTTTCTATGAAGAGTATTTCCTCACACCCCTCTTAATCCCCCCAAGGTTCATAGCATGCCCCATGTTCTGGTGTTTCTGCTGTTATGAAAGAGACTCCTCTCTTGCACCTTGTTCACCCATGTGAGGTACTTATATTTCTTAATCATGTCTCTTCTTGCTCACCTTTCCTCCAGGAAGTATACACTGAGCTCCCGCAGGCTGCCTCTCCTCATAAGGTTTCTCATGCAACCCCCTCACCATTTTGGTAGCCCTCTTCTGGACTACTTCTACCTTGTCAATGTCTTTGTGGCAGTGTGGCCTCCAGAACTGAACACAGTACTCCTGATGGGGTCTCACTAATGAACGATAGAATGGCAACACCACCTCCCTTTTCCTGCTACAGATTCCCCTCCCTTTGCACTCCAGCATCCATCTAGCCTTGCCTACTGTCTTGTCACATTACCTTACCACCTTGAGATCATTGGATATGATTAACCCAAAGTGCCTCTCTTGCTTGGTAACTGTAAGATCCTCCCCCCCATTTTATACACAACTCCCAGGGTTTCCCCACCCCAGGTGAATGTCTTTGCACTTTTTGGCATTGAAAGCAAGCTGCCACACCCTAGACCACTCCTAGTTTCTCCAGATCCCTTTGCATTCTGTCTTCCCCCTCCTGGATGTCCGACCTGTTGCAGGTGTCAACCACTAAGAGACAGCCCTTCCTCTCCAGTTCCTCAGCAATGTAACCTATGAAGACACTGAAGAGGACAGGACCCAGTACCGATCGCTGTGGTACTCCACTGATCACTCTCTCATCCTCCAAGTGACTGCCATTTGCCACCACCCTCTGCCTCCTATCTTTCCCTTCTCCTTAACTTGAGTACTGTGTGCTGTGACTGCATTCTTTGGTTCTGATTTTGAGCCTTGTTATGTATGCTATTCATTGTTTCCAACAGTATTTTTACCTTGTTTATTTCATAGCTGCATATATGTATCTGCACTTTTTGTTGTTAGATTTTGTGGTATGGTAATTTTCACTTGTATTTGTTTCAGTTTTTATCCTTTCGTTTCTGTAATCCCCATCCCAGGGTTGCACATGGAAATGAGCATCAGCTTAGCCTGCCTCACCTTATCACCAGTTATTAAATAATTACTGTACTTTGGTTCAGACAGTGTTGCCACTCTCTCTCTCTCTCTCTCTCAGGGAATAACTAACTAACTGAGATAAAATGTTGCTGCATTCTAAGGAAAGTTTTCTGACACTAGGTTGGGGGGGGTAACAGACACTGTACCACATTCTTGTTCCAAAATTGAACAGAAAAATTATAAAATGTATAACAGAGGGATTCATTTTTTTTTAAATGGTTAAGTAACATTTACAAAGATATAAAACTCACAGACTTCCAGTTCACTGGCAGAAATCAGCATCATTCTTTGGCAACTGTTGCTTAGCAACAGTACACTGCACTGCCTAAGGCAAATGAACTCACTATCAGAGAACAGCATTACTGGAGGGACAATTCAGTAGCTAAAACAAACATCAAGGCAGTGAGGTTCAGTCAGGCATAGGTGGGCTATGCACATTTTATGTTAGAGAGCTTTTGGGATGGGGCAAAAAGGTCTTGCTCTACAACAGATTGAGCTAAAGACCCCAGCAACAGTAGTGAGTGTGGGGGGGAGAGAGAGAGAGAAGTAGGCATTCTGCTGATCATTCAGTTTCCTCCCCAGTAGCAGCAGTAGCAAGCTGATGAAGCCCCAGGTGGCTGTTAAATGTATTGAAAGATACTGATACAGGATAAGTTCCAGTCAGAAACAGCATCCTTTGTTACTAAGTATAATAGAAAAAAAAGCTGAAACTTATTGGTAAGTGTGAGTGAGAGGAATTTTATCATTCAAATGTTATTCCATCACATTGTTCTTCTATACAAAGATTATATATATATAGATTATTTGCAAAAAAAACAGCTATGCTAATGCACCTGTTAGGGTTCAACTTAACCCAACAAAAGTAGGGAAATGCAGCAAAATAACAAGAGCACACAACCAACCACAGACGGCCCTTATCAGGTAAGACAAACAACATACAACTGTTTCCAGATGACACAAATGTAGTAGCACAGATGTGCTGTCTTCTTGGATTTGCAGCCTCAACTACAAAATTGTCATACAAGCAACTGAACCCATCAGCGATAAACAGCTGAAAATTGAAATACAAATCCTGCTTGGGACACCAACTTCACCCACAAGGCTGCTACACAAAAATTTCTACTCACTGCGGTCATATCCAGTAACCACTCGCTCTTGCTTAAACACAACACCATTTTTTACAGCTATGTTTTAGAAACCCCACACTCTACCAATCAGCAGTGACACTGGCGTGTTGACATGGCATCCTAATGCTGCATCCATGGCAAAAGCCTTGCTGTAGCAACTATTGTAAAACAAAACACAATAGCATTTTTTCACAGTAGAATCCCCCAAACTTTCATAAGAAATGGTTGCCTTCTACCATCGAATTCTATGTTTCTATATAAACTGAATCAATGAAGTGAGGACAGCTGGCAAGAGAAAGTACTCAAGACATGGGGCAGCAAAATTTTTCCTGAGAAAAAAACAAATTTGAAAACTTAAAATAGTATTTTAGTAATGGTGACATTGGCATAGCTCACAAGTTAGTGCAGTTGGAGGATACTAGCAGTCTGTTTACATGAACCAGTCCAGATCTGAGTTTGTTCCCTGTTTTCATTACATATTGTCTGGGGCCTGAATGTGAAGGACAAACCAGTTACTGTATTTAATACTCTGTCATCCTTATTTATTTTAGCTACCTTGAAAGAGCTGATATCCCAAACTATGGTACGCTGGGCTCAAGAGGAACACATCCAAGACCCTGAGCTCGTCAGGATTATGTTCAGTCTCCTTCGCAGGCAGTATGACAGCATTGGGGAGCTGTTAAAAGCGATGAGAAAATCCTATACCATAAGTGCTGCTTCCATAGAAGACACTGTCAACCTGCTGGAATCACTTGGACAGATTCGCTCCCTCCTCAGTGTCAGAATGGGCAAAGAAGAGGAACAACTAATGATTAATGGATTAGGGTATGGACATTAACTTATGATGAATTGTAGTTATCCATGAAGGTGATATAAGCTGCTATGATATTAAAACATTCACACTCTTAATGTTATTGTAAAAGCTACACAATGGCTGAGTGTTACAAACCTTTGTATAACATTCATACACTTTTTATAGGGGGAGCACAAGAGTTGAGTGACACCATGAAGTCAATATATCACAACAATAATACTATTTGAAACATATTTTGCATTTTTTAAATATATACTGGAATCCACTGCATACTCTAAATATATTGCACATTATTTAGTCAAAGCTTATACAACCGGTGAAATAATATGTTTCACTTGCTGTATAAGAGTAACTATTGCTAACTGCCGAGTATCATCTGCTTCTTTACTGTACATAAGATAGCCCCCGAGGCATGATGAATTCCATTTCATAACAGTAAGGTTCTCCCTCTACCTGATTCTATATTTGAGTAGACAAAAAGCACAAAGATGCCCCTGAGGCTGCAGATAGGTGTAGATTGCTTCCCACTAAGTGATTCCCTGCTACCGCATATAGGGGAGCAAATGTGGCTGCCACTACATGAAACTCAGTAGCAATCTTAGTAACCCTGCAGGAGTGGGAAAATGAATAACATACTCCCAATGTTGAGTTTCACATGGTCATTCAGATCAGCTGCACTTCTGTGGAGAGTACAGTAAAAACAGCCTGCAGAACAAGCATTTACTGCCAGACTGTTTTAGTTCAGGGAAAAAAATAACATTTTAATTCAGTTTATCAGGCAGCAATAAATAATGCGGTGTTGACAGTCACCATGGGAGTAACAAATCCCAGAGCTTCGCCTAAGCAGGCTTTGTCAGGGGCTGGAGACAAACTAGACTGACAGTCTTTATAGAATCCCAGCTTAATGACATCATGAAAAGTGCCCACCATGTGACATCATAATATAGCGCGAGTTAGCTGTGTTAATAAAACCATATACAAAAACATGATGTCAAAACACTATGCATGCAAGTTTGCAGACTGCTAATGACCTCGTGATCCCTGTGTATAAAATTTACTGAAAGGACAGAGAGACTGGATGAGGGGAAGGAGTAGTTTTATTCATGAGGAAAGGGAACACATGCACCCAGGAGGAGGAGGCTGAGGGCAAGACTGAAGCCTTGTGGGTACTGCTTCAGACCACCAAGGGGAGAAAGGTTAGAATAGGGATGGTTTACAGACCACCTTCACAGGACGAGGAGTTGGACTTGGTGCTAGAACAGCAGATTAGAGCAGTAAGTAGTAGAGAAAATGTAGTCATAACAGGTGATTTCAACCTACTGTACCTGGAGTAAACTAGAGGATCCCCAGCTTCCTCCTTCTCCAGGGACTCCTGCTGGAGGCTTTCCAGAATAGTTATCTGGTGTATGGAGTCACAGAGCTTATCAGGGATGGAGCCATACTGAACCTAGTACTGTCAAATGGTGAGTATGTCTGGGAAATAGAAATGGAAGACACTCTTGCAGGTAGTGACCACCACATGGTGTGGTTCTACCTAAATCTGAGCAAGGGAACAGCCAGGACTAAGACAAGCATAATGGACTTCAATAAGGTTGACTTTGGAATAATGGCTGAAATCCTAGAGGGGCATCTTGCCAAAATCAGTCCGGAGATGGAAGTGGAGCAGAAATGGTCAGTTATAAAGATTGGTCTGATTGAGACCACAAACATGTGCACCAAGACTCAGAGCAAGAAAGCCAGGATAAAAAAAAAGCTGGTTCAGCAAAGAGGTGGCAGCAAAAGTGAGGGCAAAGAGAACAACCTTTCATAAGTAAAAACGTACTCTGAGGGATGCAGACAGGGAGGTTTACTCAGAGAAGTTAAGAGAGGCAAGCAGAGTGGTCAGGGCAGCAATGACCACGAGGGAACTAAAACTAGTTCAGGGGATAAAAGTAGGAGAAAAGGACTTTTTTAAGTACATAAGGGAGAATAGGAGCATCAAGGATGGCATTGTTAGATTAAAGTGGGAAGGGAGATGGGCGGAAAGTAATAAGTAACGGGCAGAGGCACTGAATGAGTACAGTACTTCACCTTGGTTTTCACTAAGGAGAAGGATGGACCTATGACACAGGGAAAAATAGGGGTTTGGAAGGGGAAGGGGGTGAAACAGATGAAGCAATTCAGGAGGACAATGTTTAAAGGGCTTCAGGACCCTTAAGGTGTACAAAGCTCCTGGACTGGATGGTATGCACTCAAAAGTTCTGAGGGGGTTGGCAGAAGTCCTGGCTGGTCCCTTAGTGGACCTGGTTAACACCTCACTAGAGACAGGGTGCATGCCTCAGGACTGGAGAATGGCACATGTGGTGCCTCTCCAAAAGTGTGGACCCAGAGATGAATCAAGTAACTACAGATCAGTCAGCCTTACCTCCATTGCAGTCAAATTAATGGGGGACATACTAAAGGAGAGACTAGTGGGCTTTCTGGAGGTTAATGGTCTCCAGGATGAAAGGCAACATGGGTTTGTCTTAGGGAGATCCCGCCAGACCAACCTGATAGACTTTTTTGATTAGGTCACAAGGACTGTGGGCCGGGGTTAGGTGGTTCGTCTCCTGTATCTGGACTTCAGCAAGGCCTTCAACTCTGTGCCACATGGGGGATTGCACAGTAAGCTGCAGGACCTGGGAGTTAGGACAAAGCTGGCAGAGTGGATCAAACCAGAGGGTGGTAGTAGGGGGGAAACTCTCAAAGTCTAGGCCTGCAACCAGTGAGGTCCCACAGAGCTCAGTGCTTGGCCCAGTGTTGTTTAATATCTTTATTGGTGACGTAGCATATGGCATCAAAGGTAAAATCTGCCTATTTGCAGACAACACTAAGCTCTGTGGGAGAGTGGACACAGAGGAGGGGAGACAGGAGCTCAGGAAGAACCTGGCTTGGGTTGAAAAGTGGTTGAGTATCTGGCAGCTGGGTTTCAATGCCAAAAAGTGCAAGGTCATGCACCTGGGAGCTAAGAACCTGGGGCAAGTTACTCATTAGGAGGGATACAGGTGTCCAGTTCTGAGGAGGAAAAATACCTAGGGTAATCATCACAAGGAACCTGAGGCACTTTGCACATTGTTGTAAAGCAGTAGTCAAAGCCAACAGAATGATGGGATGAATTGCCAGAGGAATCACTTCCAGGAAAGGGGAAGTCATTCTGTAATTGCACAGGTCATTGGTGAGACTGCCGTTGGAGCATTGTGTGTAGTTCTTGTGCCCATATGTGAAAAAGAACATCAAATTACTGGAGGGGGAGCAGCATAGGGCACCCAAGATGATCCAGGGCCTGCAGGATAAACGGTATGAGGAAAGGCTGCAGAAGCTCTATATGTATTTCCCTGGAGGACGGGGGTTGGGGGACATGATCAAAACCTTCAAGTACATTAAAGATATGAAGAAGGTTAGTATGGAAGGCATTTTCAGTTTCAGGGGAAATGGGTCCACTAGGGGGCACAGTCTAAAATTAGTCAGGGGAAGATTCAGAAGGGAAATGAGAAGGTACTTTTCACAGAAAGAGTGGTGTCCAAGTGGAACAAACTGCTGGAGATGGTAGTATCATCAAAAACAGTGGACAGCTTTAAAAACGGTTGGGACAGAGTAAAAGGGAGAGTCATAACAGGTGAGAGGATGGGTATGGGGGATATGGGGGGGTGGGAGAAAACTCTATGTGGAAAAGGGATGGGGGCAGCTCCTGTACATTCTTCTGAGAGTTGAACATTTTAGCACATTGGACAGACCGAAATTGCTTGTTCCTGTTGGCATTTTTGTATGTTCGTATGTACTATAAGAAACAGGATCTGCAGCTTATCTATCAGGTAGGGAAATGGGCAGACTAGGTGGGCCAAGAGGTCCTTATCTGCCATCAAAGTCTATGTTTCTATGTTTCAATTAATTCTTTCATAGTCTAAATAGTTCAATATTGCTGAGGAAGCCCCCTTGGTGTGCAGACTGTTTTTTCGGTACTCTCCACAGGGTTGTTCCTGATGACCCTGTGTAACTGACATGGGTAGCTTACCCTAACAGCAGCACCCTCCCCCCCATTCTCGTGAAGTCTGTCTGGAGTGCAGCTGTGTTGTTCTCCAAGTTTGAGTTTCATGGGACACAGAATCTGAATGTAGCTTAAAGCAGTCCATTAATATACACAATACAAATGTGCTGTGCATGCATGTTTGATGACTGCTGATGACATTCAGTTCCAGAGTTCTCCCTTTTATAAACGGCACCTGCAAATGTAAAGCAAGTCATGAATCAGAATCAGTAGCACATGCAAATAGTATTGGCCTGACCTATAAGTGAATTTGTCCTACTACTGTATGAAATGGGGAACTGTTTCAATACATTGGGCATCTACACTTGATTGCTTTCCAAATCAAACTCTGATACAGTGCTGTCCCATATCAGTTTCATAGGAAACATTTAGGTTAATGTTTTTATTGTTTAAAAGTAAGAAAATAGTAGTACATCGAGGCCACTGTATAAGAACTGATAAATAAACTTCCTGCCTTTAAGCACACTTACGAAACCCCAATTCTGCAGTCTTTCTAGTGTAATTTTATAACAATGAAAGTTTATATATATATATAATCTTTTCTGCATATACTGTAAGTGCATCCCACTTATCAGAATGATTTTTTTGGCTGACTGGCTGAACAATGTTCCTTTGTGAGCTGTGAGGCTGAAGTAAAGTAAACAGCAATTCTCTTGTCTAGATAAAGAAGTGTTTGAAATGTTTTCTACTGTTAGAAATGGGTTACCAAGAAAAAATTGTTTAGACATGGTGTTATGTTAATCATTTTACTTTAATGTTATACTATTTTTAATAATGCACTCTTATAAAGACAATTGTGGTATAAGAAGTTGTGCTTGACATGTGGAGTGTTCTTTTAACAAGGCCCAACTATAAAATTTTCAGTAGCAGGCTCTGCCACTATATACTGTTGCCCAGTGTCATGTTCCTTCTTGTCTAGTCATGCCATTCAAGGTCTTCGGTGAAGAACTGGCAAGACAGACAGAGCAATTGTTTTGCTATTTGCTTAATTATCTAGAATTACAGGATATTTACAAATAGTATGACTAGTTATCATTGAGGACATTGTGACAGAAGTTTCAGAAGATCTCTTGACTATGGGAACCTGACATTGGCCACCACTTAAAGTATTTTGTTCTTGAAGCATATCACAACTACTTTGGGTCAATCACTGAATTTAATTGTGGCAACAGTTACTTACCTAATGGCTACACCTAGAAATGTGAGCATTTCTACTTTATTAAGTTAGTGTTTTAATCCTTATGTGGAAATATGCTTTTCTGCAGCATTTCGCTTTTTGAATATGCTAGTATGATGGATAGAATATCTTAAACATGATAGGCTTAATGGGGTTAGTTCAGTCTGAACACACAATACAAGGTTCAGGATGGTGAACAAGATCTCAGAACAAGCTCACAGGAACCGAAATCTCCATGTGTTGTAGCTACCTTGATTCTTCAGGCTTCTGAGGCCAGATACAGCCATCAATGACCATGTTACAATGTTATTCTTATGCTTGATACATGATTCTTAATATTCAGGGGAAGCCCCTAAAAATAGACAAGAAGATGACTTTATTTTTTTTACTTTTCAATAGTGGTGTTACAATAGACATGTAAAACCCAAATGCCATGGTAGCTATAATACACCTGTGAAATATGTGGTCATGATAACTATAATACACATGTAAAACACATGGCCATGGGCACTGTAATACATATATAGTTACTGAGTAGGTATGTTCATCTCCCCACAGCACACGTCTGTCGACCTCCCTCTTTATATCCATCTCTCACACAATTACCGTTGACAAAGTCACTTTACTGACTGCACCATAAAATGTTTTGAACTTTACAGTTGTGCCTTACATGATACCCTACATGTAATGGTTTTTTTTTTTCCCACTGTGCCTTATGTTTTTGTGTCCTTAGTATGTCAATCTGACTGTACTCCTATGACATGGAACCTTGTAAAAGAACCACTGGTTCGAAGGTGTTTGTAATCCTAGGTATAAATTAAAAAAATAAAAAATTATCTAACCTAAAACCACTACTGTATATGCAAATCAGCATTATGTGCAGTACCCTCCCCCCATCACACATGTATATTGTAATGGAGATTACCTCACACTCCATCTCAGCTGTTTTAAGGTCATAGTAAGTTCTTCACACAAGGACACACAAAACCAGCAATTTTATAAAATAATGTATGGGTAACAGTCACTCATTTGTTTTTCACACCCTCAGTTTGTTATACCTAAAAAAAGGCACTTCACCATTAAATTCATGGTTGATGTGGTATCACACATTCAGGTGTGTAAAACATTTGTTACATATCATTGCCAATACTGTACATTATTCTCTGTGTCAAACATGTGGCCATAGTAGCTATAATACACATGCACAGTATGTGGTCATGGTAGCCACAATACACATGCAAAACACATGGCCAGGGTAACTATAATGCACGTAAAAGCAATAATGCACATGTAAGACATAAGACCATGGTGGCTGTAATAAACATCTCAAGGTCATGGCAGCTCTAATATACCTGTAAAACACATAGCTATGGCTACTGTAATACACATGTAAAACACATAACTATGGCTACTGTAATACACCTGTAAAACACATAGCTATGGCTACTGTAATACACATGTAAAACACATAGCTATGGCTACTGTAATACACATGTAAAACACATAGCTATGGCTACTGTAATACACATGTAAAACACATAACTATGGCTACTGTAATACAAATCTAAAACACATAACTATGGCTACTATAATACAAATGTAAAACACATAGCTATGGCTACTATAATACACATGTAAAACACATAGCTATGGCTACTATAATACACATATAAAACACATAGCTATGGCTACTATAATACAAATGTAAAACACATAGCTATGGCTACTGTAATACACATGTAAAACACATGGCTATGACTACTATAATACACATGTAAAACACATAACTCTGGCTACTATAATACACCTGTAAAACACATAGCTATGGCTACTATAATACACATGTAAAACACATGGCTATGGCTATTATAATGCACATGTAAAACACATAGCTATGGCTACTATAATACAAATGTAAAACAAATAGCTATGGCTACTATAATACACATGTAAAATACATGGCCATGGTAGCTAAACTATGCCTATGAAACACGTGGTCATAGTATCTATAATACACATGTAAAACATAAGACCATGCTACTGCAGCTATAATACACCTGTAAAACACATGGCTATGGTTGCTGTAATGCACAGGTAAAACACAAGGTCATGGTAGTTATAATACATATGCAGAACACATGGTCAAGGTAACTACAGTATAATACACATGTAAAATATGTGACAATATTAGTTTTACTGCACCTGTAAAACCGAATGATAGCAGCTGTATTGCAGGTTAAAAAACACATGTCTAGAGTAGCTGTATTATAATTGCTAAACATGTTACCATGGTAACTGTATTGCTCCTAAATGGTGGGGTAGACATAAAGTGACTCCAGAGTGCTAGGCTTTAGCTGTCTTACAGGAACAATGCACTCAATGTGTATCAGATAGAACTATATTGGGGAATTCTGAGCAACATGAAAACAGTTCTCTGTCATGTTAACCAAACGCTTTATCTGTCATCTGTTTGTTTTTTACTTCAGGGATATCATGAATAACAAAGTGTTTTATCAGCACCCCAACCTTATGAGAGTGTTGGGCATGCACGAGACCGTCATGGAGGTCATGGTTAACGTCCTGGGTGGAGATAAATCTCAGGTAATTTAAAAAAAAGAAAACAAAAAATGAAAAATGATGTCATTTCTTGAATCCAGTAAGTAATAAGATGTCATATTAGACCCAAGAAAAAGGGTTTGCTAGTGGAGGGGAGGATAATGGGCCTTGGATTATTTTAGTTTTTACAGTAATGACATGCTGCTCCTAAAGTCATTTCGAGAGCCTTTTGGTCTCATCAATTCAAATTGAAACAAATGGTTATAAGGTCAGCACCATATCACAGCAACTCTAGTAGTGGAGACCTAATTGCTACTACAGAAGGCTGTGATGGTTAAATGTACCCCTAACAGAAGACAGAGACAAATTGTAATGATTTTCAAAGCCCTGCCTAACATTGCCCCAAATCTCAGACAGAGGAGCATAGGCAGTTTCCTCAGTGTTTCCTGCATATTTCGTTTTACCACCAGTTATAGTAAAAGCCTCAGTATCTGAGTCTAGGGTGGCACACAGTTCAGCTGGATTACTCTATGGCAACATAAAACTCAGGGGTGGTAAAGAAAGTGGGGGTCTGAAGCTGCATCTGTCATTGTGCCGGGGCAGTTAATTTCAGTTCCTGATTTTTTTTCTTTTCTAGTCATTCTATCAGCATACAGGTTCTCAGTAATATACTATAACTCTTCAGATTCCACTTGACATGACAGAAAAATCAGTTCACAACTCAGATAATCACAAGTTCACAATTAGTGGGGGAGAGGCCAGCCCTCATGCTGCCTCCTCATGTGGCCATCTTGGCTCAGGTTTCTCTTAGTAGAAGACTGTCACAGCAGTGACCAGGTGACTCGAGGAGAATAATAAGGCTATTGAAGAAGGACAGATACATGGCGAAGGACAGACCACCGCCCATGACTAAGCGGTGGTGCCGCAAAATGTCAGGCCCCTAGGTGGTCAGCTATGAATGATTAAATAAATTGACTGATACTAGAGTATCAATAGCAGTATGTGGTCATTCACATGCTGTTTCTTAAATTCAGGGCACACAGCCACCAAGAGGGTAGCTCCTGCCACGAACAAAGTTGTTTTGATTCTTCCAAGACCAGAGAATTGGCCAGTCCCATCTTCTTTTTTAAAAGATCCTCGCTGTAAAATGAGCAAACAAATGTATTCCTCTTACTATTGACTAGTCAAACAGGGACTACAAGGCTCCTTCCAGATGTAAACACTACTAAGCGTGTCTTTGTTTGTTTGTTTTTAATATTACAGAAATATATGAAAGTAATAATATGCTAGAGGGTAAGTGGTTATATGAGGGATAAAACATGACAGGGTGTGCAGCTATAAGGGAGTAATGCATGCCTCAGATGTTTACTCGGCATGAGGCATAGCTGAGTGCCACAACCACATGAGAATGGTATTATTCCCTTATAAACACACCTTGGAGAGTGTTATCCCACTTATAAAATAGGTTTTATTTGTGAAAATAAATGTATAGTTCAGAATGAGGTTACATGATTTGTGTGACTCATTTTATAAAAAGAAATGTATGCATTCCCCAGGAGTGTTTCTCTACAAACCACCAGAAAGAGAATATGTTCCTTACAATAGCATACACAAAAGTGTGACATGCCTTATATAAAATGGAAACAAATTGACATCCCCCATACCCTAAAGGAAAGCAACATAGATAAGATATGCTATTCACCATGCAGGAATTCACACTGGCAATGCTTTAAGCAGTACAGTAAGCTGCCAAAAGGCTTTACAAACAATCTGGCAGTCTAGTATACACAGTAGCTTACCATTTAGGACAATGAGCTGTGAACAAGCTTGGTACATCCAACAGACCTGGGTTAGATTCCCAAAACCTCCATTGCATACTATGTGACCCTGAGTAAGTCACTTTACCTCCCCAGTGCTCCTAGGTCACCCCTGTAAATTGGCTTTGTGCCCAGTGGGCATTACCCACTTACCAAAAAAGGAAAAAAAATCTGAAAAGCCAGAACACAGCAAACCATGTATCAATAATGGCAAGATTTAAATAAACACAAAATTGCACATACCTCCCCTATTGTAAGATATCATGAGTGATATACAGTATTCGTATCGCTATGAAGGAATTGAGGCTGGCTTGGATAAAATGAGTACTAGCATACTGTTTATTCTAAAAAGAAAAATAAATTTTTAGTTGTTTAAATGGTTTGTAATTGAAAATTCTTCCTCCTAAAAAAGTAGTACCAGCATTTTTTGAAGGAAGGTGTATCAATCTATTGTATGCCTCCCCCCAAGATGACAGGGAATGCCCCCCAAGATAACAGGGAGTGCCCCCCCAAGATGACAGGGAGTGCTAAATGTAGAAAAATATTGTCCCTTCCCGATCACCCAGCTGCCACCACCCCACCCCTGCTCAACTGTTTTGTATTAAAAGAAAGAACCATCCCGGTTCTAACATCTCCATATTAATCCCCTCTCTCCCTAGTTCAAGAAGGTACTGCAGTTGCCAAACATATAGGTTGCCCCCACCCAGGTCACCCATCGGCTATAAACCCTCCCTCTTACCACTGTAGCGATTTATATTATAATATTGGAGCCACCAACTCAGAGCTGCTACTCTGAGTGGATGGCCCCACTCAGTCACAAAGATACTTGTATAACCTTTTACACAGTAAAGCTCACACACACATATTTTACTGACCTTACTGAGCTGCCAGCTTAGAGTAAAAGACATCTGAGTTGGTAGTGTCATTATAATAGAGGCACAGTACTGCCACTTCAGTTAGGGTTGAGTAGCCACTTAATCTATTTTTGACTTCTTATAACTCTGCCATCCTGGGGCATAAGGACATGAAACATTGTACAAACACCTATTATTGCAGAGTCTATAAACTCATGTAATTTAAAGTACATTGGTTCAGTTGTTCAGAGATGCAGAAACACAAGTATTTGGTCACACTGTAACTGATGGGCTAGATACAGTCCAACTGAGAGGATAGTCCCCTTGGACACTTCACATTTGTAAAGATACACTTAGGCAAGTCTTTTCAAGGGTTGTTAAGTTTTGGAGATACAGACTGCACAAAACCCTGACAAAAGATGAAAATTAAGATTTGTGTTCTCACCAATTAGTAAATAAATTGGTCCTAATTTAAAACCTGAAACACTCAGGTGCATTATAGTTTGACCCAGAACAGGGCCTTTTTTCTGGTTTTCTAGGTTTAAAGGGACATGCTACATATTGCTGGTGTTACCCTAACTTTGGCAACCTCTGTCCAAGCATTGGTGCATGAGAAATGGTTCTATGTCTGGACAGACACTGCTGAAGTTAGGGACAATGCCAGTGTTGTGTGGTGTAATCATTCAAACCTTGAGGAACACCATGCCACTGATTCACCAAAGCTCAGGGGACTGTTTCCCCTAATGTTTCATTTCCCTACTTTTTACACTCTGTGCTCAGACTTGAAGTGATATAGTAATGCAGTTTTTTTTTTTCAGTATATTATAATATAAACAGCTAGCAGGGTAAGAAGGAGGGTTTTGGCAGCTGGACAGTAGGAGTTTAGGAAATGTGCTATTATATTTGGCACAAAGGCACTGTATAGGCTTAAAGAGCGGCTGACACCTTAAAGAAAATTTTGAAAAGATAATAATTAGAGTACTAAAAATTATAACATATATAAAGCATCATGGGCTGCAATGCAAATCACCACAGAATATTATGTGTTTCAACTTTAAGCAAAATGCATGGTGCCGAAGGCACTTACAGTTTGCATAGTGTGCCAACAGAAGACACAGACACATGTTTCGTCCTACCAGGACTCATCAGTGTGCATCGTCTGTTTGACACCCCAGTGGAATGAACCAGCTATCCTAAGATGGTCTATCCGGGTGAGAGGCCTTTCAGCACCATGCATTTTTGCTTAAAGTTGAACCCGCATAATATTCTGTGGTGATTTGCATAAGCAACCCATGATGCTTTGCATTATGGGGGTATGTGTGATTTTGTATTTCTTTGAAACTTGGCTTCCTAGCCAATGCCCTTTGGGGTAACCATTGCTTCAGTGCTTGCACACTGTGGTTCTTTGTCGTATAATAATTAGGTACAATTCAGCTTGTATTCCATATACAGTCTAATGATTTCACCTCCCCATTATTTATTATCAAGGAAATTTGCATGAATACATTGGGCCAGATATTCAAAAGGGTTGCGCCATGCGCAACAGGGTTGTGCATGCTCAAGTCCTAAATTGCGCCATTCTGCGATATTCAGCAGGAGGCAGTTACGCCACTGAAAACAGGCTGAGCAACAGCGCAATGCAAATGAATGCATGCTCAACTGGAGGGGGAGGAACCATGCATAAACTGCACAGCCCAATATTCAGCCGGGCTGTGCAGAGTTGTGCAGGCGCAACCCCCAACCTGAGCCTGCAGGACCTTGAGCCAAAAGGCAAGTCGAGGGCCACCCACAGGTGAGCTGCTGTATTGCAGGGGCGCAACAGCAGCTGCCACCTGTGGCTGGCCCTCAACTCAGTCCCTGTGCTCCTCGCAGCCCGATCACGGGCATAGTGTACCCTCACCATCCCGATCTCGGCATCAATTTGGCCCTCCTCCCTTTCACATCCCTGGTGGTCCAGTGGACCGAAATGCCCGATCGCAGGCGGTATGTTTAAACCCTCCCGCTCACATCCCTGGTGGTCCAGTGGACAAAATGCCTGATTGCGGGCAGAAAGTAAACGCAACACCCCCAACATCCTCTTGTGCCCGATCACGGCAGAAAGTAAACGTAACCCCCTGAACATCTTTGTGCTCGATCACGGGCAGAAAGTACATTGAACCTCCACCCCAACATCTCCCGGGTGTCCAGTAGATTGAATGCCCGACGCAGGCAGAATGGGCTGAACCCCCCAAACATCTCCCTGGTGGCTAGTGTCCTCCACCCCACCCACTCATTTAAGCCTCACACCACCCGCCTCGCAAGAAGCCGGCGGGCGGCAGAGTCCACCAGGTGTTACGCTTCAGCCGGCTGACCGACTGCCCGGGTAGGCTGCAACGCCCATTGGTGCAGAGCAAGAGTTAATGGGTGTGCAGCCCATAGTCAGAGATGATAGTCCAGATTTGTGAATGATCATTCACAAATCTGACTGTCATGTATGGGAGTTTATTGCACGCCCATTGGCTCTTGCCTGCACCACCACGGCTGCAGCCCCACCGGGCAGTCTGGGCCTGTGGATGTAGGGGTGGCAGGCGGTGATGCTGGCCGCCGCCGGGGAGCGTGTGGTGGGGCTTCAGGTGGGTGGGGTGGGGGGACACTAGCCACCAGGCAGATGTTTTGGGCTGGGGTTCAATTTACATTCTGCCCGCGATCGGGCATTTCAGTCTACTGGACCACCAGGGAGATGTTCGGGTGGGGGTTCACTGTACTTTCTGCCCGCGATCGTTAGGCAAGGGGGATGTCTGGGGGTGTTATATTTACTTTCTGGCCCACGATCGGGCACAAGGGGGATGTTTGGGGGGGTGTTGTGTTTACTTTCTGCCCACGATCGGGCATTTCGGTCCACTGGACCACCAGGGATGTGAACGGGAGGGGGGGTTTAAACATACCGCCCACGATTGGCCATTTCAGTCCACTGGACCACCAGGGATATGTACGGGAGGAGGTGGGGGAGCCACATTGCTGCCCACGATTGGGCTGCAGGGTGCATCGGTCCCCGATGGCTGCTGCCTGGTAGGGCACCAGGCGCAAGTCCTCGGGGATCGGCGCACCTACATGCTAATGGCTTGCAAAGGGCTAATCAGATGCAAATGGCCCCTGCCTTTGCATGAATTATGGCCCCATTTGCATGTCACCTTTGAATATCGTGATTTTGCTCATGGCGCAATGGTACTTGTGCCACACATAGTTGAATGCTCACTCTGACAACTTGCGGTTGCATGGGGTCCACTGCGCATCATGCAGTGGCTGTGGCTGGGGGGTGATATTCAGAGGAGTTGCTCAATAGCGCAACTCCTTTGAATATCACCCCGGCCACACCCCTGCGCAACTATTTTGCGCAGCGCAAGGGCTTGCACCTCAGAATGGCGCAGTTTGAATATCCAGCCCAGTATCTTTATCCTTCAGGGTTCATCTGCCTTTATAGCCGACTCCCTACTTCAAGTCATAATCCTCTGTTGTGGTATAAGATCTGTTGCCCTGGGAGTAACTGTGATGTCATAAGCAGTGCATTATGACCTCAGGTAGGGAGAAAGAAACAAGAATAGAGGCACTCTTCAGGAGCTTGTTTTCATGCAAATGACCTTGGCAAGAAATAATGGGGAGGAGAAATACAGAATTAACGTGAAATACAAGCTGAACTGTATCTAAATATTACATTTTGTTAAAGTTCTCCTGAAGACGTCAGCTGCTCTTTAAGGAGGACCTGTTCAGAGGTCGGGACAGGAGGCACTGGCACAGTTACAGATCTTTTTCTAAAATATAAAACAGTTGGAGGCATGATAGCTGGCAGGGGACAATATTTGACTTAATACATGAAGGACACTATTTTAGGATCTAAAAATTGAAAATGGTGAGCTGGGTGGTACAAAAAAATTTACTACTGGTTTAAATTTGTTTTACTTCTGTGGGAAGTGTAAGGGATTCCTGCTGGTCATTAGGTCTTCATGTATGCAGTTTGGGTCAGGTGTGCGGTCATAAGAAAATCATTACACACTATTAGATATGCCTTCACCAGAGAAAGATACAGGATTTTCTGCACCCAATTTATAAATCCATTTACAAGTGTGACAAAATATAATCAGCTCAAAACATTCAGGCCATCTATAAAGAGAAATTATTGGTCAAAGCTTAAAATGGTTGTGCTGACTGTTCCCATACTGAACTATTTCTGTTCTGCTTGTTGATTTTATTCAGAAGATCGCGTTTCCAAAGATGGTGGCGAGCTGTTGTCGGTTTCTGTGCTACTTCTGCCGCATCAGTCGTCAAAACCAAAAGGCCATGTTTGATCATCTCAGTTACCTGCTGGAAAACAGTAGTGTTGGACTAGGTATGCATTCCAACATTAGCTGTCGAAAATCAGTTAATGGTTAATTGTCTCAAATCAGGTAACTGGCTTGCAGATTGAGTAAGGCTACTGAAACTAGTAAAATTAAAGTCTCCCAGCACAAAACCTTCTACTCACACTGCTGGAGTACATATAGTGTCATAATCTTGAATTTGTGGCATCAGAACCTGTTGCCATAGAAATGAATATGATGCCCCAAACATGAGAATGTGACATCTGTCCATGCCTCAGCAGTAGATGCAGGGACAGTATTTTGTGCAGGAGAATGTGCTTGCTCAAAAACAGATTTCCTCCATAATGAGGAATGATGGGAATAGAAGTACAGATGAATAAGGAGGAACCTGGATTTTTGTTTAAATATTTATGAATTTTTAAAGTAGCCTCATGACAGTCCTTCCTTAAAGTATTCTATTGAAGATGTTATTTCAGGGTATAATTTGTTCAAATTTGTATTCAGTGCTCAATAAAGTACTTATACCCAGGTCCATCTTGCAAATGAGCTTCTGCTCAATGATGAACGCCTGGTTAAATAAAGACTTGATTGATTGATTATTTTATTATTTTTTTAAATAAATGTTACAATATTGATAGTCTGAGTCCAGTTATATAAATGCAAGTGTAATTATTTATATCTGGTTAGCCAGAATATTCCAGTCTTAAATGTTATGCTAATCCTCTGCCGAACTGTCTGTTTTGATTTACAAAAAATGTCTGTACTGACAGAAAAGCTGCAAAGTAAAAGTGACAGTCTCCTAGATGCTTAATATGCAGCACAGCAGCTGCTCCAGTGGAGACGTAGGGTCCTGCTAAACCCCAACTCCTACTGCATACACATACTGTAGTAGGGTGTTCAAGGACACGGAGCTGCTTTCCACCAATAGAATTCGTACTGAGGAGCATTATTGTCATGCAGACAAAGAGTCGACTTCTTATAAAGGCAAATAAACACAAGCATGAAGTCAGCCCCCCCCCCCATAGGCACCCTTGGTTTCTGTAACTTGGGCCCTGTCCTCACCCCACTGAAAACCATATACTATTGTAACAGTGACATTGTTAGAGCGAATACCCCACAGCGACACCAGCCCATTGACACCCGCTGTGTCGAACGGGTTGTCGGAGCAATGAATGATTCATCGACTCCTGGGTCTGGCTGCTCTCCCCTGACATCCGCACCCTCCCCCGTAGTTGGAATCCATAAGTCCAGGGGGTGCGGGGGGAGGCACAGCCCCCCATTTTAACACCGAACAGTGTGATCCCTGGTCGTGGTCAGGACCTGGCAGTGTCCGGGATGTCAGTGACAATGTGTCACTGTGTGGAAGGGCAGCAATCTTGTCGCTGGGACTTGGTGGGACCCCTGAAAACACACTCTCATATAGGGAGCCTCATCTACTGAATGTGTAAGTCATTAATCTTTGAAATTTGAATGTTTTAGTGTATTTATTGCACTTGTGCCCTAGAAAAACTGCATAACAGTAATGTCATTGGGTTTGGCAGCAGAAGTGCATCATAATGTTATAAGAATACTCACAATGGGGCAGTCTAACCAAACAAAGGATAGAGATAGTGTAGACAGTGGGCTCCCCAGAACTAACCCAGTTGGGGACCCCCTAAAACATAAGCAGACATGTCATTCCCCATGGTATAGTTTGTTTGTTTTTGAGCTGAGGTCATTCTTGTGTTTCTTTTCAATTTAATAACTTTCACGGTGGGCATTAAAATGTTGCCATTCATAAAGAAAGACTCCATTTACGTTTTCTTCTACTTTTTCAGAGGTGTCTTCTTCCTATAGAACCAAACACAGAATGAGACCTGGGGTTGCTTTTAACATTCTCTGCATGCTTTTAACCCCCTCTTTGTGAAACAGCATAATAAATCCCAGCTCGTAAATGTAAACTTCCCTAAAATGATTTCTCCCCGTGAAGTTTAATGGTCCATCTTCACACCTGCAGAAGCATTGCTGCACTCAGCTATTTCTGAGACTTTGGGCCCCAAGTTTGCCTTTAACGTTATCACCCACATTGAAAACTGTAAAGAAAAAAGTCAAAACAAATTAGTTTTTTGTTGTCTTTTTTTTTTTTTGTTAAATATGAGAGACGATTCAGTTGTGTGGAAGAAGGTATGGTAGATATTGTGGGATACAATGTTCTCCCTCAAACGTAGGATACCACTGGGACAAAAATAGAAATAACTTATGTGAGTGAAGCAGCAGTTTGTTCTGTACATCACCGCTGCCCTCTGCTGGATAAACTGCTGCATTGCAGAATGCTAAGAGGTCGTCATAAATCCCTCAAACTGCTGCACTTATTGAGGTTTTCTTTACCATACCTGACTGAAACTAATAACAACTCCAAATAATCTGATTAGGATGGCTGAATATATGGGGGCCACAACTCAAAAGAGCTGCCCTCCAGCTGAGTGTGCTATTGGAAAGGTTATATCACAAACACAAAAAATTACACCACCACCCATCACAGACTAGACCACAAACAGGTAAATACTGTATATCAAGCTGTTTATTTAGGCATAATAAAGTGCAGACCTCAAACGTGCATGTGCACAGACCTGGAGATAACAGGCAGGACCCCACCAGACTTCTACTAGTTTCACCAGAGCATCATCAGGAAGTTTCTTCACTTCACTTCTTGTTGAAGCTTTGGCGACCGGTAAAAGTCTGGTGGGGTCCTGCCTGTTGTGTCCAGGTCTGTGCACATGCACGTTTGAGGTTTGCACTTTATTATGCCTAAATAAACGGCTTGATATACAGTATTTACCTGTCTGTGGTCTGCTCTGTGGTGGATGGTGCTGGAATTTTTTGTTTTTGTGATTATACAGGGGCCCACCATTTTCTGTTTTCACTGACGTTCTACTTAAAAATCTATTTCAATTGCTTAACTTGCTGAGTGAAAACTTTCTGCGACCTTCATGTTACAGTGCAATCTGTACAGCAGGCGTGGCCTGCCTGCAGCTCACGAGCCACATGTCGCTCTCAAAGCAGTTTGATGTGGCTCTTGAGGGGTTTGTCAATTACAAGTGCATGTCACAGTCTTTTAAATTTGAGAAAAGTCAAAGCACAGGAACTGAAAAGTGCTCTGAGTGCTCAACAAACTAGTTTTACTAAGCCTGCAAGCGAACCTAAAGCTCCAGAGCTGCTCTGAATAATTATTTTAAAATTACAACTATTTTCTAAAAATACTGTAACTTAATAAAACTTAATAAAGATGATTATTGACTGTTGACCATGACTGTGTTATTATTTTAACTCCTAAATATGGGTATACGAAGGGCCGCGCGTTTGCTACGATACGGGCCGCATGTTGCTGTGGCTCACATCTTACTCAAAAATTTAAATGGGGTTCATGACCCTGAAGCTGCAGATGAGACAACTTTACATGAGAGCATTGCATAACCCCCCCCCCTTTGCATATCTAATGGTGTATGGTAATATACAAATATTTATAATTCACAAAAGTCACTCTCATTCATAGCTATTGTCACCTGTATATTTACAGCATCCCCTTCCATGCGAGGTTCAACTCCACTAGATGTGGCAGCAGCGTCTGTGATGGACAACAATAAGCTTGCTCTAGCCCTGGAAGAGCCTGACCTGGAAAAGGTAGTGTTTTGCTGGCTGTTCCAGGAAATATGTGGAACAGCCACTGCAGGTTAAAAGCTACGAAATGTAAATGACTATTACAGGTCACTGAAATTATAAATGTCTGTTGAATATAATTTTTGCCAAATGCACACAATGTTCATGCAGTTTTACAAATCCTTTTAAAGTATGTCGTTTTGCATTCCTAAAATGTACGGTTCCACAGATATCATCTTTTTTATGGTGAAAAAATGTATCGATATGCAGTTTTTGTTTTCATAAAATTACAAAAACCTCATATTTGTTTTTATAGAAAAATAGAATTTGTCAGCAGGAAAGGACCGCTTGGCCCACCCAGTCTGCCCAGATGTCCACTGCCAGGCCATCTCCACTGACCCTGTCACTGGTGACCCTCCCTCCTCCCTGTCTATTTATTAATATTCCCCTAGATCTGTCCCATGCATGCTTGAAGTCCCCCACTAATTGTGCCTCAAACACTTCCACTGGCTGTCTTTCCCAAGCATCTACCACCCTTTCAGTGAAGTAGTACTTCCTCAAATTCTTCTTAAACTCCCTTCCCCCCAGCTTCATCATTTGTCCCAGGTCCTGCTGCTCTTTCTCATTTGAAAGAGACTCCTCTTCTGCACTCTGTGCAGCCCCTTGAGGTACTTGAATGTCTCTATCATGTCCCCTGTTGCTCCCCCTCTCTTCCAGGATATACAGATTGAAATTCCTCAGTCTCTCCTTGTAGGGCTTCTGGTGCAACTCCTGTACCATTTTTGTTGCCCTCCTTTGGACTGCCTCCACCCCGTCTTGTGTCCTTTCTGAGGTGTGGCCTCCAGAACTGGACACAGTACTGCAGGTAGGGTCTCACCAGTGAGCGATACAGTGGCAGCACCACCTCCGTCGTCTTGCTGGAGATACCCCTCCCTATGCACCCCAGCATCCCGCTAGTCCTACCCACTGTTTTGTCACACTGCCCTGCTACTTTGGAGGTCATCAGCTGTGATAACACTAAAGTCACTTTTCTGCTTAATGAATGTCAGCACCTCCCCCGTCCCATAGTCAGCTTCTGTGTTCTTATGTCCTAGGTGGATGATTTTCCACTTTTAGCATTGAACCCCAACCATCATGCACTTGACTACTGTTTATTTAGCTATCAGTAACTTTTGACCAGGAAAGGCACACTGAGCTGTGACAGTTCATTTTCAGGTGCATCCTGGGGGTGGGTTATGTGGATGTGTTTTATTGAGCATGTGATTTATTTATCAGCAGTGTCAGTGGCTCAGTAGGTAGCACACTCACCTCTGAGGCCGGGAGATCAGAGGGCTGTGGGTTCAGTTCCCACATCTGGCACTTGGGTTAATATCCCAGTACTGACACTGTAGTGCAGCATGAGAGGGGTGCTGCACTTCTGAGGTGCCGTCTTTCGGATGAGACGTTAAACCGAGGTCCCATCTGCCTGGATTGGTGGTAGTTCAGGTGGATGTTAAAGATCCCATGGCACTTATCGAAAAGAGTAGGGGAATTTCCCCGGTGTCCTGGCCAAATTTCCCTGATTCACTAAAAATACCACCAACAGTTTAATCTGGTTCAAGGTCAGTTGGCATTCATCTGTATCCCCCTCCCCCGGGTCGTGCCTGAAAATAGGCAGGATTTGTCTAGTGCACTTACCCGGTCAACAAAAAAAAAAAAACTAAACTAAAAATTTGACAGAAGAGATGCTGGCCATGACACTGGTAAAACTCATCTTCAGTAAGTGCCATTGCATGTTTAACTTTCGCATACACAATGACCAAAGATGGACAGACGAGACCTTGGTTTTACATCCCATCTGAAGGACAGCACTTCAGCAGTGCAGCACCCCTACTGCACCGCACAACAATGTCAGTTATCAGTATTATCCCAAGTTCCTGGCATGGGATTAGATCCTATACTAGGGCCTTCTTTTCTTCAAACCCCAGAGGAGAGCATGCTATCTACTGAGCCCCTGGCATCTTTAATCAAATTCTAAAATGTCTGCATTTTAAATTTCCAGAAAATGCACAGTTTGGACAAAAGAAATTAACACTTTAAAGTGCTTTGCACACAAAAATGCCATACTGCACATTTGGTTTAAAAAAACTGTTGTTTTTCAATGAGCAGTTTGGTCAAAAAGGAGCACTTCACATATTTTGCATGTAAACATTCCATACTGCTCTTTATTTTAAAAGATGGGTTTTCAAAAAAGCACGATTTGAAAAAAAGGCGCAATTTTTTTGTATTTTGCACAGAAAAGTTCAAAATAGTACACTTTTAAAAACTGTGTTTTAAAAAATTGAGTAAAATATGCCTGTGTTGAATTTCTGTTCTTTTCATGTAATTGCACAAATGCAATAAAGGCATTTTACACTACTTTGCAGGTGTAATTTACATTTTGCTTCACACTAATGGCTATTTTGTACTGGTCGCACAGCATTAGTACATATTGCTCCTTGTACTGACTTATCCCTGCTTGGGAAGTCTAAACATCCTAGAGTCCCTTCCAACCTTAAATCATAATGTTACTATGCTACTGTATCATAATGAGAATTAAAAACCCAATATACAGAATTAAAATTACTGTAAACTTTACAACTACCTATAATCAAATCGTTAGGTACAGAAACTTTATCTATTTTTTCAAAAGTGTTTCTTTATAATTTGTAGGGCTAGGCATAATTTGTGGATTTTGTCTTAGCAACTTTTGCAAAATATGGAAAAATCTCCAAGAAGTTAGTGGAAATGTACTACTGCATATTTGGAATTTTCAGCAAACAATTTGCACTTCCGCCACTTGGTACTTTTTCAAGTCATATGTTTTTCTAAGTTTGGGAATTTTTTCCTGCAGTCTCCAAAATGCAAGAGAAAATATGCAATACCCATACTTAGGAGAAAGTAATATGTCAGAAATTGTATTTGCTGTATTTTAAGAAAAGCCAGTCTGCAGTAATAAATAGTAAACATTTCACATTTTCTAATGCAATTTTTTTCTTTTTCTTTTGTTTTTAATTGTGTGGAATTCTTGAATGTAAAATAGCAATTCTGAGGGAATTTCAACCAGCTCTAACAATTGACCTTGACAATTTCTGAGCGTAAGCTGTCATTTTGTTATTGCAGGTTAGAGTCTGTTTGTTTTTCTGAAATGTTTATAGAGAAGTTCATCACTAAATGGGGTATAATGTTTAAAGGCATAGTGAAGTCTTTTTGGTTAAAAAGTCATTAAAATGGTATGTCACTACTACATATGAAAATGCATTTAAGTAAAGACTAAAAACATATTGTATGCTCTCGACAGGTAGTAACCTACTTGGCAGGCTGTGGACTACAGAGTTGCCCAATGCTAGTGGCTAGAGGATACCCTGATATTGGGTGGAATCCGATTGAGGGGGAACGTTACCTGTCTTTCTTGCGGTTTGCTGTCTTCGTTAATGGTATGTACAGTACTGCAGTTCTATCTAAATGAAACGGGTCCAGACATGAAGCTTAATATTATAGTTCATGGTAATCATTAGTGCAAAGAAATTGCTAAACATAGTGAAAATAGGATCTTCAAGCTATATCTAGCAGAAAGTCATGTTATACAGGCACAGTGATGATATATTTGTAGCATTTCCATGATGTACAGGGTGCTTTCAGGTTCGTAATGCAGTCCTATTTGGGTGTCATATAACTTGAGACATGTGTCCTTTTCATTAAGGAAGGTAACTTCACATTTGTAGGCATGTGTTGGGCATGTGTTTGTATCATAGCAAAATAGGGACTGCAGTCTCCTGTTTTGACTCTCTCCCTGGTACTGCATATGATGGTTCTGTTAGTATATCACACGTTCATTACTCAGTTCATATCAGGTACTAAAAAATAATTTAGCTACACCAAGCTGATTTCCAGTAGCAAAGGTTTAATTGGTTATGTGACATGGAGAACTATTGTATCGGCTGTTACCTAATGGTGACTGTACAGTGTTGGATTATCACTTGTATACTGGAAATGGATACTTATTTTTTTAATAAGTAATGGACTAAATGCACAAGAGTACCATGCCATGATTAACTCCATTTTGTGCATTTTGTTTTGCTTTGCTCATGGTTCTGCCATCTGCGCCATTCCTTGACAGTTCATGTATGCACACAGTGTGGTGATGCTACACGTAGTGGTTGGAAACAGTCAATGTCCCCAAGTCAGACATTTCAAGTTCCTGCTTCTAAACCATGAAAGTGTGACAGTAATGTTACAGTGATTTATAAAATTGTCAAAAACAGAAAAATTTGATTGGGTAATGAACATTGCAGATCATGGAATTATCTCACAATAATTACACAGGCTAGGGTTTTCTACACAATCAAAAATATTTTAACTCCCTTCCAGCCCCCACCCAAAACCCACTGATTTTAATGTATATTTCTACTTTTTTCATAAACTCCTTTTCTACGTGTGGTAAGAAACATCAGGGGTTTATAATTATGGCCAATAACAGTCACACGTTTTGGATGTATTTAAAGGCACTAAGCTGTGCTCCATGACTAACAACACACATTGGGCATGAGATGTTTGTCTCCTTATTACACAGCCTGCTGTGTATTATGGGCATGAGATGTTTGGCTCCTTATTACACATCCTGCTGTGCATTACTGTTTAGTTAGTGTGTTGTAGTGAAACCAATAACCAGGTAAAGCCATCAGTCATGCAGTTTTTAGCCTCATCCTATCAGTTTTGATCTTTGCACACTAAACTTCATCTGTAAAGTCAATCCTGGAAGCAAAACCCCAAAACCTAGATGAGCACCAACAGCTGTAGAGAGATGCATACAATACAATGTGGCTATACTTGAGACTTACAAAGTAATACAAAATGGGAATATTAAATGCACGTTGAAAATAGAAAATAAAGTTACAAATCTACGTTTCAACCTTAGGTCTTCTTCAGGAAATATCTAAAAGAGAAAAAAACAAAGTTAGTGTAGAGGGGAGGTAAAATAAAGGATATACAGTATATGTGGGGAAAGAAAAAGGGGGAAGGCTCTGGGGGAAAAGCGATAAATGGCAAGATTAAGAGAGAATCTTGGAAACAAAAAGTTGGTGATGGGAAAGACAAGGCACAATAGGATTGAATGAGCTGGAGAAGTCCCCGGGTGGGGACTGAATAACAGGGCCGAGTAAGAAGGCTGAAAGGTGACAAATAGGGAGAAGGAGGCAGAGATGGAGACTCCTGGTGAAAATGAAAATAGAAATAAAACAAGGGGTGGCTGAAAGATGTTAGTAGAAAATAAGTCTATCATTTAAACCCAACGGTTGCTGGGAACCAAGGTGGATGATCTGCTGGTTTCCATGTTTTCTCCATGGTCAGAAATCCAGAAGCCCTGCTGAAGGACACAAACAGCCACCCCTTGTTCTCCATAAAGTCTGTTTGTATCTGTACACATTTTATTTCTATTTTCATTTTCACCAGGTGTCTCCATCTCTGTCTCCTTCCCCCACATTTGTCACCTTTCAGCTTTCTTAGTAGGCCCTGTCAATTAGTCCCCACCTGGAGACTTCTCCAGTTCATTCACTCTATTATGCCTTGTCTTTCCCATCATCACCTTTTTGTTTCCCAGATTCTGTCTTAATCTTGCCATTTATCACTTTTTCTCCCGGAGCCGTCCCCTTTTTTCTTTCCTCACATATATATCCCTTATTTTACCTCCCCTCTACACCAACTTTATTTTTTGTTTTTATAGATATTTCCTGAAGAAGACATAAGGTCGAAACATAGATTTTTAACTCTATTTTCTATTTTCAGTGTGCATTTAACGCTACCATTTTGTTTTGCTTTCAGACCACATGCTGATGCAGCACCTTGTTTTGGTTTTTACAAAGCAATATTGTGTACTCCCTCAATTGACAGCAAGAACCAGAATACTCTGTATAACCAGAATATATACTTTTTATACATTTTCACACCCAAGACACATCTAAATGGAGCACCCTGGACAATGAAAAACATGTAATTCATTTAGATGTGCCTTGAGAGATTACACAATATAGCTTTGGTAGTAAATCCTGGAAAACCTGGAACAAAAATAGACAGCTGGTAATTCTTGCCCTCCTCAGCCATGAAAACATTCATGAAGTTTATGTCTGTTCCCCGGGGCTGCCATCCTATTTGGAATAGCATGACATATGTCAAGCTGTTTTTGTAGAATAATTGGATGGATGGATGGATGGATGGATGGATAGATAGATAGATAGATAGATAGATAGATAGATAGATAGATAGACAGACAGACAGACAGACAGACATATATAAATACCTTTATTTTTATAGCACTTTTCCTAGGCTCAAAGTACTATACAAAGCACCACAAAAAATTATTAATAATTTAATATACAGTATTACAGAATTAGGTAACAATCTGAAATGTACAATTTATGCAACAGGAGGTGAGAGCAGGTGATCACGTCTGTACACGGATATCAAATATTGAATTCCTTCATTCATTATACGCCTGAGAAAAAGCCAGGTCTTCGATATTACCTTCAAGAGATCCTGATGCCATTAGTACTCTCTTAAAAACTGTAGTATTTTGAAATAATTTAATTTATATTACATACTTTTTTCTGTCGTTCTCACCCTTATGCCTTTATCACTAAGGAAATTTGTATGGAAACAGTATCTCTGCCGTGTTGACTCCATCTGCTCTGACTGCCTGTCTGCACCTAACATCACAGTTTTCTGTTTATTCCATCACATTCGGCTGCTGTGGAAATGGAAATAATGTCATAAATAGAACATTATGATCTCACGTGTAGACTGCTAGCCAGAGCAGTTTAAGTCTGGGGGCATTAGTCCTGTTTTCGTGCAACTGCCCTCAGCAATAAAGAACAAGAATTCATACAGCCAACAATGGCTGCTTTGGCTTGTCATCAGCTTAATGTTTAAGTCTGTATTGCATTAGTGGTTTGCTGTAGTACAACAGTGCTATACACGTTAGGGTAATATAGAAGCAGACTTTGTTGTCTCTAGGAAGTTCCAACAGTGTTAACAGTCTCAGCCCCAAAAAAACAAATACACAGGCTCACACAAAACCGTTGCATTTGGTTTGACTACTCCAATTACTTGCTCCTACAAACAGGGCTTGGTGACGGGAAATATGGTAGTTGGCCTAGCTAAGCTGTTGCTGCTTGCATACAAAGCCCTCCTGTCCTGGTGGTGGCTCCTTCAGGGGCTGTCAGTGGGAATGCCAATGTGTTGTGCTGTGATGGGGTCCGTGTATGTGTTTGGGGGTGTTGCAGGTTTCTGTATGTGTGGGCAGAGATTGTCCCTTCCATTGTCTGGCCCTTTTCCCATGTCTTGATCCAACACATAGGGTCCTGAACATTACTAGAGCCTGCCTGGCCAAACAAGCTGATCTTGCACACATAGCCATATGTTCCCAACAGCAGCTCCCACAGGAATAGTCAACAAGTCACTGGTGGTTGGTGCTGGCCATGTGTATGGGGTGGTAAGGTGGGTTGCAGAGGGAGACAGGTTGTTGTGTGTGTGTGTGTGTGTGTGTGCGCCCATGCTATTGAAGTGTGCATATATATGTGTGTGTGTCTGTGCACATGTGCACGCGCATGCACTCATGCTATTGAAGTGTGCATATGTGTGTGTGTGTGTGTGTGTGTGTGTGTGTGTGTGCACGTGCATGCACCCATCCTATTGAAGTGTGCATATGTGTGTGTGTGTGTGTCTGAAAGGTAGTGGGAGCTATCTGTTCCTACTGTATATTGAACCTTACTCTCATCTATCTGTGTCCCCCCTCAGCACAGCAACCACATACATCCAGGCCACAGCAGATGCCAATAAAAACACTGCATACCCCCAATATTTTGATCTATCTGTGCTGTTCCCCATTTGTTACTGAGTTCCTTTTATCTCTGTGCCCCATCATTTTTCTCCCTCTGTGTACTGCTTTTAGTTTTTTATTTGCCTCTATCCTGTGTGCCCCCACCCAGCAGTGCTGCTTCATTTACTCTATCTGTTCTGGTCTCATCTATCCCTCTGCTATCCTCAATTTGTCTGTCTGTGCTGATTTTCCTTTTTTTTTTATTTCATCTGTGTGCTGCTTCCTGCCTCCACTTTCCACTTGACTCACAGTGCTTTTTTATCTGTTTCTGATATTGATGCTTTCTGTAATGCCATGCCAAATGACTTACTTTAGCTTTAGCCACTGAGTCAATCCTACACCACTACAGTGCCTCCTTGGTTTCTGATCCTCTGAGCTTGATTTTCAAAAGCCCGAGAACGCCATCAGCTCCTGGTGCACCAATCATACGGCACACGGGGTTTGCTGCAGTCTCCCAGTGCCGATTGGGATTCTCACTCCCGTGTACCCAGTACTACAAGTTAGACCAGCTCTCCCCGGTCTAACTTATGGCATATTATGGACCACTTTTACGGGGCTTGTGCCACATATTTGGTGCAAGCCACCATAAAGTGTGACAACTGTGCCCAGTGTACTAAAATCAGACGCAGTTGTGTCAAAGGAGTTTGGCACAGCTGTGCTAAAGAACAGCGTTGATGCATGGCTTGATACAAGCCCTGCATCACCCTTTGAAAATCATGCCCTCTCTCTTTCTTAAGTGCCGTCTGCAATAACTGCCCTATGTTTGAGTTTGCCTGGTCCTGGTTTTGTGTCTGCCACTCTGGGCTTCCTCCCTCAGTTCTCTCAAACTAGGTGCAAGCAGGCAAACAAACCATCCCATAATTTTTAAACCTTTTTTCATCCTACTTGGTGCAGCTGCTAAGAGGCCTAGAGGGGATGGAGCTCAATAGTTCAGTCTTCCTGCCCGTCAATCAACCATCCATTCGTGATCTGTGAGGCTCATTTTCTTCTATTTCTCCATTCTTTTGCCTCTCTCTGACTCCTTGCAGTGACCCTAAGTAATCTCATTTCCTCCAACTGCTGCAGCTCACCGATCCTTCATGCTTGTGTTCCCATGGTTCTGCCCCTGCATGTACTGACTGCTTAGTACAAGACCCTCCCCAATTCACACCCATGGTTCCCCCGATCCAGCAGCAATCCAAAAGTCAATGCCCACCTCAGCGTCCTCCACTTGTTGCCCGCTTAGTGGTGACATTGGTGAGAGATGACACAACTGTAGCCCTTTACCGGATGATGGGACTCTAGGCTAGGTGCATACAACATAAATTAACTTTTCTGCATGGAATGCTATGTAAAATGCCACTACTTTAAGTGGCCTTTCGTGTAGTGCACCATGTAGCAATAAGACAACTTCACCAGGCAAACACTCCATGGAGAGGCACTTTGCAGAGTGCGTTCACTTTGTTTTGTTTCAAAAAAGGTTGCTTTCTTCTTGGGTTGTTGAAAGAAGGTTCTCTTCCCTCCTCTTGCATTACTCCATACTAATAGCATCATTTCATCAGAATCATAGTGGCTACAAAGTCTCTTTTCAGCAGAATAATAAAGGTTGCAAATTCCCATTTTAGCAAAATCATAGGAACTGCAAAATTCCTCCACCCATCAAATTTTGCTTACACAAATGCTAGGAAAACTTGTTTTGGGATTCCTAGCGGTTGCAAAGTGCATCATATGGGTTGGAAACAAATAATAAGTGTCTCAACTGCAACCCCTGGCAAACAGCTACATGATATCCCTGCCCCCACATCACTCTTCTCCCCCACCCAGTCTAACCTAGTCTGAATATAATATGTCCCCCATCCTCCCACCCCCAACACCACCATAGCAGCACTCACACACCACCAACACCCCCGCCCTGGCAAGAAAGAACCCTTCCTTCCACCTACTCAGAACACCCAATCCCAAACTCCTCCCTCCCCAGCAATTATGACATAATTAGGCACCCCCTCTTACGTACCCACTATAGCACCCATCAACCCTCCACTCCCCATGCCACCACAAAAAAATTTACATTCAAACAGCAATGAAGGCAAAAGGCACAGACCCTCCTCTTGCCACTTCAGCCAGCTTCCACCTGAATGAATTGGCACAAGCGCACTCATAACAAAAATAGATTTCTATTGAGACTGATGGATAAAAAACAGAATGCTGTCTACTATGAGCAATCTACCAGCACCTCCAGTAAGAATGAGTGGGTGGGCGGTGCGTGCAGGAGAGCAGGGGCTAATGCTTACTGCTGGCAAGAGTTATGTATATTTGACAGAAAAAGGAGGGGCCCTCCAGGGAAACTAATACTCCCTCATAGTATTCAGGGGCAGGAGGTAGAATTTACTGTATTACATGTCTGAGTGGGTGGTTGGGGGCATACTTTAAATGATATAGGCTGTTCCATGTACAACCCATATTGTTTAAAGTTCACAAAAGGGCTAACACAATGTTACAGTGATTTTTGTCAGTTTCTAGATGCCTATATAGCCACAGTTTATTGGCAGGAAAAAGTTCTCCCAGCTCTGTTGAAAAATAGAGGCCTTAGCTTTAACTGTAATAAATTTTTATAAAGCATTTCTTTTTTTGCTTCAATAGAAGTGAATGATAGAATCTGCAGCACATTAAGACATCTTATACAGTCAAGAGTTCTTCACTTTTTGCTGATTCTATCTGTGCTGGCATTCCAAATTCTGTTTTTTTTTTCAGTATAAAATTGGGATCCATTGAGGCCACCCCGATAGCCCAGGTGCCGATAACCCAGGTTTGGAAGTAAGTCTGTGAAGTCGCATTGGGGGCCAGACCACGGCTGGACTAGCTGCCACGCAGCAACACATCTCAGCCAGAGAGGGTTGCTGGCGGGTTGTGCCACCTCAGCAACCCCTGAAGCTGGATCAGGGAGCTTGCTCCTGCCACAGGGGAAGCTGCAGGTGGCAAGGCCACCTGAGGCACCACCATCGCCAGAGGAGGAGGGAGGGAGAAAACACTTGCAGGAAAAAAAACTGCCATCCTAATGAGGGCATACAATAATCTGAATAGTGTATATCCCTGAAGTAGACAGCAAGGGTGAGAGCATAAAAATCAATATAAAAAAATCAATAAATAGAATTGGGCTGCATTTCAAAAACAGTCATCCAGTCGCAACAAATGTACCACACCATGTAAAGTCATGAAGATGTTCTGATCAAGGGAAAATATTACAATGTTATTTTGGCTGTGAACAAATATTTCTAGAAACATATTCACCACCGCACATTTCTGAACCCACACCAGGTCATGGTGCACCACTTGTATCCGTGCAAGTAGCACTATCCAATCTGTCTCCTTCAATGTACATTGTGTCAGAAATAAACAAAAAACAATTGGACTACTACCCTACATGTGTAGTGTTTCCAGTCAATTTAGCTAATATAACGTGGTAGTCAACGACATCGTCGGTGGGCAGATGTGTGGTTGGGTGAGTAGGAAAATTGAAAGAATCTGAAAAACTAATGCTGATAATAAAGTCCCACTTCCCTGCCACACCATCTTTGGCAAGTGCTATGCAAGTCTGTTTTTCTTATATTCGTAAGGCAGTTACCTGGAAGGAGTGGGTTACCTATTGCAGCACCAGAACCAAAGACAGCAAGAACACAATGATAATAATTAAAAATGTATCTATTATTTTATTAAAAAAAAATAACTGCTGTAAATATACAGCTTACTTCACTAAGCCTCTAACTGAGTATGTGCACGCTTTTTCTTTTCTACTACTTTTATTCTTCCTAGACGGGAGAATGTTCTAGGTTTTGTATGGGTGGATGACAGGGAGATTTAAAGAAATGAGTCTTAGCGGTGTGTGGCCGGCTGGGAAATTCAATGAGGCACATACATTTAAGTCTTGCACATTTTGTTGACAGTATTTCTTACGGGTTTGTGAATAGGTGAACAGAGACAGTAGACCGTTCCAGAGCTACTGCATAACGTGTTATTATTTAAATAAAAAAGAAATGCTTAATAAAAAGTGAATGGTGTTTGCAGGATCTCCCTTGTCTAATCAAAAGCATCCTCTCGTGAGTCCTTAGTGATCCAGAACTGCGCATCTGCACTTTTTGGTTCTTGAACACTTAGAAGTCACGAGATGACACTCTTGTTAGCAAAGAGACATCTCATAACCACAATTTACTTATACCAGATTAAACTCTGAAAATGTTTGATCTCTATACTAAGAAGCTCCAACCCACTGTGAAGACATTGATACTAATTCTTGTAGCTGACATCCCTAGTACACAAAGACTACAGTAACATGTCAGATCAACCACACACTTAATATGCCAAAGGCATCCACCAAAAGAGAAATATATTCCTAGCCCTGATTGCTGTGAATTTACTTATTTATTTGTAATCAATTTTTAACCAGCAAAGGCAGATTGAGTTGTGACGGCTTGGGCTGGATATTCAAAAGAGATACAGTTGCACCTGCGCAGTCCGAAATTGTGCCATTCTGCCATATTCAGCAGGAGGCAGTTGGGCCCCCCAAGTCATGCTGAGCAACAGTGCAATGCTAATGAAGGCATGCTCAACCAGAGGGGGAGGAACCATGCATAAACTGCACAGCCCGATATTCAGCCGGGCTGTGCAGAGTTGTGCAGGCGCAACCCCCAACCTGCGCCTGTACGATTTTGAGCAAAAAAAAAAGGAGTAAGTCGAGGGTCACCCACAGGTGAGCTGCCGCATTACAGGGCGCAACACAGCAGCTGCCACCTGTGGGTGGCCCTCCACTTCTTCCCTGTGCCCCCCTGCAACCCGATCACGGGCATAATAGTAACCCCCGACTGGCCCGATCGGGGCAAACTGTAGTAATCCCCGACTGGCCCGATCGTAGGCAAATTCATTCATTCATTCATATATCTGGACTGCCTTAGAGGGAGATGTAGCGCCATTGGCTCTTGTTTGAACTAATGGGCGTGCAGCCCTACCGAGCAGTCAGTCGGTGGATGGCGGGGCGGCAGGTGGGTGGGGTGCTGCCACCCGCCGGCTGACGGGGGGGTGGAGCGGAGTGGTGGGGCTCCATGGGTGGGTGGTGTGGGGGGCCACTAGATCACCAGGGTACTTGGACCTGGGGAGGAGTTGACTCTAATGCCCGCAGTCAGGCTTCGTGATCCACTGGACCACCAGGGATATTGTTCTTGGGGGGGGTTGAACTCTATTCTGCCCACGTCAGGCTAGTGGGGTGGGCATTACTACTGGTTTGCCCCAGTCGGGCTAGTGGGGGTGGGAGTTACTACAGTTTTGCCCGCGATCAGGCAAGTCGGGTGGGAATTATTAGTTTTGCCTCGATTGGGCCAGTCAGGGGTGGGGATTACTACAGTTATGCCCATGATCGGCCAGTCAGGGGGTGGGGGATTACTACAGTTATGCCCATGATCCGGGCCAGTCGGGGGTGGGGGATTTCTACAGTTTTGCCCACGATCGGGCCAGTCAGGGGGTGGGGGATTACTATGGTTTTGCCAGCGATCGGGCTGCAGGGGCATCCGGTCCCCGGCGGGCTGCTGCCTGGCAGGGCGCCAGGTGCAAGTCGTCGGGGATCAGTGCACCTGCATGCTAATGGCATGCAAATGGGGCCATAAGTAGATGCAAATGGCCCCCATGCCTTGCATGAATTATGGCTCCATTTGCATGTCACCTTTTGAATATCGGAAATTTGCGCATGGCGCAATGGAACTTGCGCCATCGCATCTTGAATGCTCCACTCTGACCACTTGCAGTGGCACAAGTTCCACAGCGCCATGCACAGTGGCTGTGGCTGGGGGGTGATATTCAAAGGAGTTGCTCAATAGCGCAACTCCGTTGAATATCGCCCCGGCCACACTCCAGTGCAACTATTTTGAGCAGCGCAGGGGCTTGCGCCACAGAATGGCGCAGTTTGAATATCCAGCCCCTTGTTTCCAGGTACATCGGGGGGGTGAGTTTACACAGACCTGTTTTAGGACCCACACACACTGTCAACTCGACAATGCAGCACACCCCTCATACTGAACTACAGTGACAGTTATGGATATTACCCCAAGTGAGGCTTGAACCCATGACTTTCTGATCTTCTGTCTCTAGAGTTGTGCATGCTACTTACTAAGCCACTGATGCTGTCCAGTTGAAAAAGCAAAGTAGAACATTGCAAAGTCTCTCAAGTGCTAGTCTGAATTATTAACTTCTTATTTTTTGAGCGATGACTAAAAAGTGGTTAAAGCCAGTCCTGTGTCACAGTGGCAGTGCTCAACATTGCCACCTGGGAGACAACAAATGGAATGCAGTGTCCTAGTCTGACACCAGCTGGGGGCCAGACAGGTCACAGAGTGGAAGTGCTCAATGTTGCCCCCTGGGAGACTGCAAATCAGCAGGGTTGTCCTATCCTGACAACAGCAGGGGAATGTGCATGTCACAGAGTGGTGGTTCTCAACACCTCCACCTGAGAGGCCACAAGTGGACAATGATGTCCTATTCTGATACTAGCATGGGGCTATTCATATCACATAGGGGAGGTGCCCAACACTGCCACCTGGGAGACCATGAATGGACAGTCATGTCCAGTTCTGACACCAGCAGGGAGCTGTGTAGAACACAGAGGGGAGGTGCTCAACACTGTCACCTAGGAGACCATGAATGGACAGAAGTACCCCATCATGACACTAGCAGAGGGATGGGCAGGTGAACTCCCAGGGAGAGAGTGTACGTGAGCTGCATAGCATTCCAGCACCCTCTGATTGCCAGCTACTATATAAAGTGGCACTTGTGTCAGCTGTTAAAGCAACTGTTTACCCAACTTCCATGATTAGGAAGGCAGTATAGCACAGTGGTTTAAGGCTCTAAGCTGCAAATCTGGAGATCTGGGTTTGAATCCCACAACCCCCACTTGCATACTGTGTGACCCTGAGCAAGTCACTTAACTTCCCTGTGGTCCCAGGTTGCACTTGTGAAAAGGCTCTTTGAACCTGCAGGCATTCTGGGTTGCACAGTCTGTCTGCAGTTCAAAAGAGCTGAACTGGTCAGTTCTGAGCAGCTGCAATCTCCCCGGACAGGAATTCTGCCTTCTTATGGGAGATTGCGGAATGATAGACTTGATAATGTTCCATCAGTCTAAGATGGTCGGCATCAAGGGCGGATCTTCGTCAACAACGCTCTAATCTTCATCCTTGTTGCCGCATCTCCCTCAAAGTCCCATCAAACCATGGGGACCGAGGGCGAAGGGGGGAGGATGAACACAGACAGGAGCAATGATATCCAGAGCTGAGGAGATGGCTTTATTATAGGTGGAGACTAAGGCATCTGGGTCATTGCTCACTCCTGAAAGCTCTGATAGGTCAAGCACCGCCGCCAGGTCCTCAGAGCTTATATCTCGCAAAGAGCGGTACCTGACCATCTCCACAAGAGTAGGCCTATGAAGGGGGGTGCAAAAACTGAACCCCATGGTGTAATGATCAGACCATCCAACAGGTTCCACCCCCAAATCGAAGGCTTCGATCCCTGGGAGGAAGACTAAGTCAGGGGAGTGACCACCTTTATGAGTGGCAGAAGTAACAACTTGTGTAAGGCCCAACAATGTCATCGATTGGAGGAAGTATTGTCCAAATTACGAGAGTTTGTCATCGACCCAGGCACTGAAGTCGCCCAGGACCATCAGCCTGAGCGACTCGAATGCCATGTCGATCACAAAGTCTGCTACTTCCTGCCGGAACCGCTTCTCATCACCTGGTGGACGGTAGATGAGGGCGATCCTACAACCCACACCTGCCACTGCAGTACACTCACATGACTCAGCCTCCTCAACTGGTACACTCGTGAGGCCCAGTTCAGTCTTGAAACAGACCGCAACCCCCACCTGCGGTCCAACCTCGGGCGGTATAATACCGAGTACCCAACCGAAATAGCGGCCTCTAAAATGGGGCCTGCATTCTCATCCAGCCAGGTCATCCCCATAATGCATGGCAGAAGGCATGGAAGGTTTATTCAACACCCATATCCTAGGCAGAGGCAACAGCTCATGGTCAGGAGGATGATTCAGTCTCCTTCATCGTCCATTCCTGGGCCTTTCTTGCACCAACACTGTTGAACATATCTAACATCTCTGAACTGTGAGGAGAGGAATTGTAATGAGGACTCCTGTCTACCTGGAACTGAGAGACAGCCAAATACATCCCATATGAAACCTGACTTGCAAGTTGAACTCCATTTCACTTCTCCAGCTGAGGTCACTTACCTCACCCCCCACCGTCGAGCAGATTTACTGATAACTGGGTTTAATGTGATTTCTTGGATTAGTAATTTTAATGGCATGATGCAGAAACATTAATAATGCCACAATATGCAATTAGATTGACAATATCATCCTCTTACCAAAGGCATTTTATAAATTTAGGGATCAAAACATCCAGAGCAAACTGCGCTGATTTGTAAACGAGAGATCTGTGTAAAGTGCTGAGGCAAACCTATGCCTATCTAGCCTTCTGTGCATGCTGATAAAATCAGTGTGCACTCTCCACAGATAGCTCGTCATGCTGATCTTTAATGAACTCCATGAAAATGTCAGATTGCTTTTTATTTCACTGGGTATGTAGGGGGGAGGGGCAAATGTCATTCTGTGCCTCTTCTTGCCTGGGGATTCAGATCACTGCCTGTGTTTAGAAGGCTTATTTAGGCCTAATGAGGGTTGGCAATAGGCAGTTTATTATGGAAAATGTAAGCATGGAGCAGCATTGCTTTGTCAGTTCCATTATGTAGCTAAACCAGGGTTCTTAGACGTCATGCGTTTATTCCTGGTGTTCTGACACAGTAAATTCTCTTGTGTGTCTGTGGTGGTGATAAGCAGAATTACATTTGCACATCCAAACTAAAATAAGAATAATCTGTCTCCAGTTATACAGTCAAAACATATGTTGGTGAGGGACATGGGAGACAGTAAATATTTGCCTGGTATCACTCCATACCCCCTTTCCCCGGACAGAAAACAGTGGCACAAGCCTTGGAGGAAACAGCCGTGTGTTTATTGATTGACATACCAGCTAACAACAGCAGCGAGCGTATCCAGGAGAATCATCTACCTGTGGTCGTGTTAGCCAAGGCTGCATGGCTGCCCCCCTGTCAGGCACCATTTGCCCTGCAGTATAGCTATACCTGCTGTAGGTGGACCGTGACCCCTCCCCTGGGTCTGGGTACTCAGATCCACCTCCATGCCAACCAGGGGGTGTCACAAGCCCTTCAGAAGAACTCAGCTCATTACCGCCCCCTTACCACTGTTCCATCTCCTAGTGATCCTCCCAAGACGACACCATGACTGCGACATATTGGTATTCACAATACCATGGCTATTTATTCTTACCTATTTAGGTTCTCTCACTTCTGCCTCAGTTTAACACCCTTTTGGAGAAGGTGAAAAACCCGAGAAAACCCTGCTACAGGGAAAAACAGGAAAAGCCACTCTCCGACCCCTAGTGCTGTCACCCTTACTGGGATAAAAGAGGGGCCCTAACTACCTGGCTTCCACAACCCTCCTTTACGAGGGCGGGTGGTGGGTGATCCTTGCAGGGCAGGATGAGAAAGAGGAGGGACTGCTGGCTAATGTCCCAACAAATACCTTTTTCTCCTCTCCCCTGCAGGATGTGACCCCCCCTCCCTAGTGGGAGGCCCTGGTGGTCCCACACCCAATCTCTGGACCAACTAGTTCCCTTGGGACCACCACTATCTTCCCCCCTTCCCTCCTCCTTCCCAGGTCCAGGGGAGGATGGCCACAGACAAATTACGGTTGCTGCCATATGTTATCTGTTGCAGCCTCTGTATTGTCTGATATTCCTCCATACCCCCTTTACCCAGAAAGAAAACGCTGACACAAGCCTTGGAGGAAATGGCCACAGCCATGTGTTTATTGACTGACATACCAGCTAACAACAACAGCGAGAGCATCCGGGAGGATCATCTACCTGTGGTCATGTTAGCCAAGGCTGCACGGCCGTCCCCCCATCAGGCACTGTTTGCCTTGCAGTATAGATATACCTGCTGTAGGTGGACCGTTTGCCTTAAAGTATAGATATACCTGCTGTAGGCGGACCGTGACCCTTCCCCCGGGTCCGGGTACTTGGATCCACCTCCATGCCGACCCAGGGGCATCATGAGCCCTTCAGAAGAGTTCAGCTCATTACCACCCCTTTTCACTGTTCCATCTCCTAGTGATCCTCCTGAGATGCCAATGGATGGACAACATCCAACCCCCCAAGCTGCCTGCTCACCAACTACTCCAAGACCTTCTCCAGTGCCTCTAACCACTGCTGCAATCCTTGCTTGGTCAAATACCCCATCTCGGGTACCATGAGTTTGACTAGAGGCCTCAATCTAACTATGTTTCACCCTGGTCCCCCCTGCCGCCTGCATTGCCTGCCCTTTTCTCCCTGTTGATTAGCCTTCTGGCCCTGTGGAGAGGGGCCGCCCCCCCTCCATTCGGTCAACCTGACCTCCGGCTCAGCTGGGACCTGATGACGATAGCATGAGGCCACCACTCCCTAAATGGTTTGAAAATCCTTATTCATAGCCAGCAGCAAATCTACCATATTCCGGTGCCTGTGTTCAGAGCCCCGCCAGTAGATCCAGACCCTCGGATGACCCTTCCCTCAGGGCAGCCTTCTTGCCCCAGCCACCATTCTAACTGCCACTTTCTGCCTGAAGACCTGGCCACAGATCCATGTCGAACCATTAACTCTTGGGAACCCTGGAAGAAACAAAAGTTGTTATTTCAAATGAGGGTGCTCATACCTCCAGAACGCCCGATACCTCCAGTGCCTCAACGCCTGGATTTGAGCATGTGCCTACCCCAAGCACCAGGCATTCATGGCTGCCTTGATCCTAAAGGAGTGTGTTTCAAACTCCCTTGGATTCAGCCCCACTTCCCACATGGCCCTGGCCAGAACCACTCTAAACTGGTAGGCCATGACATGCCTGCCATCTGCATGTTGGAAGAATGCCTCCCCAACTTGGGGTTCGAAGCTGTATAAGACCTCACTAGCATCTGTCAGGACAAATCCAGTGGTGCTTCCACCTGGCATTACCAGCCCTTCAGCTCCTGGTGCATTTTGATCCTCCTAAGCAATACCCATGTGCCCCTCTCAGTTGTAATAATAACCCATGCCTCCAACCCGATGACCTTAGTGAATAGGTTGGGCTGTGTTAACTCTGACACCCTGAAGGCCCCACAAAAGGCCACCAGAATCATGGCATCAAACAACAGCACCTTGAATGAGGTCCAGCAAGCATTGGGCCCTGGGTATGTGTATAGTCTTAACTGTGATGTTCAGCAGCAAGCATGACGTGCCTCATACCCCCATGTTGGCGATACCCTACGTGATGGGCATGGCTGGGCACTGAAAGGCCCGCTAACTCTCCCCAGCAGCCTTTCCTTCTCCAGTTTGTCCTGGACCACCTGTGGATGATCTTGCACAGATTTCAGGTTCCTGGCTTGGTGCCCCCCCCCCCGGGCTGTCATATTGTATCCTAAAACCCACTGTGAAACCCTCCTCTAACAGGTTGTCGGCCTTCCTGTCCGGGTACTGGGTTAGCCTCGGGCTAATCCTGTCCACCCTTACCGAAGTAGGCAAGTATGTTGCCTTGTGGCCTTCCTGGCTTCTTGCCTTCCCCCTTTCGAGGAGTGTGGGGGGGTGCAGTGAATGCAGGGGTGCTGTTGTCCGCAGACCAAGCAGATGTGTTGAAATCGGCATGCCACCCGATTGCACTTGGATTGGTTATAAGCATAGCATGCCTGTGTCGGGATCATCCCCCCCCTTCTGTTTTCTGTGGCTGGGCTGCCTGCAGTGGCAGGCCACTGTCGGCATGCACTACCCCACCCCCATGCATGACATCCATGAGCAGGGTCATATCCACTGTTCCCGACCCCAGGGAACTATCCTCCTGGCGCCTCCTCCTAAACTCTTCATTGTACTCTAGCCAGGCCATGCCCCCCTTTCTGCGGTGCATGAGAGTGATCCGGTTCTGGTAGGTGTACAACCCCAGCCCTTGGTCCCTGTCTGTCTGCAGGATGGTGCCGGTGTAGATGGGAAAGGCTGCAATCCAGTTTTCAAAGGTGCGAGGCACCTTTCGGATTTTTTGTTGGCCTCCTCTCCCTTCTCCTTTTTCTTTTCTTCCTCCTCCTCAACTGGCCTATTTAAGAGGAAGAACATGTCTACATACTCCCTGTTCCTGATCTGCTGCCTAATCTTGTCATTGAGGTGGGACCCAATTGCTTATCTAACCCAGCAAAGGATCTAGGTGGGGGAGGAGGGGTCTCGGTGGAGGTTGGAGCAGGAACGTCAACCATCCCAGTGCCCGATCCCTTCCCCCCAGCTTTCTCCACCATCACCGCCATCAGGTCCAGCAGCCTATCTAACTTAGCTCCCATCTCCACCAGCCCCCGACCACCCTCCGGGTTGCCCCTCGGGACCTTTCACCCCTGTCGGTGGCCCACCGCGTGGTGGGGTGCATCCTCTGCCTCTCCTCCCCAAGTCCTCGGGCTCACCTTACTCCTGCTTCTCACCCCCTAGGGCCGCATCGAGCACCTGAAGCACATCCATATCCCTCAGATTTCTTACCTCCTCACCTTGCTCACCTCCCCCAGGCTTCCTGGGTACTTTTGCTGGGGGCGCCACATGGCGTCTCGCCAGCCGTTTCTTCGATGTCGCTTCCACAGCTGTGGTTGGCAACAGGCCTTCCAGCCTCTCCAGGCAGGCTTCCAGCCATGCTGCCCCCTACCCGCAAGCCAGTGCCACTACTATGGTCCTCCTTGAGCCCGGTGCTGGCCACCCCAACCAACCGAAGACGTCCTACGCCATCCATTGCCAGTTGGCTATGCATGCTCCAAAACACAATCAAATGCTGCTCCGTGAGCACTCCCATAAGCACCTACTGAAGGAGTGGAGAAAGCAGACCCGACCTGGCCCCACGTCGGAGACATGGAAGTGGCCAGTCGAACATCTGCAGCAACGCCGTACAGGCACATGGACTGCAGACTGTGGAAGTGCCCTGCATCCAGCCTCCACCCCTGTGGTCTGCCAGATAGCTCCGCCACCTCAGGAGCTAGCAGTGAAGCTGCTCAAAGGAACCAAACTCTGCCACCTTGCAGGTACCCAAACCGTTTTTAAATGGAAACAATTTTTTTTTTTTGTTATTGGACCAGGAAAGTTGACAAGCCACTCTTGTTTCCCGGTGATAACTAGGAATACAGTGAAGCTAAGGTGCCTGCTGAGGGGCACACTCTGAAGTGAGGGTGCTGAATTGGGCCAGGGAGTGCTGGGGAGGTAAATGCCTAGCTACTCTACCAGTAAGAAAATGGGGGGGGGGCTACTCTAGAAGCTAACTGTATAGCACTCAGACCAGTTGGCAATATTGCCCTCATTGAGAATGCACCTCTTTTTCCCCTTAACCCTGCCTGCTCCAACCCCCATGTATCATGCTCCCTTAGGCCCTTACCTGGCTGGCTGGCTGGCAACACACACATCCTGATCTTTGCAGGGCTAGAGTAGAAAGAGGAGGGACTGCTGGCTAATGTCCTAACAAATACCTCTTTCTCTTCTCCCCCACAGGATGTGACTCCCCTCCCTAGTAGGAGGCCCTGGTGGTCCCACGCACAATCTCTGGACCACCTAGTTCCCTTGGGACCACCACTATCTTCCCCCCTTCCTTTCTCCTTCTTCCCAGGTCCAGGGGAGGATGGCCCCAGACAAATTACGGCTACTGCCATCTGTTGCAGCCTCTGTATTTCTGTTCTGTAAATAAGCTGAATGCAGCTATGCAAATGAAATATGCAAGACAGTTGGTATCCTGTTATATTGATGTACAAGATTCCCTGAAGAAAGATCACTGTATCAATTTGAATTTATATTCGGTAAGAGTTTCAGGAAATCAGAAGAATATTCCAATTGGACTCTGTTGTCAGGGACATTGGAAACATTTGGCCATATGTGGAATTTCACTGTGGGAATGTTTACATTACCTTATTTCCACCACTGCAACTGGTACAGACCTTTTGCTCTGCCATGAGCAGATTTGTGTTGGCAGGACTTGGATAGACTCAATGTCAACCCATTGCAGATGTTTTCATATGCTGTGGGGGGTAGGGAGTGGAAATATGCCCTTGCATGGATGCTTCCCACCACCTACAGGACTGTGAGTGGCAAAGAAGCAGAACTGACATCCAGGTCATGGCTAAGGGGTCAGGAGAGGTAGCGTGCAGGATTACAAGGGAGGGAGAGATAATTTAAAATCAAATAAAAAATCATCAGGGATCAGGATAGTTCTGGGAAGGGAACATACAGAGGGAGGGAGTTTAAGGTTCCCCCCCAAAACAAAGATGGAACTAGCATCAGTATGGTCAGGAGAGGGAACCAAATCACTCATACCACTCCACTCCACTCCACAGTTCACATGAGTGGATACACTGGCAATGGTTGCAGTACTGTGTTCCACACATAGGGGCTGCTCCAGTGCTACATTGTAACCCTAGGTTAAACTCACCTCATATCTGAGTTCACTGTAAGAGCACAGTATCCAGTAAACCCTTCTTTTTACGGTTGTGGGCAGAGCTGCAGGCGTTTTGGTGTTGCTCTGAAAACGAGCAACCATGGCACACTTCCATTAGACTTTCAGAAGTATCCTTCCAGCAGCCTAACAGAGCTTGAAACAATCTGCCAGTCGCTCACTGCAGAGCTACAGTGGCACTATTTTGACCGCTACATCCGCATTCTGTACTAGAGCTGCGAATTCGCACCACAAGTGCATGCGCAGTTCCACCGGCACCACCATCTTGGGAATAGCAGTATGCCATTCATTGCAACTGCGTATGTGTGAGTGCCATGCATGTGCAGTTCCATCAGCGGCACTCGTTCCTCTGACCTTCTTTAAGCTAGGCATAGCCGTATCGGCTCTGGCTAGAATTTGTTTATGTATTGAAATTGTTTTACCACGTAAGTAAACGGAGATGCACAGAAAAAAATCTAATTTACAGATTAAACCTGGGGAGGGTTACAGACTCAATCTAGGGATGGGGAACAAGGGGACAGTAAGTAACAATATACAACAGGTATAAGGGTAGACAATATATGGCAGCACACAATATTAGTAATAACAGACGCGCACATGATAAGCAAATAGCAGACACTGTGCAATGTTACAAGAAAAAGAGATAATCAGCAGAGTGTGTAAACACTATTCAGATGTATACTTCAGAGCCCTGCGCTAAGTGACAACAGGTAACCAGAACAAGGGCAGGTGCAGTCAGAATGAGATGCAAGGAAATGTGTAGTTTAAGGGACTGTTTGGCAGAAGGAATACAGGTGGGTGGAGTGGATAACCAAGGTAGGTTATTTCATAAATGTGGGAGTCTGAATATACATTTATTCCTATAAAAACTGAAAAGTGCGCTGTCAAAGCACTGATGTGCCATGGGTTGTTGCTCCACAGTCCTACACGAGTAATTCTGACTCTTGCCTCGCACAGCCCCAAAAGATTTCATTTTATATAGAATTACTGTCTGGAAAAAGAAACGCTCCCTTCCAGGATCACAGATATGGTGGGCAGTGGCCAAATTAGTGGTCAGAAACCCAGACTATAAGACAAAAAGCTGCACTGGAAAAACATTAAAAGTTTAAAAGAGTTTGGTAAACAAAACTAAAATTGAGAGCCAACTCTCCCCTTCCCTCCCCAGTGGCTATAGCTAAGATACACTAGCACAATAAGCAGTGTAAAATCTATCAAAATATGTCCTGACGCTGGCCCAGTAGCACAGCAGTCGCACTACTGCCTGCTACACCAGCAGCCCACGTTTGGGAATGTAGTCGGGTTGCATGGAGGCTGACCAGGGCAGAGAAGATTGAGCATCCTAAAGATGTCACACTACTTGCCTCCTACCTAGCAGAAGCAAAGTGGCAGCACAGTGGGAATATCTACACAGAGAGGGCCCACCTTCAGATATCAATATGAGCATGCATACGTGGTTCATCATTGCACAATTATTGGCCCCAAGGTGCAAAATTAGTAGGAAAAATTCTGACAACACGGGATGGTGCCCCAGTCTACCAGAGGTCCTGCACCACCAAATAAGCACCTCCTCCTGGCAGTCTTGACTGTGTTCCAGAGGGGGCTGGCCAGCCCACATGACCTTCACTATTGGGGGTAATCCATGGGGGCCACACTGGATATAAAGGTAAGCTTTAGAGAAGGCTGGTGAGATGCCAGCCCATCAGTGAAGCAGTAGCACTACTGATCATAACGCTGGTGACCCAGGTTCAGAGGACAGCCCAAGTTGTCAGGGCCCAGTCAGGGGGAGGAAGATCGAGCATCCCAGAGGATGCTCTTCTCCTCCGGGGAGGGAGGTTAGTGCACTCTACTGCAGTATTGTCACATGGGTGACCACAGGTGGCACTGCATGCAGAGCCACAGTTGGTGAACACTTGCCTCCTGAGTGGGGACACTGGCAGGTTAGCATGTGAGATGTCCACTCCAGTGCTAGCCCATGAGGTGCCCAGGGAAGGGGAACAGAAACAGGAAAATCCACCAGCTTGCAGCATGATGCCTCCTCTACTGCTCACTGGGCTCCCGACCTACACCCAAGCTAAATTTACCCAGGCTTTGGGAACCCAGAGGCTCTGTCATAGGGAGGAAATTCTGAGGCACTGCAGGGTTGGAAGGTAAGTCCCTGGGACAGCTCTATGATGCCAGTTCGACAACAATTTCATCAACCAGCATCACAGCAATGGGATTTATGTTGACCGCAAGTTGCTGTCGACATAAATCCCAGTGGTCTCCCTGTCCATTTTTCTATAACGGGGATTCACCCTGAACCCCCCATGTGGGGAGCTCTGCTACCTGCACCCCTGTACTAATTATAATCAGTTCAGAGTCTGAGTCAATTTTGGGGGGGGGAGGAGGTGCAGGACCGGGAGACAGCGTGCCCCTGTCTCAGGCGCACCAACACAGTGACCTGTCGACGAACTGTCGATTTTGTTGACAGCGACGTAGGTTGCTGTGTTGGTGTCATTTTCAGGGTGGGGCATACCCCCTGGGACAGCAGGATGGAGCTGGGGGAGACAGTCTAACAGGGAAGGTTGGGCATCAAGGGGTAATAAAACATAGCAAATTCAAAAAAAAAAGGTTGGTGACAAGGTAGGGAGGACCAGAGCAGAAGTGGCCCTGTTGGAGGCAGAACACAAAGATAGTAAAAAATATATATATATGTCCTGAATCTTGATATAAAACCTTCTCAAATCTCTTCTATAAAGTCTCTGACATCAAAACTGAGCAAATATTTCTGTAGTAACTATGCTTTGTTTAACCTAATATGATTGATTTTGTTCCGTATTCAGACACATCTATTTCTGCTCTCTCTCTTTCTCTCTCTCTCTCTGACTGGGAAAGCACAGGGTACCTCAGGGAACTTTGTACATCAATGCGTACCTGGTGACCATCCTTTTGCATACAGATTACCTGTGTGACCTCCTCTCAAGTGCACACTTCATGAACTATAATGCCCTTCATTGACAAGATTTCACCATCACACAACATAGCTAAGTCCCAGACCATCATCAAAGCAAAGATTACTTGAAAAATAGTAGTTTTCATTTACCATGAAGCCAGCATGAAGTGTAGCAAATAAACTTTGCCCATTCCTACTAACAAGCTTTCCTTAAAGGGGAACTGTCAGCTTTCCCAGAAGAAGTTAACACGCACTGTGGTAAAGTTTGTTTTAATAACTGATGAGGCTGAAATCTTACTGTTTATCTACCTGATCCTGCCACCCTAATGCAACATTTCCCTCTTTTTGTGGCTTTGTATCCCTAACATATGCATTAACATACAGTAGTTGCATTTATTTTGCAATGAATAGAGAGAGAGCGCTGAGATATTCATTGCAAAAAAAAAAAACTGTATTAATCTACCAGTTAGTGTTCAACTTAAAGCAACAAAAGCAGGGAAATATGGTGTTAGGGTTTCAAAGCAGCAAAAAGACAAGAACACGCAGAAACCACTGACAGCCATCATCGGATAAGACAAACAATGTACAACTGTTTCCAGATGACACAGAAATACATTCATCATAAGAATCCAGTGCTTTTTTTTTTTTTTTACGAATTATTTTACCAGGTGAGACACACTTAGCTGAAAGCTTGTTTGCAGGTGCAACCTGGGAGAACGAGGAAGTTAAGTGACTTGCTCAGGGTCACACAGTATGCACCTAGGGGGCTATGGGATTCAAACCCAGGTCTCCAGATTTGCAGCTCAGAGCCTTAACCCACTGCGTCATACTGCCTCCTTTTGCAGCCTGGGCACACATGGAAACCACAAGACATACACACCCACTTCTGGCTGCAGCTAGAAATCCAGCAAGTGAGGCGTTCATCTGGCTGTGGAAGTGCAGGGGGGGGGCTGTCTGGGTCTGAGCTACGGTATGGCTACAAATGCAGGCGTGCAGGCCCTCTGGGCCCTGTGCCAAGTAGCCACTTGTGGCTGCAAAAGCACAAGCACCTGCAGGCCTGCACTTCTGTAGCCACAGATGCAAATCTATGATACCCAAATAACAACACTGCTTTTGTCTGCTGAAGTGCTTTTGCAGTCACAAATCAGCATGCAGAGTGCAAGACATACACAGCCACAGATTCCCAAATTACGACACTACTTCTGCAGCCACAGTTCAGCATGAATAGTGTAAGACATACAGAGTCAGTTGTGGCTGCAGAAGCATAGACCCTTGTGGGGTCTGCACCTCTGCAGCTGCTCATACACATGCACACTACAAAACATACACAGCAACTTCTGCAGCACTGATACAGAATTTTTTTAAAGTGCAGTGTGTTATTTGCATATGTTCAAATGTGCCAAATAAGTGGTTCTGCATTTATGTAATCAGGAAGTAGTTGTATGTTGTTTGTCTTACCTGATGCTGGCTATCTGTGGTTGCTTGTGTGTTCTTATCCTTTTGCTGTTGGCAAGGGAGTTAGGGTTGTAAATCCTAACACCACATTTCCTTTGGTTTCTTTTGGTTTTAAACTGAACCTTAACTGGTGCATTAATGCAATTTTTTGCAATGGATTTCCTTATTTTTTTAGATAATGGAATGCCTTTGGGACCTGCATGAACAGATCTGTCAGGCTGCGTAAGCATCCATATGGTTACAAATGTAGACACACAGGGCACTCCACACCCTACACCTAGTGAGGAGTCACTCTAGGTGCGGAAGTGCAGATGTAGACATACAGGGCCCTCTGGGTCCTGCACAAATATTGAGTCCATCAGAATGTGGAAGAAGGCCCTGCACTTCTATGTGGCTACAGATGCAGACACACATGATCCTTTGGGCACTGCACCAAGTGAAGAGTTCATTTGATTTGATTTTTATTTGTATACAGGTAAGTACACTGGGATACAATCCCTTTTACAGGTACGACCCGTGGTCAATCAAGATACATACAAAGACATCACAAAATAAAATAAAACATAATACAAATCATAATTAAGTAGGAATATAATTTCCACGTCTACACATTAATTTAAAAAACTCCAATACAATTCAGCTATTGTGCAAAAATCCATATCACAGGAACTGTAATTTCATAGCTAATACATCCAGTCAGAAAAATATCAATCCAAGTAGCATCTGCATTTAGACAAATTCATGAAATGTGTTTTCAGGGTTATTGTAAATAACCTATAACTACTCATACCTCTTATGTGTACTGGAATATCATTCCATATTTTAGGTGCACAATATGTCTACAATTGCTGTCCTCTTGAAGTATACATAAATGGAATTTTTAACATAGATGAATCCCCTGATGATCTAGTATGTAATTTAAGACTAAGAGTCACAAGCTGATTTTTTAAATCTAAAGGTACCCCTGTTTGTTGTGTTTTATGAAAACATTTAGATAGTACACACTTATAATAATATTCAACTGATAGCCATCCAAGATTCTCCAATATAGTACAATGATGTACTGTATATTATTGGGTATTAATAATGCAAATCTTCCTATTTTGTGTAGCAATACCTTTTTCTGCCTTAATGTACTATAGGGAGCATTATCCACCACTATTGAGGCATAATTCAAGATAGGCAGCAGACATTGATTAGCTATTGCCAGACGCGCCTCATCTGTCAAAAAACTACGCAACCTACATAATAAAGCAATTTTAGAGAGTATTTTAGATGTAATAGCATGTATATACTCCTGTGCCCAGAGAGGAGTACATCTAGCTTCAGATACAGATACAGATGCACAGAGCTCTTCCTTCATAACTTTTTTTTTAATATTTTGACACCAAATTTTCAACATAGTCTTTTTATGACCCCACCTCAAGAACAAGTGCTCAAAAGGTGATTTTTAGAATGACAGCAAAATCATCTTCTGGGCTGGACTTGGAAAATTTCACCTTCCTGGTTCGTGAAGTGTGGTCAAAAAAAGGCCATGTTGAAACAATCTATGTTCCAAATTTGGGGTAAACATATTTTAAAATGCCACAGAAGTTGTTTTTGTATACAAAGACAAAGTTCTTCTTTCATGAGCAGATTTTCTACTTTCATATGGTCTCATGATAGAAGATCACGAAAGAAGAATTTCGCCTCAAGAAAGAAGAAATTATTTTTTTGTGAGCTTCTTTTGATATGAAAGAAGATTACGAAACAATAAATCTCATAAAAGAAGATCCTGAAACAAGAAATGTCTTCTTTTTCGAGATTCAAATCTTCTTTCATGAGCCAAGATTATTCTTTCATGATACTCAAGAAAGAAAACTTTCAGCTCACAAAAGAAGAATCAGGAGCACTCGCTAAGCCTTCCACCTAGGATTTTATTAGGGATGTCCCAAAACTATATTTCTGGGTGTTTTCTGATAAACAGACTCCATAATTGAGCTAAACTGGTTCTGTTTAGCTACATTTATGTGTTTGTTTTTCTCCAGCCACCCTTTTAAGGGGATTTAAATTTTTTTTAGTGAAAAACAAGATGCCAGCCATACAAAACAATAATTTTTTCTCATGAAAGAAGAATTCTGGCTCAAAAAAGAAGATAGTTCTTTCATGAGCCAGAAATTCTTCCTTTGCATCAAACATATAAATGAAAGACTCTACTGAGCATGCTCAGAACTGAAATTTTAAATTTTTTTAATTCGGGACCTAATTAATATTTTTTTCACCAAACCAAAAAAAAAAAAGCAAACCATCTGGGCTGTAGGTGAGAACAACCATTTGTTTTATTTTCTGCACTATCTGTATCTTGGATTCATAATATCTGAACATCACAAAATTTGCCAATTCAAGAGACCCCCGACCACATGTGCAAACTTTCATGCAATTCCATTGAACAGGGGCAAAGTTATTAAGGTGCAAATTTAGGGGGCTAACATTAAACACCCTACTCAATCCTATTATAATTAAAAAACATATATATATATGTTTTATACTGACACGGTAACGCCAGTATAGTTAGGGTTGATGAGGGTGTTTAAAGTTAAAAGGGCAATTTTGTGGGTTAATAAATTAGTAATGGTTGAACTCATTTGCATGAAATTTGGCATGGATAGTGGCCAGGAGTAGGTCTGTGTATGTGGAAAATTTTGAGTAAATTCATTTTGTGGTTTTCGAGATATACAGTGTTAAAAATACAGAAGATTTATGGGGTTTTGCCACTTTTTTTGTCTACCTGTATCTAAGAAATGGTAACAAGCTGTAATTTGAAATTTTGGGGGTATAAAGCCTTTATCTCACAGATGTGCCTTATGAAGGGCTGGAAGGAAAATATGAATCTGTTCAAAAGTTATTAATTTTTGAGTTTCCCATTATTTCCTTTTGGAAAAATAGATGTCCCACGCGAAAATGGATTGCGTGTCAAATATTTTCTTCGGTAGAGGAATGTTGCTCGATAGAGGATTGCATATCATGTGAGTGAGTGGTGTCCATCATTTTGTTGTGTATTTAGTGGCACGTTTAACCGTGCTTACTGTACATACTGTTTTGTGTTTCTCTTTAATTAAGGAAACTTATGCTTGACTTCTGGTGATGTCAGCACCATAAGGGCAGCTTGACTCTAGAGCTCTGACTGCCTCCCGATCCAAATCAGCTAACATCTGCTTGCAAAATGATGGCCTCACCAGCAGAAAATATTAGATCTAAAGCTCCCCCCCCCACCAGGGACTCAGGGATACCAGCACAAAAACAAAAACTCAAGGTGCTCTTAAACAAAGAAAGGCTCTGTTTTTGATCGGTGGCCACTGATGCTGAAAGCCACATGGCTGCTGCACAGACTGCTGCAGAGGAGAGAGCAGACCTCATTTCATCCATCCTGCAAACTGCTAAAACTGTAGCTAAGGTAGACCAGACCCTCACAGATCTATGATCAGATATTGGTAAAATTGAGCACCAAACTGACCAGGTTGAGCTCTGCCTTTTCGATGTGACAGAACAAATGGACAGGCAGGACCAGCTACTGCTTTACTTATTGGCTTGGGACCAGGAGTTCACTCACTGCCTCGATGACCTGCAGAGTCAGAGGCATAGGCAAAATATCTGAATATATGGTGTTCCTGAAGGATCAGAGTCCAGGGCCCCGAAATCAATCACTGTCCTGCAGCCATTGATCCATAAACTGCTCCATTTGCCTGAGAACTCTAAATATGGATAGGGCCTACCATTCCTTGGACCTGAAACCAACAAATGCCGAGGCATGGTCTCGATCATTTGCCACCAAACTGACATCCTATGCTAGTAAGGAGGAGTTGAGATGAGCCTGGCAGCATGAGGGATAAAATATAAAAAAGTAAACATAGTCCTTTCAACAATGATTACACCTCCGCAGTCCAGGAAAGTAGGTAAAACCGCTAGCGGATTTTGAAGATGCTGAAGTCCAGAAATCTCAGGGCCCAAATACTATACCCTGCCAGACTGAAAATTGAAACTGAGAATGGCATTCACATTTTTCCCAATCTTCTTGAAGTCTCACAATATCTGGAGGGGCTGGGAATTGCTGTCCCCTCACTGGCTAAAGAACGACTAGAAAAAGGTCTCCTGCAGTCGGCATGGTCGGTGGCCAGAAAGGGGCTGACACACAGCACAGGGCCTCAGAGGAATAAATCTACAAATCTTCAGGCTGACATCGGAGCTATGCTGCAGGCTTATGGGGACATGACAAGATCAACAGAAATGCACCTCACCTTCAGGATACTGCTGCAGCCCCCTCTGACACAGCGAGTACCTTGAGGACCTCAATGGACACCTGACCCAAGTTAGCATCATGGATTTCACACCTACCATCTCCTTTGACTTGTCATACCATGCTGTGGTAGTGCAGATGCTTGTGATTCCTGTGCAGTGACGGCAGACCCCATCCCCCTAACTCCTCCCTTTCTTTTGAAAAGAGACAGCTGGGAGCGCCAGACATTTACTCAGGCTACTCTGGCCAACATGTAAGTACTTGTAAATCTTTCAAAAATCACTATGTGGGGCTGGCCGAGAATTAAAAGGATCTTGTCGGGGGTAGCACACTAGGAAGTGAGCTCACAGGCTAGTGGTGGTGTGGTAGATAAGCGCCCATGCCTCCATAACTTGAATGTAAATTTAGTTTATTTTCCTTTCTTACTTTTGGGAAGGGGACACAGCCCCTCTCACTGCATGCTGGGCATTGTCTGCACACCTACCGCTTACATGGTATGCTGCCCAAATCTGGAGGAACTGCTGTTGACCAGCAGTTATGGAACATTGCCTGCCTTACACATCACTGCCAACTCCGCGCCCGAGTGGTGCCTAAGAAAACTGGCAGCCCCTCCTATGGACACCCATGGCCGCCGCCCACCAGGACGCACTGTTTCTGCCCACCCTCCTGGTTCCCTAAGCCAGATCCCAGCACAAGGACTCCGTGCCCGAGCAGCACCTAAGAAAACCGGTGTCCCCTCCTACGGCCACCCACAGCTGCCGCCCACCAGGATGCACTCTTTTCACCCGCCCTCCTGGTTCCCTAAGCCGGATCCCAGCACAAGGACTCCGTGCCTGAGCTGCATCTAAGATAACCGGCGGACCCTCCTACGGCCACTGCCCACCAGGATGCACTCTTTCCACCCGCCATCCTGGTTCCCTAAGCCAGATCCCAGCACAAGGTACGGTTGCTGTTGCTAGCTTGAGCCGCTGAGTGATGGTCGTCTCCTGATTGGTGCAGCGCTGTGCTACTGGATCCTGATTGGTCCTGCCTGCTCCTCGGACTTCTCCTGATTGAAGTGCCTTCTTACCCTTCAGCACCATTGATTTCTTTTGCTCTCCTACTCTCTACTACTGCTAATTGTACAGTGTCAAGGTTTTTCTCCTCCCTCCACCCCTCCAGGCCTTCTTTAAATAGTCTCCCAGCCCTGTCCTCCTCTTATAACTCTCTTTTATTGGGTCACTGGCTCTGTTTCTCCTCCCTACTCCTCCTTAAACGTGCTGGTAGGCTGGTTTACTACTGGTCTTAGGTGCTTGATTGACTTATTTTTGTGAGCCACTTTCCATTCTTCCTAATCCTGCCCCTCCCTGCCTTTGCCCTCACATCTCACCCCCCTCACAGATCTCCTTTGATGGCTAGAAAATAGCTGTGAGTCACTGAACTAGTAACTCTGCCCTCTCTGCCAGTTTTTCTCCCTGGTCATCTGTTTTTTTTCCTAGAATTTCATGTCTATATAACCTGGGTACTGACAAATGGTATCTATTAACCTTGGTCCCATCTCTATTCCCACAATCTCCGTCTCTTCTCCCAGAAGCATAACATACTTTTTTCAGGTATACCACCTCATCATTTTCTGCCGACTAAAATGACTCAGTGCCTGATGCTGGTTTTCTTTGTCTCCTCTATCCCATTACTCCTCCTGTTACTATTAAATATACCCCCAGCTACTCCGGTAATCCTTCCCCTTCCTTCCCATGATTTCTATTTCTCTAACCTCTTAGTGGTGCCAGATGTGCACTGTGACTCTTCTTCTTTTCTACTATGTAAGGCATGGTTCAACTTTATCTTTCATGTCCTCACAAATCACCACCTTCGCTTTCAGACCCTATACCCTTTCCTGCGCCTCAGACTGTGGTATATGCTCCTTAGCAATTCTACTCTCTGTTTGTTGAAAAAGCTAAACCCAGAGACTGGTTAACCTTGTATCTAACCCAATAAAGCAATACAAAAGGCCTAAAAATTGCTCACCATAACATCAGGAGCCTAGCGCACAATTTTTCTGAACTGGAAGCTTGGACCTTCCTCCACAAACCAGACATCATTTGCCTAACTGAAACTTGGCTCAAATCCTCCGCCCCGACACTGCTTGCTCCCTCCCATCTTACAATCTTCTAAGACAGGACCGACCTGCAGCAAAGAGGGGTGGTAGCACAGCTATTTACTTTAAAAATCACTTACAGCTCTCTGTTATAAACTCGTCTCCCCTCCTGCACTGTGAAGTGCTTCATGCCCGTCTCACTCTCAGGACCAAACTGCTTCATATCGTCTGCGTTTACAACCCCCCTAAAGGTGGACAAAGAGGCCTGGATGAACTACTGGCTCAAACCTCACTCCTATCCAGAAGAAATTAAGTTCTTGTACTCAGAGACCTAAACATAAACTGGCGGGAAGCTCCCAAGCCTTATCCCTATCCAAATTACAAAGTTCAAACCTGCACCAACTGATCTCTGAACCTACAAGAACTGGCCCCTACTCTAACACCAGTACATTACTGGACTGGATAATGACTAATCACCCGGAACACATAGTCTACTCAGGTGTACTAGCTGACACCATCACTGACCACTCCCCCACTTTATGTATCTGGGGTAAAGGGAGGTTGGAACCTACTCAGCACAGGTACATCTCCTTTCACAACTATGCCCATTTTGACTCTCAGGCGTTCTTACGGGACATTGCTAGCATTGACTGGTCCTCTCTCTATGAGTCTAGTAATACTCTAACTGCTCTTGGTCTCTTTCTAACCCACTTACTAGTGCTACAGGACAAGCACTGTCACATAGTAATGCATCGGGTGAAAAACAGGCAAACCCGATGGCTAAAATCTGATCTACTCGGGGAAACTTCGCCAAAGAGATAAATGCTGGCTCTGTTACAGACGCATTGGCCTAGCTAATGACCTTATCACATACAGGACCATGTATAACGCCTGCAAAAAGGAGATCAAACAGGCCAAAAGCTCCTAATGCAAAGATCTCTTAATAAACTCCTATGGTGACTCTAGAAAATTCTGTTCCCACATTAAGTTCTTCCTTGGCTCAAATTTATCCGCCACCCCTAATGAAATGGTACTAAATGGAGTCCACTGTAACAATCTACGCACTATTGCCAACTTTTTCAATGACAAATTCTCCGACCTAACTAACTATACCTCCACCTTCCACTTCAACCTGACCTTAGCATATCCAATAAATGCCAATGGCACAAACTTTTTCTTTAAATCTTTCTCCAGACTTGATGTTTTGAAATTGCTTAACAATATCTCTGAGCACACAGCTGCCGGTTCTGACAATCTTGAACCCAAACTTCTTAAACTAGCTGCGCTGATCGTAGCTGCTCCCTTAGCCAAAATCTTTACTCTCTCCTTATGCCAGGGTCACGTCCCGATATCTGGAAGATGGCAAGGATTACCCTAGTTTTCAAAAAAGGTGACCCAAAGGACCCCTCAAATTACATACCAATTGCTATCCTGTCTGTTCTCAGGAAAATCCTTGAAAAGCTTGTAGCTAACCAAACTATTGAATACCTCCAGAAAAATAACCTTTTAAACTCTACCCAGCATGGCTTCCGCAAGGGCCATAGTACTACCACTGCTCTACTCAAATTCACATCCAGTGCCCTGATGGCCATGGACTCTGCTTCTCTCACAGGTGCCATTTTCATTGGTATGACCAAGGCTTTTGACCTAGTAGACCACCCCATCCTCATTGCCATACTACGATCACTAGGTTTCTCACCCAATGTTATAAGCTGGTTCAAAAGCTACGTGACTGACAGAACACAATTTGTGAAGTACAAATCCACCCTCTCTGACAAGGCCATGACTAACATTGGAGTACCCAAGGGGTCCATACTCGGCCCTTTGCGTTTCTCTATCTTTATAAACAGCACCACCTCAAACCTTATGAAAACCAGCTCCCTGTTATATGCAGATGACATTGTGCTGTACTCTAACACCAAATGTATTGAGGATATAAATCTGAAGCTCTCCCATGACTTCCAACTACTCCAGCAGTGGCTGGTTAGTCACAAACTAGTCCTAAATGAAACAAAGACCCAAGCTATGCTCTTCGGTTCCAGTTTTAAACTCAAACACTCACACAACAAGTTTAAAGTCTCCACGGTTAGTGGCACCTCAGTAGAAGTTGTTACCTCTTTTAAGTACCTGGGGGTCACACTGGATCCACAACTAAACTATGATCTCCATATTCAGAGGACCTGAAAATCTGTAAACTCAAAACTTGGAGTTGCCCTCACACCATCGGCCAGGCTTGCTATAGCCCATGGGATACTACTGCCATCACTAAACTATGGGGCAGCTACCTATATTTCTGCAAGCGAATCAAGTCTTCACAAATGGGATGTTACCTACACTAATATATGCCACTATGCATCCTCCTCCTCCCATCGGCTGAAACACCACTGCCTGCTCTACTCTGACCTTGGTTGGTTTCCTCCTCAGGTGTCAATGCTTTTTTCTTTTGGCTCCATCATTGACAATATAATTAGGACTCAGATACCTAAACCCCTAACGGTACTCTTCCAAAGTCAGGCTTCCTGCTATGACCTTCGCTCTGCTGACAATGCCCCTGTCTGTATCCCTAAATATGTTACCACTAAGGGCTTTATTGCTTTTGCCTGTCAGGACCCCCAGTACTGGAACTCCCTCCCTCTAACCACTCGTCAAGCCTCTTCCCACACCTCCTTTAAAAAAGCACTGCGCCACCATCTCTTGTCTTGCTGTATTTGCTCCTGTTTTGAGCCTCCATAGATGCTAGGTTTTATACTGACTCCCCTCGCCTCCCCTTTTAATTTTGACCACATTCCTGCCTCAGCGCTTTCTCTCAATCTGGCAGGGTTACTCCCATAACCCTGCTGTTTTGCACTTCCTAATCCTGTTTCCCTTCACAACCCTCCTCTATCTTTTCCCTCCACTGCAACTTCTACTTGTAACCCCTAGATGAGGCTATCCTAGGGGCTACTACCGCCTGATTTGCTACTAACAGGTTGAGGGCCTGATCCAATGGCGGTGCCCACCAGAGGTCAGGGTTTGCAATAGTTAAACTAACTTGGTCACAGCCCTGGGACACTGCAACCCCCCTTTCTTCCCACTAGTGGCCCACACAATATATCAGAATTACCTTCACAGTATACACTTACCCCAGGTCTGGTTCCGCACTGGGACCTCCTCTGAAATGAGAACAGTGCAACAATCACAGTACAGTACTTTAACATAGACAAATACCTCAGGCAGTATAACTTCACTGAAACAAGCAGCTCTGATTTATTTAGGGGATATAACAAGGACAGGGGGAAATCAGGTTAATTAGCTTATCACTCTAATAATCTACTATGGCTCTGTGCACAGGCCTATCCTCTATCAGTTACTGTCCTCTGTACCCAAGCCCTAGTGGCTAGTCCAAACTGTGGCAGCTGGTAGGGCCCTTTCACACAGAGAAAAGGAGAATTAAACAGTCAGCAGTACAGTAATTCCATTTGGATTTAATGTGTGGGAATTCAACAGGGAGCAACCCTGAATTAGTACTCACGACTCATCCAATAAGATAGGGTCCTTCAATGTCAGCAGGGCTCACTTGAGGTACACAAACCTCTTCACACATCCATATAAAGAAAGTACTATACCAGGCAGGCTGCATCTGTATCCCATCGCATTACTGCACAATACCCGGAGAACACACAGCAGATTCAGTTCCTGACAGACCGAGTGTAATTCAACAATTTCTTCAGTCTTCTACAGGGTGAGCCTGGTTTCTACTCTTCAGAGATCCTTTGATTCTTTTCACAGGACTTGATTCAGTCCTAACAAGCAGTTACAATGTTGTAGACCGAACTCTGGGCCTTGTACACGTTTTTGACTGAAACTGTGCACTGAAGGAGCACAGGGTTTCTTTCCTTCACTTTCAGATCTCAAACTGAAACTCCCAACAGACAAAAACCGGCACTTCCTTTGAGTTCCTCCCAGTTCTTGACTGGATTGGCTGTCACTCACATAGACTGCTGCTGTTGGTCCAAAAGGCATCAAGTCTAAACTACATCTCCCAGAGTCACTGCCTATACAATCCTCTTGTGGCTGGCTCAGATTATGAGTCCCAAGTTCTGATTCATCCAGCATCATTTAGAGCTAGTTTACCCCACACTGATTGGTCCAGTTCAGCAGTTCAAAACCAGAATGGGGAACTAGGCAGACAGTTCTGACTGCAAAGAAAGCAGGTTAGACAAACTGTAATTTTATTATTACTGTAAATGATTTCTGGCAATCAGTTACATCTTTCAGACAGGTTCCCTTTGCACTCTAGTGACTGCAAAATGGGGTGAATTGGCAGCAGCTTGAGTGGTACTCAATCAAAGAAACACACAGTCCCCATACAAATTAATTATGTCTGCAAGCAGACAGCTCTTAAAGAGACAGTACCAGAGGTTCTAAAACACTCACTGATAAATGGCTTAAACGCCAAACACCATTCAGGCTTGGAGCATTCAAGCAAGCTCCTGGAAGTCTTTGGGAACCCCCATTTGCAGGGGGTTACACCCTTCCTGGCTTGGGAAAAGCTTGACGTCCAAGGCATGCCAAGCACTCTACAAAAGTTTCAACTGCAACCATATACATTTGCATTAGGCTCACACATGTAATCATCAGTCAATACATCATTTTACCAAGAACCATTTCTGAAACATTGCAGTACGTCACTCTTTACAGTATAACACACACATTGTACCATAACTCAAGTTATTACCTCTTGTACATGAAACCTGAAGAGAGGGGACCCTTCCCTATCAGTTACCTTGGGGCTGGACGGGGCAAGGGCACCATACTTAGAGGGCAACACAAGTAACTTGGAGTTAGCACTAACGCTCAGTTTGGGCAATGAGCTCGGGGACACATACACTCCTTTATGGACAACATTGAGAGGCAGGTCCACTGGCCGGCCCAGGGAATCATAACTGAGGTGCACCACAGGCTTTACAGCTCGACCAGTCTTTCTAGGGGAGCTGTTACAGTCTCTGCACTCTGAGCCTCATTTTCAGCATTGTTCTCACTTGTCAGGGAGTCTCCATGGGGGTAGAGAGGCTAGAACTTGGGGCACTTCAGCTCCAGGAGTTACAGTTTCTGAGTCCACAACATTTGGCTCGCATGGAGAGCTTTGGACACTGGCAGTGGACTGTCAGGGCACTCAAAATACTCTTCTTGTTCTGGTGTATCACCAGTCTGCCCTAATCTATCATTTTCTCCCTGAAAGCTCAAACAGTTCAACCATGCACAATGATTCCATTTCATCTGATCTGATGCTTTGCACTTCACTTTCTGGGAGCATTGGCTCCAGGGATGAAGCTGGGGCTTAGACAGTCCAGAAGGCCCAGCTTTGTCTCCAGTATTGACTAGGGATTGCCCCAAACAATTGACTCAGTTCAGTAAGAAGGATAGTATTCAAAGTCACCTCACTTTCTTCCGATATGGACTGACAGTCATGCTCAACTGGGACTTGTGGAGGGGAACACTTTAACTTTGCTTCTGTAGGTGCAGACTTTCTTGATCTTTTCTTAGCAGCAGCTCTAGTCACTGGTCCAGAGGGGCATCTTCTAGGGCTCAGACTCAATTAGAGTTGCCCAATGGGCAGTAAATGATTTCTATGCATTGTTTTACATCTTTTGAATTATTCTCAGGCCTTACTTTGTACACTGGCAGATCATCTAGTTTGCCCACTACAATGTGAGGGAGATGGTGCCATCTGTCAGCAATCTTGTGCTTGCCATGCAATCCCAGATTTCTTAGCAATACCCGATCTCCTCCTGGAGTTCCTGTGCTTTCACCTTTTATCATACCTTCTTTGTTGGCCAGATTTCTTTTGGCAGCCATGGTTTGAGCCAGTTGGTACGCATGAGTTAGCTGGGCCTTTAACTTTGCACATACTGTAAATAGTTGTCAGCCTGAACCCCATCAGAGAGACCCCAAACACACATCTACTGGTAGTCGAGCTTCTCTCCAAACATCAGGCGGTAGGGGGAGAACCAGTGGCATCACTTTTGTGCAGTTATAAGCATGTACCAGGGTGCTAATTTGTTGGCTCCATCTAGGCTTGTCCTTTTGGTGCAGGGTGCCTAGCATATCTAGCAAAGTGCGTTGAAACGCTCAGGCTGTGGGTCCCCTGGGGGTGGTAAGGAGTGGTTCTGGACTTTTCGTACTCCCCACAGAGAAAGCATCTCTTTGATCAGACGACTCTCAAAGTCTCTCCTTGATCAGAATGGATTCTTTGTGGAGCCCCATAGTGAACAAAAAGTTTTCTACAAGTACTTTGGCCACAGTGGATGCTTTCTGTCTTTCGTGGGGAAAGCTTGGGCATATCTCGTGAAATGGTCAGTGACCACCAGCACATTACTGATATTTCTTTGATCTGACTCAAACTCAGAAAATCAATACAGACCAGCTCCATGGGTGCACTGGTGGTGATGTTAACAAGGGGCAGCCTCTGGGGCAAAGCTTTCTCTGTAAGCAGCGACTACAAGTTCGAATGTGTTGCTCCACATCAGCCCCATCTTAGGCCAATAGAATCTGGATCTCACCAAGTCAAGTGTTCTGTCTATCCCAGCGGTGCCTCCAAGATGTAACCCCTAGATGGCTTATCCCAGGGCTACTACCCCTGCCTGATTTGCCACTAACAGGTTGAGGGGCCTGGATCCAATGGCGGTGCCTCCACCCAGAGGTCAGGGTTTGCAATAGTTAAACTAACTTGGTCACAGCCCTCTGGGACACTGCAACCCCTCTTCCCACTAGTGGCCCACACAATATATCAGAATTACCTTCACAGTATACACTTACCCCCAGGTCTGGTTCCGCACTGGGACCTCCTGTGAAATGAGATACAGTGCAACAATCACAGTACAGTACTTTAACATAGACAAATACTCCAGGCAGTATAACTTCACTGAAACAAGCAGCTCTGATTTATTTAGGGGATATAACAAGGACAGGGGAAATCAGGTTAATTAGCTTATCACTCTAATAATCTATCTATGGCTCTGTGCACAGGCCTATCCCTATCAGTTACTGTCCCTGGGTACCCAAGCCCTAGTGGCTAGTCCAAACTGCGGGAGCTGGTAGGGGCCCTTTCACACAGAGAAAAGGAGAATTAAACAGTCAGCAGTACAGTAATTCCATTTGGATTTAATGTGTGGCAATTCAACAGGGAGCAACCCTGAATTAGTACTCACGACCTCCAAATAAGATAGGGTCCTTCAATGTCAGCAGGGCTCACTTGAGGTACACAAACCTCTTCACACATCCATATAAAGAAAGTACTATACCAGGCAGGCTGCATCTGTATCCCGATCGCAATTACTGCACAATACCCGGGAGAACACACAGCAGATTCAGTTCCTGACAGACCGAGTGTAATTCAACAATTTCTTCAGTCTTCTACAGGGTGAGCCTGGTTTCTACTCTTCAGAGATCCTTTGATTCTTTTCACAGGACGGATTCAGTCCTAACAAGCAGTTACACAAGTTGTAGACCGAACTCTGGGCCTTGCACACGTTTTTGACTGAAACTGTGCACTGAAGGAGCACAGGGTTTCTTTCCCTTCACTTTCAGATCTCAAACTGAAACTCCCAACAGACAAAAACCGGCACTTCCTTGAGTTCCTCCCAGTTCTTGACTGGATTGGCTGTCACTCACAATAGACTGCTGCTGTTGGTCCAAAAAGGCACCAAGTCTAAACTACATCTCCAGAGTCACTGCCCATACAATCCTCTTGTGGCTGGCTCAGATTATGAGTCCCAAGTTCTGATTCATCCAAGGCATCATTTTAGAGCTAGTTTACCCTACACTGATTGGTCCAGTTCAGCAGTTCAAAACCAGAATGGGGAACTAGGCAGACAGTTCTGACTGCAAAGAAAGCAGGTTAGACAAACTGTAATTTTATTATTACTGTAAATGATTTCTGGCAATCAGTTACATCTTTCAGACAGGTTCCTTGCACTCCTAGTGACTGCAAAAATGGGGTGAATTGGCAGCAGCTTGAGTGGTACTCAATCAAAGAAACACAGTCCCTCATACAACTAATTATGTCTGCAAGCAGACAGCTCTTAAAGAGACAGTACCAGAGGTTCTAAAAACACTCACTGATAAATGGCTTAAACGCCAAACACCATTCAGGCTTGGAGCATTCAAGCAAGCTCCTGGAAGTCTTTTGGGAACCCCCATTTGCAGGGGGGTTACATACTATTTACTTCCCTTACTTTATTCTTCTCCCAGACCTGCTCTGGTTGTCGAAAAATTACTTTTCCATTCCTTTCTCTCTAATCTACCCAGTTATCGTATGCTTAAAGTGACGCTGCATTTTTTTTGTAATTTATTTTCTCCTCATATTAGTATAAGCCCTAATTTTTCTTGCAATTGTCTGTGTTGCTTACACTTGCCTGCGATACTGTATTACCAATGTTGCTACCTGCTTGTATGTACCCATTACTTTGACTGTTTCTAAGAATGTACTGTTACTGTTATCTCTAGAAGTTTGTTTTGTATTCTCCCAGGTCATGCCTGGAAATAGTCATTGCTATGGCTAGTGCACCTACCCGGTAAACAAAAACTAAATAAATAAAAAATAAATAACTGTGAACTGCTTTTTAAATGTTATCATAACCACATTATAGAATAGTTTTACTGTTTAAAGGTTTTGGCATAGTTACAGTAATGATGCTTACTACAGCAAAAGCTAAAATGCACTTCTGGCTATGATGTTGGGACATCGGAGGCAGGATAGAGGGAGGAACGCTTTCAAATGTAGGGGATTTACAGTTAATAATAGTGCTATGTAATTGAAATGAAGTTCCTAACTGCAGGAGATAGACACTCCCAGCTAGAGAGCTGGGGTTGCACCCATGGTGATGGCGCCCTCTAGCTGCCCTGACATGCATCGTGGGCTCTTTGCAGCTGGCGGCTGCAGACCTCCTCTCTTTTTTTTTTGTACACTCATTTCTGCACCAGAGGGCCAGGGCATCTCTCAGGTGTATCCTCTCGGATTCGGCCTCTACTTCCTGCCTGAGACCCCTTCCAAGGGGAGTATAAGGGCTGAGCAACCCCCTTCCCAATCCTATGGACTCAGCTGGCCCCCAAATCTAAGCCCCCCCAGGGCAGGACTGCCTCTCCTACCTGGCGACCTTTCTTTAATCTAGACGGTCAGTCCATGTCTGGGTCAAGGGGCTCGGGAGAGCCGGTGGAAAGGTGGTCCGGTGTTGGGATGTGGGCGGGGGGAGGATCAAACCTCATTGAAGGTAACATATCTGCCTTCATTCCCAAGATGATACTGATGTCAGGGCAACCAGCAGGTTCAGGAATGGCAGTCCTGAACCTGGTTTTCTGGTCTATTCTCATCTTGAGATTGGAAATTTGTGCCACAGAAGTGGTGCCCCCCAGACTGCTAGAAACAGTTCAGTCTGACCTGGGGAAGCCATGATCAGGACCAACCTGGGATAAGTAACTTACTTGTCTCATGAAACATCTCAAATATCATTACTTGGAGAGGATTACTAACTCCACCTGATCCACATGCTACACGACAAGTTCTGCAGGATTTGAATCCCTGCACTTCACTGTTATACTTAAACTTACTTGAAAGTTATGTTGTTTATGTTAGCATGCAATTTTATTCTTGGTTGTTCTATTTTGACAAGGGGTACACCTTCCTGTATACAGAGTCATCTTATTTTAACACTGATTCCATCCTGAATATCCAAGCTAGACCAGTAGCTGGTAATCTTATATAATAACAATGTCATGTGTTAGCACTAAAATAATGTCATGTAATAGTAATGGCATAAACAGACCAATTAAGAGGAAACAGGTTCTTAAATACCTCAATTCACAGAGGTGTAATGTCATATTCTTGCAGGAAACTCACCTCTCCCCACAGAAGGTGTTAAAACTTAAAACTAAAGCATTTCCTACTCTGTACCATGCCTCACTGGAGAAAGGAAGAAAGAGAGGTGTGGCAATCTTGCTCTCGGTCTCCTTCCCTCTCGAGATGGAGGAGGTTGTGGTGGATCCAGGGGCTAGATTCATTATACTTGTAGGCAGGGTACAAGAGAAATTGGTGACATTAGCAAATGTGTATGTATTCCCTGGTTCGCCATTGACTTTCTACTCCTCTGTGGTACAGCAAATGGTAGAGAAGGCTATGGGTTTATTAATAGGGGGAGACTGGAATCTGATTTTCAATAAATCCCTTGACACCACCTCCCAGATTCCCAATCCTAACACCAGAATGGCCCACTTATTTGAGAAGTTACTAGGGGATCTGGGCCTAGCAGATATCTGGCAGGTGAAATACCCCCAGATTGGGGATTATACTTATTATTTGCCTAGGTTCAAGATCTAGTCTAGACTGGACGCATTCTTTATTTATACCAGGGATGTGTCCTTGTTTTGCTCTATGTGGATGGGCACTTCCACACTTTCGGACCACCAGCCGATCTTCCTTGACTTAGATCTTATGGTACCAAGGAAGACTACCTACTGGAGGCCAAAAGTTTTGCTCTTAAGGGACCAAGAAACAGTTACTGAAATAAAAAATGTGATCAAGTGAACACTGGAGCACAATGACAGACCAGGAGTTACCCCTCAAATTCTGTGGGACACTGTTAAAACAATAGTCAGGGGGAAAGTCATATTGATTGCTGCATATAAAAAAAAGTTAGACAACAACAACTAGAAGATTTAACTCAACAGCTGAGGTCTTTAGAGCACATACAAAAACAGAAATGGACCAAGCAAGCTGACCCAGAGCTCAAACACCTAAAGAACTGATTATTGGACATACAGAGCGCTAAAACAGAAAAAGCCCTCTGGTATGTAAAACAAAGGTACTACGAGGGGGGGGCTGTGCAACTAACTTTTGGGCCTTTCACCTTAGGCAGCAGGCTGCCAAAGCTACAATCACCAAAATTAAACACCCCTTCACAGACCAGATGATCCATAAAGGGGAACAATTTGCAGATGCCTTTGTGTCTTATAATCGGCAGTTATACCAACCCCAAGATGAGTCACCTTTACCAGATAAGGCACTATTCTTACAGACACGAAATCTACCCTCCCTAACCCAAGAGCAGGGTTAATCCCTTACAGCATCCATATCCCAACAAGAAATATTGACCGCTATTAAAAACCTCAAGCCTAATAAATGCTCTGGCCCAGATGGCTTTGCAGGAGAATTTTACAAGGTGTTCATAAAGGAAACGGCACCCCTTCTACGTGAGGCTTACACTGAAATCTGGGAAGAGGGGGGATCTTTGCCTTCGTCATGGCACTACGCTACTATAACAGTACTCCATAAACCGGGTAAAGAGCCCACAGAGTGTGGCTGTTATCGCCCAATATCTCTTCTTAATACAAACTATAAAGTGTTCACTTCTATCATAGATAACCATTTTAACTCCCTATTACCCCAGCTTGTACACTTAGACCAGATGGGCTTTGTGATGGGCAGACAGGCCCCTGACAGTGTCCGGTGTACAATTAATGTTATCAACACAATACACTGTACCTACACACAAGCCTGCATCATGAGAGAAGCCAAGGCCCAGAGAAGCTGAGATTAGCGCAGGGAATTAAGAGGGGGGGAGAAAGACTTTTTCAGCTACATCAGGGAGAAAAGGAAGTGCAAGAAGACAATAGTGAGGATAAAAAAGGGTGGGGACTGGACGGAAAAGAGGGAGGGACAGGTGGAAGCACTGAATGAATACTTTTGCACAGTGTTCATAGAAGAAAAAGGGGGACCACTACCACCATGAGCTGGGAAGGTGGGGACGGGGGGAGAAGAGGTGACAGATGGAAGGATTGAGGGAGGTAGAGTCCTAGAGGGACTGAGGGCACTGAGGGTAGACAAGGCACCAGGGCCAGATGGTATATACCCCAGGGTGCTGAGGGAGATGGCGGAGGTGTTGGCGGAGCCACTGGTGGATCTGTATAGCAACTCACTGGAGTGGGGATGTGTGCCACTGGACTGGAGGATGGCACATGTAGTGCCATTACACAAGAGCGGACCAAGGGACGAACCAGGTAATTATCATCCGGTAAGCCTCACCTCCATAGTGTGCAAACTCATGGAAATAATACTAAAGAAAAGACTGGTGTCATACCTGGAGGACAATGGCCTCCAGGATGTGAGGCAGCATGGGTTCATTTTGGGGAAGTCTTATCAAACCAACCTGATACAGTATTATGACTGGGTGACAGGTGAGCTGGATAAGGGCCATGCGGTGGATGTTCTTCGATTCGGTGCCTCATGGGTGGCTTGGGGGGAAGCTAACTGGTGTAGGGGTAGGGGTAAAAATGATGAATTGAATTACAAGCTGGTTGAGTGAGAGGTTGCAAAGGATGGTGGTGAGGGGGAGCTCTCAACTCCAAAGCCAGTGATGATTGGGGTGCCACAGGGCTCTGTACTGGGACCAGTATTATTTGGGCTCTTCATATCAGACACTACGCACGGGGTGGTGAGCAAGGTAAGTCTGTTCACAGATGACACCAAAATGGGAGCAGTGGTGGATGAAGAGTAGGGATTGAAGTAGCTGCAGGGGGACCTAAGCAAGCTAGAGGAGTGGTCACAGAGTTGGCAGCTGGGGTTCAATGTAAAGAAGTGTAAGGTTATGCACTTTGGGGTGAAGAATCCAAGGAGAAAATACTGACTGGGGGGATTAAGCTAGGGATCACTGAGGAGGAGAAGGACCTGGGGTAATGGTAACAGGGACCATAAACAATGCTTCCCAGTGCAGGAGAGTGGCTGCAAAAGTGAAAAAAATGCTGGGTTGCATAGCGAGGGGTTTTTCATCCAGGCGAAGAGAGGTGATCTTGCCCCACTACAGGTCGCTGGTAAGGCTGAACTTGGAGTAATGTCTGCAGTTTTGGAGTCCATACTGTACCTGAAGCATGATATCAGGCTACTGGAGGGGGTGCAGAGGAGGGCAACAAAGATGATGTGTGGAATGGAGGGGAGAGACTATGAGCGCAGGCTGGGAGACCTGAATATGTACACCCTGGAGGATAGATGGGATGGGGGGACATGATAGAGACATTCAAGAATCTGAGGGGAATCAATAAGGATGGGGCAGATGGGGCCTTTAAGCTAAGGAGGGGGAGGGACACCAGGGGGCATGGGCTAAGAATAGAGAGGGAAGATTTAGAAGGGAAATGAGGAGACACTATTTCATAGAGAGGGTGGTAGCAAAATGGAACGCACTACCAGAATGGGTGTTATCATGTAAATCTGTGAACAGCTTTGAAATAGCATGGGACAGGGAGCTGAGGAGAGTGAGGGTGGGGGCAGCAGTGGAATGACAAAGAGGAGGGGGGTGGGGCAGCTGAAAACTAGGGGTGCTAGCTGCACACTCGAGCACACGTAGATAGACCAGGTGGTCTGTTTCTGCTGGCACATTCATATGTTCGTATGCTCGTATAAGTTTAGATGAGGAGGAAGCTTTTGACAAGGTATCTTGGAGCTTTCTCTTCCCTGTCCTAGAAAACTTAGGCTTCCCACAGTAGTTCATAGATGGGATCAAAACACTATATACTGCACCACAGGCATAAGTGAGGGTCAATGGGGGCATTTCAAACAGATTTAGTCTAGGCAAGGGCACTCGTCAGGGTTGCCCCCGTACCTTCTCTTTGCTTTGTCCATTGAACCCCTAGCAAAGGCAATTCGGGATGACATGACCATCTAGGGAATTGAGGTGGGGGGTGCCATCCAGACGATCTCCTTATAAGTGAATGATGTTCTTTTGTACCTCTCCCACCCAGAAACCTCGATCCCAAAAGTCTGGACCCTGCTTGGAGAGTTTGGTCTACATGCAGGGTACATGCTTAATAGGACAAAAACAGAGGTACTGCACTTTTACTATAACCCCTCGCCTACTATACATCAAATACTCCCCCTTGCATGGAATACCCCCAAAATTAAATACCTGGCATACAACTTCACAATCACTTGGGTAAATTATTCTCTGTAAACTTTAACCCACTAATCTCCCAACTTCAACAAAATATTGCCAGATGGTCCCTCCTGAACTTCCCAATGCATTCCCGCATCCAGTCTGTTATCGTGAACATGCTGCCTTGGTTCTTATACTTTTTTCAGTGCCTACCCATATGTATCCCAAAGTCACACTTTCAAATATAGAGGCAAATCCTAAATAAATATATATGGAACTCTAAGAAGCCCCGAATTAAATCCTCTCGTATGCAGTCCGAGAGAGTGAACAGAGGGAGGGCAATCCTAGACCTAGAGGACTACTACCTGGCCTCCCACCTAAGACTGGCCCCGCTGTGGTCTGCATCAGCTTACCAGGCTAACTGGAAGCAGATGGAAGAGGGAGAAGAAGGAGGCCCACCATTGGGAGCAAGAGTCATGGACCCTTCCTTTCAAAATAAGAACGACGACCTAACCCTCATGGCAGTTTGAAACACACTGCAGATTGTATATAGAACCTGAGAAAAATACAGACTTTCATCATCATTGTGGTCCCTCTAGTGGTTCACTTGGTGTGACTCTTTTTTGCCATGTAAGATGGACCAAACATTCCGAAGGTGGGCAAGATCAGGTCTGTGCTATTTAGGCCAGCTGATGTCAGGCGGGGTGGTGCTAAACTTTCATACCGTCAAAGAAACCTTTACATTATATAACTCAGATCACTTCTGCTTCTTACAACTAAGAACATACTGTATATCATCAATTTTATGGAGGGGGAGCGGGATGCCTTGAGAGCCAACCTTTTAATTGACATGCTGAAAGCCATATTGACTCAAAAAAATCATAAAAGGCCAAATATCCATGCTGTACAAGGCCCTTGGGGATCTTTATAGGGAATGCACTGCCCCTTTAAAATCTAAATGGCAACAAGAGGGCACTGTCCACATCAGCGAGGATGAATGGGACAAAATTTTCAGAACAGCCTGCAAGACGACTTACTCCTCCTTGTGGCAAGAATTTGCCTGGAAGGTCAGAATGGGTTTCTTGTATACCCCTGTGATACAAAGTAAATGGGATCCAGACCACTCCCAGGCTTGCTGGAGGCAATGATCTGAAACTCAAGCTCACTACTCCCACATATTTTTGCAGTGCCCAGTTTTTCAGCCTGACTGGCAACAGGTGGTGAAGGGAGTCCATGACCTCTTTGCAGTTGCTTCTCTTTTAACGCTGGCTAATATGATCCTGGACCTCCCACCCCCTGATATCCGTGGTTGGGACCAGACTTACCTGTGGAATGTCCTCCTTGCAGTGGCCCACAAGGCCATAACCCACAAATGGCTAGATAAGGAGCCCCACTCTTTCAACACTAGCTGGCCATACTACAAGAAATACAATTAATGGAGGAGTTAACCCATAAAGTTAACCTTAGAACATATATTTTCCTCAGAAGATTGACCAGATGGTCACTATGGCAGGAAACACTCCCCACTGATGAAACCTGAATGGGGGATCAGGTGGGGCCAGAAATCTTCCATCTCTTGACTGTTCAAATTGCCTAGCAGTGGCTAAACTGCATTAAGAGAGAGAAAGAAGTTATTTGGGTCATTGAGACTGCCTGCATTGCTCATGATGCAACTCCCTGAAAGGAATGTGTGTGATTCAAGGGAAAACCCAAGAAGCTTAATTGCCTGAGGCTCCTATAGCTCATGTGGTTAAGAGCAAGGCACATAATGCCAAAATCCTGGGTTCAAGTCCCAGTGGGAGTCACACTTTTCCTTTCACTTGTACAATTGGATTTTCAAATTGCCTAGCAGTGGCTAAACTGCATTGAGAGACAGAAAGAGGACGTTATTTGGGTCTTGTAGTAAAAAAAGAGAAGATACATATACAATACCACACATGTGCAGTGCCACATGTGTCACAGGTGACACATAATGATGCTGAATCACATTAAAGACATATTATATAGCTTAATGTATTACTCAGCAGTAACATAACATGAAGGAAATGTATCTGCTCACCTGTATAAATCTTTCTATGAGTATGCATTCTGTTTTGCATACACCTTCAGTTGTCTGTACATGTATTAACACACTATTTAAGTGTGCATCAATCAAAAACATTTTCTTTTTAAACTCTCTTTATTTTATAGTAAAGAACATACATTGCTTAAAGCAAAAATGCATACCAACAGTACATTAAAAGGACACAGACATAAGATACAACTAAAACATAAATAATTCAAAAAATACATAAAAAGTTAACATACAGTGCACTCATTTCCAATATTTCATTGAACTTTGCATGTTGCCAGACTAATACATCAAGATTGGGGAAGGGAACAACAAACACCCCCAGGATAGCAGAAACACTACCCAATTTCATGGGATAAACTCTGTTCTGATTGGTGTGATATATATTACCCATTTTTTCCACATAATCTCAAAAGCAGCTTGGGATTTATTTAATGTAGCTGTAATTTTCTCAATTTTATAAATGTCAATCATTATTTGATGCCACTGATCCTAGGTAGGAGGCAAGGGGGACATCCATTTTTTAGTGATAGCTTTTTTGGCAGCAAGAAAGGCCAGATCAATAAATTTATTGGTAGAAATATCCAATAGAACCAGGAGGCACTCACCAAAAAGGAAAAGGAAGGGTCTGGGTTAATATCAGGGGAGATGATTTGTTGAAGGGCTTCATGAAAATGCACCAGAAATGGTTGCAAAATTCGGCAAGACCAAAAAATGTGGCCTAGAGTGGCTGAAGGGAATCCGCATTGCCTCCAACATTCTGCTCCCCTCTGGTTGCTGTACTTCTGAGTCACTACAGGGGCTCGGAAGTACCTCACCGCTATTTTCCAGGCAAATTCCTTCCAAGATCCAGAGCTCACACCTTTCTGCATTGTTTTTAAATATCTTTCCCACATGGGCATGGGAATTCCCCTCCCCAAGTCCCTCTCCCAGTTTAACCTAGTTTTATCTAGGGGACTCTCTTTCAGGGATTGTAAGCCCTTATATAAATTGGAAATGATATGTGGTGGGACAGCTCTCCCATCTATTGCTTTTATCAAAAACTCCAGAAGCCCAGGAAGGGGACGGTCCCTCCAACTCACATCCCTGAGGGAGCGGAGATAGTCCCTGGTTTGAAAATATCTGAACCTATCTGAGTATTGGATGTCAAACCTTTGAACTAAGTCTGTGAATGATAAGATTATCCCCTGGGGCATAAATGACAATCAAAAACATTTTCATGTAATGTTAATATGCTGCAACATTATACATTGATGAACAGTTTTGTGCTGGAGCCATATGCTAACAAATTTCAACTTTCTGCACAGTGCGACACATATTCTCTCTTGCTTGCAGGTGTTTGTGTAGGTGGTGAATGCGGAGTTAGGGTCAGAAAGACCCTAACAGCACATTTCCATGCTTTAATAGTCATGGTGCCAACCCTAACTGGTGCATTAATGCAGTTTTTTGCAGTGAAAAAAAAAATTATATATATATATTTATTTATTTATATATTTTTGGCCACCTGTTGCCCAACCCTCTGGCTGACTTACAAACCCCCAGTTGAAAACCGTTCCCCATCCTCATCCACCTGCTGGCACCAGTCCCACCTTCCTGCCCCCTACACCATTACCCCAGTACATCATTATTCATCCTACAGTATGCGACTGGCACAGTAGTCCCTCAACCTCAGCCCATTGCCATCTTACCCTCTCTCTTCCACCACAGATTGCTGAAACCTGTTAGAAAAGATTTTATTAAAAAAAACACCCTCACCCACCCACTGGCACCCATCCTACCCTCCTCCACACCGAAATTGCCACCACAGTACATACATTACTGATTCCATGGTGGGCAGCTGGCACAACACTCCATCCATCTTGCCTGCCACCATCTTCTTCTCTGCTGTTCCCTGCTGATCTCAAACCTGTACAAAATGATACACCAAAAAACCTCACCTTCTAGCCCCCCATGCCACACTTCTCCCCTCACAGCCATATTTAAACAGACCTCTGCCCTCTAGCCACTGGCGCCATCATTCTTCCCTCACACCCATGTTAAAATAACCCTCCCCACCCTCACCCATCCTTTATTACAGATGTCACCCTCCTCCCCCCATGGCCACCCTGGTAAAGTACCTATTAATGGTAAGATCCCATAGTGGGTAACCAGCATGGCTTTCCCTCCATCTACACCAATTGCTGTCTTCTGCTTTGGCCCCATGCCACCAATCACCAACCTAAAAGAAAACTAATGCTTTAAAAAACTGAGTCCAAAAGAAATCTACTGTGCATAAGCAGGGACTAAGAGTTTAAAAAATGTGAATTTGGTGTCCATGAAAATGCATTTTAGGAATAGAAGCATCCCAACCCTCAACTTTGGTAAAAAATTAACAAATAAAAATGGATGACTGAAAAAAAATTCTATGTCTAAAAAACCATTAAATGCATATGTGCATGAGCGTTTTTTTTTCACTGTTTTTTCTATCACCCATAACTTTAACATTTTTTAACATTTAAAGACCAGATTTTGAGGATGGGCTTTTTACTACCACCCCTTATGGCCACACAAGTGGTAACTTTCATTCCTAGCTGATGGGTCTAATTCCACAAAGGGCCCACAGGACTCTGTGAGAAGCACCCTACCAATCTGACACTGTGCCCAATGGGTCTGCTGCATCATATAGGACCCACAGGACCTTGCATGAAGCAAGCTCAGTTTCTGGTATCATGCCCAATGGGTCTCCTGCAGGCCTTATGTGAATCACGCTACAGGACTGGTGTTGTGCCTGATAGGTCTGTTGCTTTGTGTAGAACCCACAGAGCCCTGTGCAAAGCATGCTACAGGTCTAGTGATATGTCTGATAGGTCTGCTACTTTGTGTAGAACCCACAGGGCCCTGCACAAAGCAAGCTGCAGGTCTAGTGCTGTGCCCAATGGGCCTGCTGCTTTGTGTAGAGCCCACAGGGCCTTGTACAAAGCAATCTACAGATCTGGTACTGTACCCAATGGGTCTGTTGCTTTGTGTAGAGTCTACAGGGCCCTGTGCAAAGCAAGCTATGGGTCTGGTGATGTGCCTGATAGGTCTGCTGCTTTGTGTGTAGAGCCCACATGGCCAAGTTACTGGTCTGGTGCTGTGCGCAATGGGGCTGCTGTTTTGTGTAGAGCCTACAGCACACTGTGCAAAGCAAGCTACAGGTCTGGTGCTGTACCCAATGGGTCTGCTGCTTTGTGTAGAGCCTACAGGGCACTGTGCAAAGCAAGCTACAAGTCTGGTGCTGTGCCTGATGGGTCTGCTGCATTGTGTAAGACCCAGAGGGCACTGCACAAAGCAAGGTACAGGTCTGGTGCTGTACCCAATGGGTCTGCTGCTTTGTGTAAGACCCACAGGGCACTGTGCAAAGCAAGGTACAGGTCTAGTGCAGTGCCTGATGAGTATGAGCTAAAGGTATCAGTTGTTATATATCTTTTTTGAAAAGCAAGGAAATAAATTGCAAAACCCTATGTTAATGCATCTGGGAAATCAAAATTTAGGGGTAAATGTCCCTGAAGCCTTGGAGAATCTGTGGTGTGCTGTTCCTCAGGGATTGACTAATCATGCAACATAATATTGATGTTACCCTAGGAGGTGCAGTAATGTAGTTTCAATTTAGATAGAGAGACAGACAGAGAGAGAGAGAGAGAGAGAGAGAGAGAGAGAGATAGATAGATAGATAGATAGATAGATAGATAGATAGATAGATAGAGCACCCATGGGGGATTTGATTAAAAAAAAGACCATTAAAAATTTGATTCTGGACTGTTCTTGTTTATCTTCCACTGAGCAGTCTAGTTTTACCCTGCACATTTAAATGAACACATTCTAATGACCTATTCAAATTTTTAAAGCAGATGCATTCTTGCAGGTGTTCTAGACTCTGATGACCCTCCAATCATTCACACTACAGGTGCATCAGCAATGGAAATAAATGCATGTGTTGGGCCACTGTGCCTTAAGGCACAGTAGTTGTTCCTGACAGTGACTAGTGTCACTGTCACATAGATTTCATAGTATTGCTGTGTGACCCACGTATAAAGTCTCCTTCACCATCCCACATATTACTTTACAACATCATAACAGTATTATGGGATGCACTGGCAGCCCTTGGGGAATACTGAAAAATGGCTGATGAAGATTAGTAATGTGAGTCCTTCAGACTGACCCAAAGTAGCCACTCAATAGCAATTTAAAGAGTGGGGTGAGATATTGGCACCACTGTAAAAAGGGGCAAAAGAGAGAGGGTGTCAGTGCAAAGGACTGTTGATAAGGATATCAGTTATTTGAATATATTAATGTAACAACAACCCATACTTTCTCACTGGAACACCATACTTCACTGCAACCAACTCCCATCATCACTGCATTCTCAGTTTCTGTCCTCATTTATGGACTGCTTTCTTGAGGGAAAGGAAAGGGAAAGGGGAAATTGTTTAACCAGGAAAGGCACACTAAGTTGAAGCTTGTTTCCAGGTACGACCTGGGAGCACAATAAGTGACTTGCTCAGGGTCACACAGTATGCAGGTGGGGCTGCAGGATTCAAACCTAGGTTTGCAGCTCAGAGCCCTAAACCACTGCACTATACTGCCTCCTTGAGCAGCATGCCTGACAATCCATCCTTGATCTTGCTCTCAGCAGCGGGGTTGGGGATCATCTTCAATGTGACCATGAAGGAACCAGGGGGAGGCAGTGGCCACAGCTGGGTAATATTCTTCCTGGTGACAGAGAAGACCAACTGCACATTAGCCAACAGGATCTGGAATTTCAAAAAGGTTGGCATTGCCAAGATGAAGGATCTGGTGTCAAGAGATCTAGAGCAGCTTTACGAGGCTGTTAATGTGGAGCACATGTGGGATTCATTGAAGACAGTACTTGAAGCAGCTGCAGAGTTCCCACCTACCACCCCAACTCAACAGGGATCTAAAGCACCTAATCCTGGACATGGATGCCATGTACGAGAAAATTTGTGGGGTCTAAGGTGACCTCTAGATTGCATTTTTTATAGCCTTCCTCTGTTCAAAATGCATTAATTGAATATCAGTTTTTGGGGGCCTGTGACTTCTCCAGAGTCTATAGGCATGATGGCCCAAGTACGCAAAGTTCTTTTCCTCCTCTGAGGTCTACCCATCAGCACTTGCGCAGCTTCATTGTGCAATCATAACTAGACCTGATGCATAAAACATGCCAAGTAACCTAGAGCAAGTCAGACATCTTGGCTCATGGAATGCTACTTCTGTACCCAACAATTTATTTATCCAGGATAGCTCAACAAAGCATCCACAGTTAAATTTCAGTGCAGGCTCTTTTTACCTCCTTTTATAGATAGGAAGTACTAAAACAACAAATGACTACCTCAAGATCCCATGGTGAGGCAGTTGTTGTCATGGGATTTAAACTTGAGATCTATTTCATAGTTGAATCCTAACAGCAAAAAAATGCATTAACTGTACTGCAAGCAGCAGCTACAGGGAGAACAAACTAAAGCATGTGTTTTTCTCATAGTGTATTAATAAGAAAAACTTGATCAGGATGGTGGTAAAATGATGCATAAACAATATATATCATTTTTTTCTGAAGCTGAAAGCGTTGAAGAAAATGCCAGTGTTGTGGTTAAGTTGCTCATTCGCCGTCCAGAATGTTTTGGTCCAGCTCTGAGAGGCGAAGGAGGAAATGGCTTGCTGGCAGCAATGGATGAAGCCATCAAAATTTCAGAAGATCCAGCTCTTGACCTTCCAACAGTTCCCGTTGGATACCAGAGACAAACGTAAATAAACACACTAATCATTCCTTAATAACATGATTCTTCAACTAATGGTTTCAATACTTGATGGAAAAAAAGTATTACAATTTTTAAAGCACTGTCAAATGTATAAAAGATGTGACAAAGAAAAAAAATGTAAGTATCTAGTGTGTAGCATTTCCTCAATAACCCCCCTTTAATGTGTTTTCAGGAGCTCAGAAGAGGAGGAAGAAGATGAAATTGTACATATGGGCAACGCTATAATGTCATTCTACTCAGCTCTTATTGATCTGCTGGGACGCTGTGCACCAGAGATGCATGTAAGTACCCAGAAAAGCAGACCCAGGACATTTAAATACTCTGTCTTTTTGCGGTATGTACAGTGAAACCAAACAAGTTACATTATGGATAAAAGTATAACCAGTCAACAGAGAAAAAAATTGAAGTTATCAGCGCAGCCTTAATGAGCTTCCAACACACCATTCTACAGGTAAAGTTCTGTTATGTTAACCTACTGTATATTAGTGTGAGCCCTATGGTTTTAGGGGCCCTAGTTATCTGTAGGGAAAGCAACAAAAATAAAATCAAAATATATGGCTTTCATGGTCTAGGATATACAAATTGCTAAACTTATTGCTCACAACACAGTGCAGCTCTTTCATGAGAATAATGGTTATGTAATGACTAACACATGAGAGACGTGAAATCATAATACAGTATACAGTAGTAACATCCAGACAAAGGGGTTTACATACTGTGCCAAGGCCACCAGGGGAGGGACTTACTATCAACTTTAACTATAATTTGCTGTCTCAAATGAGTTATTCCACTTATAAAATGGTCTCAAACAATGCAGAATGTTTGTTTAGTTTGAAAGACTGTGTAGGATTTGCTTGGAACTGTGGCTTTAAGAGCTAATTTACATAAAGGAGTATAAGACAAGCCGATCACTTCCTATTTCTTCACATAGAGAAGACAATATGGCTGAAGCATGTGGCTATGTGTTTGCTGATCTTTTAAAACTTTAATTCCTGCAAGTACTGCAATGGCAAAAGTAATAGTCGTGGTCTCTGTCCTGGGTAAATAGTGCAATCAAGAAATAAATATGTGTTCGGCCCATTGGCAAATGAGTAGTGCATCACACTGCCACCTGGAAAACTATAGCTCTCGTCTTGTTGCTGGTGTTGTTTATTGGTAGGAAAAGGCCAACTGAGCAAAGCTAAGTTCAATGGCTTCCTAAGAGTCACACTATCACAGCAACATAGCATGTGTTGCCCTTGGGATCTCTGGGATCAGCTAGAGGCTTCTGGAGATGGAGATAATGAGTCTGATTAACAGAGCCCCATTGGAGCAATGTAATATGAGCTGAACCCCTGCTTGTAGCAAACGCAGCTGTGCCAGTGATCCTACACTGGATTTTGGAAAAAGTGGGTGCCCGGCACTAAAGTCCCCGACAATGCTGCACGTGCTCCCATGCACCACGAAGCTGGCACATGGGAGAAGATTGATGGAGGCTTCCATCAAGCCCTAGTGCAATACCTGAGGTGGGATCCATTGTCCCTAAAAGTATGCCAGGTGTTCCCAGATGCAGATTTCCCATAATATGAGTCATAGATCCATGGGAGGCAGCCATGGGGCATATAAAGAGGCACAAACAGTAAGATCTGAGAGTGTATACCATCCTGTAAGCTATTGGCATTTAGGTAAAGGACAGGAAAAAGATGCCAATACATGACAGTAAGACCAATGATTGTATGTCAGTAGTAGCCATGATAGTGCAGGATCTGAGGAAGAGGGTCACTGACCATGCTGGATAATGGGAGGCATACAGTACTGTGGTGTGGAATGAAGATAGGGAGCAATGTTAGTCTATGTGGTATCTTGTGTATAGCTACTATAGCGTCCCCATATCCTGTGGGCAACTAGTGATACATGGCAGGTCGTGATGACCTCTGTGAGGCTTGTGCCCCTCACAACTCTGAATGAATGGAGCATATCATGTTACACACTAGATGTGTACAGTGCCCACCCTGCTGTCCCCCAGTCATGCCACAATGTCCTGCTGCAGATGTCCCATGATGGTACAGCCTTTGCAAGACTGTGAGTGGCCCATGTGCCGTCACCCTTGCATGGTGTAATGCATAGGGGCCAGTGGTGGTGTCTGTATCCACAATTGTTAACAATGCCCACTGTCACCCCACTGACCATTGGACTCCTGCTCACCAGTAACTGTTGGCATGATTTCTGTGGGGGGAGTGGTGCCCAACACTGACTTGCCCTAGGTATGGTGTGCTGGGGCAGGTATACACAGATGGGCCTGTGTTGTGGCATCATAGTGTGGTACAGCGAGCAGCACCATCACCTTGTACCCTACAGTAATACACTACCAGTTTGTGGCTACAGTTCAGTTCCATATCAACAGATGTGTCCACCACTGGGTGGTTACATACATCCGGTGCCCATGCCAACCCTATGGTGGTATGTATGGGGTTTAGGGTGCTGGAATATGTAAAGATGCTCCACACCAGTGACAGTGACAAGATTTGGTACCTCTGGTGTTCAGAGCACATTACAGTTGGTCACAGATTGCAGCACACATATGAACACCCCGTTGCATTGAACATGGAGTACAACCATGCACACCATCATGTGCCTACAGTCGCTCTGGCATAGCCATTACCTCAGTTCCCCTACAATGGAGTCAGTCATGGGGGAGTTGGGCACCATGGCTCGGAAGGGTGGTGGTGGTGGTGCAGGGGCTTAAGGACCAGCCCTGGCTGGTCTAACCCTGGTGGGCTCTGCATCATGTGGGGGGACTTTGAGAATCCCAAAATGAGGGATAGTGCAGCACTGCCGTAGCACACACACACACCCGCCATAGTGCTGCCGTGCATCCACCATAAGAATGGAGCAAGCACGGCTGGTGCAGGCTGCCTCCCTACAGGCACAGGCTGCTTCCAAAATTAGGAAATGATGCATGGCATGGTACTAGACACCCTTTGCATCATTTCTATGTGACGCAAGCAACATGCGTAGTTCATGGGGCTTTGAAAATTGAGCCCAGTGAGTGCAGTGAACATGCTCACTTGTGCACTAAGCGAAATCAGATATGATGTTCCCAAAAAAAGAATAAATGGGCATCTTAGGGGGAACTGGATGGCTCAATGGATTGTCAGTGGGTATGGAGCCTTTTATTTTTAGGTGACTAGTTCAAATCCAGCCTGGTATGTAGTGGCTATGTGGAACTATTAGTACTGTAGTTGTCTCAGTCCAGTTGCTAGCAGAAAAGTGACCACATCGCAAAACCACCATCACAACTGCCACCACATCATCACATATATTTGCTGCACAAACTGTCATGCCATGGCAGAATACAAAATGCAATATAACACTGTACCACTAATTACTATCTCAACTATTCCTAGCTATAGGATATGCAGACAGACAAATTAAATTGACTGTGGGAGCCTCGGGCTTCTGCCACGTGAGCCTGATAGCTCAGTGGTACAGCACGGGGATGATATTCTGGACAGCATTGGTGCAATTCCCAGTTAGTGTAGGTCACGTTATTTCTTTCTTATTACAATTTGTGTTCCAATTGTTTAGCAGTGGCTAATAATGTACCACTAAATAATTACTATCTCAATTGCTCCTAGCTGTAGAATATGTAATCAGAGAAAGAAAAGTGAGTGTGAGAAACTCAGGCTGCTGCCACGTGAACCTGATAGCTCAGTGGTAGGATACTAGGATAGTAGTTCAGTGACATGGGTTCATCATAAAATCAGAAAGTTCAGAAAATAGACACCTTATATTTCATCCTATATTGGGGAAGACAGTTGCTTGCTTTCACCTTCGATAAGGATCCCTAGAGGCTCTTATGTAAACCTGATCGAGAGATTTTATCATTTAACTCATTGTCTCCTAGCAGATGCCTGTAGTTGTCAGTAAAATACACTGGTGTGTCCTGAGAACATCTGCAGAAGTCGGCTACTGACTCCCAGTGTGCCCTTGCAATGTCTGGAGAAGTCACTTATATATTTTAATATATAGTGTAACAGACTATAATATATATTTGACTGCATAGCACCGTTGTAAAGGTAATTTTATGCTGAACAACTTTGTCACTGATATTTTGTGCATATCGGGCCAGATATTCAAAAGGGTTGCGCCTGCGTAAGTCCAAAATTGCTCCATTCTGCGATATTCAGCAGGAGGCAGTTGCACCACTGAAAACATGCTGAGCAACAGCACAATGCAAATGAATGCATGCTGAACTGGAGGGGGAGGAACCATGCATAAACTGCACAGCCCGATATTCAGCCGGTCTGTGCAGAGTTGTGCAGGCGCAACCCCCAACCTGCGCCTGCACAACTTTGAGCCAAAAAAAAAAGGATCAAGTCGAGGGCCACCCACAGGTGAGCTGCCGCATTGCAGGGCATAGCACAGCAGCTGCCACCTGTGGCTGGCCCTCAACCCACTCCCTGTGCCCCCCCGCAGCCCAATCGTGGGCAAAAGAGTGTAAATTACCACCACCACCACCTTCACTGGCCCAATTGTGGGCATAGCTTTAAGTCCCCCCCCACCAGCCTGATCATGGGCAGCAAAGTGTCTCCCCTCCCGAACTTATCCCTGGTGCTCCAGTGGACCGAAAAGCCTGATCGCGGGCTGTAGCAGTGCTAACCCCCTCCCGGTCTGGTGGTCCAGTGGACTGAAAAGCCCGATCGTGGGCTGTAGCAGTGTAAACTCAACCCCCTCCCGAATACATCCCTGAGTGGTCCAGTGGACCAAAAAGCCCGATCGCGGGCTGGAGTAGTAGAAAGCACCCCCCTGAACACATCCCTGGTGGTCCAGTGGACCGAAAAGCCCGATCGCAGGCTGGAGTAGTAGAAGCACCCCACCAAACATATCCCTGGTGGTCCAGTGGACCGAAAAGCCCGATTGCGGGCTGAAGTAGTAGAAGCACCCCCGCGAACACATCCCTGGTGGCCTAGTGTCCCCCACCCCACCCATCCATGAAGCCCCACCACCCGCTCCCCCGCGCGCGGGAAGAGCAGCATCCACCCGCCTGCTGCCTGCTGCCCACCGACTGACTGCCGGTAGGCTGCACGCCAGTGGTGCAGAGCAAGAGCCAATGGGTGTGCAGCCCATACCGCATAAGGCAGTCCAGATTTTCATTCACATTCATTCACAAAGCTGGACTGTCTTATGCGGTATGGCTGCATGCCCATTGGCTCTTGCTCTGCACCAATGGTGTGCAGCCTCACCGGCAGTCGTCGGCGGGCGGCGGGTGGCATGGTGGATGCTGCCACCACCGGCTGTGGGGGAGTGGGCGGTGAGGCTTCATGGGTGGGTGGGATGGGGGACAATAGTCACCAGGGATGTTTGGGGGGTGCTCTACTTACCCAGCCCGCGATCGGGCTTTTCGTCCACTGGACCACCAGGGATGTGTCCGGGGTGTTTCTACCACTCCAGCCCGCGACACTTTTCGTCCACTGGACCACCAGGGATGTGTCTAGGGGGTGCTTTACTACTCCAGTCTGGCGATCGGGCTTTTGGTCCACTGGACCACCAGGGATGTGTCTGGGGTGCTTCTACTACTCCAGCCCACGATCGGGCTTTTCGGTCCACTGGACCACCAGGGATGTTTTGGGGTGCTTCTACTACTCCAGCCCGCGATCGGGCTTTTTGGTCCACTGGACCACCAGGGATGTGTCTGGGGTGCTTCTACTACTCCAGCCCATGATCGGGCTTTCGGTCCACTGACCACCAGGGATGTTTTTGGGGGTGCTTTACCACTGCAGCCCGTGATCAGGGCTTTTGGTCCACTGACCACCAGGGATGTATTCGGGAGGAGGGGGGTTGTTTTTAAACTAATGCAGCCCGCGATCGGGCTGGTGGGGGAGGGGATTTCAGCTATGCCTGCGATCGGGCCAGTCGGGGGAGGGGAGACATTTCTGCTGTTGCCCGCCTTTGGGTCAGTGGGGGGTGGTGGTGGGGATTTTCACTCTTTTGCCCATGATCGGGCTGCAGGGGGCGTCGGTCCCCACTGGCTGCTGCCTGGCAGGGTGCCAGGCTAAAGTCCTCGGGGATCGGTGCACCTGCATGCTAATGGCATGCAAATGGGGCCATAATCAGATGCAAATGGCCCCCCTGCACCTTGCACTAATTATGGCTCCATTTGCATGTCACCTTGAATTGCGGAATTTGCGATGGTGCATGGTATTTGGCGCGCCACCGCAAGTTGAATGCACCACTTGACCACTTATGCAGTACAAGTTCCACTGGCGCTGATGCACAGTGGCTGTGGTTGGGTGATATTCAAAGGAGTTGCCTAAGGGCGCACCTCCTTTGAATATCGCTCTAGCCACACCCCAGCACAACTATTTTGTGCAGCGCAAGGGCTTGCGCCACAAAATAGCGCAGTTTGAATATCTGGCCCACTGTGTATACTTTAGGAGTTATTTGCATTTGTTTATGGTATGGTGTGTATGGCTTATGTTGCCTGTTTTAGTGAATTTCTTTTTTTTTTTTTGCTGTTTCAACCAGGTTAAAAAAAATTACATATTATTATTTGCATACCACCATTGGGAAGGTAATTTTGTGCTGAACAACTTTGCCACTGATATTTTGTGTATATCATGTATACTTTAGGAGTTATTCACATTTGTTTATGGTATGGTGTGTATGGCTGACATATTTTCCATCAGGATTCACCTAAGCAACTTGAATAAAATTCACATTTTTGGCAACCTGTTGTAATCAATATGGTTTTTATTTTATACCTGCACTCAGAAGAAAGGAGGGTTACTAGTGGGGTACCACAGGGTTCAGTATTTGGACCGGCCCTCTTCAATGTCTTTATAAGTGACATTGCAGAAGGACTGGAAGGAAAAGTATGTCTCTTTGCAGATGACACAAAGATCTGCAACAGAGTTGATGCACAGGGTGGGGTGGAAAGGATGAGAAGGGACTTGGCAAGGTTAGAGGAATGATCAAATGTATGGCAGCTTAGATTCAATGCTAAGAAGTGCAAGGTAATGCACATGGGAAACAAAACCCAGGGAAGAGTACACAATGGGGTAGATACTAAACAACAAAAATGGAAAGGACCTGGGGGTAGTCATATCAGATGACCTAAAGGTGGGCAAGCAATGTGAGAGGGCAGCAAGGAGGGCTGGGGATACTGGGATGCATAGGAGAGGCATCACCAGTAGAAAACAGGAAGTTATTATCCTCTGTACAGACAGCTGGTGAGACCCCATCTGGAGTACAGTGTGCAGTTCTGGAGACCCAATCTCCGCAAAGACATAGACAGGATGGAAGCTGTCCAGAGGAAGGCACTCAAATGGTGCAGGGTCTGCACTGGAAGACATATGAAGAGAGATGAAAGGAGCTTAATATGTATAGCCTCGAGGAAAGGAGGGAGAGGGGGGACATGATAGAAATGTTCAAGTACCTCAAGGGAATCAACAAAGTCCAAGAGGGTAGCATCTTTCAAAAAAAGAGGTGTGCAAGAACAAGAGGGCACAATTTGAAGATGGGGGGCGGCTCAGAGGTAATTTAAGGAAGTATTTTTTCACAAAGAGGGTTGTGGATGCATGGAACGGCCTTCCGGAGGAGGTTGTGGAGTCAAAATCAGTGGTGGAATTCAAGCATGCATTGGACAGTCATAAGGCAATTCTGGGGGGGGTAGGAAGAAGTAGGCTGCTGGTTAACTAGGATCTGCAGCTTATCCAGTAGGTAGGGAAATGGGCAGACTGGGTGGGCCAAGCGGTCCTTATCTGCCGTCAAATTCTATGTCTATATGGTGTGTGTGGTTGAGATCCATTCCTCAAATCTCACCAAAGCACCTTGACTAAAATGGGGAAAAATTACATTTTATAGTAAAAAGATATCTTTTTTTAACAAACATAATATTAAAACACCATCTAATGTCTGTATGCTTAATTTGGTGTTGATATTTTACATATTTTCCAACAAAAAATGGCTCATGTTGCCCTTTTTTAGTGAAAAAGATATTTAGTTTGCTCTTTTGACCAGCATAGAAAAAAAACAAAATTACTTATTATTACGTGCATGCCATCATTGGAAAGGCAATATTGTGCTGAATAACTCTGCCACTCATACTTTGTGTCTAGCATGTATAGTTATTGAGCTATTAGCATTTGTTTGTGACATGCTGACTATGGCTTGATTTTGCTTAGAAAGGCCCAGGATTCACTGTTAAAAGTATACAGGAGATGCAGGAGGCAAGTGGTGAAATCTCAGAGTGAGCCTGTGGAGGCAATGAGTTAAAAATAGTTTCTCCAAAAGGTCCAAAGTCTGCACTAGTGGGCAGCCTTGTTTCACATGCAAGAATGAAGATGGAAAGAGTATACAGCTGTAACTAGTGAATTATCCACTTAATGTGGCCCTTACATGGCAGGGTTAAGACACAATGCAGATGTGGTGTGGGGAAACTTGTAGAAACGGAGGCTGCTTAGGCTGTGTCTACATGGGTAAACATGAACACCACATAAAATCACTACATCATTTTTTATTTTCATCCACTGTTTAGCATCTTGCCAGCATCCGTTCTCTTCATTCTTTCCCAGCCCTGTCAGACAATGCAAATACTCCAATGCATCCTAGAAGCTTGTGGGTCTGAGAGTACAAGAGGACCATCATCCTACAGCAAGCCTGTTTTTTTCCCCACGTTTCTGCCAACCAACCAATCCGTTCAGTGAGCTCATCCTTGCTGTACCACCCTCAAAGGTGGGGGCACTCACAACATCAGACCTATTCTGCTACCTGCCTGATGAGGTGCTGCATAGTGGGATGAGGCTGGGCCCGTCCCCCTCTTCCCAGGGACTCTGAGAGTGCTACCTCCATAGGATTCCCTAGACTCCCCAAGCCAAGAGCTGGGAATCAGATTTGCAGTACAAATAACTCCCACATAGCAATGCACAGCGCTTCCCCCGAGACACCTAACCAAAAACTGTTTTATAAGTGGGTCTTGCAACATTCGAAGACTCAGTCTGCATACTGTTTCACTGGCAGAAGAGCCAGTGGATATTCCATTCCTGGATGTTAAGAATACTTAGAGTGAGCATACCAAAGACACTTTTTGCAATAAAAGTAGTACGTACTGTAGGATCTGGAAAAAGAACACCATGTACTGCTTCACACACTAGTAGTAGTAGTAGTAGATGTTATTTCTTTGTGGCACCCTTCCCCTGAGGCTTAGGGGTGCCATTACAAATTACATGGGTAGCAGCATAAGATATATTATTAAAATCATAAAATATATACTCAATATTACATACAATTAACCTTCTAATAATAAATTACTAAATAGATATATACCATAACCAAAGTTAGTACTGGGGACAGCTTAACCAGGGGACTCTCACACCCCATAGGCCTGTACTAAAAGATAGATCTTAAGACCCCATTTAAAGGCCTCCACCAATGGAGTCTTCCTCAGGGCCCACAGATGAGAGTACCTGCCGCCATTTCAAAGGCCTGAGCCCCTGAGGTTTTAAGCTTGGCCCTAAGAATGGCAAGAAGGCACTCTTCAGTGGAGCAGAGAGGGTGTGTGGACATGTAAAGATACAGGAGTGCAGACTGGTAACCCAGGCCTAGCCCATGTAGGGCCTTGTAAGTTAGCAACCAAACTTTAAAGGAGATGTGCCACATAACTGACAATCAGTGCCATTCACGCAGTGCCAGGGAGACATGATTGCAACTTAAAAGGCCAGTCAGCAATCTAGAGCTGCATTCTGCACTAGCTGCAGGCATTGCACTGTACCTCTACTGACCCCAATGTATAGAATATTAGTCGAGCCTTGAGGTCATGAAAGCATGCACCAGTGTGGCTAGGTCAGCAGGTGGGGATAAGGGATTGAATCTGGGAATGTTCCTTTGATGGTAGAAGCTATTCTGGACAACTGCTGATACCTGAGCCTCAAATGTCAGCCTCTCATCTAGAATGACACCCAGATTTCTTACCTTAGCAGCAGCTACAAGTCTAGAGGAGCCAAGCCGAAGCCCCATCTCTTTCTTAGTAGTCACTACTTTCCCCTTTTGACCCAGCTCAATCACCAGCACTTCAGTTTTATTAGGGTTAAGTCTCAGCCAGCTCAACGTCAACCAGTCTTGGATCTCGGACAGATACTTATACAGCACATCAATTGCACCAGGCATTCTGAGTGCAAAGGACAAACAGAGCTGGGTATCGTCTGTATAGGAGTGAAAATCAACTCCACACTGTCTAATGATCCTACCCAGGGACAGCATATACACCACAAGCAACAGGGGTGAAAAGACCTAGCCCTGGGGTACCCCACAAGGCAAGACCATTGGGAGTGAGGAAAACCTTCTCCGCACTATCTGTAGTGTCCTGCCAGTGATGTAGGACTCAGACCAGCAGATGACTTTGCTGGTGAGCCCTACATATTCTCTAAGCTGATCCTATAACAGTCCATGGTTCATGGTCTCAAATGCTGAAGAGAGGTCAAGCAGAAAAATAATTGATCACTCTTCTCTCACAGATGTCAAAGATAATGAGGTGTGCCTCATGTTGCAGTGCAACTACTGTCTCAAGAACCTTATCCAAAAAGGGCATGCTAGAAACAGGTCAGAAATTTGCCAGGATGTCCAGGTCCAGAGATGACTTCTTCAGCAGGGACTTCACCCATGCGTTTTTCAGTCCAACTGTGAAAATTCCCTTTGACAAGGAGTAGCGAACAATGTCTGTGAACACCGTGCCAGCTGCACAACAGAACTCACTAGTAGCCAAGTCAGGCCGCCTGGACCCAGGTCGCAGAATGTTAGCTGCAGTGCCCAGATCACCTCACCCACCTCATCCATCGTCACTAGCTTTAACTCTCCCCATGACCACTGAATGCTACTGAGTCCTGGGGCCGGATTTTCAAAGGGCCCTTACACTAATGCAGGGTGCATGAAACAACCACCTTGCATCAGATCCTGGTGCACTAAATACTGTGTGCTGTATTTTGCAAGAAAAGCATTCTCTATTACAAAGTTCCCCAAAATGATGCAAGAGGTCTGCTGTATCAAACATATGACACATGAGGAGAGAATGAAGTAAGCCGAGTCAAAATTCCATGAGATGAGAGTGACTCAAGCTGAGTCAAAGACATGATGCAGAGTGCGGGAATGATTCAAGGTGAGTCAAAAAGAGGATTAATGCATGAAGCAAGAATGATGCAAGCTACATCAAAAGACAATGCATGGGCCAAAAATGACTCAAGCTGAGTCAAAAAATATGGTGGATAAAATGGCCAAGACATTGGTATATTAAGCCCCCCAAATGCTCTAAGCTAGACTCACAGGGGAATATGGGCTCTATAACCAAACCTCTACAGGATTTACCCTCTCCTTTATATGCACTGGGATCAGTTAGACCAGCTGTGGCTCATCTAGCAGATGTATGCTATCTTCAACACAGTGTCAACAGCTTCTACCTTTGAAAAACAAATAAAAGAGGATGGTGTGTAATTTTTTTTGTGCACCCAGTTTTTTGAAGCAAGCCTGATGCAAGCCATTTTGGTGCAGGCAGTTCTGCTTTTGATGCCAACAGCTGTCGAAAATCAGCGTTGACGCAACTTTTGATGCAGCTTGCTCCTTGTGTCATTCTTTTCTGGTGCAAGTGCCTTGCATCATTCTCTGACATTTGAAAATCAAGCCCCTGTTGGTTCAACCCTGTTGGACTGTGATGATCCACTTGGTGAGATCCCAGCTGAAACTGAGGACACCCTGTCTGAAAAGAACCAAGCAAACTCCTCACATTCAGCAGCTGAAACAGCTGTAATGGGCTCCAGACAGATCGGATGAAGAAGCCTATCTACAGTCTGGAAAAACTGAGCAGGTTGATTCCTTCCAGCAGCAATCTCCCTGGGCAGGAATCTTGCCTTCTTATGGGTAATTGTCCTTTGATACTTACCATAGTGAATAATCAAAGCCAGTCTGTCCTCCTCAGCTCTGGACCTCCTCCGACAATGGTCCAACCTCCACCTCTTTGTTTTCATCTCTCTAAGCTCACCATCATACCACAGCGAGCCAAAGCATGAAACAAGTGGGCATATGTGGAATGGCACCACAAGGTCAAAAGCAGCACTGGTGGCTCTATTACAAGCCACCTCTGCTTCCTCTGGGCTTCTGGCACATGCTACAAGCACATCTGAGGCATCCAGCACTGCCAATAGTCTCTTCAGCTGAAGACCTCGCAAAGGGCAGAACAGAACTACTTCTGCAGACTACAGAGGGAACTGCTGAGGGGTGCCCTGAAAGTGAACCTGATGGCACAATTATCCAAACATCTGATTAAGTCAGTCATGAGGTCTTCTACCTCAAGCCCTCGAGAGAATACCAAGTCAAAGGCATAGCCATGGTGGTGGGTTGTAGAAGCAACCACTTGTGTAAGGTACAGGGATTCCATTCCCCAGAAGAAAGTTTACAGAAATGTGGGAGTTAACCATTGATCCAGGCATTGAAATTGCCCTGAATCAACCATCTAGATGACTCCAAGGCCCCGTTGATGATGAAGTTCATGATATCCTGCAGAAAATCCCCCTCATGTCCTGGAGACTGGTTAATGAGTAGGATCCTGCAACTTGCACCTGGGCCCCCACGCACAGCCATGCATTCAGATGATGAGGCATCCCTCACTGGGTGCACTACCAGGTTCAGCTCAGATCTAAAGCAGATGGCAACCCCTTACGTGGTCCTTCCTTGGGCAGTGCACCAAAGAGAACCCAGCTGGGCCAGCTGCCTCCAATATTAGGGCAGCATCGTCACCAAACCAGGTCTCTGTGAAGCAAGCCAGATCAACCATGGAATGAGATATACTACTTATTATAGATCACGGGAGTGTCCCCGACCAATCACAGCCCTGTCTTCAATTGCACGTGAGGTACACTTATCACAGTAAGAGTACCTCAACCACTGAGCCACTGTAACAAGCTTCTCATTGACTGCACATGCCATCAGCATTTTAAATAGAAAAGGATTTTTCTACCTGATACATTTAGCAATCTGTAAAAATGTCATAGGTCGTTTGGAAGGCTTCTTTTGGATCTACCCATAAAAGGCCCTCCAAACGGACCCATAAATTTATTATATACCACTTTCTTCCAAACTGCTTCTTCAGAATTCTCACCCTGAGAGTTCTAAATGCCCATTGCCTTGAGGTTCTGACTTGGTACCTGGCTGATACAATCAGTGCAATATACTGAGTCCCAAAAATACAAAACACGTCTGCACTTTGTCATTCTCAGCCTATGCTCAATCAGATGTACAAGCCTGTCTAAGAGGTGATGTCTGTTCTGTCAAAGACTTGTCAGCCTGACTTGCACACAGATTTGTATACCCATGATGCCTTGCCCTGGGACTCCGGCTGCAGGGTGTGCGTGGTTTGGAGAGATGCAGCAAAACCAAACAATTTGAATACTACGTTTCTGGTGAGATTTAACAATAGCAGACACGAGGCTGATGACTGTTAAGAGTAGAATTGTTCTTGTGTAAAATGATTTACTTATGTTGTTGAAAGAGCATGCTCATACAATATAAAATGGGGATGGAAATCCCTGTATCCTGATTGGCTATAGCCTTGGAAGAGCACAACCAATGGCTAAAAAGCTAATCCCTGCCAAGTAGGACACAGTATATTCTATATCTATACTCCAGCTGTATAGAAGTTTCATTTTTAAACTGGCATCCAATTGTTTTTAATTGGTATCCCGTGAGGAGGGCACATGGGGAAGGGCGCCGTCCACAATGGCGACTAGTTCTCTGCTGAATCCCTCACAATGATGGGAGAGTAGGGCAACCGGATGGGGGGGTGGGCGAAATGGGTGACAGGATGTCGCTATAAGTATGTGCACGGGAGGGAGGGAGAGTGAGCACAGCGAGCGTGAGCTGGGAGGGGGCGGAGGACCTGTAGGTGGTGGCGCTGCAGTGGGTTGCCATACTGCATTGTGGTGTTGAGGTGGGTGAAGCACCGGGTTCAGGTCCGGGCGCTGGTGTGATTTTATTGCGCCAAGACCGAACCTTTAATTTTGCATGTTTTAACCCCCCCGGAGTTGAGAATCCTTTAGTAGAGGGGTGCGGGGGTAAAGCCCCATGCATGGGGGGACTGTGGGGGGTGCAGTCCCCCTACAAAAAGCATTGAAATGTATGCCCCTGGCACCATTGTCCTGTGCACCGGGTGTCAGAGTGCTGAAAATGTTTTCTGCACTCTGACTGCGTGATGACAGCGATCACCTTTAGGCTTTCGCTGTTATCACATAGAACCATTTTCATTAAATTACATCCCCATAGAAAATTGTTTAACATATCTACTAATTCAGTGAGTTATTGCAGCCGTCCAATTCACACATTTTCATTTTTTGCTTTTAATGTTTTTTCCAAATTCATTGCTCATGAATTTTCCCATTTTGTATTGCTTGTTCACTGACCACTCACCCACCCCTTCCCCCAGTTGCATGCCTACTCACTTTCTTTTTCTCCCTTTGCAGCTCACTCTCCCTCACCTTGCTCAGATGCCTACCCACTCAATCTTCACCCAATCAGTCACCATAAATATATAGTGTGTAGTAGAGCGTTGTTGTATATGGCTTTCCAGCCCTTTCAAAATGCTGTTGTACCACAGTTCAAAGATCGTGGAATGTGACTGTACCCCTCTGTAGTACATCAGCATTCTGAAACCCTCTGGAGACTGCATGAGTTTCATCTTTAAATGGAAAGAACCGCTGCATGCACATCAAGCAGTTGAAAGTGAACTGCAGTGATGATCGTGGCAGTTTTTCACATTTTTGACAACCAGAGTTTATCGAACTCCAAGAACAACCCGCCACCTAAAAAAAAGGTACTTATATGATACACTGTTTTGAAGGATGGAGAGATGAGGGGAACGATGCAGTGGGACGCTAGCAGGGAGTGAGAAGATGCAGCTGCGGGCCATTATAATTTCCTCCAGTGTAAAAAAAAAAAAAAAGTTAAAAAAAAATACACTATAAAAAATGTTGGATGAGCAACCACATGCCCAACCAACCTGAACTGCCACTTTGGGGTTCTGATTACCTCAGACCTCTCGAGCTTCAATTTTAAGGTCAGAGATCATCTGAACCCCTCGGTGACAGCACTGGCTCGTCGTGCATGGTTGCCCATCTAATATTCTCTATAATGCGGAGGGAATTTTCTTCCAGTAAAATTGGCATACCATTTCATAAACAGCTCTCACACAACAATTTTATTCGCCCCTCTGCCAACTGCTGTAACCACTGCTCACTCTACAGACTGAAAGTACAGCCACTGAGTTAGTAAGTTCTGCATTGCAGAGTGCGTAAGCCTGACAGCCTACTCCTGGCCATAATTCAGTTGAAAACAGGCTCAGTGATTAAACATATATTTATTTATTTTTATTGAAAATGTTTCACCAGGAGAGGCACACTGAGCAACAAGATGCTCATCTCACGGTGCGACCTGGGGGAGGGGGATACAAGGGAGGAGAATATACATAAAACAATCAGTATTTGTACATAGGAGACAAGCAATTAGTTAAGGGTGGCTTTACAAACTTGCTACATAAGGAGACACTACATACATGTGCCACAATAAGGGTGACATTTCATACTTGATTACACATCTAGAACCATTCGTACCTGCACAGGTGCCTACTATCTAGAGATTTATTTTGGAATATTTTACTCCAAGTTGGCTGATAGAACTGGAAACCTGGGCTAGGGGCCAGGCAGAGATGACAGGTCTGGGTAGTAAACAACAGGGAAAGATGAGGGGGTAGCCTTAGGGAGGACGTTGACAGGGTAATAAGAAGGGGGAATAGCAGAAGTGCCATGAGAGGGTGAGTGCATTGGTTGTTTAGGGCAGTTTATAAGCCAGTCATTGAGTGAAGGCCAAGACACTGGTCAGGCCGCATAAGGTGAGGAGGGAGATTGAGGGGGGGAGAGAATCAGGCAAGGGGAGAAGAGGTCAGGGACATGTACAATTAGGCACATAGAAGTTAGTGAGGGCAGAGGATAGACAGAGTTTGGAGGAAGAATGGCAGATTTGGGCCAGCAGGTCATTCCAGAGTTTAGGGAGGAGGTAAGAGAAAGGCGATTGGCCTGCAGAGGTCTTTCGTTGGGGGATTACTAATAGTCTGGAGTCAGTGGACCTGAGGACATGGGCTGAGGTGGGTGGGGAAGATAGGGAGGAGACGAGATAGGGCAGAAGGGAACCGAGCCAGAAATTAGATACAAATTTAGTACTGTGAAGTAGGCGCCGGTAGCACAGGGATGGAAGGGCCAGAGAATGGAAGAACTCACAGTGATGGGTACGGGGGGGGGCATTGAGGGTGAAGTGACAGAAAGCATTGAAGAGGGGGTCCAGTCTGGATAGGGTGGACTTGGGGGCAGAGCTGTAGACAACATTGCAGTAGTCGAAGGAAGGTAGAATCATTTTCAGGACTATTTCACGTCTCACAGGAAGCAGGAGACTAGTGCGGTTTCTATAGAGGGCGCCGAGCTTAGGGTGCAGTTTTGACAGGATGGCATCCATGTGTGTAGAAAAGGTGAGGTGGTGGTCAAGCCAAACCCCCAGGTACCTAAAGGAGGGCACATCTTCAAGGACAGTGCTATCCAGGGTACGGAAGATCAGAGGGGATGTAAGTCTGGATAGCCTCTGTCTAGTGCCAAAAGTCATAGAGACTGTTTTCTTGGCATTTAGGGAGAGTTGGTTGGAGTTAAACCAGCGTTGTACTTTGTTGAAGTCGGTCTGGAGATTAGAGGTGACTTCTTCATAGGTCTGGCCGGATATAAAGAGGACCGTGTCATCAGCGTACATGTGAATTGAGGTAGTAGAGCAAGCCTTTGGCAGATCATTTAGTAGGATGGAAAAGAGAATGGGGCCAAGGACTGAGCCCTGGGGAACGCCGATGGTAATAGGGAGCGGCGGGGAGGAGTAGTCAGCTATTTTTACAGATTGGGTCTATTTTGTAGATAGGCTCTGAACCAATTTGTGGCCATCACCGATAACCCAGCACCTGATAGGCAGGATAATAGGAGGGGCTGGGATACCATATCGAAAGCTTTGGCTAGGTTGATGAATATTGTGGATGTAATTTGTCCTTTGTCCATCCCAGAGAGGATGGAATCCATGAGTCTTAGTAGGGAGGTGGTGGTAGAGTGTTTTTTTCTAAAACTGGACTGGAATGGAGTGAAGAAGTTAGTTTCAGAGAGAAAGTGGGAGAGTTGAGATAGTACGAGGTGTTCCTGGAGTTTGGCGAGAGTGGGGAGGAGGGAGATGGGGTGGTAGTTTGCAGTGGAGGTAGGGTCACCTCTTTTAGGTAGTGGTAGGACAGTGGCATGTTTCCACTCCATGGGGAGTGATTCAGTGGTGAATGAGAGATTTAGCAGGGCAGCGAGGGGAGTAGATATGGCAAGGGCAGATCAGAAGAGGAGTTTGTTGTCAAGTCCGTCTGGAGATTTTCCTTTGGCGGGATTCAGGGAGTGAAGGGCTTCTAAGGTTTCGATGGGGGAGATGTGTCTGAAGGAGAAAGGGTTCTGGCCAGGCAGTGGGGGGCGTAGCTGAGTGGAGATTGGGTGGGGTTACTGAGGGAAGGGAGTTCAGGAGGGTCGTTCTACATGTAGTGAAATAGAAATTGAACTCAGAGGAAACCGTCAGGGGGTCAGAGTCGAGAGTCCCTTGGGAGAGAAGGGGGGGATTTGATGTCGGGCGAGAGAAAAAGGAGTTGACGACTTTCCAGAATTTAGATGGCCTTCCAAGATTGGCATTTAGGGTGTTGTTAAAATATTCGGCCTTTGCTAAGCGGATGGCCTTTGTGCACTTGTTTCGGAGCATGCGGTAGGTGATGTCGCCTGGGAGAAGCGTCGATTTGTAATTTCGCCACGCCTTTGTAGTGGGCTTGTTGGCATGCTGTCAGCTCAGATGAAATCCAGGGAAGATAAGACCCTCAGACCCTAGCACGGCGCAGGGGGGCATGTTTATTTCAGGCGCTTAGGAAGGTGTTCCAGAAGTGCGTAAGGGCCACATCCATGCTACAGCATCTAAGATTGAGGTCCCAGTTAGAGCAAGCTAGTTCTTCCAGGAGAGGGGAGAGGTTTAGAGTTTTATATGACCGTTGGAATATAAATTTGGGAGGGGATTTAACCCAGTGGATTTTGTGGACCAAGTAGGTTAAATGATGGTCACTAAAGGAGTCAGGAAGGAGGCCAGATCTAATGATACGGTGTGGATGGGGGGTAAGCGCCCAGTCAAGTAGGGAGTGGTTTCTGGTCTTTATGGTTTGAGCATGTAGGTTCCAAGATGGTTTGGGTAAGGTTGAGATCAGATATCTCGGTATGGGTTTTGTTAAAAGCGGGAGCTGGCCAGTTGTGGTTAAAGTCACCCCAACATAAAGTTCACCTGACTAGGCAAGAGACGTTAGTTGGCTTAGGAGGTCAGTGTCTGTTGCGGCTGGGGTACCAGGGCAGCAATAAATACCAGCCACGAAGATGGAGAGTGAAGAAGGAGGGGACAATTTCAGCATAAGCAGCTTGTAGGCTTTGGGTTCAGCTTTTGTGAGGGTGACAGAAAAATGTAGGGCTGAGCTGGTGTAGATAGCCACTCCTCCGCCTCTGGTGGGTCAGTCTTACCAAGTGATAGTAAACCCTGGAATAGTGATGGCTGGGTCCGGGAGGTTTGGGTTTAGCCAGGTCTCAGATACGATGATTATATCAGGGGCATGGTGAGCGGCTAGAACCTGGAGCTGATCGAGCTTGGGAGATAGGCATTGAATGTTTAGGTGGATTAAACGTAGTCCCTGAGGGAGGGAGCCAGACCAAGTGTCAGTGGTGGCCTTGATTGAGGGGTTAATCATGGGGTAGCTGTGACTGGGGGTTGGTGTTGGGCTGGAGTTAGGGTGTATATCCCCTGCTGCCAGAAGTAGTAGGGCAAGGGTTAGGTGGTGACGAAGTATGTAAAGGCACCAAGATTTGGACAAGCGCCACTTAGGGATGGTATTAGGGCAGGCTGTGTGGGGAAAATGGGAGCTGCTTTGGTGGAGGGAAACCAGGAGGCAGCCATAGGACTAGAGCGAGGTGGAGGGTCTCATAGGGAAACAGGACCAGGCAGTAGCTGGGAGAGATGCTGTGGACATTTGGGGGGCATTTGTAGAATGAGTCAGTTCAGTGGAGGATGGGGATGCAGCGAATAACTTAGAGGGGGTGTTAAAGGGGGAAGGAAAAATAGGGAGGAGGAGATCAAAAATAAGTTCCTTACTGGTTGTGCCATAGTTGACAAGTGTACAGGAGGCACAGATAGGCAGTGGAGAGTGAGGGAGAAGAGGAGCGGTCACGAGGAACGCTAGGAAGGTAGCTGGGAGAGAAGAGGGAGGGGTAATACTTTCGTAAAGGGATTGGAGCAGGTAGAAAGGGGCGGGGCGAGTAGCGTATTTAACAGGTGGCGTGGGAGGGGAAGGGGGTGGGGGTGGGACAAAATAAGCTATGCTGTGAGAATTTGTCCCTCGGCTATCGGCCGCACCTGGCAATCCAGCTGGAGGGCTGCAGCGGTGGGTAGCAGCTTGGCTGGCTCAGGCAGAAAGGTGCCCCAATCAGATGCTGAGGGCTGCTCGCCAGTACAATCAAGGGCCGCCAAATTGGTAGGCGCACCAATCGGGGAGGCACTGGAAGCTGGGCGGCTGTGGGAGTTTGGCGGTAGTTACCTGGCAGTTAGTCCAGGAGGCAGGACCAGGAGGGCGGGAGGAAAAAGTCGATGTTCTCAGCAGCGGCGGCGCTGATGCTGCCAGGATCTGGGGGTGACGCATGGGGTGCAAGAGCAATCTGGGAGGAAAACAGGGAAAACAGAAAGATTAAATAGGTAGGTATTTGATTGGGAACAAAGGAAGGCAGGAGACAGGTGGGAGCTCAAGGAGGGGTTGGGGGTGCAAGTTCAGGACAAAGGGCAAGTAATTAGCAATTCATGGAGGTAGAGATTTAGAGAGGCAGAAGTTTAGATGGGTGGGGCAGGCGGGCGGTCTATGAGAAATGAGCTTGTGCAGGAGTTCAGGGTGGTAAAAATGCAGAGAATATAGTTGGCGCCAGAGAGCGCGGAAAAAAAAGGGGATTTAGAGAATAGCCAGGGAGATGGCAGACTCAGCTCGGAAATAGAAGAAGTCAACAACAGGAGTAGAAATAACACAGGGTAAGGCAGAATTAATAATCTGTTAGCTAGGCTTACTGTAGCGAGTATAGGGGGATGCAGCTGACTACAGATTCTTCAGAAAAGACTGTATCACTAAGCTTAGGCTATACGGTATCTAAGACAATTAACTATATCCAACATATACAAAGTTTAGATTACAGCGCTTTTTATGCTAAGTAAACCGGCTGCTAGAACAAGCATTACACTGTAAAAATAAGCTATGCTGTGAGAGCTTGTCCCCCGGCTATCGGCCACACCTGGCAATCCAGCTGGAGGGCTGCAGCGGCGGGTAGCAGCTTGGCTGGCTCAGGCAGAAAGGCGCCCCAATCGGATGCTGAGGGCTGCTTGCCGGTCCAATCAGGGGCCGCCAAATCGGTATGCGCACCAATCGGGGAGGCGCTGGAAGCTGGGCGGCTGTGGGAGTTTGGCGGTAGTTACCTGGCAGTTAGTCCGGGAGGCAGGACCAGGAGGGCGGGAGGAAAAAGTTGATGTTCTCGTCGGTGGCGGCGTTGATGCCGCCAGGATCCGGGGGCGCCACTCGGGGCATGAGAGCAATTTTTATAAAAAAAAATGTGAAGAAAAAAAGCTTTTACAGCACAAATCAGACAGTAATGAATGGTCCAGTTACTGTAATTCACAGGCAAACGTCAAAGCACACAGTAACGCCTGGTGGTAACAACAAGCAGATGAACTGTTTGCCTTTTTTAAAGCATTTAAAACAATTGTTCATATATTTTAAAATGTTTTAAGCTATTTTCTTTTTAAATTTGTATAACCCATTTTATATAAGCAATAAGACACTTTGGGGCAGTGATTGTACTGGAATTTACCACACTTCTAAGACTGAAGGCACTCAGCTTCTGCCCTTGTACAGTACCTTACTGTGCCCTGTGTATGTGGTAAACCCAGTACAAGCCATGCCCATTCTGCCTGTTAGTACTTAAATACTACATGTTAGAAAATAGAAGTGATGGAGGATTATCCGCTTAATAAACAGCAGTGACTGCCGTTACATACCACTAATTGGTGGGAGTGTAAGTGGATACTTACAAACATCATCGTCAGAATGTCAGGAATGTCAGGCCGACATGATGGAGACCTTCAAGTTCCTAAAAAGAACAAGCAAGGTAAACTGCAAGGAGCTATTTAGCAAGAATGGCAGGTCGAAAACAAGGGGACAGGAATGTAAGCTGGTGGGGGGATTCAGAAGGAAAGCAAGAAAGTGTCACTTAACAGAGAGTCAAGTCAAGTCCAACCTTATTTATATAGTGCCTTTCCAAACCAAGGCGCTGTACATAAAACCAAATACAACAATAGTATAAATAGAATTAAACAAGAACAATAAAGCAAGTTATCCATATTTTGGGAAGGCTAAATCAAACAAATAAGTTTTTAACTCAATTTTAAACCTGTCGACGGTCAGGCATTCTCTCAACTGACGAGGTAGAGAATTCCATAGGGCTGAGCCATGGAACAGCCTACTAGCAGTGGGGGTGGGGTCAAAAACCCCTAATGGAATCAAGCACGGCCGGACAGAATAAAGGGCTTAATAGTAACTTAGGGTGTAACAGTAATGCAGGAAGTGAGAGGGGGAGGCAAGGTCGAAAACCCTGTCTAAACAGTAGGTTCAGGGTAGAGCAGGGTAAAACTGGACAGGCTGGATGGACCAATGGTCTTTTTCTGCCAATATTGCCTAATTTCTACGTTTCTATAATATCACAACTATGTGCCCCATACAATTCCTGATAATCCAGTGTGCAGACATCTTATAATAATGGTTAACACCTGCTCTCATAACTGGCTGTGGACAACTTATGCGTACCTGCATGCCAAGATGTCTGGGAAAAATGCCTGAACAAAGTGTTTTAAGTTTTTATTTCCCCTGCACCTGTAAGTCTGATGGGCCAGTAACATCCAATCACAAAGTTTCTTCTGTCATCTCTAATGTACCTGGTTATTTCTACTCCAGAATCCCCTGGGAGACTGGGGGATTCTGCAGAACTTTGTGTATTATGGGAAGTTGCAGTGTGAGGGATTAACACTGATGAAGCCTGTTTTTTGTTTCAAGTCTTTACTCAGAGATGCTCTAATGTAGAATGACAATGCAATTATGTTAAAAACTTATCATGCACGTGTCTGTCAATAGTTGATCCAAGCTGGAAAAGGTGAAGCCATTCGAATTAAGTCAATCCTTCGTTCACTGGTACCAACTGAGGACCTAGTGGGAATTATCAGTATACCACTAAAACTACCATCTGTTAACAAAGGTAGGTCTGAGCTTTGCCATTGTGTGTATAAAAGTAGCCTAGAAGTTTCTTGAATTTAGTTTCAAGTTATAGTTTCAAGTTTATTTATTTTATACAGGAAAGGTATGTGAGCAAGATTACCCATTTTCACAAACGTCCAGTTTTCGAGCAGTTCACATAAATTATTAGATATATGTACAAGTACAATAACTTAATATTTTTTTTTCTCTTTTAGATATTTCCTGAAGAAGACCTAAGGTCGAAACGTAGATTTTTAACTCTATTTTCTATTTTCAGCGTGCATTTTATATAACCATTTTGTTTTGCTTTTAGACCACATGCTGACGCAGCGCCTTGTTTTTGTTTTCTACAATAACTTAATATACACAGGGTGACAACACTGACATTTGATATGGACAAAAGTGTCATATATTCGAATATACACAGGTAAAATAAGTTATAGATCTAAGAGTGTAGAGGTTTAGACACAATTGCAAGCAGAGAGACCTAGTTAACACACATTTGATACTTTTACATTTTTAGAGATTTTTGCAGGGAAACCGGATCAAGCCTTTGGTTATGTTACAGATAGAGTGAGAGTTGGGGTGTAGGAGGTACAGGCACCTTGATAGCAGATTCAGCAGGTGCATCTGTAGTACAGAGTAACTTGTCCAACATGGCCTCCTGCACCCCCCCCCATGGTACTGTTGCAGGGGGTGAGTAGAGAGACCCTGGCGGACAAAGGCAAGGGAGCTGACATCACTTTAACTAAAGTACTGAGAGCAGTTGCAGGATTGTTGAGAGAGAAAGTGGCTTTTGAGGGAGCTCTGAAAGGCACTGGCGGAGTTACATGCCAGAATTGAGGGGGATAGCTGGTTATAGAGCTTAGCCACAGTGTAGGTGATGGAGTTTTGTGCAGTGTGGTGTGATGGAATGGGATGTTGAAAACATTGGTCATAGCTCCTCTAGTCATGCGGGAGGGATAGAACTTGGGGAAGAGGCTGGCTATGCTACGGGCAAGTTTGTCAAGGTGGACTTTGTGAAGGAAGGAGAGTCTATTGATGTTGAACCAGTCTTCTAGTGAAGGCCAGTCCAGGGCCTTGTAAAGGGTACAATAGTGAGTCCTCCTTGGGAACCCGGTGACAAACCAGGTGATGCTGTTGTAGCAGGAGCTAAGTTTGCTGAAGAGTTGAGAGGCAACAGGTGGAGCATAAATGACTGCCCCGTACAGCAGAATAGGTAGGAGGAGGGAGCAGGCCAGGTGAAGTCATGATGAGGGGATGAGGAACTGCCGAGTCCTGTAAAGCAGCCCTAGCCTCTGATGGAATTTATTAATAACATAAGAGATGTGGTTGCTGAAGGACAGGTGTGGGTCAAGGAAGATGCCCAGGTATTTAAATTCTGTTACCTGTTCTATGCTCACCCCATGGTTATCAGTGAGGGTTAGGTGATGGGAGGGAGGCTTCCTTGGTCCAGAGAACACCATGAATTTGGTTTTCTTGGAGTCGAGAACCATTCCATTGTCTGAGAACCAGGTGTGGAGTTTTGAGAATTCGGTTTGAAGGTGTGTGATCATCGCATCTAGGTCTTTGTTGCTGTAGTAGAGTGCAGCATCATCAGCATAAAGGACCAGTTTAGTATTGGAGCAGATTTCTGAGAGGTTAATAATGAAAAGTGTGATGAGAAGAGTGCCCAAGATAGAACCCCGGGGAACTCCATACTTAATGGTGGATGTAGAGGAGAGGCGGCCATTGATGGTGGTAATTTGAGATCTGCTGAAGAGATAGTTCTCAAACCATTTCACAGCATCAGCAGACAGTTGTAGTTCTGACAGGGTGAGTAGAAGGAGATTGTGATCAACCAGATCGAAGGCTTTTGTCAAGTCCACGAAAATAGAGCCAGTGTACATCCCACTATCTATGGCTCCATAGATGTCTGTGGTGAATTTGACAAGGGCTGTCTCTGTGCTGTGGGAGTCCCTGAACCCATGCTGGGCATGTGTGAGAATGTGGTGCTTGTTAAGGAAGGAGGTAACTTGGTTGTAAACTATCTTCTCTAGTATCTTAGATATGGGGGCAAGGAGAGAGATAAGTATGTAGTTGCTGACCTCGTTTCTAGACCCTGATTTAAGCAAGGGTTTGATAGTGGCAGTTTTCCAGATATGAGGAAACGTGCTGGAGCAAAGTGAGAGATTTAAGATGTTTGTAATAGGGATAGCAAGAGAGAAACTAGTGAGTTTAAGAATTTTTCAATCGATTCCATCCACAACTTTGCTAGGGTGTGAATTGTTAGAGAGGATAAGTTTGATAGTGTCCGAGGGTTCAAGGTCTTGAAAGGAGAAGTTGGGCAAGGGGTCGCGTTGAGTTTTGATGGGCTGGGGCCTTGCCGAGTCGGCAGTGACAATATGAGGGTTTGAAGTGGAAGGTTTATATTTGTCAAGGTCCCAAAAAAAATTGTTGAAGATGTCAGCAACCTCAGCTCAGTTACTGGTTAACTGATCACCTTGAGACAGAGTGATTGGTTCATTTTTCCTGACCCGACCAAGGAGGTTGTTTAGGGTACCCCAGAGTTGCTTGGGGTTAGAATTTTCCTCTAGTTGCTTGTTGTGAAGGAAGCTAACTTTGGCTGACTGAACAGCCACTTTACATTTGTTATGTAGGGTTCTAAAGAGTGACAGGTTGGCGGGGTGTCCGTGTACTCTGTGGTTTTTCCATGTCTTGTCCCTTTCCCTCATAAGCTTCAGTATGGCCAGAGTGATGCATTCACTGGTGCGCCTGCAGACTCTGGTTTTCTTTAATGGAGCGAAAGTGTCACATATCTCAGTTAAGATGTCTGTGAAGCGATGCAAGACCGTGTCGATATCGTTCATCATTGAAGTGAAGGACCAGTCAACCTGTTGAAGGGCAAGCCTTATGCCCGTGAGGGCACTGTCCTCAAGCCTTCTCGTGAATATAAAATTGGGAGGTTGCTTATTAAGGTGGGTGGGCCAGTGACAGAATAAATTGTTATCAGAAACAGATATAGCTCGTATCCAGCAGTTACAGTTTTTTCCAAGTATCTAGAAAGTCACATACCTGTATGGTTCATACCAGGTACTTTTAATAAAATGTTATACAGGCTGTTGTAGTAGTCTGTAGGAACTTGTAAAAAATGCAGAACAATGGATACAATTTGAGTACACCTATCACTGACATAGTGCATAGACATGCATTCAGTAACAAAAAAACAGATGATCGAAGTAACAGCCTTGTCATTTTTCAGATGGTACAATCAATGAGCCAGACATGTCCGCTAATTTCTGTCCTGACCACAAGGCACCCATGGTGCTGTTCTTGGACCGTGTCTATGGTATCGGGGACCAAAACTTCTTACTCCATTTGTTGGAGGTTGGATTTCTGCCAGATTTAAGAGCGTCTGCTTCTCTTGATACAGTAAGTAAAGGACCATTTTAATATAGAACTGTGTGAGACTTAAAATTTTGCTTTGTAACTGGTTACAAATTTACATGGCATCTGACAGAACTTCACAAAATTCACGCAAGATGGCAAATGTTGCAAAATTTCCCCTACATTGCAGTGTTAGCTATGGAGATCAAGACAGAAACTTTTGTTTCTCATTTTCAGCAAATTAAGTTGTCAAATACATGAATACATTTCAAATTTCACTGGTGAAATATAGCAACAAATCTCCTAATAGTGAGTAAATGTCAAGAAATCTGGTCTATAGCAAGTGAACCTAAAATTCACCTTGTTCTGAATCTCTGGTGACAACATGATGTCAACTCTTCTTGGCTAGTCAGGTGTTTGCTTCTATGTATTACCCCTGGTCTTTATTGATCTGTCTTATCAGACATTACATGCAGTAGTTGCTTGTTTCTCTTAGATACAGCATAGCCGTTGTATTTCTATTACTGAGTTATTAGTGTCAGTGGCTCAGTAGGTAGCACACTCGCCTCTGAGGCCAGGAGATCAGAGGGCTGTGGGTTCAGTTCCCACATCTGGCACTTGGGTTAATATCCCAGTACTGACACTGTAGTGCAGCATGAGAGGGGTGCTGCACTTCTGAGGTGCCGTCTTTCGGATGAGACGTTAAACCGAGGTCCCATCTGCCTGGATTGGTGGTAGTTCAGGTGGATGTTAAAGATCCCATGGCACTTATCAAAAAGAGTATGGCCAAATTTCCCTCATTCACTAAAAAATACCACCAACAGCTTAATCTGGTTCAAGGTCAGTTGGCATTCATCTGAATCCCCCTCCCCCGGGTCGTGCCTGAAAATAGGCAGGATTTGCCTAGTGCGCTTACCTGGTCAACAAAAACTAAAATAAATAAATTAGTCTTGTTGAATATGCAGAATAAGGAAGAATACTATCATCAGTTCTTATTTCCCACATACTGTAGGCCTCATACTACACAAGGTTAGGAACAAACATTCCAACATTTTGAAAGTACCCACAGTATTGAAGCAGTGGTATATGTCAGCAAACATTTTTTATTGTATAGTTTTTTTTTTTAGTAAAATGTTTTTCTGACATCCTTAGATTCATCATCAGTGTGTGTTTGTCATCACCACATATATTTTTAAAACAGCTGTAAAGCTAATTTTGTAATTAAAGACTCAAGTCAAGTCATTGAAGATGGCCACCAATCTCAGTTTTGAAAACTCTCTTCTGGGGAGGCTATCTTTTGAATATCCGTACAAGAGTCATACTGCGGATGTATTAGGATGGCACTATAACATGCTTCTGATGGTAAACTGCAAACCACCACACCAAGATATTTCAATTTTTCATGGTGCACATGGTATGGGAGTGGGAACTTTAAAAAATTCTCAAAATCCAATATTTCAAGTTAGGAATGAAAGAAAATAAAAAGGGATTTATTGATTTTTTTTTCCAGAAACAAATTATTGCTAAAAGAAAGTACATTGTGACTAGTAAATACTGCAACATGAAATGTAACTAAGAACAGTTGCAAACTCAAAAGTGACAATAAATAGGGAAACTTCAGTCTACTCCCTACACATGTTTATTCTGGCAACCGCAGAAGTAAGAGAACATGATTGGGACTAAGGTTCCTTCATTCTTCAGAAGGTGAAACTTGAGCTGGTCCAAAGAACTCTTAAAAAAATATTAAGATTTGTTTGTTGTATATAATGGTGTTATGTCGTCTGTGTGGATATCACATCCCTTAAAAAGTAAAACATAGCTGTCCCACTGTCCCAGTGTTTGGCGATAATGCTACCACCCATCACGCTGGCAACCCAGATTAGGGAAAGGACACAGGTTGCTGGGGGTCGGCTGCGGCAGAGAGGATTGAGTGTCCAAGGATTCCTCTACTCTCCCAGGGAGAGGAGGGTTCCCAGCTTTTCCATTGGCTACCATCAAATGGAGGCCTGATGTTAGTGCAGTTAGGAGGATGTGAAGGGAGGAGCTGCTGGCTTGACACCGCACATGTGTGCCTCAACAGGCACATGCTGACATCTGTGCTGCAGCTGTGCACTGGGAACCGAACCTGGATAATGGCTGAGCAGGCTTTGCCTGCCAGCCCCTGACCTGTGCCATGACCCGAGGATGCCAGCCCAATATCTGGCTGTGTGCCTCCAGGGCAAGGATAGACTACCCACTCCTAGCCTTGCAGAGGGTGAAATCCATGGGGGATTATCCAGGGTTGATAAGTCCTCTGGGGATGAGGCAGGCTCAGAGGTAGCAGGGACTGGGCTGATAGCCACCCACTCATGCCAGGAGGATAAAAACCTTTATCAAAATGAAGGAAGTAAAACATAAATGCTCTAAAGGGCTTCAATGACAGCTGTTGTTCCATATGAGAAGTAGTGGTAAATCTAAGGTATTTTTGCTGTCTTAAAGCAAATCTCGGGAGGCAGTGTAGCATAGTGGTTAAGAGCACTGAGCTGCAAACCTGGAGACCTTGGCTTGAATCCCATAACCATCACTTGCATATTGTGTGAGCAAGTTATTAAACTTCCCTGTGCTGCCAGGATGCACCTGGAAATAAACCTTGGCTTATTGTGCCTTTCCTGGCCACAAATTGTAAAATAAAAAGCTTGTAGAGCATTAATGGATAGATACACCCTGCCGCTGCTGTCCTAGTGCAAAGGATTCTGTGGCCACAACATGAGCAAAACTAAACAATGCATGGGTATCCATTCTGCAGCCATACACAACAGGAATTGGTAGCAACAGTCCAAAACAAACCTGATCAAAGTACCAGGGTACAGAATAACTAGGTGGGTTAACATTCCGATACTGTCAGCCACCTAAAGAAGACGGCATTTGGACACAGGGCCCTTGATCTTTAAAAAGTCTCATGATTTAGAATTGACTAAATTTCATAACGCTAATGTGTGAAAGTAGGATGGAGTTCAGTTTTCCAAATATATACAAGTACCATCACTTGACAAAAGTGTAAGTAATGCAAAATGTTACTGAACTGCAATGAATGTCATTAATAGGAAAAACATGTTGTACTCCCAAGCCTACCTTCAAACAAAGAATGTTCAAATGTCATGTTTTTGTACACAGATGCGTTTGTCAAGACTGTGTTCTGCTGCTGTTGATTTTACTGCCATTAGAGTTGGGTCTGTAACTACTGTTAAAAAATCCCACGCCGTTAAAATGTGTTTGGGATTCCAAAATCAGTAGCAGATAATCAAACCACTGATGCACCATTGGTTTGTAATGAATAGGCCCTCTTTATCTCCCCACTCAGTGAAATTAAAGGATAAATTGTAAATATTTTAAAGCTGGTGACAATAGCAATGATCCGCTTTCTAGGTATTTGAAACAAGATCACATTCCGCATCTACTTTAAATCGTAAATTCAGTCAATTCCAGTGTCTGGACTCATTGACCTGGATAATCATTTTAAAACATTGTATTATATTTCTCCCTGACATCAATGTGAGTCAAATATTACTAGAGAGGTGGTCTCATCTGACTTTGTTTGCACTTATAGAACCCTGTGACTGATATATTGGGCTCGATTTTCCAAGCCCTTCGAATACCATAAGCCCCCAGTGCACTAATCATTTTGGCCTTGCTGAGGTTTGAGACATTCTCCTAGGCGGCAATTGGGATTTTCAATCCCATGCACCAAATACTACAAGTTAGATCAGTTTTTCCTGGTCTAACTTGCGACATCAGGCTCACAGAACTTGCCAAATATTTAGTGCAAGCTGCCATAAACAGAGGAAACTGTCGCAACTGAGCCCGACAATAGAAAATCTGGTGTAGTTGTGGCAAAGGAGTTTGTCACAGCTGCGCCAAAAAGTGACTTTGATGCAGGGGTTCATGCAAGCCCCGTGTCAGCCTTTCAAAATCTAGCCTTTTGTGTTCAGATGCCACCATGGTCACTCTTGTGCTTATTTTTTAAATTTTTTTAATGACATATCTAGGGGTATTCAGGAGCACATCAGACTTTTATGTGAGGTGGGAGGCCATTCTAGCTGGTTACTCCCCCCCCCAAAAAAAACACACAACTGTTCCTTTGATAGGCAGTGTGATACAAGTTCTAAAGTTGTTTGTCAACCAATATGATGCCATGATGCACCAGAGTAAAAGCCCTTATAAAGTTACCCTGATACAAGGCTACAGTAACTTGGCTCCCAAGTAACTTAAGTCCCATTACTATCTCTTTATAACATGCAGCTCACTTTAACACAAGAACAGCCTTATAGAGAGGCTGGATTGTACATTCAGTACCTCCCACTGGTATGAAGCACTCTGATAAAGATGTGATTGTTTCCTGTGTGACAAATTAGAGTAACTGCCAGTGAATTACATTGTGTTCTTTAAGAATCACGCAAGCTCACTGGTCGAAAGGTGGTGTCAGACTACCCTGGTTCCAAGCTTACCTATCGGCCTATCGTGCAGCCCAAACAATCAAATTGTTTTGCAAACCATCTGCCCAAACTCCTCTATGGGTTAGTATGGAAGCCTCTTTATGTCCTGGTAATGTTCCTACCTCCCACACTTATAATAAACTACCTCACAATCTAAAATCTCACCCCACAATTGCACCTTTGGTGTTTTACTGGAAATTGATACATTAACACCTGAAATCCAATCCAACCCCCATTGCACATGCCCCTATTTGGGGTAACAACATTTACCTAGAACATCACCCAATTTTCTCTCGGACTTGGAAAAACAAAGGTATACTCTTTCTGGCTGATATAATCGAATCAAAAGACCTAAAACTTAAAATCTTCTCTAATCTTTGTAACCAATGGAATCTCCCAAAAACCGAGTTCTGGAAATATCTTCAACTTTGAACGGCATGCAACATATACTTTCAACGTTCATCTACACAACTTTTATTAGACCACCATGTATCCCACTGGATTAAAACACCATTTCATTTAAGCAGTACTATCTACAAAAACATTAGAGATTCTCTTCCAGACCAATCAATCAAGGCTAAAAATAAATGGAGTACATTATTAAATTACAATATAACAGATAACCAGTGGCAGAAATGCTGGCAATCATATCAAAAAATATTTAAGGACACACGCAGTGCACTTATACAAACAAAAATCCTACATTTATGGTACAGGACCCTGCCGGTATTACAACAAATGAGACTAATCAATAACATTAATTGCTGACGTTGTAACTCTCCCAATGGGGACCTTCTCCATATTTTATGGTATTGTCCTCCTATTAAAACCTGTGGAAAATTGTTTATCACTGCGCAATTAAAGTGATCGGTCAATCTTTTGCAACATACCCTAAATATTCACTACTAGGCATTCCCGATTTTCATAATAATAAAATTATTTCTCATGCACAAAACAGATGGCTGAACATATTGTTCCTCCAAGTTAAATGGCATATTCTCATGCTCCCGAAATCGGTTACCATTCCCAAATTCTCAGATATACTTAAAAACCTAACTCAGTATGCCTCCTTAGATCGTGTGACACATATTTCGTCTGAACGTCTCAATGTATTCAATGAATGCTGGCAGGATTACTTTAAATACTTAGAATCCTCAAATAATCCCTAATAATATATTGTATAGTAATAACGCTTAGACGGTATCTCTCTTAATTTCTTACTACTTCTTTCTTACTTTTTTCACTCTTTTTCTTTACCTTCTATATACATTCTCCACAAGCTGCATAACCCCCCCTACACTCAGCATCTTTTATCTCTCTCTCTCTCTCTATAAGACATTCAACACTATAATATCTATATACAAACAAAACAGATGCTTTTAAACTATTCTTTCTTTCCCACCTTTCTGTTTAATCTAACTTATGGGGCACATACTGACTGTGTAATTATTAACCTTGCTTAATACACTTACATTATATTCCTGAACACAGTTTGTATAGACTTTACTTCTCTTTTTTCATCATTGTATTTTGATATGGTGCTGTTATTTGTACTGTACAACCATGTCAATTTATATATATCCCTGCATGTGGAAGATGTTTCTTTTGTATTATATACTAATAAAAAGATTAACTGCAAAGAATCATGCAAGATATCACTGGCAGAGATTGTGGCCATGGCTTTGTCCTGGTGGATGGCACAAGGAGTAGTTAAAGTAGTGTTTTTACTTTTGCTGACTTTTCTATTTATTAATTTGTCATTTTTAACTTGCAAAGGCACACTGAGTCGTGATAGCTAATTTCAGGGTGCATCCTGGGGGTGGGATACAGGGACCTGTTTGGGTTACAGGAACCTGTTTTTTTATTGACAGGGGTATTGCTGACCATACCCTAAGGAAACGGTGTTAATCTTCCTTGATACAGTAAGTGCCATGAGATCTTTAACTTCCACCTGGAGAGTGACCATGAATGGGCAGAAGGGACCTTGGTTTAACATCTCATCCAAAGGAAGGTTATGGCACCATAACAATGCATCCTCCTCCTCCCCATTGCACTACAGTGTCATAGAAATATAGACTGTAATGGCAGACGAAGGTTGCTGGGCCCACCCAGTTTGCCCATTTTTGTTAACCTTCATTTTGTGCTGCAGACCCGTCTTGATCTATGGTACAATCTCTTCCCCTCCTTCCTTATCCCTACAATTCCCTTGTGCCTGTCCCAGGCATTTTTAAATCCCACCACTGTTTTCACCACCTCCACTGGAAAGCTGTTCAGGATATCCACCACCTTTTCTGTGAAGAAGTACTTCTTCACATCCCTCCTGAATTGGCCCCCCTCAGGCTTCATATCATCCCTCTTGTTCTAGAGCACCTGTTTCTCTGAAAAATACCCCTTCCCAGTACCTTATTTAGCCCCATGAGGTATTTAAACGGCTCTATCATATCCCCCTTGCCCTACAGAGAGTACATATTTAGCTCCTGTAGCCTTTCCTTATAGGGCGTTTGATGCAGACCATGCACCATTTTGGTAGCCGTCCTATAGACTGCCTCCACTCTATGTCCTTGTTGAGATGTGGTCTCCAGAACTGGACTCAGTACTCAAAGTGTGGTCTTACCAGCAAGCAGTGCAGGGGCAGCCCACCTCCCTCTTCCTGCTGGTGATCCTGGTGTCAGTGGTGGTTAATTATCCCAAGTACCCAGCACAGGGCTAGAACCCACAAACATCCATTATTTAGGCTCCATAGGTGAGCACGCTACCCGCTGAACCACTGGCACACGTAATAAAATCAATTCAATAACACACTCCACAGTGCTGCTTTTGTTGTGAGACATGGGCACTTCTGCTTCTCCGGTGCTGCTGAGGAGCGCTCATCCTGCAGTCTTGTGCCTCAGCACACACCAGAGGAGAGTCAGTTTCTCGCAGCAAATGCACATCCTGTTGTATGTTATTGCTCACTTACAAAATGGCATCAGAAAGTCTGCAAACATTGATTGACTGAAACATGTCACACGACTGTGCATTAAAATGCTTTCATGCGGACCCCTGTTGTGTGTTATCACCCACTTATACTTTGCTGGCTATACTTTTCACAGCCCATTCGGGTTTGTTTGTTTGTTTCATGTTTTGTCCCCCTGTCGCCATCCATAACCCCATTATGTCAACCTCCTCAGCCCCGTCACCCAGCTGTTCTGGGTCTTACCATCACTACGTTTCCCCCGGTGGCTTCCCCCATGATGGGGATGACAGGGATCCCCAAGTACCACCACAGACACAGATCTAGATCAGAGGAAGAGGATGAGTCACCAGTGCAGGGCTAGCGAGAGGCTGGAAATCATTCTGAGCTAGCCAGAGTTTTCCAAACTTTTCTTGCCCTGCACCCTCAGGACACAGGCAACTAGAGTGCGCATGAACATCGTCCAGCATCTGCTAGTGTTGACCCCCTTCCTCAAGAAACTGCTCCGACTGCACTGCCACACTGGCCAACCAGGTGGCAGTATCCCAGCAGAGCCAGCTGCCTTTCCACCTTGGAGGAGGAGAATGTCCTCTGGGGCCCTCAAGCCTCTTCAACCCAGTTGGCCCTGAAGATCAAGGCTTGTTCTCAAACCTGGGTCACAAGCATCGCAAGTAGTACCCCTAAAATTGTGCCAATAGGCTGGCCTTATTAGGGGTTTAAACTGAATTAGTCCAAATAATGTAGGTTCTGAAGCTTGCCGAATTCTTTCACATACTTGGTGTTTGCCAGTATTGCAGTGAGACTGTTCTTTGTTAATTATGGCCGAAACTTTCTTATAACATGAGTTTGGGACATCCTGCTCTCTGAGACTGGCTGACACCCTTACCTTTATCTTATCCCAACCAGTAGATAAAAAGTGCCAATCCCATCCTGCCCTTTACCAGCTATATCAGTGCACAATTTTAAAACCCTTCATTTCTCAGACTGCAACATTTCTTTGTGTAGACACACAGTTTACAGCAAAAGATAAAACATCCCTCATGTATAATCACAAGTTTGACATTCTTACTTTTGTTTGGGTTTTTCCATATGTTTCATTGTAAAGCTCTGCTCGGGTACAATTACCCACTCATTACCACACTAATGTTCCCTCGCTCCACTCCACTGCACACTCTAAAAACAAAAGCAAAGTTTTTTTTTATATCTGTTCTCTCAGTTACCCAACGCCATTCCCAGCTGCTCATTGCCATGCCGCTATTCTCCAGTTCAAACTGCAACGCCCTCTAAACTGCACAGATGACATCCACTGCACATTAAAGGGACACTGTCAACCCCATTAGGCCTCAAAGTGTCCTTAGTTTAAAAAAACATTTTATGATTGTTCACATTCTGCAGAGACTGTTGATGTAGCTGGTAGTTTGATTTTGATTCTTTTTTTCTTTTAAGAAGTGAAAAACAGACTGCCCACCATAATGGCGTTACCACACAAAAACATGTTTGTTTACAGTCCTTGATCAACTCCTGCTGCATCTTCTCTGGACTCAGGAGCACTACCAACACGGTCTAGCCACTCATAAGGCAGTGGGAGTAGAGGAGACTATTGAATCATAAATGAGTGCACTGTTTGGGGGTGTTTCTAATGTTCAGGAAGTATGGAATAAGAGCTGATCAAGGATTTGTAACAAAACAAGGTTGGGGATAACTATACGTTAGCATGCATTTCAGTTCTGCTAAGCAAAGAGGCAAATAATACAACCAGTAACATGAATGAATTTGCACTGAGGACTTCCACTCCACTACATCCCACACAGCTGTCTGAGGTGCTCAACTCCCAGATCAAGATCAGGCATTCATTGGATAGTAGAGGGCCCTCCTCAGTGACCTCACCCTGGGGGGGTAAACCAGGGGTCAGCCAGAGAGGGCTATGAGGTAAGTGGGTGGTTAGAGTCAGACCGATGGATGGGCATCCGCTGGTCATAAAGCATACTAAAAAAATAGAAAGTAAGCAATCATAAAGTGTGGGGTTTTAACTAGAAATAATATGATGCAAAAAAGGTTGACAGTGTCCCTTTAATATAAAAAGCCTCCTTCTCCTCTGCTATTCTTCCAGCACTCTGTAGTGGCACTTAACCAGCATTTATATTTTTACTTGCTGTAGATTAACTATTTCACTATTTAACTTTACCTGTGTATCCATTTCATAAGTGCAGTAAGTCACTTTGGGGTGTTTGTTCGGCTGGAATAAATGCACTTCCAGGGCTAAGGGTACTCAGCCTGTGGCCTTGTGCATATTATGCAGCTGGATTTGTATTTATCCCAGCTTAACCAAGCACCTCATCATGTCTTACTGCTTGCTGATAACATGGTGAGACAGGTTTATGGCAATCCTACAGATTTGCTGGGTTGAAACACCAAACAGAGCCATGTTATCGTCAGACCATAATTATACACCTATACCAGTTTTCTCAATGCCAGCCTCACAATGGGCACCACATTATGTTATAACTACAGTTAACAAACAGCCAGTCCAGTATGTCTCTGTTACCCAGACCGCAATGCCATCTTCACTCACCATTCTTCTCTACTAAATGTGAAAAGCTCCAACTTTTAAAGAAATAAAATCAAGCAACAATTGCAGCCACACCAGCTCTGCCACATACTATTACTGAGACTCCGCTGGCAACTCTCTTTCTGTTCTTGTCTCAGGAGCACATTATCATCTCACTCTCAGTGTCTTCCTCTGTCACACTGTAAACACATAGCTCCTCGATATCACCATCCCACTCTCTCAGGCTGTAAACATACAGCATGTCAAAACTATTTGTTTCCTTATGCACAGAATCCCACCAAAAAAACTGAATTCTTTTTTTTAATTATAAATTCATACATGTATATTTCACAATTTCAAGGCCCATGTCAGTAATGAATTAAGACACTTCAGGAATGTGAAATTATGGTGGAAAATTGCACTTTACTTTTGTGTGTTTAAAGGCACCCAGCTCAAGTGATAAGTGCCTAACAACACACCCAAAAGCCATGCAATTATCCACCCATAATTACATACCCTGGTAAGTCTTACTGCTTACTTATTCTATGTCAGAACTGTGAGAGGATATGCTCATTTATGACAAAGAATGGTGGACTCCTTATTCTATGTCAGAACTGTGAGAGGATATGCTCATTTATGACAAAGAATGGTGGACTCCTTATTCTATGTCAGAACTGTGAGAGGATATGCTCATTTATGACAAAGAATGGTGGACTTCTTATTCTATGTCAGAACTGTGAGAGGATATGCTCATTTATGACAAAGAATGGTGGACTCCTTATTCTATGTCAGAACTGTGAGAGGATATGCAAGCAATAACACATGACGAGGTGTGGTTTATCACCTGATGAGAGCACACCCAAGCGCCTCGTGCCTTATGCCACTGGGTTGCTTTTATCAGGTGATAAACCACACCTCGGAGTGTGTTATTGCACTTATAAAATGGGCACATATAGTAATTATTTAATGAGTAAAAAGAAAAAAACATAAAGAAGTTAAAAATATAAAAAAGAGGGTTTAATAGTTCAAATAGAAAAAAATAGTTCCCCCATGAATTAAATTTGTGGTTGTTGAGCAGTAGAACAGGCATTTGTTGTACAGCAAGCATGCTGTGCACCAGTGTGTCATTTTAGTGGGAGCAAGTAGGAGCAAGTGTGTTCGTTGTCAGGGTTGTTATTCTTTTTTTTTTAAAGCTATGTATAATGCAGATTGGTACTGTTTGTTGAGGACTGAGTTTTCCGGGAGCGAGTAAGTGCATGACTGAGTGTGTCATGTAGCATAGTGTGTCATTTTAGTGGGAGCAAGTGTGTTCGTTGTCAGGGTTGCTATTCTTTTTTTTTTAAAGCTACGTATAATGCAGATTGTTACTGTTTGTTGAGGACTGAGTTTTCTGGGAGCGAGTAAGTGCGTGACTGAGTGTGTCATGTAGCAGCCGCCGTACTGCTCAGTTTTTACTTCCTGGTTTAGCAGTCACCGTACTGCTCGGTTTTAATTGCGTGGTTGTTTTGACGGAAAGTGAAATGTTGCGAAATGGCATTGTGTTAGATTGTTTCCTTTTATGGTGATGAGGAGTGAACACGAGAATGGAGATTACGGATACGGTGCAGCTGAGGTCGGGTTCACCGTTAGCGGCCAGTGATTTTAAATGCTGGGAGGGATTGAGAGATCTATCTGTAATGGCCAGGGACAAATGGAAAGGAAAAAAAACATCAACAGGTACCAAGTCTGTACATTTTATTTGGTGTAGAAAATGGGGGGGGCTGTTGTTTTTGTTAGCAGTTTGGGACAGGGGTAGCGCTCTCTCGGTGCAGCGGTTGTCGCTTAGTATGAGCTCTGCCAGGCAGCGTTTGTGTTTATGCTTGGCAGAGGTCACTGATTTGTTGCTGTGATGGGGCATGTTGGTGGGCAGTAGTCCCGGTTGGCTACTATATCATCTGATAAGGACACGGCTCAGATGATGTAGTAGCCAATCAGAGACTTGGATCTATTTAGCCCATTTTATAAGCTCATTTATGACAAAGAATGGTGGTCTCCTTATTCTATGTCACATCTGTCAGAGGATATGCTCATTTATGACAAAGAATGGTGTACTCCATGGTAATCTATTTGTGGATGCAGGAAAAACAACAAGCAAGTTGTGAGAATATTTACAGTATCTTTCAACTGTAGTATCTTAAAACATTTTTTGCCAGTAACTTAATAAAGCAATTCCTCCTTCTTCAGGTCAGTACTCTCAAAAATGTTTTAAGTTAATTCAGTTAAAAAGTATCCCCTGCAACTTGTTTGTTGAGGTCTTCCCACATTATTTTTTATTTATGAACACAATGATGCCATTTACTGATGGGAAAGACCCTGTATGCCTACTTTCTCAGTTTTTCAGCCTTTGCATGACATCATTTTTGCTTCACGGTTGTCTGTTTCATCCTATAGGCTCAACTGAGTACAACAGAGTCGGCACTTGCTCTCAATAGATACATCTGTGCTGCAGTACTTCCACTGCTGAAACGGTGTGCTCCCTTGTTTGCTGGTACTGAGCACTATGCCCCTCTGATCGACTCAACACTCCACACAATCTACAGGCTATCCAAGGGACGTTCTCTTACCAAAGCACAACGAGATATGATTGAAGAATGCTTGCTGTCCCTTTGCAGGTAAATATTCTCAATCAGTCATGTTATATCATCACAGATTTAAACCTTCAGCTGCCGTGTTCTGTAAAGGAACATTTGTTTTTTATTGCACTTGATTTATGTTCTTTTTGTGCAAGTTATGCGACATAAAACATGCCACTGGTTTAGGAATAGAATTATTGGGGGGGGTGCTCCATGCATGGGTTTGCAGAAGAAATTTAAGTAATAGCATTCAGTTTAGTTGGAGTGTATGAAGAAATAATTGGCAGATGGGGGTGATTATGAGCATACACATGAACATATGATTGAGCCAGAAGGAAAACACATTGGGTCCATCATGTGTGCTCGAGTTTGCACCCCTCTCATTGTCTACTCAAGGATCTGTCCTCCCCCCATTAAAACCAGACACCAAAGGATAAAGTGCTTGATAAACCACAGAAGCTGGCTATTCTGAGGATACTCTGGCAAACTGAATGCTATTACCATTAAATGACTAGGAGTTTTGTAATCAGTATTTTAAAAGCTCTGTGGCAGTTGAAGTGAATAGTGCCAATGATGCTTTTTTCCCATTATTTCTATGGACTAGATGTAGATAAACACTCGTGGGTGTGTCTTAAATGTGGATAAAATATTGTGGGTGTGGCTTAAATGTGGATAAAATATTGTGGGTGTGGCTTAAATATCATGGGAGTGTCTTCAGTATGGATCATTGTCTAAAAGAGCTCTTGTAGTAGGTTGTGGGCTGTTAAATGGTGGTTTTCCTCTATTCTGACTGGCCTACAATAGATACCCGTCATATAATACAGTATAAAAGGAATAGTTTTCGTACCACATAACCATTGTTTAAAGCGGCAGTGCAAGGGTAAGTTGCAATTTTGGGGTCACCTGTCATTTTAGTTTAGTAACATGCAGCTTGATGTCCGTTTTTAGGTTACTGTATGGAATTGCTTTGGTTCTTTATTGATTTTTAGTAGTTCAATAAAATTGTGATTAATTTGTGCAGATTAATGTGCTGGCCAGCAAGTCACATGAAGAGAACAAACATGCCGTGCAAATTAATTACAAAATAATAAAGAACCGAAGGAAACCCTTAGAGTAACTTAAAACAGACTCCAAGCACCATGTTACTAAATTAAAACCACAGATGCTAAAAATGACAACTTTTGGTTGCACTGCTACTTTAACCCCCAGTAACCTTACAATGAAAATGTGCTTTAACAAATTTCATATACAATCGTGGCTTAAGACTGCCAGTTAAACTGAGCATTAAAATGTGTAAAAGGTGTAATGCACAGTTGTGCTTTCAATAAGAACTTTTCATAGCAGTTTTAAAATACCATCATTGGTTGACTACAACACTGAAATGTTAAATATAGTAAATATAAATTTATGCTAGTATTTTCATGCATAAAAACATTTAAAGTGTCTAAATAAAAACAAGCTTGCTTTACTGATACTTATGTATTATACAACAGGTGTCTGTTCTCAGCCAGTCAGAACACAGGAAAACTGTCAGTAATTATCCCACAAACTACTACAGTCACATTTTAGACATGACCACAGTAGGTTATCCAGGATTTATGATGGTAGGGTGACAAAAATGTTGTTCACCAACGTTACAGCGAAACCTTTATGTCGCATTTGCGGTCAGCAAAAAGGTGGTCACTGTCGCCCATGTTTTCTTCGGGGGGCTTTGCCCCTCGAATCCCCCAAGTGAGTAGCTATGCCCCCCACACCCCCCAATTAAAATAATCAACTCTGAGTTGAAGCTGATTAGGGGAGGGGGTGCAAGACCCCAAAAAAACAGTGCCATAGTCCAGTGCCAACACTACAATAACCTGGTGCTGTTGTCACTGTAGTGTCAGTCGCTGGCGACTTATCGCTGTGGGGGGTGTATGCCAGTTATTCATATTCAGGCAATGCCCACAGCAGGTTTTCCACATTGTGGTGACACCCACAGTAGGTTATCCACATTTCAGACATGCCCACAGTAAGTTATGTATTTAGTCCACAGATAAAAAAGGGAGAACAAAGGCATGTTCCTCTCCCACTGTTTCCTGTGAGCCAGTATAACGCACTGGTTAAGATCTCTAAACTGGAGACTTGGGTTTCAATCCCACAGCCCTCACTTGCATACTGTTTGACTATGAGCGAAAAACTACCACAGCACTCTTAAATGTGGAGTTCAAATTTCTAGTTGTATAATAGTAATAATATTCAGTTAACTGGAGTATGCTCAGAATAACTAGCTTCAGTGGTTGATTAAATGCCTCAGCTTTCGGCCTCGGCATTTAATCATCCACTTCAGCTGGTTATTCCTTCATATACTCCAGCTAACTGAATGTAAATCACTTAATTATCCAACTGATTGCTGCTATCTGCCTGCTAATTCATGGAGGCAAACAAATTAGCTAATTAGGTAAAAAGCTCATGTCATGTCTCCAGTTAACTGACTACACTGTGAACTACAGTAGTTTTTTTTGTGAAGCTCACATTCGGCTAATAAGTGTACTAGTAAACAGACTTGTCAGATATGCAGGTATCTAACTGTGCCTTTCAGTCTAGCTGCCTCCTCTACAACTTACAGTTTACTCACTCAGTATAGCCTAGCAGGTGTGGTCCTATTTCTACCCAGTTCCATAGCTGGATGGACTGGAGCACTAGGAGATAAAGTGACTTTCCCAAGGTCACACAGTGAGTATTTGGCTCTAGTGGGGATTAAACCAGTGATCTCCCAACTTCTAAGCCAGCGCTTTAACCATTAAACCCCACTGCCTCTTTACAACTTGCATACTGCATTCCTCTTTATTCCTATTTCAAGTCAAAAACCATTTTACTGTGGGGTTAGCACACTAACAGGCTGTGCACTGTAGTAATGGATAAAGCACTCCTAGGGATGGACTGCACACTCCAGGTTGCAAAGGCTCTTGGCCTTCTCAGCACCAGAAGTGTGCATTCCCTTCCTGAATCATGCATTATCTCCCTGCAATGCACAGCCTGCCCCTTACAAACCACCCACGTTTTACCGTTTTACATACAGTATATTCCGTATGACCACTCTTCGGGGGTGGGGGGGTGTAATCTCACTTATAAAATGGGCACCAACATGATTTTCATTTTTGAAGGAACAATCCTGGAAAGACAGAGCCAGCAACTGACTGAATCAGATGCTGAAGAAAGGCATGCCAGTTTTCACCTTTAAAGACTTGTGTACACTGTCTGATCTGCACCTTGTGACAGGTGCAGATGAGCTGCACTGGTACAGGTCAGACAGTGTGAACATGATGGGAAACATTGCAGGTGGCTGCAATGCACTCTGATGCAGTGTAGAGCAATCAGTGTTTTTGTGGGTTATGTACCGATGCAGGCGTTTTTTGGCTGGCGTGTAAACACGCCGCTCTGCCTGCATTGGTACACCCCTGCAACACACCGCAATGTGCTGTGCTGTCCCCATTCCTTGTAGATATGAACCTTCATTCCCTTTCTGTTTAGTTTTGTCCCCGCTCCAACTCTCTACTGCCATCCCACCTTCCAACCCCAATTCTCTTCCTGTTTGTTTTTTCCTCCCGCTCCAACCCTCTGCTGCCATCGTACCCTCCAATCCCTGTTGCCATTCTAATTATATCACAGTGCTTCCTTCTCCTCTCCAGCTGAAGAGAAATGCTGCTGAAAGACCAGAAGACAGGGAGTGCTGTACAGAGCGCCACAAACAGCTGCCATGTAAACATACAGTAGCAGCAGTGCACATAGAGGAGAGAGTGAGAAGTGCAGAGTACAACACACTGCTCCCCCTCGTGTAAATGTGTCTTTCAAGCTGAATGCTTGTTTACGCCTAAATGCCTCATATTTTGACAGAATAGACTCTGTTTCTTTTGTTAATGTTTATGGTACCTGTTTTTGTTGTAAGAAGCATGCCAGGACAGATGCAGGTAGGTGCTGACAGGTTCTGATGAGGGGGTATGAGGCTGCTAACACTCCTTAAGGAGTCTTGGGAAGGGAGGGTACTGCCATCTTGAGGTGGCTGCTGCTATATGAAGCTCAGATGTGGTGTACTGTAGTATGCTACATGCATATGTGTGCCCTCGACTCATCACGTAGCGCAGTTCACAGTATCCAGTAGGTGTGCCTCATCATCCTTTCATAGTGTCTGGTTTGTACTTCAGTAGATTAAGCTTAGCTCATGGAACGAAGGAATGCTGCATACTTTTGATTTTGTGTGTTTCACCATCTATAACAGGTGCCTGTTGCACTACGGTTCTCTGAGGGTAAGGCATTAAGGGCAAAATATCAGTTTTAGTGTGGGCTTGAACAAATTCTAACATTAAAATGTTCCCAGTACATTCTTTTGTTTTTGTTCAGTTTACTGCTTGAAAGACAGAGTAGAGAGGAGGTAGAAGACTTGGTAGAAGACTTGGTTTGCTGGCCAAGGCACCTAGCTTCACCTGAGCTCTTTCCTTCTAAGACTGCTTGAAAGGCAGAGTAGAGAAACTTACCAGAGCAAGGGAGAAGGATTAAGACTTAGTTTGGCTAAGCAGATTTACTGTGTGGTGGTGTTTTTATTTTTTACTCACAGGGATTGCTACTGTTTGTTGCTAACATTTCATTGCTTTATTTTTTCTCTGATTCAAATTGTTGTTGCTGGTATACCTTCTTCTGCATTATTACAAGGTGTGCCTACAGGTGTGTGCTAACAGATTACTGCTGTAATCTTCTGATTCAAATTGTCTTTTGCAAGGTATATCTTCTGTTACTGCTTTATTTTTCTCTGGAGCAAAGTGTTTCTTACAGGGTATATCTTCTCTGAAATTATTACAGGTGGTGCTTACAGGTTTTACAGTTTTATCTAACATTAGGATAAGCTTTCAGGGTTACTGCATTTGTTGTTGACTGATTGTTTCTGCTCTTACCTCCTTGTTCTTTCGTCCGTGGTTCTTCTTTTTTGGCAGGGGAAGGGCCCAGCCACCCACCCCCATCCCCAACCACCCCACACTACACTCCTTTTATAGGGTACCACAGTTGTAACATTTCCTGTGGCAGAACAGGAAGGGGCGGATCAGTGGGGCTTCCACAAGGTGATCTCATTTACAGGGCACTAGTAATTTAACTTGTTATAACAAGTTAAACAAAGCACAATTAAACCATTACTTGCATTTTTTTTTCCTTCTAATTACTCTGACTAGGTTACAAACCCAGCAACTTATTTGGAATGGATTTCATTAACTGCAGGTACTGTGGAACAATTTTCAGGACAGTCTTACAGGATTTAGGACACTGTCCTACATGCTGGGCCTTTGGAGATCTTAAGTCTCAGCTCCGGGCAGCATGGGCAGAGATTGCACGCCTCAAATTTCATATTGAAGAGGAAATACATTATAAGAACCACCCGCCATTTCCCCAGCATCCAACAGAAAACCTCACCCAGAGGGTAGTTGGTCCAGGAGGTTGGCAGGTGGTTAGGAGGAGCAAATCAGGTGCCCCATCACTCTCTGCTCTCCAACACATTACCTCCAAAACCATATAAACACTACAAACAGGTATCTGCCTCTATCTCTGAAATCAAATAAAGAGGCAGAAGTCACTGCAGAGCAGGACACGGCGTCACAGAGCTAGCACAACAATACTCACCCAAATCAGGAACCAAAACTAAACAAGCACAAAGGAAATCCAAAAACTTCTGATCATAGGAGACTCCATGATTCGGGAGTTGATACCCATCTCCAGCCAGGGTGATGGTCAGATGTCTCCCAGGTACATCAGCATGGAGAGACACTGACCGCATTGCTAAATTGTTCACAAAGCAGAAGAAAACATTGATGTCCTAGTACACATAGGGACTAATGATCTCCCAGCCGGTCAGTTGTGGAGACCAAGGAACACCTGACTAGGCTGGGTGACAAACTATCATCTATTTCGTCTGGCATCTCCTTCTCTGAGATCCTGCCAGTCTGGGAGGGAGCAGATGGACGGAAGGTCAGAGAAGGGGAGATAGGGGAGCTAAACACGTGGCTCAAGGACTGGTGCCAGGAAAAGGACACAGATTTGTAGGAACTGGCAACAGTTCTGGGAGCGAAAGTTCTTTAAATTTGATGGACTGCATCTGACTAAAGAGGAGTCAGTGCATTGGGGCAGAAGTTTGACGCCTTTGCAGAATATTTAAACTAGCAAATGGGGAGGGGTGCAGCACCCCACACGTCGAATGGGAAGAACACCCTCCCCTCAGCTAGTGGTCAAACAGGAATTCACGTGTTTGCCATTCATTTGCATCACCAGGTAAGAAAAAGGTTTGTCTCCCATACGATGCACAGGGTAATGCCAAACTTCACCCAACAACTAACACACCAAAATCTGGCCAATGGAAAATCATGTACACAATGCTCACAGCCTGGGAAATAAGATCCCAGACCTGCAGGCAATAATGTCAGAGGCTAAACTGGACATAGTAGCAATTAGTGAGACGTGGTTTACCAGTAACCACACTTGGAGACTTCAGTACCTGGATATGTATTGTTCAGAAGAGACCGAGGTGCAAAAGGGGGAGGGGTGGCCCTGTATGTTAATGAAAATATCAAAGCCACAGAAATTCAGAATACACATAAGGAGCCAGAAGAACTGTGGGTCACCCTGGAAACAGGTAATGGGACAGCCATAAGAACTGGGGTTGTCTACAGGCCCCAGACCAGAGGGAGGACATAGACACATTACTGTTAGAAGATATACAAAACATGACAGCTAAAGGGAGGTTCTGATAATGGGAGACTTCAACATGCAGATACAGATTGGTCAATACAGCAGGAACATCTGCCAGAACTAGACTCATAGTGGATTCCCTGCAGGAGGGCCTCAAACAACTGGTACAGCAACCCACAAGAGACAGGGCTATCCTAGATCTAGTACTGACTAACAAAGAAGGGATCACAGATCTCCAGGTAGAAGGTCACCTGGGGCCAGTGACCATCACATGGTATGGTTCAATTTGGCTACTACATCTAAATCATCCCATTCCAAGGCAAAAATATGGGACTTCAGAGGAGCTGACTTTGATAAGATGGCCAACAGAGTTAAGCTAGCCCTGGCAAAAAGAACACAGGTGAGGAGGTACAGGCAAAGTGGGCAAGCATTAGGATACAATACTTGAAGCAACATCCCATTGTGTTAGACAGAAAAGGAAGTGCAAAAGAAGAAGGAAACCACTTTGGTTCTCAAATATAGTAGCAGAAAAGGTCAGGAGCCAAAAGGCTGGCCTTCAGAAAATATAAAGGAACACAGCGGATGAAGATAGGAGGCATACCAAACTGCCCTAAGGGAAGCAGGTAAGGCAGTAAGGCAGGCAAAGTCCCAAACTGAGGAAACACTAGCACGAACAGTAAAGAAGGTGACAAGACTTTCTATAGATACATTAGTGAAAGGAGAAAGTCCAGAGGGGTATTGCTAAGCTTAATGGAGAAAAGGGAGCATGTGAGGAGAGGACCCTGTAAAGGCATCTATCCTAAATAGATACTTTGCTCAGTATTTACTGAAGAGAAGGTAGGGCAGGGCCCACAGCTCAGCATCATGGACACACAGGGGGAGGAGGTGAGCACTACCTCACAAAGAAAGGGTCCCACAAGAGCTTGCTAAGCTCAGGGTGGATAAGGCAATGGGACCTGATGGCATACATCCCAGGGTACTTAAGGAGCTAAAGGAGGAACTAGCAGAGCCATTAGCAGAATTGTTTAGTGAGTCTCTGAGCACAGGAGAGGTCCCAGAAGACTGGAGAAAGGCTCATGTGATCCCACCCACAAGAGTGGTAGCAGGAGGAGGCGGGGAACTACAGACGGTCAGTCTTACCTCAGTAGTGGGCAAGATTATGGAGGCACTCCTTAGGAAAGGATAGTGCAACACCTGGAATCCATAGCACAGGATCCAAGACAGCATGGGTTTACAAAGGAAGGTCCTGTCAAACTAATCTCATAGATTTCTTTGACTGGGTAACCAGAGTGGTGGACCAAGGGGGAGCAGTTGATGTCGCCTACCTTGACTTCAGCAAAGCTTTTGACACTGTTCCACATAGAAGATTGATAAATAAGCTAGGTAGGCTCGGTGTGGGTCAGAAGTTGGTCAACTGGGTGGCAAACTGGTTGACTGGCAGAAAACAGAGAGTGGTGGTAAATGGTATACAGTCAGAAGAGATGCAAGTCACAAGTGGGGTACCTCAGGGATCAGTCCTGGGGCCAGTCCTATTCAACATCTTCATTAGTGACCTCGCAGATGGACTAGAGGGTGGGCTTGTCTGTTTGCAGATGACACCAAGATCTGCAACAGAGTAGATGATCCAGATGGGGTGGGCAGAATGAGAAGAGATCTGGATAAACTAGCAGAATGGTCAGAAGAGTGGCAACTGGGATTTAATGCAAAGAAGTGCAAAATCATGCACATAGGGAAGAGAAACCCTGAAGCCACTTATAGGCTGGGAGGGGAGTTGCTAGCAGTCACAAAGGAAGAAAGAGACTTGGGCATCATCATCACTGATGACCTAAAATCATCGAAGCAGACCTCTAAAGCAGTAGGTAAGGCTAGGGGTGTTAGGGTGTATTAGTAGGTGTATCACAAGTCGTAGAGGGAGGTAATAATCCCTCTGTACAAGACATTGGTTAGGCCCCATCTGGAGTACTAAGTGCAGTATTGGAGGCCACACCTTCACAAGGACATTAACCAAATTGAGGCAGTCCAGAGAAGGGCACCAAAATGGTGCAGGGACTGCATCAGAAGACATATATGACAGATTAACGGAGCTCAATATGTATACCCTTGAGCAAAGGAGGGAGAGAGGTGATATGATCAGACATTTAAACACCTTTAAGGGCATAAACAAGGTGAAAGAGTCTAACATGTTTAAATATAAGAAAATAGCAGGACAAGAGGACACAGCATGAGATTAGAGGGAGGCCGATTAAGGGGAATGTGAGGAAATTCTTTTTCACAGAAAGGGTGGTAGATGCATGGAATGGCTTACCACAAGAAGTGGTGGCTATGAATACAGTGCAGGGCTTCAAACAGGCATGGGATAGGCATAAGGGAGCAATACAAATGACTATGAATAGATAGGTCACTGACAGAGCAAAGGCCGATGGCACATTTATAAGGTAGAAAAAGAAATGGGCAGACTGGATGGGCCTTGCGGTCCTTATCTGCAGTCAACTTCTATGTTTCTATGTTTCTATGTTACTAGCTTCATCCTAAAGAGCAGCAGATCTAGAATAATAAATTTTACTAGTAGGCACCCTCGTGGAAGTTGCAATCTTTTGTGGAACAGCTTTTTGGACTTTTCATCACACACGTGATGTTATAACATGCCCGTGCACTGTACTGTATGCTATTTGGACTAACCTGATTTTATATATATATATATATATATATATATATATAGATATAGATATATATATATATACTATTGGCACGGTCGCATCAGTATAGTTAGGGTGAAACGGTACTTCTATGTTAAAGTCCAGACTCTGAGCATTAATAACTTTGGAGCAGTTCAAAGGATTTGTATGAAATTTGGCATAATCTCTAGGGGTAGGTCTCTTGACCTGCCACATTTTGTGGGAATCCGTTGAGTGGTTTATGGGATATAAAGTGTTGAAAAAACAGAAAAATCAGAATATTTTGACATTTCTTTGCTCACCTGTATCTCAGGAATGCCTTTATGTTGTGGTCTGAAATTTTCAGGATAGAAAGCCTTTGGGTCACAGATGTACCTTTTGAAGGTTTTGTGAAAAAATATTTATCCACTCAAAAGTTATGACATTTTTAAATTTTCCCTTTGTTTCCTATGGGAAAATTTATATGTCAGGCATGAAAGATATATTTTTCATACAATAAGAGTATTGTGTGAAAAATAGCAGCTTATTTTTGAACACTAGGACTACTGTGTGGAAAATATCAGCTTCTTTTTGCAAAGAATGCTAGTATTTTTCACACAGTTCACAGTCCTGCCATCAATTGAGCTGTGTTGCGGCCGCCAACTTGTTTTGCCGCTTAGCGAGGATGTTGAAGTACCGAACATTTTAAACACAAAAAAATCATAAAACAGCTAAAGAGCACCTCTTTAGGTGTTTTCTGATTTTTTGTGTGTTTTAAGCTGGATCCAAAGTTGTTTTTCTCTCGAGTGCCAGCTTGTGCAGAGAACGGCTTAGAGTCCCTTATCTGTATGAGAAGAACGGTATTTTCTTGACTTCTGCAGCCACAGCTGGAACTCATGCTGCCGGCTGCAGAGTCATGGAAGACCCCCTCTGTGCACTTTGTGCACACAATACATCGTGTCTACTGGTCATACTGGGAGCCCATCCCAGTGTGCCCAAATGTATATTTATGTATGAAAACCTGTGAAAAGAAGAAAACCATCCCTCGAGGTCTTTTCTTCGATGCAGAATCCTGCACTCAAAAGTGCACAAATTTTGATGCAGGATTCTGCATCGAAGTACTGTAATGAGCAACAATGCTTTCCTATGCAAAAACATTGTGCAGCACATTACAGTACTTTGATACTGAGAGCCTGCATCAACATTTGTGCACATTTAGATGCAGGATCCTACATCGATCTAGTCTTGCCCGCCCTGTTGTCAACATGGGGTGCCCAGTCCCCATGTGGATCATGCTCCCCCATGTTGTAGCACACTGGGAGCCCACAACAGTGTGCCAATATACTGTATATATATTTTTAAAAATCCCTTCCAACACTGGGATGCCCACTCCCGGTGTCGAATGACCCCAATCCCCCTGCCCACTTTTATTGCTGATGGGGGTGTCCAATCCCCCTGTTGGCATGATTTATTTATTTATCTATTTGCTTTTGTTTACTAGGTAAGTCACACTAGGCAGCCATGTGCCTATTTTCAGGTGCGACCCGGGAGAGTTACAGACATGAGTTTTACAGGTACAGTGAGTTATACAGCTTATACATACAGTGAAGTGACTGGTACATCTTTTCATACAGTGAGGTGGCTGAAATATAATTTTTCATACAGAGGGGTATCAGAAGACATAAAGAAGTGACAGCCAGTACAAAAGTCAGTACAAAAGCAACACATGAGCCCGGGGTGGTTACAGATGGCCCGGGGGAGTTAAGCACTAGGCTGTATTATAGACAGTGAGTGCTAACCCAGTTAGACATTGCTTGGCCAGGTAGTCAGGAGAGTAAGTGCAGTGGTCCCAGGGGGTGCGGAGGACCTATGTGCCAGCGTAGTGTGGGACAAGGCTATGAGGTGCAAGGGCAAGAGGAGGAGCCCTTCAAGAAGTTCCAGAGGGAGGTTTTAAATCCATTGTGGGAGGGGAAGGACCGTGTATGGACTGGGAATGAGTTCCATAGTTTCGGGACATAGCTGGCGAAGGCCCGGTCACCCGCGAGGGAGCGTGTCCTAGAGACTGGGTGGGAGAGTGTCGCCCTTGACCTAAGATGGTATGCGGGAGCGTCATAGTTGAGGGGAAGGGCAAGGACAGCAGAGGTGGATGTCCTGATGATTTTGTCGATGAAGTTACCCATTACGAAGACATGGTGCTTCTCCAGAGGGAGCCACTCGAGACGAGAGTAGGGGTCGCAGTAGTGTGTGAGGGGAGGAGCAGAAAGTGCGAAGTGGCAGATGCTGTTGTAGGCCGTATCCCATTTCGAGAGGATGGATTTCGGCACGGTGGCAAAGGTCACTAGTGCATAGCAGATGGAGGGGAGGAGAACACCCCTGGCTAGGGCCACCCGAGCAGCTGGGGTGAGGCAGTTTTTTGCTCTGTATGCAAGACCGAGCTTAGCATTTGTGGCCTTAAAGATGTTTCGGACATGTAGGGAGAGGTCCAACTGGGGATCCAACATGACGCCAAGGTACTTAATTACGGGAACCGTCTGCAGAGGCAGGCCATCAGCCCAGTGGATTAAGAGGGGGCCGGGCATGATTTTGTTCTGCTTAGGGAGCACAGGAGCATAGCCTGCATTTTCTTAAGGTTGGCAGTGAGCTTGTGTATCGCCAGCCAAGATTAAACACATTTGAAGTCGGTGATTAGATTGGAGTTAATGGTATCAATGTCACGATCGCTGTTCAGGATGACAAGGTCGTCAGCGTACAGGGTGACTAGTCCATAGGAGGGGACGGATGGCAGCTCATTGATGAAAAGGGAGAAGAGCAGCGGACCGAGGACGGACCCTTGGGGGACCCCACACTGGACAGTGGTGAGTTGTGAGTGGGTCTGGTTAAGATTGGTATATTGCTTCCTACCGGTTAGGTAGTTGAGGAACCAGGTGTGGGCTGGGTTAGAGAGTCCAACGGCGAGGAGAGTGGAGCTGAGGAGGGAGTGGTCAACCTGTCAAAGGCCTTGGAGAGATCCACGAAGATTGCACCTGTGAGATTGCCCTGGTGGGGGTAGCTGTTCTAATATGAGGAGGTAACGCACCCTTGAGAGCGGTGGCCATGCTGTGCCCCTTCCTGAACCTGTGCTGAGCTGGAGAGAGGAGATTGTGTACATGCAGATATTCATTTAGCTGAGAGGCCACAACTTTCTCTAGGAGTTTGGAGGTGGCCGACAGGATGGCAATGGGCCGGTAATTAGCAGGATGCCTCCCCCCAACTTATATGGCACACTGGGAGCCCACCCCAGTGTGCCCAAATAAAGAATAATACCTGTATATAATGAAAACCGTCCTCAATGTTTACTTTTTAAAAAATAAACCTGTAATAAAGAAAACTGTTGCTTGTCATGTCCCCAGTCCCTCCTCCCCCACCCTCCTTCTGTGCACCCAACTCCATGCCCCCCCCAACCCATACTTACCCTCCGGAGGTTGGGATCGGCGATCTTCTCTGGACCAGGACACGTCTACACTCTTCAAAGCCACACTGCAATCTGAGGAATCAAGGAAACCCTGTAAAAAAGAAAAGAAAACTGTCCCCTGATGTCTTTTCTTCGATGCAGAATCCTTCATCAAAATGTGTGCAAATTTCGATGCAGGATCCTGCATCAAAGTACTGTAATGAGCTGCACAGTGCTTTCCGATAAAAAAACATTGTGTGGCAAATTACGGTACTTCGATGCAAGATCCTGCATTGATCTAGTCTTCCACTTTTTGACCTCGGGGAGCCCAATCCTTTGTTAATCTGTATCCCTCTAGTATTGTGGCACACTTGGAGCCCACTCCAGTGTGCCGATATATATTTTTTTAAATTATTCAAACTATTCTGACACCAGGATACCCACACCCGGTGTCAGATGACCCCTCAATTCCATTCTTATTGCAGATGGGGTGCCCTATCCCCCTGTTGACATGATGATCCCCCCGAAAAAAAATTATGTAGCTCACTGGGAGCCCACTCCAGTGTGCCCATTTTTTTTTTATTTTACCTGAGAAAAAAGAAAATCACCCTCGTTGTCTTTGATGCAGAATCCTGCATCGAAATTTAAAACTTTTGATGGGATCCGGTTTTGATGTATTACCCGATGGTGCCCAATCTCCTATCGGCATCATGACCCCAACTTTGGTGGGCACACTGGAGCCCACCCCAGTGTGCCCAATTATTATTTTTTTAGCTGTGAAAAAAGAAAACCATCGCCTGAACTATTTTTTATTTTACCTGCAAAAGAAAACCATCCCTTGTCATCTACTCACTCCCCTTCCCCCACCCTTCCTCTGTGCACCACCTCCCCCCACACACACTCTCACCCATACTTACCCTCTGGAGGTCAGGATCAGTGATCTTCTCTGGACCAGGACATGTCTGCACTCTTCAAAACCAAACTGCGATATGAGGAATCATGATAAGCCATTTAATGGGACTCAATGGGGGGTCAACTTATGTTGATATCTCAGTAAATTTTAGGATTTTTTGCACCAAATTTTCAACATGGGGTTCTTGGACCTCCTCCTCATGAACATTGACACTGTCATTTCGTTTCTTGGTCCTGAAAGGTGATTTCACGGTTGCTGTTCAGAATCACCTTTTGGCACCGATTCATGAAATTACACTGCCACTGTTTATGAGGTGAGGTCCCAAAAAGCCCATCTTGCAATTTTGGTAAAAATAATTAACAAAAATTACTGCGTTTTGAGCGTGTGTTGCACAGTTTCTACGTGCGCTCATTACTTTGCCAATCTTTTATATTTTTACTCCACATTTTCAACACTGCCATTTTTTAACACATCCTTATGAACAGTATAGCTGTCATTTTTCATATCCTGCACAAAATGTGTTTTTTCACCTGTGGCACAGAATGGTGTGGTCGCTGCTCAAAATCTACTTTTGGGATGAATTAAGAAAATGACAGTGCCACTATTCATGAGGAGAGGACCCATAAAGCCCATGTTGAAAATTTGATTTCTACGCACGCTCGTAACTTTGCCAATTTTTCATATTTTCACTCCAGATTTTCAACATTGCCATTTTTTATACCACCTTATGAACAGAAGAGCTGTCATTAGCACATCCTGTCCCAAACGCGATTTCACACCCATGGTACAGAATGGCGTGGTCGCTGTGCAAAATCAACTTTTGGGGTGGATTAACAAAATCACAGATGCACTGTTCATAAGGGGAGGTCCTGTAATGCTGATGCTGAAAATTTGGTGAAAACATTCCAAAAAATGAGCGTGTTGTGAGCGTGCATTGTGCAGTTTCTATGCATGCTCCTAACTTTGCCAGTGTTTCCTATTTTTCACACTGTTGTACTATTTGGATGAAGGGATGGGAGCACAGGGTCCAAAGGACCCTGCGCTCCTTGGACACTGCAATATCACCATGACATATTGATACTGTTGTACTATCTCGATGGAGGGATGGGAGTGCATGGCCTGAAGGACCCTGTGCTCCCATCGTGACATATGGATACTGTTGTACTATCTCAATGGAGGGACTCTGTGCTCCCCACCATGAATGTGGACACTGTTATACTATCTGGATGGAGAGATGGAAGCGCAGGGTCCAAAGGACCCTGCACTCCCACCGTGACATATGGACAATGTTGTACTATCTGGATTGTGGGATGGGAGTGCTGGATCCAAAGGTCCCTGCACTCTCACAGTAAACTGAGGATACAGTCAGGGCCTGGTGTTCTGCAACAGAATTTTCTGATTTCTGCGGCAGGGCTCCTTGCCTTCTGTGGCAGCATTTTCTGATTTCTGCGGCATAATTTATTCATTTCTCTGGCAGAATGCAGTCCTGTCATTGGCTAAATATGATGTGATGTCATCAATGACATCATATGCTGAGCATAGAGGAGGGGCTTCAGGATAAACGAGGTGGGAAAGAAAGCCTGACACTATGGAAAAACAGTATATTTATATGAACATTCCACAAAAACAATGAATTCTGTGACACTGTATATATTCTGCAGCATGATGCAAATTCTGCGGCAAATTGCACAACCACAGAACCGCAGAATTCCAAGGGCCTTGGATACAATTGTATTATCTGAAAAAAGAGAAATGTTTCACAAAAAAACTTCATTAATGCATCAGTTAGGGTGGATATCACAGTGACAAAAGCAGGGAAATGAGGCATTAGGGTTTCCAGCCCTAATGCCCCACCCCCAGTGTTCCCACCCATACCCCCCACTCCCATCCCTCCACCCTCCAAACACCAACAAGTGTCAGGGTGTGCCATGGGGTCATAAGTCCTAACTCTCACCCCATTGTCCTATATTGTAGAGTGTAGGCATATTTACATGTGGAATGGGGTGACAATTGGGTCTTATGGCCCCACTAGCACTGACACCTGGTAATGTCTGGAAGGTGGGAATGGGGTGGGGTGCTAGGTGGAACCTAGGTGTGGGATTTTATTGTTGAAACCTAACACTCATTTCCCTGCATTAGTCACCGTGGTATCCACCCTAACTGATGCATTAATGAAGTTTTGCAAAAAAAATATATATATATATATATATATACATGTATATGGTATATATGTGTATGTATATATGTGTGTATATGTATATATATATATATATATATATATATATATATATACAAAATCACACATACTCATATATATATATATATATATATATATATATATCAAAAGTGACTTATTTTTGCGATTTTATTACTGTTCTTGTTTCTTTTCCAGCTTAGTGTAGATTTCAATTGGTGCCATGTTGTTTTTCTGGCTTCATTTGGAAATGTACCTGTTTGGGGGATTTTATGGTGCAGCTGAGTGTTTCTAGGAGGGTTTTGCTGGTGTAACTGATTGTCTGTGGAGGGGTTGGTCAAATTAAATCAAGGTAATGTGATTCTAGAACTGTTACTGGGGTGTGATGTCTGTAACTCTGGGAATCTGAGGCAGATTAATGTGGGATCAAGGAACTATGACTATGGGGACTTGAGGCTGAGCAACAGTAAATCTAGTACTGTGAGAAGGGAAATCTGAGAATCTGAAGCTGATTGGGTAATAACTGTGACTCTTATACCAATATAATAATAAAGAGGGCTAGGGCAGCATTGCAGAAGGAAAATGGAGCTGGACAGGGAAGGACATACTAGTGGGGGGTATAGCAATTTGTGGGGTGGTCGGGGACAGCAGAAAGGTAGGTGAGCTAGGGGCAGCAGGACACCTGGAGGGCCAACATGGGTAGAATAGCTGTGGGCAGGGAATGGGGGGGACAGAGAGGAGAGAATGGACAGGGGAAAATGATTGGGAAGTCAGTGGAAAGGACAGGGAAGGGTGATGCACCGGGGGAGGGACAGTGGCAATATAAGGAGAGGGGGGATCAGTGGCAGGAGGGGAGTAGTGAATATGGAAAGGGAGGATCATGGGGTGTAATAACTGTGGAGCAGCCATATTCATGGGCACCATGTGGAGGCTGGGGGAGTGCCCAGTTTGTCAAAGGCTGGAGAAGCTGGAGGATGAGTTTTTAAGGTTAATGATGGAAATGTCTTGGACAAAAAGAGAAGAGGAAATGGGAAGCACAGACTGTAACATGGTAAACAGAAAAAGGGACTGGGGTAGGGACTGGAGATAGAGAGAACAATCCACGCTGGGGGAAGGGGGGGAGATACAAGTACAGGAGATAGGGAGCCAAAAGGAACAGGGGTCAGAGTTACTGCACATAGGCATACAGTAGGCTCAAACAGGTACTGGCCATTGATGGGAATGATGGATAGGGGAGAAGGTGCTGTGGAGGAACAGTCCAAGGTAATGGAGAGAAATAGGACAGAGGGGGGTGAGAATGGAAAATAACTTAGTGTGTGTCAAGATAGAATGAGCACAGGAGGGAGTACTGAACAGGATAGTATAACAGGCAACAGGGGAGAACAGTGTGTAGGAGGAAGAAGAAGTTAGGACAGGGAGGGGAAGGGAGGACGGGAGGGGTGACAAGGGAGAAAGGGGTGGATCTTTGTGTGAGGGGACTCAATACTGAGAGGGGTCACGTGAGGTAGCAAGGGAGAGTGGCATAGTCAGGTCTGGGTGGAAGCCATGCCAGGAATGAAGGTGGAATGGGTGGGGCAATCAGTACTAAAATATGCCAGAACGGGCAGGGAAAAAACACATCTAATTCTGCACCTGGGGACAAATGACCTGGCTGATGGGATAGTAGATGAGGTGAAGAGGAGGTTTGAGGATTTAGATCCAGTTTGTGAGGGGCAGGAAGATCAGTTACCAACTCAGAGGTACTTCTAGTCCCAAGGGCAAGTACAGCAAGGAAACTGAGGATTCAGGAGTTTAATGAATGGCTAATAACCTGGTGTCAGGAAAAAGGATATGGGCTGGTATGAGGGTGGGGGGTGACCTGGGAGGACAGCAATCAGTATGCTAAAGACAGACTACACTTAAACAAAGAGGGGAAGAAAGTACTGAAGCAGAAGCTTGGGGAGTATATTGAGGAGAATTTAAACTAAGAAAGGTGGCTGGCAGAAGGGATCAAGGTGATCAGAGACCTCGGGATGGGAAACCATATGGGCATACCCCCATAAATGTGAGACAAGGTAAGGGGCAAGCAATACAGGGAAGGCCATAAAGGGAGAGGAGGAGGAAGGGGGGGGGAGAAAGAAAGGAGACGGAGGGTGGTTTCTTTAATTTTTTTATGTTTCATTATTTTTTTTAATTTTATTTATTCATTTGTTAACCAGGTAAATGACACTGGACCAAAGGCCCCTTTTCAGGTCCAACCCAGAGCAGCAATACAGAAATACAAAACGTACAAAAAGAACAATACACACATTATTACATACATTAAGTATTACAAACACACTGATACTTCAACAAAAGAAATTCCATAATTTTTTTCCTAAAACCAACAACTGATGTAGCCTGTTGAATAATCAAAGGAAGGGCATTACAATAAATGGGGGAGGAAATAGAAAAAGCACAAGAAGTAATATTCAGTTCAGACAATTCGGTAACTAACGTAATACCAGCAGATGAGTGCAAACTAGGGGGACATTTCTAACATTAATTAAACCACTGAGTTGAAATTTAGACCCTAAAAACACACTTTTGAAAATCATACAACAAAAGAAATGTTCTACTCTTACAAAGGGGGACAACCAACCTAATTTGGAGTATAAGAGACAATGATGTAATTGAGGGGATTCTAACAAAACAAAACAACAAATATTATTATAGGACACCTTCAGACATTGCAATTCCCTACTACCCAACCCCAAATAAATATGCAAAACATAATCATTAAGTGGCAACAAAGAACCAACCACTTTAGACTTCCTAACTTCAAAGGAAAAATAATCCTTATATTTATAAAGCAAACCTAACCTTTGATTTATTGTATGGGTAACTGAGCTAACTTGAAAAGAAAATGTCAAACTAGGATCTAACAAAACACCAAGATATTTAAAAAGAAAAACCTGTTCAATAACTTGTCCATTTTGATCAAATAAATGTAAAGTTGAATTTGAACTAAAAGGGACAGTAAACATTGCAGGGGTCACTCAAACTGTGAAAGCCCATGAAACAATATTTCAGATGAGGCACTGGACTTCCTTGTAGGTGTCAGGAGTCCTGCAATATGTCTGTCTAATTAATCTGTAAATCAAAACAAGGCAGCAGCCATTTTAAAACAGGAAGTGATGTCACTGAGGGTAAGCTGCATGTTATTAATTACAGCTTGCACCTCAGTGACATCACTGTTGGTCTCATGATTCAATGAAATGGCTGATGTCTTGTTTTGATTTACAGACGATTTAGGTATTCATAACTCAGGACTCCTGACTCCTACAGGTAAGCCCAACATATCATTTGAAATATCTTTTTATGGGCTTTCACGATGAGAGTGACCACTGTAATGTTTACTGTCCCTTTAACATTCCCTTAGTCCCCAAAACTATAGACTTCATTATAACTGAATTTAAAACTAATGAATTCTCCAAAACCCATGAACAAACCCTCCCCAAATCACAACTTAAGACAGTAGATATTTCCTCGATAGAATTCCCTTGACAGTAAATTATCAAATCATCAACATACAAAATAGATTGACATTTCAAACTAATAGTAGGGAGTTCATTTAAAAACATAGAAAACAACAAGGGGCCCAATATGGATCACCGAGGGACACCACAATCTATCAGAGACACCTTTGAGGAATGAAAGCCAACATTAACAAATTGTAAATGATTTGTCAAATAATCCCTTAACCAAGCCACTGCAGATCCAGAAAAAACAAAAATCCCTAGCTTTTGACAAATTAAATCATGTTCTAATAAATCAAAAGCATTGGTCAGGTCCACAAACACTACCTCAGTCATATGGTCTTTTTCAAAGCCCCTTAGGGCAGCGTTTATGAACCCGACCAAGGCAGTACCAGTCCCACAATTTTTTTCAAAAGCCTTGCTGATATGGTGAAAGCAACCCATTTAAAGCGAGGTAGTCATTTATCTGACTAGCCACAACTCTCTCCAACATCTTACTCAAAGGGTTCAAAATTGAGGTCAGTCTAAAATCATCTAGAGAGGATGCTTGAGTTTTTATAGGAATGGGCACCACTCTTGCCAGCTTCCAATCTGATGGAAGTTGACAATACTGTAAAGAAAAATTAAAAAGAAAACAAAGCAGTTTAACTAAAAATGGGACTGCCAAACTCAAAAATCTACCATCCAAACCTCCCCCACAATTACTATATTTTTTTTGGAAGATCATTTAACAACTGCAACATATCTTCCTCGGTTGTCTTCTTAAAATTAAAAAAAGGCTTGCCAATCAATTTAGGATCCCTCTGAAATTTCCCACAGCCTATATGATTACCCATCCTTCTAAATTTAGATAAATCAGAAAATTCCTGGTTAAGTAAATTATCTATATCTACTGGATTTATAACATTTACATTATCAACTAATAAACTGCCAATTGTTGATTCAGATTTAGGGGAACACAGAGCATTTATATTCTCCCAGAATTGTTTCGAGTCAGCCCAATTATTCTGTATTTTATTTTGAAAGAAATCCTTTTTTGTTTTATGCACAAGTTCAAAAACTTTCTTTCTAATGCAACGATATTGGTTTAACAAATCAACTGATGTATCCCTTTTATATACTTTCCACAAAGCATTACGCTTTTTAATCAAGGCCTTAATATAAGGGGTAAACCACTAACTAGGAACACCTCTAACTCTCAATTTCCTCAAAGGGAATAGACGTTCTTGAATTGGGAGCAGTTGATTATAAAAATAATCTAAAGCAGAATCAGTGTCTGGAGTACAGTCTAAATAGAACCAGTCAATCTGGGACAAAAGGGAATAAAGGTTATCAAAATCAATATTTTTAAAAGAGATCCTGTATTAAATGTGATGGTACCTTTTTATGACAACAATTTTGTACAGCGAAGGTGGCCATGTGATCACTAACCGCATCAGGTAATACACCAGATGCAGATAAGTGATCCCTGTCATTTGTTACTATTCAATCCAAAACTGAGTGATTTAATGTGTGAGAATTTAAATGTGTTGGTTCCACAACATGCTGATATAAACCAGAAGAAGCTAACATGGATTCAAATCCCAAGTCTAATTTTAAATTCCAATTTAGATTCATATCCCCTACTAAAATAAAATCATGTTGTTGAGAATAGATAGCAGTTAAATCCAGAAATCCCTTCAGCACAGACTGGCCACAATTTGGTGGATTATACAGACATCCAACATTTAGGTGCTTAACACCACCCAACAGAATGCGAATTAATAGCCACTCAGTTTCAAAAGAACCTCTGGTACTTGAATTAACAACTGTATGCAGACAATCCCTGTAGTAAATAGCTACCCCACCTCCCTTCTTCTTCCCTTTCATGTCAGCTCTCAACATGTGATTCCCAGTAATAGCACAAGAATTATCAGGAATTGCTGGTTTTAGCCCTGTTTCTGTCACGGCTAACAGATGCGGTTGATAAATGGAAGCCTGAAGGAATAAAAATGTGAAGCTACAGGCTCTCGTGGCAGAGGGGGGAGGGGTGGACATGGCAGCCATCACCGAGATATGGGCCACCCAAAACCATGACTGGGACCTGGCAGTTCCAGGTTATAGACTATTCCTCAAGGATAGCGCTAAGGGGAAAGAAGGGGCTAGCACTCTACGTGAGGAAGGGGCTAAAATGTGTTCGGGAAGAGGGAGAGGAGGGAGATACAGAGGCTCTATGGATGCAAATCCAAGGTCCAAAAAATAGGACACTACAGTGAGGGGTGGTGTACAGGCCGCCCTCCCAATTGGAAGTGACAGGGCATTGGTGGAACAGATTCGGAGGAACTGTGGGAAGGGTGGGGTCGTAATAGTAGGTTACTTCAACCTGCTGGGAGTGGAGTGGGGGACACCTGCCACCAAGTGTAGATGGGAACAGATAATGCTAGATGCCTTCCAGGATAATTTCCTGATGCGGTTGGTCATCTAACCAATTAGGGAAGGGAGTACCCTTGACCTCGTACTGTCTAATGGGGAGTGGGTGAGGGATCTGAGGGTGGAGGAACCACTGGCGGGAAGGTGACCACCGAACAGTACGGTTCCAGCTGCAGCTGGACAGGGAGAAGGGGGGCATCTGGAACAAAGGTGCTAGACTTTGGAAAGGCTGACTTCAAAAAGATGAGTGAAGTGGTGCAAGGGTTATTGGACAGAATTCAGTCTAATATGGACACGAATCAGAGGTGGAAACTCATTAAGCTAGGGATACTGGAGGTAACAAATTCCTGCAGCAAGGCCCAAAGTAAAAAGACCAGGGCGAAGAAACCTAACTGGATAAGCAAGGGTGTCATAAACAGGGTGAGGAGGAAGGGTCACCTATAGGAGATACAGAAGAACTGGAAGAAGGGAGGACAGGGTGGAGTACCTGAAGGAAGCAAAGGAGGTGACCAGGCAAGTAAGGGCAGCCAAGGTGTCAAGGGAGCGCAGGCTGGCGGAGGGAATTAAGGAGGGGGATAAAGACTCCTTCAGGTACAGAAGGGAGAAAAGGGGTTGTAAGGACCAAATATTAAGGATTAAGAAGGAGGGGGAATGGGTGGAAAAAGGGGTGAAAAGGCAGAAACACTTAACCACTACTTCTGCTTGTTTTTTACTGAAGAGAAAGGGGGGGAAATACCTAAGGTTGGAGGGAAGATAAGATCAGAGTGGGAAGGGTGGCAGATGGGGAACTCACAGAAAGTAGAGTGCTAGAGGGGTTAAGGGTACTGAGGGTGGACAAGGCACCAAAATCGGATGGCATACACCCCAGGGTACTGAAAGAGTTGGCAGAGATCCTGGCAGGCCCATTGTCAGGCCAATTTAATGCCTCTCTGGACTCAGGGTGTGTACCTCAGGACTGGAGGATGGCTCACGTGGTTCCACTCCATAAGAGCAGCCCCAAAGATGAACCAGGGAACAATAGACCAGTGAGTCTGACATCCATAGTGGGGAAACTGATGGAAACAATCCTGAAGGAGAGGCCGGTGACCCTGCTGGAGGTCAGTGGGGGTGCAGGACAGTCGGCAACATGGCTTTGTCAAGGACAGATCCTGCCAAACCAACCTAGTGGACTGCTATGACTGGGTGACTAGGGAAATGGACAAAGGTCATGGGGTAGATGTCCTATATCTGGATTTCAGTAAGGCATTTCACTCTGTGCCACATGGAAGACTAGCATGTAAGCTAAGGGGTACAGAGGCGGGGGCAACATTGGTGGGATGGGCAGAGAACTGGCTGCAGGAGGTGGTGGTGGGAGAAGAATCATCATCCCCAAGGGCTGTGACGAGCAGGGTCCCACAGGGGTCAGTGCTGGGACCAGTGTTATTTGAGGTATTTATTGCAGACATCTTGGTAGGCATAAATACCAAGATCAGTCTATTTGCGGACGACACCAAGATGCGAGCAGTGGTGGATGACCAAGGGGGGTGGCAGGGATTGTAGGAAGATTTAACAAGGCTGGAGACATAGTCTGACACCTGGCAACTTCGTTTCAATGCCAATAAATGCAAGGTGCTGCATTTCAGGGTAAAGAATCAAAGGAGGAGGAGCTACCATCTGTGGGGGGGGGTTGCAGCTGGCTGTGACTGAGGAGGAGAAAGTTCTGGGGGTACTCATTATGGGAGCAATGAACAACTCAGCACAGTGTAGGAAAGCAGCAGCAGTGGCCAACAAGATGCTGGGTTGTATTGCAAGGGGTATAACCTCTAGGAGGAGGGTGGTGATTCTGCCATTATACAGATCGCTAGTTAGACCCCACCTGAAGTACTGCATTCAGTTTTGGCACCCTTATCTAAAGAGGGAGATTAGATTGCTGGAAGGGGTGCAATGCAGAGCAACAAAGATGATCCAGTGTCCGGGAGAGTTACCATATGAGGTTATACTGAGGGAGCTGAACATGTACTTTCTGGAGGACAGGAGGGATGGGGGGATATGATTGATACTTTTAAGTACATGAGAGGAATAAACAGGCAGGCACCAAGGGACTGTTCAAGGGAAGGGGAGGGAGAGAAAGAGAGACACTCGGGGTCATGACATGAGATTGGAGAGTGGAAGGTTTAAGAGGAAAATGAGGAGGCATTTCTTTACAGAAAGGGTGGTAGCAGAGTGGAACGCACTACTGGCAGAGGTGGTGGCCTGTAAAACAGTGGGATGCTTCAAGAGGGGCTGGGATAGGGCAAAAGGGAGGGTCATGGGATGGGCAGTAGTGTAGGAGGAGCAGCTGCAGAGTAGGAGTGCTAGCTGTAAAATCAAGAGACTTAATAAACCAAATGGCCTTTTTTCTGCTGGCATTTTGTATGTTCATATATGTGTATATATATATATATATATATATATATATATATATATATATAATATATATATATATATATATATATATATATATATATATATATATATATATAAAGTATATATATTCTTTGAAAAAAACTTTGTTAATGCATCAGTTAAAGTGAATACCACAGCGACAAAAGCACGGAAATGAGGCATTATGGTTTCCAACACTAACGCCTCACCTCCAGGTAACCCATTCCACACTTCCACCTCACACAACAGGCGTCGGATGTGCCATGGGGTCATCTGTCTAACTCCCACCCCATTGTCCTATATTATAGAGTGTAGCTTGTTTACACATGGAATGGGGTGAGAGTTAGGTCTGATGATCTCATGACACACCCCGACGCCTGTTGGTGTGAAGGGTGGGGAGATGGGGTGGGTGGTAGGGTGGGAACCCTGGGGGTGGGGCATTAGGTTGGTAAAACCTAATTCCTCATTTCCTGCTTTTGTTGCTGTGGTAGTCGACTAGCTGATGCATTAACAATGTTTTTGCAAAGAATTTCCCTTCTTTTTCAAATAGTATAATTGTATTCTCATTTTACTGTGGGAGCGCAGGGTCCTTCAGATCCTGTGCTCCCATCCCTCCATCCAGATAGTACAACAGTGTCCATATGTCATGGTGCCATCCCTCCATCCAGATAGTACAACAGTGTCCATGTGTCATATCGGGAGCTCGTCCAGTTAGTACAACAGTATCCATATGTCATGGTGGGGTCATCCCTCCATCCAGATAGTACAACTGTGTCCATATGTCATAGTGGGAGCTCCGTTCAGATAGTACAGCAGTGTCCATATGTCATGGTGGGCTCCATCCACATAGTACAACAGTGTCCATATGCGCTCCTTTCCCTCCATCCAGATAGTACAACAGTGTCCATATGTCACGTTGCCATCCCTCCATCCAGATAGTACAACAGTGTCCATATGTCATAGTGGAAGCTCCATCCAGATAGTATAACAGTGTCCATATGTCATGGTGGGGTCATCCCTCCATCCAGATAGTACAACAGTGCCCATATGTCATGGTGGCCTGCATCCAGATAGTACAACAGTGTCCATATGCGCTCCCTTCCCTCCATCCAGATAGTAAAACGGTGTCCATATGTCACGGTGCCATCCCTCCATCCAGATAGTACAACAGTGTCCATATGTCATAGTGGGAGCTCCATCCAGATAGTACAACAGTGTCCATATGTCAAGGTGGGGTCATCCCTCCATCCAGATAGTACAACAGTGTCCATATGTCATAGTGGGAGCTCCATCCAGATAGTACAACAGTGTCCATATGTCATGGTGGGCTCCATCCAGATAGTACAACAGTGTCCATATGTGCTCCCTTCCCTCCATCCGGATAGTACAACAGTGTCCATATGTCATAGTGGGGTCATCCTTCCATCCAGATAGTACAACAGTGTCCATATGTCATAGTGGGAGCTCCATCCAGATAGTACAACATAGAAACATAGAATTTGATGGCAGATAAGGACCGCTTGGCCCACCCAGTCTGCCCATTTCCCTACCTACTGGATAAGCTGCAGATCCTAGTTAGCCAGCAGCCTACTTCTTCCTACCCCCACCCCCTAGAATGGCCTTATGACTGTCCCATGCATGCCTGAATTCCACCACTGCTTTTGACTCCACAACCTCCTCCAGAAGGCCGTTCCATGCATCCACAACCCTCTCTGTGACAAAATACTTCCTTAAATTACCTCTGAGCTGCCCTCCCCATCTTCAAATTGTGCCCTCTTGTTCTTGCACACCTCTTTCTTTGAAATATGCTACCCTCTTGGACTTTGTTGATTCCCTTGAGGTACTTGAACGTTTCTATCATGTCCCCCCTCTCCCTCCTTTCCTCGAGGCTATACATATTAAGCTCCTTTCATCTCTCTCTATATGTCTTCCGGTGCAGACCCTGCACCATTTTAGTTGCCCTCCTCTGGACAGCTTCCATCCTGTCTATGTCTTTGCGGAGATTGGGTCTCCAGAACTGCACGCAGTACTCCAAATGGGGTCTCACCAGCTGTCTGTACAGAGGGATAATAACTTCCTGTTTTCTACTGGTGATGCATCTCCCTATGCATCCCAGTATCCCCCCAGCCCTCCTTGCTGCCCTCTCACATTGCTTGCCCACCTTTAGGTCATCTGATATGACTACCCCAAGGTCCGTTCCATTTTTGTTGTTGTTAGTATCTCACCCCCCATTGTGTACTCTTCCCCTGAGTTTTTGTTTCCCAGGTGCATTACCTTGCACTTCTTAGCATTGAATCTAAGCTGCCATACATTTGACCATTCCTCTAACCTTGCCAAGTCCCTTATCATCCTTTCCACCCAACCCTGTGCATCAACTCTGTTGCAGATCTTTGTGTCATCTGCAAAGAGACATACTTTTCCTTCCAGACCCTCTGCAATGTCGCTTATAAAGACATTGAAGAGGACCAGTCCTAATACCGAACCCTGCGGTACCCCACTAGTAACCCCCCTTTCTTCTGAGTGGACTCCATTTACTATTACTCTCTGTGCCCTATTCTCCAGACAATTCTTTACCCAGGCTGTCATCTTGGGACCCACTCCCAGGCTGGCTAACTTGTATATTAATCTTTTGTGTGGGACTGTGTCAAATGCCTTGCTAAAGTCTAGGTAGGCCATGTCCACAGCCCCTCCCTAATCTACTACTTTGGTCACCCAGTCAAAGAAATCTATCAGATTTGTCTGGCATGACCTTCCCACTGTGAATCAATGCTGCCTAGGGTCCTGTGCCCCTCTGGCCTCTAGATACTCAACAATTTTTTCCTTCAGAAGTGATTCCATCATCTTCCCTATCACTGAGGTTAAACTAACAGGTCTGTAGTTTCCCGCTTCTGCCTTGCTCCCACTTTTGTGAAGGGAATCACATCTGCCCTCCTCCAGTCCTCGGGTACCACCCCATCCTCCCATAATTTGTTAAAAGGGTAGTCAGTGGTGTCACTAGTTCTACCCTTAGTTATTTTAAATTCTGGGATGAATCCCATCAGGCCCTATTGCTTTGTCCACCTTCAGTTTTAAAGTACTTTCAGAACCCTTTCTTCTGTAAATGGGCTGGTATCAACTTCTGTACCCAGAGTGTTTCTACTGTTTGTTTTAGGTACCTCCCCTCTTCATTTGTAAATACTGAGCAAAATATTTGTTTAGTATCTCTGCCTTTTCACAGTCTCCCTCTGCCCACCCTCCCTCCCCTTTATTAAGCCTCACTATCCCTCCCTTGGTCTTCCTTCACTCCCTGATGTACCTATAAAAGGTTTTATCCCCCTTCTTAACTGAGTTGACTATTTTTTCCTCGGTTTGGGCCTTTGCTGTTCTGACTACCTTCCCAGCCTCCTTTTGCTTTAACTGATACAGTTCTCTATCCTGCTCCTTCTGCGATTCCTTGTACTTCCTGAATGCTTTCTTTTTCTCTTGAACCTTCACTGCCACTTCCTTTGAGAACCATAGTGGTTTCTTACATCATTTTGTTTTGTTTATTTGCTTCACACAAAGGCTTGTTACCTCTGTGATGGCAGTTTTTATTATTCCCCATTGTTCTTCCACCCCTCCTTCCTGCTCATTTGCTAGGGCATTCCTTAGGCACTCACTCATTTTGGCTAAGTCAGCCCTCCTAAAGTCCAGTACTTTTGCCTTTGTATGGCTTGACTCTATTACTGTGTTTATTGTAAACCATACTGTTTGATGGTCACTAGTTCCCAGATGGCTACCCACTTCTACATCTGTGATCCTCTCTCCATCTCCATTTGAGAGAACCAGGTCTAAGATTGCTCCCTCTCGAGTGGGCTCCAATACTAGTTGTCTAAGGCATGCCCCCTGTAGGGCATCTAGAATAACCCCACTCTTCGAAGTGGCTGCAGCAACTGCACTCCAGTTAACATCTGGCATATTCAGATCACCCATCAGCAATATCTCCCCTTTTTCTGCCATTCTAAGTATACTTTCTATCATTTCCTTGTCCATTTCCTTCCCCTGAGAAGAACAGTGTCCATATGTCATGGTGGGGTCATCCCTCCATCCAGATAGTACAACAATGTCCATATGTCATAGTGGGAGCTCCATCCAGATAGTACAACAGTGTCCATATGTCACGGTGGGGTCATCCCTCCATCCAGATAGTACAACAGTGTCCATATGTCATAGTGGGAGCTCCATCCAGATAGTACAACAGTGTCCGTATGTCATGGTGCCATCCCTCCATCCAGATAGTACAACAGTGTCCATATGTCTTGGTGGGGTCTTTCCTCCATCCAGATAGTACAACAGTGTCCATATGTCATGGTGGGGTCTTCCCTCCATCCAGATAGTACAACAGTGTCTCTATGTCACGGTGCCATCCCTCCATCCAGATAATACAGCAGTGTCCATATGTCACGGTGCCATCCCTCCATCCAGATAGTACAACAATGTCCATATGTCACGGTGCCATCCCTCCATCCAGATAGTACAACAGTGTCCATATGTCACGGTGCCATCCCTCCATCCAGATAGTACAACAGTGTCCATATGTCATGGTGGGGTCTTCTCTCCATCCAGATAGTACAACAGTGTCCATATGTCACGGTGCCATCCCTCCATCCAGATAGTACAACAGTGTCCATATGTCACGGTGCCATCTCTCCATCTAGATAGTACAACAATGTCCATATGTCACGGTGCCATCCCTCCATCCAGATAGTACAACAGTGTCCATATGTCACGGTGCCATCCCTCCATCCAGATAGTACAACAGTGTCCATATGTCACGGTGCCATCCCTCCATCCAGATAGTACAACAGTGTCCATATGTCACGGTGCCATCTCTCCATCTAGATAGTACAACAATGTCCATATGTCACGGTGCCATCCCTCCATCTAGATAGTACAACAGTGTCCATATGTCATGGTGCTATCCCTCCATCCAGATAGTACAACAGTGTCTATATGTCATAGTGGGAGCTCCATCCAGACAGTACAACTGTGTCCATATGTCACGGTGCCATCCTTCCATCCAGATAGTACAACAATGTCCATATGTCACGGCGCCATCCCTCCATCTAGATAGTACAACAGTGTCCATATGTCATGGCGCCACCCCTCCATCCAGATAGTACAGCAGTGTCCATATGTCATGGTGGGGTCTTCCCTCCATCCAGATAGTACAACAGTGTCCATATGTCACGGTGCCATCCCTCTAACCAGATAGTACAACAGTGTCCATATGTCACAGTGCCATCCCTCCATCCAGATAGTACAACAGTGTCCATATGTCATGGTGCCATCCCTCCATCCAGATAGTACAACAGTGTCCATATGTCATAGTGGGAGCTCCATCCAGATAGTACAACTGTGTCCATATGTCACGGTGCCATCCCTCCATCCAGATAGTACAACAGTGTCCATATGTCATGGTGGGGTCATCCCTCCATCCAGACAGTACAACAGTATCCATGTGTCATGATGGGAGCACAGGGTTCTTTGGACCCTGTGCTCCCATCCCTCCACAGATGCACATTTGTAGATAGCTGTGGAAACACAGGAGTCTCTGGCCCTGGTGTAGCAAAATTGCAACAAATAGCCATAACTAACTGTGCCATCTTAAATAATTGTCACCCCAACTGTTCAACATAGCCTTCTTATAAAATGGGCAAAGGATTTCAAGCAATCTGATTGGCTGTTAGCCATATATTAGATGTGTCTAATGCACAGCTAAAACTAGAACCCCCATGTAGAATACACAGGCCCATTTTATAAGTACAATAAGACACTCCAGGGATGTGCATTAGAGAGTTCTAATGCACGGCTAGGGGGGACTGGATGCACTCGGCCTATGGCCTTGTGCCTCACTACGTCCCCCTAGCCATGCATTAGAACTGTCTATTGCACACCCCTTCGTGTCTTATTGCTCACTTATCATCTCACTGCATGTACCCAGTACAGAAAGCTTTCAAATCCCTGTTGAAATGTAATTCTGCACAACTGTAATGCCGTTTTTTGCACCACAGATGCTGAAAAACATTTTTTGACAGGATTTGGAAAATGGCAGCTGTACTACTCTTGAGATGGTGTATAAAAATGGTAATATTAAAAATCTGGAGTGAAAATATGAAAATTTTCAACATGGGCTTTTTGAGACCCCAGCTCATGAACAGTGGCACTGTCATTTCGTAAATTGGTCGCGAAAGGTGATTCCACACAGTGACCGCAAAATCACCTTTCAGGACCAAGCAATGAAATGACAGTGCCAGTGTTCATGTGGTGTGGTTCCAAGAGGCCCATGTTGAAAATTTGGTGCAATAATTCCTAAAATTGGCCGCCCCCCACTGACTCCCATTATACAGCTTACCTTTGATTCTTTAGTTTGCGGTTGGACTTTGCAGAGTGCAGACGTGTTCACGGTCTGAAGAAGATGACAGTGCCAAACTCTGGAGGTAAGTATAGGGTAAGGGGGGGTACAGGGAGGTCAGTGCTCAGAGGAAGGTTGGGGAAGGGGGTCTGGGGAGATGGCAAGGGACCGTTTTCTTTATTACAGGTTTTTTTTAAAAAAAAAAGACACTGGGGATGGTTTTCTTTATTCACAGGTTAAAAAATATTAATATGGGCACACTGGGGTGGACTGCCAGTGTGCCACATAAGTTGGAGGCGGGATCACGATGCCAACAGGGGGACTGGACACCCCAGTCGGCAATAAAAGTGGGCTGGGAGGCATCCAACACTGGGGGTGGGCATCCCAGTGTTGAAAGGTTTTTTTAAAGAAAGAAATTATATCTTGGCACACTGGGGTGGGCTCCCAATGTGCCACAATATCGGGGGGGGATACATACTGACATGTGGATGGGGTACCCCAGTGTCAGTGTGAAACATAGGAATTTGGGAAATGGGCAGACTAGTTCAGTGCAGGATCCTGCATCGAAATGATCACAAATTTTGATGCAGGATTCTGCACTGAAGAAAAAGTGTTGGGGGATGGTTTTCTTTTTTTTTCACAGGCTTTTAAATAATGTAGGCCACACTAGGGTGGTATCCCGCTGTGCCAGATAAGTCTGTATGTCTGCGGGGATACACACTGACACAGGGATTTGGCACCCCGTGTCTGTGTGAACAAAGCGAGTCTTCCTTGACTCTGCAGCCAGCAGCACGAGTTCAGGCTGTGGCTGCAGAAGTCAAGAAAATACCACTCTTCTCATACAGAGAATGGCGCCATTCTCTGTATAAGCTGGCACCCGACAAAAAAACTTGTTTGGGTCCAGCTTAAAACATAAAAAAAACCACATCAGAATACGCCTCTTTAGCTGTGTTCTGATTTTGGTTTTTAAACGTTCGGTACTTCAGCATCCTCGCTAAGCGGCAAACAAGATAGCGGATACAACACAGTTCAATCAATCTAACCTCTGTGAACTGCTCGCAAAATACCAGCCTTCTTTATGAAAAGAAACTGGTATTGTGCGCAGAATACTCGTATCGTGCGCACACCAGCCTTCTTTGAGAAAAGAAGCTGATATTTTGCGCACAGTACTGTACTGTGCAAAAAATAGCATTTCTTGTGCCTGATATGTAAATGTTCACATAAGAAATAATGGGAAAATTTAAAATGTTATAACTTTTGAATGGATTAATATTTTTTCACCAAACCTTCAAAAGACACATCTCTGACCCAAAGGCTTTCTGCCCTAAAAATTTCAGACCACAACATAAAGCCATTTCTGAAATCCAGCTGTAGAAGGAAGTGTAAAAAAAAAAACAGATTTCTCAGTTTTTTCAACACCTTATGTCTCAGAAATCACTCAACAAATTCCCACAACATTTGGCGGGTCAAGAGACCCACCCCTAGAGATTACGCATGCCTAATTTCATGCAGATACGTTGCACAGCTCCAACGTTATTAAGCGTCATAGTTTGGACTTTAATATAGAAATGCAGTTTCACCCTAACTATACTGGCGCAACTGCACAGTTTAATATATACTTCAGAGCAGTCCATGGTCATGGCACATTTATGGTTCATCATTGCAGTAGTTACATAGGATATGTACGTTTTGGATTGCCCTCAAGTGCTGAAGCATAGGTTGGAGAGCATGTTATATTGATGTGTGCTGTTACTTCATATTGTATACTACAATCTGAACCAGGGATATTTCTTTGTGCATGACACATTTATTTGAAGTTTATTTATATTTAAACAGGATAAGCCTGTTTTCAGGGCCATCCTGTATATATACATAACATACATAAGGTTACATTAATAGCAAATTACAGAGCATAAAAGATTGAGATTAATAACAATGACATGAAAAAGGATTCTCTTCCAACAGGGCTGTCTTAAAACTATGATATGTAGACATATAGCCATACATTAGAAATAAAAAATAAATTAAAAAAGAAGAAACCTTTCCTTCTACATTTTAATATTTTTTTTATTAGAAAAATCCTTACTTTTAAAATAAAGTAGTCCTTGACATTTTTAGGAGTATGTGAGACCCCCAATCCATGGCAGTCCCCCCTTTCCAGACAACCATTCAAAAAGGTTCATATATGACAAACTAATCCTCCCGCCTTCCCACCCTAACCACCCAACTGCCAAGAACCCTTACCTTCTACAGAGCTCTTTCATGTCTGTGCTGTATGTTAAAAAAGTCTGTCTCTCTTTCCCTTCCCCCCAAGCTATCTGCAAATAAAAGTTGAATCATCGAGTCAGACATCTTGTACATATGAGTCAGGCATCTCAGCAAAGATAGAAAGATGTATGCATTTCTTTAGTAACTCACATATACTTTATTTTTATGAAAAGATAATCAAAAAATTGAAGGCTGGCCAGCCCGCCGGCACAGTGGTTGGATTTCTGCTTGCGACGCCGGCGACCCAGGTTCAGGAATGGACTTGGTTCATCAGAGGGATGACCGGGGGGGGAGGATCGAGCATCCCACGACTGCTCTCCTTCTCCGAGGGGGGTGTGGGATGTCGCCGGTGCAAGGGGGACCCCTGGAGGAGGCCAATAGTGCCACAGCATACAGTGCCAGCAAGGTTTCAAGGGGGGGCGGGAAAGACGATGGTGTCATTGCATGTTTCCACCCCCCAGGGGGAGAAAAAAAAAACAAGCCTGCCTCTCTCTGCCTAAATGATGCCCTCCCCTTGGCTGCGATCAGCTCCCCCAGGCCGACTCCCAACTTATCCCATTGTTCATGGCACCTTGTAGGGTGGGTACCATGTCTCCGCCCTGGGGGGTAATCCAGGGGGTCCTGGGACTATGGCTCATGTGGGGATGCCACAGCCGAGGGGTCCATGACCGGGTGGATGGCCCAGCAGAGAGAGGTGTGGCACAAAAAAAGAATAAATAGAAACAAAAATGAATGATACAGTGCCCATGGATATTCTGTTCTTAGATTTTCATAAAGCATTTATAAGGTTCCGTATGTTAAACTAATAGAAAAAATGGATAACATCGGAATTGATGGTAGACTGGTAAGATGGACCAAAAACTGATTATCCCAGAGAAAGCAAAAAGTTAGAATGTTGGGTATGTATTCTGAATCTGTAAAGGTGTCTACTGGGGTACCACAAGGATCAGTTTGGGGGCCAGTACTGTTTGTTATATATGTATAAGTGATTTGCATCATAATATAACCAACATGGTTGTAAAATTTGCAGATGACATCAAACTCGGGGGGTCTGTAGACACAATAGAAAATAGAGAGCTGAAACATGATTTGTATAACATTGAACAATGGTCAAAAATAAACAAAATGCCATTTAATACAGACAAATGCACTATGATGCATCTGGGCAAGAGTAACAGTAACCAGCAGTACAAATCAAATGGAAACAAGCTTGGAACGGCTGTACAGGAAAAATATTGTAGCATTATAATAGATACCTAGACTTCAAAGTCCATAGGACAAAAAACATCCAAAAAAACAATTTTAATGATCAGGACTATAAAAAGAAGCATTATTAATAAAAGTAAGGAGTGTTTGCTGCTACTTTATCGGATGTATGTGAGACCGCATATGGACTATGAGTCATTACTATGGAATCCATGCAGTAGACAAGAGAGGAGATTAACAGGATCGAAAGTATACAATGCAGGTTCACAAAAATGATTGGTTCATTAAGAAAATGTAATTACAACACCAGAATACATCGACTGGGGCTATTTACTCTAGGACAAAGAGGACAGAGAGGGGATATATTGACAGTGTTCAAAATAATTAATGACACTGAATTAAGTGACGAAGTGGGTCTAGTACTTCAAAATAACCCTATGGGTCTGAGAAGTCATAAGTTACAGATAAAAATTGATATGGCAAAAAAAGAATAGCAGTTATTACTCTTTCCTTCATAGAACAGGAAGGCTGTGAAATAACTTACCAAACAATATAGTAAATAGGGGTTCATTAGAAATCTTTCAGAAAAATATAGATAATTGGTTATTAATGAAAGGATAAATGGACCGCTCATGCGGGGAACAGCTTCTATGGGCAGTTTATGCCTTCTGTTGTTCCAAACCCAGTGTAAGCACCTAGTATATGCATCCTTCTAACTTCACTAAGACAGTGACTCATGTTAAAAGAAGTCTGCGGCCAGCTCAGAAGTGTTACAGCAGCACTGCTGTTTGCTAAGGCAGTGACCCATGTCCCTGTCTTGAGCTGGGCTTTCCAAGGGGCTGCTGGGGGGGGATTGAGCATTGTATGAGATATTCTTCTCCTCCAGGGTGGGAGAGTCATGTGTCTCACTGCAGTATCACCTCCTGGGATGACCACAGGTAGCAGTATAGATGACCCCTTGCATGTCTGTGAGGGGTGAGCTCAGGAGCATCAATCATTTGGCATGCCAGTACCATGTGACATCATTATATGCTCTCTTACGGGTGGGACTCTGTGGGCAAAAGTGGGAAACAGGTTTGGCCACTATTTAGGAAGATAAAGCTCTTCCCACTCATAGGGGCTACTGCAGGTCCAGCATTCCTCTAGCTACTCTAGTTCTCAGCCCAAAAGACTTACCCATCAAAGCAGCTATAGGCTAGATTACATGAGGGGATACAAACATACGAACATATGAAACTGCCAGCAGATAAAGGCCATTATGGTCTATCTAGTCTGCTTGAGTGTGCAGATCAGCTGTGAGATTTCAGTAGAGCTGCTTCCCTTCCTCATCCCCCACCTCAAAATTCTCTCTCTCCCTCCGTTTCAAGCATCCCCCATACTCAGCGTGATTTTCCCGATAAGCCTACACCACCCGCTTTTAAAGCCTCACCACAGTCCTGGCTGAAACCAATTCCTCAGGAAGCTTATTCCATCCCAACACCACCCTTTCGGTGAAGAACTGACTCCTTGCACCTTTTTAAATCCCCCAATTTTTAGCTGATGTCCCTTTGTCATCCCTGCACCTTTTATGTTAAACAAGCCCTCAGTGCTGACTTTGTTTATGCCATTAGGGTTACTTAAAGGTTTCTATCATGTACCCTCTCTGTCTTCTCTCCTCCAGAGTATTCATGCTGAGTTATTTTAGTCTCTCCTGATAGGGCTTGTGTTGTAGGTGCTGAACCATCTTAGTTGCCCTATGCTGCACTCCCTCCAGCAGGTTTATTTCCTTTTTTAGGTGTGGACACTAGAACTGGACCCCATACTCCATTAACAGTCTCACCAGCAATCTGCACAGGGGCACTATGACCTCCTTCCTCCTAGATGTGAACCCCCTTGCTATGCAGCCCAGCATTCGTGTAGCTTAATTCACTGCTTTGCTGCACTGCACAGGTTGTTTCAAGTCATTGGTGATGATGATCCCTAGGTCTCTCTCTTCCTCAGTCTCTACTACTTTCACCCCTCCCCCATCCAGTACTCTTCCCCCGGGTTTCGTGTGCCAAGGTCCATAATCTTGTACTTTGTAGTGTTTAAAGCCAGTTGCCAGGTATTTGATCATCTCTTCAATTTAGCCAGGATGCCTGCCAAGGAACTGAGATGGCAGGAGCCCCCACCTCAGGGAGCACTGGGGAGGTACTAGATTGATGGGGGATCCCAGTGGAAAAGCATACCTGGAATGGGACCTGGTGGCCAGGATATGGAGATATGTGGCAGAAGAAAAGGAGTTCTTAAAGGATCAGTTTCTATGAACAAAAAGTATGGTGGATAGAAGATGTATGAATATTGTTTTTAAAACAGAGCACAGACATGAAGGAGCATGGGGGATTTTGGTAGCTGGGTGGATTGCTAAAAGTATGGGTTTATCATATTTGAACCCTAATATCACCCTGTTTGTACAGTATATGGAGATATGTGTTTTCAGATTACTATGAATGGTGCAGATCTGGTGGTAAAGAAGACAATGGCCGCTAGTTCATTTTTTGCAGTTCTTTGGGAAGTGGAGGGATTCCATGTCGGTGAAAAGGGTCTTCATGTTGGTAGTTTGGGTCAGGTGTGCAGTTGTAAGAAATTATAAAGTGACATGGTAAAATGAAGCCATCCTATTGGCTGAAACAAGTCACATAGTAGTCAGTGGTAGCTTTTGTACCCTAGGTACATCGCCCAAATCAAACCCTATGTGGTCCCTAAGGAGCTTAAAACACTTGTTCACACCTTTGTTGTGTCAAGGTTGCACTATTGTAATGTTCTATACTGTACCTTAGGCTATTGAGAGGGTTGACATGCTGCTTGCAGCTGGTGCAGAATAATGCAGACAAGCTTATTGCAAGGTTCCTGGCTCCGAGCATATCTTGCCAGTCCTGCAGAGCGTACACTGGTTGACAGTGAGGCGGCATGTCACCTTCACAGCAGGTTTGCTAATGTTCAAAGCCTTACAGGATCTGGGTACAGGCTATCTGAAAGCGCTTCTGTGTGCTTATGCTCCTGGTTACTCTCTCCACTCATCGGAGGTGGGCCTCCTGAACATCCCTAGCTCCTGAATGAAGCAGTCTGGGGAATGGCATTTGCGGTGGCAGTGCCTCATTGTGGAATATGCTACCATGCCATCTGAAGAAGGCATCCTCAGTTGTAAGCTTTAGAAGAGGACTGAAATACTATTTGTTTATACTGGCCTATCCTGATTTGTTCTATCAGCCCCTGGCTGTCGGACTGAGCCGGGATTTATTTATTTAGTGATATTTATGGAGATGGTGCTGTAATATGGTCCTGAATATATGTACAGGCAGGACCCGCCTTAGGGTTATGGCGCCCTAGCTTAACCTCCCCAGTAGCCCCCTCATTGTTTTTCAGTCTTCATTCCACCCAGACAAGAACCATGACATTCCTAATGGCAGATAACTGTCTGCCAACTCCACTCCCTGCAGCTTTCACTGCTTCCTGTTTTCCTTCTTCCTGACTTCTGTCATAGTGTAACTGCACTACTCTTTTGTTGCCCTGTGTGGGGTCACTCTATTCATCTTTCCCTTTTTTTCCTTTTGAGCCACCACCTCTCCTCTGCTTACTGGACTTTCCAGGTGGGTGCCCCATGCTGCCCCTCCACTAGAGCTTGGTCCCCTTTCTACTGCCCCTGCTTACCTTTCCTTGCTGCCTCCACACCTCCTACTGCCTCAGTCACTGCTGCCTCCTCCCTTCCCCCAGCCTTATATCTTCCTGTGCCTACTGCCTTCTTTCACTACCCTGCCTTGTTCTCCTGCTTTGTCTACCCCTGACCTGCTCTGTGTTATCAGGCCTGAGTCTGTCAAACTCCCATGCTGATCTCCTTTCTTGTCCATTCCCTGCCTCCTGCTTCCCCTTCTCCCAGTTAATGCTATTTTCCACTATATTGATGCCACGTGGCTATGCCCCACCTTGTTTGCCTTTTTAGCCCTTTCCTGGACTGGGTCCTTATTCTTACATACACACTTCTGCCCTGGCAGTTATATAAGCCCTCTCCTCAAGCTCAACAATTACTGTATTCAACTCATACTGGACTATGGCCTCCCTATGTTACTAGTTACCTAAGTATTCTTCCACCTTATCCGACTGACTTGTTATACTACCTATGCAGGCTTTCTCCATCCTCATCACTCCACCTTCCCAGACTTTACACTGATCATCTTCATCCCTTTCATTCCTGGGCAAACACCCAGCTCAACCTTTCAACTCAGTCTCCATCATCTTCTGCTACTGTACCTTAAGGGCTTTACACCTCACCCTTCAAGGTAACATAGAATTTGACGGCAGATAATGGCCACTGCTTGGCCCATTTTCCTCTACATTTCCTACCTTAATGGATAAGCTGCAGATCCTAATTAATCAGCAGCCTACTTCTTCTACCCCACCCCTAAATTGCCTTATGACTGTCCCATGCGTGGCAGATTCCACCACTGTTTTGACTCCGCAACCTCCTCCAGAAGGCCGGTTCCATGCATCCACCCCTCTCTGTGAAAAAAATAACTTCCTTAAATTACCTCAAGCCACCCCCCTTATCTTCAAATTGTGCCCTTGTTCTTGCACACCTCTTTTTTGAAAGATGCTACCCTCTTGGAATTTGTTGATTCCCTTGAGGTACTTGAAAGTTTCTATCATGTCCCTCTCCCTCCTTTCTGAGGCTATACATATTAAGCTCCTTAAGTCTCTCTTCATATGTCTTCGGTGCAGACCCTACCATTTTGTGCCCTCCTCTGGACAGCTTCCATTCTGTCTATGTCTTTGCGGAGATTGGGTCTCCAGAACTGCATGCAGTACTCCAGATGGGGTCTCACCAGCTGTCTGTACAGAGGGATAATAACTTCCTGTTTCTACTGGTGATGCTCTCCCTATGCATCCCAGTATCCCCAACCCTCCTTGCTGCCCTCCTCACATTGCTTGCCCACCTTTAGGTCATCTGATATGACTACCCCAGGTCCCTTTCCATTTTATTATTGTTAGTATCTCACTCCCCATTGTGTACTCTTCCCTGGGTTTTGTTTCCCTGGTGCATTACCTTGCACTTCTTAGCATTGAATCTAGCTGCCATACTTTTGACCATTCCTCTAACCTTGCCAAGTCCTTCTCATCCTTTCCACCCCACCTTGTGCATCAACTCTGTTACAGATCTTTGTGTCATCTGCAAAGAGACATACTTTTCCTTCAGTCCCTCTGCAATGTAAACTATAAAGACATTGAAGAGGACCAGTCTAATACTGAACCCTGCGGTACCCACTAGTAACCCCTTTCTTCAAGTGGACTGCATTTACTATTACTGTCTGTGTCCTATTCTCCAGCCAATTCTTTACCCAGGCTGTCATCTTAGGACCCACTCCCAGGCTGGCTAACTTGTATATTAATCTTTTGTGTGGGACTGTGTCAAATGCCTTGCTAAGTCTAGGTAGGCCATGTCCACAGCCCCTCCTGATCTACTACTTTGGTCACCCAGTCAAAGAAATCTATCAATTTGTCTGGCATGACCTTCCTCTGATAATCCATACTGCCTTGGGTCCTGTGCCCCTCTGGCCTCTAGATACTCGACAATTCTTTCCTTCAAAGTGATTCCATCATTTTCCCTACCACTGAGGTTAAACTAACAGGTCTGTAGTTTCCTGTTCTGCCTTGCTCCCACTTTTGCAGAGGGAATCACATCTGCCCTCCTCCAGTCCTCAGGTACCACCCCATCCTCCCATGATTTGTTAAAGAGGGTAGTCAGTGGTGTCACTAGTTCTACCCTTAGTTCTTTTAGAATTCTGGGATGAATCCCATCAGGCCCCATTGCTTTGTCCACCTTCAGTTTTAAGAGTTCTTTCAGAACCCTTTCTTCTGTAAATGGGCTGGTATCAACTTCTGTATCCAGAGTGTTTCCACTGTTTGTTTTAGGTACCTCTCCCTCTTCATTTGTAAATACTGAGCAAAAATATTTGTTTAGTATCTCTGCCTTTTCACAGTCTCCTTCTGCCCACCCTCCCTCCCCTTTATTAAGCCTCACTATCCCTCCCTTGGTCTTCCTTCGCTCCCTGATGTACCTATAAAAGGTTTTATCCCCTCCTTCTGATAGTTGGCTATCTTTCCTCGGTTTGGGCCTTTGCTGTTCTGACTGCCTTCCCAGCTTCCTTTGCTTTAACTGATACAGTTCTCTGTCCTGCTCCTTCTGTGATTCCTTGTACTTCCTGAATGCTTTCTTTTCTCTTGAACCTTCCTGCCACTTCCTTTGAGAACCATAGTGGTTTCTTACATCATCTTGTTTGGTTTATTTGCTTCACACAAGGCTCGTTACCTCTGTGATGGCAGTTTTATTATTCCCCATTATTCTTCCACCCCTCCTTCCTGCCCATTTGCTAGTGCATTCCTTAGGCACTCACCCATTTTGAAAGTCAGCCCTCCTAAAGTCCAGTACTTTTGCCTTTGTATGCTTGACTCTATTGCTGTGTTTATTGTGAACCATACTGTTCGATGATCGCTAGTTCCCAGATGGCTACCCACTTCTACATCTGTGATCCTCTCTTCATCTCCATTTGAGAGAACCAGGTCTAAGGATTGCTCCCTCTCGAGGTGGGCTCCAATACTAGTTGTCTAAGGCATGTTCCCTGTGGGGCATCTAGAATAACCCCACTCTTCAGAGTGGCTGCTGCAACTGTACTCCAGTTAACATCTGGCATATTCAGATCACCATCAGCAATATCCCCCTTTTCTGCCATTCTAAGTATACTTTCTATCATTTCCTTGTCCATTTCCTCCCCCTGAGAAGGGGGTCTGTATACAACCCCTGTGCGGATTGTGGTGCCATTGCCAGTCTCCAAATTTACCCACAGTGCTTCTTCTCCTCCCTGTTTACCCTTTTGTTCTGTTGCTTTGATTCCTTCCCTTATGTAAAGAGCTACTCCTCCTCCTCCTCTTTTACCCTCCTGGTTTCTTCAATCTATGACCAATCACAAAAAGGGCTTAGCTCCAACATTTTTCCCAATGGGCTTTGCCCTCAAGGCTTAGCTCTAATCTTTTCCTGCCCCTTATTCTCAGAGTAGTAGATCATCTGAGTACCAAAGCCTAAATCAGCTATTTATACATCTTCCTTCTCCTTGGAGTCCTTCCATGTTGCCAGTGCAACTTGTTGTTGGAAGTGCAGAGTGTGGCAGGCTGGCAGCAGCACACTGCACTCCCACTGCCACCAACTCATTACTTGCCAACATTCAAGTTACAATTTGTCCTCTACCAGTACCAGCCTTATCTACTACACACCAAGCTCAACAGACAACGCAGGCCACCCTGACCAAATTACATCTCTGACAGACTGACTGGAGTGACTGCTGGACTCTCAGTTGTTTTCAAAATGGAAAGTTAAAAAACGCAATCTGGAATGGACTACAAAATAAAAAAAACTCACCTCAAACAAACAATTATGCTAAAGCAATAAGTTAACATTTTCATTAAAAAATACTAGTGACAAATAAGATGAGTGGGCAGTAGGCTTGTTCACTTATGAGAGACTCTCAACCATATGTCAGTTCGTTCGACGACAATGATTTTAGACTCAGACACATTATTTTACCAACTTTAAGGTGAGATCGGCGATCTGGAACTGGAAGCAATTAAATAACAGTAAAATTAGGCTGAGACAGGTACTCACTGCTGACCCTCACGTTTATTCCCTTCAGATGGTCTGCAATGTGGAGGATGGTGGGGCAGCATAGCACAAACACTGTCCGACAGATGACACACTACCACAGATTTCCGAGTAGCCACACGGTCACCTGTCTCCCAACCCAGCAGCCAACCTGGACTGCTGCCTGTCCTCTATGAGGCCAGTCAAAAAAAATGAAAAATACACAAAACGAAGCACTCACAAAGTTGGATGGACCCTTGATGATGGATCCTCACATCAAGAGTTGAGTTAAGACTATATTTCTCATTAAGTCTCACCACAAAATGGCGCACGGACCGTGGCATGCAGTGTGTGTGCACAACAGTCAATTCTGGTGCTAAAAGGAGGAGTCGACCACGGATGGGATGGGTGCAGCAGCAGTCATCCAGTTGCTTACAGGTGGTGCATCATGAGGCTGAGTATGGAGGACTCAGTGGGGGCTGTAAATCGAGATGGCAAGATGGGGACAGATTCTACAGTGCGCAGTGCACACAAAATGGATTTTGCAGTCAGTGTACATACTACACCCCCCCAAAAAAATAAAACACCTCAAATTTGTACACATTCAAATTCATAGTCCAGGATACTCACAAAAAAATGAATAAATAATAAAACGTAAAGAATGATTGAATTACCCCCTCATGGTGCCCCCCGGTGCATGGTGCCCTAGGCAACCGCCTAGTTCACCTATCCTTAAGGCCGGCCCTGACAGTAAGGCTATGTATTTAATTGTTCTAATGCTACAGTATTATTATATTTTGTAAAGCACCCCTGAGCCTCAGGGATAGGACATCAATAAATAAAATGACTACTACTATTATTACGTGGCCATGTAATTATTCATCATAAGTACACAGGTGCAGCATTACATGCATTTCTTTCTCTAAATGCCTTTTTATTAGTGCAATGAGACTTATCATGGAAGTGTACTTATCGGTAATAATGGTGCTTTTTGCATGTATTTAAAGCACATCATCCACAAGGTGTGCAATATTGTCCCATAATACACACCCTGCCATGTCTCATTGCTTATCTAATGCACAATCATCTATGTCTGTTGCCTAATTTGGTGAAGGGATTTTAATAGCTCATCATGTAATACATTTTAAAATGTCATTCAACATTAAAATATGTTCCTTCTTGTAATGCAGCTACCTGCGACCTGCCATGTTACAACAGCTTCTGCGTCGTCTCGTTTTTGATGTGCCCCTGCTTACGGAATACTGTAAAATGCCATTGAAGGTATGTGAGCATGTTGTGTCTGGAAATAGGTCTCAGAGCAAACCTGTCATTGTGACAGAAGAAACTGTCTCTCCTTGAATTTGCTTGGTGGCATGACGTCTGTTGTAAAAAGAAATGTGAATGCAAATTTCCAGTACTTTAAAAAATGTCTTTCTTTAAAATCTTTAAAAAGAAAAAGAAGGAATTTGGTTTCATATAGCGTCATTTGCATTAGTGCTGGGCACCCCTCCCAAAGTCTGACCTTGCGAGCATCAAATCTCTAAGCAAGCAAAGCTCACCATAGTTTGAAATGGTCTGAGTTCTCCAGACTGTTAATCAGCTCAAAAATGAAATAAAAAAACTCTATAAGCCCTTTCTAGGTGGCCAAAGCAAGTCCCTTGGCCACCCTCTCCCACCCCAGTCTTCCCCTCTACCACCTTCCCTTTCCAGACTTCCCCAGCACAAATACACTGCAATTTAAAACAGATGTATTGTCTCTTGGCACTTTACCAGAAGTTCACTCCATCTTTTGTCAAGCCCCTCAAGCTCACCCATCAAAAGACCCAAAGTAAAATATAAGTCATTTATAGTTGTCCCTCATCTCTGATCAATGATTTGGGGCAGCAAAGCTCTTCAGGTTAGCTCAGTCAGTCCCTCTGTCACCCCTCCTTCCATACGGAATGAACATTATTTTTTTTGCTCCTTCTTAGGTCCCCCAGTGCCCTCCTTCAGGTTCCACACGTGTTTCCACTCTGCCCACCGAATCAACTCCCACTACCTTCACTTACCTCCAGGCTCCCCATGGTCCTTCAACACCCATAGTTCTGGTTCATCCTGCATTGGGAGAGGGCTAACTTCACCGGCTTTAGTTGAGCCCCAAATAAGAACTGGTAGTGCGCTGTGACAGTGGCGAGGGCAGCCGCTGAAGATTAGGCACCCCAATGAACCCTCCAGTGTCAGTGCTCTTTTACTGCCATGCAGCTTGTACTGCCTGCTCCCTGCACTGCTCTGTCCTATGATGTTTTTACCACACTTTTTTTCCACAATATTTTGACCACGATATTTTGTCCTGCAATATTTTGTACCGTGATATTAACACACGGAACTGAGAAAAAAGTTCTGTTTAGTCCCAAATGTTTGCAAGTGTCCGTGAGGATAAAATGCCCAAAGTTTGAGGTGTTCAGTTCTCTGGTAGAACCAGATTTGCAACATTAATTTACACTCACTGTATCCCAAAGTTCTTTACAGGCCATAACTAGTTTAAGCAGCCATTAGGTGTGACAGGACATTGATTGAGAATGGGCAAGTTATCCTTAAGGTTCTCCTTGAATAAAATGTTTTCACTTGACTAACATTCAATGCATATATATCTAATTTTTTATACTGTTTGCTATTTCCTGGAAATATGACCATTATTTCACTTGTGATACACAGTTACTAACAAACCATTATGAGCACTCTTGGAAATACTACTGCCTGCCGTCGGGCTGGAAGAACTATGGTATTGCTTCAGAAGAGGAGTTGCACTTGACAAAAAAGCTTTTCTGGGGAATTTTTGAATCTCTCTCTAAAAAGGTAAGGCAACTGTTTGAATAACTCTGTGTGTAAGACATCATTTTTGCTAAATGCTTGTGCTTTGCTTAAAATGCTTACATTAGAGAAACCGCTGAGGATGCTGAATGCTATATTGCACAGATGAAGGCCCTGTCCATATTGTATTTTGAAACTGGTTTAGCTAACGTAATCAGCATAAGAGTGCCTGTAACGGTTAGTGTCCACACTGCTGCCCAAGTATAAGGGTTTTAAAAAACATTGTTGAAACCGCCTCTGAAGCTAGTTGTAACTGTAATGGTTTAACTAAACAGTTCTACAAGCAGTTGCTGCTACCCCAGTACCCTATAGGCCCTGTCCACACTACACCGCTCCAGCCTAGTAACGGACGCAGTCCATTATGGCCGGGGAGTGATGCAGTGCGTCCACACCACAGCGGTGTCCATTACAGGACTGGCACCACTGGTCCACACTTCGGGAGCCGGACGACTGTTACAGCGGCGCCCGATCCCACAGTGCAGCTCGCGATGTGCTTCGGGCCCTGCAGGGGACCGTTACAGCCCATCTACACTACCGCAGGAAATGTTACCAAGGCGGGACCAGTTTCATAACTGTTGTTGAAACCACCTCATATGTGGTTTCAACAACAGTTTCGAAAACGCCCTCTGTGACGTTACAGGTGTAGACGCAAACTGTTGCGGTAACGGTTTGGGCACTCTGTAACATTACAGAGGCATAGTGTGGACAGGACCATAGTGACTCGCATAGAAGAAAACATATAAACATTTACCGGAGCTTCTTGTTCACCTTCTGCTAGTCCACAGTGTGCTATTAAGGTGTCCTCTACCCACTTCTAGTTCCTGCTAGTGAGAGCAGCATAATCAGGCCTTCAAGTCCTTTAAAAATGTCCCCAGTTTGATTCACCTTACTGTTCTCAGATCCAGTCGGTCAGGGGAAACTGAGTCAGGCCCATTCTTTAAAAAACATTCCCCATATGTCTGCATCCCCTCGCCAATACGTACTCCTGCTGGCAAGATGTGAAGTCAGGTCATTGGGCCCTTTCTTTACAAAAAAACAATTTTCCTGGTTTTAATCACCTCACAGGTTATGGCTGCTGCCAGTGAGGGGAGGGCAGAGTCTGACCAATCACAGGCCCTTTCATGTGTAACCCCCATGCAAATGGGGGTTCCCAAAAGACTTCCAGGAGCTTGCTTGAATGCTCCAAGCCTGAATGGTGTTTGGCATTTAAGCCATTTATCAGTGAGTGTTTTTAGAGCCTCTGGTACTGTCTCTTTAAGAGCTGTCTGCTTGCAGACATAATTAGTTTGTATGGGGGGACTGTGTGCTTCTCTGAGTACCACTTGAGCTGCTGCCAATTCACTTCATTTTTGCAGTCACTAGGAGTGCAAAGGGAACCTATCTGAAAGATGTAACTGTTTGCCAGAAATTATTTAGAGTAATAATGAAATTACAGTTTGTCTAACCTGCTTTCTTTGCAGTCAGAACTGTGTCTGCTAGTTCCCCATTCTAGTTTTGAACTGCTGAACTGGACCAATCAGTGTGGGGTAAGCTAGCTCTAAAATGGTGTCTTGGACGAATCAGAACTTGGACTCATAATCTGAGCCAGCCACAAGAGGATTGTATGGGCAGTGACTCTGGGAGATGTAGTTTAGACTTCAGTGCCTTTTTGGACCAACAGCAGCAGTCTATTGTGAGTGACAGCCAATCCAGTCAAGAACTGGGAGGAACTCAAAGGAAGTGCCCGGTTTTTGTCGGTTGGAGTTTGAGTTGAGCTTTGGCAGTGAAGAAGGAAGGAGCCCTGTGCTTTTTCAGTGTGCAGTTTTAGTCAAAAAACGTGTGTAAGGCCCAGAGTTCCCGGTCTGCAGCTTGTGTAACAGCTTGTTAGGACTGAATCCGTCCTGTGAAAAGAATCAAAGGATCTCTGAAGAGTAGAAACCAGGCTCACCCTGTAGAAGACTGGAAGAATTGCTGAAAATTGCACTCGGTCTGTCAGGAACTGAATCTGCTGTGTTCTCCCGGTATTGTGCAGTAATTGCGACTGGATACAGATGCAGCCTGCCTGGTATAGTACTTTCTTTTATATGGATGTGTGAAGAGGTTTGTGTACCTCAAGTGAGCCCTGCTGACATTGAAGGACCCTATCTTATTTGGAGTCGTGAGTACTAATTCAGGGTTGCTACCTGTTAATTGCCACATTAAATCCAAATGGAATTACTGTACTGCTGACTGTTTAATTCTCCTTTCTCTGTGTGAAAGGGCCCTACCAGCTGCCACGGTTTGGACTAGCCACTGGGCTTGGGTACCCAGGGACAGTAACTGATAGGGATAGGCCTGTGCACAGAGCCATAGGTAGATTATTAGAGTGATAAGCTAATTAACCTGATTTCCCCTGTCCTTGTTATATCCCCTAAATAAATCAGAGCTGCTTGTTTCAGCAAAGTTATACTGCCTAGAGTTGTCTATGTTAAAGTACTGTACTGTGATTGTTGCACTGTATCTCATTTCACAGGAGGTCCCAGTGCGGAACCAGACCTGGGGTAAGTGTATACTGTGAAGGTAATTCTGATATATGTGTGGGCCACTAGTGGGAAGAAAGGGGGTTGCAGTGTCCCAGAGGGCTGTGACCAAGTTAGTTTAACTATTGCAAACCCTGACCTCTGGGTGGAGGCACCCGCCATTGGATCCAGGCCCCTCAACCTGTTGAGTGGCAAATCAGGCAGGGGTAGTAGCCCCTGGGATAAGCGCCATCTAGGGTTACATCTTGGAGGCTCACCTGGGATTGTGTGTCCTCTAGTGGCCATATTTACGAACCACTGTTAAGAAAAAAATGGGTACCCCGACAGAAGTGGCTGTGCACCGGCTGGTGGAGTGGTGTACTGGGGAGGAGATCGACCCCAAAATGCTATGCTTATCCTGGACATCCCCTGGGTATCAATAATGGACACTGTGCAGGGAGTACTTTCCAAGGTGGAAGGTTTACAAACCCTGTGGTGGTGGGTCGGCATGCTAATCTGCTCACCCACACTTTCCTGGCCCTAGTAGAGTTTAAGGATCCCATAGATAGCTCCAAAGTGCCACAGACCATTACCCCAGAGGGAGCCCTCACTGCTTGGAGAGTGATAACTAAGGACAGTAAAGACCCGGGGGGGAATCAGCCCCCACCACTATCTGAAACTTTTGAGGAGAAATTTGCTGAATGGTTGCTGGGAGAGGGGAAAACTGTGGAGGACTTGAAGAAACTATTCTTGCCACCTGGGGGTGTTCCTCCCCCAACACCCTCTCCTGCTCCAGTGCCCGTAATGGTGTCTGAACCAATGCAGACTCCTATTTCTGCACCTGCCATTAGTCACGACTCTTACCGAAGGTTGAAGATCTTCTCTGGCACCTCCCACCCCCAAAGGAGGATGACTGGGAGACCTGGATAGACTATGTTGCCCCAAGTGCTAGAATGGCAATGCTCGGAAGGTGAAAGCGAAGAGGGTTAGTGAGAGCCTCCGAGTCCTGCCCTGGCTACCATCCGTGCTAAACGGGCCAGTAACCCTGAAGTTTTACTGCACAGGCCTATCTTGAGGCCTTGGAGAATGTGTATGGGAGCCCAGATTCTGATGAGGACCTATGGTGGAGAGTAAGAGATGCACAACAGTACCAAGGGAGTTGTTGTCTGTGTATGTATCTCGGCTGGAAAATTGTTGCAAGAATGCCTCAGAAAAGGTAGTTTGCCAGCGATTGAACTGGACCGAACCAGGCTGGACAGGATCCTTAAGTCTGCCCCCTTCTCAGAACTGCTGTTGCTTCAGTTACACCTGGCAGATCGACTGGAATCCCACCCTCCTATGATGAATTAATGAGAGAAATTGAGGAGTTGAGAAAAGACGACCTCGGAGGGACCTGCACCAATAGCTGCGCTACGACCCAGTGACTGAGGGTGACCCATCAGTGAAGTTCAGGGGCAGAGGTTGGCAGTCAATGAGTGCTCTGACAAGAAGGAAAGATATGTCACAATGGGGCGAACTGTTGGAGAGATCGGGAATTCAAAAAACAGTCCCTTTATGAAAGGCCACGCCTCGCAAGAACGGGCCCTGACCTATATCCGACTGTATCTGCTATGGGGGTGGGGGTACCCACTCATGTATCTCCTGCTGATAACAGCTCCGAACTCGATTCCTTGACCATGGAAGTGGAGAAACTGACGAGATGTCTCCAAATGCTTATCACGCCGCAGACAGAGATGGCACCAAGGTTTCCAGTTAGTAATACCCCCGCCCTGGCTCCCAGTGTGGCGCCTCGGCCAGCTCAAACTCCAGAAAGTATGTTTTGCTATAATTGTGGGAAAGATGGGCACATGAAAGGAATGCCAGTCCCCAAAAGACACTGACAAAGTTGCATATAGGCTACAAGGAGAGCTTGGAGAAGAAATCAGTGGTTAAGAGGTGCCGACATGATCCCAGTGAGGGCACCAAAATGCTAATTCACGTCCTTTGTGGCAAGGTCAGTTGCCCAGGCCCCCACTACCGCCTCTCCAGACTGGTCCAGAATAGTGGGTCCCTCCATGGAGACCACTGTAAAGGTGAGCCAGTGTCTACAAGAGCTATATTAGACAGTGGCTCCCAAGTGACAATTATGTTCCAAGATTGGTATCAGAAGCATTTGTCAGGCGTGCCCTTACAACCATTAGAAGGACTGCATGTATGGGGGTTAAGTGAGAAGGCCTACCCCTATTCCGGGTAATATCCGAATTTGGCTGTCTTTCCCACCTCCGTGGCTGGAGTGGCCGAACAAGTAGAGACCCTAGCCTTAGTGTGTCCCCCACTGGACTGTATGATGGTGTCCCTTTGTTGATTGGAACAAATGCTCATATGTTCGGAAGGCTGGCACAGTTGTGTTATGAAAACAGGGTCAAAGACTAGTAGAGCTTTAAGAGTTCCGGCTTTAATTAAGAAGGCCTATGAGGCACAGAGAGATGCTGAAAAAACAGAACCAGAGGAACCGGTCGGAATTGTATGGAAGAAGGATCCTGAGTCTCTGATCCTGGCGCCAAATGCCCAGTGTACCTTACAGGGAGAGGTCCGTATCAGAAAGGATGTTAAGAATAAAATATTAATGTTGGATGCACCAGGCGATGGAAAATTGCCAGAGGGACTGCTGGTCAAGCCTAGTATTTTGCCCGCTAGAGCCCCATGCTTATGCCAGAAGGGTAATGGTCCAAGTTCATAATGTGTCTGAAAGAGACATTCGAGTAAACAGAGGTTGCATCCTGGCTAATGTGCATTGTGCAGACACTGCAGTGCTACCCAGCAGCAAGAGTTCAAGGAAGAATGACAGAGTAACGCCTGACTTGTTTGATTTCGCGACTCCTCGCTGCCAGCTGAATGGAAAGTGAAGATCAGTGAGAAGCTTGCCCAGAGAGACCAGGTGTTTTCTTTAAAGGAATGGGATGTAGGATGCGTGCAAGGAGCTGAGCACAATATCCGGCTGCATGACGAAAACCATTTCGTGAGAGGTCTCGACGCCTGGCACCTGCTGACATAGATGATGTGAGACGGCATCTGCAAGAGATGTTAGCTGCTGGTGTAATACAAGAATCCAGAAGCCCTTATGCTTCCCCCATTGTGGTAGTGAGGAAAAAGAATGGAACAGTAAGGATGTGTGTGGATTATCGCACCTTAAACTGGCGGACTATCCCTGATCAGTACACAATGCCCCGCATTCAGGATGTTTTGGACTGCCTAAACAGGAGCAAGTGGTTCTCTGTGCTGGATCTCCGCAGTGGGTACTATCAGATCCCGATGGCCCCAGAGGACCGTGAAAAGACAGCCTTTATCTGTCCGGCTGCTTCTATGAATTCATGAGGATGCCTCAAAGGGATTTCAGGTGCCCCAGCCACTTTTCAACGATTGATGGAGCGTGCAGTGGGGACATGAACTTACTAGAGTGCCTGGTATACCTAGATGATGTTATTGTGTTTGGCAGCTCACTGGAAGAACATGAGAGCAGATTATTTAAGGTATTGGACCGACTGGAGGACTTTGGCCTTAAACTGTCCATTGATAAGTGTCAATTTTTCAAACATCAGTAAAAGTATGTGGGACACATAGTATCCACCGAGGAATAGAGACCGACCCAAGTAAAGTTGAGGCCTTGACCAACAGCACAGCCCAAAAATCTAAAAGAACTGCAAAGATTCCTGAGATTCTGTGGTTATTATCGGACTTCATCAAGGACTATTCAAGAGTGATCCGCCCTTTACTTAACCTTACTCAAGGTATCCCCAACCCACAAAAATACCAAAAGTCAGCATCCTCAAGACTGAAGAGTGTATTTTCATCCAGTGAAGTATTTGGGCCCGCTGGACTCTGATTGTGAGACTGCTTTTCATGAGATCATATATCAAATCACCCATGCTCCAGTGCTGGCCTATGTCGATCCAAGAAAACTTACGTCCTGCACACTGATGCTAGCTTGCAAGGGTTGGGGCCAGTTGTACCAAGAGCACAGAATGGCCTGAGACCAGTGGCCTTTGCCAGTAGAAGCCTGACCCCATCCAAAAGAACTATCCTGTACATAAGTTAGAGTTCCTAGCTTTGAAGTGGGCTATTGTTGACCAATTCCATGAGTACTTGTGTGGGGCTAAAATACTAGTAAAAACTGACAATAATCCCTTTGACCTATGTGCAGACCTCAGCTAAGTTGGATGCCACTGGCCATAGGGTGGCTTTCTGCATTATCTACATATGACTATGCTCTCGAATACCGAGCAGGTCTGAACCACATAGATGCTGATGCTCTCTCCCGGAGGCCTGTTCCCCAGAATGATTGGGTCCGATTGGCAGAACCTGGACATTCGGCACTCTGCCGGAAGTTTGACAGGGAGGAACAAATGTCCACGGACGCAGTGGACTGCATGGTGGATTGCTTGGGAGCTCTGAGAATTGCATGTACCTGCTGCTTATTGCCACTTTTCTGCAATAGACATTGGTGCACTGCCTCAGCTGGACAATGACAGAGTTCAAGGGCTCAATCCTGCCGATCCCATGATCAAAGCAGCTTTAGAAGCCCTCTATGCAGGAAAAGATGTGTCCAAATTACGCTCCACTGATTTGAGAACTGCACTGTTATAAAAAGAAGGTCCTAAGTTGAAACTGATCAATAAACTGTTATACAGAGAAACAGTAGACAGAGGGGACAAGTAGACAAACAACAACTAGTGCTGCCTGCACTGCCTTTGAGACTCAGTACTGAGGTCCTTGCACAACCACATGGGGCACCTTGGTATAGACAGAACACTTGACTTGGCAGAGATCCAGATTCTATTGGCTCAAGATGGGGGGCTGATGAAGCAACACATCTAACTTGAAGTCATGCTTTTTTGTAGAGTGCAAAGTTGCCCCTGAGAGGGCTGCTCCCTGTTAACATCACTCACCAGTGCACCTGCATGGAGCTGGCTCCAGGCTGATTTTCTAAGTTTGGATCGTCAGATCAACCAGCTAGAAGGACTGCATGTATGGGGTTAAGTGAAGACCTACCCCTATTCGGGTATATCCGAATTTGGCTGTCTTTCCCCACACTCCGTGGCTGGAGTGGCGAACAAGTAGAGACCCTAGCCTTGGTGTGTCCCCCATGGACTGTATGATGTGTCCCTTTGTTGGTTAGACAAATGCTCATATGTTGGGAGGCCACAGTTGTGTTATGAAAACAGGGGTCAAAGACTAGTAGAGCTTTAAGAGTTCCGGCTTTAATTAAGAACGCTATGAGGCACAGAGAGTGCTGAAAAAACAGAACCAGAGGAACCGCCGGAATTGTATGGAAGAAGGATCCTGAGTCTCTGATCCTGGCGCCAAATGCCAGTGTACCTTACAGGGAGAGGTCCGTATCAGAAAGGATACAGAATAAAATATTAATGTTAGATGCACCAGACGAAGAGAAAATTACCAGAGGACTGCTGGTCAAGCCTCAGTATTTTGCCGCTACGAGCCCATGCTTATGCCAGAAGGGTAATGGTCCAAGTTCATAATGTGTCTGAAAGAGGAGACATTCGAGTAAACAGAGGTTGCATCCTGGCTATGTGCATTGTGCAGACACTGCAGTGCTACCCAGCAACAAGAGTTCAAGGAAGAATGACAGAAGTAACGCCTGACTTGTTTGATTTAGCGACTCCCGCTGCCAGCTGAATGGAAAGTGAAGATCAGTGAGAAGCTTGCCCAGAGAGACCAGGTGTTTTCTTTAAAGGAATGGGATGTAGGATGCGTGCAAGGAGCTGAGCACAATATCGACTGCATGACGAAAAGACCATTCAAGTAGAGGTCGACGCCTGGCACCTGCTGACATAAGATGATGTGAGCATCTGCAAGAGAGATGTTAGCTGCTGGTGTAATACAAGAATCAAACCCATATGCTTCCCCATTGTAGTAGTGAGGAAAAAGAATGGAACAGTAAGGATGTGTGGATTATGGCACCTTAAACGTGACGGACTATCCCACAGTCAGTCGCACAATGCCCGCATTCAGGATACGTTGGACTGCCTAAAGCGGGGAGCAAGTGGTTCTCTGTGCTGGATCTCCGCAGTGGGTACTATCAGATCCCGATGGCCCCAGAGGAGATGAAAAGGAGCAGCCTTTATCTGTCGCTTGGCTTCTATAGAATTCATGAGGATGCCTCAAAGGGTTCTTGGGTGCCCCAGCCACTTTTCAACGATTGATGGAGGCGTGCAGTGGGGACATGAACTTACTAGAGTGCCTGGTATACCTAGATGATGTTATTGTGTTTGGCAGCTCACTGGAGGAACATGAGAGCAGATTATTTAAGGTATTGGACCGACTGGAGGACTTTTGGCCTTAAACTGTCCATTGATAAGTGTCAATTTTTTCAAACATCAGTAAAGTATGTGGGACACATAGTATCCACGAGGAATAGAGACCGACCCAAGTAAAGTTGAGGCCTTGACCACCTGGCCACAGCCCAAAATCTAAAAGAACTGTAAAAGATTCCTGGGATTCTGTGGTTATTATGGCTTCATCAAGGACTATTCAAGAGTGATCCGCCCTTTACTTAACTCACTCAAGGGTATCCCCAACCCACAAAAAATACCAAAAGTCAGCATCCCTCAAGACTGAAAGAGTGTATTTTCATCCGAGTGAAGTATTTGGGGCCCGCTGGACTCCTGATTGTGAGATCTGCTTTCATGAGATCATATATCAACTTACCCATGCTCCAGTGCTGGCCTATGCGATCCAGAAAACCTTACGTCCCTGCACACTGATGCTAGCTTACAAGGGTTGGGGCTGTGTTGTACCAAGGCGAGAATGGCCTGGGACACAGTGGCCTTTGCCAGTAGAACCCTGACCCCATCCAGAAAGAACTATCCTGTACATAAGTTAGAGTTCCAGCTTTGAAGTGGGCTATTGTTGACCAATTCCATGAGTACTTGCATGGGGCTAAAATACTAGTAAAACTGACAATAATCCTTTGTCTACCTATGTGCAGACCTCAGCTAAGTTGGATGCCACTGGCCATAGGTGGCTTTCTGCATTATCTACATATGACTATGCTCTCGAATACCGAGCAGGTCTGAACCACATAGATGCTGATGCTCTCTCCCGGAGGCCTGTTCCCCAGAATGATTGGGATCCGATTGGCAGAACCTGACATCGGGCACTCTGCCGGAAGTTTGACAGGAGGAACAAATGTCCACGGACGCAGTGGACTGCATGGTGGATTGCTTGGGAGCTCTCAGAATTGCATACCTGCTGCTTATTGCCACTTTTCTGCAATAGACATTGGTGCACTGCCTCAGCTGGACAATGACAGTATTCGGCGGGCTCAATCCCGCGATCCCATGATCAAAGCAGCTTTGAAGCCCTCTATGCAGGAAAAGATGTGTCCAAATTACGCTCCACTGATTTGAGAACTGCACTGTTATACAAAGAAGGTCCTAAGTTGAAACTGATCAATAAACTGTTATACAGAGAAACAGTAGACAGAGGGGACAAGTAGACAAACAACAACTAGTGCTGCCCACTGCCTTTCGAGACTCAGTACTGAGGTCCTTGCACAACCACATGGGGCACCTTGGTATAGACAGAACACTTGACTTGGTGAGATCCAGATTCTATTGGCCTAAGATGGGGGCTGATGTGGAGCAACACATTCGAACTTAGTAGCTGCTTACAGAGAGAAACTTTTGCCCCAGAGGGCTGCTCCCCTTGTTAAATCACCACCAGTGCACCCATGGAGCTGGTCTGTATTGATTTTCTAAGTTTGGAGTCAGATCAAAGAAATATCAGTAATGTGCTGGTGGTCACTGACCATTTCACGAGATATGCCTCAAGCTTTCCCCACCAAAGACCAGAAAGCATCCACTGTGGCCAAAGTACTTGTAGAAAACTTTTTGTTCACTATGGGGCTCACAAAGAATCCATTCTGATCAAGGGAGACTTTGAGAGTCGTCTGATCAAAGAGATGCTTTCTCTGTGGGGAGTCACGAAAGTCCAGAACCACTCCTTACCACCCCAGGGGACCCACAGCCTGAACGTTTCAACAGCACTTTGCTAGATATGCTAGGCACCCTGCACCCAAAGGACAAGCCTAGATGGAGCCAACAAATTAGCACCCTGGTACATGCTTATAACTGCACAAAAGTGATGCCACTGATTCTCCCCTACCGCCTGATGTTTGGAAGAAAGCTCGACTACCAGTAGATGTGTGTTTGGGGTCTCCTGATGGGGTTCAGGCTGACAACTATTTACAGTATGTGCAAAGTTAAAGGCCCAGCTAACTTAATGCATTCAACTGGCTCAAACCATGGCTGCCAAAAGAAATCTTGGCCAACAAAGAAAGGTATGATAAAAGGTGAAAGCACAGGAACTCCAGGAGGGAGATCGGGTATTGCTAAGAAATCTGGGATTGCATGGCAAGCACAAGATTGCTGACAGATGGCACCATCTCCCTCACATTGTAGTGGGCAAACTAGATGATCTGCCAGTGTACAAAGTAAGGCCTGAGAATAATTCAAAAGATGTAAAAACAATGCATGAAATCATTTACTGCCCATTGGACAAATCTTAATTGAGTCTGAGCCCTAGAAGATGCCCTCTGGACCAGTGACTGAGCTGCTGCTAAGAAAGATCAAGAAAGTCTGCACCTACAGAAGCAAAGTTAAAGTGTTCCTCCACAAGTCCCAGTTGAGCATGACTGTCAGTCCATGTCGGAAGAAAGTGAGAGTGACTTTGAATACTATCCTTCTTACGAAACTGAGTCAATTGTTTGGGGCAATCCCTAGTCAATACTGGAGATGAAGCTGGGCCTTCTGGACTGTCTAAGCCCCCAGCTTCATCCCTGGAGCCAATGCTCCCAGAAAGTGAAGTGCAAAGCATCAGATCAGATGAAATGGAATCATTGTGCATGGTTGAACTGTTTGAGCTTTCAGGGAGAAAATGATAGATTGGGGCAGACTGGTGATACACCGAACAAGAAGAGTATTTTGAGTGCCCTGACAGTCCACTGCCAGTGTCCGAAAGCTCTCCATCGAGCCAAATGTTGTGGACTCAGAAACTGTAACTCCTGAGCTGAAAGTGCCCCAAGTTCCCAGCCTCTCTACCCCATGGAGACTCCCTGACAAGTGAGGACAATGCTGAAAATGAGGGCTCAGAGCAGAGACTATAACAGTTCCCCTAGAAAGACTGGTCGAGCTGTAAAGCCTGTGGTGCACCTCAGTTATGATTCACTTGGGAGGCCTGTGGACTGCCTCTCAATGTTGTCCATAAAGGAGTGTATGTGTCCCCAGCTCATTGCCCAAACTGAGCATCAGTGCTAGCTCAAGTTACTTGTGTTGCCTCTAAGTATGGTGCCCTTGCCCCATCCAGCCCCAAGGTAACTGATAGGAAGGGCCCCTCTCTTCAGGTTTCATGTGTACAAGAGGTAATAACTTGAGTTATGGTACAATGTGTATGTAATACTGTGTAAAGAGTGACGTACTGCAATGTTTCAGAAATGTGTTCTGGTAAAATGATATATTGACTGATGATTACATGTCGAGGCCTAATGCAAATGTATATGGTTGCAGTTGAAACTTATGAAATTACTTGTAGCGACGGACTCAAGCTTTCCCAAACCAGGAAGGTGTAACCCCCTGCAAATGGGGGTTCCTAAAAGACTGGGAGCTTGCTTGAATGCTCCAAGCCTGAATGGTGTTTGGCATTTAAGCCATTTATCAGTGAGTGTTTTTAGAGCCTCTGGTACTGTCTCTTTAAGAGCTGTCTGCTTGCAGACATAATTAATTTGTATGGGGGGACTGTGTGCTTCTCTGAGTACCACTTGAGCTGCTGCCAATTCACTTCATTTTGCAGTCACTAGGAGTGCAAGGGAACCTATCTGAAAGATGTAACTGTTTGCCAGAAATTATTTAGAGTAATAATGAAATTACAGTTTGTCTAACCTGCTTTCTTTGCAGTCAGAACTGTGTCTGCTAGTTCCCATTCTAGTTTTGAACTGCTGAACTGGACCAATCAGTGTGGGGTAGCTAGCTTAAAATGGTGTCTTGGAACGAATCAGAACTTGGACTCATAATCTGAGCCAGCCACAAGAGGATTGTATGGGCAGTGACTCTGGGAGATGTAGTTTAGACTTCAGTGCCTTTTTGGACCAACAGCAGCAGTCTATTGTGAGTGACAGCCAATCCAGTCAAGAACTGGGAGGAACTCAAAGGAAGTGCCCGGTTTTGTCGGTTGGAGTTTGAGTTGAGCTTTGGCAGTGAAGGAAGGAGCCCTGTGCTTTTCATGTGCAGTTTTAGTCAAAAACGTGTATAAGGCCCAGGTTCGGTCTGCAGCTTGTGTAACAGTTGTTAGGACTGAATCCAGTCCTGTGAAAGAATCAAAGGATCTCTGAAGAGTAGAAACCAGGCTCACCCTGTAGAAGACTGGAAGAATTGCTGAAAATTGCACTCGGTCTGTCAGGAACTGAATCTGCTGTGTGTTCTCCGGGTATTGTGCAGTAATTGCGATCGGGATACAGATGCAGCCTGCCTGGTATAGTACTTTCTTTATATGGATGTGTGAAGAGGTTTGTGTACCTCAAGTGAGCCCTGCTGACATTGAAGGACCCTATCTTATTTGGAGGTCGAGTACTAATTCAGGGTTGCTCCCTGTTGAATGCCACATTAAATCCAAATGGAATTACTGTACTGCTGACTGTTTAATTCTCCTTTTCTCTGTGTAAAGGGCCCCTACCAGCTGCCACGGTTTGGACTAGCCACTAGGGCTTGGGTACCCAGGGACAGTAACTGATAGGGATAGGCCTGTGCACAGAGCCATAGGTAGATTATTAGAGTGATAAGCTAATTAACCTGATTTCCCCCTGTCCTTGTTATATCCCCCTAAATAAATCAGAGCTGCTTGTTTCAGCAAAGTTATACTGCCTGAGGTATTTGTCTATGTTAAAGTACTGTACTGTGATTGTTGCACTGTATCTCATTTCACAGGAGGTCCCAGTGCGGAACCAGACCTGGGGTAAGTGTATACTGTGAAGGTAATTCTGATATATTGTGTGGGCCACTAGTGGGAAGAAAGGGGTTGCAGTGTCCCAGAGGGCTGTGACCAAGTTAGTTTAACTATTGCAACCCTGACCTCTGGGTGGAGGCACCCGCCATTGGATCCAGGCCCTCAACCTGTTAGTGGCAAATCAGGCAGGGGTAGTAGCCCTGGGATAGCGCCATCTAGGGTTACATCTTGGAGGCTCACCGCTGGGATTGTGTGTCCTCTAGTGGCCATATTTACGAACCACTGTTAAGAAAAAATGGGTACCCTGACAGAAGTGGCTGTGCACCGCTGGTGGAGTGGTGTACTGGGGAGGAGATCGAACCCCAAAATGCTATGTTTATCCTGGACATCCCCTGGGTATCAATCAGGACACTGTGCAGGGAGTACTTTCCAAGGTGGAAGGTTTACAAACCCTGTGGTGGTGGGTCGGCATGCTAATCTGCTCACCCACACTTTCCTGGCCCTAGTAGAGTTTAAGGATCCCATAGATAGCTCCAAGTGCCACAGACCATTACCCCCAGAGGGAGCCCTCACTGCTTGGAGAGTGATAACTAAGGACAGTAAAGACCGGGGAATCAGCCCCCACCACTATCTGAAACTTTTGAGGAGAAATTTGCTGAATGGTTGCTGGGAGAGGAAAACTGTGGAGGACTTGAAGAAACTATTCTTGCCACCTGGGGTGTTCTCCCCAACACCCTCTCCTGCTCCAGTGCCCGTAATGGTGTCTGAACCAATGCAGACTCCTATTTCTGCACCTGCCATTAGTCACGACTCTTACCGAAGGTTAGATCTTCTCTGGCACCCTCCCCACCCCCAAGGGAGGATGACTGGGAGACCTGGATAGACTATGTTGCCCCAAGTGCTAGAATGGCAATGCTCGGAAGGTGAAAGCGAAAGAGGGTTAGTGAGAGTCCGAGGTCCTGCCCTGGCTACCATCCGTGCTTAAACGGCCCAGTAACCCTGAGCGACTGCACAGGCCTATCTTGAGGCCTTGGAGAATGTATGGGAGCCCAGATTCTGATGAGGACCTATGGTGGAGAGTAAGAGATGCACAACAGTACCAAGGGGTTGTTGTCTGTGTATGTATCTCGGCTGGAAAAATTGTTGCAAGAATGCCTCAGAAAGGTAGTTTGCCAGCGATTGAACTGGACCAACCAGGCTGGACAGGATCCTTAAGTCTCCCTTCTCAGAACTGCTGTTGCTTCAGATTACACCTGGCAGATCGACTGGAATCCCCACCTCCTATGATGAATTAATAGAGAGAAATTCGAGGAGTTGAGAAAGACGACCTCGGGAGGGACCTGCACCAATAGCTGCGGCTACGACCCGAGTGACTGAGGGTGACCCATCAAGTGAAGTTCAGGGGCAGAGGTTGGCAGTCAATGAGTGCTCTGACAAGGAAAAAGATATGTCTAATGGGAGAACTGTTGAGAGAGATCGGGAATTTAAAAACAGTCCCTTTATGAAGGCCCGCCTGCAAGTGCAGACCTGACCTATATCCGACTGCATCTGCTATGGGGTGGGGTACCCACCCATATATCTCCTGCTGATAACAGCTCCGAACTCGATTCCTTGACCATGGAAGTGGAGAAACTGACGAGATGTCTCAAATGCTTATCACGCCGCAGACAGAGATGGCACCAAGGTTTCCAGTTAGTAATACCCCGCCCTGGCTCCCAGTGTGGCGCCTCGGCCAGCTCAAACTCCAGAAAGTATGTTTTGCTATAATTGTGGGAAAGATGGGCACATGAAAGGAATACCAGTCCCAAAAGACACTGACAAAGTTGCATATAGGCTACAAGGAGAGCTTGGAGAAGAAATCAGTGGTTAAGAGGTGCGACATGATCCCAGTGAGGGCACCAAAATGCTAATTCACGTCCTTTGTGGCAAGGTCAGTTGCCCAGGCCCCCACTACCGCCTCTCAGACTGGTCCAGAATAGTGGGTCCTCCATGGAGACCACTGTAAAAGTGAACAGATGTCTACAAAGCTATATTAGACAGTGGCTCCCAAGTGACAATTATGTTCCAAGATTGGTATCAGAAGCATTTGTCAGACGTACCCTTACAACCATTAGAAGGACTGCATGTATGGGGTTAAGTGAGAAGGCCTACCCTATTCCGGGTATATCCAATTTGGCTGTCTTTCCCCACCTCCGTGGCTGGAGTGGCCGAACAAGTAGAGACCCTAGCCTTAGTGTGTCCCCACTGGACTGTATGATGGTGTCCCTTGTTGATTGGAACAAATGCTCATATGTTCGGAAGGCTGGCACAGTTGTGTTATGAAAACAGGGGTCAAAGACTAGTAGAGCTTTAAGAGTTCCGGCTCTAATTAAGAAGGCCTATGAGGCACAGAGATGCTGAAAAAACAGAACCAGAAGGAACCGGTCGAATGTATGGAAGAAGGATCCTGAGTCTCTGATCCTGGCGCAAATGCCCAGTGTACCTTACAGGGAGAGGTCCGTATCAGAAAGGATGTTAAGAATAAAATATTAATGTTGGATGCACCAGGCGATGGAAAATTGCCAGAGGGACTGCTGGTCAAGCCTAGTATTTTGCCCGCTAGAGCCCATGCTTATGCCAGAAGGGTAATGGTCCAGAGTTCATAATGTGTCTGAAAGAGACATTCGAGTAAACAGAGGTTGCATCCTGGCTAATGTGCATTGTGCAGACACTGCAGTGCTACCCAGCAGCAAGAGTTCAAGGAAGAATGACAGAGTAACGCCTGACTTGTTTGATTTCGCGACTCCCGCTGCCAGCTGAATGGAAAGTGAAGATCAGTGAGAAGCTTGCCCAGAGAGACCAGGTGTTTTCTTTAAAGGAATGGGATGTAGGATGCGTGCAGGAGCTGAGCACAATATCCGGCTGCATGACGAAAGACCATTTAAGTGAGAGGTCTCGCGCCTGGCACCTGCTGACATAGATGATGTGAGACGGCATCTGCAAGAGATGTTAGCTGCTGGTGTAATACAAGAATCCAGAAGCCTTATGCTTCCCCATTGTGGTAGTGAGGAAAAAGAATGGAACAGTAAGGATGTGTGTGGATTATCGCACCTTAAACGGCGGACTATCCTGATCAGTACACAATGCCCGCATTCAGGATACTTTGGACTGCCTAAGCGGGAGCAAGTGGTTCTCTGTGCTGGATCTCCGCGGTGGGTACTATCAGATCCCGATGGCCCCAGAGGACCGTGGAAAAGACAGCCTTTATCTGTCCGGCTTGGCTTCTATGAATTCATGAGGATGCCTCAAGGATTTCAGGTGCCCCAGCCACTTTTCAACGATTGATGGAGGTGCAGTGGGGGACATGAACTTACTAGAGTGCCTGGTATACCTAGATGATGTTATTGTGTTTGGCAGCTCACTGGAGGAACATGAGAGCAGATTATTTAAGGTATTGGACCGACTGGAGGACTTTGGCCTTAAACTGTCCATTGATAAGTGTCAATTTTTCAAACATCAGTAAAGTATGTGGGACACATAGTATCCACCGAGGAATAGAGACCGACCCAAGTAAAGTTGAGGCCTTGACCACCTGGCCACAGCCCAAAAATCTAAAAAGAACTGCAAAGATTCCTGGGATTCTGTGGTTATTATCGGCGCTTCATCAAGGACTATTCAAGAGTGATCCGCCCTTTACTTAACCTTACCAAGGGTATCCCCAACCCACAAAAATACCAAAAGTCAGCATCCCTCAAGACTGAAAGAGTGTATTTTCATCCAGTGAAGTATTTGGGGCCCGCTGGACTCTGATTGTGAGACTGCTTTTCATGAGATCATATATCAACTACCCATGCTCCAGTGCTGGCCTATGCTGATCCAAGAAAACCTTACGTCCTGCACACTGATGCTAGCTTGCAAGGGTTGGGGGCTGTGTTGTACCAAGAGCACGAGAATGGCCTGAGACCAGTGGCCTTTGCCAGTAGAAGCCTGACCCCATCCGAAAAGAACTATCCCGTACATAAGTTAGAGTTCCTAGCTTTGAAGTGGGCTATTGTTGACCAATTCCATGAGTACTTGTATGGGGCTAAAATACTAGTAAAAACTGACAATAATCCTTTGACCTATGTGCAGACCTCAGCTAAGTTGGATGCCACTGGCCATAGGTGGCTTTCTGCATTATCTACATATGACTATGCTCTCGAATACCGAGCAGGTCTGAACCACATAGATGCTGATGCTCTCTCCCGGAGGCCTGTTCCCCAGAATGATTGGGTCCGATTGGCAGAACCTGACATTCGGCATCTGCCGAAGTTTGACAGGGAGGAACAAATGTCCAACGGACGCAGTGGACTGCATGGTGGATTGCTTGGGAGCCTCTGAGAATTGCATACCTGCTGCTTATTGCCACTTTTCTGCAATAGACATTGGTGCACTGCCTCAGCTGGACAATGACAGTATTCGCTGGGCTCAATCCCGCGATCCCATGATCAAAGCAGCTTTAGAAGCCCTCTATGCAGGAAAAGATGTGTCCAAATTACGCCCACTGATTTGAGAACTGCACTGTTATACAAAGAAGGTCCTAAGTTGAAACTGATCAATAAACTGTTATACAGAGAAACAGTAGACAGAGGGGACAAGTAGACAAACAACAACTAGTGCTGCCCACTGCCTTTCGAGACTCAGTACTGAGGTCCTTGCACAACCACATGGGCACCTTGGTATAGACAGAACACTTGACTTGGTGAGATCCAGATTCTATTGGCCTAAGATGGGGCTGATGTGGAGCAACACATTCGAACTTGTAGTCGCTGCTTACAGAGGAAAGCTTTGCCCCAGAGGCTGCTCCCTTGTTAACATCACCACCAGTGCACCCATGGAGCTGGTCTGTATTGATTTTCTAAGTTTGGAGTCAGATCAAAGAAATATCAGTAATGTGCTGGTGGTCACTGACCATTTCTAGAGATATGCCCAAGCTTTCCCACCAAAGACCAGAAAGCATCCACTGTGGCCAAAGTACTTGTAGAAAACTTTTTGTTCACTATGGGCTCCACAAAGAATCCATTCTGATCAAGGGAGAGACTTTGAGAGTCGTCTGATCAAAGAGATGCTTTCTCTGTGGGGAGTCGAAAGTCCAGAACCCTCCTTACCACCCCAGGGGACCCACAGCCTGAACGTTTCAACCGCACTTTGCTAGATATGCTAGGCACCCTGCACCCAAAGGACAAGCCTAGATGGAGCCAACAAATTAGCACCCTGGTACATGCTTATAACTGCACCAAAAGTGATGCCACTGGATTCTCCCCTACCGCCTGATGTTTGGAAGAAAGCTCGACTACCAGTAGATGTGTGTTTGGGGTCTCTCCTGATGGGGTTCAGGCTGACAACTATTTACAGTATGTGCAAAAGTTAAAGGCCCAGCTAACTCATGCGTACCAACTGGCTCAAACCATGGCTGCCAAAAGAAATCTGGCCAACAAAGAAAGGTATGATAAAAGGTGAAAGCACAGGAACTCCAGGAGGGAGATCGGTATTGCTAAGAAATCTGGGATTGCATGGCAAGCACAAGATTGCTGACAGATGGCACCATCTCCCTCACATTGTAGTGGGCAAACTAGATGATCTGCCAGTGTACAAAGTAAGGCCTGAGAATAATTCAAAAGATGTAAAAACAATGCATAGAAATCATTTACTGCCCATTGGACAAATCTTAATTGAGTCTGAGCCCTAGAAGATGCCCCTCTGGACCAGTGACTAGAGCTGCTGCTAAGAAAAGATCAAGAAAGTCTGCACCTACAGAAGCAAAGTTAAAGTGTTCCCTCCACAAGTCCCAGTTGAGCATGACTGTCAGTCCATATCGGAAGAAAGTGAGAGTGACTTTGAATACTATCCTTCTTACGAACTGAGTCAATTGTTTGGGCAATCCCTAGTCAATACTGGAGATGAAGCTGGGCCTTCTGGACTGTCTAAGCCCCAGCTTCATCCTGGAGCCAATACTCCCAGAAAGTGAAGTGCAAAGCATCAGATCAGATGAAATGGAATCATTGTGCATGGTTGAACTGTTTGAGCTTTCAGGAGGAAAATGATAGATTGGGGCAGACTGGTGATACACCGAACAAGAAGAGTATTTTGAGTGCCCTGACAGTCCACTGCCAGTGTCCAAAGCTCTCCATGCGAGCCAAATGTTGTGGACTCAGAAACTGTAACTCCTGGAGCTGAAAGTGCCCCAAGTTCTAGCCTCTCTACCCCATGGAGACTCCCCTGACAAGTGAGGACAATGCTGAAAATGAGGCTCAGAGTGCAGAGACTATAACAGTTCCCCCTAGAAAGACTGGTCGAGCTGTAAAGCCTGTGGTGCACCTCAGTTATGATTCACTTGGGAGGCCTGTGGACTTGCCTCTCAATGTTGTCCATAAAGGAGTGTATGTGTCCCCGAGCTCATTGCCCAAACTGAGCATCAGTGCTAGCTCAAGTTACTTGTGTTGCCCTCTAAGTATGGTGCCCTGCCCCATCCAGCCCCAAGGTAACTGATAGGGAAGGGCCCCCTCTTCAGGTTTCATGTACAAGAGGTAATAACTTGAGTTATGGTACAATGTGTATGTAATACTGTGTAAAGAGTGACGTACTGCAATGTTTCAGAAATGTGTTCTTGGTAAAATGATATATTGACTGATGATTACATGTGCGAGCCTAATGCAAATGTATATGGTTGCAGTTGAAACTTATGGGGGTACTTGCTTGACGCGGACGTCAAGCTTTCCCAGGCCAGGAAGGGTGTAACCCCCCTGCAAATGGGGGTTCCCAAAAGACTTCCAGGAGCTTGCTTGAATGCTCCAAGCCTGAATGGTGTTTGGCATTTAAGCCATTTATCAGTGAGTGTTTTAGAGCCTCTGGTACTGTCTCTTTAAGAGCTGTCTGCTTGCAGACATAATTAGTTTGTATGGGGACTGTGTGCTTCTCTGAGTACCACTTGAGCTGCTGCCAATTCACTTCATTTTGCAGTCACTAGGAGTGCAAAGGAACCTATCTGAAAGATGTAACTGTTTGCCAGAAATTATTTAGAGTAATAATGAAATTACAGTTTGTCTAACCTGCTTTCTTTGCAGTCAGAACTGTGTCTGCTAGTTCCCCATTCTAGTTTTGAACTGCTGAACTGGACCAATCAGTGTGGGTAAGCTAGCTCTAAAATGGTGTCTTGGACGAATCAGAACTTGGACTCATAATCTGAGCCAGCCACAAGAGGATTGTATGGGCAGTGACTCTGGGAGATGTAGTTTAGACTTCAGTGCCTTTTGGACCAACAGCAGCAGTCTATGTGGTGACAGCCAATCCAGTCAAGAACTGGGAGGAACTCAAAGGAAGTGCCCGGTTTTGTCGGTTGGAGTTTGAGTTGAGCTTTGGCAGTGAAGAAGGAAGGAGCCCTGTGCTTTTTCAGTGTGCAGTTTTAGTCAAAAACGTGTAAGGCCCAGAGTTCGGTCTGCAGCTTGTGTAACAGCTTGTTAGGACTGAATCCGTCCTGTGAAAAGAATCAAGGATCTCTGAAGAGTAGAAACCAGGCTCACCCTGTAGAAGACTGGAAGAATTGCTGAAAATTGCACTCGGTCTGTCAGGAACTGAATCTGCTGTGTTCTCCCGGTATTGTGCAGTAATTGCAGATCGGGATACAGATGCAGCCTGCCTGGTATAGTACTTTCTTTATATGGATGTGTGAAGAGGTTTGTGTACCTCAAGTGAGCCCTGCTGACATTGAAGGACCCTATCTTATTTGGAGGTCGTGAGTACTAATTCAGGGTTGCTCCCTGTTGAATTGCCACATTAAATCCAAATGGAATTACTGTACTGCTGACTGTTTAATTCTCCTTTCTCTGTGTGAAAGGGCCCCTACCAGCTGCCACGGTTTGGACTAGCCACTAGGGCTTGGGTACCCAGGGACAGTAACTGATAGGGATAGGCCTGTGCACAGAGCCATAGGTAGATTATTAGAGTGATAAGCTAATTAACCTGATTTCCCCCTGTCCTTGTTATATCCCCCTAAATAAATCAGAGCTGCTTGTTTCAGCAAAGTTATACTGCCTGAGGTATTTGTCTATGTTAAAGTACTGTACTGTGATTGTTGCACTGTATCTCATTTCACAGGAGGTCCCAGTGCCGGAACCAGACCTGGGGGTAAGTGTATACTGTGAAGGTAATTCTGATATATTGTGTGGGCCACTAGTGGGAAGAAAGGGGGGTTGCAGTGTCCCAGAGGGCTGTGACCAAGTTAGTTTAACTATTGCAAACCCTGACCTCTGGGTGGAGGCACCCGCCATTGGATCCAGGCCCCTCAACCTGTTAGTGGCAAATCAGGCAGGGGTAGTAGCCCCTGGGATAGCGCCATCTAGGGGTTACACATGAAATGGACATTGTCCCCTGTATCTCTGTCCCCTGGCTGCTCCTTGCTTCTGCTGGTGAAGAGTAAGCAGAGTCAGGCTTTTGAGTCCTTTCTTTAAAAAAATGTCCCTGATTTAATTCCTTTTCCCAGTTGGCTGCTGCTGAAGATGGTAGGGTAGAGTCTGGCCAGCCACAGGCCCGTTCTTTGAAAAAGAAAAGTGTCTCCTGTGTCAATGACCCCCTGCATTTTGTCTCCTGGTAGTGGTGGGAGAGTGAATTCAGGTTATTGGGCCCTTGCTTTGAAAACAAAATCTCCCCTGTGTCTGTGTACTGTCGCTGGTCCTGTCTCCTGCTTATGAGGGTATAGCAAAGTTGGTCCACTCGAAGAAAACAAATAAAGCCCATGTCTGTGTCCCCTCACCACTCCTGAGGAAAGAAAGGAACCAGGCTTAGGAGTCCTAAAAAATAACTTCTCACCTCTTCAACCTCATTTACCTGCCTGTTCAAACATAGATTGATACCAGAAGCTCATCCTCATTTGCGGGACACACGTCCACCCCCAACGAACCTCAACTCCACAACCAGCCACTGTCTGATTAAAAATGGCACTAAACTGCTGTGATTATGACAGCAGTTCAGCGATATTTTTAATCTGAAAGGAATTGGCTAAGGAGATGAATGGAGGGCCTTGTTGGTTCCCTGCCAGTGTTGAGTGTGCAATTACAAGGGACATTTTGGGTTGGCTGAACCACTGGACACCAGGGACACCATGGCATGGGATGGGGTGAGGGTGTCACTAAACACCAGGGAATGCTTCACAAGGGACGGGATGAGAAAGGCATGCCACAAGACACCAAGGAATACTTGATATGGGACAGTGTGAGGGAGGAGTATATCACTGATCAAGAGAAAATACTTACGGATGCTCCCTGGTGCTTCAGCAACACCTTGTAAATTGCATAATTTTTGGTCGGCAAAGTATGGTCATCTAAACATTTAAAATCCACAACAACAAAAAAAACATGGGTTGCCACGCTTGTTTTTCAGTTACATAATAAAACTTAACTCTTTATGGAAAAAATCCATAAGGGGTCAGATTGTGTTACATAGTTATAACATCATTGTTTCAGGTGCCAATGTAGTGTGAAAGAATAAGTAAAACACGACACATCATTTATCGTGTTGTTTGCCTCATTTTTCCACAAATGCAAAAATAAAGAGTGAATTATTCCGAAAGCATGGGAAATGTTTGTATAAAGCATTTAAATTCCATCTCATTGTAATAAAACTGTCTGGATAGATGCAGGATAAGATTGTGAATACAGCAAAAGAAAGAAATACAGGGGTTGCCACGTAGCTTTTGGTTATACTGTATCTGAATGTAAAGTGTCAGTTTCAGAGCTGGCTGGCTCAGGACAAAAATGATTAAAAATCCCAATAAAACACAAAACATGGCCAGCCAATTAGTGCAGCAGTAGTTCTACCACTTGTGATACCAGCGACTCGGGATCGGGAGCAATCACAGGTTTTTGTGGGCAAGCCAGGGAGAGCATATTTGATCACCCCAGAGGATGCTGCCCTCCTCTAGAGAGGGAGCATAGTCTCCTCCACTGCAACACTGCCACCTGGGTGGCCACAGGTGGTAGTGTGGCTGTAGGGATCAGCAGAGAGGAAGAGGCAGCTGCAGACATTGACGTGCAGACATGCGCATGTCGTGACATTACATATGCAGTGCCTCAGGACCAGGGGAGAAAAGGGAAAAATGGGCCCTGTCACCATCTGATCCTCACACCTTCTACCTGGCTGTCCCATGAAGGGACTCAAAAATCCTGTTGATGAATACCCCTACTCTCAATCCTGCATGGAGAACTATTCACACTGCTACCATGGCCCAGGAAGAACCAAGGTAGGTGGTAATGTGGCAATTCTTTCCTTTCCTCAAGTAGGTGGCAATGGGTGAGCCAAGGTGCCATAGAGAAAAGGGGGGCATAAATAGAATGAAAATAAAAAATAAAAACTTGCCAGAAAGCTAATCAAACAATTTAGAAGTATTTGCAGAGTGACAAAGACTTTGAAGGGAGAGTGATGCATCTGCTTAGTATTCTTAGTCAGTCCTAGCTCCTTCCAGCAAAGAGACAGCAGACTTGGGTCACTGCATCTTTTTAAATTTAAAAATAAAACAACTTGTGCCTGGTGTTGTGATCCCCATAATGGCCGGAAGATGCTCAAAGGTAAGAGGATGCAAGTTGGCTTCAGATCACGTGGACACATGCAGCATGCAGGATCCATGACAGTCAGTCGACAAATTCATTGTCGACCGATGTTACAGTGACACCTTTATGTTGACTGCATTTGCGATCGGCATAAAGCCGGGTCACTTCAGACTATGCTTCGGGGCCGGCCCTGAGCCCTGCCAGGGGCTCCTGCCCCACACCCCCCATAACTAAAGTAATCAATCTGAGACAGACTTGATTTGGGAGGAGGTGCAAGCCCCTCAAAAAGCAGTGCAGGGGGTTCCGCGCTAACACTACAGCAGCCCGTCACTGTTGTCACTGTAGTGTCAGTTGCAGTAAAATTGTTGCTGTAGCAACAGCGTATGTAGCATGTGTATACGCCTCATGCAGTCCTCGAGACCTTTCATTCTAAAGGATGGGGAAGAAATGTAAGGTTGAAAACCCCAAAGCACAACAGAATGATGCCCCACTCTCAGGCCCCCCAAACAGGAGGGATCTGCCTCCATCCTCCCACTGGAATTGACCATGGGGAGCAAGGCTCCCCATGAACCCCTGGAGACTGGGAGACAGAGAAGGGTATAGACAGGGCTTGTAGGTAGCTGAGCAAAGAGGGAAGCATCACTGATGGGAGATAAAAATTTAACAAAAATACTGCAACACTTGCAACCCAATAAATCATACAAAGACAATACTGTTGCAAAAATAACTGTATTGAATGGCATGTACAGAAATTACATTGCAGCTACTTGAAAGCAGGTACACCAGGCAGATACTGTTTCATGATACTGTAATGATGGAAATACTTCAGCACTGCACCTTCAGCTGTGGAGGCATCCATCTTTGTAATTCACAGTTTACAGTGACAGTTCACGATGACAGCCACAAAGCTCTTGGGATACATTCATTGAATTCGGAGATATATGCAAAAGCAATCCCAGAATGGTCTCAGGGAGAATAGGTTTGGCAGCAGCAATGTGGACACAAACAGTTTTCAAGAGCAGTTAATGTTTGCTGAAAAAATTTAAGCCAGTTTTTAAAACAGTTTTCTAAAACTGTTTTGTAGTGCGGACAGGGCCAAAAACATGCATTTGTTAAGCACTGATGTTGCACTGATTGTTTTTTCCTAATACAGTACAAGATTGAACTGTCATGTTTTAACTTATGTAGAGGTTTGGCAGCCTAAGTAATGACAATCATAGGCACATCTGATTTCATTTACCCTAATCCTATTCCTAATTAAATGGTTGGTCCGGATAACTACTTGCAGCTGTGCATTATTTAGGTCAGAAACTATTGCTTTTAGGACGGTAGTGGTGAGAGATTCCAACCTGCCAGGGGTGGACTGGTGCACTATGACATCAACAAAGGCTAAAGAACAGCGGATTCTGGATGCATTTCAAGATGTGTTCCTGCCACAACTGGTGGTAGAGCCAGCCAGAGAGGGAAACATCTTGGACTTGGTTCTGACAGATGGTGACCAGGCAAAGAATGCTGTAGTAGAGGACCCACTTACGGGAAGTGACCACTCAACAGTTTGGCTGTCCCTGGATCTGGGGAGGGAGAGAAATCACACTAATATGGTGGTAGAGGATTTCAGGGGCATGGATTTTGGAAGGATGACAGCCGTTATGGAAGGACACTTAGAGGAAGGAGGTGTGGACATGGACACGGATCACAGGTGGGAAATTTTGAAAGTGGGTCTGTTGGAGGCCACTAAAGCCTAAACAAAGTCCAAATGCAAGACAGTGAGGTCAAGGAAACCAAGCTGGTGGACCATGGTTATGCAGGAGAGAGTGAGGGAGAAAAGGCTAGCTTATCAAAAGCACAAGCAAACCTGTATGGAGAATGACAAAGAAGAGTACTATATGAAATGGAAGGAGGTGAGCAGAGTGGTAAGGGCAGCCAAAGCAAACAATGATCTAAGGTTGGCACAGGGAATCAGGAAGGGAAAGAAGGAATTTTTTAGATAAATCAGGGAGAAGAGGAAGTGTAAGAGGCAGATCACCAGATTAAAAAGGAGGAGGGTGGGTGGGTGGGCAGAGGAGGGAGTGAAACAGGCTGAAGTGCTAAATGAATACTTCTGTTCTGTCTTTACAAGGAAAAGGATGGGCCAGTTCCACATTGGGGGTATGTCAGGGGGGTGGGGGGGGGACACTAACATGTGTAGAGATACCAGTTGAGAGAGTGTGGGAGGGTCTTGAGTCATTAAGAATAGATAAGGCCCCAGGTCCAGACAGGATCCATCCCAGAGTCCTAAAGGAACTGGCAGACGTCTTGGCAGCACCTCTGATGGAGTTATTCAACTCCTTCCTCCAAACGGGAAGTGTATCATTGGACTGGAGAATGGCACACGTAGTGCCCCTCCATAAGAGTGGATCTAGGGATGAGCCGGGAAACTATAGACTGGTCAGCTTGACATCCATAGTGGGGAAACTATTGGAAAGCATATTGAAGGTAAGATTGGTGGAGTTCCTGGAGATGAATGGTCTTCAGAATGTCAGGCAACATGGATTTGCCCAGGGGAGATCTTTTCAGGCTAACCTGGCTGAATATTTTGTCTGGGTGACAAGATCTCTGGACGGTGGTCAGACGGTTGATGTCCTGCCTTTGGACTTTAGTAAGGTATTTGACTTGGTGCTGCATGGGAGACTGCTGGGCAAGCTGAGAGACTTGGGGGTGGGGGAGAGCTTGGTCAGGTGGATTGGGAACTGGCTGAGCAACAGACAACAATGGGTGGTAGTGGGGGGGAGCTATCGACACCCAGGAGAGTCATTAGTGGGGTCCCGCAGGGTCAGTTCTGGGTCCATTGTCATTTAACGTTTTCATTTCAGACATTGTGGTGGGAGTTAGTAGCAAAATGAGCCTGGTTGCTGATGACTCCAAGCTAGGAGCAGTTGTGAACAGTGAGGAGGGAAGAAGAACACTCAAGGAAGGCCTAGAAAGACTAGAACAGTGGTCGGTCACATGGTAGCTGGGGTTTATTGCTTGGAAGTGCAGTGTACTTCATTTGGGAGCTTGGAATCCAGGGCATAACTACCAGTTGGGTGGGGGGGTATTGTCAGCAGTATCGGAGGAAGGAAAAAGATCTGGGAGTAGTGATCAATGGTAAAATGAATCAATCATGACAATGCAGGAAAGCAGTGGCTAAGACACACAGAATGCAGGGGTGCATTGCTAGAGGGATCACTTTGAGAAGGGTAGGGATAATCCTTTCACTGTACAAATCCTTGGTGAGACCACACTTAGGGTACTGTGTGCAGTTCTGGTGCCCTTATTTAAAGAAAGACATTGTGGTCCTGGAGAGGGTCCAGAGGAGGGTGTCAAAGATGATCCTCAGAATGGGGGATAAGCCCCAAGAGGAGAGACTTTGTGAACTGAACATGTACACCCTGAAAGACAGAAGGGACGGAGGGGACATGATCAAGACCTTTAAATACTTGAAGGGTATTAGCAGAGTAAACACTGAGGGTTTGTTCATACTGAAGGGGGAAGGGACCACGAGGGGTCATAGCCTAAAACTGGTTGGGGGGTGTATAGAAGATACCTGGTAAACATTACTTCACAGAGAGTGTGGTGGTGATTTGGAATGCATTGCCTGAGGAGTTGGCATCAAGGGATTCAGTGGGAGGTTTTAAGAAGAGATGGGATAGCTACATGGGCAAGATACAGGTAGGGAGGGTAGAGACCAGCGGAACTCTGAATGGGAATCTGGGGAGGGATGGAAGGGAGAGGGGAAGGGGGGGCAGCAGCAGTTATCAAACTGTAAGCTGCATTTCGAGCAGACAGGCTAGACGTCAAGGCCTAATCGGCTGGTATTTTTGTGTGTTTGTATGTTCGTAACCCAATCCACACATCTGAAAATCCAGTGACTGCTAGAACTTCAGACTCAATAAACACTCTTGTTCTTGTTAAGAAATATTGCTCAATGCCTTTATTAATAATTCCACCTGAATTTGCAGTGCATTTTCAAATAGCATATTTTGTAGAACATATTGTGAAATGGAGAAGAAAATCCCTGAAATCTCAATGACTGAGGGATACTTCCAAGTGTGTTAGCTATCCCAGCACAACAGCACAACTTTACACTAGCTCCAGACAACATCTTTCTTACTCACCTTAGATCCATGCATCTGTCCTCTCAGCTCATGCCCAAAAACACGATGGCAGCCTTGGCGTCACTATGTCATCACCTCTCCAAAAGCAGCCACTGGCCAGTTCTCCCTGTATTGCTCCAAAATATCTAACAGTAACTCTGGCTGCTGGTGCCCCCTACCCTCCCACACCACAAGAAACCCAGGCTTGATGGAGCCTCTGAAACTGCAGATGGCCATGGCATGTATTAAATGCCCCATGGGTTGCTATAGCTGCTGCCAACTCCAGAATGCATCTAAGGCTCTTACAAGGCTGACTCAACTGCCTTAACCATGGCATGTATCAAAGGCTCTGTCAGGGCCACCAGAACTGCTACCCACTCTGGCATTGGTAAACGGCCCCTGATAGGGCCACTTCAATTGTTATCACTATAGTATGTATCACTGGCTCTGTCAGGGCCACTGTAACTGCTGCAGCCTGTGTTCTGGAGCAGACAACAGTGAAGCACTGGGAACTTATTTGTACCAGTTCCCATTACAGTAGTGTCACCTAATGACCAAAGTAAGAAAACTATTTTGTGAAAATGCACGTGTACTTACTCATCAGAAAATCATTATTAAAATATGTAAATAAAAATCATAATTGTTCATTAATAAAACAAGGATCCGTTTCATAACTGTAATGCGACACTCCAGGGTGTGTGGAGTAGGCAGGGTTCATATCTTGATTTATTTTTACCAAGCACAAAGGAATCTTCAAGTCATGGAATAACTTACTGCTAGATATACTGCGCATTTTTTATGTTTGTATATGCTTGTAAACTATACAGGGCCCCACAAATTAACCACTGACTAAGGGTGATTCTTATTATTATTTAAGGCTGTGCAATAGAAATACTACTTGGAACAAATACTGCACAATCAAGTCGTGCATGTTTTACAAATACAAATATTAGTTACAAATATTTGTGTTTGTGTTAGAGCACATAAAGTAGTACTAGACATTGGCTGAGTCTGGTACGACACACATGGCAACTACTGCTCAGAATTTGTACATCTTATTGTTAACTCCTAAACCCTTGGTCTTGTGTCATCATTAGCAACAGAAAAAGTCTGAAACATAAAAAAACAAACATTTTTAGTAAACACAAATGTGCACGCAAGTAAAATATAAATACAAATACAGATACAAATGTCAGAAACAAAAGTAGCAAAAACTCAGGCCTATGCACAGTCTTATTACTATTGCATACTAAAAAAATCCATTACCGCACTCTGCTAAAGTAAAACATAACAAAAGCTGCTGTTGCTGTGGTTATTTCCTCAGACTGTCATTGGTTTGTAACTCTGCTGGCGCATTTGGCTAAGCTTCTTCTGTCTGCTACTAACACTCTTGTGTGTTTCTCTGTTGCACTTTTCCAATCAGTCCCTATCTCTCCTGCAGAAGTATGATCCTGAGCTCTTTAAAATGGCCATGCCATGCCTCAGCGCTATCTCTGGGGCTGTGCCCCCGGATTACGTAGACCTCAGCATTGGTACTACTTTACAGAAGCAGGCCTCCGTGGATACCGAGGGTAACTTTGAACCCAAACCAATCAGCACCGTCAAGTAAGTTATGATAACTACAGAACTAAAGTAACTGTAGAACTTGAAGAAAGCCTGTAATTGACATTCAGCAAATATATTTTGTCTAACAAATACATCTCAAGGATACAGCTGGTTTAGACCCTTTTTATCAGGGGGAGTCAGTCAACTTGCAGGCCCATCAAGGCTTAAATAATATTTAATGACTGTAGTTCACCACAGGTTATGTGATGGTCAGAATTACAATCATAGCACCACAGTGATCTATAGAATAAATGATAGACAGATGTCAGTTACAAGGCTTTAATAACAATGAGGGGTTCAGGTGAAATCATAAACCACGAGAGTGAAGCTTAAGTGGTTTATAGTGTATGGTGGAATGCGATTGTGTATAGAAAGCCATACATCACAAAAAGTTATTCTGCTGCAGTAGTGACATCCTCACTAATGCAAAATGACTGTTAATTCTGCATTAGTGAGGACGTCATAACACAAGGGACTCCAGCAGATGTTGTGATTTGTCCCTTGCTATGTGAGACTCTCTCACGTATGTGCTGGCCAGCAGCAGTTGTTAATCAAGGGCAGTTGGCAAAGCTGATCTTAAACAGGGAAAAGTGAGTGTTTTTTTTTTTATTTTACAGTCACCATGCACTATATAGAACAATATATGGGTAACCATACACTATTCAGCTATTCTTTCAGTCACACATTCAATCACTTCACTACCAGTCTAGCATTGCTTGTAAAGTGCTTTGGGATACTGTGTATGAAAAGCGCTATATAAATACTGATTCTTCTTCTTCTTCTTCTTTCATCTTGTAGATACAATTCTGACTGAGGGACCTCCCGAGCTTCGCTCTCGAGGTCATCAGTCAGCATTGTATCCACTCGGTGGAAGAATAGCCTTGTAGTGTATGGTTACCCATACACCATCCTATATATAAATGTCACCAAAACCCTAAAATGGAATATTCCAAAACCTTTAATTTACAATTGGACTAGTTTTTATTTTTCTCTGCCATAAGATTAGTCACCGTTGATAGAGCCTAACCTGAATGAAGATATTACCTTTTCAGCAGAATGTGAATCATGCAAGCATTGTTTACCTTTACATGTTCCAGAGTATGTGGAATGTTACAGATAGTTTACTGGGCACAGATATTCAAACTATAATTCACAGTTCAGACATCACAACTGTAAGTTACATGATTTGTAATGTCACCTCTATGAATTAATGATAAAAAACGTGTATGGGCCGCCATCAGTGAATTACAAGGGCAGACCATGCATTATAAAATTAGTCAGAATGATAGGGATTGATTTTCTGAGCTGGGAAACAGTGAGATATTTATAGTATATACTGTAGTTTGTTATTTTTTGTTGATATTTAACCAGGAAACAAAACATGAAAACAAGGTATTTTTAATGACTGTTATAACTGTGTTAGTACACACAAACTGAGACTTATAGCTTGCATTACTGCTACACAGCGAGATGTGACCTTATGAAAATTCTGGTGACTTTTCTATGACAGGGAAAAGAAACATTGCCAGGATCACTCAAACTTCTAAAGCCCATGAAAAGATTTTACATGCATGGTATCGGGCTTACCTGATGTGGCGAGAGTCCTGAGATATTAAAGCAGCAATGTAGTCAAACGTGTTTTCCAAAAAAGCTAGTTTCAGCTACAATTAGTACAATTAATAGCATATCTGTCCAATCTACTTTTTAAAAGTACCTCATTTGCCATGCTCCATGAGTTGTTTTTTTTAATTTTCTCGATCCTAACCCTTGTCGGGTCTACAATGTTATTTGTAAGCTAATTGTGCCTACAAACATTTTTTCTTGACAAAACAAAATATACTCAAATTTTGGTGGAACTAGAAAATTGTACCACCATAAATAACGAGTGATGCCTAGAATCGTTTGTAGAGAGAAAATGTTATGATCAATTTTTTTGCCCAGTTTTGTTGCACTGCTGCTTTAATATCTCTAAATCACCTGTAAATTGGATCAAGACAGCAACCATGTCATAGAATCTTGAAACAGAAAAAAGGTGTCACTAAGGAGCAAGTTGTAATTAACAACATAAAGCGTTGCCCTCAGTGACATCACTTTTCTGTCTCAAGATTCTATAAGATGGCTGCTGCCTTATTTAATTTACGGGTAATTTCAGTATTTATACTTCGCTATTGCTGATACAACAGGTAAGCCCAATGCCTTCTTCAAAATAACTTTTTTCATAGATTTTCAGAATTTGAGTGACCCAGTAAGGATTCCTCCCCATTTAAAATGTTATCTTTGGCTTTAACAGCAACCCCAGTAACAAAAATTGCAGCGTATGTGTTTCAGTTAGTAAATGGATGTACTGTACAATAGAAAGAGATTAAAGTAGCTATGGAAGGTGGGTCCATGAAACAATGACATTGGTATGGTAGTAGAGCCACACTGTTTACAGAACTTTTTTTTTACTGCTGTCATTAATCTCAAGCTGTCAACTGCAAGTATTTCAAATCACTACTACATGTGTAAGTCTTGAAAACAGTATATTGAGTCTGTTGCTGTACTAAAATGAAGTTTGCTTAGTACTTTTGGTTACCTTTAAAGGCTAATTCTCTTTTTTTTCAGTCTCACACTTCCGGAAAAGCTGGAGTATATCGTCAGCAAATATGCAGAGCACTTGCATGATAAGTGGGCTTTTGAAAAGGTAACAATTTTTATAAAAATTAGTTTCAACAGAGCTTCATAAAAATATTAAATGTACTATTTCTGTAGGGCCAAAAAACAAGTGTTCTAATATGAGTCTCTTTAAAGGGAACACAAAGTCAAAATTTACCAAACAATAGGCTGTGCAAGTGTTTTGTTTTGTAGGTATCGTCCTAGTGTATCTTTCCTTTTGTTTGCTGCAAGGAGGTTTTTTTTTTCTAAATTTGCCTGCTTGTTTTGTGACTCTTGGGGATCAACATGTTCACATTTTTATTGTTCTTCTTTTTCCTACAATGCCTCCTTTACCATATGGCAATAATATATTTGTGACCATTAATTCAGCAAGTGCTCTTTTTGTCAAGTTTACAGAAGTACAGTTGTGATTTTAAGTAACTCTCTTTGTCCAGGGAGCTCTAAAGAAGGCTGCATTCACAGATGACATACACATGCAGGATAAGTGAGAGGGCTACTCTGTAAAGAAACAGCAAGAGTCTTCACTAGTTACAACATTTGTGACCTTGGGTGATCTGTGTGCTTTTTATGAGTGTATTCAATTTTCTGAAATGAAAAGCTCTGAAAACAAAACATTCACTTCTGCTAGCTAGACCTAGACATACACCTAGAAAACAAAAAGTCTGAATTAGAGTTATTCAGTTGAAGCCAGAATATCAGGCTCCTAACAGTAGATTGCTGCAGCAGTAGTTATTACTCTCTGAATCTATGGTCCTGGATGCATCACTGTCATATGAGATAGGAGGCATTGTAGGAAAAACAGGCACAATAAAATATTCAGACATGAAGATCCCCAAGGGCCATAAAACTAGTAGGCAAATTAAACAAAACAAACATCCTCCCAGTAGCATACAAAGCAAAGAATACACTGGGACTACACACACAAATCAAAACACTTTACACATCGTTTTTGTAAATTTTGACTGTAGTTTTCCTTTAACAAATGTGCCAGGGTATCATTAATGGATTTAAAAATCCATTGTTCTTGCTTCAAATTTCTTTGCAAATGTAATTAAAATTGCAAAAAACTACACATAATTTGTTTTGAGTGCATCTGTTTTGATATCTTATGTGATCATTACTATAGTTCATATTAAACATTAAAACAATGGCCAGGAAACTGAAATATCCAGAGGAAGATGCAAGTGGGTTGCATGCCCTGGTGCTTGCTACAGGCTCCATCCAAAACTCAAAGTATATGTCCATCATAGTGCCCCTGTCACCAGAACAGTGCAAAAAGTAAACCATATATCACAGTGACCCATAAAGATACTAAGAGTGTTAGAACACATGCCATCATTGTGCAAAAAAGTGCAGTGCCAGTTAAAAAAAATATTTTAGAAAAACTGTCCAAAAGAAATAGAAAGTGGGTTGCATGCCCTGGTACCTACTACAAGCTCCACTGAAAAGACGAAGTATACTTCTACAACCAGTCATAGCACTGCACCCATGAAAACTATTCCTCTCAGTAGAACAGTGACAAAACTAAGTCACATGTCAGAGTGGTCCATTGTGATACTCAGAATGTTATCACACCTGCCACTGTTGTGCAACAGGTAGTGCTATGGGCAGTGCATGAGTTGTAGAGCAGGAAAGAGAATGAGACATGTACAAAAATGTACACACAGCAGCAGTAGCAGTTAAGGGATAGAGAAGTATGAAGGAGATGTTAGTAGAGTCCAATAGAGATGGAAAAAATCAAAGATTGGTGTGAAGAAGGAAGTAGCAGAAGAGGGCGATGTAGGTCATGGCCCACGAAAGTGTTATTAGAGCAAGACAAAGAAACTGAGGGTCAGTCTGGTAGCACAGCAGTAGTAGTACTGCTGGCTGTGCCTGTGGCCCAAGTCCAGGAGGAAATTCAAGTTATCAGGGGCCGATCTGGGGAAAGGACTACTCTCCAATAGGACAGAGAGGAACAGGGCACTCTGTTGCATGACTGCCACCTAGCTGAAGTCAGGTGGGAACACAGCAGAAGGTGCTCAGACTGTGGGGAAGGCCAGCATCAGACACAGGTTGTGTCATTGCAGATCACTGGCCCTCAGCAGGAAAACATGTAGAAAAACATGCTAGCCACACAGGATGATGTCTGGCCTCTCACAGGCGCTGCATCTCTGACCTTGATGCTCCATCCTCCACTAGAACAGAGGATCCAGACCTTGGGGTCAAGCACCCAGGAAACCAAGTCTCTGCTGGGGGGGGCACAGCATGCATGGAGGAGGTGGAGGTAAGTCTGGGGGAAGGCCAGTGTCAGGGCTGAGGAGAATGGTCTAATGGGGTCTTGCTAGGTGACGTGGAAAAAATTGTAGCATCTCTGATTTGAGAATTTTTATAGAGTTTCCAGAGAGTCTGAGACATATGTAGTGAATATTTTGTGAAATGAGAAGTTCAGTCATGGTACAGAAGGCACTTACCTGGAGGCATCAACAATGACAAGACATTTTAAGAAGATTCATTGGAGTATCAAAATACACTCAAGCATAGATAGACTGTCCCATCCACCAGCAGTGATAATGATTCAGAGCCTCTTGAAGAATCTCACATCAACGACTCAGAGTACATACCCATAACAACAACAAACATCAGCAGAACTTCTGGCAGGCACAAAGTTGAATGAGATGTTAGCAGGGCTCAGAAGTGACATAAATAACGGTCCCTGCTTTTAAATGACACATTTCACAGCAAAAAGTTGTAGGCCAGGCTCCTGTTGCTCATATTTGTCAATCTCACTTGTGTATGCCTGCTTATATTTAGTTATAAAGAGCCTAGTGCAGCTTCATCCAGACAGCAATAATCTGCAACCCTGCAACATGCTAGATGGGTAGAACTAGGAGGACTATTAACAACCTACTCTGTGGGCTCCTGCACTGGTCTGTCTCACCCAGCCAGCAAAACTATGCTGCAACATGCTAGATAGCCATAATTTTTGCAGCCATTGGTGGCCAACTCTTTGAGCTACTGTGCCTGCGGTCTGCCTCATCAAGCCAAACCTAACAATATGCTGCAGCATGCTTCATGTGCCACATGTTTTGGAACCATTGCAGGCTTCCCTGGGAGCTGCTACACTTACTGTTGTGTATTTCATCTGTCCAGCAATATGCTGCAACATGCCTTGTGGACGTAAGCTTTAGAACAACTGGTGGCCTACCTTGTGGGCTATTGCACCCTGTACTGTCTTCCAGTAAAATACTTCAACACGCCACATGGACATATGGTTTGATACTGTTGGTGGCCTACCCTGTGGGCTACTGTACTTTCTGTTGTCTTCTAGTGATATGCTACAACACACCATGTGGACATACATGTTGAAATCTTTTGGAAATATTGGGAAATATCTGAAACATCTGACCATGTCAATGGCTGCCACTGTATACCATTTTGTATTTTTGCATTGACATTCAGGACCCCTGTTAGTGCCACCTGTGTCTTGGTTAATATCTTTTTTTTTTTATTCTTTATGAGTTTCAGAACCCAGTAATGTCAGTTGAATAGAAGCCTAAAGTGAAATTTTCCGTGTAGAATCCTGCTCAACTGATGTCACCGGGTTCCAGAACTGATGAGTCATTAAAAAATGAAAATTGGGTGGGGAAAAAAGGTTGCATTAAAAATGGACTCTACGAAACAGAAAAAAAGTAACCTTTTCAAAATAAACATACACAGCAATGTAGTGCAGGTGTTTAAAAAATGTCATGCATGCTCAGATTTCTAATTATATTAACAATTTAAGAGAAAACATGGTTTATGTTACCATTAATAAAAATAAATTGCCTTGCCTTGCCTTCCTTTTTGATGGGCTTTACAATAACAATAATGTCATCTAGCTGGAGGAATTTCCTAAAGACCAGCTCCAGATATAGCAAGCGAAACCATTGCTTGTTCACAAAGTTTTCATCACATTCCTTATGTGTTCATTTATTTTCTTGGGGTGCTACCAGTGCATGGCATGTATCAGTAATCAAACAGAATCCAGCAGACTTAGTCATGTATCTCTCCTTAGTAAAGATCATGAAGTGGGTATAAAAACCCAGAAACCTGAAACGCTCAGAATCCAGTGTTGCTATTCCAGTGCAATAGCACTAGAAAAAGAGCTGTGACCTCACATACCTGTTTATATTAAGAAGGTACAGTTGTATTTATGCACCTCAATCCACTTGTATTTTCTTACAGAATACAACATCTGGCATCTACTGGTCAAACAGCAAAATTACAATGGCTTAATAAGACTGTTTCTTTTCCTCTTTTTTTTCATTTTGTTAGCACTGTTACATATTTAAATTTATATTTTGTTTTCTTTACTAATTCTAATGCACTAATTTCATAATTGTAATGAGGCATTCTCGCATGTGCTTTCTGCTGGGATAATGGCACTTCTCAGTGGTGGACACCCACCTGAGGCATGCCATTTTCCCAGCACAAAGCACATCCTGCCAGGGTCTATTGCTTAAATAGAATGGTTTCAAATTCTTTTGTTTGTTTCTTTCTTTTTTTTAATGTTGTACAGTGTGAAACTGAGTTCTGTTGGTGCCAAATGCAAGTTTTTTTTTTTTTTTATGATGGCAGCTGGACCCCGTCTTTAAAGTAGCAGTGCTACAAAAGGGATCCATACTGCTTTTTAGTAAACAGACTGATTTTTAGTTTGAGTAAGCAGTTCTATATAATTCAGAGTACGAAAGGTTCAAATGGTAATTGATTAAAGAAAATGTGATATCAGGCAGTAATTTCTGCCCCACTGCCCTTTAACCCAGAAACCCTCCTCTCATGCACACCCCAATTAAAAATGATCTACGTGAAAGGGAAGGAGTATGACTCAGTTATAGTGGATAAGAAATGAGTGTGGCTTTACAGCTGTTTGAAATGTTCCTAGTTTCAGAAATCATACTAAAGTCTGAGTCTTAGTAAACACTGGTGTAAAAACTTCATTTTGTAATGTTTTCTTTTCAAGGATATTGTTCTGTACATTTCTTTTTTTCAAACCAGAACTCTGGAGTTTTGACTAAGTCATTGCATTTGTATGGAACTCTGAGCACTGCTCTGATATGTCAGCATTTCATGCTCTGAGTTCTATACACATGCAATGATATAATCATAACTGCACATTTTTGATTCCACGAAGAGCACTGCACAGAATGTTGTCTATATAAAGAAAACAGTACAAAACACAGTTTAATGCAGCATGTCCCTGGTTTGCAAAATATATCAAATGCTTAAGAAAACCATGTATTTTACTTAGCAGGAGAAGTCAGGTTTTAAAGTCACTTAATGTTTCTGTGCTCCCAGGATGCACCTAGACATTATCCTTGGCTTGGTGTGTCTTTCCTGGCCAAAAACTGTTTAAATTTTTTTTAAATATTGTTGATAAAAAATCCTATGTAAAAGAGCTCCTGGGCTGAAAGGTGTTAACTCCAAAACTTTAATAAAAAATAAATAAAATCAATCCATATTTTGGTTAACAGCAAACAAGTGATAAGTTCAATTCACTGTTAATCCCACACGTCTACAGTACCTGGCCTATGAGATGCTGTGCAGGGGACTCCCTGAGTGAAAGGCTGTTTTGAAAGTCATTGTAGACAGTCAGGAGAGACATTCTAAACAGCAACAAGAGAAATATTTAATGCACAAAAAGAAGCATTGAGATTAACATACTGTATATGTGTTAATTTCTCCATAGGGACAGTATCTGTTAACCTTGTGGAAGGGGTTAATACCTTGAAATGTTGGCACTCTAGGTGGTACTGCTACCCATGAGATATTAAATAAACATTGTATTTTGTATAAATAGATTTAACACATGATGAGTGAATTTATTTCTGACACCTGATCATCATTAATCCCACTGCATCATCACATCAGAAGTTTTATAAAAGCCCCCTCCTCCAGGGTAGCCAAGCAAGGAAGCACCTTCTGCAAATGTGTGCATGAACAAAAACAATGGACATTTTGTTAGGGCTCTGCCATCTTCAGAGTACCCTGAAGAAGCTGGAGCCCCACAGAAAAGTTAGTACATATCTGTAACCAACTAAAGTTTTTTCTGTAAATTGAACTTAACAATTGTTTGCTGACACCAGGATACCAGTTTGTATCAATGTTTAAAACCTAACTATATCTAGTAAGGAAAGAGTGCAGTTTTCTTCAAGCAGATGATATTTTTTGCAAACCAGAGAAGTGCCATTGCATCAAGATATTTTCACAACCTTTACCCGCCTGTTGCTGTTTCCCTGGAAACTGAGCACTCCATTTTTTCAGTGTTACAAAGATACATAGACAGTATCGGCAGATAAGGACCTATGGCTCACCCAGTCTGCCCATTTGAGCTTGTAAGTTTACTTTATGTTTTCCTAGAAGTCTGCTGCCCCTTAACCCTGACCTCCAGAATTCCTTTATGTCTATCCCATACATTCTTAAATCCCGTGATTGTTTCAGCCCCCACCACTTCCTCTGGCAGGGTGTTCCACTTGTCCACCACCGGTTCTATGAAGAAATTCTTCCTCACATTTCCTTTGAATCATCCTCCCTCCAGCTTCATGCCATGCCCTCTAGTTCTGTAACATCTTTTTCACTTAAAAATAATGTATTCCTGCACCCTGTTCCTCCCTGTAAGATACTTGTATGTCTCTATCATATCCCCTCTCCTCCAGCAAGTACATATTCAATTCCTTCAACCTGTCCTCATAGGACTTGTGATGCAATCCATGTACCATCTTTGTTGCCCTCCTCTGAACCTTCTCTACCCTGTCTATGTCCTTCTGTAAGTAAGGTCTCCGGAACTGTACATTGTACTCCAGGTGGGGCCTCACTAGTGACTTGTATAGTGGAATTATGACCTCCCTTTTCCTGCTGGTGATGCCCCTACCTATGTATCCCAGCATCCTATTTGCTTTACCTGCTGCCTTGTCACACTGCTTCCCTACCTTGAGGTCATCAGAGATGATAACCCCAAGATCCCTTTCCTGCTTGGTGCATGCTATATCCTTACCCCACAACTGATGTATTGTGCCCGGGTTTTTGTGCCCCATATGCATTATCTTGCACTTCTTTGCATTGAATTTCAACTGCCAAACCCCTGACCATTCTTCAGTTTTCTGCAGGTCCCTTCTTATGCTGTCTACACCCTCTGGTGTGTCTACTGTGTTACATTACATCCTGACTGTTTATGGCACAGGGAACTGGTTTAAATTTGAAAGGTGTAAATGGTTAAATGAGTTCTTCAGAGTCAAAGCTGTCAACATCTGGGACAAGATTTCTTCCAATAACCAATTACTGGGCAACAGGGATAGAGATGGACCAGTGTATGGTTTGGAAGAGTTTCAGCTTTTGGATGAGGAGATGTTCCTTAGGGCAGTCACGAGCTTGCAGTGTAGCACTTGCATATTGGATCCAGCACCCACCCAGCTGCTACAGGCTGGGTGGGGGGTATTAGATCCTATACTGAGAACTATCATCAATGTTTCTCTGAGGGAGAGGCTGTTGCTTCTGCCCTTAAAAAACAACAATGGTAAGGCCCCTCCTTCAGTAGGCACCTTTAGATCCTGACTTACCTGCCAATTATCATTGAAACATAGAAACACAGAACCATAGAATTTGACAGCAGATAATGACCACTTGGGCCACCTAGTCTGTCCATTTTCCCTACCTACAGTACCACTGCAGACTCTACTTAATCTACAGCTCTTTCTCCCAACCCCTTCCTTTCCACTATGACTCCCTTGTGCCTATCCTTAGCATTCTTGAACCCCATCATTGTTTTTGTCCCCAGCATCCCCATTGGAAGGTTGTTCCAGGAATCCACCACTCACTGTGAAGCAGTGTTTCCTCACATCTGTCCTGAATTTACCACTCCAGCTTCATAGCATGTCCCCTTGTTCTTGAGTACCATTTTTCTGAAAAATACTTCTTTTATGTGGCTTATCTGCCCTCATGAGGTATTTAAATATCTCTAGGATATCCCTACTCTCCTTGCCCTCTTTCAGGGTGTACATATTGAGGTCCTTTAGTCTCTTCTCATATGGCTTTTGATGCTGATCCTGCACCATTTTAGTTGCCATCCTCTGGACTGCCTCCACTCTGTCTGTGTCCTTCCTGAGATGTAGTCTGTGGAACTGGGCACAGTATTCTAGGTGGTGTCTTACCAGCAGACTATACAAAGGCAACACTGCCTCTCTCTTTCTGCTGATGATACCTCTCCCTATGCACCCCAGAATCCCCCTCCTGAATACCTTGTTGCACTAATCCAGGGTCAGGTGTGCATGGGTGAAGAAAAAGCCAGTGCTAGGCAGGGAGCTGTTCACTTCCACAACACTATACAACAGGTCCAAGGGAGCCCGGCACTTGCATTGAAGGCAGTGTGCCTTTGAAATAAGATAGAAAACACTTGCAAACTGCAGGTCCAAACTTTTATTGTGGTACACACAAAACAAGGAATGGGTTGGTACCACTAGACCCTCCCCCAGCGCTTCAACAACAGTCTTCATCAGGGGAACAATGACTGTTGTTAAAGTACTGGGGTGTCTAGTGGTACCGACCCACTCCTTGTTTTGTGTGTACCACAATAAAATTTTGTACCTGCACTTTGTGAGTGTTTGCCATCTTTTTTCAAAGGTAGGAACATACTGAGGAACATACTAGGAAAAGTAAGGAGCAAGAAGGTATTACTGCCCATAGGAGTTTATATGGAATAATATTTTAGTTGGCCCCCAGAAATAATATAACTATCCAGACGTTTCTTAAATGCATCCTTAGTTCTGCTGATAACCTCTTCCAAGGGCAGTTTATTCCAAGGGTTCACCACCCTGATGGTATAAAAATATTTTCATTTTTGAGTATTTAATTTTTTTCCCCTATGATTTGTAAGGGGGTTCCCGAGATAGGGATAATATTCAATATCAAAAAATAGGAGCACACCTCCTCTTAACCTTCCCATTTCCAATGGCATAAGATGTAATATTTCCAGCCTATCCTCATATGGTTTATCCTGGATTCCAGAAATACATTTTGTATATCTTCTCTGTATTTTTTCCAATTGTACATAGTTTGATTTTCTACAGGGGCACCATAGCTGGGCTGCATACTCAAGCTAAGGTCTAACATAGGTCCAGTACAGGGGCATTAATACCTTACAATCTTTGGAGTTGATATTTCACCTGATGGACCAAATTATTTAATTACTCTTGTTGATTGCTTCATTGATCTGTTTTGTATTACTGAGATCTTGTGCTATGAAAATCCCCAGATCCTTTTCATTCTCAGTAGTACAGTGTTTTTCCACCCAAAAAGTATGAGGCTGTAGGGTTTTGAGTACCCAAGTGCATACCTTTACACTTGTCATTATTCAGCTTCATTCCCCCATGTGTTGACCCACACTGATAGCTTATCCAGATCTTTCTAAATTTGTTCCACCTCTTCAACAGATTTACAGGGGCCACCTATTTTAACATCATCAGCAAATGTTATTGTATGTACACTGCCTTCAGTGAGAGTGCCAGACTCCCTTGGACTTGTTACCTTGTTGCACTGCCTGGCCACCTTTAGGTCATCAGATATGATTACTCCCAGGTCTCTTTCCTGCTTGGTAATCATCAGTACCACTCCACCCATTTTGTACTCTGCCCCAGGGTTTCTGTGCCCTAAGTGCATTATTTTGCTCTTTTTTGTGCATTGAAACCCAGCTGCCATACCCTTGACCACATCTCTAGTTTTCTCAGGTCTCTGCTCATCATTTCCACTCCACTCGAGTGTACACCCTTTGCAGATTTTGGGGTCATCTGTAAAGAGGCAGACCTTCCTTTCCAGCTCCTCTGCAATATCACTTATAAAGATAAAGGATAGTTTGCTATCTGAAATGCGTCAGGCAAGCACAGCCTATTTTATTGTTTTTTAATAAAAATGGACTAAATGTGTCCTTAAAAACTAAAGGAGATTGGTACTTATTTTATATGAGGTGGTGAGTGCCCTATTCCTATGTACTCTGTGTTCTAATCTATTCAGAGCACCACCATCCCAGTGCGAACTCTTATGCCTGTCTGACACATTAAAAAGTACTGGTGCTTGCACTGATTCCTGAGGCACCCTGCTGGTCACCCTCCCTTCCTCAGAGTGAACTCCGTTTACCACCACCTTCTGTTGCCTATCCACTAACCAGTTTCTTATCGCTTATGCCCGCTATCTCCTATGTTATTCGTATTGGTACTAGAACCTTTGCTGTGAATTATTAAGTATTTATAGCAGCCATTACTGTAGAGACTAAGGCTCTAGTAAAAGGATCACTTGTGCAAGTGCAAACTGCAGGTTCTATGTGATATCAGTGCCTACAAAATGGCGCAGAGAAAAAGAGTGAGTGCAGATTGGCAAAAAGCATAATGGCAGTGAGCACTACAGCACGCTCCACAAACAGCGACGGGTGCTTGCTTTCTTTGTATACTTACTTTTTGAGGGGGGGCTATGCCCCCCACAATGCCCACACCCCATGTCTTTAATATAATCATTACTGGGGGCATGACAATGAAGGACAGGGGAAAACTCAAGAAGGGGACTAGTTCACAGGGGGGAGACACAAGTCAGCAGGGGAAGAACATTGGGGGGCAACCTGCAGAGGGACAAAGTGCGGAGGGTGGACCGAATGGGAGTTAAAGACAAGAGAAAAAAATTAGACAACAGCAACACCAAAGGGGAAAAACCTCCCCACAGCTAGTCCTGAACCCAGGTCTGCCAGCAACACAGGTGGTGACTCTAACCACAGGACCAGACGGCTAGCTTGGAACTGGCCCAATGAACAAATACCTATCTACTTCAAGCAATAACTACCCCGGCTCACTCCCGACTGAAACAAAAGCACTGTACTTAAAATGTGCTCTTAAAAGCACATAGCTCATGTCACAATCGCTATTGTTACCTCGCCCAAATTGACTCGCTGTAATTGAGTCGCTGTATTCCCAGGATACCCAAACTGCTTATACAGGAGATAGTGGGCATACCCAAGGGATTTTATGGCAAAATTAAATGCAGATGCTGACGATATTTTGATAATGACCCAAAATTCACAAGCATCGTTTCCAGCTTGCTGGAGATTAGAGAGGCCTTTTCTCAAGTTTAGAGTTATATGCTGAATAAGTCCAAAACAGTGGTGATTTCTATGAACCAAGTCACTAAACAGAAACATTTTGATTTATATCAGTTTAAAACAGAGTTTCAGATAAAATATGTAAGTGCTATATAAATGACAGACTCATACTCAATAAACAAGACTAACATGATTTTTTAAAAGGGAAAATAGATTCATTATGTCAGAATTGGGAAAAGATATCTGTGTCTCTGTGAGGTAAAGTAGATAGCATTAAATTGATTCTGTTTCATATGATTTTCCTTTTTCGCCACTGAAAAGGTGATTTTCAACAAAAGTAGTTTAATGAAGACAGAAGACTATTTTCTTTAAATTATTTGGAGCGGGGGTACTCTCTATATTGCAGGAACTGACCTTGACCATTTTTTTGCACTAACCAGCAGGATAAATTATTCCAAAACTGCACTAGTCTGCAGGTGAATGCACAAGTCTACAATTATAATGGGGGAACTGTGTGCACTTATACAAGAAAAGATGCAAACTCAGGTCATTCTGAGGGGTCAGCATGGTTCAGTTGGTAGTACAGCTGCCTCTGGGCCAGAAGGTTGTGGGTTCTAGTCCCACACCAGGACTGGGGCTCATACCTAAATGCTGACACTCGAGTGCAGTATTGGGGGGTGCTTTTCTGTCAGGGTGTGCCATCCTTCGGCTGAGAAATTATACTAAGGTCCCGTCTACCCATCCTGGTGCTGGTGGGTGTTCAGGTGGAAGTTAAATAACCCAAGGCACTTTTTGCGAAGAGTACGGGACATTCCTTGGTGTCCTGGCCAATATTCCCCTTCCCCTTCCCATAAAACTGGTTCTTGCAATTGTCCAAGGCTGTGTGTGGGGTGTTGATGTGCAAAATGGCTGCCACTACATGTTCAGTCAATTTACTGCCAGTCTAGCTTGCTTGTAATGTGCTTTGAGATACAATGCACATGATAGGTGTTATATAAATGCAGATTCTTCTTCTTCTACTGCACATTTATCCTGCTCCTACATCACTTCCCGCCCGAGCAAAAAAGGATTTGTCATGTAATGACACACAGTCTGCCTCTTCCCCCCCCCATTGTTTTATACCATGGCCCCTTGCTTCCTTTTTTGGCTCCCCTTCCACCAAACCAGATGATCTCACAGCAGTAGATATTCAATCAAACAGACATTGCCATGCAGACACCATTGCCAGCATCGCCTTGCACCTCACCACATTCTAACTCCCCTCCACTCATGGTAGCAATGAACAGAATCCAGCAGAGAGTCACATGCTCAGCCTCCATGCTTCGACCAACCAGAGACCTGCACTTCCTGAAGTGGACAAACCATATCTAGTGACACTGGGCAGATCTAGGATTTCTTTGGGGGGTGGGGTTAGACAATCCTAGTGGGCCTGAGGAATAGAATATTTTGCAACATTTGCATTTGTATATACCAGCCACAAAAGTATGGGTTTTAACATGCTCTGCCCCAGAATAGCAGCATTTTTAAACATGTCCCTTTCAACAGCCCACAGGAACCCGTACCAAGGCATGAAGCTCTGCCACCTCTATTTAGGAAGATCCATGATCCCCAGGAATGCGTGTCTTAGCCTTTCAAATTATCTGTTTTAGTAAAGGTTATTTATATACTATCCATGCACCAAAGCATTGTTTTTAGGATGAAAGGATATGCTGGGTGGGATAAGGGTGTGAGTGCATGGATTTTCCAGAAACGGCATAGTAGCGAGACAGCCCTTGTTTGGGTTCTCAATGATCTTCTAACAGCAAGAGATCTTAAGAGCTGTTCCATCTTGGTTCTTCTTGATCTCTTTGCAGCATTTGACACTGTGGACCGGGGGAGGTTGGTCGGGCACCTGCGGTCAATCTGTGGACTGCCTGGTACAGTCCTCAGATGGTTTCATTCTTTCCTCACTGGCAGGTTTCAGAGAGTTGCATGTGGCATTTATTCCTTTGACAAGGTCTCCCTGCCATGTGGGGTTCTGCAGGGCTCTCTACTGTCTCCCATGTTGTTTGCAGTGTATATGCTGCCATTGGGAGACATTGTAAGGTGGTATGGGCTGAGCTTTCACTGCTATGTGGATGACATTCAGCTCTGCTTGTCCTTTATGCCCGATCGGTGGGGCTGTCTTGAGTTTTAATGACTGCCTTTCCAAGACTGAGGATTGGATGAGTGGCAGTTGGCTGAGGTTGCATCTGGACTAGACCAAGGTTTTGGTGGTGGACACGGGCCGTCGGATAGAGGGGTCATCAGCGGGGTGAGCTTCAGGGCTTTGGCTCGGTGGTCACCAGCTGACGACATCTGAGCAGGTGCAGGATGTGGGTGTGATTCTTGATGACGGACTGACGCTTAAACATCAGGTGTCATCTATTGTCAGAACTGCTTTTTACCATCTATGGAATGTAGCCTGGATCAAGCACCTAGTTCTGCCCAATGATCTACCAGCTTTGGTTCTTGCCTTTGTAACCTCTCACCTTGATTACTGTAATGCCCTGTACCTAGGGCTACCAGGGGTTGATATCCACCGCTTGCAGCTGGTGCAGAATGCAGCAGCTAGGCTGTTGACTGGGCTACCTTGTGGATGTTATGTCACTCTGGTGCTGCGCAATCTGCACTGGCTGCCTATTCAGCGGTGGATCACCTTTAAGATCAATTAACTGACCTATAAGACCCTACACAGACAGAGTCTGAGTTATCTGCAAGATATTCTTCATCGTTATTGCCCCTTCCGGCCATTTCACTCCACCGATGAGGGATTGCTAGAGATTCCCAGGGTTCACTTAAAGTTAGCTGGGGCCCATGCATTTGAATTTGCAGCCCCATCCCTGTGGAATTCTCTATTGGATTCAACAGTGCTTGACAGTGGAGACCTTTAAATCACTTTGCTGCCCGTGATCGGGCTTAGCGATCCACTGGACCACCAGGGATTTGGTCTTGGGGGGATTTCATCACTTTGCTGCCCATGATCGGGCTTAGCGGTCCACTGGACCACCAGGGATATGTTCCGAGGGGGTGGGACTCTGTGCTGCCTGTGATCGGGCTGGTGGGGGGACATTTAACAATCATGCCGCGATCGGGCTGGTGGGGGGATTTATTTAACCTTATGCCATAATCGGGCCAGTCGGGGGAGGGGGGATTTTCACACTTTTGCCCATGATCGGGCTGCAGAGGGCATCGGTCCCCGATGGCTTCTGCCTGGCAGGGCGCCAGGCGCAAGTTCTCGGGGATCGGCGCACCTGCATACTAATGGCATGCAAATGGGGCCATAAATAGATGCAAATGGCCCCCCCTGCACCTTGCATGAATTATGGCCCCATTTGCATGTCACCTTTTGAATATGGGAAATTTGCACATGGCGCAATGGTACTTGCGCCACACCAGCACCATGTTCTCTCTGACCACTTGCGCTGGTGCAAGTTCCACTGTGCCATGCACAGTGGCTGTGCCAGGGGTGATATTCAAAGGGTTGCTCAACAGCGCAACTCCTTTGAATATCACCCCGGCCACACCCCTGTGCAACTATTTGTGCAGCTCAAGGGCTTGCGCCACAAAATAGCACAGTTTGAATATCCAGCCCGACATGTTTTAAGTAGAAATGGTATTTACACAAAAAAATAATTCTGTACAAGACTAGATTCTTACAAGGGCTTATATTATACCAGCAAGGTTAAATAAAATAGGAATAGCTTAAACAGATAAATGCCTGCATATATGTAGTATTTATTTATTTATAAGTTTTCAGAAGACCTTTGAGCGTGAGCTCTTTTACAAAGGTTCCACATCATGGTGGACAAACACCAGTACAGTAGTTAAAGTAAGTCTGAATATTTATGTAATTTTGGGGGAATTGTTTAAAGATTAGGGATTGGTCAGTAGAGACTGCAAATGAAAAGGCAAAGGAGATAGGGAAGACGATCCCTTTGGGTTTTGAGATTTGGGTATTGAATTATTTTAATTCTTTAAATTTAGATAAAATAAGACAGTGTATCCTAGCAACAATGGCTATAAAACATTTCACATTAAGTCATAGGAATTTACCAGTTAGATTCCTTGAATAAGAACTCTTTGGGTTGTATATTCAGTATTTTGAAAGAAACCTTGGTTGTAGAACAATTATATTACAATATCATAAAAGATACTGATATAAAATATTTAAATTGGAAGGAGTAGTAGTAGCTTTATTTCTTTCTGGTGCTCTTCCCTGGATGTCCAGGGTACCATTACAAAAGAGGACAGGTGAATGACATAAATAAACAACAAAATACATTAAATAAATACATAAATGAACTCACTTTCTAATAGCTCACTGACTGATAAATAAATACAATTACATACTGAGGTAGCAGCAACACCTACAGATAATCATTTGCCAAATGCTTTATTGAACAGATAGGTCTTAAGATCCTTTTCAAAGGCCTCCACCAAGGGGGTCCTTCCACAGGGCCCACAGGAAGTAGTTCCATGCCTGCCACCTTGAAGGCCCAGTCCCCCAAAGTTTTGAGCCTGGCCCTTGGAATATACAACAAGGAGACCCTCATTAGTGGATCAGAGAGGGTGTGAGGGCACATAAGGATGCAGGAAATCAGGCAGGTAACACAGACCCACCCATGCAGGGCCTTATAAGTTAGTAAACCAACTTTGAAAGAGATACATCACTTGACTAGCAGCCAGTGCAGAGCATACAGTGCCAGGGAGACGCACCTTATTCTCAAAAGGCTAGTCTGCAGCCTAGCTGCTGTGTTCTGCACTAGCTGAAGGCACTGTAGCATACCTCCACTGCCCCAAGGTACACAGCAGTACAGTAGTCACGCTTTGAGATTACAAAAGCATGCACCAGTGTGGCCAGGTAGAAGGGTTCCTCCCACGACTGAAGATCTTAATTTAAACATAAGAATGAGTAGTTAACAGATGGCTATGGCTATTAAAAGTGTGTTTTCAGGCAAAATTATGACCTTCAAAGATCTAAGAATAGGGTCTTTGCTGCTCACCCAACCATAGACATTGGAATATGCTATGGATACTGAGAGACTGAGTTAATTTTCTTTTTTGTGTATTATGTTTTTCAAATATGATTTAATTAAAATGGATTTTGTTATTGTATAAATATTATATAATATCAATGTGATTGTTCAATGAAAAGTTTAATGTAACTTTATGAAGACCATAAACTAATAAACAGTTACCATCTTAAAAAAATTCTGAAATACTGTAACTGTAATATCCAAATAATCATTAGAGATAGGATCATTATATAAAGTCAAAATTCTTGAATTATTTATTAATCTCACTTGGATCTGAAGTATGTCATAAGGTGATGTCTTTTTACAATATTTTTTGAGATCATTCTATCTGTTTTCTCTCTTTACAAGATATTAAGCTAATAATTTCTAGATTTTTCTGACTGGGCATAGAATTTGGATCTGGTCAATAAAATGAATCGTTCAATTTTTTCATTAATAAGAGTACTGTGTTCTTATTTTAATTTCTCTAGTTCTATTTTATCTTTCTTAAATACAGGATCTTGTCCCCAGCATTTAATTGGACTGGAGACAACTTAATTGTATATGAAGTCTTTGTTTTCTAATTTGACTTGAAAATTCAAACTTAGCAAGCATTGTTTTTATTTGCATTGTGGTATATACAACCAGGTTGTGATATATGATTCTAGGGCCAGGTTATTAGTGTTTCTAACATATTAGCAAGAATCATGTATACATGGTGATGTTCTCAAATCTGTAGCATATTTTTGTACATATTAGCAATATTTTAATGAATTATTGTACAGTAACTTGAGACTTGCATAGTGTTTTTTTTTTAAATTGAATATACTTTATTGAGACTTGCATAGTGTTACAACACTTAGCTATGCAATATTGGTAAATCAGAATACCAATTAGGTACTGAACTGGCAAACAATTTTTGAATCTGCTCTAGAGGCCCTGCTTTATGATACAGGGGTAAATATTAATTTGAGAAACACACTAGTCCTGTTTGTTTTATATCTGTACAGATACAGGGTGGATGGAAATATGGTGCTGTCAATGATGAAAATGCAAAGACTCATCCATTGATCCGGCCATTCAAAGGACTAATTGACAAGGTAATAAGCAGGACCTGAACTTCTGGGCTATTGTGTTAGATTTTCATGAGGAATGCCTTTTGTACTTTTTGTTTGGAAAGATAGCTGTTTATTTCCTCTGATTTATACCTTTATGACCTTGCTATAATGTCATAAAAAAAACAAAAATACTTGTTTTAAATATAGAACAAGTAAGCTCTAAAAAACAATAACCAACATGTGATGTTTTAAGCCCTGTTTCATGTAACTGACTTAATTTGTAACAACAGGAAAAGGAAATTTATCGTTGGCCTGTCAGGGAGTCCCTTAAGAGCATGTTAGCCATGGGTTGGACTATTGAAAGGACCAAAGAAGGTGAAGCAATGGCTCAACAGCGGGAAAGTGAAAAGCTTCGCAAGATATCCCAATCCACCCAGGTAAGGTGAAATAGACTTGATAAATTCAGTTGGCCAACAAAAAGGCCTATCCCTGTTACTTTAAAGAGCACCAGTTTATGCACAATCCTCAACCCCACCCTCCACACACACACACACACACACACACACACACACACACACAATTATCCTAACTACAAAGTATTTGTTTCAGAATTATGTCTTTATGGTTTCAGTAGGGAAGAGACTGTAAATTCTTGTATCGAGGAGCTGGCACACAGATCCCTTCCTCTTCCTGGTACTCTTTAGTGAAGGCTATGGCCAGTACAGCTCCTGCACTCACATGTTTTATGATGTATGAGTTGATAGCGCACAGGAGCAGACTGTATGGATTTCAATGAGGGCAGATTTAAAACTTTTAAAAAATATTTTAGACTGCCACCAGGCTTAAATCAATGCCACTGCTCAATTAACGAGACTCTTGTTAGTTGAGTGGCAGCACTGATTTAAACCCTTTGTGGATGGGCCAGCAGTGGGGGGATTGGGGATTGCTTTTCACATTGGGTAAATTGTTGCTCTTTAAACAACTACAGTATAGTAGATGAACTGTAGACCTACACTGACTATCACATAAATAACTAATTTCTTGTTTCAAAAAATAGAAAATACCAGTAGGTTTGAAACCAGTTCATTTCTCTCTTCCTCCTCCTGTCCAGTCACCAGCACCACTCAGTATTTCTCAGCAGATTCATCTTTTACAGTTATCTATAGGCCAACTCACTTATTCAAAAATCCGTTGCCACCCACTTTAACTGCAGAAAAACACCTTGGTAATTCCTTTTTTTTAATTACTAAAAAGTGGCAATTTAAACAGTAACCTCTCTACAAGAAACCACTACTCTCTCAATAAGTACTCCTCACTAAACAGTGATGCCATGTTCCCTCTGTATTTCTTGAAGAAGTTGCTCTTCTACAAATGATATGCAATGCTGCTACATCAGTGCCAGTATCGTGACACAGTGTCAATGGCAACCACCATGGCAATAGTGCGACTAACAAGTGAAGGAGCAGTGTTTCACAAAAAAGACATCAACCTTTTAAATATAAAAAATAACAGCAAGGCATTACGTAAAAAACAAACAAAAGATCCCTGACTGTTGCATAAATTAAATACACAACAGAGACCTTGTGGAATAAATGCTTTATTTCCATTTGAGCTGTTTGATCTTGGGCACGTTCCTTGTGGCTTACACCACTGGTGAGGTTATCCAAGGTAGACTATATAATATGGGTAAGGAAAATGAGAGGAACTCCTTCTCCATTGTTGGACAAAACACACCACATGACAGTACATTATTCCACAACAACCGCATGCCTGCTCTTCTTTCTATAGCCCCCCCACGAATCTGCTCATTGCCATCCCGGACAAGCCGATCACTCCACATTTCTCGCACAGAACCTGGCACAAATAAACAACTAGCACCATAAAAAATGAATACTGCCTAAAAATTATTTCTTCCCTATGTACCTGCCCCAAGACATATTCTGACCCCCAAGATAGCCCTGTTCTATAAATGCATCACTCCTCTGGTTGATCCTGCCATATGTGTTTTCCCCTCACTCCTGAAGTTCATTTTACTGTCACATTTATGAGCCTGATTAAGTGGGAGTTTGTTCATGAAATAAGTAAAAAAAAATCTTTATGGAAGTCTTTTTGGCAAAAGTTGAATCAAAAAAATATGTTTGGTGCCACCAGTAATTGTAAACATAGCAATGTGCCGCCAGCCATGTAGAGAAACCAAGCAAAGGAGTCAGTGGTTTGGTACTGTAGATAGTGAAGTGCAAGCACTGCTACAGCAACTATCATAGGCTTGTAGATTTGTTCCATTGTGTAGCGTGAGAGCAACAAACTACGGACACTTGTTTTATCCTTTTGGAACTCCTTAGTGTTGTGCTGTCACTGTCTTACCCAAGTACTAGGTCAGCCACAAAATAAAAATGACACTTCACTCAGAGGTAGCCTGTAGGAGAGACAAATGATCATATATGTTGTGTCTGTGCTTGTATAATATATATACAATATCATGAACTGTACTGTATGTATATCTTTAGCTATATCCCAAGTGATGACAACATTTAGCACCCTGTCATACTTGCATAGTACCAGCTTCCTTACCATTCCATGTCTCTGTTCTGAGTGGTATCATGTCAAAGTCCATAAATGGTAGGGAGGAGGTCCCTGTATTACTTCCATGGGAGTTTGTTTTTTCTCCAGCCCTGTTCTGCACTACAGTTGAACACAGAGTAGTTTTTACACACACACACACACACACAACGTTTTGCATTATTTACTCACTGAGGTCCTTGTTTGAGAATAACTCCCTTACTTTCTGATTCCAAGCAGATTTTGCATGCATTTAAATGAACCTAGAAAGTAGAAACAAAGTATTGTTTTGTTTTCCTTGATTTGCATATTTAATATGAAGTGTTCTTTTTTGTAAGTGTATAACTGTCTGTTTTTTCTAGAGTGATGGCTATAGCCCAGCTCCATTTGAAATGGCAAATGTTGTTCTTTCCAAGGAACTGCAGGTTAGTGAATGGTTTAGGTTGAGGTTGGGGTGTGTGTAAGTATAATCATTATTTTGCATGCCAACACTAACCAGGATAAAACCAACCAACCTTCCTTCCTTCCTCATTTTTGACCAGGAAAAGCACATTAACCTGTGTAAGTAGTACTGCAGGGAAGTAACAAGCAGTTAGTGCCCCTTGTTGGGAATAGGGAAACACCCAATCTAGGGTACAGGTACGGAAGCTGTTCTGGAAGGGCAGAAAGGGGTAGTAAGGAGACAGCAGGGTACAGGGGCCGATACACCAAAGTGAGTAAAGGGGAAGACTGCAGAAAACAAGAAGCATCCTATCTAGGATAAGGTAATGAAGTAATAACCAACAAAAGAGTAGGCAAGAAGGGACCAAACAACAAGAAGAGGGCAATAGGGTAAAAGGCACAGTTGACAGTGGTAGATAACTAAATATAAAGTCAGTTATGAGTGTGGTGCAGTAAAATGGATATGGAGCTGCAGTTTTCAGAGAGACTTTCTGGAGATTGAGGTGGAGCCCCATTTGTACACACCTCTTTGGGTTGAGGGAGGAGGTCGCTGGTCTCTGAGCCAAGCTGACTAGGGTCTAGAAGACATTTTTCCTCACCCAGGGGCCACCAGGTCTACCATTGCCTCAGAGGTTGCCTAGGAGGAGGAGGAGGACTGGCTAGATCATAGTGGGCTCTAGGAGGGTGGAGATGTCATATTAGGAGCACCTTCCTCAGCATGTGCCACTACAAATTTCCTTTGCTGTTCTGGCAGGACAGGACTGCTGGGAGGATGCCCCCATAGTAATGGCAAGGGGGATGTGGTTGTCCTCCATAGGGGAGCCCCAAGGTGGGAGGTAGAGGACCACAGCAGAGGAGGAAGCAACTTATGGTGGGGGACTCAGTTGTTAGAGAGGTAGATTTGGGAAGAGGAAGGGGGAAAGAGAGGGAGGTAAGCTACTTACCAAGTGTCTTGGCTAAGAGGGATTAGCAGCAGATACTAAGGATCGCTAGGGTGGCAGAGAAGGGGGGAGCTGGATTTCATTGCTCACCTGAGGATTAATGATCCAGTAAAGGATGGTGCTGGAATTCTGCAGGGAGAGTTCAGGGACCTGGAGAGGGGTCTAAGGCAAGTAACATGCATAGTCTCTTTCCTGAGGTGCTGTCTGTCTACAAGAGGGGAGAGGAGGATAGGAAACTCCCCACCAGAAGCTTCAACTCATGGTTAAAGGAATGGTGCAGAAAAGAAGGTGTTGGCTACATTGGGGACTGGGGACTGACCTGGAGGGATATGGGCCTATACAGAGGTGATGACCTGCATCTGTCTGGGAGGGGAAAAGCAGTCCTCAGTGGATGGTTTAAATGTTACTTTGATAAACATTTAAACTAGCTGAGGGGATTGGCAGAACAAAAAAGGAAGGCAAAAACTGCCACCCCACAGGATGAAGAAGTAGTAAAGGAGGACCCAAGGAGAGAAAAATTCCCCAGAGAGCAGGAATGTAAGAGCAGTAGAGTAGAGTACAAGGGGGATATGAACAAAAGTCGCAAAAAGAGAGGGGAAAAGGAGACCACATAGAAAGGGAGGAAGGGAGGTTGGACGCAGAGTGTGGAGGGCCATGCATGCAAATGTAGGGAGTCTGGGAAATAAAATTCCAGATCTGGAGGTCACCATGGGAGAGGCAGACTTGGATACTGTGGCCATTACTGAGTCATGGTGTACAGGGAGCCTTGTCTTGGACATGACCACAGCAGGCTACACACAGTTCAGGAAGGATACGGTGGGGGGGGGGGGAGTTGTGCTGTATGTAAGGGAGGGAATCAGATCAATGGAAACACAAGGAAACCACAGGGAAAGGAGAGGTTGGATGTACTGTGGGTCACCCTGGAGGCAGGAGCCAGAGCCACTGTTCACACTGGGGTAATATACAGACCTCCAATACAGGGGGAGGAACTGGATAAGGCACTAGGGGAAGCCATCAGCACAGTGGTAGAAAAGGGGTGGTGCTGTTGGTGGGGGATTTCAATCTGTCAGATGTAGATTGCAGCCTCCCAGCATGGCCTCAGCTAGGGGAGTGGTAGAAACAGAAGAATAACAGATCTAAATCCAAAAGGATCTTAATATGTTGGCTGAATGAGTTGACATCTATTGCATGAGTTTGAATGTGTATAAGTGAGGTATAATGCACATGGGACTAAGGAACAAGGAGACACTCTATTTCATGAATGGGCACTAGCTAAGGCAGAGTAAAAATGAAAGGGACCTAAGTATACTGGTAGAAAAATCCCTGAAACACTACATTCATTGTGAACATGCAACTACTACTACAGCCTATCAAATATTGGGTAGTGATAAATGGAATATAAGAAGTAGAAACAAAAGGTCTTTGGGTGTTGTATAAATCATACATCGTACCTCCCATGAACAACTGCATGCTTTTCTGGGATCCACATCTCAGGAGTGATCTGAACAGACTGGAGAGGGTCCAGAGAATGGCTACTAAGAAAATTTGGGGAATGATGGGTAGGACATATGAAGAAAGGCACAATAGGGTCTGTGGTGCTCAGAGAACTGGAGACTTAGAAGACATGATACTGCTTCATGATATAACAATGGATACATCATTAATGATGAATTAAACCTCACATTAACAGACACAAGGATGTGTACTAGGGGACATCTTTGTTGCAATCTGTTCAGGTGCAGCAGGAGGAAATATTACCATACATAAACAGTAATAAGTGTTTTGAATGAACTTCCACAAAATGTGATTGAAAGCAAATTCGAGAGCAGACTTGATAACCAAATACAGGAGGGAACACTTAGTGAATACTACCATTGAGAAATGCGGGCAGTACCGATGGGAGAAAAAGGCTTCTTCTGCTGCACAGACCACAACATGAACCATAATATAGGAGGAATACTTTACCATTTGAGTGATTGTGGTTGTAGATCTGATACCACTGATACCCTGTCAGCTGTATAATGAAATTTTTTGTCCAGTTATAACAAAAATGCCTGCACTGCCTGCAGCCTTCTAAATGGCCATAAAATGTATATACCTGTTCAGGATGTCAAAAAAAGATTTTTTTTCCTTTTCAGTGTAGTTTGAAATCCCAGCAGACTGCTGTTATCTGCAGCTGCCCAATTATGCATGCTCACATACAGAAAATGATGCTGTAGCGCCAGCAGGCTCATCCATGGACAAGTTTTAACAATTTTAAGCCCCATAAAATAAACACTTATATAGGTTATGTAACTAGAGCTGTACTTGCTCTTGTAGTTCTTTTGATGAAACAAGATGTGTATTACACATAAATCTGCATTGAAAGGTCAAGCTGTGACACTGGCATAGGAGCGTGCATCTATGCCGGGCAACTGCAGATACAAGCAGTCTACCAGGGTTTCAGACTACATTAAAAAGGAAAACATATTTCATTTTTAGACATCCTGAGGAGATATACATATATATTAGGGCCTTTAAGAAGGCTGTAGGGAGTGCAGGCACTTTTCTTAAAATGGGATAAAAAAACTTTAGTATACAACTGACAGTGTCCCTTTAAACAACTGATCCTTTGGTGTTACAACTTTAGGTATCATTGTTTAAGGGACAACTGTCTAAATGTGACAGCCATTCCCAGGTGATAGCTACCCCCCTCCCTTCATATTAGGGATTTCATCTAATGAAAAAATGTTTTCTTTCCCTGCGGTGTTTATGCCCATTTTTTTGCACTTAGTAACTTATGCTTGAAATAGCTGCCACCACCAGTCTACCACCCAGCAGGCAGTGTGCGCTTCAGCTGCTGTCTCTGTGTTACTGTGCCCTGCCAACAGTCAAATGTTGCAGAGGGCTATTTAAAATGGGCATAATGACTTTGCCGCTACTGTATGAAACCGCTAATGGGGGAGCATAACACCAAGCTGTGGAGGGCTGTCACACTGGCCCAGTTTTTCTTTGAAGTGCCAGAGTTTTTGTGTACATCTGCATATATTTAAGCCTAAAAGTCTGCTATTGGTAACTGTAAAAATAAATTTATAAGCTTTTCAATGGAAAAAAATGTTTTGATGTTACATTTACCCAATTTATGCTGTACAAAAGACATGAATGTGCATACCATGTTTATATTGTTTTGTTTTAATCTCATATTATTGTTTCCCACATTTTCCGGTCTTTTGTTTTCTGTTTAATTTCTGTTTCTTTGTTTGCTTTTTGTATTGATGCAGGGAATGGTTGAGGTGGTAGCAGAAAACTATCACAACATTTGGGCCAAAAAGAAGAAAATGGAATTAGAAGGCAAAGGTAGGATTTAACAAAACTTACAATGCATACACTGGCAAAGGGGAAAGGAAGAATATTTTTTTAAAGAATTCATATTAATAGTTCAAAAATATATATGTTGTTTCAAAATTGTTGTTTCTGAACCTAAAAGATTGTGTGTTGTTTCCAACACTGTTGCACTTGAAACTATATACCGATAAAAAAACTTTTTAAAAATCTTTAAATAAAATGCTGGGTGAAGTGAATAAGGAACTATCCCTGTTAGGAAAAAAAAGAGAGAGTAGAAGTGGTTGTTCCACATAGGTTGTTGGTAACTATTAAAGAAATGTCTAAAGAATTGAAAAAGATTAATGTAAACAAAGCCATGGGCCCTGATGTTATTCCAAATTGGAAATGGAAAGAAGGAGCAGAGTGGTTAGCATCATGGGTGAGTCATATTTTTAAGTAGCCAATGATAGCTGGAAAAATTCCTTTACAATGGTAGCAAGTAAAAATTGTCTCTCTCCCTTAGGTTAGGACACCAAAAAATATGTCAACAGATTTTAGACCAATAGCTTTAACATGTACGGTATCTAAAGAGTGTGAAATTTTTATTTGTAAATGGAATATGGAGACTGCAGAAGGTTTGTTGGATAACAACCAGTTTGGGTCCCTGAGGGGTTGCTCAACTACAGACACCGCTCTGAAATTTTTGGAATTAAGAATGAGAGCTTGGGATAAAGAAAAGAATGTGACAGCTGTATGAGTAGGTTATAAGAAAGTTTTCAACCTTATTGACCATGGAACGGTAATAAAAAAATCTGCAAGATTTAAATATCCCAGAGTGTATTATAAATTGGTGTATAATTGTTTGGAGGGGAGGTCACAATGGATTGAGATGGAAGGTATGAAATCTGAGGTAGTGAGTGTCAGTGGAGGGGTTCCCCAAGGTGCCAGACTGGGACCTTTGTTGTTTTTGATTATGATAAATGATTTAGACACTAAAGGTCCATGTACAAAGTACATAGATGATACCACAGTGTTGGACATTTGGGAATTTTTTAAAGATAGTACTGTGCAACGTAATTTAGATATAGGGAAACGGTCAGGAAATAAATTTATGCAAATAAATCCCACAAAAACTAAAGAGATACATTTTGGGAAGCAGAATAGATGGATGGGTATAAAATCATTGAATCTGGGGAGGAAGAGGTGCAAGTGGTAAATAACGTTAAATATTTGGGTCATATTTTTCAAAATGATTTTACTTGGGCAGAGTAAGTTCTAACTATGGTAAAAAAACAAATAGTAGGTTATATTTCTTAATTTTTAGACTGGCAGGTTTTAGTTTATCTGATCTTGTTTACTATTTTTCTACAGTAGTTAGGCCAGTGGTAGAGTATGGGGAAGTAGTTTGGCATAGTGGGCTTACAAAAAATGAATCTGAAGCAGTAGAAAGAGTACAGAAAAGGGCACTTAGAATAATGGCAGGGTGTGAAATGAGTTATAGGAATGCATTGCTGAAATGTGGGCTGGAAAGGTTGGATACTGGAAGAGAAGAATGGCAAGAGACACTTTTAGGAGAGTTTGTGATCCTGTTCGTAAATTGCATTGTTTGCTTGTACCAAAGGATACTATAGGATATAATTTACATAAACAGGGGAAAGTGGGAAAGACCATTGGTAGGGACTCAAACCTACAGTAAATCTTTATGCATTATCTGGATAAGGCTTAGTGAACCTCCTTTTTGAAATATAATTTTATGAAATGTGCCTATGTACATATATGTGTAAAATGGGCTTTTACTTTTATATAGTATAAGCATTATGTATAGTGTTGATTTATGCTTTCTATGTAATAAGTGATTATTTTTAAAACTGTATGTGAATATGTGAACTTCAACCAGCACAATTTGTGTTTGCTTGCAATATTGCTAATCAATCGATCAAATACATGATTCTGTCATGGTATCAAGCTCATTTTTCTTCTCTTTCAGGTGGAGGTAGCCATCCTTTGTTGGTACCGTATGACACCTTGACTGCTAAGGAGAAGGCCAGAGACAAAGAGAAGGCTCAAGAACTGTTCAAGTTCCTGCAAATAAATGGCTATGCTATATCTAGGTATGGCACTTGTACTGCAGTATGTTACCACAGTGCCACTGCTGAGAGACTTGCATAGTTCATTAGCTATAGGAATAGCTTATAGAATGGAGGCATTAGTTGCTACAGTATGTATGTATTTATATATGTATGTATTTATTTATTCCACATAAAACCCTTTAGTCGGGGTCTATTTGCAAAGGGTTTAGAGTCAGCATCAACAGGAAGAATAACAAATGAATACAGTACAAGTCAGTGCAGCACTGAAGCAAGGCAATACTTACAGCAGTTAAGACGAAGGCATGCTATACATTACGGTTCACAAACTTGTCACCTTTTACATTTAGATGCTGCCGATATTAATCAGAGCAGGGCCATGAAGAGTAGTGACTATTATATCACTCAGTAATTAGGTATTGATAGCATATTAGCCAGTAGTAAGCAACGGAAACACACAATAATGCAAAAGAGATAATGTAACCTACAGTGGCACCAACCAGGACACAACGCAGTACCTTGCAGTATTAGTATGGAGTGCTGCAGTATGCTACAGAGAAAAGGTGTAATTCAATGGCAATTCAGCCCTTTTGTCATCCAGTATTTTGTGACAAGTCATTTACTGTGAGGTACTACATTGCATCATGGCTGGCGCTGCTGTAACTGGGAATAAAATCCAAGACACTGGGATGGTATTCCAAGGTTCTGGGTTCAATTCCCAAGTTCCCAATTAAGTCACACCATATTTTTCTCACTACAGTTCATATTTATTAATTTAGTTGTTGCTAACCAGGTGAGTACACTAGATACACAATGACTATTTACAGGCATGCCCCATGAGAGTACTTTTTGAACTGCAGAAAGGACAAATGCAGAATCTCAATTATATCAAGTGCAGTACAGATAAGAAACACAAAAATATAGTCAATTGCATTAAATGCTAAAGAAGCTACAAGAAGAATATGTTTAAGTACAGAAGCAAACATTTGAGGATAGTAAATATTTTCTTCACTTCTGAGGAGCAGGTAGGTAGGAGCCTAAGACTCAGTCCAAACAGTTTGAAATTTTTTTTATAATTATTTCACTTTATGTTGCAATTATCTGCTGCAGGGGCCAGAAGGATATGGAGTTGGATGCTTCATCCATAGAAAAGAGATTTGCATATAAATTTTTACAAAAGCTGCTGAAATATGTAGATTCTGCTCAGGAGTTCATTGCACATTTGGGTAAGTATCTACAGTACGGCATCACAGTCCTTCTTAAATGTAGTACCTATATATTTAGTCAGATTGCCAAGAGCCTTAACATGTCTGTTAGCTTGTATAACTAACATCAGGAAGGCTTCATTAGTCACTGTTTTGTGAATTAAGCATATGCTGTATGTACTTTCATGTATGTTTATAAGAACTGAGCAATATAATGCATAATTGAAATAGAATAATGGACATAGAACCATGCACAACAGAACTATTATTCCGTCAAGGAATTCTGAAGCATGTTAATACTGCCAAAGTGACTACTCTTACAGTTGTATGAGTGGTCTCACGTGAATTCTTGGAGGTATAATAGCCACGAATATAACCATAACAGATTCTGACTATCTGGAAAAAAACACATGGCAGAAATACAATCTTTAAATTTTAACTTTTAGAATTTGAAGACTACTGGGCCAGTCCATCAGCATAGTGGTAGCAGTACTGCTTGCAGCACGAATGACCCGGGTTTAGAAGCAAGCATGAGGCATAGGAGGGCCAGCAGGAGGGAGAGCCTGGTGGTTGCCTGGCCCCTAGCAGAAGCTAGGGTAAAGGTACCCAAGACTGCCAGGAGCATAAGGCATAGAAGATGGCAATATGCGGTGCACGGGTTCATGTGGCACACGTCAGGGTGGCATTGCATGCCACACCTCTTGAGGGGATCACAAGGGAAAACAGAAAAATACTAGTGGCAGGATGGTGCTAAACACACACAGGCCTTGCACCCAATCAGCTGGGCCCACCAGCCAAGAACTAGATCCTGTGAGCAAGCCCTAGGGAAGAGAAGCCAGCAAGTAAGTAAGTCCTAGTGGACATCAGGGTGCAGGGGCTATGGTGTCTAATGGATGGGGGCCATGTGGTAAGGGGAGAAAAAGATTAACAAAAAAATGTATGGAATGCTGATGTTTTGTCAGTTGTCTGCTGTATGATTCTAATTGGCTATAATGCCAGTGCACAGCAATCCGACCACTCCCATGCATACCAGATGAGTGACAGCTGTAACCATGCATAACAGCACTGTGCTGTCATTGAGAATTGTTGAGTATCTAGAGGCCAGAGGGGCACAGGACCCAAGGCAGCATGGATTCACAGCAGGAAGGTCATGCCAGACAAATCTGATAGATTTCTTTGACTGGGTGACCAAAGTAGTAGATCAGGGAGGGGCTGTGGACATGGCCTACCTAGACTTTAGCAAGGCATTTGACACAGTCCCACACAAAAGATTAATATACAAGTTAGTCAGCCTGGAGTGAGTCCCAAGATGACAGCCTGGGTAAAGAATTGGCTGGAGAATAGGACACAGAGTGTAATAGTAAATGGAGTCCACTCTGAAGAAAGGGGGGTTACTAGTGGGGTACCGCAGGGTTCAATATTAGGACCGGTCCTCTTCAATGTCTTTATAAGCAACATTGCAGAGGGACTGGAAGGAAAAGTATGTCTCTTTGCAGGTAACACAAAGATCTGCAACAGAGTTGATGCACAAGGTGGGGTGGAAAGGATGAGAAGGGACTTGGCAAGGTTAGAGGAATGGTCAAATGTATGGCAGCTTAGATTCAGTGCTAAGAAGTGCAAGGTAATGCACCTGGGAAACAAAAACCCAGAGGAAGAGTATACAATGGGAGGTGAGATACTAACAACAACAAAAATTGAAAGAGACCTGGGGGTAGTCATATCAGTTGACCTAAAGGTGGGCAAACAATGTGAGAAGGCAGCAAGGAGGGCTGGGGGGATGCTGGGATGCATAGGGAGAGGCATCGCCAGTAGAAAACAGGAAGTTATTATCCCTCTGTACAGACAGCTGGTGAGACCCCATCTGGAGTACTGCGTGCAGTTCTGGAGACCCAATCTCCGCAAAGACATACACAGGATGGAAGCTGTCCAGAGGAGGGCAACTAAAATGGTGCAGGGTCTGCACCGGAAGACATATGAAGAGAGACTTAAGGAGCTTAATATGTATAGCTCCTCGAGGAAAGGAGGAGAGGAGGGACATGATAGAAACTTTCAAGTACCTCAAGGAATCAACAAAGTCCAAGAGGTAGCATCTTTCAAAAAAGAGTGTGCAAGAACAAGAGGCACAATTTGAAGAAAGAGAATTGGCTCAGAGGTAATTTAAGTATTTTTCACAGAAAGGTTGTGGATGCATGGAGCGGCCTTCCGGAGGAGGTTGTGGAGTCAAAAACAGTGGTGAAATTCAAGCATGCATGGGACAGTCATAAGGCAATTCTAGGGGGTGGAGGTAGGAAGAAGTAGGCTGCTGGTTAACTAGGATCTGCAGCTTATCCAGTAGGTAGGGAAATGGGCAGACTGGGTGGGCCAAGCGGTCCTTATCTGCCGTCAAATTCTATGTTTCTATGTTTCTCTCATGCCACCTGTTTTCTTGCCTCAGAATCACTGTGTGCACTAATCAGCTTAATTGATGCTGCACAGACAGGTGGGAGGGTCATTTTTACTTTTGCCCCTTCCGCTTTCACTCACACTCAAATGCTTCAGTGGATCACAATGTAATTTCTGTCTCTACCTCTCAAAAATAAACTGTACCCTATACAAAATACCAGATGGGAAGCCCCATACACAACAAGCCTGAGCTACCACCTTGGGATTTTGATTACATCAAACCTCTCGAGATTCACTCTCAAGGTCTGATGTAACTAGAACCCCTTTTTGGCAGCACAGGCTTCTTGTACATGGTTACCCATCCAATCTTCTCAGTTCCGTTATATACACTACAGACCCATTGTCCCCTTCCATGTGTACTCTTATGACTGTTATCAGGTCAGTAATTGCAATTTGCCGAGGACTCCATTTTTGAGAGTTCAGTTCTCCATCCCAAAGTTTTTCATCAATTTTGGCCAAAAAATTTTATAGGAGAATTGCCCTGAAACTATATATATATATTTTTTTTTGTAGATGCTATTTTTAAAATACTGGTTCCACTTCTGAAATTGCTCCATATTTACTGGCTTGTAGTTAACTCATAGGATATTTCTGATTTACACTTAGCTGGAAAGTAACATTTCAGAACTGTATAATGAAATTTAAAGAGCCACTGACACCATCAGAAAAATGTATAAAAAAAGTGAGATTTAGACACAGTTCAGTTTATAGTTTATATATTTTCCATAATAATTTCTCTTTTTTTCTTTATTACTGAGAACAGTTGTATAAAAGAGGATTACTCTCCCTTAGACTTTATCTGCACTTTGTGTTTGCCTACACCTAACATCATAATCCCCTATGTATGGCATCATATTTATCTCCACAGCAACAGATTGTGAGATCATAAACAGAACTGTGATGTCAGGTGTACTGTAGGCAAGCAGCCAGAACAGATAGGGCAGCAATCCTGTTTACATGCAAATGTCCTTAGTAATGAAGAAGTAAGGGTGAGAATTACAGAATTTTTTTTCTAAATATAAGCTGAATTTTGTCTAAATATTAAATTTTTTTTAAAGTTGTCACAACTGCATCAGGGGCTCTTTAAGTCATTTTAATGACAAAGCAGTCAGATGTAATGTGTCAATAACAGAGTTGAAGAATGACTTAACTAACATTATATAGTTCTAAAATGCTTCTTGTCACCAGTGGGTAGATCAGACACAGCTACTAAATTTAATAAAAGACTAGTAAAGATAGACCAGGAACAGACTGTGAATCAGTATTGTGAAAACCATTTACCCAGGCAAACACAACTTACAGGCTAATTGCAGTTCTCCTTTAATGATGCTGTTCTGGTCTCCTAGTGTATTTGTGTGTCATGACATCTCAGTCATTTAAATTCCATGGCAACAGACTGAGAGGTCTAAACACAGCAGCTGTATAAGTTCAGTTGTTGATAATAAAGGGTCTGTTTCATAGACACAAATGCTGGCCACTTTGCGCTGGCATGTCCATAGTGACCATGTTAAGCCATTGTGGTCAGCTGGCAGAAAGGGACATGATCTGTCATCCCAATGACCCACAGGACCATTCTCAAATGTATTGAGGCCCTAATAGTGCTACTCACCCCACTGTATCCTGATCATTTTGTGCTGTCCCCCCACTGTGTTCATGAATTAGTGCCAGATGTTTTGAGTCCCATGCAGAGTAAGTCTTGGCTAAAGTAAAAGGAGTTAAAAGACATATATTGGTTCAAAGTCCCAAACCTAGAAAACATTTCGATTACAGTATACATAATTATATACATTATACATTTAAAAATATTTTTGTTTAGTAGATACCTGCTCTTTCTAAAGGGATCTTAGGAAACATTATTTCTCAGAAAGGATAGTGGAGCCATTGAACAGGCTGCCCACGAATGTGGTAGAAGCTAAACCATGTCCACATTCAAAAGGAGTTGGGATAAAGAGTTTTCTTGAATTAAATCTGTGGGTAGAAGTATGGGCTAGGTCCTGAGATCTCCTAGGGTATCGGGAACTTAAAAGCAGACTAGATGGATCTATGGTCTCCTTCTACCATCATCTTTCAATGTTTCATCCAACTACAGTAAATGGAGAGAATTCCATGATGCCATTCTGTTCTTTAACAATGTGGTTTGCACCCAGTTTCTTGGTACCAACAGTGAAGTTTATGCTCCCATGTGGGACACTTCGGTTCACACAGAAACCTAAATCCTGCCTTCAAGTCGCTGGACTTCTGAGCCTACTGTGGAGGCTCATGCTATTTTTCATTTATTTATTTTTTAATTTTACAATTTTTGGCCAGGAAAGACACATTAAGCCAAGGCTTGTTCCCAGGTGTATCTTGGGAGCACAAGGAAGTTAAGTGACTTGCTCATGGTCACACAATATGCAAGTGGCGGCTGTGGGATTCAAACCCAGGTCTCCAGGTTTGCAGCTCAGTGCTCTTATTCAGCATGCTATACTGCCTCATGCTATGAGGCTAAGGTGGTGTCTGCCTGCTCCATACTCTATTAAACCCTGTGGATAGCAAGGCTGCCATGATGTGGGTAGTCAGCTGGTCATGCAGTATCACCCCCACTCCACAGGCCTTTGCTGTAGGGAGACAGATGCCCTTGCCTCATTGATGTTGGGAAGGGTTTCTCTCTAGGGCAGTAATCCCAGTGGATACCAGTATGATGGCTGGCTCTTTGCTTTCACGTTAACAGACCTGGTGCCACACCCTCCTCCCACTTTCCAGCACAGAGCATGGCTGTTTCCAGGGTCAGTTAAGTGTTGAGGCTGGTAGGAGTCTCACTGTGGGGCTTACCTGGAGAATGTAGGGTAAGAACCATGATGTACAACAGCAGGGGCAGGGAGTAGCCCTATAGGGAAATGAGATATTGGTTTTGGTGGATGGGAGCAATCTGTATATTTAAAAAAAAAATCAGGTTTTCTTTACTAAATTACTGTCATTTTATAATTTTATTATAGAGGCCGTTGCCAGCAGTGGAAAAACAGAGAAATCCCCACATGAACAGGAAATCAAATTCTTTGCTAAAGTGAGTATGAACCCAACAGCATAAAGAACAAAAATATTTTACAATGAAACTAAAATCTGAACTGTATACATTTTTTCAAATCATTCCATTTGATAACTCATTTATATGTATCCCGTCTCCTTTTGAACTACAGTATTGTCTTTGCCTTCACAACCTTGTCAAGAAAGTTTGTTACATCCATCCACCCACCACCCTTTCCATGTAGTAGTAGTAGTAGTAGTAGTAGACTTTCACGTCTCTGTTAGGAACCAGTTAAAACTCCTCCCCTTACCTGCTCCTGTCAGCCCTCTACCTGAACCTCCCCAGTTGGAGCTCCTTCCACCCCTGTTACTGGGTCTCCTCTTGGTTTTTTACCTCTTCCTAATCAGTCTCTTTCCATTTGCCACTGCACTGACATTTTTTCTCCCATTATAGATTGTGGGAGCACCATGTGATGCTCCCCAATCAATCACAGTGCTTCCTTTAGTTACACATGAGGTACTCGTATTGCTGCTGTAAGAGTACCTCACGTGCTCACACTATAACATGCTTCTGGTAACCACCACTCACGCCACAAAAACAGACCCCAAAAAAGGTATTTTTTTTTATTTTAATAAGGCCACGATCTATGATAACTCTACAGGGGTGCAAGGAGGCCCTCTCATGGCTATAACAGTGTTACCTCTTGCATCCTTAGGGCACCAGAACTGTTCACCATTGGTTCACAGTTCTCTTGCCCTAAGAATACAAGGCAATACTCTTATATCCATAAGCGGCCCTTCTAGCACCCCTTCAAACTTATACCTTGGCTCACTTTATTTGCACATCAAAGTTGCCCAGGGTGCCATTGTTTGGCTCCTTTTATTGTTACTGCACTTGGACCATGCTAAACTGTGCACTGTTTGCACTTTACTTTATTCTGTTCGTTACTACTGTATGTACTTATTGTCTTCCCTTTCCCCTGGGTTGCACCTGAAAAAGAGCCTCAGCACAGTATGCCTTTTCCAGGTACCAATTTTCACATAAAGAAAATAAAAATAAATAATACTCCCCAATGTCCTTTTTTAACCTTCTTGAACCCAGCTTAAGAGCATGCCCCTGGTGGATCCACTGTTTCTTAGACTGAACAAACTTGCTGTGTCCGCTCATTCAACACCTTTTAAAATTTGAATGTCTCTATAATGTGCCCCCCTTCATTCCTCCAGAGAATACATATTTAGAATTTCAATCTCTCCTTGTACACCTTGCCATACTGGTCATCAGTCATCTTTATGTCCTGCTGTCGTAATGTATTTATTTTATCCTTATCCATCCTTAGGTGAAGACCCCAGAACTAGACACAGTATTCCAGATGTGGTCTCACCAGTGATCTTTACAGAGGCAATATCATCGCCCTCATTCTACTAGTAATATCTCTCAGTGCATCCCAGTATTCTGTGAGCCCTGCCATATACCGTATTGCACTGAGCAGCCGGCTTTAGGTTATCGCCAATCACCACCCACAGGTCACTCTCCTCCTCCTCCTCCTCCTCCATGCTCTTTTCCTGTACCTCATCAGCATCATGTAGTCCTTTGTTACTGGAACTTTATATTAAAGCTTGAATTTGACTGTAGTATACTGTACATTAAAGGACACTTGCTACCTGCTCCGAGATTTGCTCACCTGTAAATATATTCTCTTTGACATACAGTATATGTTCTGCTTAAAACATCTTGTATTCTGATGTTCCAGTGGCTGCAGTTGATAGTCATGCCTCCCAGCATGACTATTTGCTCAGAGTTGGGTTCCCCAAAACCTTACACAATCCTATGACAATCCCCAAATGCACAGGCATATGTGGGCTAGGTCTGGGGGTGGGGGTATTAGTCAGGGGCAGGTAGGGTAGTGAGAAGGGAGGCAGAAGCTATGATCTTTAGTGAAAGGGAAGAGGAATGGATCAGAATTGGATGCAGTAGTGATCCTGTAGGACTCCAGTCTCCCAGACATAGGCTGATGCCTTGACAGAGATAATGGCAGGACTGAGACCAAGTTCCTGTCCACCTTCAAGGACTGTTTTATAAAAGCATCTCCAAAACAAGCCTAGGTTTGAAGTCACCCTTGACTTTCTTCTCAGCAGTTAGGATGAGGCATCTCTGGTGTGAATGATTAGGAACCAGTGGGAGGCAGTAACCACAACTGGGCAACCTTCTTCCTGATGACAGTAAGACTAGCCAGGCCTCATCCACCAGAACCCAGAACTTCAGAATGTAGATTTTGCTAAAAAGAAGGATCTGGTGTCCAAGGTTCTAGAGCAGTTACAAGAGGAAGGCAATGCAGAGCGTATGTGGGACTCAATGAAGAAGTTGCTCAAACCAGCTGCAGAGGTCTACAACCCAATAACCAATAAGGGAAAACAGCCAAGAAGTTGCCTGTCTGGCTCACTGGGGATCTAAGGTAACTGATCCTACACAAGAACAAAGTCTGTAACTACTAGAAGGAGAGGGGTTGCGCCAATCTGGGAATGAGTACTGAGCAGCCCTGAGGGATTGCAAGACTGGAATTAAGGAAGCCAAAGAGGGTCTGGAAGCCAAAAGAGTGGGTGGAGCTGCAGACAACACCAAATCCTTCCCCCCAACATAAATGTAAGGTGTAAGGTGAAAGGTGAAAGAGGGGGACTGGGCCTCTGAAAACTAGGGAAGGGGGTGGGAGAGAAACTTGTGTGAAAGTCAGGGGTAGTGGCTGGAATGCTGAATAAACACTTTGTTTTGCTATTTACCAAAAGGTGCCCAGGGGAGGAGGGTGCTTATTAAGGAGACCAGAAGCATCAGGGGTAGTCCTGATGCTACTTGCAGGCATCACACCCATACTGATGGCTGACTACCTGGTAAATACCAAACTAGGTAAGTCCCAAGAGGTAGATAGGATGTGTCCCAGTATCACAGTGGCACTAAGGGAATAACTGATGGGGCTGCTTTGCAGCAATCTTTTATGAGTCTCTTTGGATAGGTGTTGTATCAGAAAACTGGAAAGTAGTCAATGCGGTCCCCCTTTTAAAGAAGGGGCAAGCTCAAAAACAGGCAATGGCAGGCTGACATCAATGCTGGACAATGTCCTGAGAGCCATTATCGAGGACAGAATAATAAAACACGTGTTTGCAGTGAATGTTCTTGTACCCTCTTGGCATGGCTCTGTGAGGGGCAGATTGTACCAAACCAACCTGATCCCCTTCTTTAAAGGGGTGACCAGGGAAGTTGATAGACAAGGCAAGCACATTTTATTCATATAGCGACCTATCCAAGGGCTCAGATCACTTCACAAAATAACAATAAGATGCAACAAAACAACCCCAAAATAAATTAATTCAGATCAGATTAAAAGCTTTATCACATAAATAAGTTTTAAGAGAGGTTTTAAAGGCCTCCACTGAGCTGGCAGCCTTAATATATGGTAGAAGAGAATTCCACAGGAGGATAAGAACAAGACCATAGTCTAGCTGGACATCAGCCATGTAACTATGGTAGATGACAAGCTTCTGGGCAAAGTACTGCACACAAGTAAAGTATGAATAAGGAATACACAAGGGGGTATTGCTAACTGGCCTTTGGGTAGGAAGCAAAGAATTGTGATGAACGGGCACTACTCCAAGTCCAGTGGGGTACTAAGCAGTGTCCCACAGAGATCTGTGCTTAGGCTATTGCCGTTCAACATTTTAATCAATGATCTGGAAGCTGGAGTCTCCTGGAAGTTGTATAAATTCACCGATAACACTAAGCTAGCTGAGGTTGTGGACCCACTTGAGGACAGGGACAAACTCCAGGAGAAACTGAATAAACTGGGCAATTGGTTGGACTCCTGGGGCTTGATTTTCAGAGCCCCGAGAATGCTGCATGCCCCTGGTGTTCCAGTTGTTTGGCACACGGGACTTGCAGCCGGAGATCGGGGTTTTCAATCCTGAGGGTCAAATGCCACAAGTTAGATCAGCTTCTCCTTGGTCTAACGTGCACCATTTGGGGACCCTTTTTGTGGGGCTTGTGCCAAATATTTGGTGCAAGCTGCCATAAAGTGTGGAAAGTGTTGCAACTGCACCCAATGTACTAAACCGGGTGCAGTTGCATCAAAGGAGTTTGGAGCAGCTGTGCCAAACAATGGGGTGGATGCAGGGCTTGACGTAAGCCTTACGTCCATCCCCCTTTGAAAATCCCAATCCCTGGTGTCTGAGATTCAGTGTAGCCAAATGTAAGATACTACAGCAGGAAAGGAACAATCAGTGGAAGAACCTACACACTGTATGGAGCTCTTATTATTGTAGTGGACGATGAAGATGACCTGGCAATCGTAATACACAAGGGGCTAAAACATGACCAGTGCTGCACAGCTGCTTTCAAGAGGGCCACCAGAATGCTGGGATGTGTCCAAAGGGTGTAACCGGCAAGGCAGGTGAAGTCACCCTGCTACTTTATAAGTCCCTGGTCAAACCTCACCTGGAGTACTGTGTGCAGTTCTGGGCTTCTCAATACAAAACAGACACTGAGGTGGTCAGAGAGTGAAATCCAAGGCTACCATGGGTTTGAGGGATAAAAACTATGAGTAGAGAATAGTGGACATAACACGTTCACCTTGGAGAAGAAGAGTCTGTTTATGAAAATGACCTCAGTTTTTCACAAACTGATGTGCATCAGCAGCACTGAACAGAGATGCTCGATCTGGTGTGCTGCAGGAGGACACAGGTACATGCCTTAAGACTCAGAGGCAGTGGATTCAGTAGTAATGTTAGGAAAAATTTCTCCCTGACAGTGGAGAACCTATGGAGCAATCTACCACTGGAGACAGTGCACATAAAGTTAGTACAGCCCGTCAAGGTAAGCCTGGGCAAATGTTTGCTTCCCAAGTAAATCACAGGTATCCTGGATAGTAGAGTGGGTAGGAAGATCCCTATTAACTAGTACATTCGCACAGCGTATCAGTTCACCAGTGATTATAATCAAGGCCACAGGTATTCCATTTTTGCTGGAAAATCTTGTAAAATTCCAGAATTTGGACTGCCTGCACACTGGTTAAAAAAAGAATTTCACAGAATTTTGTATCTTATACCAGATCAGTAAAGGTACAGAACTTATATTTTTCTCATAATTGCTTTCTGTACTATTTTTCATTTGCTTCATTTAGTGCTCTGTATATTAAACCTTCTTTTATTCTGATTATTTATACACACACTAATTAAATGACAGTAGAATCCTGGTAAAATTTGAAAATTTGACTTACATTCACCAGTGCAGTTCTTGGAATTTCAAGTCTTGAAAATGGAATGTCATTACTTTAATCATCGTAAATCAGTGGCCTCGATTATGATGCAGGAGAGGGCAGACATGATGGGCCTAGAGTCCCTTGCAACTGTAAATTATTATGTTACTGTGCACGCTACTGTGAAAATCTCTCTTCATGCCTGCAGAATGGCTTCAATATTCTATTTGAAAATTGACTACATGCTGGAAATGCACCACTACAAAACAGTATGCTTCAAGAGTTTGGTCTCCCTACAATCAAGTAGCAGCATTGGCATTAACTGTGGAGGCTGTCACTGCATGTCAGGGACAGGGACAGGGGAAGGGAAAAATTTAGGAAAAACACATTCAGAATAACCTAAAACATGGGCATACAGTGTATCAGACCTGCGTTATACTGCTGTGTGTGTTTACTCGTGTTCTTAATTATGACTGAATATGTGCAAACGACACTTGCTTTTTATGTACCCAGATCATACTTCCTTTGATTGACCAGTACTTCAAGAATCATCGCCTTTACTTCTTGTCATCCCCAACAAAAACCCTCAGCAGTAGTGGATACGCATCCAATAAGGAGAAAGAAATGGTGACAAGGTAACAATTTCAAAGCACTTTACATTTCCAGACAATGTTTTTTTTTAAACTAAAGACATTTGCTTCAAGCCAGGTTCTTTGCACCTTAGACTTGATCTGTTCCTGCTGCTTTTCCTGCTCAGCTCTGAAGTTATAATCATCTGTTTGTTACAGTAGGATCATTTCTGCAGTGATCATGATTTCATAAGCAAAGAATCATGACTTCATACAGAATACAGATGCAGAATAAGCAACATGAACAGTTGAAGCTTCAGGGGAAATAATTTATTTTTAATGAAAATGTCTTCAGTAATAAATGGAAAGTGCTGAAATTCAGATTTTTGGGGGGAATTTTGTGTAACTGAGTTTTGCTAATGCCAACAGTAATTATTTTTTTCACTGAAAACTAAATAATCTCTGTAAAGGTTTTACTGCCATGCAGGCATAATTGCAAAACCATATAACATTTGGGCCTGGATTTTCAAAGAACTGCAGCATGACTTTGCCACCCCTGTGCTATTTGCAATATGACTGTTAGATCACAGAAAACGTGGTCTAACTTCATGCCACAAATGCCATGAGTTGGTCATCAAAAATTACACATGCGTCATAATAATGGCACATTCATTGTTTTTTTGCCAGAAAGTGAGCAAGTGTCGCAAATGCTTTGCAGTGTTTGAAGATCACACACAAGGTTCTTAGTGCATTTACCATGATGCAGCTGTGACAGAACAACCACCACAAGTTCTGTGTCCAAAGCTTTGAAAATCCAGGCTGTGATCTCCAGGCATATTGAATCCTGAGTACAAACCTGCCCCACTTCCTCCCAAGCTGTGCGTATGGCACAATAATTTGACAGTAGATCCCAGGCATATCAAATCCTGAGCATTAAACCTGCTTTCTTGCTGATCATTTCAAAGTAAAACGGTAGCACACTGCCATTTCAAGTATAGTAGTTGTATCACAGAAAAAGCAGAATGTTAACATAGTTTTAGAAGAAAAACTGAAAAAATTAAGAGTGCAAACATTCTCTACACAAGTGTGTTTCTCATTATAAAATGCACATTTTCTGACTATATCGTATTGCAATTATTGTAACAGCTTCAAAATGTTTTATTGTCAAGAAATAGATGTGCCTCTCTAACAATATCTGATTTCATCTTTAATAGATTTTCCTGTCTAAACCTTCAAGTATCTGCTCATAAACCTTATTTTCTTCACCTCTTATCATTTCACTTTATACTTCTCTCTGCTTTAGCCTCTTCTGCAAACTTGCTGCTCTTGTTAGACATAGGATTTCTCTCTTTGGTAAGTGTCTAGCACATCTATTTTAATCTTGCTGTGAGGCACTAAATATTCTAACCTACAAAACAGCTAACTATGCTTTATATGATTATTTAAAGTGATTTTCCAATATCCTAGGAAACATTTCAAAATATAATATATTTGTACTCGGTACAGCTTATAATTCATTAATGCCCTGCATTTCTCTCTCTCATTCTTTTTTTATTGGGGTTTTCTGCATGAAAATATGATCTTAATCCCTCAGATCACATTTCATACCCCTGTTTTTCCACGAGTGCTCTGTTTGCTGTTGAATTAGTATGATGCAACAAACACAGCATCCTGAGAGAAAAGAAGGTGCATGAAAGGAAATCTGCTGAGACTAGATCCTGTTTTCATATAAATTACCACAGTAATAAAAAAATTGTGAGCTAAATAGAGAGTATTAATAAAATGAGAGCTGTATATTTTGAGAAGTTTTCCAGGATTTTGGAAAACACTTAGGGCTATGGTCTAAAAAGTTTCCATTTTGTGAACCCTGGCATAGAAATTGGATCTTTTACTTGCCCAATTCTACTTCTCAGTGGTCTGCAGCATTTTTTTTAGATTGTTTTTCCCTCCAGTCGCTGGCTACCAAGGCATCTCTCAGGTGAGACCCACTCGAGCAGCCTTAACCACCCTACTTGAACCCCTCCCCAGCTGAGGAATTGGGTGCTGTATCCCCTCCTAACATGGGACCCTTACAGAGGGAAGGGATCATGGAGAGTCAAGTTGGGTTGCAGCCAGTGGTGGGCATGTGGGCTGGTCACTCGGGTCTGCCATTGTCTCCGTGGCAACTGGGGATTTTCCTCCTTGGCAGTTCCCCCAATACATGGATGAGCAATTATGTCCGCACATGGAGGGTGCACTTCTGCCTCCTTCCACAGTTGTCCACCACCACCTCACCCCCTTGCATGACCTCTGCCAGTGTAGTTCTCCCAGTCTCCACCAGGAGCCATTACATGGCAGACGTTCCACTGGATCCCACCCCAGAAGAGGAAAGCAGTCCTACAGGTGCTCAATCCTACTCCTCCCCAGCCTATCCCTGTTCCACTCTCAAACCCAGGTGGCCAGCATGATGCAAGGTGTGGCATCCAGTGCCTCAACCCTCATGCCACCTGGCCAGCACTGGTCTGCAGCATTCTTGAGAAAATAATTCCCTTCCTGCTTAGCAGGAGAAGGCATGTTTGGCTAAAGGGGTGGGGCTATACAAAGAGAAAACACCTAGAAGAAACATGACTGGGATTGTCCAGCACTACATCATGGAAGGCATAATGGGTGTATACCTAAATGGCCCTCTGCAGTCCATTAGGAGTACTGGATATCAAAATGCTGTTTTAAAAAGCTTGGCTGATACTCTCCAAGACAAACAATGGTGCCATCTACTAGATAATAAGTTGTATAGTGCATTTTATTGTGTAAATTCAGATTAAAATACAGTTTTCTTATAAAAATATTGTGTGCCCATTCAGGATGCCAAGTCAACTCAGAGAAAGGCCCGACTGGTTTCACGCTGTGTGCTTCCTCAGAGGACGCATGCATGGGTGAGACAAGCTGAGCCTTTCTGTGAGTTGTCTCGGCAATCTGAATAGGCACACAATGTTTTTGTAAGTAAGCTGCACTTTAATCTAAATCTGCAAAGTAAAACTCACTATGCAGCTTACTATCTGGTGGCCAGTGCCATTTTTCATTGCTATTAACTCTGTTGTTTACATGAGCATGTCTGGCAGCAGAGTGACTAGTGTTGTGTTGTTTACTCTGCAAGACAGCCAACTTTTCAGAAAACGAACATGAGTAACAGCTGTGTCACCAGGGTTCTCGAGAATGCTATGAAGCCATCTTCTATGCTTCAAGCAGTGCATGTGATGTTTAGGGCTTTTGTCTGTGGAGCACTTCATGATGGAGTCCTAACTGTGTCTTGCAAAGAAGTATTTAAAAATCTAGAAACTAATTCAAACTGTTTGTCATATATAATGTATCATTGCTGAAAAAATAGATTGAGGTAATTCATAGCAGATTAGTTTATTTCTCCAGTGCCTTAATACAGTTTGACATTTTAAGAACTTTAAACAAGTCACACAATTTAAATAAATGCAAATCTGTTAATGTCATACTGCAGGATCAGTGCTTAATAATGTCATTTATAACAACCACAATAGTTGATGTGCTTCAAATCCTGTATGTTTATAATTTACCAAGAGCTGTTCAATTCAATTCAATAATTTTATTGTCGACAATATAAAATTGTCATAACAATTAATACAAAAATTATAACTAAAGTTGTGTTAAAAAGTGTACACCCTCATTTTAAAGTCCCATATCTAAAATTTATTAAAACGTACATCAGATAATCACCATATAACTTGACAAGCTAAACTGTGCAATGCATCATACACTCTACTGGATTTCTAATAATCTCTTAGTACAGCTTTTTTCTTTATTCACTTTATCGGTGATAATATATAAGTTCTTCCTTTCCACAGTTCTATAAAACCTTGCTATTTTCTCTGGTAGTTTGGTGTTATTGGTTTTTAACAGGTAATTAACTTTATAGTGAGGTTCCATATCTAAATTTGCTAAAATGTCTCCCAGGAACAATTTTCTCTCATAATTGTATAGAGGACAGAATAAAAGTAGATGTGCTGGATTGTCTTCACCCAAATTACAAGTGCATAAATTTAGATTGGTTGTTCCATAGAACTTCTTAACTTTTAGCTGTGCACATAGCTGAATCTGAATTTAGTAAAGGATTTACGTATTTGAGGATTTTTTAAATTTATTTAAGTATCATTCCATTCCAGATTCTCTTTTCATATTTATAGCCAGCCATTGACTTAATTTATAATTTTTAGCTAAGCTCATTTCCTTTTGGATATGTATATCCTGGATTCTAATTTTAATCTTTTCTTTTATGTCTTTTAAAGGAGTCCTACAACTCTCAGTTAAGCACTCCAGTAATCCATATGGTTTAATTATGTTCTCCAATGTATGTAAACTTGGGCAGATAAATCCAGCTTGACTATAAGACAGAGTTTCCTCCAGACATATTCTTGGTGGCCTATCACTATGCATATTATACACTTTAATCCAATATAAAGACAGTCTCTGTCCTATGTTACATCTGATTGGCAGTTGCTCTATCTCCAATATTATGCTTTAAGGTGCATATTTTGCCCGACTTTACTAGATATATATTAAATATCATATATTTAGTTTATTCAAAATTTATCTCTAGAGAGACCCTGGTACATTCTTCATAAAATTTGTCTAAACTTCTCTTGATTCCTAAATAACTTATTGCAATCACAATAACGTCATCAGCATAAGCCAGGTAGGGGCACCGCCTGGAGCCCAGACTGGGCATGTGCAGCTCAGGGTCACCCATCTCATCCAAAACTTTATTTAGAAATATATTGAATAGAATTGGTGATAAAACACAGCCTTGTCTTAATCCAATATTAGATGGAAATTTTGAAGTATTATTGCCTTCTTTACTATATCTCACTGTGGTGTAATTATCTCTGTACAGCATTTTCAACATATTGAGAATCACTGAATCTAATTCATCATTTTCCTGGGTTTCCCATATTTTTTCCCTTTTAACCCTATCAAATGCTGATTTCAGGTCAATGAACACACAAAACAGCTTTTGTTTTTTTGATATGGATATATTTATGTATGAGATGTGCTAATACAAAGCACTGATCAATTTTGAGTGCTCAGGCATACAGCCTGCTTGCACGTCATTGAGAATTTTTTTTTGTTTATTCAGGCCATTATTCTACTATGTAAAATGTTAGTAAATAGTTTCTGTGATGTATCTAATAAACCTATCGATCTGTAATTACTGGGATCTGCCTTATCTCATATCTTATGTATGGGAATAATAATATTTTCTTTCCAGGCTAAGAACTATTAAAAAAAACAATGTGGCATTTGTAACAAGCTAAACATTTGCATGCAACATGCTTCCTCGAGATGTAACATGACATATTGTTATTTCTGAATTGCAGGAAGTGATTCTGTTACGATGGTGAGCTGTCTGCATATCTTAGCTCAGACGCTGGACACTAGGTAGGCATACTTTTCCTTTTCTGTTAGTGCCATTGCACATGGCAGGGGAAGGGTATTTTATACAAACAGATTTACATAAAAAAAGGTAGACACAATTATATTGGGGCTTTCTAAGTATCTTGCATGAATCAGTCCAACGAAAAGTAAAAATAAATGCCCCAAAAGTCTCATTATATTTAATTTGTGTGTTGTGGCTTTCATATGTACACATGCAATACAAGAAAATAAGCCTTATTGGCCTTTTTTTGTGGGACGTTAACCAGCATTCCGATTTTCCCCCATTCCCCATCTCAGTATTAGAGCCACCTACTGTTGGCAACATCTTGTCCTCCAGCAGAGAGGGAGACTGAACAGCTGCCTCTGAGCCAAAGCCAGTGCTGCTTCATGGCTGGCTTGTAGAAATGAATGAATGCCAGATAGTTTGCATCCTCTATCCCCAGGAGATGAGTGTCTCACCACCATGACACTGCTGCACCACTCCCTCTTCCCATCAGTGTCAGGCCAGGAAACTTGTGTCCACTAGCAAACCAGTGGTCTCTCATACCACAGAGCTGACTCTGCCAGCTTTCTGATGTGTTATAAACAGATTTATAAAGCAAGATCTTGAAAAATTCCACTTTACAACTACATGATAACTGCCCATAAACACAAACCCATTTCTCCTAACCAAAAGAACAAAGGCAAAAAAATGACTAGAGTTATAACAATATATTAAAAACATTAAAAACACAAAAAACTAACAAACACAAAAGTCTCTAATTTCTTTATTGTTGCAGACCCTTTCATAAGTGGAACATGCATGTGTCAGAATTTATGGATTATATAAGCAACAACCCATGAAAGGGCATGCAGTACAGTAATGCCAAATCAATGCATGTCCCAGGAGTGATGAGACATTAGACCTTTACACTGAGTGCCTTTACACCCCTAGAAAGTGCATCAATTAAAAATTACACCACACCCTGCTGTGGGTTCTTGTACTTATAACATAGCTTGCTGTTATTAAGTAGATATATGTTTTGGCTACAAAAAGAAAATCTGAACCTTGACCAAGCATTGCTGTGAATTTAGTAGATGGACATGTGTTCTGTCGTAGTCAATTTTATTAGTTTACTTAACCCACTCCCTGAAACATAAAGATCCAAAAACCCACCAGAAGATGGGTTAAGTATTCCTTACATATGGTATAGTATACGCAATTTGGGCTCTGTACAGCAGCAGCATTTCTTGCACTCCTTGCATGTCAATCACCTCAACAGAATAATTTGTTGCTTTCTTTATTGGAAGTGTTCCATACCAAGATATATAGACTAGTGGACAGATGACCATCCACAACAAGGCTGTGTTTCCATCGAGGGTGTTGATGACATCAGAGAGACCTCGAGAGCAAAGCTCGAGAGGTCTCCGTGATGTCATCAACTTCTGAGATGTGAAACGCTGCCTTGTTGTGGATGGTCATCCATCCACTATTTTATATAGCATATGGTTCCCCAATGTGTAAAATATTCATTTCACAAGGTTTCATACCTTGTGTATTCACAGCTTCACTTCGTCCCGGTCCTCGCTACAGACACTCACTACACACGCACTCCTCTCCCGACATGATCCCGAAGATCCCAGTACTCGTTGATGTTTCCTCTGTTCGCAATCCCAACCATGAAGGAAACACCAGATTTCAATAAAAAAAATGGACAAACTGAAAACATGAATACACGGAGCAGACTATGGAAGTCCGTGTACAGACTTGCTTTGAACTGCTCGCCGGACAGTTTGCTATGTGGCTCTGCCATTTTTGTTTGAATTTTTTTTTTGTGAGGAGTGGAGTTTCCACCAATTGGGTAGCAGCTCAAGGAAAAAAGTTATTATACTATCGATGTGACGTCAGAACGATAGTACAACAACTTTTTTGACCTTTGAACCGTCCTACAACAGGATTTTTAAAGCCACGGCTTTCTATTCATAATAAGCCCTAACCATATACTATAGCCTTATCGACATGTAGTACCTAATTTTTGGGAGGGTTCCAGAGAGAATGAACAGCAGCAGTAGAACTACACATTGCAAAGTTGCACAATAAACTGTATAAAGCAAAAGACAAATCACATGTACAAATAAGCTCTATGCTAATACACTTCACAGAGGCACTCTCAGTACAGGAGTGACCAGATACGTGCTTTTTGGTGTGTTAATAACTAAGCGAGGCTGTTCTGACACACAAAGGACCCAAGTGAAACCATTCATATTGGTAAGAGTGCCTCCAAGTAGAATTCCAAAATATAAATCCTCCATTTTTTTAGTTTTCATCATGGAAATAGCTTTTTAAACAGACAACTGCTGCTTAGCAGTACTGTGTAGTTCTTGAACAGCAATCATGACGACAATACACTCAGCACAAGAGGCACACATCTATCAATGCATAAGCCTGCCTCTTGCATGGAGTAACAACAGTTTTTAATTGGCAAGTGTCAATAATGGCAATGCTGAGTCTTTATTTTAATAAATAAACACACTAATGCATCACACGTAACCTTTTACTTATAGCAGGTAATGGGTATGTTGAAATAATTACGAAACTTTGATTTTAATGAAGGTAGTGATGGAGTTGTGGGGTATCCTTTATATTTTCAGGAAATGTGAAATATTACGGGAACTGTTATGTTAAAGACCTAGGGCCCAATTCAGGGTGAGGCTTAGAGCAATGCAAGGGACTTGTATCGGAGGGTCAGTCACAAGGACCAACTTGCAGTGATCAGTATGGTAACTGCAGTTCACAAAGGATACCAGCCACAAACTCCGACGTAAGTCCCTTGTGTCAGCCGCATCAAGTTAGACTAGCTCCCCCCCGGTCTAACTGTGCACCAATGGGGGAGCCAGTCTATGAGGCTTGTGCCAAAGCTTTAGCATAAGCTGCCATAAAATGAAGAAATTGTCATGACCGTGCCAAACATTGCTGAATTGGGTGCAGTTGCGGAAGATACATTTGGCGCAGTTGAGCCAAAGATCAGCATTGATGCAGTGCTTGACACGAGGTCTGTGTCATCCTTGAATCGGGCACCTAGTGTACTGCCTGAAACTAATACTGTATTCATTTTTACAGGCAAGTCAACCATTACCTTTTATTTATAGCTGAGGTACTGTTTCCTTTCCTTTTGGTTAATTAGAAGAACGTTTACCTGATGTTTGTCAGTGTTATATGTGAAACAGCACTCCGCCTGGCAGCTGACATGTCTAGTTGTGTTCCCCCCATTACATAGTCAGCATTGTGACCTCACTGACTGTGACATCACTGTAACAGCCACTCATCAGCTGATTGGTCAATTGCCTGTGATGTCACTGTCAATGAGATCACAGTGCTGATGATGATGTCATGGTGGGGATAGAGACAGATATGTCAGCTGCCAGGCTGAGAGCTGTTCCACACATCCAGCACAATATCATCACATTGATACAGTTCTAATGAGCAAAAGAAAAAGAAAAATACTTCAGAAATAAAAAGCTACAACTGACTACTACTTAAAATGTGTATGATTTTCTTGTCTGTTTTGATTCCACTAGCTCTTTAAGTCTTACCAACTAGAGCACATTTAACCCAACAGTAGAGTGCAGATTCATATATTTATTTGTTGATATGTTATAAGTAAACAATAACCCACAAGTTCAACAGGGTATGTATTTATAGAGAATGGATGTGTGCCCAGGGTGAATTGGAAGCCATGAGGCCAATGACCAAGTGACATTCAATACACTACTTCTCAAGAAACTCATGCACTGGAGTGGGTTATTGTGCTTTTAAAATATTTCTTTAATGGAAAAGTGTTTAATTTTTCTTTAGTTAGGTTGCTGCTTGGTGGAGTATGTGAGTTTGTGTTTGAGTGCCATTGAATAAACCTGGGAAGTGCATTTATTTTGAAGAAACCTACGGACCATTGTGAGTTGTATTTAAAAAGTGGTAACATTTTTATTTTAATGAAAAAGGTTTTTATTTTCATTTAGTTTGGTTTTTGCTACACAGATAAGTGCAGCTTAGTTACGAAATGTTGGTATATGAGACATTAATGAATGGTAAGGTGATGTGTCTGAGTCAATCAAGTTATTGTGATTCTGAAGTCCATTTTATGAAAAAAACAAATTCTATATTCAGAACTATCCTGGCTTTCTAAGTTAAATTTGCTAAAACATTTTAGTACTGTAAAAACATTTACAGCTTAACACTAAATTTCATTTTGCAGAACTGTCATGAAATCAGGAGGAGAGCTGGTAAAAGCTGGATTACGTGGGTTTTTCGAAAACGCAGCTGAAGATTTGGAGAAAACATCAGAAAATCTCAAACTTGGAAAGTTCACCCACTCCAGAACACAAATAAAAGGGGTCACACAGAACATCAACTATACCACAGTGGCCCTCTTACCTATCCTAACATCACTGTTTGAACACATTGCTCAGTATCAGTTTGGCACAGATTTACTTTGTAAGTGCCAAGATCTCATAGGAAAGTGTTGTATTTCTAATTGTTTAAACACCACTATGCTTCTCCTTTTACTTACCAGTATATGAAACGTCTTAAAGGAACTGTTTTAACGTATGCATTAACAAGTTTAAGCAAATAAAAAAAAACATATATGCTAACCCAATAGTGTCAGGGGCCACATGTTACACTATTATGCCCAGCCCCCTCCTTCCAGGCTGGTAAATCCTGGGAATACTGTGAAGGCTTTACTTTCTGAATCCATGTGCAGGAGGATGCTACCTCCACAGCTCCTCCAGTGGCAGCTGCAAGCATGGCCATGGCAGAGCACATGTGTTTGCTTAGCATACAGCCATAGTTCAGTATCCCTAATCACATGGTTCTGGATGGGGGAAATATGTAGGTAAAAGTGACTTTTACTAAATCTGATGATGACAACACACTGCAAGCTGAAATGGCTTCCACCACTCTTTTGTGGCAGCAGGGCCCACCGTGAACAGACAGATTAGGAACTCCTGATGGTGAAGGAACTGAAGTGTGTGAATGAGGTACCCAGAGTCTTGTGGAGTGTCCCAGTGGGAGATGTGATAGGGCCAATCTGAAGAAGTGAGGTGCCAGGGGCCATGGGCTGCAAATTAAATATGTCTATAGGCTTGGCACATTATTCAAAAATTTGCAAAATGGGCTTCCAGTGGCCACATCAGTTATTTGTTTTTTACCCCTAGGTAGGCTGTCAGATTTTGGAATAGCAGCTGGGGGGAATTGCCACCCAGCAGGATGGACTCTCATGGCTGCATCAATTCTTTTTTTTTATTGCAAAGCCAGTTGGTAAAACATGTTTACAAATATGCAAAACATTTTTACTTCCTTTTTAGAAATGCAGCCATAGGTTTACCTGCGGCACAGTGACTGGGACCACAGTTCCAACGGTGGCATGAGAAGTTGAACCATACAGTAGTTTTTGCAGTAACACTTGAAAACACCTTAAGAAAAAGACATTCTGTTTTTTGATCCACTCATGCACAGGCAGTGGCTTTTTATTTTGTTTATAACGTCTTTTATTTTACATTTTATCTTTCCCAAAACACAAAATCTTATTACAATAGACACATTTTAGATTTTTTTTTAATTCTTTGGTAACTGGATAAGGCACACTAAACACAGGTGCCTGTTTTCAGGGGCAACCCAGGAGCACAGGGGAGGTTAAGTGACCTACTAGGAATCACACAGTATGCAAGCAGAGGTTGCAGGAATCAAACCCATGTTTCCTAGATGTACCAAGCTCATTCACAGCTCATTACTCTAACCTGTAGGCTATACTGCCAGCCCCCAGATAAGAAATTGTCACACACCTTGTAACTTTACAATTACATAACCAAGTGTCATCCAGCCTGTAGAGTTTAGCAATGTTGACACAAAGCGTGTACAAGTCAATGTTCAGGTCCGTCGGTCCAAACATATCCAAGTTATAAGTGGATGAAAATAGGTGTGTTACAGTGAAGTGCCTACTCTGCCACTATACTATATAAACTATTGCCCACTAGGAAGTGCGGCCGCAACATGGTGATGTAGGAAGTGGTGAAACAGCATGTTATTCCCCCACTTCTTGTGTTAGTTCCCCCACTTCTAATGTTATTCCCCCGCTTCTAGTGTTATTCCCCCACTTCTAATGTTATTCCCCCACTTCTTGCATTATTCCCCCACTTCTAATGTTATTCCCCCACTTCTTGTGTTATTCACCCACTTCTTACATTATTCCCCACTTCTAATGTATTCCCCACTTCTGTTATTCCCCACTTCTAATGTTATTCCCCCACTTCTAATGTTATTCCCCCACTTCTAGTGTTCTTCCCCCACTTCTAGTGTTATTCCCCCACTTCTAGTGTTATTCCCCCACTTCTAATGTTATTCCCCACTTCTTGTGTTATTCCCCACTTCTTGTGTTATTCCCCACTTCTAATGTTATTCCCCCACTTCTAATGTTATTCCCCCACTTCTTGTGTTATTCTCCCACTCCTAATGTTATTCCCCCACTTCTTGTGTTATTCCCCCACTTCTAATGTTATTCCCACACTTCTTGTGTTATTCCCCCACTTCTTGTGTTATTCCTCACTTCTAATGTTATTCCCCCACTTCTTGTGTTATTCCCCCACTTCTAATGTTATTCCCCCACTTCTTGTGTTATTCCCCCACTTCTAATGTTATTCCCCCACTTCTAATGTTTTCCCACTTCTTGTGTTATTCCCCCACTTCTAATGTTATTCCCACACTTCTTGTGTTATTCCCCCAATTCTTGTGTTATTCCCCCACTTCTTGTGTCATGAAGCTTGACTGTCTTTCTAGAATCAAGAGCCTGCAGCATGGAGGAACATAAACTGATACTCGTTACTTCTTACACAGCTCACTCTGAACTTATCACTCTCCACGCAATACACAAAAAAATGATCGACTTATTGATTTTAAGGATGGGTAGTGATGTAAATCAAATATACAATGCCTCCTTGGTGTATAACACTTATTTATACTTGTTTGCCTTGGCCAGATTACTCAGACATGGTTAAACCAGTCGTCATGAGGGATTTGGCCATGGCAAACTCATGAAATAAAATCATGTACGCTCCCTAAGGAGACATGGAGTATTCTTGACATAAAGTAAGGAGTACAAACTATTTTTCAGTTTGCCCTAGCCAAATCCCTCATGAGTGGCACAGCCATAAGTGAGTAAATCAGTAAGAGCAAACAAGTGAAAACTAATCAGGCATGCAACAGTGAGAGAGCAGCTTGCACAGTGCCTAATGAACATTGCAGTGGTCTCTGCAGCAGTCAAAACCAAACAGTGAAATCAAACAAAAACAATTACATCTTCATTAAAAAAATTAAACTTAGCAATTTAAAACACCTTGAATAAATTGGACGCAAAAATGTCCTGACTCGGAATATATTACTTTTCATCACTTGTGAAGGGGCATGATTTACATAACTGACTCTTGGCTCTGACACTCACAAGCATACCTCTCAACTCTTCATTTTCAGGGATGTCCCAGATTTTGCCTGGACGTTTCCACTGCCATGCCTAATTTTGGAATTTCTGTTACAGAAGAATAGGGATTCAAAGCAAAAATAATGCCAGACCTTTTTTTTTAACTTCTCTTTATACTCCTTGGAGCTGTGGGGGAACACTTGATCCCCTATCAGCCTGGTATACTGACCCTTCAAGCTTCACCTAGCCCAGCCTCCACCTCAATGATGGGACAGGGAGGTCCATGACTTACCCCTCACAGAGGAGTCCCCCCAAGAGGGGAACAGGGGAGGAGACCACATCACCCTTGAGCCCCTGCCCACTACCGGGCTTTGTTTCTGACCAGGAGAGCATGGGTTAATTGGGGCTTCATACTACTCATACCAAGGGGATTTTCTATGTAGGTCCCCAGGAGGAGGCATGCAATGACGCCAGCACATCAAGCCGCATACTCCCATACAGCCTATGTAGGCCTCTGCTCCTCTATGCCCATCCAAGGTGGTTCCAGCTGCAGAGGCACATAGTCACCACTGGGTGCCACTGCAGCACCAGGGACCACAGTCACCCTCCCTGGGAGAGGACAGCTTGCCTGACAGCTGCTCAATCCTGCTCCCTCCCCCCCCGGCAGCCTGACCTCACTCCCGAACCCAGGTCATCAGCGTGGCACAATGTGTAGCATCCAGTGCCTCAACCCTCAGTGCCTCCAGGCTGACTCCTAATAATGCCAGACTTTAGTGTTATTGTCTAGTTCTTCTTCAAAAACTGCCTTTTACACTAAGCTAGAAATTATGGCAGAATTGTTAAACTAATATTGTCATTTCTTAAGGTGTGTCCCTGAATGTTTTAAGCCTTGTCTCTGATTTGCAATGCAGGAGTTTAAAGGCATGCCAATGAGTTTTTGTTCTGCACCTAATGGTATGTTCAGAGTCAGACCATTACATGACACATATTTATAAAATGGGTATGACATTTCCTGCATGTTGGTTTGTTGAAAGAGTCCCTGACCCATGCTGTTATGAATGGACAGCCACCAGGGCAGGAACTCTTTTGACAACAAGGATACGGTGCACCTAGATAACCATGCTTCCCATAAATTAAAAAAAATATGTATTTCTGGCAGCCATGTTTGTGAAGTAAAAACATTAGCACACCTTAGTTGCCATGCCTTTTAAAAACATATTTAGCCCCATTTAAAACCACCCCACCCCCAGCCACAAACTAACAAACACAAGTATGTAAAAAGACAACAGTTAAACCATTTACATGAGTAGTTGTAATTGTAAGGTGTATTACTTTTTCCAGTACTTCTCCATCCTTGCTAGTGACTGCACAGAGCTTTCTGGAACAAGTTTCCAAAAGTAATAGAAAGTAATAGAAAAAGTAACTTACCCAACACTGGTAAACAATAAAAAAAATGTACACAAACATATGGTAGATGCTATTAAACTTAATTAAGTTATCAATTAAGAAGCAAATAGTAAAAAGTCCATCTTTCGGATGAGACATTAAACCAAGGTCCCATCTGCCTGTTCTGGTAGTAGCTCAGGTGGATGTTAAAGATCCCATGGCACTTCTCAAAAAGAGTAGGGGAATTTTTTTACTGAAGGGTACAATACCAAATATACAGAAACAAAAATGTTCTTTTTTTTTCCATAAAGAAAAAGAAATACAGATAATACGCATAAAAACAAAACAAAACAACATAAAGGTAAAGGACATCATGGAATATCAGAAGAGAAACATTACATATACAAAAAAAAAGAACTGCGTATATCTCAGTAGTCACGTTTGTCTCATCTATTCCGAAAGTATTTCCTAGACTCTTTCAGAAAAGAGATGTATGTGTCTAGCTCACAAGATTACTTAAATTTAATAAAAAAGGAGCGGCCTTTCCACCAAGATTTGACCATTTGTAAACCATAGTCTGTAATCTCTTTATCATATATCTTCCTCGGAGCATTTTCGCATATGACTTTATAAACAGAGTATGGTATTTGCTGCTGCCGAAGTACCCACTGTACCCTTGCATTCCACAGACAGATTTTTTAAACTGAAACCAGTACTGATAATGATCCCTTATGATATCTGGTCAGTCTATTTGTATAGTCACCTAGCATTAGGGTCTCGTAGGTAAGGTTGTGTAACCATGGTAGGCTCCAAGCCTGGGCCAGAAAAACCCATAGATTGTGAGAAAAGGCACAATGGAAAGCAAAGTGCTCCATGGTTTCTTCTAAGGCTCCGCATCCCATATAGGGACATGATCGTTCATCCATGGGCTTATGTTGGTGATTTCCACCTACATCTAATTTGCCACGTGCACTCAGCCAAAGGGTTTCCCACATAATAATAATAATAATAATAATAATAACATTTATTTGTATGGTGCCTTTCAAAAACCTTAATGTTAAAATCACAATGTCAGCAAAAAAACATCTCAGCAGCAAACAATATAGTCAAACTGATATCATCCATTAATTAATTACCAAAAGCTTAATACCACAAAAAAGTTTTTAATGCCTGCTTAAACCCTTCCACAGTCATGCACTCATATAACTGATGGGGTAGAGAATTCAAAAGGGTAGGGGTGGCGTACATAAATGCTCTCGCCCCAGAAGATTTCAAGCACACCCTTGGAAGCTCTAGCAACCCCTCATTGACTGAGCAGAACAATCACCCAGGGCAGTAAGGGACCAGAAGTTCTTTCAGATAGTCTGGGCCCAGTCTGTGCACAGCTTTAAATGTCAGAAGACCAACTTTAAAGGTGATCTGCCACTGAACTGGCAGCCAGTGCAGTCCATGCAGCACCAGCAAAATATGGCAGGACCGACATGACCCCATCAAAAGCCAGGCTGCTGCATTCTGCACTAGCTACAGGTGACGGATTTTCACCCTAGGTAGCCTTAGGTAGAGGGAGTTGCAATAGTCCAAGCGCAAGGTCACAAAGGCATAGATCAGAGTAGGAAGGTCACCAGATGGAACAAGGTGCTTAATCTTGGAGATATTCCTCAGATGGTAGAATAAGGATTTGACGACAGCCGACACCTGCGAATGCAGGGTCAGCCCTTCGTCAAAAATTACCCCCAGGTTTTGCACCCGTTCAGAGGTCAGGAGTGGCATGCCCCTGAGAAAAAGTCCAGAGGGCGAACCCACACCCAACCCCCTTGTTAAGCTACCCAGATCCACAACCAATACTTCAGTCTTATCAGAGTTTGGCTTCAACCAATTGGCATCCATCCACTCCTGGATTTCAGTGAGTCAGCTATTAAAGACTGAGATAGCTCCATCTTGGTCTGGTGCAAAAGAAAGGTAGAGCTGGGTATCATCAGCATAGCAGTGAAACCTCAGCCCATACCTTCTTACAATGTCTCCGAGAGGCAGCACATACACTGCGAACAACATGGGGGACAGTACTGAGCCCTGAGGGACCCCACATGATAGAGAAACTGGGTCTGAGGAATAAACCCCAGACACCACTCTCTGAGATCTTCCCATGAGGAATGATGTAAACCACCTGAGGACTGTACCTGACAGTCTGCAGATGAACCTCAGATGATCAAGCAGAACCCCATGGTCCACAGTGTCAAACGCTGATGAGAGATCTAGGTGGACCAGAATGGAATGGCTCCTCCTATCTCTAGCCATCAAGAGATCATTGAGCACCTGAACCAGCACTGTCTCAGTACTATGCTTCTTTCAAAATATGGACTGGAGAGGTTCATAGATGTCATGGATGGTCAAATGGTCCTCCAGCTGAGTGGCCACTACTTTCTCAATCACCTTCCCTAAAAAGAGAAGGTTAGAGATTGGTCTGTAGTTTGCAAGGCAGTCTGGGTCCAAAGAAGCTTTCTTCAAGAGTGGTGTCACCACCACCTCCTCTTTCAGTGAGCTTGAAAACTCACCTGTCTCCAAGGAGCACCAGACTGTCTGAGCTAGGACCAGACCGATGGAATCGATACAACCCAAAATCAGGGAAGTATGTCCCGGATCCAAACTACAGCATGTAGGACGGACACTCTGGACGATCTGCATGACATCCATGAAAGCCGATCAGAGAAAGGTACTCTAAGAAAGCCAAGGGGCAGTGACCCTGCGTTGATTCACAACAACACCCATAGAGTGTGCTGGATGGAGTGCCACCCTGATGTCAGCCACCTTAGCCACAAAAAATCAAGCAAGCTCATCACACTCTTCTTGCAAAAAAGCTTTCCAGACTTGTAGACAGGCTGGGTTGCACAGTCCGTCCACAGTTCAGAACAGCTGAGCTGGTCAGTTCTGAGCAGCCGCAATCTCCCCAGACTGTAACTCTGCCTTCTTACAGGTGATTGCAGATCGATAGACTTGATAATGGTCCATCAGTCTAAGGCAGTCAGCATCAAGAGTGGATTTCCACCAGCAACGCTCTAACCTTCGTCCTAGTTGCCACATCTCCCTCAAATTCCCATCAAACCATGGGGATCGAGGGCGAAGGGAGAGAAGATGAACACAGACAGAAGCAATGACATCCAGGGTCACTGCAATGGCTGAATTATAAGCCATCATGAGGGCCTCTGGGTCACTGTTTGCCTCTGAGAGGGGCGAGAGATCTAGCACCGCTGTTAGGCCTTGAGAATGTATATCTCACAAAGGACGGTACTGAGTCATCTCCATGGGGTAGGCCTATGTGGGGGGGTGCTAAAACTAAACCCACGGTGTAGTGATCAGAGCATACAACCAGTTCCACCCCCAAGTTGGAGGCCTCAATCCCCAGAAGGAAGACTAAGTCAAGAGTGTGACCATGACATGTGGTCTGGAATTCGTTTTTCATTTAAAAGTGATAAGACTTCATCTAATTTCTCAGGTCTACAGTTTGGGAACTCTGGTTGTGTGGGGCTTACTCTATCCAAAATATGTTGATACAGGTGTTTCCTAGATAAGGTAAGTCGGCAAGATTTATGGATATTCCATTTCAAAATTTTCTGGGCTGTGGATTTCATAGCATCTGATAGGGCAAAAAATTTAGAAAATTTAGGAGGGGCCTCGATCCATTTTGATAGATACGTTTGCCAATTATTCTTTAACCAATGGTGAACACGGAAGTCTTCCTTTTGCCATGGTATTTTGATGGAATGGACTAAATATAGGGAGTAAAAGAAAACTATGGTGTCTGTCATACCTAGATCCACTCAGCTATGTGATAGATATGTGAAACCTCTTTTAACAGGGTTAAGCCAGCTGCCCCATAGCATTTGATAAAATAAACTATATAAATATGTTTCAAAAGTTGTTGGTATAGGAAATATGGTTTCTACGTATATTAAACCTGGAATCAAAGATTGCTTTATGAATCCTTTTTAATTTAGATAGCTTCCACCCTTTCCAAAGATTTACTTTCCTTTCACAAGAATTAAAGGCATTGTCCCAATTGATTGTAGCTAAATTCTGGTAGTCAAAACTGAGACTTCTAAGAAAAGCCGTAATTCCATAAAAGGCTGTTTTTATACTTCTGATATCTTTAAGGAATAAGCAGGTATTGTCTGCATAGGCCAGAACTTTTATCTCATCTCCCTGGGTTTTTCCCGAGAGTCCTAGTGTAGATGGATTTGCAATAATATTTTCCAAAACAGGATTAAGATAAAAGATGTAAAGCAGGGGGCTTAGGGGCAGCCCTGCCAAACCCCTACCGAAATTTTACACTCGAGGCCAACAACCCCCTGAATATACGGACTGCAATATGCTTGTTTGTATAACATCTGAATTTTGGAAATGAAGGTGTGAGGGATACCATATGCTTGTAGTACTTTAAACAAGAAGTTATGGTTTACCCTGTCAAAAGCTTTGCTTTGATCCAGGGATATGATCCACCCGTTAGTATTACTTTTCTGGTAGAATTCCCACAAGATTATTAGAGGGTGATGTATTGCCCTGTCCAGTAATCCACAAAATTTTGTTGGGTGAATAATATTTGCAGCAATTTTCCATAACTGAAGTTGAAGGATTTGAGATAATAATTTGAAATCAGCATTAAGTAGGCTTATGGGTCTCCAATTATGCAGATGGGTTTGTCTCCAGACTTATATAAATAAATCACTGAGCTCCGAGAGAAGGATTTTGGAATATAATTATGGAAAAAGAAAATATTAAATACTTTTTACAAAAACAGGGCTATCTCAGTAAGGAATGACTTATAAAATTCAAAGGGTAAACCATCTATACCCAGGGCTGCCCCTAACCTCTTGGATTGAATGACTTCAGCGATTTTCTGGGGTGTAACCTTATTCGTAAGGAAGGTAGAGTCTTTCTGAGATAGAATATGTTTAGGTATTTTGGAAATGAATTGCGATTGTTTTTGTTCCTCACTGGACTCTTCCAGTAATGTGGCTTCCAGGGATTCTGAGACCACTCCCATAATCTGCTCAATAGACGAACCAAATGGGGCATCATTCCGTTGTAACATGGATAAAGATTATGCCTGACATCATGCTTTGCACGCTGCACACGGGTCAAAGAATGAGGACTTTTGAGTTCCAAAAGAGAGTTCTGCTGTGATGGAAGTGGCCCTGTCATACTGAAGTTTCTGTATGTCAGCTTTTACTGTATTGATCTGAGAAGCCAGATCATTCCCTCTAACTGGCGTTAGTGATAATAGGTGTTGTAGTTGATTACGTAAAGATAAGTATTTAAAATACAGCTGTCTAGACTTAGTTTTTCCAATGGCTTGGAAATATTTCTGGATGTCCTTTTTTGTTTGATCCCAACAATCACATAAATCATCATACAGTTCAATGACTGATGCCCTGGAACTAGGAGTTGCCAGACAGCCTGCTGTATGGCTGAGTCTGACAAAAGGGTTGTATTTAATTCCCAGCATGATTTTATGGTTGAATGAGAACTATTATAGTCCAAGGTAGACATTACTAACTGATGATCCAAAAATTCTATTGGGCATAATTTTGTTGATTTTACTACTTGATATTTAGATACAAAACGATAATCAATTTGTGGTAGTATAATGGGCCCTTTCATACATGAAAGCAGGAGTATTTTTTAACTGATCAAAGCAATTACCGAGGTCTGCTGTAGAAATACATTTTTTAAAAGCTACTGAATCACAGTAAACCTTTGATTGGGGGGGGGAGAGAATCTTTGGGAAATTATAGACTGCAGTTAAAATCTCGTCCTAATACAATGGTTTTAGCCATTGCTAAGTATGGTTGTATGGTTTCAAGGAGGGCTACTCTGTCAGCCTTACTCTGGGGGCCATAGATATTCAGAAACCTATTTGGGTTTCCATCCCAATAGCCATCCAGGATAAGTACTCTCCTGGGTATAAGGTCAATTAGTCTAAATAGGGAGAATTTCCCCGGTGTCCTGGCCAAATTTCCCCCATTCACTAAAAAATACCATCAACTGCTTAAATAAATCTAGTTCAATTTCAGTTGGCATCCATCTGTATCCCTGTCCCCCTGGGACAAGGCTGAAAATGGGCAAAGAATTGTCTAATCCTCCTTCCCGGTCAACAACAAAAAAAAAGTATTCTTATGAATGCTCATGAATATAATTTAATAAAAACAGAAAAAGCAAGTGTGTTCACCGATAAATGAGATCTTCAGTCCTCCAGCACTTGCTTGAAAAATGAGAACACTCTCTCACTGTTACTGCTGCAAGCTGGCACACAGAGGTACTTCTAGGCAAGCTTTGCCAGCTTCAGAAACAGGTGTCTTCAAAAGACCTTGTGAAGCTTTTCTTTCTGCTAAAAAAAAAAAAGGGACTTAGCAAGGACTTGGCTACGTAGCCCTTTTTTTTTTTTTTTTTTACAAAAAGTGTGCTTTAACATTAAACACTGTATTCAACCCTAACTACCACACCAGTATAAAATAGGTACATACAGCATATATATATATATATATATATATATATATATATATATATATAATATATATGATATGCCAGAGAAATATCTCTGATATTTTTCATGAGCGCAATTTGTCCTCATGACATCACGAGTGGTGAAACCACAAGTGATGCCAAAGGTCAAACTGCATGAGTGAGAAATATCAGAGATATGTCTCTTGGACCCATGACATATTTGTTATATCCAATGCTTGTTCTTGCAATTTTTCTATGTTGTTTTGTGCCAAAATCATTTTTCCCATTTTTGAGTCATGTTTTTGGATTTCCAAGTGAAGTGCAATGCAAGACACACATGACACTTCTGTGTGCATCTGTGCATCAGCATGTTTAGAGGGTCTCAGAGTGCTGCATGTCGGGTGGACCCAGTGGGTAATTTGAGATGGTAGTGTGAGTGGGAGCAACCTACAGGGAAGCCACGGAGTAGGGGTTTCATGACAGCAACAGGAGAAGGAAAGGGAAGGGAACATTGTTTAACCAGGAATAGCACACTAAGCCGAAGCTTGTTTCCAGATGCGACCTCGGAGCACAAGGAAGTTAAGTGACTTGCTCAGGATCACACAGTACACACCTAGGTGGCTGTGGGATTCAGACCCAGGTCTCCAGATCTGCAGCTCAGAGCCTTAGCCCACTGTGCTGTACTGCCTCCATGTTCCGATCTGAGTGAAAGTCAGGAATTCAGCGTGAGGTATGAGAAGCTGTTTGGAGAAAATAGAATCAGTATGGAGTATGATGATTAAAAATGATATGTTTGGGTGACTATTTTTTTTTTTAAGAAAAAGCAGTATATTAAAGGGGAGAACATGAAAGTAAACAATGGGAGTCTGAGCTGAAATGAAACTAGTGGGTGAGAGCTAGCATGCAAGTTAACATTTTAGTTGTAAAATTCAAACAGTGCTGCTCTTGCTGGCAGTTCCCACTGGTCGCTATCTACAGTAAGAATATTTATTATGCTCAAGGGAACCTAGAGTGAGAATATTTGGGATATTCTGACTCCAGGTCTAAAAGGAGCAAAACTGTCACTGATAAGTGCCGTTTAATATCATCACAAGCACTGGATGAATAGATAGAGAAGTAGGTAGATAGATAGAGCGAGTGAGAGACAGAGATAGATACATACATACATACATACATAGACAGACAAGAATTCCAATTAGAATCTGGAAATAATGTCACCAATGCAAACCTAGAATTTCAAATCTTGACAATGGAATTTGTTTCATTCCTCCCCCATATATCACTGTCCTTGGCTGTAGTGCTCAACAGCATATGGTTTGCTGTGCATCACATCATAGAACATCACCCATTACGCAGCTAAATGTCACAGTAAAAGGCTTGCACTTTGATACAAGTTACTCTATAAAGGGATCTGATTGCCTCCTCTTCTCTGCTTCCCCACACTCATGTAGGTGCAACTCTCTTGACATGACCAGCTTGTCCATTATACACAGACCCATACCTTTGTCACCAAAGTCATGGATTCCATGATTTTCACTATCTTTATGAAAACTCCATGATTTTTGAAATTTTCTATCACAACCTCATGATTTTTGACATTTTCCATGGCAACGCCGTAATTTTTAGCATTTTCCATGACAACACCATAATTGTTAAGCATGTTCCATGAAAACACCATAGTTTTTAGTGTTTAGAAATAACAGACCCATAATTTTATGCCTAACCACTGCAACCGGTGTCCAGTTGGCCTCGCTGTGGGATTCTAGGGCTTACACAAGAGCCCCAGTCTCCAAATTTGCAGCACAATGTGCTGCTTCTAGCGAGACCTGCTAGGGTCCAGCCTAATGTTGAATTTTTTCAGAGATTTAAATCTTTGCTAATGGGTTTGCATGAAAAAAAATGTCAAATCAGAGGTAATTTGTTTAACACTAAATAGATACACAACTTTTTTTCGCTTTTACTACAGTATGATTTTCAAGATTTCTATTATTTTGACCTTAATACTACCATGATTTTCTTCACTATTATCTGGGACAACAGTACAGCGCTAATTATATAGCATGTAACTTTCTGGCTTGTTATAATGGCAATGTTATTTACAATATATCATATTTGTTTCAGAAGAAATTGGGTTTTGCTGAGCCTCCAGTTTCTTATGACTTTTCAAGCAAAACATAAAGTGTATTTTCCACTTTGCAAAAAGTCTGAGAATAATAATATTGAGCTACAATGCAGCATATTTAATAGATTTGCAGTACTTGTGTTCATCGTATCCTTCATTATGCAGTTTTCTTTATGTGGGAACAGGACCCTTGCCACCTGCAGTTGATCTGTTTCTCTTGCTTAATCCTGTACTGAAGTTACAACCCTCTGTGAAATATTCATAGTTATTTTTGCAGCAAGTAACTGTGACGTCACAAACAGATAACTGTGAATTCAGCAAAGAATTAAACTGCAGAAGTTGATGGACTCCAGGGGCAAGGATCCTGTTTCCATGTAAATTAAACTAGTTCTGAAGATAAATGCAGAAAAGCTGTAAAATAATTGTGTAGAAATATATATGGGATATACCAGGGAGGGTCTAGTAGGAATATCACTGATATTTTTCCTGAGGGTAGTTTGACCTTGTGGCATCACGAGTGGTGAAGCCAAGAGTGATGTCCAAGATCGAGCTGCATGAGGGAAAAATGTCAGTGATCTTCTTACTAGGGCTGTTGCATAATTTGTTTATGCAATGTTGTTAGGATTTTCTATTTTTTTTTTTTTTGTTCTAGTCTTTTTTTATGTAATATTTAAGGTTTTCAGATGGCCCTAGTGGTTGTTTACTTTTATGATGCTATTACGAGCATCTGTGCATCACTGCACCACGTGTGCATGTATGTGTCAGTGTGGAGTAAGCACCCGCTGAGCAGTGTGTGTGGCGTGGTGGAGAACCAGATTGGTTAACGTTGATTGTCTGATTTAAAAATACTGCGGTGAAGAGTGTGAGCGTGCCAGAGGAATGAGGAACGGCTGGTATGCAGCTGCTGCATTTATCACTGAAACGTAATAAAGTTGTGCAGCTCATTTCTCAGGTATTACTTTAGTGGCAGTCTGTGGGGGCAGTGTATGGTAACTTTAGTTTTTTTATGCACAAGTAATATTTAGACACAGAGAGGTGTGGTGGAGGTGTGTTAGAACTTCTTGACTGAGAAGGGTAGAGTAGGAGCCGGCAGGTGAGTCCATTTGAAAATTCTAAAACTAGAGCCATGCTGCTCGCAATACTCACTGCAACCAATCAGGACCTACTGGGAGGATATTTTTTGCCAAAGAGACCAAGAGTGAGAATATTACAATATTCTCACTCTAGTTCCAGAGAGACAAAAAAATATCTGTGATAGTTGCCATTTTATATCCTAACAGGTATTACATACATATATATATAATAATACATGATATTAATAATCTATATAACTGCACATACATATGATGGTTTCACCGTTTGTTTTTAAAAAAATGACAGACCCATTTTAAATGACTTTTATACAGTCTTGCACCATATAGCCACCTTGAGTTCTTAAATAACTGCATTTAAAACTGTATTTGTCCTCAACACAAGCAAAAGAATGCACACTATCCAAAATCTGTAATGCATGTACAACAGACTTTCAAACCCAAAGATTATTTAGTAATCAGCTTGGTGTCATTTGTTTCAGTGGATGATGTGCAAGTCTCAGCCTACAGAATCCTGTCCAGTCTCTACTCCCTTGGAACAGGAAAGAACATCTACGTTGAAAGGTAACCCACTGTAATGAGGTGCAGCAGCACATTTTGTCTAGAGCCTGAGGGCAGCATTTTCTAAGCCTGGATCTGGATGCAGTTTTCTACTGTGCACAAATCTGGGCTTACAATAAGAGCAATGGGAGCAAACTACTTCATGTACAATATGCAAAGCTAGGTCATACAGTAGCTAAGTCTGATTTTCAAAACTCTAAGTTGTGTGTAGTTTTCAAAGTTCAGGTATAATTGTGGCTGAACATAATTTTTGAACTGAGTGCAATGTGGTCCAACATTTACATCTATGTCTAGCCATTTTTTATCCACAATTGGATGTAAAGTACAATAAAACAGCTTATAACATGGGTTGAGAAAAGGCATGGATTAAATTCACTATTTAATCCACAGTTGTGGTCAAATGCCCAGCCAGCAAGATCCCTGGGCAGAGCATGACTTGTTATCTGTGGGACAATTCAGCAGTGACGGACAGCCATTAAACATGTACCTAAGTGAGAGAGTGCCACAGCGGTAACTTTGTGGCTGCCTGTCAGTGCTGTATGCAAGTTCCCTGTTGTCTTGTAAGTCATGTGCTGAAGCAGTACTGCCAGCTGCCCCCCCATCCCACATGGAGTGCAGGAAAACAGAACTTTGTATGTGAAGCTTCAGTGCCCCTCCCCCCCCCCGACAGTGCAAACAGCGAAACACAGTCCTCAAACAAAGAGAGACAAGGAATGCTCACCTGTTTTAGAAGACAGAAACTGAATTGTCAAACAGGTGTCGGTCACTGCTGTCCCACTTGCCGTGGTGTATGTCCCTGATCCCGGTACACAGTGCGGTCATGCAATATACAGTACCCAGCTGCATACACTTTGCAGCCTCCGCTCAGCGACCTAACCCCAGAGAATTCCTTCACTGACAATGCAGCTGCCATCCACAGTACTGTTCCGTCCTGCTGTCATAGAGCTGTCATGGCACACCTCTCTCTCTCTCTCTCTCTCTCTGTCTCCTGTCCATTCATCACACAGAAGGGATCGAAGACATTGGTGCCCGCCTGTTAGTGCTGTAGCTATGTGAAGGGCAAAAATGCCCAATCAAAGTAAAACAGTGTGCCTGCACATCATGCATGTTGTGTGGAAGGGGGGTGGCATGGGAGACAGCAGCAGAGTGAAATGGCGAACAGCACTGAGAGACAGAGAGAGACAGGGGAGAGAGAAAGTAGTGGCAAGTCCCACTCTGGCCCCCCTAGGTGTCCCCCAGCATGTTTACATAGCAGTGAGACACACACAGAGAGGGACAGAGAGCCACAGTGAATATTCCCTGACCTTGGGTTGCTACAGTATGAGAGATAGAGCAGGAGCAACTAGCAGACAGAGTGAGAGAGAGAGAGAGAGAGAGTGAGTCACAGAGCGGAACTGAGGAGCACAGCGAGCTAGAGACAGTGCATTTTGTAGTTTGTACTGAGCAGGACCTGCAGTCTCTGTAACAGCACATCAGCAGGCACCAAAAGAGTTCTGCAGAACTGCAGAGTAAATGTGCCACTGGTACACATGAGAAAGATGACGTGCATGTGTTTGGGAGAGTTGCAAGCTGCAGCTCAGCACATCAGCACCATGACGAGTGCGACACATAGCAAGCACCGTGCATCTCTGGTCCCCAGTGTGTTATTGTTGGGGGGAGCCAAGAACAGCACGAGGAATTGTGGTCGGCATGGCTGTTATGCCCATACACGTGTCACAAATCATCTTAGCAATGTCTGAGTGACATTTGTGTGTCCCTATCAGACAATGATTGTACATGGGTAAATTTGTAGTGGCAGGATACAGGGCTCTTCCAGCCATTTACAGATGTGTAGCACATGTGCTGGGCATGTTTGAGAGGAATGAGTGCAGAACCCATGTTATAAATGCAATAGCACACTCCAGGGTATGCAGTTATAGGCATTTAATCCACACCACTGGTGCTGTGAGGGTACTTGGGCTGTGGCCTCGTGCCTCACTACACATCCAAGGCATGGATTAAATGCTTTTATAAAATGGGCAAAAAAAATCATGAAAGATGATTGGTGGAAATCCTTTTTCAATAGCCATTCAATGGGCACTATTTGTGCCAACCAAACCACATCACACAATAAAATAAATCCCTGCCACTGCTCTCTCACTGCAGATTCTCAGCATTTTATGGTAGACAGACGAGTGAGATCTTCAAAGCTGCTGTACTACTGGACCAGCCCGATGTGAAAAACACCTACTCCCCACAGACAAACTGTGTATTTCTGTATGAACTGCACAGCATGATAAGATGGCCATGAAACTTTTAAAAACAAAAGTCCAACATACATTTTTCACTGTTTCACAAACCCGCTCCTCCATAACCTCTTTCAGACAGAAACAAAAAAAAGTCACCTTCTCTGATCTCCAATCCAGTTGTCACAGTTACTGTTTCCGATCTCCAGCACCCCCCAGTCCACAAAACAAGAAACTGAAGAAAGTATTAAGTAAAAAAACAATTTCCAACTGCACTACTACTTGTGGCTTCAAAACCGCAAACAAGGAAGTGGCTCAATCTGAGCAGCAAGGAGACACGCTTGCTCAAAGCCATATGGGACTCTTAGTGTAAATGAAAGAGGTAAACTAAATAAAGGCACACATATATAAAAAGTAAAAATGAAATTAAAAAAGATTTTTGTGTGTGGGGGGACATCACATAGAAGCAATTGAAACTCGCTCCGGCTCACTCTTACTGAAACTGAGTTAGCAGTCTCAGAGACAGACAAAGGAAAAAATGTAAAAAAAAAATTACATTAAGCACATTGTACATTTTATGTGTTGCTGTATATGGCTGGGTGGGTGGGTAGTGGAGAGACAGACACCGACCCTTGTAGTGACTATCAACTAAACAGCTACGATCCAAGCCAAGGACAAGGACTACTATTTTTTCTACTAATATGACCTTACTTTTACTGTTTTTAACTACACTTTCTGTGTGCATTTTTTAATTAAGTTCTTCACGGGGGGGGGCTCATTTTATAAGAGCAATAAGACACTCAGAGATGTGGGTTATAGCCTGATAAGAGCACTTCCCAGGTGCTAAAGGCACTCAGCGCAAGTGCCTCGTGCCTTATAATGCACCTGGGGTGTGCTCTTATTAGGCCATAACCCACACCTCGACATGTCTTATTGCTAGCATAACCCCATACCCTGCCGTGGGTTATTGCTAACTTACAATGCTTCCAGTAAGTGCAACTTTTGAAAATAGCATCAATACGCTAGAACATGGTCTAGACTTTCCTGTGCAGTTCCTGTAATTAACATAACTAGGAGTTACATCCATTTTATAAGTTTTGAAAATCCTGCCTGAGAGTTTGTCATGGAAAGGCCAAGAGTATATAAAAAGCAAGTAAGTTTAGTTAAGGGTGCCATTACTTTTCATTCTACGTCCATTAGTGATGCCAAGTAACCTTTAATGTCTGATCTTTTGTTCAGAAAGAGCATATCTATTTACATGTATTTTATTTTTATTTTATTTTATTTTAGTCTTTGGTAACCGAGTAAGGCCCACTAGGCACAAGTGCCTGTTTTCAGGGGCGACCTGGGAGCACTGAGCGTTTAAATGACTTGCTCAGAGTCACGCAGTATGCAAGTGGAGGTTGTGAGAATCAAACTCAGGTCTGGTCTGCTGGATGTATCAAGCTCCATTTAACTAAGTTAGCCTGCTGAGTCCTAGATAGACTCATTTCCAGTGGGTCAATGGGGCAGAAAAGATGTTCGAGTTCTTAGCTACAGACTACAAGTGTTTGAATCTTTCTATGACAAAGGCACAGATGGGTCTGACACTACTCATTTCTCCTATTTGTACAGTGCACGTTGCATTAAAGACACAGTGCTTTGCAGTTATTATCCATAATTTTCTTGAGAAAAGATACAAAGAAAAATATGTTAACTTGGCAAAGTGGTGTTACAGCAGCAATCCAGATTGCAATGTGGGAGACTTGGGTTCAAATCCAGGCTTTTTTTTTCCCTTTGTTAATGGGGATCATTCACATAAGGGGATTGACCCCCTGTGGAGACACACAGGTTGCTTGGTGCTAATGCGCACCTGCCAGTTGGACACAGAGCAATCTGAAAGACCTCTGGTCAATCTGTCAGCCAGCAGGAGGAAAGTAGCAGAGCCATAGAAAAGGGGAGGAAACATTGCTTAGGACAATGGTGTACAAAAAAAGGAGCCATGCATTTTGATCAATAAAGTCCCTTCAGCTTCTAAAGGTATGTCTATAAAACTGCTGTTTATGTTGCAGTATCTAAACAATGTGAGTCCTACTCATGAACCAGGTTCTGGTCTACACATTGTGTAACACTTCCCTTTTCACTCTCTGGCTGGATCAAACTTCTGCTTGGAAGTCTAGAGTCTGGCAGAGCTCTAACCCTTACCCTCCCCTCCCTCTGTATGGTGCAGCCAGGATTAGGGAATGCCATCCACAAGCACAGACCCATGTACTTGCTTTGATCTGACTTGATCTCTACTAGGTCCTCCTTGTCTTTCTCCAATTCACCCTTCAGTCAAACGTCTTCTGTTTTCCTGAATATCTTGCTCTATATGTTGTTGCATTCAACGTGCTGTGGTCTAAACTAAGCAATCTGTAATGTGGTTAAGTACTGTAAAATGTAATTTATATTATGTTCTTCTGGTCTGTACTAAGTTATACTTATCGCTCTCTTGTACAAAGCTATACTTAAAGCTGTTAATGTACTTGTGGAATGTCATGTATGTTAAAACGTTCTGTAATCTCCCAGGTCGTGCCTAAAAATAGTCATTTTTTGGCCAGTGCACTCACCCGGTAAACAAAAACTAAATAAAATAAATAAACAGCACTGAGAGTAGTTTCTTAAGGTGCTCATCTCCATGGGCTGGTTACGCCCGCTCTATGCCTGTGCCAGCCCCATCTGTGCATGGCGCCTTGGGTTAGGTTAATTTGGCAACAGAATACGACCAAGACTGTTTAGAAACCACAGGCAAAAGTCACATTCAGTCCAACACATTTCAGTTTTGATCAGCGTTTAAGGTATCTCAGTAAGATAACTAGTTTGTACAAGGATTCCAAAATCAGATCATCATTGTTTTTCAACAGTCAATGACTTTCAAGTGTTTCAGAGTTGTAAAGAATCTTAAAGTCTTTAGAACCTACCATTACAAATATATTTATTTTTTGAGTTTTGGTAATTGGTAAGTCCACGGAGACATATGCAGTCCCTTTTTCAGGGGCGACCCAGAAGTGCAGTATGTGTACAGTATGGTGCTTTAACAGATCAATGACAGTTACAGTGGAAAAATTGATATACAACATTCAATAATCCACAGAATTATGATACAGATGGATACAACTACAGGTTTATGAAATAACAAGCAGGTAGGTTACACAGTAGTGCAACAAATACGTGACACATTCAAGAGAGTGCACTACAATCTATAATTGTTAGCTAATGCTATCAGATACAAGAGGGCTAACCAATAGCAGTTATGTTTAAAGGTAAGGCACAGAGGGCAAGGTAAGAAGCCAGGATTAGGGGGAAGATCAAGGACGAGAATAGACAGAGCTGTTGGGGTTGGAGTTTAATATCACCGGTAGCAGGAGCAGGGTGTAGAGGCAGAGAGAAAAGAAAGCAAGTCAGATTGGAACTCAAGTAGGGTGGAGCATGACAGAATGGATGGAGACCTTTCCCTTGAGTTCCAGTCAGACACAGCTGAGTAGGTGAATGATTTATGGGCCACAGCTGACCGCAGTTTGGGCATTATGAGAAGGGGGGAGAGAGGCAGATCTCAGGGTTCATTGAGGTTGTCTTAAATGAATAGACTCACTGAGACAAGGAGGAGTATGTTTGTGGACCAGCTTGTGCAGAAAACTCAGAGTGGCATACCTTAGTTTAGAGTCATATGATAACCAACTCAAGGAAGAGAGGACATCACAGTGGTGGTGATGGGCATTGACCCCCAGAGCAAACCTACCCACCCCATGGTAAGCCTGTTTGAGAAGCGATAAGGTAGTAGTATTAGCTGTCAGCAGAAGCGGAGCACCATAAGATAGAAGTGGGAGAAAGAGAGGAGGAGGATGCAATCTTATGCCAAGAGGCTGAGGTGAGGAAGGTGTGGATATGATAAAGAATGCCTAGATTTTGGTTCAGGGATTTGATTAGGATGGAGACATGAGCATTAAGGGATAGCAAGGTATCCAAGGTGATGCCCAAGTATTTAAAGGTATGGACAAGTTCAAGGGCTTTACCATTGAGGGAAGTAATCCTGAGAGAGGGGAGGTTAGAGGAGGAGGAGGAGGAGGAGGTGGATGAGAGGATAGCATACTTTTTGTTTTCTTGGTGTTAAGAACAAGATTTCATATAAACCACCCTTTGAGCGACCCGGGTTCGGGAACGGACTCAGGTCTCTGGAGAGCCGGCCGGGGGGAGTAGGTTCAAGTGTCCCACAACTGCTCGCCTACTCCAGGGGGGAGGGAGGGGATGAAGCTCGCAGTCTGATACCCCCTGGCAGAGGCCGGGGAGACCGGCAGCAGAGCCTCAACGCACATGGGGGCGTGGTGAACGTGGGCTTTGCCCAGACGTTAGTGGCACGCCACACCCCGGGGACAAAATGGAAAATCCGGCCTCCTGGTCTGCCGGATGATGGCTGCCATGCTCCTGTCAGCCCGAGATGCCCTGACGCCTCCAAACCCACCTCAGCAGCACACAGGGACTGAATCCAGTGTGCGCTGGTTGCCCCCCGTGCCTTCCCTCGGAGGAGGGGGACCCACCCGGAGAAGGGCTAAGCCGGGCCACCCCTGAAGTCGGCTGCGATCTGGGGTGTGGGGAGGGGGGTCAGGGCGAGGGGGTTGCAGGAGGCATGAGTAGCCGGAAGGAGTGGTAGACCAGAGGGCAAGGAAGGAAGATAAAAATAAATAAATAAGCCATCCTTTGAGAGCAGCAAAATCAGATGCGTACTGTTAATCCACTCGACATCAGAAGAGGAACGATAGATGAGTGCATCATCCACAAAGAGGTGCACGGAAGCCCCTCCACAGTTATTTGGCAGATCATTAATAAATAGGGAGAACAGCAGTGGGCCCAGTATGGAACCCTGCAGAACTACGTGAGTTATTGGTCTAAGGCCCAAAAGAGAACCAGCCCACTTGACCCTGTGTGAGCGGCAGGTGAGATAACTTTGGACCCATGCTAAGGCACTGGCATCAAGGTCAAGAACTTGCAGCTGCTGAAGCAGGAGACTGTGGTTGACCAGGTCAAATGCCTTTGTGAGGTCGATGAAGATGGCACCAGTGGCAAAGCCCTGGTCCATAGTCTGCAACAGATCTATAGGTATTAAGCAGCAGTTTTTGAAGAGGAAGAGATCATAACTCCAAGTCGGCCGCCCGATCCCTTTCTCTTCCTAGTACCGAAAGAAGCAAGCTCCACCCCTGTGCCACCCTTGTGCTCTGACATTTTGTGAGGTAATTGTTTATAGAGCATGAGGGCATACTATATTGATATGAATGGGATCAGATTATAAATGTTGCTGTCTTAACATTTTAGTGGTCCATTGGGGTCAAATCAAAGGCACCGCTCAACTAACAAGGCTCTTGTTAGTTGAGCGGAGGTTTTGATTGGACCCCGGGGAACCTCTAAAATTTAAGAAAATAATTACCTCACAAAACATCAGAGCACAAGGACAGTACAGGGGTGGAGTTAGCTTCTCTCTGTTCTAGGAAGGGGAAGGGATTGGGCAGCTGGCCAGGAATTATGATCTCTTCCCTTTCAAAAACTGCTACTAAAAAAATTACCAGTTAAGTACTGTTTGAGTTCTAGTGAGGTAAAGCAACAGTGAGAAGTGCTTAGGAAGGTTTTCCTAAATGAACACAATTGTAGCTTTTTAAAACACTGTTGACGATGTCACAAAATAATGGTGTTACTCTGAAATGTTTTATAGTACGTGGCTGACTTTTCCATGGCGACGAATGTTACCAGAATCAAACTCTATTTCATACATATTTTTGTTAGGGAGAATTACTAAACCCTGTAATCTTTACCTTAACAGAAACCAGTTTCCCTGTTATGTTCTTTAACCTCAATGAATGCATGAAATAAATGTCTTTGGTATTACAGGCAGCGGCCAGCTCTAGGGGAGTGTTTAGCAGCCCTTGCAGGAGCCATGCCAGTGGCTTTCCTTGAATGTCAATTGAACTGTTACAACCCTCACTCTGTCTTCAACACCAAGTCACCCAGAGAAAGAGCGAGTAAGTATCAGTCCTGCAGTTACAGTATTTAAGGAGCAGGCAGCAAAGGTTTGATAAAATTTAGAATTTCAGTTGAACACTGAAATTGTATTTTGGAATTGTATTGTGCTGTAATCCTACTACTATGATTGCTCTTTTTTATTATTCAAAAATATATTTATTTATTTGTGTATTTATTTAGTTGAGACAAGTAGAAAAGGAATGTCCAACTCCAGTGTAACTGTTTTATTAAAGAGCACCTTCCATGCCCTTTCTTATATTGCCCCCCCCCCAACCCCATAAGGATCTGTACCCTAGTCCATATTGCTGGTTGCAGGAATAAAACAATTCCAATAACTGTATTTAGGGAGGGAAGGGATCATATTTTGGCTCTATGGAGCCTAGCGCCTGGTCTCTTCCATGTCCCTATTTGAGAGTCCCACCCCTGCGCTAGCACATTGTGTGATGCAGCAGTCAGGAGAGTGTGGAGGTGCGCTCCAAAAGACTTTAATGGAGATGTTTTTAAATGATGACTTCAGATATTCTAAGGGCCAAATTTTAACAAATCGAGGCCTCTCTTAGTTGAACAGTGGCCTTGATTTGTTCAGATCAGGCCCTTAGAATATGGAAATTCATCTTTTAAAAAACATCCCCATTAAAGTCTGAGGAGTGCACCCCCATGCTTTCCCAACTATTGCATCTCAAAATGTGCTAGAATGTGCACTCCAAGTAGGGAAGTGGAAGGGATCAGGCCGTTGGCTTCACTGAGCCAAAATGTAATTCTTTCTGTCCCTAAATTCAGCTATTGGAACATTTATATTCCTGCAGCTTGTAATTTGGATCGGGGTATGGATTCTTATGGGGGTTCTGAGGCGAGTACCCGAAAAGGCCCCATCAGTTAATGCCTTCAAAAGGGAGCTGAATACATTTTTATTTAAAGAAGTTTTTCCCTCCAGCTGAATGAAATTGATTTAGATAATTAATTTAAGTTAATACTATTTTTATATATTTTTTAACCCTTTATACAGAATCTGTTTACTGGTGCAGTGCCTTGAACCGCAATGAAGTAGAGCGCTTTATTAAATGAATAAACTAAACCAAAGGGGTTGTTTAATGGTTTATTGATCCACCTTGAAGAAAACCAATGTTTTGTTGCTCACATAACTTCAGGATTTGTAAACTCCTTGTTTTTAAAGCAATGGTTTTATTTCCAATCTTGTTAGCAAAATCTTAGTTTCTCAGCATTGTAGACCTTCCTATTTAACCATACAACTTCCTTTTACTTATAACACCCCAGACCATCACGGCAGGATTTAAAATGAAATCCTTGCTATAAAAACAAGAAGACCTGCAAAACGTTTACCACTGTGCCCCTGAAGAAGACGTGTGAGCAACAAAACACTAGCTTTCTTCAAGGTGGAAAATAAACCATTAATGGAACATATTTACACTGGAGCTAAACCTTCCTTTTTGGCATCTCTTTCAGCAGGTTCTGCAGTGCATGTTTGTTCCTCCACAGTTAAGTAGTGGAACCTCAACAAGGTAGTGAGCAGTGGACACCCTCGAGAGGCGTGCTGTACAGTTTTACTTTAGTCACCAACAGTGGATTGGGATAAAACTTACTGAAATAATTATTTCATTTTCAGTAGGAGTTTGAAAGGCAGCCTGTATGAATGCAAGGAGTCTGTGAAACAAAATGGGTAAGCTCCAGGCAGTAGCAGCAGAGGCAAACTTAGAACTGTTGATAATAAAAAACACATGGACAACACACTACCACTATGGTGATCTAGCTATTCCTAGGCTCTCTCTCTTTTCAGGAGATACAGGATGCAGGGTTAGTATTGGGGTTGCTCTGTACATAACAAAAGCATAGAGGCTACAGAAGACAGCACCCTAAAGGTGCAAAGTGGCATGGAATTCAATGGGTACAGTTAGGGACAGTTAGGAGGAGGGTCATTAGTGTGTGTGTGGTGTACAGATAACCAAACCAGACAGACAATATGGATAGACCACTGGAGGAGGAGATGAGGAGGGCAACCATAAAGGATGAGGTTGTACCAATTGGAGACTTCAACATACCAGCTATGGACTGGGAAGTCCTATTGGCCAAAAAGTGCACAGAGCCAGGTACTGGTAGAAGTATTTCTACACACATATATAGTTAGATTAGAGCAGTACCACCCCTTCAAGAAATGTTTGCAATGGAGTCAAACAGGTTTTCACACCAGGGCAGAACAGAGTGAAGCAACTTCATTTAAATTTAAATTAGGATAAAATTGGAGAGGGTGCACGAGAAGGAATCATTGTTCATGCCTACAATCTACACAGGTAAACAGAAAATAGTTTGATGGGACTTTCCTTTTAAATTCAAGAGGGCCATTTTGCTTGAGCAATTGAAAGCATAGCTGCCTTTAAAGAGCAACTCTCTATTTTAATAAAAAGCTTAAAAACACTAGATTTACACAAAGTATGTTTTAATTTTATTGTTTTCTAGTTTTTTTAACTTTCCCCTGCTGTTGGTCTACTAGATATTACAAGTAATGCAGCACTTATTTTACGGAGTCCTTCAAAATGTGTCTGACTCTTCCCTGCTAACCACACAATTGTTGTTTGTGACATCACAGTCTGATGTCATAGTGAGCACTATGATGTCATAAACAAAGGCACTGTGAGGCTAACAGGGTAGAGGCAAATGCTTTCAAGTGTTTTCTATACTGACTTTTTAGCTAGACTACCAAAATGTGCTGTAAACCTTGAAAAGGAACACCAAAAATGAAAAAATGTATTCCCTAGTAAATTGTAACAGCTGAAACATCTCACTCATGAAAGCATGTGCTGAAGTGTAGAGTGGCACTTTAACCTACAATCTGTTTTTCAAATAATGTTTCAGATTCCATTCTTGTTCCATCTTTTCTGGCCTTTCAAGACATTCTGTGGGTCTTTCTGGTTCATACACTGGAGGTAAAGAATCATTTTATAACAGTACAATATAGTTTATGCCCTTGCTCAGCTCTTTCATTGCTGCTGTAATGCACTTGTGTTCTATCATAGAACACTGTGGTTGAAAGGGACATAAACTACATTATACAGTTCTAAAATGGTCCTTACCACCAATGGGTGAATCAGAAATACCCGCAGAATTTACCAAAAGGCCTGTGAAGACTCATGAATAATAGAATGGGATCCAGTATTTAAAACAAAGATTCTGCAGGAAAAAATAACTAACAGGTATAATCCAGTTTTCCTTTAACATGCTCATGGGTATGCAACCCATATTATTAATGTGCTCTTCCATCTCCCGTAGTACAATCAGCATAGATTTCACAGGCCAGAGAAAAAATAGGGAAGGCTCCAGTTTAGCCTGCTTGTGCACACTAAGTTTTACTTTTGTTCATTTAAAATTTGCTAACCCTGGTAACTCTTAGGACATTAAATGCCCATTTTCATGGAGGACCCAGATCATGGGCATGACCTGCTGGTGTCCTTCCAGCATGAGGGTGTCTGCTTCCACATTGGACTTGTACACTGTCACCCATGCCCAGTGTAACACCAGGGATAAAGCCAAGCTTCCACCAGGAAATCAGAGATTGTATTTCATAACAGATAATTAGGTACTCTACTATATGTAGGTGTGTGTGGGGGGCAAAGAGAGAGTGGGCTGAGGAACTGTTCGACCCAGTATCGTTATCCCATATAAAATAATTATCCTATTTTCTAATTTCATTCATGAGGCATACGAGCCTGTAAAATTAATCTACGAGCTGTGATCTATAGACTCACATGTGTCAGGGATACTAAAGATCCTGCACAGATGTTAGGACACCCAAAAAGAATTTAAAAATAAGACACTTATTTAGTTTAGCTAACACCCAGTTCATTCTCAGACAACTTTTCTTCTACAGGATGTTCGTCCTTTTTTACATTTTAATCAAGATGCATATTTATTTCATATCTTAGTGGTAGCAGCCAAGAAAGCTGTGACCAGATTCACAGGAAACTCTACCTACTTTTTTTTTTTACCTATAGCTTTTTACACCTCGGATTGCTGACCGCTCCAATCCCACCTCCCCCAGACCAGCTACAACCTGCCTAGGACTTAGCTTTGTGCAGGTTTCACCCCCAGATTGTCTCTTCCCCCCTCAATATCAGGGTCCGAGGGGGAGGGCCATCCAACCCCCCCCTCCCCGAACACATCCAGAATGTGCCGAGGTACGCAGATGGTGGAGCAAACCCAGAAAGATGTGTGGTGCCTCAACTAACTCGGATCCCTTTTTCTGCCCTATGTGAGTCTGGGCAATATGGGTTACACCTGCACATGAAGGCACACATGTGACCCAGAGCCTGTGTCTCCCATCCCCCCTCCCAGGATGCAGGTACATTGCTGCTTGGGCATTTAGTGTGGCCATCAGACCTCCACCTCATGGCAACAAACAGCTGAGCTGACACGCCCCCTCCTGGCAGCTGCTACATCCACTCCCAGCCCACCCCACCCTGACCCCTGGCATCCTGAACTCAGGTTACCAGCACGGTGCAAGATAAGGCACTCAGCAGCGCCTCAACCCTCAGCACCACTGGGCAGCAATTCTACCTACTTTTGAGTTTTGGTAAAAATACTCCTTCTACTAACATACAGTGTTTTTTGTTTTTTTTATTTTCTGTGCATCAGTAATCTTCACATTCTCAAGCTTTTATTTCAAATTTTAATGCAATAATAACTACCTACAGTATGTCACAACTGTTTTTTTATGAGGATTGTTTTGCCTATTGTGTAGTTTTAGGTATGCCTGATAAGGTGGAAGAAATGTGCCTGGACATCCCTCAACTGGATGGATTGATGAAGGAAATTAATGAGCTAGCTGAGTCGGGAGCCCGCTACACTGAAATGCCCCATGTCATTGAGGTGGTACTGCCCATGCTCTGTAGCTACCTGTCATACTGGTGGGAAAGAGGGTGTGAGAATACTCCTGAACGCGTTGGTCCTTGCTGCACTATGGTTACATCAGACCACCTCAGCGTTATCTTAGGAAACATCCTGAAAATCATTAATAACAACCTGGGCATAGATGAAGCCTCCTGGATGAAGAGAATTGCAGGTATATATCCTTGAGGGACCGACTGATGCATAGTTGAGAGAGAGAACATGTCTGTCAATAGAACTAAACCAACAATATCATTAATATTTATATCAAAATTTCTCACTAAGAAAGTAGCATGACAGAAGAAAACTGAATCAATGTAATAACATTAGTGGAAATACCTTTTATGTGACTAACAATTGTGTAATCTTAGCTGTTGCATATAGATCAAGGCAGTTCAAATGCAAATAAATTTATCTTTGAGTTCAACAATTTGTAGAGATTTACATAGGAAAAATGTGGGTTGAGAAACAGTCAGGTGGTTATCTGAGCAATAATGCATGACAGAGGTGTGTGTCATGCTGGGTAACATAACATCTCTGGTGGTTGGGCACAAGGCTGCAAGCTGTGTGCACCCAACACCCAATGAAGTGCTGTTATCCCATGACATACACCCTGGAGTGCATTATCGTTTTTATACAATGGTTCATTTTGATACAGAATAAAAAAGTTAAAAATTATTTTAAAAGAGTTTTGTAGTTTATTTTTAAGTAATCAATCAAGACCTTCATACAGGGAAGGTGTTGAGAGTACAAACTACAGTCAGTGATTACCTTCATACAATGATGTTGTGCTGGGACAACATCACTGTTGAAGGTGGCCCATGACCAATCAGGATGCAGGATTTTTTCTTGCCATTGTATAAATGAAAATGAATGGGTAGAGGACAATGCTGTTCTGAAATTATTTTTGCAATGTTGAGCTCAATCACTGGAGGTACTACTACAAAGGGCCATAATTTCCGTCTTTGTTTATCCCACATTTGTAACTTTTGAAAAGTTTTATAAATGATATTCGTCACAGTCTCTTTCCATGGGATGTTTCAAAGCTGTCCTTTACAGCTGTGATGGGTGGGTTGGTTAAGATTGCTAAGTACAGAGCAGTTTGGTAGCGCATAATGTTAGCAAACAAAAAGCACAGACAAAAGAACAAAAATACATGTTATTTTATAGACTTGACACTTTCATTGGGCTAACATATATATGCTTTCACAATCTACCTGAAGAAGATACTCTAGAGATGAAGAAAGCTTGTGTACCTATTAATTAGTCTAATAAAGGTTCAACTCTTAAACCATTTTGTTTTATTCAGTGATTATTTTAGTAACACTAGTCAACACATTTTCCCATTTAATAAAATAAAATGTATTTATCATGTAGGATTACTGGTATCATATTGTTTGTGATACAAAGTGCAGTTTAAGTGATCTACTATAACAGGATCTAGATAAACCTTTGGTTAGGTTTTTGATATGAACTTTCAAACTATGGTAGCTTTGGTACGTGTCCTTAAAGTTTCTACATACTGTACTGCCCACTAGGATCAAGCGCTGTTATCACAAGTTCTGCTGAGATATTTTGCAGGATACTGCAGAAACTCAGTGTAATTCAATTTTAATCTCTACAACCTGCCATGCAATAAACTATGCTATAACACCATTGAGTGCTTGATCCTGGTGGACAGCACAGTACTTGCACGATTTGTCTTTTGTAGAGATGATAATATCTTACTTTAGCAATTAATCATCTTCTGTTTTGGCTCTCTATAGTGTATGCTCAGCCAATTATCAGCAAAGCCAGGCCCGACTTGCTGAAAACACACTTCATCCCAACGCTAGAGAAACTGAAGAAGAAAGCAGTGAAGGTAGTCACAGAAGAGGAACAGCTGAAGGCTGACAGTAAAGCAGACACACAGGAAGCTGAGCTGCTTATTCTGGATGAATTTGCTGTTCTCTGTCGAGATCTATACTCTTTTTATCCAATGCTTATTCGCTATGTAGATAACAACAGGTGGGAGTCTGATACCAAAGCCATTTTGCTAACAATCATTATGTTTACTTTTAGAACTTAGAAATTAGAAAACACAGAATCTCACATTTCACCTATGTCCTAGTCTCTTTCCAAAGGTGGTACTTGAACCTCTAACCTTCTGGTCTGGAGGTGAGGACTCTAACTGCTGCACTATTCTAGCAGCCTTACTGTGGCCTTACAACTCAGTCCACCTTAAGTTGTGAGTGCCCCTCCTCAAACTGAGCCTCACTATCCCCTAGCCTCCACTGCAGTCATCTCTTCTACACACACTTTCATCCCCTCCTCTAAGCTCCATACTCCCCACTACTACTGCTCCATCTCCCTCTTCTTTTATTTTTTTACCTTGTTCACATACCTTTCCGAAGATAACTGCTGATCACTAACACCACTGCCCTGACACCATGTTGCCTACCAAACACCTATTAGGACTTACCTTTCTTCTCACCCTTTTACCTCCCATCTTACCTAATGTCCCATGCTTCCCTACCTGCAACCTTGTAGCGAGTGCAAAGAAATTAACATCAGGCACTAACCCCCTAAGCACCTCCCAACTCTGCCCTCCTATATCTTCAGTAACAACTAGCTGTGGCACTAGCCATCCCATTGGTTTACACTAGCCTCTCTTATACCTCCTTACATCTCCCCCCATAGTATCCTCATATGACAGGCCCTTTCGACCCAGACTATGTTCTCCACATTGGTTGCGACAATACCACCTGCATAGATTTCTCCTACTTCTCCTCCTCCTGTCTGGGAATATTCACCCCAACCGTGTCCCACCCCAGCCAGCTCCCTACCTCAATCGGAGTAAATTTTCACTCAAGTTAGCGTCCATGAATATCTGCAGCATCTTACCTAAGATAGAGGATCTTTGGGTCTGGGTTGTGTAGCACAACCCTGATGTGCAAGCCACTAATGAAACCCGGTTGTCCCCTAAAATCCCAGACACTGCAATCTCGATAGCAGGTTACACACTGTTTCGATTACACAGGATGGGTAAAAAAGGTGGGTGATGCGCACTCTACTTAAAAGATGTGAACTGTGGGAAAGCCCTACCCAACCCATCAAAGACCAGCAAGTCACAAATTTTAGCTGTTAAGGCCATACTTGGCCACAATGAAAAATATATAATTATACTTTCTGTTTATATCCCTCCCGGAGAACAAAGTACAGGTTTTGACCTGGTCCTTAGTTATTTAGCTGACCTGCCCTCTAACTCCAAAGTTATAGTACTAGGTGATTTTAACACCAACTGGCTGGCTCCAGAAGCTGACCCCTTCAAGGACGCCATTGCAGCTGTTAACCTCACTTAACTTGTTACCGTCCCCACTGAGACCAACTACAGAACTGGGAACAACTCACTCCTTGATCTTATCATCAACTCCCACCTTGACAGGATAGCCCCATTTCTGACACAGCCTTCTTTTGGAGGCAGTATAGTGCAGTGGTTTAAGACTCTGAGCTGCAAACCTGTAGACCTGGGTTTGAATCTCACAGCCCCCAGTTGCATACTGTGTGACCCTGAGCAAGTTATTTAACTTCCTTGTGCTCCCAGGTCACACCTGTAAACAACCTTCAGCTTAGTGTCTCTCTCCTGGTTAATTTAAAAAAAAAAAAAGAGATACTAACAGAATCACTGAGCAAAAACTCCCCGGTCATCTGCCACTGGTCAAACAAAACCCATAAGGCTCCTGCCAAGGTATGCATGCAGCACGTGCTTAAGAAAGGGTACCTTCGACACCTTCAGCACTACCCTGAGCACACTGACTGGTCCCGCTAGCCTCTGCCCATAATGTGGACATTTCCCTTGATTATTTTATCCACTGCTTTAACAAAGGACTTATTTGCTCCAAAACACAAGCCTAAGGTACAGGGAGTAACTAACCCCTGGATCACCCCTCAGTTAATCCAAATGATGCATAACAGGGACAATCTCTGGCACCTTGCTCAGGACCCTGGGAGACCTTCTGACATGCAACGTTACAAGGCAGCATGTAACTCCTGTACCAGTGAGAGATGTCGCACCAAAAGGGAATACTTTAAGTGCGAACTGACAGACTCCTGGGGTAATGGGATGCGTTTCTGGGAAAGCATTAAGACCTCACTGGTAAGCCCTCAAAAATGCCCCCTAACGCAATTTGTGTCAACGGAGCTCTCTCACAGGACCCTCTAATAATTGTGGATACCCTTAATGATGCCTTCACTAACCTCTCTGGTATACCCCCCCCAACTTTGTAAGGCAGCCTGCTAGTCAACCTAGTGCCATGGGGCACCCCCTTCCCCTAAGTCCCCCCTTCTACTTCAAGAGAGTCTCCATTCCAGAAGCAACAAAACGTGTGCAAAGAGTCTTTGGGGAAACTAGGTTCAGCAACGACACCATGTACCTTAAACTCCTGCACCTGACCTTTGACATCATCCTCAAGCCCCTTACCATTCTTTTGAACCTCTCCCTCTCCCAAGAACAATTCCCACAACTCTGAAAGAAAGCTGCAGCCATGCCTGTCTATAAAAGTGGCGATAGAGCACAGCCCTCTAACTACCGCCCCTTCTCCACCCTCCCAAGGCATTCGAACATATCGTCACTGACCAAATGACTGAATACTTTACCAAATACAATATCCAATGCAGGGAACAGCATGGCTTTAGGAAGGGGTATAGCACAACCACTGCCTTGCTGAAATACAGTGACTTCCGGCACTGTGCACTTGACTGAGGACAACTGGTGGGATTGATCTACGTCGATCTCACCAAGGCTTTTGATACCATGAACCATTCCCTCCTACTCCACTCACTCCAGACTATATGCCTCTCTTTGAAGGTCACCAGGTGGTTCTCCAGCTATCTTAATGGCAGAATGCAGCAAGTCAAACTTAACGACACCCTATCCCGCTCATGTCCTGTTAACCCAGGCATCCCAAAGGCTCCATCCTTGGACCTTTATTGTTCAGCCTCTTCCTCAATTCACTCCCTAAAGCCTGCCCTAGCAACATCACTCTGAAAGCTGATAATGCTGCCTTTTTTCCACCCACTCTGACCCTGCTCTACTCACCAAAGCTCTCCAGACAAGTTTTGCAGCAGTTGAACGTTGGTTTGGAGATCATAAGCTACTAATGAACTATAAAAAAACTAAATCAATGCTTTTCTCAAGTCCGCATAACCAGTATAAATCCTACACCTTAACCATCCTTAAGAACCAAAATCTCCCCCTTGAACAAGTCAGAGAATTTAAGTATCTAGGCACAACCTTAGCTAGCTCCCTGTCCTACTCGTAACATATCAACCTTATATCTAAAACTATTAATGCTAGGATCAGCCCTTATATACTGTAGACATTGGCACTGCCTCACCCCTGAAGCCCTCTGAACCACTATCTCAAGCTCTGTTGTTTCTATCATTGATTATGGGCTGATTATCTATGGGGCTGTCACCGACTCTGCTATGAAAAGAATAAATATGACTCTCAATAAGGCATGCAGGCTTGTCACTGGTGTCCCAAGGTTCACCCATATCTGTAATCTCTACACGCAAACTCTTTGGTCAAATCTCAAACGTAGGGTCACCTACCAGACTTGCCTTTTTGATAAAAAAATTAGCCTCAGCCAAACCCCGCCAACCACCCTGCCCCTACTGCTGCCAGCATCAAACCCCCGCTACACACGTAAATCCACCCTGACAAAATACCAGGTCCCTTTCTGCCGGACCACTCAGGGGCAGAAATCCTTTAGGTTTAGAGACCCTTCCTGAATCAATAATCTCCCCTCTGAGATCAATAAGCCCCCTACTCTTGGTCCCTTTAAAAGTAGCCTTTGTCAGCACCTTAATAGTTGTAACTGCCCCCTGTAACAAATCGGCCCTTCTGTGCCCTCTTGTAACCCCCAAGGTTGGCTCCTATTGTCCTAGACTTGAGCCTCTGTCCTAAGCACTGTCCCCCTCCTTTTCTGTGACTTCAGCACACACTACCCTCAGCCCCTACTCTGTATTGACTACATCACCTTAGACTGCATCAACCCTACTCTCACTCTTCTTCCCTATCTTTCCCTTCACTCCAGCCCTTTTCCTTTTCTTCACACCTCTGTCTCCTTTCCAACCTCATCTTATTCCCTCTTTTCCTATCTCCCCTCCCCTTTCATCCCTGCCTTACACCATAGCCCTGCTGCCCGCCCCACCCTTCTACTTCTTGCTGTACCTCCCACATATCCTTGACTTCTGCCTTTATTTCTTTTCTCTCACTCTCCTCTTCCCTTTTCTACTTGTACCGCATATGTATTCATGCCTACTCTTATGTTTTTATGCCTTTTATCCATTTGTAAATACCCTGTACATAAGTATTCCTAATTATGAACTGTAAATAGTTGCTATAATTGTACTTTTAATGTATTGTTTAACTCATTATTTTCTATGTTCATCTATGTTACCTGTTTCTGTATTTCACTCCCAATCTCTGTTTGTACTTGACATGGAACCTTTGTAAAAGAACCTCTGGTTCAAAGATATTGTAATCCTAGGAAGGAAGGCAGGAAGGAAGGAGGGAAGGAAGAAAGAATATAAAGTTAATACAGTCAACAAACAGTATTCACTTCTGGTAAGCATTTTCAAGAAAGAGAAACAGACATATTGCATATTACACAAACTTCATTAGTGCTGCTGACAAAGCCAGTGTACGGTAAAATATGTCTATCTCTTTCATCAGAATGCTTATGCTGCTGCTTAATTAAAAATATATATTTCCTTAATCTGGACTTTATTTCAGGCATTAATTTATGTGTTTTTTTTTAGTTCAGAAAGAACAGGTTGGTCTTCTTGTTAGAGTTACATGGATAGCATGTTAACTGCACTATCCACACTTTGGTGGGTTCCACAGTAATCCAGACGTTAACCTTATCAGTTGTACATCTGCTCTGAGCCAAACTTTCAGGATATACACAACATGCGGCATAAACAATCTAAACCTGCCAGCAACACAAACTGCAGTAACAATGATACAAATACATACCTAAATCTGCTCCGTCTGTTTCAACTGTCCTAATGTAAATTATAAAATCATCTTTGAAATCATAGAAGACTGTCAGCAGAAAATGACACTAATGCCCATCAAGTCTGCCCCGATACTCCCCCACCCACATCACCTCCCCCCCATCCAGATACAGCTCTCTCTGCCCTCCAGCCAATCCTTTATATCTTTCCTATTCCCTCTTGAATCCCTCTATGGTTTCCGCTCCCAACACCTCCTTGGTAGACTGTTCCAGGGGTTCACCATCCTTTTGCTGAAATAATGCACCTGTGTACTGCCCCTGAATCCTCCTCCCCAACCTAAGACCATGACCTCTTGTTCTATCACTTCTTTACTTTTTGAATAGGCTCCCTCCTCCCACCTTATTTATCCTGTTCACGTACTTGAATGTTTTTATCATGTCCCCCCTCTCCCTCCTAGTCTCCAGCGAGTACAGGTCCATCTCCTTCAGCCTTTCTTCACAGGGCATTCAATTCATGCCCTGCACCATCTTTGTTGCCCCTTCTCTGGACCCTTTCCATCCCATCGATATCCTTCCTCAGGTGTGGCCTCCAGAACTGTACCCCATAATCCAGGTGAGGCCTCGCCCTGGACATATAGAGGAGCATCAGTACCTCCTTCTTCCTGCTTGTTACACCCTTCCCAATGCATGCCAGCATTCCGTTTTTCCTGCCCACCGTCTTGCTGCATTGATTCCCTACTTTGAGGTTATCTGAAATTATAACCCCCCAGATCCCTCTCCTGCCTGGTCACTTTTATTTCCACCTCTCCCAGAATGTAGCTGGCTTGCGGGCTATTATGTCCCATATGCATTACAGTGCATTTTTCACATTAAACTTCACCTGCCATGCTTCTGACCACCCCTCCAGCCTCTTTAAGCCCCTTCTCATTAATAATATTAATAATAATATTTTTATTTGTATAGCACAATTCCAATGTCAAAGCGCTTCACATACAAACAACTAATCATTCCTTAAAATCACATAGAATAACAAATCAAATTCAAAATCCACAAAGTAATTTAAACGTTCAAACATTGAATGCTTGCCTCCATCCCCGCCATGGTGTTCACCCTATTGTAGACCTTGGTATCATCTGCAAACAGGCACCCCTTCCCTTCCAGTCCCTCCCCTATATCGCTGATATATATAGGTATAGGCCCTAGCACTGACCCTTGGGGCACCCCGCTCATCACCCTTCCCTCCCTGGAGTGCATTCCATTCACCACTATCCTCTGGCTCCTGTCCCATAGCCAGTTTTCTACCCACTTTATTATTTTTGATCCCACCCCTAAACTTTCCAACTTATTAACCAGCCTTCTGTGAGGGATGGAGTCAAAGGCCTTCCTGAAGTCCAGGTAGACCACATACACCCCCCGATCCACCACCCTTGTCACCCAATCTGAAAAACTTGATGAGATTCGTCTGGCATGACCTCCCTCCAGTGAAGCCATGTTGTTTGTCATTCTGCAGTCCATTATCAGCAAGGTATCTGACCATCTTTTCTTTCAAGAGGGCTTCCATCACCTTACCCACCACCATGGTGAGGCTGACTGGATGATAGTTTTCCACCTCCTCCCTGTTGCCACTCTTGTGGAGTGGTACCACTTCCACCCTCCTCCAGTCCCTCAGCACCTGTCCTGAGTCCAAGCGCAAGTTAAACAGCTTCTCCAAGGGAGCTGCCAGTTCCTCCTTCAATTCCCAGAGTACCCTAGGATGCAGGGTGTCTGGACCCATAGCTTTATCCTCTCTCAACCTACCTAGCTCCTCTCTTACCCTGCTTTCATTGATCAGGCTTTGATCTACCCCTGCACCTCCTCTTCCCTTTAACTCTAGTCTCTTCCCCTCCCCCTCTACCATGAAGACAGAGCAGAAATTCTATTTAGCACTTCCACCTTCTCAAAGTCCTCCTCCACCTGTACTCCCCTCTCCCCCTTCAGTCTAACTATGCCCTTCTTTGCCTTTTTTCACTCCCTAACATACCTAAAAAAAGTTTTGTCTCCCCTTCTGGCCTGTCTGGCAAGTCTCTCTTCTGTGTCTGCTTTAGACCTCCTAATCTTCTGCCCCTGCCATCCTCAGTTTTTCCTTGTAGATCTCCCTGTTTTTGTCCTTCTGAGCCCTCTTATATGTTATGAATGCCCTTCTTTTCTTCCCAGTTCTTCCACTGAACTCCCAGGTGAACCACAATGGCCTCTGCTGTCTTTTTCTTTTCTTAACCCTCCTGATGCAGATGTCCATGGCCTTCAATAATCCCCCTTCCCTTAATTGTTTTCCATAATTCCTCCATGTCCTCTATCTGCCCTTTCCTCTACTTTTCCTGGAATACTTCATTTGTTTGAATGTTCTCATTTGAATATGCATGACTACAGTAGCTTGATCCTTTGTGAAGAAAGATCCAGAATCAAGGCTTTAAGAGTATTTTTCCATAGGTATTTTATAGGTTTTTTCATTTTTTTTCTCCATGACCATTTGCATTATTGCTTAGCATGCACATGTGGAGGTATGTGCGCGTCATGCACTACAGGAGACTGCACCCTACCAGTTGCTCCATTACCTCCTGTGCCTACCACTGGACCTCTATCCAGTGATGGCGGGACTGCAGATGGGTGATCCCCTCCCAGGAGAGGAGAGGAGAAGAGAGCCAGTGCTCAATCCTGCTCCCACCCTCCCCCTCATGCTGAAAAGTATTTTTAATAACATACTAGGCTTTGAGCACTGTGATCTACCTTGATAGAGGAGCATCACCATTGTATAAATGACAAATGCCATGAACTGGCTAAAAATATCACATTTGTATCCATCTGCAGTGTTTGACCACTATCAACCTCACTCATGACTCTGCCACTTGCATGGTCACTGAGCCCAAATCCTGCAGATAAAAATAAATATGGCAATTTTACCCAGCCCACAGCATGTCCCCTATACACAGTACATAGGGGATGTGCAATAACTTGACACAAAATATGCAATTTAGCTTCAAGTGTGAAGTGGCAGGACCATAACTTATAAGCAGCAGAGCCACAAGTGAATTAAGAATGTCCTGCCCCCTGACAAATGGTGATAAACAGCCTATTTTGAGTTAGACCATTGCATAGTCAATGTATACAACTTCAATTTACCAATTTAATTTTAAAATCTACAGTTTATTTGAAAATGTAACTGTTTCACTTTGATTTGAACGCTAGCTTCAGAGCTGTACTATACAATTGTGATGCTATTAACACTCTGGAAGCATCTCTCTGATTGATTCAGTATTCCATAATGATACTAACCTTCAAAATATGCCTTGTGACAATGACAGCATATTTTTGATATCTTGCTGTTACTGTTGTCATCATCTTAGATGTGGCTTTTTAATGTAAAGTGTGTATGTGTGTGTGTGTGTGTGTGTGTGTGTCTATAAATATGTATATACATTTTGTAAATATATATAATATAAATGTAGATAGACATAGATAGATAGACACAGACAGACAGACAGACAGACAGATATATAGATATGTAGTACTACACACCTCTGGTATGTGAAAAAACTCATTATACACTGTTGCCTATACATTATTCTTGATATAATGCTTTTTAGAGCATGATGTTATCTAAAATGACAAAGTATCAAATTAGCACACTACCATGTCAGTTTAGCATGACATTATGTCATTTTATTATTATGTTTTTATTCACACTTTTTTGTATTTAGGGCAAACTGGCTGAAAAAACCTGATACAGATTCGGATGAGCTGTTCCAAATGGTTGCTGAAGTTTTTATTCTCTGGTGTAAATCACATGTAAGAGATTTTGAGTGATGTCTGATCATATTCTGAATTTATTTAATTTAACTAGATGCTGCAAATTCAGTTATGTATGCATTTTGACTAAACTTGTAATTAACATTGGAATTTTTTTTTACACAGAATTTCAAGAGGGAAGAGCAAAATTTTGTAGTTCAGAATGAAATCAACAACTTAGCATTTCTAACAGGAGACAGTAAAAGCAAAATGTCAAAGGTAAATGAGAAACACAATCATATGGCTGCTTCATAAAGTAGAAGTGCTGCACAATACCTCCGCCAACTTTCTGTAGTGAAAATTCTTTAAAAAAAAAAGAGAAATTATCTTTTGCCAACTCTACTGATCGGCTCTTGTTTAAAAAGATTTTATCTTAGCGAAAAAAAATTATTCATCTTGCTGATTATATAGAAACTTTTGAAGTAACACTTATCCTTATCAAAACAATGTTACATTGTTTGCATTATTGAGATGTATAATAAACCATTTAGAGCATTGACATGTCTGAGAACCAGTTAGACTTGGGAATAAGTGACCCTCATTTGACTGGTAAATGACCTTTGATTTTTTTGTAACATTTCAGAAAAAAATTCGGATTTTTGTTATTTTTAACTGTTTATGAACAAACTAAAAATTGGTCAATTCACATCAATGACAGCAATGCCTGGTAACAGATGACTTTAGCTACACTGGGTGCTCTCGCCACTTAAATTTGCCATTGCAGTTATACACCAGGATTCACGCTCTCTGTCACATTTATGTTTTTCTTTCTATCCACATCCCTTCCCTTGGTCATTCCATGCTTCTACTTCTTCAGGACCAGCAATGTTCCAACTCCCATTTGAGCATTACTTCTTATTGGCCTCCACCACTCTGGGTCCATGAGAAGCTCTCTTCTCTGTCCTTGGTCTTGCCTTGCTCACTGGCAGAGGTCTGCTCCTTTGCAGACATTGTTTAGAAAGGGATGAAGTGCACTGTATTATGGGGCAAAGGAAGGGCATGGAGCAAGATAGGGTGTGTTAAAGATGGGCCCTGGTGAAAAAGGAGAACTTGTCATCATCTGGCAGCAGGGATGGTAATTTCTTCCCTATCACCCCACCCATCTCCTGAGATACTTGGACACGATATCATGTGCTCTTCCAAGCACCAGACAACCCCTGCATACCTCCATACCTTCAGTCATGGGACCCACTCCCCAGGCACACTAAAAAAAGCTGCCCACACCAAATATTGTGCACATAATACAGATTTTTTACTGGAAATTGCAGCAGTGAGAATACAGAGACCTCCTCAGAGGACAAAAACTGACTTTTCACCTATTGGCTTTGGCAATAGGTGAAATGTCAGTCTTTGTCCTTTGAGGAGGTCTCTGTATTCTCACTGCTGCAATTTCCAATAAAAAGGCTGTATTATTTGCATGATATTTGGTGTGGGCAGCTTTTTTGTGGTGTGCCTGGAGAGTGGGTCCCATGACTGAAGGTACTGAGGTTGCAAATTTTGTCACTGTGGATCGCATCCTGCTGAGCAGCTCCTGCTTTGAACCCTGCACGCCTCCCTCCATGGTAAGTATGTATCTGCATGCTGGTTCCATGAGCAGCTCCTGCTTTGAACCCTGCATGCCTCCCTCCATGGCAAGTATGTATCTGCATGCTGGTTCCACCCAGCATTAGGAAGCAGCCAAGCAGTAGGAAATGCAATCTTCACCACCAAGGAGAAGATTCTCCTGTGATAGCGCTGATTCCTGAGCTCAGAATGTAAACCTGTATCACCACAATGCCAGCTGGTCACCCACCTCCCAGCATCACAGGACCACTGCCAGGTTTCTTTAGATGTCTTTTTGTTGGGATATTTCCTTTTGTAGATCTTATTCTACATATGCGGCTCAAGGACACACTAGAAGGGGAGAGGCTAGGAGGTGAGGAGCACAAAGGGACAAAATCAAGGAAGGGATATTGCAGGTGTCTAGTACATGCATCAGGGAGATAAGCAAGAGCAAACAGAGAAGGATACCTCTGTGGCTTTCAAGGAAGGAGGGGGGGTGCAATGTGGGAAAAGAGGGTGGCCTTCAAAAAGTATAAAGTGAGTCAGAAGGATGAAGATGGCAAGGTTTACCTTTGAAAACTAAAGAAAGTACACAAAGTAATGAGGCCAGCAAATGCACAGATGGAGAAAAAGATTGCAGAGCGGTTTGGGAGGTGACAAATAGTTCTTTAAATACATCAGTGAGAAAAGGAAGTCAATAGAGGGGGTTGTGAGACTAAGGAGAGGGTCAGAGCGGCTGATGGGAGACATGGAAAAGAGAGGAATACTGAGTCAATACTTTTGCTCAATATTCACAGTGAGGCTGCCGTAGCAGTATGAAGGAGAAGTAATGGGGGAGAAAAGGAGGACAGGAGGTTAAGAGCACAGATAAAAAAGGAGTTGAAGGAAATGGCAACTTCAGCAGAGTTAGTGATGGAGGCATTCTCAAGCCTGAGGAGAAGGGCAGAATGAGTAAGGAGGGAGAATTGGGAGTGGATGACCTTACAGAACTAAGAGGTATGACTTAGATTGTTCTGGAGGGTGGATGAAAAGTATACAGATTTTGCAAGCTGGGTTGATTTGGTACAAGAATTGCCAAGGGTCCACTATTTTAGTCAGGTCAGAAGGTAAGCCAGAGGCCTTATGAGCCCGCCATGCTAGGTCCCTTGCATGGAGGCATACAAGCTGCTTGGCTGATATCTATGGGAGTGGGAATTCTCTAACCCTGGTCTTTCTAAGGGAGGTATGGTAATCCCAGACCACCATAAATTTAGAAAGGAAAATTATGAGGGCAGAATTAATGTCCACTGTAGGGATGGGGTGTCAATCAGTAGACAGAAGACCAGCATGGAGAGAACACAAATAAAGTGACCTGAATGAGAAAAAATAAAAAAACTTACGGGGCACTTTGGGGTGACAAATTTTGTGCCTGCAATAGACCGTATGGTGGTCACTAAGGGCATCTGGGAGCATACTAGCATACATGGTACAATAAGGATGAGGGGCGTGAACCCAGTCAAGGGCAGAGTGGTTTGGTGTTTTAAGATTGTCATTTGGGATCTAAGCTGACAGAAGTTTAAGGATTTTGTATTTGATGTACTTTGTGAAAGGAGGAAGAAAGCCAGCTAACATTGAAGTTACCAAGAATGAGTAGCTCCCCTGAGGTGAAGTGAGAGGAAATGGCACAGAGGAGCTCAGTAAATGTGGCAGAAGAAGAACCAAGGCAGCACTAGATTGAAGTGATTAAGACAGGAACAAAGAAAGGAGGGAGAATTTGAGGATGAGCAGCTTGTAAATGGAGGTGGAGAAGACAGAGAGCATAGACTTGAACTAAATATGACAGAAAACGTAGCTAGCCACTCCACTGCTCCTCGTTGCCAGATCCTGCCTGGTGATGGAGTAGCCAGGGAGAGCAAGAGAGGTACTGAGAATCTTCGAGAAGAGCCAATACTGAAATTGGTTGGAAGTTAAGCCTCAGGGGTTCCAACTGATCTAACTTAGGAAGAAGGCTACAAATGTTTAAATGTACAACACTCAATCCATCAAGAGCTAAATGGGGATGAAAGTAAGGGGGCTGAGATTTAGTTCAGCATCACCTGCCACCATAAACAGTAATGGAGACAAGGAGCTTAAGTGTACCTATGAGCTACTTTGGAGAAGAGGAAGGGGTGACAGGGGAAGGGGGGTATAGGGAGGAAGATGACAGGGAGCTTCAAAGACAAAACAGGAAAACTGTGGGAGACTGCACCCAAGATGCCAGGGGGTAGGAAACGAGACAGGAAGGGAGGAGGCGGGGGCAAGTGAGGGAGGGTGGGGAGGGAGTGCCCTTGAGACCCCACTGATGGACTTGCTGGACAGTTTTCTGTGATCAGGAGTGGTCCCAGAAGACTGGAGAAGGTGGTTGTTGTCCCCAACTCAAGAATGGTAGCAGGTTAAAGCCAGGAAATTACAGGCCTTTGAGCCTAACCTCTTTGGTGGGGAAACTGATGGAGACCATGCTGAAAGAGAGATTAGTAGAATACCTGAAATCTAATGGATTACAGAACACTGAGCAGTATGAATTCACCAGGGATAAGCCATGCCAGATATAGCTACTAGAATTTTTGACTGGGTGGCAAGGAAGGTGGACAGGGCATGATCTGTTGATGTAGCTTACTTTGACTTTAGTAAGGCCTTTAATGCAGTGCCGCACAAGAGGTTACTACAGAATAAAATAACCCATTAGATGGGAAATCTGTTAAGAAACAGAACCCAGAGGGTGACATTAAATGGAGAATTCTCAATTGAGATAAGAGTCATGAGCGGAGTACCCCAGGGGTTGGAAATGAGCCTGTACTCTTCATCATATTAGTAGGGGACATAGGGCTGGGACTTAAAGGAAAGTCCGTTTTCAGATGACAACAAGATCTGCAGTAGTGTAGACACAACGGAGAGATGGAGGCCATGAGGAAAGACCTGGAAAGGCTAGAAGAGTGATACAGAATTTGACAGGTGAGATTCAATGCCAAAGAAATGCAGAGCCGTGCACATCGGACTAAAGAAGACAGAGGTGAGTACAGGATGGGAGGGGAGATCGTGGCACATAGGAGGGGAGTCCATGGCATGTACCTCGGAGGAAAGGGATCGTGGGGGTTATCATTATGGAGGACCTGATGAAAGTAGCAGCCCACCCCGTGTTCATGAGCAATGGGGAGAGGAAATAGAATGATAAGCTACATGAGGAGGAGATAGCGAGCAAACTAGGGATGTTATACTCCCCCTGTGCAACGCATTGCTTTATCCAACATTAAGTAGTGTGTGCAGTTCTGGAGCCCTCACCTTAGGACACTGACACAGGGTGCCAGCTGTGCCAAGGAGGGCAACCAAGATAATACAAGGGCAGCATGGGAAGCCCTATGAGGAAAGGCTGATTGGCTTTAACATGTACCCCTTAGAGAACAGTAGCATGAAGAGGATATGGCCGAGACCTTTAAATACCTACAGGGTAAACAGGGTGACTTGTAGGGAGCTTTTTAGATTGTACACATTGTGGTTACAAGACGGAACACAGTGAAGTTAGTGAGGAGAAGTTTCAAGAGGGAGGTGGGGAAGCATTTCTTCATGGAAAGGGTAGTGGATAGATAGAACAGGTTACCTAGGGAGGTGGTAGGGGCAGAGATAGTGACAGGATTCAAGCATGTGTGGGACAGGCACATGGGTACTATTAAAAGAAAGTATCATCCGGAGAGGGTGGTGGAAGCTGGGGGCTACATATGATTCCTTACTACCACATAGTGTAGGCAGGGTTAGGGCAGACTGGATGGCCTTGTGAACTTTTTCTGACAACAAAATCTGTGTTCTATGTTACTACATGCTGAGTGTGCATTCTTTACAGTATAATATCTTTTTCATCCAAATGTGTAATCAGTACCGAGTCATATAACTTATTGTAATGATGTTTTGATATGCGATCAAAATAATTGCAGGAAATTTTTGATTATGCAAGTTTAAAGAGCCCCTGATATAATAGGTAAAAGTTTGAAAAGAATAATATAGTTCAGCTTACAGCTACAAGTTACATCCAATGTTCTTCTTGTCACATCATACTGTCTTCAACAGCTAGTTTTGATGGTACAAGCAGAAGATTATAGTGTTACTTGTGAAACAGCAGCCAGGGCGAAGGTCGAAAGACAGAGCTCCTGCTTTCTTAAATACTTCAAATGGGCAGCCCATCAAGATAGCAACTCTGAAACGGCAAGGAGTGAAAACAGCACTGAAACACAGCACGACCACTTATCGGTGAACGAGGGCCCCCCCACATCCGTGAGTTGCGTCCGCTACACCCCAGAGTTGGTATATATAGTAAGGGGATATGGGGGCAAAGCCCCCCGCAATGAGAGAGTTCACTGTAAGTGATCATCATGCTGTGTTTCCAAGCTGTTTTCACCCCTCACTGTCCCAGAGTCGCTATCTTGACATGGAACCCTTCAAAAGTAATAAAGTATGAGAAGGAGATAAGCACACAGTATAAATATTAATTCGCCACAATATCCACCACCTACTTAACCCTACGAATGAATGTGATAGCACAACCCAAGTTTAATACATATGCTTCAACATCATAAATAAATAACAGTATGAGGAATAGTTACACCCTGTGATGAACACTGCACATATATGCTGCGAGACACAAGGCCGCAGGACACAGATATGGGGCAATGTCTATCATAGTAACCTCGATTGTGAGTGGCCCTCAGTGCCAATATGTGAGATGATGTACTGCTTTGTGAGTCACTTGCGAAGCAGCTGCACAGTCACAGACAATGACTCAGACCTGTAGGGAGCCTACAGGCCACTCGCAAAGCAACTGCATTATCACACACATTGCTCTTGACCTGTAGCATGCTTTACAAATAGGCATGCAGGCCATACATAAAGCAACTTCACCATACTTACCTGTAGTGGGCTTTGCAAATCACAAAGCTGCTCACCTATCATACATATCACACCAGGCCTGTAGTCAGCTTGCAGCTGCACCGTCACATTTATTTATTCTCTGCAACCTGGATGAACTTTCTGTTTGGGTTAACCTTTATAAGCAGATATCCTTGGCATCACAGAAACATGGTTAAAACCCTCCATACCTAGCATCTTGTGCACCTTACCCGATTACAACTCTCTTGGTGTGTTAGGAACTCCTCCAAGGGAGGGAGCACCATAATTTACTACAGAGACCATCTCAGCATCTCTGCTCCATGTTCCCCCCAACCCTGACCATCCATTTAAGCTTTGTCACTCAATTCTGACTCTTGGTAATACTAAAAAGCTCCATCTCTTCTGTGTATAAGTCCCACCCACCAGTAGTCTTCAAGCCGCTCCCATCCGTAATTAGCACCATTGTCCGCCTTGTGCGTGACAATGAATTTATCCCCTTCAGGGATTTTAACATTGACTGGTTAAAATGCAGTAAGAACCTAGTTGAGGCTTTCTTGAACAGACTGATGTATGTTAACTCAAATCATTTCTCACCCAGCTAGACTCAACAATGGGAAATGTGCCACCCTAATCGACTAGGTACTTGTATCTAAGTCTACCAGAATTGCTTGCTCGGGGGTACTGTCTAATGCTATCAATGATCACTCCCCTGTATATTGTGTGTGGTGTGTGAAATCCCAAGATCCCACCCCGACTGATTAACTGTCGGACTCCTCACACACTGACCCTGACCTGTTCAAAACTGAAATAGACCATCATGATTTGGTCTTACCGGTGGGCTACATCTGATGTTAACCAGGCTGTCTCACACATCAGTACATCCTTTACTAATCTCCAGAGCAAGTATGCTCCCCTCACAACCAGGAGGGTTCATGCTAATAACACTAAGTGGCTAGATCGCCCTCTATTGTCCCACCTCAAACATAGAAACACATGCTGGGCCACTTACAATGCAATCAATACACCCTTAGACTGGTTAACTACAGAAACCTTAGAAAAGAACATAAACAGGCTATTCAATGAGATAAAAGTAGTGTTTGCAAGTCCCTCTTCGATTTCTCAGTTCGTTACCCCCACCTATTCTGGAACTGTATCAAGAAAACTCTTGGTTACAATGTTACCCTCACACCCTCAGACATCAAAATAGGTGGAATAAATTGCAGCAACCCCTCAACTATCTCGAATGCTTTTAATAAATTCTTCACAGACCTCTCACTTTATACTGGGGCCCTTCCTTCCTACTTGCCATGCTTAACATCCTACCGTTCTCCCGGAGCTAACCCGTTGTCCCCCTCCATTCCTGGAGCCATAGCTCAGCCCCTTTCTACTTAAAAAGAGTCAGGGTCTCAGAGTTGTGTAAGTACCTGAGGCAGATCCCTGAATCAAAATCTGCTGGTTCTGATGGGATCCAGCCATGCTCCTCAGACTTGCAGCCAATGATCTAGTCTCCCTGAGAGCAATAATCATCATCCTGTCCCTTACCTCAGGCACCGTCCCCACCCTCTGGAAGATGTCCCATATAGTTCCGGTGTTCAAGAAAGGTAACAATAAAAATATAAGTAATTATAGATCTATTGCCCTCCTACCGTCACTCAGTAAGGTCTGAAAAAATTGTTGCTACCCAGCTCACAGAATACCTCTCTGCCCGTAATCTCTTTTCCCCTGCTCAACACAGATTCAGACAAAACCACAACACCACCATAGCATTACTCATTCTAACTAATGGCATCTCAAATGCCATAGACAAAGGAGAGCTAACTGGTGCTGTTTTCATTGACCTAACTAAGGCCTTCGATATGGTCGATCGCACCCTCCTCTGTAACAAATTACCATCCCTTGGAATATCTGACACTGCCCTTCCCTGGTTTAAAAGCTATCTTTCTAACAGACAATGAAGAGTCGAGTTTGGATCCTCCATTTTAGACCCATTTCCTGTTTCTGCTGGTGTCCCCCAAGGCTCATATTAGGACCCCTTGTTCTCTCACTTCACATCAACTCTGTACACCATTGTGCCACCTATAGCACACCCACCCTGCACACTGATGACTTAGTGTTCTATAGTGACCAGAACATTACTGAGATCAACAGAAAACTTTCCACTGACTTTCTGGCTGTCCAAACCCGGCTCCACGAAAATAAGCTCTTAATGAATACTAGTAAATCACAGGACATGCTTTTCATTTCAGCATCCCCGACTATAGAAATTAAAGACCTCTCTTTTGGTGGTCAGTAGTAACAATACACCCCTCGCCTCTGTCTCTTCCTTTAATTACCTGGATGTTACACTTGACCACTCCCTCAACTTCTCACACCATGTGGCGTCTACCTGTAAGGCTGTCAACACCTGTTTGGGACTTGCCTACAGAGCCAGCCCATACCTCTCCCCTAATGCCTGAATAGCCATTGCCCGAGAAATACTGCTCCCCAAACTATCCTATGATCTGCCTGTCTTTACTAGAGCCTCTAACTCAATACTGCACAGATGGGATGTGACTTAAAACAATATATGCCATTTTGCCTTGGCATGGATTCGTCTATACTACCATGATTCACTTTATACTAAGCTCCACTGGCTTTCCCCACATACCTTATGTGACCTCACCCTGGGAGGTATCACACACAGTGCCCCTCAAAGCCAAGTTCCCAAATCTCTTGCATCCCTCTTTGTGCCTTGTATTAATGCCTACCCCCTTCGTTCCTCTGACCACAACCTCTTAGTTGTGCCTAGGACAAGGACCAAACTTGGTGAGTCTGCCTTCTCTGTCTCTGCCCCAAAACTCTGGAATAATATATCAACTAACATTAGGCATAGCCCTGCCATCTGCACTTTTAAAAACCAGTATTGCTCTTACCCACTAATGAATGCTGTACGTGCCTGTTCCCAGCTTCATACGCTGACATACGTTTTGCCCCCCCCCATTGGCTCAGTCTATAATAATAGCCTTTGTATTTCTCTTTTGTATATATGCTCCATAGTTTTTTTGCATATCAGTTTATATCCTGGGTAACAAAACTTGCTGTATCGTGTGGTTGTCAAACACTGAATTGTTTCCCTGTTGTACTCTTGCAGGTCATGCCAGAAAATAGGCAGATGTTTGTCCAGTGCACCCTACTTAAATGAACTAAATAAATAAATAAAATATTGCCCTAGGCCTGTGTCCTGTGGCCTTGTGGCTCACAGCGTATGACTGCAGTGTTCATCATGGGGCAGGGGGGGTAACTGTATGCCTCAGACAATGTTATTTATTTATTTTTGATGTTAAAACGTGTTTATGAAATCTTGGTACTGTCTTGGCATTGAATTCGGTGGAGTTCAGGGAGCAGATGGGGAGGGAGGCGATAGGGTTTAAAAAAACCTAGTATCCCATTTCCTTATTTTTTTTACTTTAATAACAAACCTTAGCTTGTGCATTAATGTATTATTTCTGCAATGGATTTTCTGTGTTTTTGAGATTTATTTATTTATTTTATTTAGACAGCAGTTTGGAAAACCTTTGAGCCATAGGCTCATTTACAAAGGTACCTTGTCACAGTAAGACAAACGAAAATACACAGTATAACAGTACAACACATAAGTATAACAGTAACTTAAGACATAGATACAAACAAGCTGGTACAGGTAGGATTGATGCAAACAATACCAGAGTTATAGTAGATATCCATTTTAGCGTGCTGTGCCCTGCCATAGGCAATGCTGTTGCATCATCATGCACAGCCCTAGACCTGTACCTTGCTTCGGGAAGGTGCTGCAGGCACACCATCAGGTGCAGCTCCAGTCCTAGGCACAGCCCCACCTGTAGCTTGCTTTACATACGGCCTACAGCTACACCCTCTGTATTTTTCCAGCTTTCATGACTGTATGGTTTCACAGAAGTGTAAGCTGTATTTCATGAAAACGTGCTACAAGTCACAAAAACAGAAGTGCAAAAAACAGCCTGTTTTCATGAGACACAACAAACAATTTTCATTAATACCTTAGAAACTATGTTTGTTTTAAAAAAAAAACACTTCAAGAAAGAACAGTTACATGGAAACTTACCGTAACAGTAGACTTCGAGAGAATTGCCTCCATTGGACCACACTTTTAGAACTATAGCCATCAGTGCTAGGACCACATGGAAATGTTTGATAGCCAGGCACCACCCACAATGACATGCCACATCTACATGTATATAAGCGTGGGTGGCCCCATCACTCCTTAGTTCCCCTCTGGAGATTAGCTTCAGAGGACCTCCAGTCATGGGAAACAAGGAGCTGAAACCAGCACCAGGCATGCAAGGAGAGGTATGGGACTGGATACAGGAAGTGTGGAGTAGGTTTTAGGCACAGCATCTGATTTAACCTTCACTGAAGCAAATGGTGGAAGGAAGGAGGGACAGTATGGTATAATGGAGGAGATTTTCTCGAAGATCTTCTGTTACAGTTAAGTTCCCACATAACTGTCCTAGCTTCTTTGAGGATATTTCCTCCATTAGGCTATACCTTTGGAATGATTCCTAAACAGTACAAAATAAAACTGGGAGGATGGTACAGTCTGATATATAATCAGGACAGAAGACCTTGCAGCAGAGCAAGCCAAAGCCAGCACGTCTATGACAGACTATGGCCAGATTATATGTTTAGTGAAAGTGTGGACAGTACTCCATGTGGCTACAGCATGTATGTCAGCAGCAGGAACATTTGTTTTTTTTGTCTGGTTCCCCCTATCCTTGAACCCTCTCTGCCTGCCTCCCCCATGCCCAGGCTTGCCCCCCTGGGTGGGGCCGCTGGGGGGGCTCCCCCCTCCCAATGGACACTGTTGGCAAGCCCCAGTTTATCCCTAGGTCAGAGCCACGAAAGTGGGACCCCATCCAGTGGATGTCAGAGGCAGTGGGGCCAGGTTTTTCCCATGCTTGCTCCCTGGGGAAGGGATGTGCAGTGTCGCCCAGCATCTGCCCTGCCCCCCCAATGTGATGGTACCAGTCATGGTGGCACCTCCAGCCTCCACCAGGGGTCTGCAAAACACTGGACACTCTTCCCCTCCCTCCCGCTCGAGAAGGAGAGCAGTCCCTAGGACACTCGATACTTCTCCCCCGGTTGGCCCTCTGACTCCCAGGTCCATTCCCAAACCCAGGTCATCGGCATCGCAAGCAGAATTTCAACCGCTGTGCCAGCAGGCCAGCCATCAGCAGGAACATTTTTGTAACAGGTAACAAAAGTGGCCATACCCCTTGTGAAGTGACCACGGGCTACACCAGGAAGTTTCTTACCGTACTTCCTATAACAGAGCATACTACAATGTGCCAGTCATTTGGATAGGCACTGTTTAGACACAGGGCCAGCCTCTTTCCCAGGGGAAAATGAAATAAAAAGCTGATAGGACTGTCTGCAGTTCCTGGTGCAATTAACATAGTATCATAGTATTCTTTGCACATCCAAAGCATGGAGCAGCACCTCACCCTGGTTGGTGTGTTCAGGGTAATAAACAGAAAGGTGTATCATTTAAGTCAGTGTAAATTCAGATACTACCTTTAGTAGAAACTTAGGAGTCATACATGAAAAGACTCTGTCTTTGTGAAAAATCAAATAAGGAGACTCGCACATTAGAGCTTGAAGCTCGGAAATCCTTCAAGCAGAAGTTCTTGCAACTAAAAATTATGTTTTCCTTGACAGAAAACAGGCCACAATTTGTGGCCAGTTCAAAATGAGCCGTCAATTTCTTAAGCACAAAACATGAAGTCCCAAGGGACTGGGTTGCAGATAGGAGGTTTCATATGACGAATATCTCTCAGAAACCTACAGGACTCCTCTAATTGGCCCACTGTACAACCATCAATAGGGGCATAGAAAGGTGATATAGGAGACGAAAGCACCTTAAGTGATGAATACTGTAGGCCAGAGTCATACAATGACAGCAAGTATTCCAACACAGCATTTACAGTACATGTAAAAGGGTCCAAATTCCTGAAATCAGTCCACAAAGTAAAATGTTTCCATTTCAAGGAGTAAGAATGTCTGGTAGAAGGCTTCCTAGCCCAATCAGGACATCAGCAACCTTAAGGGATCTGCCAAAATGTGTACTGACCATGCCTTCAGGAGCCATACATTCAGATAAATGGACTTCAGGTCTGAATTGATCAGGAACCTCTTGTCCTGTGACAACAGAACCCAACAGAGAGTTAGAGAGACAGGAGGATCAACTGCCATCTGTTGAGGAAGTGGAAACCATATTTGGCATGACCATAATGGAGCAGTGGGGATGAGGGTGGCACTCTCCACTCACAGCTTGACTAGAACCCTCTGTATTAGTGGAATTGGGGGAAATGCATATAGGAATTTCACTTTCCAGGAGAGGGACGATGTGTCTTGTCAAAAAACTCCAGGTCCTGGAGTGAGCAAGCAAAAACACGTCAGTTTTGCATTGTGTGGGGTTGCAAAAAAGTCCGATTCTGGGCAACCCCATCTTGTGAAAAGGGAATTTACCATGGAGGTCAGCAGTTCCCATCTTTGAATCATGAACTGGGACCTGCTTAGCCTACCTGCTAAGACATCTTAGAGACCTGGGAGACCACTGTTGATAGCTGCAGGCTATAGGACAGAACCCAGTAGCATACTCTCATTCTTCCCCTGCATAAGGGATAGGATGGAGTGCCCCCTTGTCTGTTGATGTAATGTATCACACTGATGTTGTCCCTCTAAATTAACAGAGGACCAGAGCAAAGATGATTCTGCAGTGCCTGGAGGTTGTACAGGACAGCCCTCACTTTCAGGACATTTATATGCAGCTTGGTCTCCACCTTGGTCCAGGAACCCTCTGATAAGGGCCAAGATCACCACCCCAGCAAGAGCCTGAGGCATCCATGATAAGGATCTGTACAGGAGCTGGTACAAGGAGTGGAATGCCTTTCAATAGGTTTTCGCGATCCATCAATCACAGCAGTGCTCTGCAAAGTGGAGACATTATAAGAACCATTTGATCAAGCTCATCTATCAATTGATCCCACTAGACCCTGAGTGTCCACTGAGGAATTGTCATATGAAGGCGTGCCAGTGACACAGTCCCTATGGTCACAGTCATGAGACCCAAGGGACGTAACATTGCTCTTATGGAGATACAGTTCTTGTGTATACAAATTGAGCCTGTGCAGTCATATAGTTTGCTAGTCCTGTGGCAGGAGAGCACACCCCTTCTCTGTGTTCAAGACTGCCCCTATGTAATGCAGTCAAAACAGACTTTGACACATTCACTGTGACCTCCAAGTCATCAAACAACTGATCTATCCGAGGCAGAGTATATAGCAAAGCTTTCCTGGAGCTGGCCTTCAGAAGTCAGTCATCCAGATAGGGCAAAATGTACATGCATTCTCTGTGAAAGGCTGCTGCCACTACTGCCAATACTTAGTAGAGACCATAGCACAGAAGACAAGCCAATGGGCAGTACTCTGAACTTGTAATGTTCTCCCTCCAGCATAAATTGGAGGCATTGTCTGTGGGATTCCCTGATCTTGACATGAAGGTATGCATCATTCATGGCCAGAGAACAAAGCCAGACCCCTATTTGCAGAAGGGGAATCAGTCTTGCAGGGATACCATTCAAAACTCTTTGTATTTTGTGTAGAAGTTGAGATCTCTGAGATTCAAGACAGGATGCAGATCCCATGACTATTTTGGGACTAGGAAGTATCTGGAATAGAAACTTTTGTTTCTCTCCCAAGGAGGAACTGGTTCTATGGCACATTTTTGGAATAAGGACTGAACTTCTTTCTTTAGAATGGACAAATGGCCTGGAGGATAAAAGGAAGGAGACAAAGGATGATCCGAAGGAATCTGTAACAGTTCCAGAGCATTCCCCTTATCAATTATCTCTAGAACCCACTCATCAGTAGTAAATAATTCTTGGCATAACCATCAGGCAAAGTGTGAGCTGCAGTATGAGCAGCTTTCCACAGGCTGTTCTGATATTTGATCATGTGGGCCTGGTAGTTTGCAATCCTAAGGCACAGTGATGCTGAGGCATAAGTGCATTTGTCCATCACATCCAGCCTCCTAGATTCTTTATCAAGAGGCAAAGTACTCATTTTTTTAGGTGCCATAAATCTATCATGAGCAGCCATGATGACTACAGAGTCCGTTTCTGGCTGGTTAGCATGATAAGGCTTAGCAGATGGTGCAGGATACTGCTTATAAGCCTTTCTAGGAACTGCAGGTAGTAAATTTATTAAGTATGGAGTTCCTCAAGGATCTATACTTGGGCCCCTCATTTTTTCTCTGTTCATAAATAACATACCTTCCATCTGTTCCCGTATCAACATTATCCTATATGCGGATGACGCTGCCTTATACTGTAAGGACACAAACCCCTCCACCCTTCTCTATAAACTTCAAACAGATTTTCACAGTTTCCACTCCTGGTTCTCCACTCAGGGTATGGTTCTAAACTCAAAAAAAAAAAACTAAATGTATGGTTTTCTCCGGCATGCATAAACCTTCTAATTTCAATTTCAAGCTTCTAGATAATGATGGCATGGTCATTGAGCGGGTTAGTGAATTTAAATACCTTGACCTTACTCTTGACAAGCGCCTCTCTTTCTGCCAACACATAACCCAATTAATTTACAAACTCCACCAGAGATTTGGGCTCCTCTACAGGATTAGGCAATTCCTCACCCCATAATCTGCTGGCTTCCAGCCTACTGCTACCTCTCTTTGACTACGGTTCCATCATTTACTTCCATCAGGGCAATTCCGTCAAGTTTAATAAGCTCAAAACAGCATGCAATAACATTATCAGATTTGAGGCTGGACTTCCCCATCGTGCCCACAGCTGTGCCCTCTATGAGAAAATACACTGGTTCTCCCTAAAGGACAGGTTCACATGGAGGCTTTCAAGTTCATCTACAAAATCCTCAACAATCTCATTCCCCACAGTGTCTCCTCTCTGTTCAAGAAGGCTTGCCCCACCTGTCTTGCTAGGAACACTGCCTCATCCCCTTTTTTGGGTCCCTTACTGTAACACCTCTTTGAGGCAGAGATCGCTTACCTTCAGAGGTACCAAGCTTTTTAACACTCTCCCCCATAACCTTGTTAGCAGCCTCCTTGCTTACCTTTAAGGTCAAACTAAAGGAGCACCTACTCAATAAACCACCTTACAACAGCCATAGGTAGCATAACTTAATTTTCCTACCACTGACCAGAGAAATCCCTAGGATACTTGCTCAATTTTCAGTTAGAATTTTCCCTCTCTTTTCTCTTAAATCCTCTTTCTTGTCCACCACACTGCTTCCATATCTCTTTTTCCCTTCTGTGCTCTTTCAGAGTATTTCCTGCCTTCTCCTGTGTATTTGTACATTCTGTTTAGACTTGCTGTTAATACTGTAGCTGCTATACATAAGCCATTTTGTACGTAACTAAAATTCCTGTATACATTTTTGTCTTTGTATTTTTTGAACCATGTGTCTGTATAAAGTGTATATATCCACCACTGTAAAAACCCTAAAACTGGACGCTTGTGAAAATGGGCATTTTTGCCCATGTGCCTTTCCAGTATTAAATAAAAATGAAATTAAATGAAACTAGGCCTATACCATGCCGCAAAAGTATCATATAGGCAGAATTATAATGGAGGGGGGACAAGGCAACTCCAAAAATTCCATTAGATTTCTTCCTGTGGAATCTTCTCTTCCACAGCAAAGCACATGCCAGACTGCATTTGATGCATGACTTTGAAAGCTGGATCTTCAAGAGCAGATCTCTGGGTTGTGAGGCAGGCTCAGACAGCCCACAAAAACTGCATGTGTGTCTTCTTTGTAAATTTTATTTCCACACTTACAATTTCAGCTTCGGTGGCATGCGGAGACAACTAAATAAACACTAAATAAAAATAAACTAAATAAAATAAAGGACTAAATGGCAAGGGCTAGTTTGAAAGCATTTCCTTCAGCAGTTCTGATGAGGATGATCAATGATGGGAAAAAACTGAGGAGTGATGGGGCCGCCATGTTTATATGCACGTAGACGCATGTCATTGTGGGCGGCCCCCAGCTAGCAAAAGTTTCTTTGTTGTCCTAGCACTGTTGGCTATAGTTCCAATGGTGTGGCCTGATGGAGGAGATAGCCTCAAAGATACACCCAACTCTGTAAACCACAGTAGTTTCAGATTTGAGCTCTCAGCTGGTTTTTTGGTTTTGATTTACAAACATTCCTCTTTTATTACTTGCTTTCATGACCACTAAGACTCAAGAAAACAGAAGTATTATGTCATGAAAATGGCCTACGAGTCACAAAAACTGGACCACCACTTTCACAAAAAACACATTATGAAACATTTGTGGAAAACTAAACTGCGCATGCACAGAAATGCAATCTCATTTTGTTAATAAGTTAAAAATCAACACATTTCTCAGGTGAACCACATAGTGAAGAAATATCCTTGGGCCACATTCTAACTAACATTAAAGTTTCAGGTTTTAATTTTAGGCTGTTTGTGAGGAGTTGGTGAGCAACAAAAGTCTCTTAAAAAAACATATAATGCTATGTTTCAAACGTCTACATTTTTCAAACTGCCAGAACCACCACTACAGTTTTCAGGATCCAGAGACCCTGGGACCAAGAATGGTAATGCCAAATTTAAGGGTACTCTCTCCGTGGACGGCCATGGTATTAAGGTGCAAAAATCGAGATTTAACTTAGAAAGGCCTTCTTAGCCCCAACTAGAGTGGCATGGAGTGAGTTAAACTGTGTGCACTTACTGTATTTTTCAAAAGTTCTGCCAATGGTGTCAGAGGCTCTTTAAATTAAACCACTGATAAAGAAATTATCTTTTTCCACCATGGTTTTCTGACAAGAATGTTTTTCATTAAAAAAAAAAACGTTCCTCTATAAAAGAAATAACTGCATGGTAACCTTTGTTTCTCTTGCTCAGATTATTAACGCAACAGCATATTTGCTTGTAGATATTGGTAATGAAGGGTTTATAAGCCTCACTGTTTAATAAACTCAGTTAATTAATCTACTAAAACTAAACTTAACAAACCATTTTGTTATGAAGTTGCAGTATTGTTATGGAAATTAATGATTCATGTATTACTGGCACTGGAGGAGGAATGAGAACCAGCGTTTATAGCATGGAATAGCATAGCAGTATTCTGCGCTATTTGTGCTAGTTACAGTTAGTGCCAGATTAATGTAATATGCTTACCCTTTTTTAACTTGCTTGAGGTGACATGGGGCGGAGCCCCCCAGCTTAAACAAATTAACAAGCAGAAAATCGCAACCATAACACCAAACCCTAACTAGGGCAAGTAGCATAGTGTACTGCACCACGAAAACAGTGCTGGTGCATAGTCCTCTAACTCCGAACTGTTAATGAATGGATTTCAATAACTTTGGTGAATTATGCTCTGTTACTAATTAATTGTTAATCCTTTTCTTGCTCCTGTTTAAGTAAACTTTTCTTGTTTCCTTACAGACGTTGCAAGTAAAGGTACAGCTCAAAGTGCATGCTTGTGTCTTTGTGCAGAAACTCTAGAACTAGCCTGGCATTAAGCAAACATCCATAGATTACAGGCTTATGTGTTAGCATCGTTCAGCTATGAAATGTATATATGTGTGTTGTCAGCTGTTCAGTATTAAAACAAGACTAGAAAATACAATGCCTGCTATTAAACATATCAAATTATTATGGAGATTATTGCTGCAAACAGTTTGTACAGGCAGCTCCGGAAGCAAGGCTGAAGTGCAAATTTAACCCTTTCACATGCAGAAATACAGTTGTAGCCACTAAATCTAATCTTAATAAAATCTCCAAAAAAAATTAATAATTAGGTTTCATCTGAAATGAGAATACAGAAGTACTGTCTTGCTTTATATTTAAAAGCAAGAAGTATGTGAAAGGGTTAAGAGCATATCTTACATAACAAATTTCTAAAACTAATCAGGAAAAGTGATGTTTGTTCAGTTTCATTCTACACGTATAGTACCAATCACATTTAAGTTACATCTGTGGGATCTTTTGTGATAGAGGCCATATGTTGTTGTGTTGTTCTAGTTGCAGATTTAAATCACGTGTATCACTGTGGTTGTTCTGTTTGATTTTAATGAAAGTAGAATTTTATACATCTCAGATTCTTTCTTCAAAGTCAAAGCATAATGTGATTATTTTCAAGCTTTATGTTCATATGTGCTAGAATATACCTGAGCAATGTTTGCTTTCATTAGCCTGCTAGCATTGCAAACATATAGCATGATGTCTATATACATTGCACATGTAGTATACCTTCGACATACATTGCAAATGTATTTTATCACATTACCAGACTGTCAGGACTTTCCATGCTGTGTTCAAAGAATTAAAGCTGCTACATTTTAAAACCTCAGACTAAGCAATCATACTAGTGAAGCATCAACTCATATTCTTTGTATTCTTCCAGTCAGGGGGACAAGACCACGAAAGAAAGAAGACCATGAGAAGAGGGGAATTCTATTCAATACAGACGTCTCTAATTGTGGCTGCCCTTAAAAAGATGTTGCCTATTGGCCTAAATATGTGCACTCCAGGAGATCAAGAGCTGATTTCGTTAGCGAAAACCAGATACAGCCTTGTAAGTCTACCTTTTTAAAATACAGTTAACAAGTGTTTACCACAGCAGACCCATGGATAATGCATGATTTATGGTCTTTTTCTGGTTGCAGCCATCAAACGTTCAGTTACCACAGACACCTATTGCCATAGTGTTAACTACAAGTCTATAAATGGATGCACACAGGAGTGGACCTAGAATCTTAGGCACAGAATGATTTGTTGATGGGAGTAGCTTTTCCCTCAGAAAAAAATTTCAATGTCTCCTTTTCAAAATTTAAATTAGGCTAAAACAGCTACTGTTAGATGACCCTTACATTAAAGCACATGATGGGATTCATTGCTGACTGCACCTATTGTGTGGCCCATTTGCGTATAAATTACTAGCACAGAAAAAAGGTACTTTGTACCCACCACTGTATATTGTGTCAACTGGATTTTAGAAAGATCTATACTTACCCAGCACATTTCACACGAGGGTTATTCTTGGCACATAGTAGTATGTCTAAACTCCTCACAGACAGCACAGAGCATTTTACTAGAACTACTTGTTTCCTGTACTCTGGCAAAACATTTTTCTTTCCATTTGTCTGAAGGGTTTATGTAAAATACTGACTAAACCTGTCACTTAAGGAATACATCCAGTATGAAATGCAGTAGATCTCTGTAGGTCTAGATAATATTGGCAACCTTTGTGGCATCCTGTCCTTTGCAATGAGAAAAAATACATTTTGTAACACACTGCTCCGTAGTGCACACCTAGATTTATGCCTTCTCCTGTCTTTCTCTCTTTTTTTGCATGAAAATTGTTTTTTTTTTATTATATTTCTCACCTGTTTCTCTCTGCGGCTTCCTCCTGTCCCCCAGTTTGACAGTGGGGTGTCACTGATGCACCCTTCTTTCTGCAGGAGGAACGGGCAAACAGCTGCCTTCATAGTCAGTAGCAATGCCACTCCATAGACAGAGAGTTACTGAGTGCTGGTCAGCTCACATCTTCTTCCCTGGGAGTTTATTGACTAACCTCTACAGTGTGCCCAACCCCCAACCGAATAGATTTCCATAAGTTATGGTGGAAAATAGTGGGTTGTTCCAATGAAAAGCTAAACAATCCCTGAAAGTGGTAAGATATGGGCAATCCAAGAACAAATCCCATTGTGTTTCTAATTGCTGAATGCATGATGTGTGAGGATAGTACTGTTCTTCACTACTTTAGTGTTTGTGGGCGGCCCTTTCCCCTTAGCGTTCATGACAGCTAAGCCAAACTGTGTCCCACATAAACGTAGGATCCTTGAATCCTTCAGTTGCAACAAGGCAGTAGGAACACAGGCTTCAGGGCAGTCGGGCACTGTTACAGTGTCTATTAAGTTACCAGCTATGATATGATGATACAATTGTTTTCTGTGTAAGTTGTGTAAACAAACAATCTAATGTCTACAATTGCACCTTCTGTAAACCCCCCAAAATGTATACCGGAGCATCTGGCATATTCTTATTTTGGGGTATTTTAAGAGTTCCTGCTCCCTAACCAGAAGAAAACAGTTTTAACCATTCCACTACCCATGGACCCATACCCAAGTTATGACTAAGAAAATGTGTCTAAAGGTAGCATAGGAGAATAATAGAGAAAATGAATGCCTCAGGGATAATCATTATCAAACTTCTATGTAATACAGACAAACAGGTTGTATTTTTTTATTTCTGTTAATTAAAAGATTCTCTTTTTTTTTTCCAAAACAGCATACAATACAGCTGTAGGTTAAATGTCACTGTTACAACATTGTATTAACTACTGTCTTAAACATCTTACAATAGTATCATTTTTTCAGAGACTTGGTTAGGTATAGTTTCTCATGTTGTCTTTTTAAAAACCCTTCTAGGAAGTATAATTAGCCTGTTAACGTTTTATTTTATGAGGTTTTTGTGGTATAAAATCATTTCTTCTAGCCATTATGTATGTGATCCATCTTCTTCATAGCAACTCAAACTTAGGTAGGACTTGTGAAACCTTGCCAGGGAGTTTCTCCATTTCATAGCTTGAGTTCATAATGTCTTGTCAAAGCCCTATTGTGGGAACAGTAGCAGAGAGCCAATTCTTTGTTATTGCTTTTTGGGTGTCTAGCATACAAATATACAATATAGAGAATAAAGTATGGGTCTAGGTGTGTAACAAGAATTTACACACACCCGAGGGGTTTGATGCTACATAAACCCCGAGAGTGAAGCTCAAGGGCTTTATGCATAGCATCTAACCCAGAGGGTGTTTGTAAATTCGAGTTTACACACACCGAGACCCATATTTTTATTTTATTTAATTACAGATGTCCTTTTTCCCCACAGAAACTATATAAAATAAAAAAAATACATTCTTATGTGACCGTGGCAGTCTGCTTGGGTCTCAGTGTGCGCTCTACAGTCTGTTGGTCGTTCGCTTTTTCCTTTTTTTTCTTTATTTCATTTTGTGTGGAGCCAACATGTTGAGGGTATTTCCCTCATTTTGATTCCTTTCTGCCTGCCAGGCAGCACTTACCGCAGTTAGAACAGCAGCTCACAGTGGGAAAGACAAGGTGGACAGTGGCTAGGAGAAAGACCTTCAGAGGTAGAGGCACCTGCGCAGTGCGAGAGAAACTGGCCACGTGTTCACCATTATAAACGCTCCTTTATAATGGTGAATTATGCCATGGTTTCCCTATGGGAAAAAGGACATCCCGGCTATTATAGTTTTTTTTAGTTGAAGGGTCTATGAAACCTTCTGGTAAATTCAGGAATAATAATGTGGTTGGCCCAAGGGCAAACGATGGGTCAAGAAAGGGTTCAGAGTTCTATTAGTAATTGGTCCCAATATGGTTGTAATTTAGGACACTGCTAAAAGATGTGGGCATGTGAGGCATAGGAGTGACCACAGTACCTCCAGCGGCGATCCCCAAATTGGGGCGAATACTTCACCTGCTGCATTGGAGTGCAGAAATAATATGTAAGGCCCTTCCATGAGTATTGTTTCCATATAAACAATGCTGTGGGCTTGTGCATATATGTAGTGAATTTTCCCCATTGGGAGGGTAGGATTTTAATTGCTAGAGCTTGTTCCCATCGTTTTCTGATATAGTCTGTCGACTGACCAGTAAGTGCTATTAAAGCCATGTAGATGGGTGAAATGAGCAAGTCGACTGACCCTGAGGTGAGGGTTTGTAATATTAATGATATGAAGAGTGGGACTGGACAATCCTTAGGGGCTGCTTTTTGCGGTAGCATTTTATATGACTTCAGCTGGAGGTATCAGAAAAAGTCTGTTTGCTTTAAGCTACATGTAATCTTTAGGGCCAAAAAATCCACTATTAATCCTTTTGTTGACAATGTGCAAAGTTCAAGTTTATTGCAGGAAAAACTCCATTGAGCAAGCTCATTCACAAGGAGGTCCTGAGTCATATACACATTCAGTTCGCTATTACATTGACAGGATAATTGAATGTAGAACAAGCAAAGAATATACATATAATACAAGAGATATACAGTACAAAATAGAAATCCTTGTGCCAATTATGCAATTACATTCCAGTAGGAATAAACTCTCCTTTCCCACAGTTGGTAGGTGTGGTCGAGAGCAGCAGGACAAAATGTCATACTACCTGCAAATGGGGTGATCAGGAATCTATATGGAATGAGGCAGGGATGTTCCAGAATTTTATACCAATTATAAAGTTTATGGTTTTGAACTGGTTATCACTTCCTGTGTGTTGGTTTATGTCCGTGATGTATAAAAGTGATTGGGGGAGTGGTGTTTAGGTCTTCCTCCACAATTTGAATCTTTTTCCAGAGTGCTTCATAAGAAGGAGATTACCAATAAAGTGCCATACGTAGCTGTGCAGCTCGATGGTATAACCAGAGATTAGGGAGGGCTAAGCCTCCTTTACCTTTAGGAAGGTGCAATGTGGAGATTCAGACCCTAGGTCTTTGTTTTCCCCAAAGAAATCGCAATATCATTCTGTCCCATGCTCAGAACTGTTGGGATGTTGGAGAGAGTGGTAACATTTGGGCCAGCTATAATAACCTAGGTAGGATATTCATTCTAACCTCATCAATTTTATGTATGAAAGAGAGATTGATTGTTTGCCATCTCTTTAGGTTTTCTTGTATGATCCTAGAGATGGGTTCATAATTTAGTGTGTTAAGACATTCTAAATCTTTTGAGACATATATAACAAGATATGTGATAGAATCTCTTTCCAAGTTGAATTTAAATGGTTGTTTGTCATTGTTCACTGGGGTATAATAAAGGCAACGGGCTTCCATTTTTGTAGCATTCATTTTATAACTGACTAAATTACTGAATTGGTGAAGTAGGTTCCATAACCAGGGCAGGGAGCTATCAGGGGAAGTCATGTAAATCAACAGGTCATCAGCATAAAGGGCAAATTTCTGCTGGTGATCCACTAGTCCAAGGCTTTGGATTTGCTCATCTTGTCTGATAATAATGGGGAGAGAGGACAGCCCTGTCGGGTACTTCTAGATAGGGAAAAAGGGGTAGATAGTTGTCCGTTGATTTTGTTGTATGCTCGTGGTATTTTAAAGAGAGAGCTTTCATGATGTCCATAAAGGGCTGTGAAGAATGTAATTGGGCTGTGAAAAATTTAATTTTGGTTGAGAAGCAAAAAGAAACTCCCATGTCACCCACTCAAAGGCCTTCTCTGCATCCAGGCTTAAAAGTAAAAAGGATCTTTGTTCGGGTAACATTATGGAGGATTTGCAGAATCATTTTTATGTTATCTTGGGTTTGATGAAGGCGGACAAATCCCATATGGTCTAATTGTATAAGCTGGGGTAATAAAATGTCTATACGTTTTACAAATATAGAAGAGAACAGTTTGTAGTCTATGTTTAGTACAGATATCGGTGTGTATGATGAGCATAGGGACCTGTCTTTGTTAGGCTTTAATATTGGCATTATAGTGGCATAGCTCCAAGGTGGTGGGGGTGCGGCAGTATTTCTTTTAACAGGGCTCGATCTACTACCCCACAAACACTGAAAGACAACACTACAAAGAAGTTTTTCCAGTTGTACAGGTAGCAGAAATACATAATTGATGTACAAGATTGATGGAAAAAGTAATGCCTTAGTTAAATATATCCACTTCTTTTTAAACAGCTGAAATTGCTTCCATTGACAAAGCAAATTTTCTCTTTTTGTAAACAGTCTTCCCAATGTTTCATATCCCCGTCACCAAAATAAACATCCAAAAGCCAGAATTCAGAGGTTACCTCCGGAATATTCAGTGGCAAAATGCCCATGTTCTTGGGTCCCATTCCCTAAGAACATTGCTTGACTCTTGTGCAAATTAAATTTTGAGCCTGATATTTTTGATAAATCTGTGACTGTTTCTCCTAACCTCCCTGGCAGTTGCTCCTGTTCTTCGCACCTCTCTTCTATCCCCACCTCTGCCTGCCACCACCCTCCCCCCTCTATACCCCTGCCTCTCTCCCTAGCCCTGGTCCACCACCTTCCTCTCTTACTCTCCTTCAGCTCCCTTCCCCTCTACTTTTTCTAATCTGCTTGCCCACGCACTGTTGCACAAGTTCCTTGATCCTTGCCTCCCACCCACCTCTCCTTCTACCTCCCTCCCAGTTACCCCTCTACGCCCACTCTCTCTTCCCGCGTTCCTATGCTACCTGGCACAACTGGCAGCAACTCAATTTTTCCACTCCACCTTTCCCTTTGACAATGCCCTTCTGGCAGCTTTAATTCATGTAAATATTGTTTGCTGTGACTCATCATTCTTAAATGTATGCTTGGTTGCATTGTTCTAACTGTTAATTATATTACCTGTAGCTTTTAGACCATGTATACCCTGTACTGAAATGTGTATTCCAACTGCTTGCCTGCTAATCTCACACAAATTGTACTTCTATTCTTTGTATACTGACGTGGAACCTTTGTAAAAGGGACATTGGCTCAAAGGCATTTATCCTAAATTCTAATAAATAAATACATTTTGCAACTCTTTCAATGCTTGTACACATGCTGCAGAGCTATAGTCAAAACCAAATAATCTGAATAAGCTTAAATTTTTATGTGCGGTTCGTACATGAGATGCCTCAGACTTCTGGAACTCAATTTACATGCCTAATCAGTGGATCAATGCAAAACGTGTTCAACAAAGGACTAAGGGGGCAACCCTGACGTCCCTACATATAGGCGATGTTTTCCTGAGCCAGCTGTTATCCAAAGTACAAAGAGATGCTGAATCATATAGCAATCTAATTTAAGAAACAAAAATCTCTAGTAGTCCATATAAAGACAAAACTGAAAAGAGGTATTTGTAAGAGAGACTGTCAAAAGCCTTCCTCTGGTCTGATGCCAGGAAAAGACCTCTTGCCCTGCCTCTATTACTTCTTTTGACTAGATCTCGAAAAACAAATAGTGTATTTTGTATATTCTGTCCTGTCATTGCACAGAACTGGTCTGGAGATATTAAAGTGTCAGCACAAAAACATAGAAGTTGACAGCAGATAAGGACTGTGTGACCCACCCAGTCTGCTCATTTCACCTACCTATTACAAACCACAGATCCTAGATGATCTGCAGCTCACCCATTCTTTCCTGTCCATAGGGTACCCTTATGTCTATCCCATGCATTCTTGAATTCCTTAACTGTTGTTGCCTATACCACCTCCTTTGGGAGGCTATTCCAAGCATCCACCACTCGTTCAGTGAAAAAGTACTTCCTCATGTTACCCTTGAACCTCCCCCCCAACTTCATTTCATGCCCCCTTTTTCTTGCACACTATCATGTGTCCCTCTGCTCTCCTCTCCTCCAGAGAATGCATATTGAGTTCCCCTAGCTTCTCCTCATAGGGCTTTTCATGCAGACCCTGCACCATCTTTGTAGCCTCTTCTGGACCACCTCCAGTCTGTCTATGTCCTTCTGGAAATGTGATCTCCAGAACTGGATGCACTACTCCAGCTGAAGTCTTACCAGCGATCTGTACAGTGGCATAACCACCTCCTTCTTTCTGCTGGTGATGGCTCTCCCTATGCATCCAACATCCCACTGTCTTTCCCTGTAGCCTTATTACATTGTTTGGTTGCCTTTAGCTCATCCGATATGAGTACCCTCAGGTCCTGTTCCTGGTTGGTGGCCGCCAGCACCTCCCCCCATCTTGTACACCTCCCTTGGATTTCTGCTCCCCAAGTGCATGACTTTGCACTTTTATTTTAATGCAAAAAAAGTATTTGAGTGAGGATCTTATAGTACACATTTAAAAGGCTAATGGGATGCCAGTTCCCTAAATCTCTCCGATCACCCTTTACGTATAAAAAAATAAGCAAGGAAAATGACACATGCTCCAGCAAACAAAGGAAGCTCAAAGAAAGTAATCAAACATAAGTAAAAAGCTCAAAAGAGTAGAGGAATTTTCCAGTTTTCCTGGCCAAATTTTCCCCATTCACTAAAATACCAGAAACACTTAATCTGGTTAAATATAGGTGCATAGGTGTCATACGAGTTAGTAGGTCAGAGACCCATATATAACTCGCCACTTATTTAGTGGTAATACCCACGTTTTAAGGCACCCATATGTTTATCCAGAGTGTGTTTAAAGCTGTCAGTAGAGCTGCTCATGACAACTCCCTCTGGGAGTGCATTCCAGACTGTCACAACATTCTGGTTGAACTATTTCATTCTTCTGGTACTATTTGTTAAGTCACCCTGCAGTTGAAGTCTATGTGACCTAGTTAATCTGTTGCTGTTTTTGCCCTTAAAACCTGTACTCTCCCAGAACAAGGTGTTATTAAACACTCTGTATACAAGACATAGATCCCTCCTTATTCTTCTATACTGCATTGAGTACAAGTTCAGTTCTCCCAGTCTCACTTCTTATGCCTTATGTTTCACATTATGTATTTTTAATCATCCTTCTTTGGACTCCCTCAATAAGTTTTTGACCTCTTATACTCTGTGGGGCACATACAGCAGAACAATATTCAAGATGGGGTCTTACTAGAGCTGAATAGAGTGGAACTATAACTTTTGGATCCTGACTTTTGACGTGTTTTAGTATATTCCACTTTATTTTATTACTCTTTTAACAATTTCTCTAGTGTGATTGTTAAATGATAAATCGTTAGTTATGATGATACCTAAATCTTTTTCATTAACAGACTCCTGTAATGCTGTATTGTTAAGTGTGTACTTGTATTTCTGGTTTCTTTTGCCAAAGTGCATGACTTTACACTTAAGCTCAGTGAACTCCAATTTATGTTCTTTGGCCCAGTGTTTGAGTTGTGTTAAATCCTTCTGTAAGTTAACTGCAGAATGATTCTCATTAACTATGGCCCCTCACTTACTATCATCCGCATACTTACATAGCCAGGTGTTGTCTGATGTTTGCATGGATAAGATGAAAATATTAAACAGGATGGGCCCCAGCACTGATCACTGTGAGACCCCACTTGTCACTAGCCCCCAATCAAATATATCGGTTGCAATCGGTATTAGGGTTGCTCAAATGTCATCAAATCTGATCCAGCAGCCAGATATCAGATTTTGGATTATCCCAGTTCAAAATCTGATATCTGGCTATGAATTGGTAACATTGCTAAACCCCCTTTCACCATTGCACTACTGTGCTAGCCCCCCACACCCACCCTGCAATAAATGACCCTTCAGTAAAGAATTATTGATGGCACAAGTTTCTCCGACTTTTCCTATAATAAAGTAAAACAGCCTATAATTAACCCCACCCCACACACGTTTTACAGTTTGCCTCTGCAGCTCCCACATCCCTTGCAGAACCAGGCATCACCAGTTTAATATGTTTAGGATTTTGGATTTTTGACACCATGATTTGAAAATTGGAAATCCTATATTGTTGCTGAAATAGGAGGTATCTGTTTTTATAATGGATTATCTGAGTGTAACCCCTAGGTGGCACTATTCTAAGGGCTACTACCCTTGCCTGTATGGCAATGCACAGGTTGAGAGGCCTGTGTTTTCTAACAAGGTGCCTGCAGCCAGAGTAGTGGTATTGGGGATGTTTATCTATTCTGCTATAGCCCTCTGGGGAGCTATAACCACCCACCAGCCCTCCTAGTTGCCTAGTACCTGATGCAGTAGCAAATTTACGGACAGTAATAGTATGCACACACTCTTCACACTTGCCACCAGGGTTAGATTTACAGCAGTTTCCCTGGAGACCACCTGTAAAATGAGGTTAGCAATACAATAGCACACCCTTAACACTGTAATCCAACTAATAATATGCACACTAGCCAGGATAAACGTGAAGAAAGACAATCAGGTTTATTTAGAGGCAGTGAACAAGGAAGGGGCGTGAATCTAGTCAAACAATTTAAAATCTGACTTTGTTTAGTGACTGCATGCACTTTTTGTCCCAAACCGACAGTCACACAACACTGAGTACCCAGGATGGTAAGTCTGGCTAGTCAGAGGTGTTGCCATGGGGTGGCCAGCATTGCAACTGATGTTGGGGCCCTTGATGGAAAGAAAGGCAGTTAACGTGCAAAAACAACCAGATTATTTGTAATCTGAGCCGGCTGGCTCAGCCCTTTGTAAACCCAAGAAACTGAAGCAATTAGATGGTACCACAGATGATTTAAACACTCGTTGCAGGAAGCTACCCTGATTTGTACTCACGCTACCAGGAATTTGCTGCAAAGCAGGAAATATAGAGACCTCGTGGTGATGACAGATGGGCATGGAGAAACAGGGCCAACATGACACGTCTCCTCTTCATGACCCTTTCCTCCAGGTGACACTGTACCATGTTGTTGCTGCGCGGACTGATCCCAAGTTGGTATCTTGCTGAAACAGTCCCTGGTGCAGGAGTAGTGCCTAGAAACATAGAATTTGATGGCAGATAAGGACCACTTGGCCCATCTAGCCTAGGCCAAATTGGCAATACCCAGGCAGGATGAGCAGTCTGGCAAAGTTCGTGATCTTCTGCTGGTGAAGCATCCAGCTGGCGTAACAGGTTCGGCAGTGAGTAAGCAGGTCTTGACCCATGTAACACATTCAGCACATTCAAATTAACATCTACCTCAGGGTACAGTTCGGATATAGTCCAGTAGCAATTCAGCAGCTTTACTGAGCAAATCTTCTGATCCGAGTACTTCTCGCACACAAACTGGGCCGATCACTTCAGGAGCAAGTCATCAGTCCAAATCGCAGTTCCAGGTGGGAATTGGATAAGTCTGACTTCTGCTACAGGCATTCTCAATGCAGGAGAAAAGTGGCAGGGAGGCAAGTTGGGCCTCTTCCCAACGATTCCCCTATGTTCCTTCTGGGAGCAGTGCTCGAAAGCTCGAGCTGTTCACACTTCAGCCTCCAACTCTAACTGATCCACTGTATCTTGGCACTCAGGGGATTTCCCTTGTAAAATCCAGCAGCTCGGTTGGCTGAAGGAGCTGTCAGTTACAGTTAAGGCTCTCCTCCAGGCCAGTTGGCACCAACTGAAAAACTTCAAAATGACAGGATTTCCTTCCCATAGAACACTGGGGTTCGTATCCATTTTAGGTCCCCAGTGGTTCTATTGGTCCAATTACTGGAAGTCCCAGACCCAACATGGTGGCTCCCATCCAAATGAACGAGCTATAAATAAAGCAGGTTAGACAAACTTCCCTATTTCAAATATAACAAAGTACAAACAGTAAATAAGCACAGTTCCTACATAAGCTCCCTCTGAGCAAATAGTGACTGCAGATTGGAGCAAAACAGAGCACTGCCTGGCCAGTCGCAAGCCCTAAATTGCTTGGACCCAGCTCAGACCATTTACTTAACACAGGTTAACTATTCTCTTAAAGGGACAGGTGCAGAGGCTCAATAGAGCACTTTCACACAATGAACAGCACTACTTAAGACAGGACACTAGCCTGACAGTGTGCATTAAGGAGCCGAGGAAGACATTAAGACAAACCCCCAAACTGGAGGGGGTATTACATGAGCAACCCTAATCTGTGTCCCACTCGCACCCCGGATCGCGTCTGAAAACAGGAAAAATTGCCTTGCTCAGTCGACAAAAACTAAACGGGTACTGTAAATAAAGAATAAGAACAATGGTCCATTCAGTCTTCCAGAAAAGGTAGACCTGCCTCACCCCCTGATCAAATACCTTGACAGGGTTCCTACCCCCACCTCTCCCTTTTAATCTTTTACCTCCCTTGTTGCCTTCAGTGGGAGAATCATCCCCCTTACCCAGTCCCTTCCATGCGTCAGCCCATTTATAATGCCTGCCTTCACCATCTCTGCTGGTAGGCTGTTCCGCAGCTTGATCATTCTCTCTGGGAAGTAAATCTTTCTCACATCCCTCCTGAACTTTCCTCCTACCAGCTGACATTCATGTCCCCTTGTTACTGCCCTCTATTTCTATTGAATAAGACCTCACTGTATTTGTTCCTCTTAGGGACGTCTCTCATGTTGCACTTCTTCCTTCTGTCTTCTGAGTACATGTTCAGGGTCTCTAGTCGCTCCTCATGGGATCTGCCTTGCCGGCCCTTAATTTACCTTGGTGTCCATTCACTGAACTGGGCACAGCATTATAGATGGGACCTCACCCCTGATCTACAGAGGGGCAATATCACCTCCTTTCTCCTACTGTTAAAACCCTTCCCAATGCAGCCCAACCGTCTAGTGGTGTTACTTCAGACTTTATTACACTGATAGGTTTGTACGTGGACTCACTTATTATGGCTCCCAAATCCCCTTTCTCAGTTGTAGTGGCCAGCTTAACCCCTCCCATCTGATACTCCATCCTTGGATTTCTCTTCCCTATGTGCATTTCCTTACACCTTTTGGCACTGAATTTCAACTGCCATATATTGGGCCATCTCTCCAGTCTTTCCAGGTCCCTCTGAAACTCTTCACCTCCACTTCATTTTCCACCCTGCCACAGAGCTTTGTGTCATCTGCAAAGAGACCCATCTTGCCCTGTATACCTTTCCATTTGTCACTAATGAACACATTGAAGAGGACAATTCACAGGACAGACCCGTGCAGTGTGCCATTCATAACCTCTCTGTCACCTGATTTGATCCCTTTAACCACCACCCTTTGTTGCCTCCCCCCAGAAATTGAAGTAGAGTATATTTACCATCTGCACTTTATCCACTGTCCTCATAACCCAAAGAATATTATCAGGTTGATCTGACATAACCTCCCTGCCATAAACCAGTGTTGTTTACAATCCTGCAGCCCACTGTCTTCCAGGTAGGTCATCAGACTTTCTATAACTAGAGTCTCTATCAATTTGTCTGCATTGGAGATAAGACTGAAGGGTCTGTTACTGACTCGACCTACCCTATCCCCTCCGCTGTGAAGTGGGATTACATCCCCAGTCCTCCAGTCCCTTGGAACCTCCCCAGACTGTAACAAGCTATTGAATAGCTTGGCCAAGGGTTTAGCCAGTACAAAGCCAGCTCACTAAGCACTCTCAGGTGTGATCCATCTTTATTTTCAGACAGCAATCCCTTCTCTTACCATATCCACTGTCATCTCTGCCTGTCCCATTTCCTGCACCCCTTGTTGATGCCTTGAAACAACTTTCTGGTAGAGGCCCACAGTCCTCCACCATAAATACTGAGCAGTCTTAGTTTTTCAGAATGGTTGTGTTCTTCTCATAACCCTCTGTTTCCCTCTCTCCCTCCCGCCCTCTGCTGTCCTTACAATTCATTTCTCATTTTCCTTTTTTCCCTGACATACTGGAAGAATTCCTTTTCCCCTCCCTTGACATCCTCAGCAATTTGTAGCTCTGTGTTCTCTGCTTTGCACCCCTGACCACCTGCTTAGCCTCCTTCAGCTTGCTCTAGTACTCCCTACCACCCCTCCTCCCATTGGTTCTTCTTATACTTAATGATGTCTGTTTTCGTTTTTTGCCCTCACTGCCTCCCTTTCTCCTTTGAGAACTGTATCAGTCTCCTATACTTGCTACCCTTGGTAATTATCCTAAAGCATGCATTAGTCGCTTAGGGAATGTAATTGGTCTCAACTTTTTCTATAACCCCCCGACTTTTATCCATACCTATCATTTTTCCCTTTCTATCACTTTTCACTGACTCTTTCCCTCATCTGGTCAAAATCTGCCCTTCTGTCATATAGAACCATAGCTTCTAATGAGGGTTTGCCTTTAACTAGGGCCAGTTAAAACTATAAGGTATTGTGGTCACTTGACCCCAGTAGTTTCTCTATTGCCACATCACCTATTGTCTCACAATTGGCAAGGACCACATCAACAATGGCAGTTTGCCCTGCGGGTTCCCTGACCAGCTGTACAAGTAAGCAGTCCAGCAGTGTATCTATTGGAGCCTGACTTTTGGTTCTCTGTGGTGCTGTGGCATCCCAGTCTATATCCAATATGTTAAGATCCCCACTATTATTATCTCCCCTTTTGCTGCCTCCTTCCAAATTTCTTCCCCAACTCCCTATGTTCCACAACCCTTACCCTGTCTTGGCAGTCAATATACAACCCCTATTCTTATATTTTCCCTAAAACTGCTTTTAAATGCACCCAGAGCTATTCCGCTTCTCCTCTCTCTCTCTTTTGAAGGACCCATCCTCTGTGGTCTCTATGTCATCTCTAGTATAGTGGACTACTCCACCGCCTTACCATTTTCCCTATCCCTCCTGTATAGGGCATACTCTAGTACTGCCAGGTCCCAGTTGTTATTTCCAGTGACCTAAGACAGTAATGACCACCAGGTCAAACTCGGCACCATCTCCTGAAGCTCACCTATTTTTATTACCCAGGCTCCTGGCATCCCATTAGACCACCTTCCAGATCCCACTTCTTACCACCCTCTTCTTGTTAGTGCCTTCTCCCTTGTCCTCCTCCTCCTGTTCCTTTGCTTCTTATTCCTTCTGTTCCTTGCTGATTTATTGTGTCACCTCCCATTAATACAACTCCCCTAAACTAGTTTGACCCGTAACAGTGCCATTCCTAGTCTATCCTATCCTGCTCCCCATTTCCATGGGAGTATTACCTGGGTTTCCCTTAAATGCTCCCCAAGCAATAGCTTCCTGCCCCCAATCAGTTTAAATGTACAACTACAAAGACATCCTGTTTTTGCCTAAACAGACTGGTACCCTCTCTCGTCATGTGAAGGCCATCACCTTCGAAGAACCTCCTGTCTCAGACATCCTCCCAGTCTCCCAAAAAGTGGTATCCTTTTTCTTGACATGCACACCTTCAACCATAGATTAAAAGCCTCAATTTCCTCCCTTCCCACCTTACTGTCCCCTTGCCACATGCTGGCCAGATCTCTGAAAATGCCAGCGAAGCTGCCTTTCCCTTCAAATTATCTTCTATCTTTCACTAAGTTAGTTTAACTGTCTCCAGTGTCAAATTCACCAGGCAGTTGGTACCTAACAGTTCTAGAACTCCTGCCTTCACCTAGTCTGATGTTTTTTAAAAAACAAGTCAGCAGTACTGTAAGCTCCATTCTACCTTGTCCCAGGGTCTCAGAAATTAGACAGTTTGACATTTTTCATGAGGGGTGAACTATGTTTCATTGAGTTTTTCAACCCTTTACATTTTTGAATCTGACTCTAATAATTGAGCTTTACGGAAAAATCAAATTTAAATAAATTGCCATTTTATTCCAGAATTTTCTGCAAATGGGTTAATCATTAGGCAGAGGTTAACATATGTTTTTGCTGCAGTAACTTTAAAATATTGCAAGTGTGCACAGAATGGCACAACCACCTCTCCCTCCAGTAATCACATGGTGTTTTATATGATAAACTGATTACAGTACATCAAATGGCATAGATAAATGGGATTGCTTTGATTGGCTGAATGAGATCACTTTGTCATGCATACAGTTGGTCCGCTTTTTTTAAGTGTTGGTTTCTCCTTTTTTCAGCCATTTAAAAAGCTCAATAGCCCACTTCAGGACAAGCAGTCAGTTGGCTATTACCATGCCTTTCATTACAAGGAATGTCATTTAGTTTACACCTCAGAAGCCAATTTTCCATATAGAGAGTCGATTGCTCCTCATTGAATGCTGAGACTTTAATATATGTAATATCATTTGTTGCTCAGTAAACAGAGATCTCTATGGACATGAAGGCATTAATTCCACTGTGTTATGAGCTTGTGACTTGATGCTTTGAGATGGATGTGACCCACATTTTGGCCCTTTTTCTCACATTTTGTAGGGTAGTATATATAATTTAGGTGATAAAAGGTTCAGGTGTGTGGATCGTAATGAGCTTTCCAGATACTTGAAGAAACCTAGCTTTGCTACATGCCTCACAATGCAGCTGGAGGGATAAATTTAAATAAGTTGGTAAATACACTATCATAGGGTACTACTTACACTGAACTATTGAATATGGGTGACTCTGTGCATGAGTATATTTCTAATTACGTGTACAACTGTGTATGGGTACATACTGTAATATAATTGGAACTGTTTATGTAGTGAGGTAAAGAAATTATCCATAATTCATAACAGGTTTTGCATGTAGTTGCGCACAATTGCTTTACATATTGTATATTTATCATTTTGTTAAGTTTTTCTAAGATATTATACATTTCACTAAGAATAATCAAGAGATTTCCTTTGTGTGTTTTGACAGAAAGATACAGATGAAGAAGTAAAAGAATATATGCGCAACAACTTGCACTTGCAGGAGAAGGTAACTATGATTTAAATCTGCATATGCAGATTCGGCTGTAGATGTCAACCTTGTATGCTAATTGTAATATGATGTTTAAGGAGAGCACAGTAACCACTGTGCACACATCTCCTATTGTGTATTGTTAGTTATTTAGTAGGATAGGGTTGAAATCAGCACCCATCTGGGGCCTAAGGCAGCCTGCTATATATGGTTGCATAGAGCCTCACTGGTTTGGAGTGGCAAGTCTTGTACTTGAATTGCGAAGTGAACCATTGACTTTCAAAAAGGTGTGCAACAGTAGATGTCTTCTGGCATGGACAAGACTGAGGCACATCAGCTGGAAAGTGTGGGGTGGCTTGGGATATGGTCCCCAGTGCCGGGCGCCCCGATGGCCCAGTGGCAGTGTGGCATGCAACTGTGCAGGAAGCCTGAGTTCAGCAGAGAGTCTAGGATGCTGTGTCGAGAAGCAGGTCTGACTTCAGCAGCTGCTGCTCCACAGAACACTAGGGTTTGGGAGGGCTGGCACTATGGACCCAGTGCCGCAGCGACCCTTAAAGTGGGCCAGAGGAGCTTGTGCCCTCCGAAGGACATCACCCTATGCTTCAGAGGCCTGAAGGGGCTATGTCATGCCAAGGGTAGAAAGGAGGGCAGGGAGAAAAAAAAATATGTTTCAGCTACATGACGGCTTGGGTTCCTGGATTCTCTTTCATCCTTGTACCTTTGTGACACTGGATCTTAGCATTTATAGTAGACTGCCTGGGGAGGGGTGACTCTCCACCTGGAGTCCCTCCCATGAGGGGGCATCAAGGGTGGTGTTGGACCTAGAAGAGTCAGTGGGTCAAAGGGCCAGATCAGGGTGTATCCCTGGAAGTTAAATATGGCTGGGGAGAAAAAGATCTATAAAAACAAACAGTGCTGAACTCATCATATACATAGATACAGCGATATGGGTTCTAGTCTTGTCAATTTGTGCCATGAATGCCGTTACATAATGAGCACTAATTAGAGCGTGCATTTCCCAAGTGTATGTGATCCCCAGATAGCTGTCCCTGATAGTGCAATTACCGCCTGACGGTTGGCACTATTCAAGCTATCCAAACTAGAACAGACAGCATCCACACAATAACAGCTGCGACCAAAAATTATGTCTGCTGGCATTGCAATTAACTATGTTTTACACTTGCAAGTGTCCTAGTCGGCATGCTGCAGATGGGGGAGATCTTGTGTTTTTAGCGATTTTTGCAGGATCCCAATTTATGTACCTGAGTATAAGATCGTAGAAATGCAGTGCCAAAAAACAAGACTCCGCTGGACAACCGCCTGATGCATTTTGGATTTCACAGTCCTTTATTTTTGGGGCCTTTGAAAAAGGATTGTAAAATCCAAAATGCATCAGGTGGTTGTCCAGCGGAGTCTTTTATTTTTTGGCACTCAATAAAATGTGCACCAAGCAAATTCGGAATAAATTATTGGCGAGGTGTTTCATTATTGGAGGTGTTGAGCACCCGATTTAGTGTTTGTGTACTTTGGATTTATTGTGTGCAGCTCCTCCTTGTGTGGCTTCTTTTTGTATTTAATTGTAATTCAGCAGTAAGCTTTTGTTAGCTATATACTTTACCTCTAGAATTGTATCTTCCCAAAGTGTAAGTGTGGGAACCTCTGTTTTCAACCATAGTTTGGTAATTGTGGTTTTTTGTTTGTTTGTTTGCTGTAGTCCAGAGGCTATTTGATAGGTACCAATGTGTTTTATTTTTAATGTGGAGTAGGAAGTGCCAGAGCAGTGCAGCTGCTAGGGTCAGTGTTACACAGCCCTGTATTGTAGAATTGATCTCCTTGCCTGGGTGTGACTAGTAAGAGTACAGAAAGGGACAGGACCATAGTACACAAGTAGTTGTGGCCACTTCACAGCTACATTTCCTCCAACAGGGTGCAGCCATAGGTGCCGGAACAGGGGGGGGCCACTAGGGCCATGGCCCTACCACTTTCATAAGTGGCCCTATCACTTTTTGCTATCATGTTAATATATTTAATAGGGGAAAATTTACCTCTTACATCCTTGGCCCTACCACTTTTCAAACCGTTCCAGCACCACTGGGTGCAGCCCTAGTAGGAAGGAATTTAGCAGTGATCTGGGGTGTCCTAAAAAATCTGATAGCTGTTTTCCAACGGTATTCTCCCAAAGGGGATCCTGTTATTTATGTTGTCGGTACTAGATCATAGTCCAGTCACCAGGCTGGAGGTCTATTGATAATTTTGCCTCCCAAGTGTTCTGTGTATGGATTACATTCATCTGCTGCCCTCTCTGCAGGGCACTAGAGCAGATCAAAATGAACTGACTGGGACGTATTCAATTCTGTGCCCAAATGATGTAGGCTATCAATGGTGGGAACCCTGGCCCTTCTATTTCCAGCTTCATAGCTGAGTTAAGAAAATGGCTAAGCTGCAGGAAGCTGTAGTGCTCTTTAGCTTCCAGCCAATATTCGGTCATTAATTGAGTAAAGGTATTAAAATAACCATTATAATAATATTGAAATATGTGCCGCAGATCTTTCTGCGCCCATATTCAGAATTTATTATCTCATTTACGCAGGTATAAACCAGAATTGAAGGCTGGGATACTAAGTCCCTGAGCTCCCTGTTTATGTTGTTTAGTAGAAAAACTGTGGTGACACTGGTGGAGGATAGTGTTTGTGTGAGAAGTTAGGGAGGTTTGAGATAAAAATTGGTCCTGGGAGCCAAAAAGTTGGAAAAGCACTGGTGTATTCATTAGATTAAGTTCAATAACTACCCATCTGGGTCTAGGGAATGGAGATATTTATGTCATTATATGTTTTACTAATGCTGCCTGTGCTTACTGCTGAAGGTTGAGGATAGCTGGCCCCATTTTGTTTTAGGAAGTTGAAGTTTACTTTAGGCTACTCTCAGTCTTCCTCCTCCCCATAAAAATCTGGAAATCCACTTACTCCATTTTTTGAAATCACCTTGCCTGGGGAGAATCAGGAGTATCTGAAAGAGATATATATATCTCAGTAAAACATTCATGCAGATTTATTGTACCCGGTGAATGAAAGAGAGGGAGAGAGGGAGAGAGAGAGAGAGAGGGGGAGGGAGGGGATAGAGAGAGAGAGAGAGAGAGAGAGAGAGAGAGAGAGAGGAGTCAGTCTTTGTAAATCTTCCTTTATGCCCAGTTCTGGTGGTGGTGGTGGGGGGTGTAGTTCAATTTGTATCTATAGGTTTTGTACTCTGTTCCCATCCAGATTCCAAGGTATTTTAAACTTGGTCTGTCCCATTTAAAGGGGTGCAGTTGCTTAGTCTGGGATCTGGGATACAGTGAATCAGCAGTATTGCAGTTTTGTCCTCGTAGGCTAAAGTTCTTTGAAGAAAGAGTAGTATTTTTTAATCATTCTATTGTGACATCTAGGTTGGATTTTTCACAGATCGAATAGTGTCTACCAGATCCTAAAGCTGACTATACAAGCAAATATCCAACTATCCAATTGTGTTTTCTGTCTTGCTCCTCTTTCTGTACTCATTGTCACCTCTCTTGCTCAGCCCTCCTAGTACCAACCTCTCTGCTGCACAACAGACGCACATTCTGCTGCTTGCCAGCACCACTTGACTCCTAAATCTTTCGGTGTCCAGGCTTCTGGCTTTACCTTGCCAAGGGCTTCGTTCTGTTGCCACCTAGGGGAGCAAGCATGCGTCGAGATTGGGATTCGGTCTGGGATGGTGGGTGACATCAGTGCATTAGGAGACTGAGTAGCGTGGGGAACATGGGCACTGCCATTCAGTGTGTCCAGCTGGGTGGTTTTCTGATTTACTCCCTCCTATGATCCTCTACCTCTCTTCCAAGAATACACATGGTGGGGTACTGGAGAATGTACGGTAGTGTGGGATCACCATGTCACCTAGTCTACTACGCCCACACCTCCACCAAAATCTCTAATCAGCACTGTACACTGTCCAACCCTTCCCTGGGAGGTGAGCATCCTTACGGACACTTCTCCACTCTCCCTGCTGGCCTCCATGCCCACCATCCCAGCTTGGGGCTGACTATCCATTTTGCTGCAATTGCAGGCAGCAACAGAGTGTCATAGTAAATTCCCCTTGCCAAGTCTAACCGGCCGATGCTACCATGACACAGTTTACCACACCCATGTGACAGTACCTGACTGGATTACCCTAATCCCATCCAGAAGACAGAAGTCAATGGATTCCAGTACCCTACCCGGAGGAGAGGATGAACACCCAAATATGTTCATTCCTTCTTCTGTAAGTCTGCCCTGACATCCCACTCAGGAATAACATAGAAACATGGAAATTGTCAGCAGATAAGGGCTGCTAGGCCCATCCACTCTGCCCATAGTCCTTATTTGTGTCCTTTGCCACAATACTGTAGATTAAAAAAAAGAGGTTGCACATGGAAGCAGGTGCAGGGATATGTAGGCATAATCTGAAAAAACTAAGAAATCCCGCACTCTGCTAACAAAAATAAAAGGACTGCTCACCAAAAACTTCCAATAAAGTGCTTCATTTTATTTCAGGTGCCATGTGCAAGGCTCTGACGCATTTCGGAACCAAGTTTTTGGAAGTTTTTGGTGAGCAGTCTTTTTATTTTTGTTAGCAGAGTGCGGGATTTCTTTGTTTTTCAGACTTTGCCGCAATACCTCTATGCTATGCCGTAATACCTGGAGACATCAGTTAGGTGTTAGAGCAACATTCCCAGGTGCCAAGTGTAAAGGCAAAAAAAGAGATGCAGACAGCTCCCTGTTGTGCTTCCACAGTCTGGAATTACCAAAGCATGTCCCAGGTGATCTGATTCTGTTTCCTGGGAAAAGAAAGAGTATGTGATGGGAGGAGCCAGCCTTTATGATCCAGTCAATCAAAGTGCTAAAAAACAGGCTGCTCACTCACAAAGCAGATTTTAAAATCATTTTATTTCATCAAGCCATAATTCAAAACTTCCATTCCAAAGTCTTGTGAGAAGTTTTCCACTTCTTCACGGGGACCAGTCCTATCTTTAAATCACATATCCTCAGTTATTTTATGCTATTACTCTTACTCAAAATCTGGTTCCTCCCTGTAAATAATTATCCAGTCTGTGTAACATTCACTTCTTGTAATTTTTGTTTTATCCCATAGGTCAGGTTCAATATCATTCATATCAGCTGTGCATGGTCCACTGACCTGGAGAAGAAATGTATTATATGTTAACACATCCCCTGGAGCCACTCGCTACTGTATAAGAGTGGTTTCACGCGCGTTTGGCTGGAGCGAGAACAGCAAAGTGAAACTGAGCTGTTCTGGCTCAGTGAAGCAAGTGAAACCACTTAATACAGGAACGTGTGGCAATAGGGACGATTAATATATTATTGATCATGAGCTGATCAATAATATATTAAAAAAACTGTTCCCGAACATGTCCATTTCAGGGCATCTCTGCGTGAGGCTCTCTTCACAGAATAAGCATGTCTCATGCGCAGTGGAAAGGAGTGCTCTCGATGTATAAATTGGGATTATACGCAAATGTTGTTCTTAGTCTCAGAGGGAGGGAGGGAGTGACTTTGGCCATGACTAAGGTGCAATGCGAATGACAGTCACCAGATGTTAGTGGGAGTGTGGGGTGTGGCACCCACTTGCACTTGTTTGTTAACACACTGTGCATGGCCCAGCACCATTCCAATGGCGCTGTACCCAGCAGGGTGTGTAGTTGGGCCAGCGCTACCACCAAAGTCTTCCTCCTCCAGTTGTCCATCCATTACCTTTATGCCTTCTTCTTGGCTGGACAGCCAAGAACATCTCCTGGGTTTGGTGTTGCTGCACACACAATCCAGTAGCCTCCCCCCCCACCACACACACACTTATAACAAATGGTCCATGTTCCTTGCACTCCCCGGCTTCCAGTGGAACCCATCTCAATAGCCCTTTTATCCTATATAGCATATTCCATCTCAGATCCCATGACCATTTCCCATCCCCTCTGGCTCCTCCGACTTTCAACATAACTTATGCACTCACTGCTAGCCTGTAATAGTTCTAAAGGCAGGTGGTGTTACCAAAGAGTGTGACTGAGTTTGCAAGGGTTGCCATGCTTTGAGTAGTAGCATGGTAACTCCCACCCTGTTCCCCATCTGGTCACAACTGTGTTAGTGACAGCATGGGAGCAGAACAGAGAACTTTATCAGTTAAAGCAGAAAGAGGCAGGGAAGGCAGTCAGAATAGCAAAGGCCCAAACCAAGGAAAGGGTAGCCAACTCTGTTAAGAAAGGGGATAAGACCTTTTATAGGTACATTAGGGAGTGAAGAAAGACCAAAGGAGGGATAATGAGGCTTAATAAAGGGAAGGGAAAGTAGGCAGAGGGTGACAGTGAAAAAGCAGGGATACTGAATGAATATTTCTGCTCAGTATTCACAAAGGAAGAGGAGGGGGAGTTACCCAAACCAAACAAGAGAAACACTCTGAAGACGGGGGTCGATACCAGTCCATTTACAGAAGAAAGGGTTCTGAAAGAACTAATAAAATTGAAGGTGGACAAAGCAATGGGGCCTGATGGGATTCACCCAAGAATTCTAAAAGAACTAAAGGTAGACCTAGAGGTAGAACTAGTGACACCGCTGACTACTCTGTTTAACAAATCATGGGAGGATGGGGTGGTACCTGAGGACTGGAGGAGGGAAGATATGATTCCTCTTCCCAAAAGTGGGAGCAGGACAGAGACAGGAAACTACAGACCAGTTTTTTTGACCTCCGTGGTAGGGAAAATGATGGAATGACTTCTGAGGGAAAGAATTGTTGAGTACCTAGAGGCCAGTGGGGCACAGGACCCAAGGCAGCATGGATTCACGATGGGAAGGTCGTGTCAGATGAATCTAATAGATTTCTTTGACTGGGTGACCAAAGTAGTAGACCAGGGAGGGCTGTGGACATGGCCTACCTAGATTTTAGCAAGGCATTTGATACAGTCCCACACAAAGATTAATACACAAGTTAGCCAGCCTTGGGTGGGTCCCAAAGTAGCCTGAATAAAAAATTGGCTGAACAACAGGGCCATGAAGGGTAGTAGTAAACAGAGTCTACAGTGAAGAAAGGAGGGTTACTAGCGGGGTACCACAGGGTTCAGTACTAGGACCAGTCCTTTTTAATGTCTTTATAAGTGACATTGCAGAGGAACTAGAAGGAAAAGTATGTCTCTTTGCAGATGACACAAAGATCTGCAACAGAGTTGATACACAAGATGGAGTGGAAAGGATGAGAAGGGACTTGGCAAAGTTGGAGGAATGGTCAAATGTATGGCAGCTCAGATTCAATGGAAAGAAGTGCAAGGTAATGCACCTGGGAAACAAAAACCCAGGGGAAGAGTACACAATGGGGGGTGAGATACTGACAACAGTAAAAATGGAACAGGACCTGGGGGTAATTATATCAGATGACCTAAAGGTGGGCAAGCAATGTGAGAAGGCAGTAAGGAAGGCTGGGGGAATACTGGGGTGCATAGGGAGAGGCATCTATAGTAGAAAACAGGAAGTTGTTATCCCTCTGTACAGACAGTTGGTGAGACCCCATCTGGAGTACTGTATGCAGTTCTGGAGACCCCATCTCCGCAAAGACATAGACAGCGTGAGAGGCTGTCCAGAGGAGAGCAACCAAAATGGTGGAGGGTCTGCACCAGAAAGACATAAAAGAAAGACTAAAGGAGCTTAATATGCATACCCTTGAGGAAAGAAGGAGAGAGGGACATGACTGAAACTTTCAAGTACCTCAAGAGAATCAACAAAGTCCAAGAGGGTAGCATCTTTCAGAAAAAGTGATGTGCAAGAACAAGGGGACACAATTTGAAGATAGAGGGGGGATGGCTCACAGGTAATGTGAGGAAGTATTTTTTTCATGGAGAGGGTTGTGGGTACATGGAACAGCCTCCCTGAGGAGGTTGTGGAGTCAAGAACAGTAGGGGAATTCAAGAATGCTTGGGACAGACATAAGGCAGTCCTAGTGAGGGGTAGGAGGAAGTAATCTGTTAGTTAACTAGGATCTGCAGCTTATCTGTTAGGTAGGAAAATGAGCAGACTAGGTAGGCCAAGCGGTCCTTATCTGCCATCAAATTCTATGTTTCTATGGGTATGGCTAGCGGCCCCTATTGTGCATGGCAAAATAGGGTCCCTCAGCACAACTGCCACTAGTGGCAGTACCATGCCACTGTGAATAATACCCTAACTTTTTGAATTTTAATGTTATAAAGGGTTTTTCTTTTGTTCTTGTTGTACTGTAATTTGGAAACATTTTATATTCTTTTTATCCCAAAAATGATCCTAATCCAATCATCTAAATTTCAGATTAAATTTCAGATAATCCAACTATTTGGTGAAATCTGGTTGGATCAGATTTGCCACTACTCAAGCAACTCTAGTAACCAGTCAGCCTTGCAAAAAAATCAGAATCACAGCAGCAAAGTGTGCATTCTGAGGTGTCTGTAGTTACATGCTAGGCAGGCACTCTTCACAGCAGCTTTTCCCACAGTCTGGATAAATAATCTAGGATGTTGAGGGCTTTCTGGCACTAATTCGGGAGGGTGCATATATTTCTGTGGCAATCAGTAGGGAGATAGGGATCTGCGGTGAGGGCATTTGTGTACAGGGTGCAACCCAGGTGCTACCAGGAGATGTCACTGTGTGTGTATTGGTACCTAAGAAAAATACATTTTGGTGGTACTGAAGGCAATGGAATAAAATGATTCTGCCTTCCCATGAACCGCCTTCAAGATAATGCAGTATCAAAATTTGCTCTTGTTTTAAAAAATGAAGCATTTGGTTCCCACTGTTCAGTCTGTACCATTATTTTATTTTCTTTTAGAACATTAAAATCATTAGAACTTTGCTTTCCTGATACATTCGATGTTTTCTGTGCCTCACCTTTATGCTGCAAGGCATTGTGCACAATGGCAAGCCACATATGAATCATGCTGTGTTGTAGGCTGTCACTAGCGTGGGTGCGGATAAGGAATGGGCACTGGTATTCTCCTAAGTAAGTTGCTGACTATGGTACTGAGCCCAAACTTCACATCTCAGTGGATACATCATATGATAAAAATGTTGGAAGAAATCCAGCCTGACGATTGTTTGGAACCAGTATGGATACTACACAGTATGCAAAGAAACATAGAATTTGTGAGCAAAAAAGGATTGCTTGTCCCCGAGTATGTCTCCGCAGACCCTAACTGGTCCCTGGCAACCCTCCCTCCTCCCTGCCTGTGTACTAATATTCCCTTATGTCTGTTCCGTGCAAGCTTGAAGCCCCCTATTGTTTTCACCTTCTCCACTTCCACTGGCTGTCTATTCCAAGCATCTACAACTCTTTCAGTGAAGTAGTAGTTCCTCACATCCCTCATAAACTGCCCCCCCAGCTTCATCACATGCCCTCTGGTACTGGTGCACTTTCTCATTTGAAAGAGACCCCCCCACGCACCCTGTTTACCTCTGTAGGTCTCAATAATGTTCCTCTTGCACGCCTCTCTTCCAGCGTGTGCATGTTTAGATCCCTCGGTGTCTCATAGGGCTTTTGGTGCAACCTCTGCACTATTTCAGTTGACCTCCTCTGGACTGCCTTCATCCTGTCTATGTCCTTTCTGAGCTGTGGCCTCCAGGACTGGACACAATGCTCCAGGTGGGGTCTCACCAGCAAGTGCTATAGCTGCAACACCACCTCTGTCCCTCCTCCTGCACATGGGTAATTTGCATATCATGTCATTGCATGAACTAGAGATGCATGCATGGAGAGGTGGCAGTGAGTGCATTTTTTCTTTAATAATATGTAAAAAAAAATTGGGAAGTGCTTTATCACATTTCATTACCATGGAAAGGAACTCTGGGTAAAGGGGTAACCATCAGGAAATTACCACACACACGGTGCTCATCTTCACCTCATCCTCTTGCCAGTTGTAACCTGATGATCATCCTCTCCCTATCATGCCTTACCACTCCAAAGTTAAAAGTTGAAAGTTTATTGGGGCAAGTCATTGAGCTGAAGCTCATTTGCGAAGCCCTTAAGCCCCCCCCCCAAATGAGTACTCAAATGTCTGCCACTGACTTTCACAAATGCAAGCAACTGCAGTACAGTATCCATGAACAGTTCCTGAGAAAATATTGACAGACGGGTTTCTGTTGTTATGAATGCATTGTATGTGTTTGTTTTGCAGTCTGACGATCCAGCGGTACAATGGCAGCTGAATCTTTACAAAGATGTCATAAAGAGTGACGAGCCTTCGGATCCTGAGAAAATTGTGGAGCGTGTGCAGAGAATTTCAGCAGCAGTGTTTCATCTTGAGCAGGTGACTGAAACTGTCTAGAAATCTTGCTACAGTATCTGAATCACATTTGAGATAGGAGGGAAAAACTCAAAGTTATGGTACTGCTTCAAAGCCTATTCAAATATTCAGAATGTTTTTCAGCTTACAAATTTTACAGCAGAACTTCAGATGAGATGTTAAACTAAGGTCCCTTCATCAGCCTATCCCTGTTAGTTGTTCCAACTGAAGTTAGAAATCTTAAGAGGAAATGTGAGTTGCAACACAGGAGAAAGAGAGGGGGCCAAAGTTTGAAAAGTAGTAATACTGTTTATTTTGGTTCATAAAATCAGCAATGAAAATGCTAAAAACGTCACTGATCAAAGCTCTTCGCATGACCATTGATTATTTTCTGACAACTGCACACCTTAACTGAATGTAATATTTAAAAAAAAATAAAAGCCAATGTTATAAGTGTGGTAACTTACTCCAGAGTGTGCAGTCATAAAGGAATAATGTACTTTTTAGGTGGCTGTGGCACTCGACTATGCCTCATGCCTAAAAGCAACCCAAGATGTGCATTATTTAAGCAATAAGGCATGACAGGTTGTGTGTTGTGCTGGGCTAATGGCACACCTTGGGTGGACTGACAGATGAGGTGAAGCCAAGTGATTCCACCACCCAAGAAGTGCCATTATCCCAGCATAACGCACACCCTGGAGTACCATATTGCAATTATGTAACGGCTCAACAGAGAAAATGAAAAAAAAAATGTTAAACTAGAATCGATTTCATTTAAATGTGTTAAAAAAGGAAAAATGGTACAAAATCAAGACGGAGAAAAAAGTCCAGTTTCTGCTTGTTGTGCAGTAGGTGGCGCCAACACTTTATGGAAGAGACAGTATGGGCAGTAGCACTGTAATGCTGTGAGCCATGGAATGAAGGTGAAATCTGATCCCCCCTCCACACACACATGCATGCATGTGCACACAAACACACAGCATCTGTTGGCTAGCTTGAGGTTTTTATTTATTTTAACTATTAAATTATACTGGTGGTTCAGAGAGACGTGGCCATTAGCATTGGCTTCTGCACAAGCGCTGCGAAGACAGAAAGAGAGAGAGACGGCACAGAGCATGAGAGAGCTGCAGCAGGGGTTACCTTGTAACTGCCATGCTCGGCAGTACTGTGGTGACAGAACTAGAAGGAATGTTTTTTTTTACTTTTCTTCTAGTTCTGTGAGTGTGGCTGTCCCTCTGTCCCAGTGTGTGCTGTGAAGTTCAGCCTGGGAGTGAGCAGGCAGTCAGCGGTAGCACGGAGTGGGAAGTGATATCTCTGAGGCCGGAGAGGGTGAGCAGGACTCAGGATGCTCAGAACTTCTTCCCATGCTGTTGTGCTGGGATATCAGCTCGGAGTTCTGAGGTGGTCAGCCAATCAGATCAGTAGATTTTCTTGACCCATTTCATAATGCTTTATAACCACACACACTGTCATGTTTTATTCTTTACAATAAACCAAATTGAAAAAGCTTATTTTCCGTGCCAACCGACAACTAAAATCAACCAGTACATCAAGTTCCTATACTAAAAACTGTTCTAAACAGATAGACAACAAAAGTAATTAGAAGACAACATTAAAGATCGTCCATTACAAGAAACTAAAAAATAAATTGTCATGGACTGTAGCTGTACAACACCCTTAAGATCTAAAAGTGATTTTCATTAACCTTTCAGATACTAATTGTGTTGATAACAGCAAAATATTAGGCTGGCACCAATCAGTAGGCAGTGCCTTCCAAAGTCTCGACCCCAATGCCACAAAACCATTATATCCTTTTGCTGCCTTTTAACTTAGTTTCAAAAACTATATTCTACTTGAGGACTGCAACCCACATTTAATCTCATCTGGCAGCGTTAACAGATGTAATCATGAATTTTATATAAGAGATGGCTGTACATCATTAGCATTGCATGGAGTGTACACCTATGTCCCAGCGACCACCCAACCCACTGCCCGATATAAATCACAGAGGTGGGAGTCCCTGGGAGCCCCTCTTACAGTACACAAAGAGTTAAACAGAGCTGAAAAATATCCAGGTTTTTTCTTTCAACCCTGTATTTTATCACCTTCTGATTATCCAGTCCCCATCTGGCCAGCCCTGTCAGCCCCATCACCTCCCTTCTCCAGGTACATACTGCGGCCTCAGTTATCTTCATGGCTTGCCTCCCATGTGTCAGGGTCACTGGGGAGTGGCACTTCCCAGACGGGTTCTGGATCTGGTGTGAAGGCTGGTGCCTGGTTGTCAGTACAGGGCCTGCAGGGGGCTGAGCGTTTTCCTGCTCAATCAGGGTTTTCCTTCAGTTTTTTTTTATCCCTGCGGCACCTATATGCAACGATGCTAATATCCAGGCATGCGTTGGTGTATGGGCACACAGTCAGTGTCCAGCAGCATCCCCTCCCCCGAAGTATGCTTCCACTACACTACCACCCGGCCTCCACCAGGTGGCAAGTGAGCAGCAGAGGATGGAATTCCCCCTCCCTGAAGGAGAGCTGTCCTCTGAGACACTGATCGGTCCTTTGCCCGACTGGTCCCTAGCAATCTGAGTTCGTTCTCGAACACAGGTCACCAGAGTAGCAAGCGTTAATGCTATTATAGTATGTGGTTAGCGCTTATTCTGAATAGAAAGCCATGGTTTTCAAAATCTTGTTGTAGGACAGTTCAAAGGTCAAAAAAGTTGTTGTACTATCGTTCTGATGTCAGATCGATAGTACAACAACTTTTCAGACATCTCCTGCCACCTGATTGACTGATTCAATGTTGGATTAAAAAAAACAAGATTAAATGGTGGCGGCACTTAGTGAGCAGGTCAGGCTAACAGTTCACTAGCAATCTGAACATGGATTCCGTGTGTCCAAATTAACTATTTTAAGTTTTTTTTCATTTTCTTTTTTTTTTTTGGTGCAATTACCGGGGTTGGAACAGAGCAGCTCGCTCAGTGGCCCTCTGTCACTGGCTCAGTCTGTTTGTCCCGGTGCTGCAGGCTGCTCTTTTGTACTGGGCTGCTGCCTGCATTGGCACCTTGTTCTGCTGAGGAAGAAATCTGCAGCTGTCCCAACAGAGCTCCATTGAGGAGGCTCACTCCCCCTCTCTCACTCGCTCATTCTGTTTCTCCTGGCACTGCAGGCTGTCCTTTTGTACGGGGCTCCTGCCTGTGTTGGTGGCTTTTTCTACCCACAAAGAAATCCACAGCTGTCCCGACAGAGCTCCACTGAGGTCGCTCACTCCCCCTGTCTCACTCACTCAGTCTGGTTCTCCTGGCGCTGCAGGTTGCCCTTTTGTACTGGGCTCCTGCCTCTGTTGGCGCCTTTTTCTGCCCACAGAGAAATCTGCAGCAGTCCTCAGAAAGCTGCGTTGAGCTCGCTCACTCCCCTTCTCTCACTCGCTCATTCTGTTCTGCCGACGCTGCAGGCTGCTCTTTTCTACTGGGCTCCTGCCTGTGTTGCTGCCTTCTTATGCCCACAAAGAAATTTGCAGCAGTTACAATACAGCTCTGTTGAACTCACTCACTCGCTCATTCTGGTTTTCCTGCCACTGCAGGCTGCCCTTTTGTACTGGGCCCCTGCATGCATTGCTGCCTTTTTTTGCCCACAAACAAATCTGAAGCAGTCCCAACAGAGCCCCATTAAGCTCACCAACTCCCCCTCCCTCACTCGCTTGTTCTGTGTCTCCTGGTGCTGCAGGCTGCCCTTTTGTACTGGGCTCCTTCCTGCATTGGCGGCTTTTTCTGGCCAGAAAGAAATCCGGAGCAGTCCCAACACAGCTCCACTGAGCTCGCTCACTGCCCCTCTGTCACTCTCACATTCTGTTTCTGCCGGCGCTGCAAGCTGGCCTTTTGCACTGGGCTCCTGCCTGCATTGCCGCATTTTCTGCCCACAAAGACATCTGCAGCAGTCACACTAGATCTCCATTGAGCTCACTCACTACCGCTCTGTCACTTGCTTGTTCTGTTTCTCTTGGCGCCGTAGACTGCGGTTTTGTATGGGGCTCCTGGCTGCATTGGCACCTTTGTCTGTCCACAAAGAAATCCGCAGCTGTCCCGACAGAGCTCCGTTGAGGTCGCTCAGTCTCCCTCTCTCATCACTCATTCTGTTTGTCCTGGAGCTGTAAGCTGCCCTTTTGTACTGGGCTCCTGCCTGCATTCCTTTTTCTGCCCACAAACAAATCCCAGCAGCCCTGATAGAGGTCCGTTGAACTCACTAAGTCCCCTTGTCTCACTCGCTCGTACTGTTTCTCCCACCGCTGCAGGCTGGCCTTTTGTACTGTGCCCCTGCCTGTATCGATGCCTTTTTCTGCCCACAAAGAAATCCACAGCAGTCCTGACAGTGCTTCGTTGAGTTCGCTCACTCCCCCTCAGTCACTCGCTCTCTCATTCTGTTTCTCCCAGTGCTGCAAGCTGCCCTTTTGTACTGGGCTCTTGTGTTGAGGCCTTTGTCTGCCCACAAACAAATCAGCTGCAATCCCGACAGAGCTCAGTTGAGCTCAGTCACTCCCCCCCAACTCGGTCGATCTTAATCTGTCCCAAACACTGATTTCCCAAAGTGACCATGCTATTGTCTGGCAGGAGTGCAAAAACATATTTTAGCCAGAATGTGAAAAGTGACAGCTGTAATGTTTATAAGGAGTTGTGAAAAAATGCCACTGTTGAAAATGTGGCGTGACAGTATTACAAATTTGCGAAGTTACAAGGGTGCGTGGAAACAGTTCAATGTATGCTTGTAACACAGTCATGTTATGAAGTTTCGTCACCAGATTTTCAACATAGGGATTTTAGAACCTCTGCTCATGAACAGTGCCACTGTCATTTTCTTAATCTGTCCCGGACACTGACTTCCCACAGTGACCACGTTATTCTGAGCTGGAACTGTGAAAATACATTTCGGTCAGGATGTGAAAAATGACAGCTGTACTGCTTATAAGGAGGTGTGAAAAAATAGCACTGTTGAAAATCTGGTGCGACAATATTACAAATCTGCAAAGTAACAAGGGTGCGTGGAAAGTGCACAACGCACACTTGTAACACAATCAATTGATGGGCTGTCATCACCAAATTTTCAACATAGGCATTTTAGGACCTCTGCTCATGAACAGTATCATTGTCATTTTCTTAGGCTGTCCCGAACAGTGATTTCCCACAGAGACCGCTCTATTCTGCGCCGGAAGTGCGAAAACACATTTCGGCCAGGATGTGAACAATGACAGCTGTACTGCTCACAAGGAGGTGTAACAAAATGCCAATGTTGAAAATCTGGCATGAAAATATTGTAAATTTGCGAAGTTACGAGCGTACGTAGCAACGCTATGTCTGCGCTTAGCAAAGCAGTCATATTTGGATTTTTTCCACCAAACTTGAAACATAGGCTTTTTGAGAGCCCACCTCATGAACACTGGCACTATTGTTTCATTAATCAGCCCCAAAGAGTGATTCCGCACAGTGACCGCGAAACCACCTTTCGGGGCCGACTAACGCCATGACAGTTCAAGAATTCATGAGGAGGGGTCCCAGAAACCCCATGTTGAAAATTTGGTGAAAAAAATTCCCAAAAATGCCCGAGATATGCACTAAAGTTGAAAAACCCTATTTATTACATTATACAGCTTACCGGCATTTCCTCAGTTCGCGGTCGGCTTTGAAGAGTGCAGACATGTTCCAGGTCCACCAAAGATCATCACGCCAAACTCTGGAGGTAAGTATGGGGTGAGGGGAGGTGTGGGGAGGCAGGGTGCGCAGTGGGTGGGGTGTGGGGTTGCTGGTGGAGGGCAGGGCGGCCCGAGGATGGTTGCCTTTTTCAGGAGACAAAAACAAAAGACATCAGGGACCATTTTCCCTTCACAGGGCATCTGGCATGCTGGGGTGGGCTCCCAGTGTGCCAGTAGAACTTTCATTTGGGGGACCAGCAGTAGCCGATGAGGAATTGGGCACCCTGTCGGCAGGAACAAAACCAGAGGGTATCATTATGCCGGCGGGATTGGGCGCCCTTCGGCAGGAACAAAAGCGGGGGTGTCATTATGCCGCGGATTCGGCACCCCATCGGCAGGAAGAAGGGGTGGGCCTCCGCTGGCAACAAAGCTAACGGGGATTAGGGGCCCTGGCCGGCAAGTAAACATGGTGGGGGTTATATTGTTTGTGAACACGCCGCAACCCGCCACCCTGTTCACAAACAATATCAAGGGTTTCACATCCCGCCCTGCAATGACGGGTCACTCCCTCATTGCAGCGGATGGCTGACACTGCAATGACGAGGCGGCCCCTGGTTGTAGCGGCTACTTTTTTAGAAGGTTGTGGCATGCTGGCTGAACTAGTGTCAGCAGCAGCAGCATGCCACGGCATTGGGGGACAGGGGACAAGCCTTTTCAGGCTGTGGGGGCATTGGGCACAACAGTGCCACGCCTCCACAACCTGCTTGTGGAGAAAGCTGACGCAACATGTTTCTTGCACATGCGCACAATCAACATAAAAACAGTGGATGAATGACCATCCACAACTAAGGCTGTGTTTCCATCTTGGGAGTTGATTACATCATAGAGACCTCTCAAGCTTTTCTTTCGAGGTCTCTGTGATGTCATCAACTACCTTAATGGAAACAGTCTTGTTGTGGATGGTCACCCAGCCGCTATTCAGTTTGTTGTGCTTCCTGGCTGGCAAACATCCAGTAATTACTTACTGCTTCCGAGTTTGTTCACATATAATGGCAATGGTCCCAAAATAGAGCGCTGGGGGAACCCTTTCTTTAACGGAAGCAGATCAGACTTGGTGCCCTTAAAAATAACAACCAGGTGCCTTTCGAAGAAGTACTGCAGCTGGCCATCCAGAAAAGGTAATTACAGCTTAAAGATACTAATATCATGGGAATCTTTAGAAAACATAAGTTTCAGACAAAATCCAATTTAGATTATACTGTATACATATTTATAGTGTTTCAGTTTCCCTTTTTATTTAGAACACTGTGAATTAATAAGAAACAGGGTCACTGCTCAATCCTCTGATTGTGACATCACCATCCTTTCCACAGCAACAGATTGTGATGTGTCAGGCAGAGGACTGTGACATCAGATGCAGCCAAGCAGGAAGAGTAGGTAAAGTCTTTGAGGCAGGGATCCTGGTTTCAAGGTAATGTCTGTACATGGCTGTAACGAAAAACAGCAAGTTACAGTGATATACAGTGGAACCCACCAGGATGCAGTGTAGAATACTGCAGCATTCTGCAGCAGTGTTACTCCAGGAAACAATGCAGTTTCAGTGGCAACCAATTCCTTTTGTCATGCATGAATTGGTGACACTTTGTAGCATTCTGGCAGTTGAGCTGTTTTATGCCAAAATACAGTTGAGCCTGCCAGGATGAATCCCAGTGACACAGTTTCCTGCATGACAAATGGGACTGACTCCCATTGAAAGGACTGTACAGTGCACAGGCTACACGTTCCCTGTACAGTACAGAAGAAGCATTCCCTGTATCATACACAGAAAATGCACTCTCTGGATTTCCATACAGCAGCCACCCGAGGATGTGAAAGGAGAGCTGTGCCGGTTGCCATATGGGCTCCGTTGCTCCGGCACTTCAGGTAAGAGGGATGGGGTGGCAGGATGTGTTGTTGTGCCATGGTGCGGGGGTGCAACACACAGGGAATGATTTCCCTCTATGGGGCTGGTAGTCAGAGAACAGAGTGGGTATCCACTAGCACTAGGGATGTTTTTTTTTTCTTTACCAGGGCTGACAATCAGAGGGCAGAGGGGAACACTGGCACCAGAAATGTATTTTATTTTACTGGGGCTGGCAATCAGAGGGCAAGAGTCCACTAGCACCAGGGATGACTTTTATGTTACTGGGGCTGGCAGTTGGAGTGTGGGGTGGGGGCACTAACACCAGGGATGATGTTTATGTTACCAGGGCTGGCAATCAGATGGTGGGGGAGGGACCACTGGACACCCAGGAATACTGTCTTTTACTACCACTACAACTGTTTCTTATGTGACTACTCACTGTCTCCAAGAGCCAGACTCGTGTATTTGGAACACAGCTGGGCTGGTGATCAGAGACAGGAGGACCACGGGCCACCAGGGAGCCTGTTTTTTGTTTTTTTTAACACTGCCAGAGATTGAGGATGGGGGGGGAGGGCACTGGATGCCAGGGAATATGATTATATGTACAGGCCGTGGATCAGGATCAGGGAGAGACCACTGGACGCCACGGTGCTGTTGTGCTGCTCCACCACCAATTTGGTCATTGGCTGCAGTTGCTCCGGAAGCCACTAGTGTTGCCTGGAGCCTGTTGGGGTTTTGAATGGCCTGCACTAACCCCTTTGTGCAGTGCAAATGTGCTGAATATTGCACTGTGCCGGTATTCATGTCCCCGCCCTTCCCTTTGCCCACCCACATACATTATTTTTTGCGTGCACACTAACCCTTTTTGCACACACAACTGACCCTTTTAAATATTGCACTCTGGTGCAAACCCTGGGTAAACAGGGCACACACACTTTGCCCACTGGGCAAAGTTATGAATATCACACTCCTGATGTCATTTTCTCACTCTAGTACAGTCAGTAGCTTTATTATTTCATTCACCTTCTGTCCTTCATGAACAAGCTGAAGAAAACAGAATTAAAGAACCGCTCAGAATCAGGGTGATAAACCACATGAAAAAAAAAAAAAAAAAACAAGCCTGAAAGAGATACAGAGCAAATGCAGGGACACAACATCGGGATTAGAGAGGCAGTCATGGAGGGTTTCTTCCTAAATAGCAAGTCCATCTGGGCTATAGAGCATATGGGATATTTTAAAACAGGGGCATAGCGTCTGTGCTTCACAACAAAGAGAAATGCAAGATGCAGTGTAGAGATTAGAGGGGCAATTCTGAGGAATTTTAGAGACAATAAGCCATGATGGGCTATGGCTTATTGGTCAAAACTTTCAAATATGGGCACAGCACCCCTGTAGCCAAACTCGGTGTAATGCAGCAAATCACATACTGTTTCAGTGCTCCCTCCCACTTTCCTCCTTGACCTAACAGATCACTGAAGCACAGAATCGTAGTATTTGACAGCAGATAAGGACCGCTAGGCCCATCCAGCCTGCCTGTTTTCCCTACCTACAGTGCAAAGCCTCTGACCCTACTTGATCACCGGTTTAACCCTCTCTTTCCTAGCGCTAGTACATTTTCAATCACAAACCGTGTTATTTGAGAATTAAACTCAGTCATCTTGATTTATTCCCCATCCCAAGCCTGCTCTCCTACTCTAGGCTTCGAAAATCACATACGCACTGCAGAAAGCACGGTTTGCATTTGTCAGATGGCAATCAACTGAGGGGGTAAAAGGAGGGCTGTTGATCACCAAACATTTATTGGAATATGTAATTTTATTTAGGGAATTTAGAATAAGAGGGTAGGGTTGGGGTGAGCACCCATTGGACACCAGGGAATAAATCAAAATAACTATTTAACTGAGAGTTTAGTTCTTAAATAACCTATTTTGTGATCTGTTGGGAGACTGCCTGAGGAGACAAGTTGGGTCTGAGTCATTTGCCAAAGGACCACTGCTGTTCAACTATACCTCACCCTCTCTCCTTTACGCTAGTACTATTCTTATCGCTGTATACTGGTCACCAATCACTGTTCTGCTATTCTGTCCAGATTTCTGCACTGTTATAATTGTACTACCTGTGTATGTAATTATTTATTACTGTATTCCCCCCAACCCCTTCTCCTGATTGCTGCAGTATTGTTATGTTTTACCTGTATGTACAGTATATCTATTGCTGTATTTTCTCCCTTCCCCTAGGTCGCACCTGGAAACAAGCCTCAGCTCAGTGTACTCCCCTGGTGAAATATTTTGAAATAAATAAATACACCAGGTATGCTGAGGAGTACAGCTGGTTGCCAGCCAGGACAACAGCCTACTTCTCACCAAACAGTAGACCCTCTAAAGCCATGTCAGTAACCTGCCCCACTGTCTCAGTAATGCTACATAGCAGAACTAACGTGTTCACTTGTGACACAACCTGCTGCCCCACAGTTGTAGAAAAACAACTAAACTGCTGTGTGCTGCACAGTACAGACCATTCTCCTGTACCCCGTTACCTTATTATTATTATTATTATTTTTGTTAATGACGGAGTCACAGTCTCGGGCTTGGCAGTCAGTTGATGGCACCAAGCTTTTCACAAGGATGTTTTACAAAGGCAGAATCACCCCTTTTGCTTACAGAGGCTCAATTTTCTCACTCTCCACATATTCACTATACTTATCAGCCAGTGCAGAGCCTGTCTGACTTTTACAGTCAAGAATAATAAGGGTGAGTGAGTGGCCGGGGTCTGTAATCAACATAATGCACAAGTAGTAGACAGTAGTCACTGAAATGGTGAATGCTACAGCTGACTGCATGCTGACTTGAAAGTCAGTGATGCAAGCATTTCAAAGCTTCACACGTGCTGTTTCCCAATACAAAACAAAAACCATTTAAAAAACTCTCCATTACTTGGTGTACAGTATATGAAATAGTCTAGTGTCTGCAACACCCATCCCAGTTATTATGGCATTTGACACCACTCGAAAATGAATTAATCATTAAGAGCATTATAAAATCATTTCATAGCTCACAGTTATATATGTTCTATTTTTTGTAATAACTGTTGCACAAGCGGAGTAATTTCAAAGAAAAAGGACCATAACTTTGGTTAATTCTGAAGGGTTCCCGACAGTCATCCTCTGTCTCGGGAACACATGGAGTCAATCGGAATGCTGCCAGGAGCTTTTTTGAGTCAACAAGGTCAACTGTGTGTTTTAGTCAACAGTGCTCTCAGTTTCACGCTACACAGTAGAGTACGTAAGTGCAAGTGAACAAACACTGTAATAAGAAGGTATGACATCATACACGGTTATGGCAAACTCGAAAATGAGTTAATATCAAGGGGCCTTAGTTATTATTATGTTTGAACAAAAATGTCTTTAATTATAAAAAGTGGAAAGTCCTGAAATTTTGATTTGGGGGAAATTTCTTTAATCAGGTTCTGCTGATGTCAACAGCAAATTTTTTGCTGGAAAACGGGAAATCTCTTAAAAGATGTTTGGCCCCCTTGATGATCACACTTGGTCAGTCTCGCAGTTGTTTGTATTCTCTCCATCCATCCCCCACCCCAAGTGATTTCCTGACACTGGGCGTCCACACTAGTGTCTGCAACATCCCACCCACCTGAGGCATTCTCTAACATGGGGAGCCCATCTCTGATTTTGGTAACCCCCCCTTCCCTGGTTTGGCCTTCTCCTTTGGGAGGTGAGGTGTTCAGAGGGAACAAATGCAAACCACAGGATGGGTACACAAAGTACATTTAAATTCCAAGCATTCCGGGAGGTCTGGTGCATTCAGTATGTATATGTCACTGCCAAAGTATGGGTTTTTAGAATGATACCACTATGAAAAAAATACATTTAGCAATGAATCATCCTCTTTTATTTCTTCTTTTAGCAGAAAGCTTAAAATAAGGTAACTTAAGATTCATAACAACTACATTAACATTATCCGTGAAACCCATAACTGAATTGCTTAATATACCATAATATAATCTGTAATGTGAACAAAATGTAATTTCCTAATGTAATTTTTAATTTTGAAATATAAATGTATATTGATTTTGTGGGTTCAGCAAAAATTATTTAATTAAAGCCATCGTTGTCTAATTATCTGCTTCAAATTAAGTGTACATCATCTAGCAAAGAGTGTTTTGTTTTACAGGTTGAACAACCTTTAAGGACAAAGAAAGCTGTGTGGCACAAGCTTTTGTCTAAACAACGCAAGAGGGCTGTAGTTGCTTGTTTCAGGATGGCACCCTTATATAACCTTCCTAGGTAGGAGCTGTGTGGCATTCTTATATAGTGTCTTCAGTTATTTCAAATTTATTTATTTGTCCACGAACTGATTCATTAAACCAGAAATCATTTACAAAGAAGCCCAGATGGAAAAAGGCAACAGTTATAGCCAGCCCACTGGCGCAGTGGTAGTGCTAACACTTGCAATGCTGATGGCCCAGATTCAGAAGTGAACCAGTACTTTTGGAGGGCTGGCCGGGGGGAAGGCTGAGCATCCATTGGGTGGCTCACCTTCTCTGGACAGGGAGGGATTCTGGCGCCCAGCACACACTGACCTCTAGCAATGGCTAGGGATAGGTGAGCCAGGAACCAGTACTGATGGCCGGATTGGTGGAGGTGGCAGACATCTGCATGTCAGGGGTGGGGTTAACACCCACCCACGCACTGAGGTCATTGCACATCCACCTCTATCAGCGGGAGCCACGGGGAACCACACCCACAGGGAAAACTCCTTGACAATAAGCAGCCCAATGCCTGGGATCCTTGTGGGGACCCAGCAGCCTGATGTGGAATATATTCCCTAGCTGACAACAAGGTGAATAAACAAATGCAACTAAAAAAAAAAGATAACGGTTATAATGTGCATGATTTTTTCCATAGAGTTTCTGCACACATCATTTCAGGGAAATGCCCTGTTCCCAGAGATATACCCTGTTCAAGCCAGTACCCCATGCTTTACCACACCCCTGCAACACATCAGTTACCCCCAAGGCTTTCTTCTCCAAAGCAGGGGCCCTGGGGGAAGGCCATCCTTCTCTCTCTCTCCCCCCGAGACAGTCTAATGTGCTGACTAGGATCCAGTCCCAGTAGGCACTAGGACTCATGGGAATCCAAAGACCCAGACTGTCATATAGACAGACATGGGTTTTTCTTCCCTTTTAGGCCCCTTCCACCTCCCCTGACATGAGCGCAACCTTTTGGGTGGCTTCACTCACGCACAGTACAGCCTTGCAGCAAGAAATGTTCCCTGGCTCAGCTGCAGGGATCGCTGTGGTACATGCGCTTGCCATCAACCCCTTCCCCAACCAAGGCATCCTGCCACCTGACAGCTGCACCAGCCTGGTTAGCCTACTGACAGTTACTTAAAGGGACACTGTCAACGCCTAGTTATACGAAATGTATGCAGTATGTTTTTCTTTGTATTTTGGCTCTTGCCTCTATGCAGATTGTTAATATATAATTACTTTTATGAAACAAGGCTCCACATTCTTATAGTTAGTGAGAATTCAACTCACTGATATGTTAGTGCTACCACCCCAGCAGTGGGAGATTTGTCTACATTTTTCAGGTTTAGGTACCTGCCACTCACAGTAATACTCTATGTGCACAGCCCCAATGTCTTCATCCTTGGTACTGTTACAATGCCCATGCTTTCACTAACAGGCATTCACATCACTCAGTTTTGCCAGACAGACATTGATAATCGGATACCAAACATACTCTTTTATTTTTAAATCTGCCTCTGAATTGTAATGAAATAATTACCTCAATGTTTCCACTCAATAGAAAACGAGTGAACACCGAATACTGGAGCATACAGTTCGGCACGCATAGACTTTTTAAACTACAAACACGCAGTCAAAATATTTACTTTTAGCAACCAGCCAAGGTAACAGAATCTTTGTAAAATGATAGCATACTTGTTTAATGTTTTGTATTTCAGTCAGTAAAAATGAGCCAAACTGACTTATAATTCATTTTCATTATGTAGTTGACATTGTCCCTTTAAAAAGTCTATGAGTGCCAAAATGTATGCTCTGGTATTCGGTGTTCACTCTTTTTCTATCGAGTGGAAACATTGAAGTAATTATTTCATTAAAATTCAGAGGCAGATTAAAAAAAAAAAGAGTATGTTTGGTATCAAGTAACAGTACCAACAGTATAAAGTATCGGGACCGCCGGCACATCTCCCACTGCCGGTGTGGTAACACTAACATACTGGTGAATTGAATTCTCACTAAATATAAGAATATGGAGGCTCATTTCATAAAACTAAATATATATTGACAATCTGCATTGGGTCAAAAACCAAAATACAAAGAAAAACATACTGCATAAATTTCATATAATTAGGGGTTGACAGTGTCCCTTTAAGGTCACTCCCACCCTTGGCCGGCCCAGTGGTGCTGAGGGTTGTGGTGCTGGATGCCACACCGGCGACCTGGATCGCTCAGGGGCCAGCAGGGTGGGGAAGGATCAAACATCCACAGACAACTCTCCTTCCTCGGGAGGGGGGGTTGGTGAGCTGCGCTGCTTGCCTGACACCCAGCGGTGGTTGGGTGCCAGTACATGCATGCCTCTATGCACGGGAAGAGACCCCATGTTCAGGACACCGGGGCCCTCTCCACGGAGGCAGAGCTTGGACATCACGTCCATTGCACATCTGTGGGCCTGGGGAGAAACAGGTGGAAAAAAACCCCGATGGCAGTAGGATGATGACCGACCCCCCGCAGGCTCCACACCAGTGGCTTGGCACAAGCGAAGGTCCAGTGGTAGAGGACTGAATGTGAAGATAAGTCCCAGAGGAGCCAGGTGACACGGCTGGGGGGGTGGTTAGATGGGGGTGCCAGGGGCAAGATTAGGAGATAAAAATGTATATTTAAAAAACCAAAGGTCACTCCCACCCCCAGATTACATGCGCAGCTGTGCAACACATCACCACTGGGCCACTGGGGTGGCCCATAACACATGCACATTTTAAAGAATAATGCGCAATGTGACAATAATAAGCGTGTTTATTTTATCAACTTTTATTTGGGGGGGGTTAAAATATGTGTTTTGTTTCCATAACAATAGGCCTTTGCTTAAATTATGAATGCCTTATGGCCCTATGGTTGAAGAGTGAATACTGTGTGCCTATGTGAATTTAGTTACTTTCATTACTATGAAATCATAAGCCACTGTATGAAGCACAAGAAAAAGAATGAAGATGAAAACTCCATTTTAATGATGCTCAAGATAAATGCCATATGCCATTGTTAAATATACGATAAGCAACTCCAATAACTTATGATCTTTTTGTCTCTAGTTTTCTCTGTGCATATTTCTCTCCCCCTCTGCTGCTGAAATTTCAAGATATCCCCACAGTGATACCTGCCAGAACTCTACCTTTGGTTACCTTTTATCAAGCTGTGCTTACCTTGCTTGACCAGAGTAGAATAGCTTCCACCTTCCTGATTTTCCCACTTCAGCAACAACTGCTTTGGAGCGTGACTTACAGAATAAGTCACAGCCGCTAAACTCAAAGCATCTTTACGATTCCAGTTCCTAACTTGCCATACCAGCTCTCTAATTGGGCCACAATTCTTTCAAGCAAAATATCTATCTGTCATTTTCTTCTTGCAAGCTAGAACATGGTTCTTTCCTCTAATGGTTGATGTTTTTCTTTTCTTTTGGTACTTAAATGGAAACTTGTATGCTTTTCTTCAGACACAAAATTAACAATTACTTCCTGGCCTCCTACCAACTTATTTGGCTGGAAAAAGTATATGAGCGCACTGACTATGACGGTGTTATACTCACGCTCACGGTAAAGTAACAGATAGTTAGAAGAACCTGCTCTGCAGCAAAACATTTCCTTTCCCTACCTAGCCAGTTTGATGTTACCGTAACCCTAATTTTGTACAATTTTCACACAGGATTTTTGATTGGTCATTGTATCTTTCTGAATTTTTAATGGTAATGTAATACGTGTTTTGAAGATAATTGGAGCCAGAATAGTAGATGATTACAAACAAAATGAAACTTGTGGTAAGTGGACACTAAGAGCATGGACAGGTAAAGCATACTGGAGTTCCAGGCTTAGAAGCAGTTTGTGCAAGAAAACAAAAGCACTCTTACAATAGTCTCACAATTAAAATGCTGCACGTAACCTTATTTTCCATGTGCAGTTAACCAAGACAAATGTGCTGATTATGGATGCACAATGCATTTTTTTACAATTCCAAATTCTGAAATCCATGCAGTTATGCTGTTCAGGGACCTAAACCATGATTTGTGTAACAAACCAACAGTATCATCTACTATAAAGGTTTCATCTGTTTTAATAAAGAAAAAACGTGATACAGTACTTTGATTCAAACAAGTGCCACAGATGATTCTTGTCTTATGTGATCAATGCAGTGAAACAGAGGTTGGCACTTCAAGCATGTTCTGTGTAATGACATAAAACACTGAAATCTATTAATGGCCTTATACAGAATCGGAAAAGCAGCAAACAAGTAAAACTGCCTGAGAAATCATGTTTATCATTAATAAAACTCTATAACAATGTTCTTGATTTTGTTAGTTATATTGGATACATCCAAGTCCTAAGAGACACCTGAGAAGTTTCATAACATTTCCCTAACTAACAGAACAAATCCGAACTTGATCTGTCATGTACAGATATAAATTTTTTGAGGTTTTTTTTCCTATAAGGCTGCTTCTGTTATTTTACGTAACATCGATTCTCACAACATATTAGAATGCTGATCAATCGGAAGATGAGAATTGTACAAAGTTTGCTAATCATTAACCACCTAAACTGTTACAATGCATTCCTTTGTACCCTTCCTGATCTCCCTTTCACCCCCTTCCTAGGCATCGCTCTATTAACCTCTTCCTCCAGGGTTATCAGAGGTTTTGGATAGAGACAGAGGAATACTCTTTTGAGGAGAGACTAGTTCAGGATTTAGCTGTAAGTACTGACCTGTCAATCAGTCAATCATATAGTGCAAGTAACTATATGATTTAAGAGTGTCCGAGTCAGCTTCAGTATTTGTTAAATGTATCATTATGCATATTGTTTTATGTGTTAGACTTTAAAAATTTTAGAATACACTAAGGCATTAAGCAAACAGTAAGGTTCCAAAGTCAAACCCAAATCCTTTTATTTTTTTTATTCAAACTCGAAATTGTCTTCTATAGTTTCCAAGTCCTGTGTTTTAATTTTCCATTGAGTAGCTTATATTTAGACACCGATGCTCTAAATACCGGCAATTTTTCGCATGTTGGTAAGTATTCCCAATTAAAAGATTTCAGCTCAAACCTTACTGCTATAATAAACTGCAAGGAAAGATTGCAGCCTTAATATAATTGATGCTTTATTTTTCAATCCTGGTTTTAAATCAACTGTAATGCTTTCTTTTTAGATTAGGTTACATTTCATTTTGTACATCTGCTTTGTTTTGTTCCTGCACGTTGTGAATGAAAGTCTATTAATATCACTCATGTATTTTAACCAAACTCATTTAACCCAAATCGCATAGCTGCTTGATGACTGTTTCAATGTACCCTGCTTGCAAATACTGTCAAATATAGGAATTAGAAGTGCACAACATCCACTGGTGTAAAACAGTGCTTATACTGTGGGTAAAGCCACCCATAGCATGTGCGATAAACTTGCAAGTGCATTTTGCTGGCATTTTGCCAACTGTAAAAATTATTTTATTAGTTACTACTGGGGGTGGGGATTAAAAAGTTAAATTTAAAGATTACTTAACATGCTTGCATTACATAAGTAAAGAAGTAAGTATCACATGAATGTTATACAGTGGTGGAAATAACAAAACTGGGTAAGACATTTCTGCCTCCAGGTTGTTTGGGACACAAGTAGACACCATACAATAAGTATCCACATGGGCCACGCATCCTGCTATTATATAATGCTGGGAATAAAGGGAAGTGCTGTTTTTAATTTAAAGTGTTTGAAAATGGGTGCTGGCCCAGTGCTGCAAAGAGTTGAGGTGCTGTGCACCTTGCCTGACATCATGCTGGCAACCCAAGTTTGGGAATGAGCTTGGCTCGTCGGTTGTCAGCAGGGGTGAATGCCAAGAGTTGATGGAGCAGCTGCCATGCAGCTGTCCTCTCCCAGATTGGGGTGGTTAGCTGACTCGGTGCTTGGCTGCCAACAGATGGAGGCCTGGTGGTAGCACCGACACATGAGCAGCAGACGTTAGTCATGGTGGGGGGGGCACAGTTCTGGGACACGTGCAGTTCTACGTGCATGCTCAGCCCATGCCACTGTGGCTCAGGGGAGAAAATGGAAATAAGGACCTGATGGCTTACTGATGCCCTACACACCTCCTATGACCTGCACCACCACCTGGATGTCTGGAGTGTCTGGAGTTGAAACCTGCAGATGGGAGGAAAGCCCTCCAGCCCTGCCACAGAGAGCAGTCTGTGAGTGACTCACTCCAGGTTGGTCCAGAAGAGGTGGATGCTGGCCATGGGAGGGTGGGGACAGGAGCATTTAGCCACCTGAGGGATGCAGTCACAGTGTGGTTACACTGTAACTACAGTGGGCCCGATTCTTAAAGAGTGACCCAAGTCATGCCAATGGCAGCTTGTGTTGATGGCCAGTGTGCCAGGGACCCTGTGCCTGATTCACTATTGGGTAGTGCCCTGCTGCCAAAGTACTGCAGTTTGTGGCAAAGCTTGCCATGCGGCAAAGAGATGGTGCATCTGAGAGTATTGCCACAAGCTGCAGGGCAGTTGGGTAGCATCTGTGCGAAGGTGCAGAGACACACCAGGAGGCTGCCAGGGTGTGGGGGACAGTGCAGTCCATAGGTAGGGCTGGTGGCATGCAGATGGGTGCCAGTAGGGGTAGTACCAGCACCCTGATGGGGCATCAGGAGTGCTGCTGTGGTGCCAGTGTGTTGGGGGGTGCACTTATGTTGGGCACTGGAAGGCTGCTATGGACACTGTTCCACAAAGAGCACCAGATCTTCATTTTGTTTTCCCATTGGTGCACTAGGCAATTACATTGCCAGTGCACATGCCATGGTGTTATGTGGGCAGTGGCACATGATCTCTCCCACCTAGGAAGGGTTCCAGAGGTGGTGCAAGGTATGTTAGACCAGTCCTGGCTGGTCTAAATATACTTGGAAGTGTGCCCTCTGGGAGGGTTTAAAGAATCCCAAGGTTGGGGATATGACAGCTTACAGCTCCGCAAGGCCCATAGTACCCTGGTCCACCCAGCAGCTTGGAGTAGACCTGGCACAGGGGCCATCTGGTACACTGGGTCTCAATTTGGTGCAGGGAGACTTTGAGAATTGCACAATCTCTTGCACCACTACTGTATAACGCAGGTGCCTTGTGTCACATTCGGGCTTTTGAGAATTGAGCTCCGTGTAGTTAAGCGACACATAAATAAAGTGTAACCAGAAAAAAAAATGTTTCAGAATGACTGAAAACATCATCCCATGTTTTATAGTCCCAGTAAGGCCCTTTAAGGGGTATTGCACCTCCTATCATGCCTGACACTAAAATAAAACCAGTGTATAAATCAGGTAGAACATGAAACCTATAGTTATTTGTCCACTTACAAATAATTATTGTACCATTTAAAAGTCATTGTCTGTCAAATTTCAATTTAAAATGAATCCATTATCTGTTTAGGATTTAAACAATAAGCAGTGCAGTTCTAGTTTTATGCCAGTAGTTAGGGAACAGCTGAATTAGTTGCAAGTCAGAAGTTACTCTAAAGGCACATTAAACATTTTAGCCAGTAATTACCATAGGTAAAGGGCTGGATCAGTAGCCTTTATTTTGACTGTATTATAAACTATACACGTTTCTAAATTCAAACAGAAATGTTTTCTGCTTCTTCCTAATTAAAATACATACAAGTAGCCTTAGATGCACCTACAGCAGGGCACTGTGTTCCCTCTAGTGATCCTTTATCAGGCAGCTGTGTACAGTACCACTAGGGGAAATATACGCACAATGTTTTTCTAGTGCTTAATTGCATCTGGATTATAATATTTTATAACCCTCCACATAGAAACCGGTGAAGAAAAAAGATGAGGAGGAGGAAGAGGAGACAGAGCAAAAGCCCGATCCACTTCATCAGCTTGTTCTTCATTTCAGCCGCAACGCTCTTACTGAAAGGAGGTAAAGTGTTTGGAATTTCCTTGCAAAATACACATCTTGCATGCTTGTTCTGCACTGTGACGTATTTCTGCCCGCTAGACAATGGGCTAGATTCAGGAATGACTGCTGCAGGTATTTCCGGTGGTATCCATCCCTCTGCCAGCAGCCAAACCCCACCTGGCATAAGTCGAGGGTTGAGTACTGGGTAGTGATTGTTGATCTACTAAAATTACATTATGACATATTCATTTTATTGATCGTCCGATGGATGTTATGTGTATTTAAACAAGAAAGAATATTATGAGGAACCTTGTTTTTAAAATATAATATACTGTGAAAGTATTCTATGATATTTTGATATATAAGATTTTAGGACTACAGGTTTTAGGTACTATATTTTAAGAGCTATGTATCTATTTGTACTTTATGTTTCAAATATTGTAATGACATTTATTTCCAGTCAATAAAGTTGAAAAAACAGCAAAAGAAATGTGGCAGCAGCCAGAGTGGCACTGGGTTCATTTGCATGTACAGTACATGTGGAGATAGAAACATAGAAGTTGACGGCAGATAAGGACCGCAAGGTCCACCCAGTCTGCTCATTTCTTTTTCTGCCTTATAAATGTGCCTTCGACCTTTGCTCTGTCAATGGCCTTTCTATTCATACTCATCTGTATTGCTTCCTTATGCCTATCCCATGCCTGTTTGATGCCCTGCACTGTATTCATATCCACCACTTCCTGAGGTAGGCCATTCCATGCATCCACCACCCTTTCTGTGAAAAAGAACTTCCTCACATTACCCCTTAATCGGCCTCCCTCTAATCTCATGCTGTATCCTCTTGTCCTGCTATTTTTCTTATATTGATGGCAGGCGCTGCAGACCACGGAATAGTACTTAGGTCAAAAAAATTCCAATTTAACCTTCAGGGAGCACCTGCACATACCAGAAGACACCCCCCCAACACATCTGGATGACCCGGGGCACATCTCTCATCTGCTCACAGTGCTGTCCAGCACCACATATGGATAGTGTTAATGACTGTTACTTTTTTCTGGATGCCTACATGTCCCAGTGGTGGTTGTACTACAGTGGCTATACGTAGTCCCCTGCCGCCCTCGGTTGCCATACAGTAATGTCATTAAAGGGGTCCCATACAGCCAGCAGATAGGCTTATAAATTTCCTTGAGGCTACTGACTGTCTGCTACGCAGTCTGGCTAGAGCAGCTTGCTACTCTCAGGCCAGGGGGTTCTGTGCCTCACTGTAGAAAGACACCACACGTTACATCATTATGTACAGCTCTATAGCCGGCATTCCTGAATCATTTTATACAACAGAGCTGACATCAAATACACACAAAAGCTCAAGTCTTGTCTAGTCCAAATTAGGTTATTCCTTCAGAACATGAGTAACACACAGTACCTCAGCACAGTGAGGAGTCCGTAAACCGCCTACTAGGGCTAAAATACTACTATAGATAGGTATATCTACTTATGGACTGATTGAGTGATGGATTGAAGCAATTATTTATTCATTTATTTATTTAGTAGCAACTGTTTTATGTTAGAACAAGTTTTAGTTCCAAAGCTGTCCTGCAAAAGTTACCCAAAAATAAATTTAATTCACAGTATATTAGAAACAGATTACTGACGTTTAAAAACACCTGTCCTGCCTCAGAACTAAAATAAAACAGAAAGAAACAGGGGATATGCAGAGGACTGATTCAAAATATATCATTCACCTTTATGAGTGAGGGGGCAGGACCATAACTGCATGTAAATTATGACACAAGTCATGTTCCAAGCCAGATCGTTGCATGTCCAGTTTATACTACACATTTTCAAATGTAAAGATTTCAGACTGTCTCTTGCTTTGTTTAGCTTTATCTGTTCATAATCTTCCAATGCTTTCACAGGAAAAACTTGTGAAAGCAAGAAAGAAAAACGTTACTAGATAGAAGAGTGAAAAGCTTGCAGTGTGATTAAGGGCACAGCATAAATGAATATTAGGTTGCAAAATACACAGTTCCTAATTAAATGAAATGTAGTAACACCAAAATTCAGAAAAAGTGATAAAAATATACTTTTTCATTTTAAAACCATCTTTTTTTAACTACTGACGCATAAAATGATTATATTGATATAATAATTTACATATCGATATAAGGCAATAGCCTCCATTTCACATTACTGATATTAAAAAACATATATCCATACTATCTTTGAAAAGTGAAAAAATAAACATATTGCATTGATATGAATATTTACATATGAACATACAAATGTGCCAGCGGATAAAGGCCCTATGGTACAGTCACAGCCAAAGACATGGGCAGATATTTCCTGACATTTCTGTGATATTTCTAGAGAAATCTGCTTTCTTAAGTTCCACAGTAGGGGCAGCAGAGAGAGAAACTCTTCAGAAATTTCGTGAAATATCTGGAAATATTTGGCAATGTCTATGGCTACTACTGTACATCTACACTTTGCAAAAACTGCCCTCCCCAGCAATCTACAATAGTAGACAATAAAGTTACTTTTACGTGAAGTTTATTGTAGAAACAGTTTCCAGAGTTGTTGACTAGATAGCCATGCCCCAGCACTTCATATGTATTCGGGTCTTCGTCAGGGGCAGATCTAGTGGTCGTCAGGTGTGCCCACCTTTTAAACATTATTCAACATTTAATTGACATAATTTATTCCAAATGTTATTCACCTTAAATCAATTAGTGTGATTGTATACTTATACACAATTTAAACACCCAGGTGGAATACACTTAATGCATAATAGATAACTACTTCACTTATACAGATTCATAAAAAACAGACTACAAAACAAATCTGGTAGACTGTGTGTGTATACAAGTTTTTTTTTTTTTTTCAGTTAGTTCTTCCCTTAACTTTAATTAGAGGTACCAGTACACCACAGTAACATTTTCTTTCATTGTCATTGTTAATAAAAAGATAGAAACACATAGACAGTTGCAAACCTTAAGTTATGCTGGGGGTGGGGTTGTAGGGGATATAGGGATTTGTGAGGGGGAAGTAGTGGGGAGGAGAAGAGAGGTCTAAGGAAAAGATCTCATTTTCAATAGGCTCTTTAGTAAAACATAGAAACATAGAAGTTGATGGCAGATAAGGACCACAAGGCCCATTCAGTCTACCCATTTTTTCTACCTTATGAATGTGCCGTAGGCCTTTACTCTGTCAATGGCCTATCTATTCATACTCAACTGTAAATAGAAGAAACAGGGGAGCCAAGAAAAAGGAAAGAGTAAACAGGTTCACTGTTAAATAGACTATGGTAGGGGTGTGGGAGAGGAAAGGGGGGATTCACTTAGGGACAGGTGTGTTTATTAATGCTGTAGTGTTTGTAATAATTGGAAAGGGGGGGACTGGAAAGGGACAGAAGGTAACACCAAGCCATTGGAGGTAGAACCATACTTTATTACCAGTCCCAAATTATACAGCATGCCAATTTTGAACAGGCTGATTGCTTATGTAAGCAAAGGATTAGGTGCAATAACATGTCCTTTGAAAGACCAAGTGCTGCAGGCCCCTCCAGGTAATGGTCAAATGTTCCCTTTTTATGAAAACTGCCAAAGGCAGGAATCCACTGTGTTGGAGGAGAGAGAAGAAAGAGTTAGTTAATTATTCCACATTCTTCAACAATAATCAAACAACAGGCATTATCTTATAGTATCAAACTTTCACATGAATAGGGAATATACATTAAATCCTATATTCACTACCTAATAGCCTATAATAATCTTAGTTTCACATTCTTTGTGCAGAAAAAGGAATGGGGTTTCAACTTACACATATACAACTTGAAAAATTACCACAGTATCTTTAATGTAAGTGTTATGGTATATCTAGCTTGCTTGAGTGTGCAGTTCCCACTGTGTGTACAGAGGGAACAGCCCTCCCCTTCCCTCCCCATATCCCCCTTGACCGCTCTCAAATACCCTCTCGACCTCTTTCTCCTCCCCCACCTGCAACTTTCAGCTGGATCCATAACACCACAGTGACAACTTTGTTTTGATGCAACACTATAACGATGGATTTGTGTCGACCGCAAGTTACAGTCAGCATAAATCCATTGGGAAGCTGTTTTTTCTGGAAGGCTTTGCTCCCACCTCCTATATGGGGGCTCTGCCTCACACACCCCCAACCCTTAACTATGGATTGTCAACTCTGAGTCAGAGTTGATTCAGGAGGGGCAAACCCAGAGAAAGCAATGCCGGGGTCCCACGGGTACATTACAGTGGCAACAGCGACTTGTCGCTGTAATGTACTTCGTTATTGAAATGTCACTGCGGTGTCAGCATATACTTTCAGCCCTCACCCTGTCACATTTTTTTAAGCTGTCCACTGTTTTTAGGGATAGCACCTCCTTCAGCAACTTATTCCACCTAGCTTTCAGCCTCTTGATAAAAAGTGCCTCCTCGTCTCCACACTGAACCTTCCCCCACCAGCTTTAGACTGCTACCCCTAGTGATCTTGTTTCCACTAAGGCTGAAGAGGTCCTCAGTGCTCACCCTGTTTATACCTTTAAGGTACTTGAAGGTCTCAGTCATGTCCCCTCTTTCTCTGCTGTCCTCAAGTGAGTACATGTTGAGCCCCCTGAGCCTCTTCTTGTGGGGGTTGCCTTGCTGGCCCTGGATCATCTTGGCTGCCCTTCTCTGGACCATTTCCACCTAGTTGATATCCTTCTTAAGATAAGGGCAGCAAGATTGCACTCTGTACTCTAAGTCTGGTCTCACAAGAGACCTGTACAGCGGCAGAAGGACCTCCACCTTCCTGCTGGTAATTCCCCTGGCTATCGACTGGCACACTTGGCACCCTCATGTTCCTCCCTTGCCCCTTCCCTTGCCTCCCCTTTCACTTCATGTCCTTCTCCCCACCATCCGGTTCCACCACCTCCAACAGCCGGTTGGCCTTGTCCTCCAAATCAATCACTGCCCTGTAGCAGTCTTCCTTGCTTAGCTTCGACTTCTTTGGTGCCATCCTGTCAGTCCACGATATCTATGAAACAGAGAATCAATACAAATTGGCATGTTCCCTCCATGGTCTATCCCCAGAGCCCCTGCTGCCTTCCCACAACATGATCCCTTCCCCCAGGCTGTGCCACTGATTGTCCGCTGCCCCAGGAGCCGGGGTAGTGTGACCTTTCGCCACCAAAATCACCTCGTTGCCCAGCGAGGCACCTTCACTTCCCTAACAAACCTTCTTTGAGGGAGAGGTTCCTTTAAGTGTTGCCCTGACTGCTCTTCTTTATTCCCAAACCCATGCCATGCAGCACCTCACCGAGGCCCCTTCCTTCTCCCTCATCACCTGTTGCCCAGGCTTGTCCCATGTAGTACTACCACCCCCTTTCAGAAACACTTCAAATTGGCCCTGTGCATCTCCTGATTCCCTGCTCAGTACCCCTAGGGGGAAATGGAAGCTCCATGCTGTGCCCGGGAGCCCTCTAATCCCCTCTTTTATTCCTCGCCCTGTTCTCCCCCGGCCCTCCACCATGTGGCGATGACATCAGACACCATCCCACATGGTAGACCCGGGTGTCCTGCCATTTCCTGCTTTGCAACTCATTCACACATTCCCCATATCCTTTGAGACACCATGCAATGCGCGCCTCAGCAGGGGCTCTTCCTTTTCTCCCAAATGGCCACAAGTTCCTCCATTCTGCTGTCTTGTTCATCTCCTGCACTAGTAAATCACCCCTATCCAATGGCATCCAATTAAACCCTTGTTTGTTCCTTGTCCCGTGCCCCCGGCCTGTACCACATGGTGATGACATCAGATGCCATCCCACGCTGCAGGCCCGGGCTTCTTTCATTCCTGGTTGTGCGACTCACTCGCACTCCCCCTGCACCACCTGCCACTGAAAATACTCACTTCTTCTGTGAGAGGCCTTCATTTTTTGGTTAAAAACTAACCCCCCTGCATCCCCCACAGACATCCCCCTTTACCCTTGCTTGTTCCTCGCCCAACAATCACCCCTCATTCTCCCAGGCCCTATACCGCAAAGTGATGACATTAGACACCATCCCACATGGTAGGCCCAGGTTTCTCATCGCTCCTGACTGTGAGGCTCCCTCACAATCCCCCAATCCACTTCTTCACCACACAGACTTACTTCTTTGCAAGGCACAACTGCCTTTCTTTACCCCACAGCCTTTCCCAGCTCGCTGAAAGCACAGAGCCCTCAGCTCACTCCCCTTGCTTCAGCCCTGGTTGAGGGCTGTTCACCATGTGTTCTGCAAGCGCTTGCATTGTCCGTCTCCCAGAGCCCTTTCTTCATCCCTCAAAAAAAAACCTGCCTGCTTTGCAGGCACCCAATGGTTCTGAGGGCCCCCAAACAATACGCAAGATAATTAGGCTGGATCCAACAACATCTCTAGCACTCGCATCACAGTGCCAAACCAAACGCCACTTCCTGCCATTTCTTTCACCCCATGGCTCTCATGCTCTCCCGAGCACCAATGCATACACACAACTGATTTCTTCTGCACCAACTAAAACTGTATTGATAATCTTGAGGGTGCATGCCCAGAGGAGGCACCTCGAGGGGTACTTCACTTACTTGGCACCATCTTGCCTCATCTACTGGCCACACAGTTACCAGCTGAAACAAACCTGAAGCAGGTGCTATTTTACTGCTGCTCGCCTGCTCCTCTGCTGTTCATATCTTCCACAGAAATTAAAACTGGGTTCCTTACCTTGTTCCTGCACTGTGCCTGGTTTACTCACTTGGCAGCGGCCTTCAACTCCACTCAGTAGCCCTTTTTTGCACTCCACTCACCTTGGCTGTGATATATTTACTTTAAGTGGTACCTTATCTATACTCCCCCTTTTTTGTTTTTTTTACTTTAACTCAGAATACCTCACTATCCCAAAATGCCCACTGGCTCAAAAACTTTCGCCATAGTAATGTACTTCCAGAGAAAAAACTCTTGGAACAAATTTGTGAGCTCCCCTTGCTGTGCAGCCCTTTATAACTGCCCTCTACATTCCAGCCTCTTGGCTCACCTCAGCCAATCACAGGTTGTCACCTCACTGTTCCCACCACTCCCCTTTGCCCGCCCTTTCGGTGACCTCATCAGGTCCTCCCTTTTTGTGACCTCATGCACTTCTTTTAGTCCCCTCCCCTTCTCCTCTCCCCCTTTCCTGAGCTTCCCACACCTCTTGGCAGGGCTTTGGAAGGGACAATGGGGTCTGCCTCTTTAATTGAGCAACCCTCTTTATGTAAATACACACACATACATACATATACACACATACATACATATATACATACATACATACATACATATATACATACACACACACATACATACACACATACATATATACATACATACACACATACATACATATATACATACATACACACACATACATACATACACACAAGAAAATACAAAATCACACATGCCCACACAATGCAAAGCATCATGGGCTGCATATGCAAATCACCACAGAATGTTATGCTGGTTCAACTCCCCTGGGGTGTCAAACAGATGAGGCATACTGATGAGTCCTGGCAGGACGAAACACGTGTCTATGTCATCTGTTAGCACCCTTTGCAAACTGTGTGAGAGGCCTTTCGGCACCATGCAATTCTGCTTAAAGTTGAACCAGCATAACATTCTGTGGTGATTTGCATATGCAGCCCATGATGCTTTGCATTGTGTGGGCATGTGTGATTTTGTATTTTCTTGAAACTTGGCTTCCCAGTTTGCGCACAGAGGTTCTTTGCCTTTTAAATACATACACACACATACATATATACATGCATACATACATACACACACATACATACATACACACACATGCATACATATATACATACACACATACATACATACACACATACATACATATATACATACATCCACACATACATATATGCATACATACACACATACATACATATATACATACACACATGCATACATATATACATACACACATGCATACATACACACATACATACATTGCATCATTACTTCACAATTGCTGTCGTTTCCATTGTCTGTGTTTATTGTATTTTTTTTCTTTCACCTCGGTAGGTTACTGTCATTTTCTGTACTAGAGCTGTTGTCTATAATGTATATTCTATGTTATACTGTGTTCTAATCCATTTATGTAAGACGTGGAGCTTTTGCAAATGAGTCTCTGACTCAAAGGGTTGTAATTCCTAGACTTTAAATAAATAAAAAATAAATATATACATACACACATACATACATACACACACATACATACATATATACATACACATACACACACACATACATACATATACACACATACATACATATATACATACATACATACACACATATATACACACATACACATATATATACACATATATACATTATATATACGTATACATATACATATATATATATATATACATATATATATATATATATATATATATATATATACATATATATATATATACATATATATATATATATATATATATATATATACATATATATATATATATATATATACACATATATATATATATATATATATATATATATATATATATATATATATATATATATATATATATATATATATATATATATATATATATATATATATATATATATATATATATATATATATATATATATATATATATATATATATATATATATATATATATATACATATATATATATATATATATATATATATATATACATATATATATATATATATATATATATATATATATATATATATATACATACATATATATATATATATACATATATATATATATATATATATATATATATATATATATATATATATATATATATATATATATATATATATATATATATATATATATATATATATATATATATATATATACTACATATATATATATATATATATATATATATATATATATATATACATATATATACATATATATACACATACATATATATATATACATATATATATATATATATATATATATACACATATATACACACACATGTATATATATATATATACACATATATACATGACATATATATATATATATATATATATACACACATATATATATATATACACACATACATACATACACACATCATACATGCATGCATACATACATACATTCATACATATATACATATATAGATACATACATAAATAAAATAAGGGAAGTTAGAAGTTGTGGTTTTTAGCTTTCTATAGGTGGTGATGCCTAAATAAATAATTCAAGCTTCATTCTCGTGGAATATGTGGCGTCACACATCTTGGGTGCGTAAATAGGGAATAGTGCATAGGTGACTGTGTGTTATGAAGTTTTTTATGCACTTGAGGTGTGTAATGGCCCATAAAACTTGAGAGCAAAGCTCAAGAGGTTTATGTGGTCATCTCACACTAAGGGTGTATGAAAAACTTCATAAGCACTCCCCCGCAGCCCTGTCACTGACCTTCTCACAGGCTTACCCATTACAAACCACTTACACAGGACCTTTATTTGGTGAGTGGTCAGCTGTGTTGGTTATGCCTGTGTAGAGCACTGGCGGCTGTGCACCTGGTCATTAGGGTGCCCATCCTGATGTTGCCGTCCCTTCTTTTTGCTGGAGCTGGAGGCTGTGCCCCATGCCCCTTTCTAAATATTCTAACTCCGCGTGGTGGATCTCGGGAGGGTGAAATTCATCAATGGTGCCCTAATGATGGGCGACTGCTGCAGGCGCACAGATGGCTAGAAGGGCTGCGTTCACTCCAGCTATGCTGCTGGCTGGTGTCCACTAGGTGGCAGTCTAGAAGTGGGAACTGGTGCCTTCCCCCCCACCCCAAGGAAAGAGTATGTGTCAGGCGCATGATTCTCCCTCACCCTCCCAACCCACTGAGTGACACTGTCCACTTCTGAACCACAGTCACCAGTATGGGGGTCGGGAATGGACATGCCTCCCCACTGGGCCAGCTCAATGCAAGGACATTTTGTTTAAAAAAAAAAAGAAGTCGATCAAGAAGACCAGTGAACAGAGAGTTTCATAAAGAACACAGATTATAAATAGCTCTACACTGCTTTATCTCAGTTTAAAAGGACACTGTCAACTCCCTTAGGCTTCAAAGTATCTTTAAAAACATATTTAATGACTGGTCACCTTCTGCAGAGATTGCTGATGTAGCTGGTAGTTTTATTTTGATTCATTTTTTTCTTTTTAAAAGTGAAAAACAGACTGCACACCATACTGGTGTTACCACACAAAAACATGTTTGGTTACATTCCTTGATCAACACCCACTGCATCTTTTCTGGACTTGGAAACACTTCCAAGACAGTCTAGCCACTCATGATGCATTGGGAGGAAAGGACACTATCGTATCATAAGTAGCTGCACTGTTTGAGGATATTGCTAATGTTCAGGAAGTATGCAAGAAGAGTAGATCAAGGATTTGAAACAAAACAAGTTTAGAAATAATTACACCATTATCATGAATTTCAGTTCAATGTAGTAAAGAAGCAGATAAAACATTGAACAATATCAATGAAATTTAGAGAAGGTAAGCAATATGATGCAAAAAGGGTTGCAAGTGTCCCTTAATTACTCATGTTAAATTAATTCCAAGTGCTGTTTCTTTTTTTTTGCTTTACTACTGAATTAGGTAAACAGTTTAATGATTTACAGTCTCTGAATGCAGATTGCTCTCAGTTTCGACTAAACAGCATCTGCGCTCTCGATTTCAACTAAACAGCATCTGTTCAGTCAGCAGCATGTAACAAAACTAGTGAAATAAACTGTCTATCATAGAATATTTTTTAAAATTGTTAAGTTACAAAATGTCAATTTTTTTCATCGAGCTGTTCAGAGCCACATCTAGTTGCTTCCCACTGTTCAGCTGAAAGTAGTGAAAGTGAAGCTCGAGCACTTCAAATGCTGCGACAACTAGGCATGATGTCATAACTGGCTATTACAGCATTTGAACACACTGATGCGCAATGTGATAAAGGGGGTCACCAGTTATGATAAAATATAATGAAAGTGATCTGCTACATTATTTTTCTCTCTCTCTCTCTCTCTCTCTCTCTATATATATATATATATATATATATATACACTATATGATATGTCATCCATAAGTACTGCATGCATCACTCCTTAGAAAGTTCCACAGTGGTATAGTAACTTTCAAATGTTCTTTTGCAGCAAATTGGAGCAAGATCCCTTGTACATTGCCTATGCAGCTATGATGGCAAAGGTCAGTTCCTCTTTGGCATTGGGGTCCTGAACATACAATACTGTTTTAATGAACCTTACCAAGGCTTTCTGATGAAACATTCTGTTATATAGTGATAGCTGAAACCAGAGTACCAGGTAGTTATTTCATTGTTAAAATGTGTCTATAAAGTAAGTCTTTTCAACGTCTTAATATGCAAAGTCCATTGAACACACCAAAAGTAGTGATTTGCTTTCTAAGGTGAACGTCTATAAAGTGACCTAATTTTAGTCAGTTGAATGTAATCAAACAATGGGGAGTATTTTTCCCTGCAACAGTCACAACAGTTTTTTTTTTTAAATCCATGCACAGAAAAAGAGTGACACAGACTGTAAATTCTGTTTGCAGACAGCCACAAAAGGCTGAATAGGATGGACTAAAAAACATCCAACATTTCAGAGCTTCTGCAGACTCCTTCCTCAGGGATGAGGGATCATTATAAACAGTACCTAAAGTTGGTTATGTCACTACCAAAATTAAATGATTAACAATTTAAGTGCGTAAATTCTCAATCTTCATATAAAAAACTGACTAAAGTCCTCCTCCTGTATAGTTAGAATAGTGAGACCCAAACTGGAAACACATGATGCAGGCATCAAGAATTAGTTACACATGTTCCCACTTGAATACTGACGTTTTCATACCTGATACTCTAAAAAGGTGTTTCCTGACATAGTCCTAGGTCCTCCCTTAGCACCATAAGCAGTCGTCTCATCTGTATATGTTCTATGATTCTAATATTGAAGGGAGACTCGTTTCAAATTATTCCTGCCCAGCTAGATTGTAGACTGCAGTCAGTGTAGCTACTCAGTTGCAGGGAAGCATTAAAAAAGTTAAGTCAGAGCCTGTTCCATGCAAGCAGTGCTGTGGTTACTTCTGTAACTTCACTAAGAGTGGTTCCTGTTGATGATGTCTGCAGAGCCCAAACAGGGAGTAGTGATCACATGTTCACTGAGCACTACTCCTTGAATTTCAACCCAGAAAACATGCAGATTTTGCAGTGGTGGTACTACAATGTTTTTGCTCTGTTTTTGAGTCCTGTTACCCAACTGATCACCCTTATCTGGGGGAATTTTACCAACTGTAACTCATCCAAAGGGTGGTGCTCTTTGGAGGAGATACTCCAGAAGGTTAAGAGTTATAGGAAAGATACTTTCCTACCTTTGTTGACTATTAATCCGCTCTTGCTGCTTGTCTGCAGGTACATATAACACTTGAAACCTTTACTTATGACACTATAGCCATCTCCCACATAAAGAGTGTGATGTCATAAGCAGAGTATTATGACATCACACACAAGCAGACAACTGAATCAGATAAAGTAAAATGGAGAAAGATCCCCTTTTCATGCAAATATCCAAATATTTTTCACACCCATTCAATCTGGGCTCCCAATGGACTGGCATTTACCTCAGCTGATTCCAGTCCTGATAATTCAGTATCCTTCCTGATACCATTCTCTAGCAACCCAGCCCAACTCAGCCCACCCCCTTACTTACTTACATACGCCCCCCCCACTTACATACATACACACACCAAAGTCAATGTGTCCATTACCAGGATCCAGCATGCTGGCAGGGTGCCCTAAAAGTAATCAGCAGTTCATTGGGAGGCGGGTAGTAGGACAGCATCATGCTGCCTTTACAGTCTTCACCCCCCACACCCTAGCTTTTCATCCTGTATGTACCCTCCCACCATGCATGCATGGTACCACCTCCAGCTATGCCTGACCTCTGATGGAGGAAGAAGGATATCATTATTTGTTCACCCACAATGTCTGTGCTGTTCCTCATCTCACCACAGAAGGTGCCCAAGTAACAAGGAAAAGATGTGCTGGCTCACAAAAGCTGAGCACGCTGCTTCCATAACCCACTCTTTACACTTCCAGCTCCTTTGGGCCACTGCAAATCTCATTATTAATATAAGACATTGGCTTGGAAATGCAATAAATAAATACCATATTGACTGTGTGTACATGATGCAGTTTCCATTTGTTTTCCCAAAGCATCGGTAGCTCTGTCAAGATGGAGGTCTGATTGTCATGTGCCTGCAGACTCAGACGTGTTCAATAACTTAAACACTGCCAGTGTACCTTGTACCCCAAATGCACCTATATCCAGTTTTACAGCAGCCTCCAATTTTGAAGCACTTTGAAGCAGTTTGTGTCCAGAGTTGAATGCAATTGGCTACACAAAAATCACACAAGAGACCATGGTAAAAAGGATTTAGTGTGCATCCCTAAATTTTAAAAAAATCTCACTGTTTTGGATGCCAAGTTTTGTGTCAGCCAATCTTCAGTGCAACAGGGACCTGCTACCAAAAATACTTTTTTTTTGGTATTATTATTTTTACCTCCTCCTCTGCATAGCAGGCTGGCAGGTCATCTGGCTGCCGGCACCTGCACCCCCGGACCCAGGTCTGGTCAGCAACTCACTCTCCTCCATGCAGGCTGGCACATACAGTGTCCCCTCCATGGGGACCCAGATCCAATACCTGCAGGGTGCACCTCTCTAGGTTCCGAGGGCGCAGTGCACAGCCATCAACCTCCACAACCGCCCCACGATTTTCTGCCTGGTTTTCTCCCTACTGGAGCTGGACATGCAATGATGTCAGCACACTACATGATGGCATCTGCCACGCTCCAGCCCCCATCTGCGCGCAACACCTGTAGTGCCCCTGACTTCTGTCACATGCCGCTGCAGAGCGACGCAATCCCCTTTACCCTCGTCAGAGAGAGAAGAGCTGTCATGGGACACTCCATCCCCCCTCCCTTGCTGACCCTCGATGACCCAAGTCCATTTCTGAACCTGGGTCACCGGCATAGCGCAAGGTGTGGTGTCCAGCACGTCAACCCTTAGCATCACTGGGCCTCACCCAAAAAGACCTTTTAAAAATAATTTCCAGGGCCCCAAATGGCATCATGCTCTTAGGCAAGGCAAGGCAAATTTTATTTATATAGTGCCCTATCCAGGGGCTCAGAGTACTTCACAATACAACATCACCAAAGTTAAAACCAATATATTCAAATAAAATTAAAGGCTCTTCAAACAAATAAAACTGAATTCAATGCCTAACAGTCTATTGACTCAGACACTGATTATAGAAGTCAGTTTAGTAGCTTTCAAAAATCCCACCCATAAGTCAATTTCAGAGAATTAAAATAAATTTGTAACTTTTTTATTAGTTGTACTCAAGAGTAAACACAGTTGTTATTTTTTCTTTGGCACATTTAGAGCTGTCAATGCACAGAAGAAGACGAGAATGATGAAAAAGAGAAAACCTTTGAAGTAAGTTGTTCAAATGCCAGGTAAAACCAGGTTACCTGAAAACTACTGGCATGTTCAAAGAAAACATTTGATACTGGTGATCGATTCTTCTGTTCCTCGTGCATCACATCAACTAAATTGCGTACTATCATTATTTTTGTTGCATGTTTAAATTTGTAGAAAATTGTGGGTCATTGGGAATGTCACTATTATTTTTCACATCAAGTTAATTGGTTTAAATTAAACATCTGTCTAACCCTAAGAAAATTAAGCAATATATAGTTTCTTACTAGACACTGTTATTACTGGATAACTGTGGCATTATTTCCCATTATACAATGGCAAGAAAGAATCTTGGACTGTGATTGGTCAGGTTGGGGCTGGACCCATGGAGTTATCCCAGCACGACCCCACAGGTCTAGTCTCAGCCTCACTGTGAACCTGGAGATGATTTTTTACTTGAGGTTTTGATTGATTGTTTCATCTTCTCTTAAAAACAAAAAATATTTTTCCACACAAAAACATCTTTAAAATAATTTTTTTTATTCTGTATAACAATGAGCCATTGTATAATAGGAATAATGGCACTCCGGGGTATGTGTCGTTTGCGGGATAACACTGTGACGTGGATGCCTCGGCGCAGCTGGTGCCCAACCTCCCAAGTGGCGTTATCCCAGCATGACACACACCCTGTCATGCATTATTCCTTTATAATAACTGGCTATGGCCAATATCAATTCGTTTTCTCGCTCCTTAAAAAGTCATATCAACTCGCAGGTTGATACGAAGAAAGTCGTATCAACCTGCGAGTTGATACGACTTCAACATGCTCGCGGGCGAGAATCATTGAAAAATCAGCTGATAGGCAGCGCAAGACAGTTCCATAACGGGAAATAAAAAACACAGACAGTTCGTTAACTGTGAAAGCACAAGTTATTTTTAGTTTTAAAAAACGTAGCTAACTAAAGAATAAAACATAAAATCAGGTAAAAGTTGTAAGTTTTCTCCTGCTAATCTTGTAGGTTTATTAATGTTTAGCAGTGTAATGAACTGTGACCTTTCCCTCGTATTTAAAAAATCCCGATACTTCTGCTAGATGAAACCTAGAAACGAAGATAAAAAAAGGTATCAAATTTAAATGTTATACAATTCTGTTCAAGTGTCACTTAGAAGGCTATGTCCTGAAGTAAAAAACACTGCATTTGAAGTTATGAGGGGGCAGTGTGTGTTTTGTTGTACTGATGTGATAGGTTTTTAGCACGATAGGCGGATAGTAATCATAGCCTGTTATTATATAAAATAAAACATATGAAGGGTGGTTAACATGGAGTTTTTTTACACACCCGCGATGTGTGATAATAAAAAAAACCTTTCGAGCTACGCTCTTGAGTTTTTTTCATTATCACACATCTTGGGTGTGTAAAAAAAATCCATATCAACCAACTGCATATGCATTATTCTATATATTATAACTGGCCAGTTATAATGGGAGCCACGAGACAGCTCTGAGCTGTGAATCAATAAAAGTTCAGTGCAAGCCTGAAGCAGGAGCCAGCTGTGACTTACTTCACCATAGGAGCCAATAGTGCTCTGTGAGTGACGTGGAAACCACAAGTCACACAAAAAGAAAAAAGTCTGCCATAAAGAAAACCATACAAACTTAAAATAATCTACGTCACACCTCCTCAGCCAAAGGGTTTTGAGCACCAAATCCCCACAGAGTTTTTACCAAGTCCAAGTCTGCATCTTACATTATGTACACTATGAACGCACGTGTTTACAAAAAGTTGAAACCTTGGAATGGTATCACATTTTTAAATATGAGATCCTGCCAACAGAGAACAATTCATGTGCTTCTGTGGTGGGCTGGTGATGTCTTGCCCTTTAGTGTCTGAGTAGGGTCTGTGGATGAAATTTTTTGGTTCCACCATGTCAGTTCGATGCCTCTATGGTCAACCGACATTACAGCGACATGATGATGCCGACCATGTTGCACAGCAATGGTGCCACCCAATCGCCATCGCACGCAATGCACCACAGCACATTCTGGCTGTTTGTGGGGGCTTCACCCTCCACACCACCCAGAAATAATATAATCACCTCCAGGTTGAAGGTATGGGGGGAAGAGAGCAACACTCCTGGGGCGGCAATGACGGTGGGTGCTGCAAAGTCCCGATCATCAGGATGATGGGCAGTGAGGTTGCAGTGCCCACTTTGCCATCACTGTAGGGATTTCGCTGTGTGGATGGCACACGAAATTTGTTTATTAATTTGTACTAACAATAGGGTTTATGTATGGTTCCAAATAAAGCTATTTTTGAAAGCAACCATTTTTTAAACAACTTAGTAGAAAGTAAGCAATTATAAAAAAGCAATGTGTAGGTAAAGGGGTAAATGCCTTAATGAACCCCTCAGGCTTTGCACTTGGGGTTTATGTGGCATTCCACACCTCATTTGTGTCTGAAAAAAACATTACGTACCCCTAGCTACACATTATTTTCTATTTAGAAGTCTGGTAATCACCCTCTATGGGCATAATGTGGCATGAGGCACAGCCAAGTGCCACATTGCCCTGGGGTGATTAGCTATTAATCTAACCCCTGGGAGTGCCTCATTGCCATTATAAAAATAATTTTAAAACATTTTTGAAAGTGTACATTATGAATGTTGTTCTCATTGAGAGAAACATTTTTAATAAAGTTGTCCGCCTGCCATCTGTCCAAGAATGATGGTTCAGAATGTCAGAATGCAGTCCGTCAGCAGTGCCTGTGGATGGGAGAATATGTATGGGCAACCATACACAACAAGGCTGTTTCCATCGAGGGGTTGAGATGACAGCATATGAACCTCGAGAGCGAAGCTTGAGAGGTCCATGCTGTCATCTCAACCCCGAGATGGAAACACATGCCAAGTTGTGTGTGGTTGACCATATTTTATTTTTTATAGTATATGTTTTTTTTACACTAGAGTGACAGACCCTCACTGAAGTGAAAACAACAAATCTTGCCATTTCTTTGTTCTACTCCTATATCCAAATCAAATTTTCAAACTTTTGAAAGGTAAAAGGTATGCCTTTGGGCACTGGGTGGTTAGTAAGTAGCTAGGTGTAGCATAAATGAGAAAGTTAAAATTGTATGACCTTTGAACTGTGCATAACAACTGTTCGGAATGCGCATAACAGCACTTTAGAATGCGCATAACAGTTTAGAATGTGCTTAACAAGGATTTTGAACAGGCTGATTTTTATCCATAACAAAGGGTAGCCATATACTATAGTACTATTTCATGAATTCATGCACAGTGGTGATACGTCTCAACATGACAGTTTAACAGTGATTAATGAAAGGGTCTTAGAATGCAGAGAGCTAATCAGATTGCAGCATTTCTGAGACCCACTTTAAAAAAAATTTGCATTAAATGCAGTTTCCTCCTTAACATTTAGGAAAAAGAAATGGAGAAGCAGAAAATGCTCTACCAGCAAGCACGACTGCATGATCGCGGGGCAGCTGAAATGGTACTTCAAATGACTAGTGCCAGCAAAGGTAATGTTTCTTCTGTAAGCGAGCAGTCACATTAAAATCACATCTAACAGTATGCAAATGCAATGATACCTGACTTTTGTCTCCACGGCGCTATCCTTAATAGGACCAGTTAATCAAAGAGAATGCCACTTGTGGGAGATATCAGATGCAATTTTTGTTCTTTCGTCAGCATTTAATGACTTTCTTTTTGCAGTGTTTTAATGAGGTATTCTTTTTCCTGGCAGGTGAAATGGGTCCCATGGTGATTGCTACACTGAAGCTTGGCATTGCCATCTTAAATGGTGGCAATACTACAGTTCAACAGGTAACAATGTTTAAGAAATCTTTTTATTTTAAAGACCTACTAACACCACAAGGAAAACTTTGAAAACTGAAACACAGATTTGGATTCTATTTCACACATTTTCTTTACTTGAGGACATTCTTGGTGTTTCAGCAACCCCATGGCATTCATAATTTTCTTTACCCAGTGCACCCAGTACATGATGGACATCTAGATATTTAAAATCCACAGCAAAAACATGGGTTGCCATGCTTTTTTCTAAGTTTTATGGTGAGACATAATCCCTCTTTATTAAAAAATAAATAAATAACACAATCCAGAAGGGGTCAGATTGTTTTATATAGCTATAGCCAGTGGTAAAAATGGGGTGACCCATGGGAACTGAGTTCCAGGAGTAAAATGAGGAAGGATTGCTCCTGTGTAACATTTACCCACCACAAGACATGAAATTGAATATATGACATGTTAAAATGCAGTGTGTAGTCAGGATATGTGTCCTCAGACCTCAGGTATGTTTGATCCCAAATTAAAGGTGGTGGAACCCCCCAAGGAATTGTATCCATTTTCAGCACTGGTTACCACATATAGGGTAGTGCATGAGTTCTAATAATGCTTCCATAGATTTAAGAATATACTTGTGCCAGTAAACAGCCTTGAAAACCTTTTTCAGATTCATCAGAAAAATGGGAATTTGAGACACCAAGAAACATCTATAACCACTCCCCCTTCCTTACTGACCAGGCCATTTGCATTTGAACAAGACCACTGTCCCTTCAATTTAATGTGTTTCTTTTTTCTATATCTTAAAGGAAAACTACACCCTCCTATCATGTAAATGTTATTTGTTTCCATGTCAACAGGCTGTTAGGGCTACATGTGCTTGCTTTAATTTGTTTTCACTTTTCATGGTAGCCCCCCTATGACTATCCTCCGGGTCTCCATTTTATGGTTGTTGAAATTTCATTGTCCATAAAAACTGAATTAGTATATGAGAACATGATGTCACATCACACATTTATACCATGTACAGTATCTCTATGCTGAAAGAGCAAATATCCTGCAAAACTCTCTGGAAACACATAAATTGAATGCAGTTTAAAGGGAAAAAAACCTTCATTACAACTCAGACAGTTTGCAACATTAACTGAAGGTAAATGTGGTATTTCACACCTTCCTGCAACTTGTTTTTTTGAAGTCGAATTAAGCAGACAGGCATACTGTGGAGTCTAAAGGGTGATTACACATCATGTTCTCATATGCTAATGCAGCTCTCAGGGACAATGAGATTTCAACAGCCAGCAAATGGAGACCCCAGGCGAGTTACAGGGCCTTGTATGAAGTGTGAAAACAAACTAAAGCAACTCCATACATCTCTTAACAGCTACAAGAAAAGAGTTGTCTGTTAACATGGAAACAAAATTTACAAAATATGAGGGTGTAGCTTTCCTTTAAAGAGGAACAGTCGTCTACCTCCATATTACTAGACGGGGATCTCAAAGTCCTGATGAAAACAGTCACATAAAGTAATCATTTTTTTCATTGCTTACTTTCTTAGAACCCGTAGTTTTTATTTGGTTGATCCTATCAACTGCTGTCTGTCATTACAGCTGAGGGTGCCCAGCAGCTGAGTCTTTTTATTTATGCGCATGACAGGTTTTGCCACAGAGACCATCTATGTGCCATAATGAAGTGGTCTTGTGATAAAGAAACATGAAAGTGCATTTTTGCACTAAAACCACCAGGGGTACCATTTAGGGGTAGCCCAGAGTTGTATTCAAGTCCCCTATAATTATTTTTCCCACCCACATGATTTTAATTGCAACCCCTAAACCCCATAAACAATATTTCTGTAGCATTTTGTTATATAAAATTTGGTGTATGCAAGAACTTTACAAACCCTATGATTCTGCAAAAATGGGACTTCGCAGCCCCTATGTTGCTAGTGAAATTATGCTAATGAAAACCACCAATACAAATTTCTCTAGCCAAGGCAGGACAGAGAGATTGTATCAGAAGTTTTAATGCAAAAATGCAGAAACATTTACTGAGGATACACACATGACCAGGTGTAGTGAAGCCCAATGCCACAGGCAGAGGGCCATATAGCCCCAGGAAGAGTGGGTTTCCCATCAATGCCTCGCACCCTAATGGGTCATACTGCACATAGAAAATGGGGTTCTGTGGTAAGAAAATTTTAAACAAAGAAAAGTATCTTAAAACATCCAAAGAAAAAGTTTTATATGTGGAATAGTCCTTATGCAGGTACAGTGCTGGCTCTTTTTTGGAGGGGTCTGTTGACTGATAAATATATAACTTTGGAGTCAGTCAGTCAGTCAACTTTCAGGATTTTCCTAACCCATGGTCTTATAAGTGATAACTCTCTGCTTGTGATATCCCACTTTACTGCTGTGGAAATGATTATGATGTCACAAGATTCCTAAACAAAGAAGACCACAACCTTAAGTCTACACAAGCAGTAGCTGCAGATGCACCGAGGGACTAGTATCCTGTTTTTATGCATACATCATATGAAACATCATGATATATTTGCTGAATGGTCTTTAAATAAAATATTTTATTTTCTCAGAAGTTACAAGGCTACTCCATGCAGCCATGTATTGTATCTCATTTACTGATATTTTTGGGAAGTTAAAGAGCAGCTCCCTAGTAGCTGGTCCCTCCAACATCAGCGATAACTAACCGGGCCAGGAGTGTGCAGACAAAATCCTGCATCTTAATTCTTTTTCTTTCAAAAGTTACAGCCCTCGTAATTTTGTTTTTCACCATAGCCGAAAAAAACAAGCCGGCTTCCCGATTTCCAAACCACGCCCCCACACTGGCCCACGCAGCCCTGTTTTGTAATGTCACAAAATGAAGGCTGCATGAGCGTGCCCCATTCACTTCTATGGGGACAATATTGCCATACATTTACAGATCACGTATAGTTGCGATTTTCATAAATCAAAGCGATCGCTTGACTAATAGGGTCCCTTATAGTCAATCGATCACTTTGATTTATGAAAAGTACAACATACGTGATCTAAATATGTATACCCCCATAGAAATAGATAAAGGCTGCCTTCATGCAGCTTTCTTTCGTTATGACATCCTAAAGCTGGGGCTGCACTCAAACCAGCGATGAAGCGTGTTTAATCAGGAAGCTATTTGTTTTTCTCGGCTATGGTGAAAAACAAAATTACGAGGGCTGTAACTTTTGAAAGAAAAAGAATTAAGATGCAGGATTTTGTCTGCACACTCCTGGCCCTGTTAGTTATCGCTGACGTTGGGAGGTAGCCACTGTCCCACTAGTAGGAAGCTGCTCTTTAAATAGTTTCTATTGAAAATGTGAGCTGCCTTTCTTTTGTCTGTCTTTTGTTTAGATTTTTTTTATTTATTTATTTCAGTTTGAGATTAATACCTTTGAGTCAAGGACTCATTTTCAAAGGTTCCACGTCAGTGTTGAACAAACATTACAAAGATACAAGGTTTACAGAGAAAAAAAAAAAAAGAGAAAAAACATTGACGCATATACACAGGCAGTAATAGTAAAATTTGAACTTATACATATCACATTAGTAAATATTAACAGATAGACTGATTATCTAAGAGGGGGTTTGGGGGGGATCTGCTGAAGGTGGCATTGTCTGAGGTGGGAAAGAGGTGGAACTTTCAACCAAGTGAGGCCATCGTCAGGTAATTGGGGGTAGGGGAGGGGTTAAGAAAAAAAAAGTGGTATATAGCTGAAAGATGTAGAGGGGGTAGGTAAATGGAAAACTGGGAGCGAGGTACTATCACATTAACGCAGGCAGGTAAAATTCATTTTTAGAATCAAGGAGAGATTTGAGTCCAGCTTTGAAGGTACTAATCTTGCTAGTATCAGTGAGGACAGCAGGTAGTTCATTGTACCATTTCGGACCTTGATACAGGATGGAGTTCTGGGCAAGTTTCATCCTTTTGAAGGGAATCACCATCTCGTCAGTGACCACACTTCGGGTAGATTTCATTGGGACGGCCAGCTTAAAGGGTCTGCCCAGTGTGGGGGATATTAGTCCAAGTAGTGCTTTTTTTAGAAGTAGGCAGGTTTGGTATTGCCCTCTAAGATGGAGGGGGAGCCACCCAGTTTCAGTGTACAGCGAGCAGGTGTGGGTGTCGAGAGTATCCCCCAAAGTAAGACGACAGGCCTTATTGAGGAGTGTGTTGATCCTGCTAAGAGCAGTTTTTGTGCCTGCCCCATATATAGGCAACCCATAGTCAATGGTAGACAGTATTGAGCTACTGGTGGCTAGTTTGAGTGCATCCACTCTCAGTGAATGTCTGTGACGGTAAAGTACACCAAGTTTTATATTTGCAGTCTTGATGACAGAGTCAATGTGGTTAGAAAAGGTGGGCATGTCATCAAAGGTAATGCCAAGATATTTGAAGTTAGATACTTGGTTTTGCATGTATATTATACACTCCAAAGTATAAGGGAAGATAAGTATATTTAAAATTTTCTATTGTTTGTTTAAACCAAAAATTAAAAAATAAATGCACAACTATGTATTTCAAAATAAACGCATATGATGCTGATTGATATCTAGAGATATGAAAGTTATTTTTAAGTGCCATACTTTCTTCATCCCAGTCAGCTATGAAGTAGATCTTACCATGAATGGGTGCTTTTCTTTGGCTGCCAGGAGCAAAGAAAAAGTGACAAACTCCTCAAAATGATTCTGTTTCTAAGGACAAACTGATTTTTGTTTATTACAGAAAATGTTGGACTATCTAAAGGAGAAAAAAGATGTTGGATTTTTCCAGAGTTTGTCTGGACTAATGCAATCTTGCAGGTGAGAAAACTGAAGTGCAATACTAAAGTAATGCTGCTTAGGTTATTTTCTTAAGCTAAATCAGTTGTATGATATTCTGCTAGAAAGTAAGGCTTAAAGACTTTTGAGACAGTCCTAAAGGAGTACTGTTGTTTTTCCTGTAAAAAGTTTATATTGGGTACTCTTGTAATGATAAAATAACATGTATACTTGTCTGGGGCCAGATATTCAAAACTTAGCCCCGGGGCTAAAGTAGCACTGTACAGTTTGCTAAATTAGCCCTGAACCATTAGCAAGCTATATTCAAAGGAATAGCCCGGAGCTAAATCTGCTGAATATAGTATGCAAAGGAAGCAGTGCAAAGAGGGCTGTGGGAGTGCAGTGCTAAAATAACCCAGGAACCGAGACAGCTCTGAATATAGTGACAGGGAAGTGCAAAATGTAACAGCAGCTCAGTAGACACAGAGATGGAGTAAGGCAGAGCTGAAGTTGGTGAACAATGTGTGTGATAGCAATGAAGTGTTGCACAACAACTGCAAACAACAATGCAGGCCACACACTGCAGAACTGTGTTATGCTTTTGAGAGGTTTGCCCGGGGCTAACCCGATTGCACAGTGCTAACACATTAGCCCAGTGCAAACATGTCACCCAGGGCAAATGTTTGCCGTATTCAAAGATCCTATCCAAATGAGCCTACTCAACAGTCACATTTGCATCTCATTATGGCCTGCTTTGCATGCACTCCCATGTACTTTACCTGGTGCTATTGAATGGAGCGCACATCAACCCCCTGTTGGTCAGAATGGAAGTACAGGCTGGATGCTGCAGGCACATTCAGTGCATACCACTCACCCATGCAGCAATGCAATGAGGGACACAGACGTGCTGACTGAGGGACAATGAGGGACACTGACCCTCACAACGAGGGACACAGCATCGTGCCTTGCAATCTCTTTCCTCATAAATCAGGGACAAAGTTTACGAAACTCAGGGACAGAGACCCCAAATCAGGGACACATCTGCAAAATTGGTACCATTCATTCAGAAAGCTGACAGAATAAGGGGATTAGCGTAAGATGCATCTTCTGAAGAAGAACAAGCCTGTAATGTTAAGGACTGACATTATGTTGTGCTTACAGTCCCCACTGTCCCATCATGTAAACACATATGTCTCAAGGGACAGAGGAAACTCATGGGGCAAGATCAGGGACATCCCTTAAACTCAGGGACAGTTGAGAGGTATGCACAGCATCAAGCATGGCGATATAAGCCCAGAACACAGTGGAACCATTGCTGTTACATGCAACAAAGTTACCTATTTATGTAGCATATTATTAGATACTGCCTGAACGTACGAATTGACAGCACATTCTTTGTATGTGCAGTACCCATTCCATGAGGGACAGAGGAGGGACAGGGCAATTTAGAGGGGTACAATGATGGATGTCCCTCATAATGAGGGACACTGGGGGGGGTATGCTCCCATCCTGGACATAGTCAACCACATCCTTGGTAGTCTAGTGTCCTCCCCACCCCCATATTGCAATCCCTGACCTCCGTAGCCATCAAACACATTTATCTACCCTGGTAGTCTAGTGATCTCCCCACCCCCCATCACAATCCCCAACCCCTGTGGTTTACAAAAATAAGCATTTTCCCTGGTAGTCCAGTGGCCCCCTGCCCCACCGCCCAGCAGTGCTGGCCCCCACTCCCACCAACCATCCCCGAATGGAGCCAACGACTGGATTAACAACTAAGACAGGAATAGGACCAACCCAAAGGAACCCTTCAGGATGCTGAGAACCCTGCAAGAGGGTGGGGAGGGCCAGTAGAGATGAGTGAAGGTGGAAGAGAAAGGGAAGCCTAATCCCAGGAGAACCCCATCAGAATGTAGAGAACCCTGCAAGGGGACTGAGAGGGCTAAAGAGATGGAAGGGGAGAGCTGTGTTTAGGAATTAGGAGAGGGTAGAGGAGAGAGGGAGGAATGAGAGCTTAAAACTAGGAGAGGCTAAGACCAAGCCCATGAGACAACTTCAGGATGCTGAGAATCACATTATAAGTGCAGGGACGGCCAGCAGGGGAGGGAGAAGGGGGGAAAAAGAAAGAGTGTCAGAATCTAAGGAGAAGGGGTGTGGAGTAAAAGTACAAAAAGGGGGGGAGGATTTGTATGGAGTTTAGGAGACGGAATTAAGGAGGGCTGTAGCGGAAACAGCTAGGTGCAAGGTAGTTATGGAGGGCAGTGCTGATGGAGTAGAAGGAGGAAGAATGGCAAATTTGAGGGAGGAGGGCGTTCCATAGTTTTGGTAGGCAGTGAGAGTAACCAGATTGGCTGATAAGGGTGGATCTACGGGGGACTACCAGGGTACGAGAGTCAGTTGATCTAAGGGAGTTGGAGGGTGGGGGAGTGTTATAAACGAGGAGGAGAAGTAGGAAGGGAGCTCTCCCAGACAGTGCTTGGAGGTGAAGTTAGTGCAGCAGGAGAGTCGCCAGTTTGTAAGAGAAGGGAAGGATAGGGCATGACAAAGATCTCAGTGGTGGGTGCAAGAGGGAACTGGCCAGGGAGGACTTGGGAGCAGCACTGTAGACTACGTCACAGTAGTCAAAAATAGGCAATATCATCTTCTGAATAAGTTCACTCCAAGCTGTAGGAGGGATACAACTACGGTTCCTGAACAGGGCACCAAGCTTGGGACATAGTTTTTTCTGGATGGTGTCAATATGTCCGGAGAAGTTTAGGCATTGGTCCAACCAAACACCTAGGTTCCTGAAGGGAGATGTGTCCTCAAGTAAAGTCCCATCAAGGGTATGGAAAGTGGGCAGGGAGGGAAGCCTAAAGAGTCTCTGCCTTGTGCCAAAGATCATGGAGACAGTCTTCATGGCATAGAGGAAAAGTTGATGGTTAGCAAACCAGAGCTGAACCTTGTCGAAGTCTTACTGCAAGCTGGTTGTAACCTCAGCAGGACAGGAGCCAGATGCATACAGGATGTATAATCGGCATACATGTGAAAAGCGGAGCAAGGGAAGCAAACAGAGGGAAGGTCATTTAAAAAGATGGAAAATAGGAAGGGCCCCAGTACCGAGCCCTTCAGGATGCCTAATGAGAAGAGGAGAAATGACATGCAAGATCTTAATTGATTGGGTTCAGCCAGTAAGGTAGGCCTTGAACCAGTTAGTGGTGGAGGGAGACAGACCAGCTGTCAGAAGGGAGTCAAGGAGAAGGAAGTGGGAGACGGTGTTGAAGGCCTTGGTCAGGTTGACAAAAATAGCAGAGGTGATTTTCCCATTGTCCATCCCTGTTAGGATGGAGTCAGTGAGCTATAGGAGAGAGGTGGTGGTTGAGTGTTTTTTCCTGAATCTAGATTGGAAAGGGGTGAAAAAGGTGGTGTCAGATAGAAATGTGGTGAGCTGGGAGAGGGCAATATGTTCTTGTAGCTTGGCAAGGGTAGGGAGGAGAGAAATGGGGTGATAGTTGCCAGGGGATGGGGGTCACCCCCTTTGGGTAGAGGTGGACCACTGCATGTTTCCATGGAAAGGGAACAGAGGCAGTGGAGAATGAGAGATTTTGGACTATTGAGAGGGGATAGACAATGGCCAGGGCAGAGAGGGAGAGGAGTTTTGGTTTGAGGCCATCAGGGGAGGCGCCTTTAGAGGGGTTGATGTTGAGGTGGGTACTTAGGACATCATTTGAGGTTACTGTAGCAAAAGAGGACAGGAGGTGGGAGGGTGGCAGGAGGGAGACACTGTTAGAGGGTGGGGGGAACTCCATTAGAGGGTGGGGAGATGGGGTAGTAGGGAGGAGGGGCTTCAGTAGCTCAGTGGCACAGGAGGTATAATAGGAGTTAAATTTCACAGCTATGGCAGGTGAGTCTGACACTAGTGAGCCATTTATTTTAAGCAAGATGGGGGGGGAAGGGGTAAATAGGGTGTGGACCACCTTCCAGAACTTTGAAGGGGAATTTATGTTAGTGATGAAGGCTGAGTTAAAATATTCAGACTTGGCTAACCTTGTAGCCCTTGTGAAAGTGTTTCAGAGCATGCGGTAGTTTGTAAGGTCACCAGAAAGCTGGGATACTTTATGACCCTTCCAAGCTCGATCTCTAGCCCTGAAGCAGACCAGAAATTCAGGGGTAATCCAAGGTAAGTGGTTACCTTTGACTCTGGTTAGTTTGAGCCGGACAAAGGTATTCCAATTCACAAGAAAGATTTCATTAAAGTAGACAAGGGCCTTGTTAACCAAGGAAAAGGAGGTTAGGGGACCAGTCAGAAAGGGCAAGGTTGCTCAGGAGAGATTCAAGGTCGAGAGACTTGAAAGAGTGTAGTTGTATGGTTTTGTGTGGTGATTTAAGTCTGTGGACTTTCATAACTATGGATATTGGGTTGTGGTCACTAAGAGCATCAGGGAGGGTGCCAGAGGTCATGACACGGTGGGAGTGGGAGGTAAGGGCCCAGTCAAGTAGGGTGTTGTTCTGTCTTGTGGTTTGGACGTGTGGGTTCCGAGATCAGTTGGGAGAGATTTAGGGCTCTGATTTTGTTTTTAGTTTTGGTAGTTTTAGGTGACAACCAATTTAAATTGAAGTCACCTAGGATGAATAGTTCCCCAGAGCGAAAAAGGATGATGATGGAGGTTAGGAGGTTGAGTGTGACCGAAGGCTGGACATGTGGGTAGCAGTAAATGCCAGCTATGAAGAGAGGGAGAGTGAAGGGCAAGGTCACATGAATAACTAGGGCATCATGGGTATCAGGATTGGAGGATGAGTAGATGATGGAATATTGGATGGCGGCAAGGACGTATATGGACACACTACCTCTCCTGTCAACATAGTCTTGCCTTAGCAGTGAGTAGCCAGGAATGGAGACCAAGTGGTCAGGGATTGTGCTCTTTAGCCAAGTTTCTGAGATAATTAGAATGTCTGGATTCAGAGTGCTCACCATGGTCTGAAGTTGGTCTATTTTTTGCAACAAGCTATGGATGTTTAGATGAGGGATTTTTAAACCCTTTAGGAGGGCTGAGAGAGGAGAGCAAGGGGTGGTAATAGAGGAGGAGGCACCTGAGAAGCAGACGGCAATTGGGCCAGGGTTGAGGTGGATATCCCCAGCAGAGAGCAAGAGGAGAGCAAGTATGAGGAAGTGGAGTTTAGGGGATTTGAAAGGGGCTGGCGGGCCAGTTGGGAGTTTAGAGGAGAAGGGAGTGGACAAGTGTGGAAGCAGAAGGTGGAGAACCATGGTGAAAGTGGACACCGTTAACAAAGCCGCATGAGGCATAGTAGTAGAGTGGGACCATAGTTCAAATGGGGGGGAGGGAGTAATAGCCTAAGGGAATGGCAATAATAACTGATGGGGGTGGGAAAGTTAGTAGGTATTGGTGAATAGTGAGCAGTTTGTCTAGAATATCTGACCCACCACAATCCCACACTCCAATATCTGCCCCATAAATACAGTACATCCCAGAATCTGCCACCACAATTACCCACAGTCCAATATCCACAATAACCTATCATTCCAGTATCTGCCCACAGCCGCTACACATCTCTGTATCTGCCACACAACTAACCCTCACTCCAGTATCTGCTCACAACCACCACCATACCCTAGTAACTGCCCTCAAGCCACTGCTATGACTGAGATGTGGCACAGATACTGGATTTTGCTTTATTGTGAGTCACATACTGAGGTTTGACGTAGCTCTTGTCTGATACTCAAAATTAGGGCCATTGTGTGGCAAATGTCTTTTGTTAGCTTCTCAAAGAGCTAGTGTACTGCTTGAAATTAATAGTAATGTTTAGAAGTGGTCGGCTATAAATTCTTATACCTGAAGAATTGTTTTTCTTTAATACGAATTAGAAGCGTTTCTACCTGGAAGTACTAGGTGTGATGAGTGGAACAGCACTCTACCTAGAGGCTGGCCTAGTCAGTTCTGTTCCTCCCTACACATCATCAGCATTGTGACCTCACTGACTGGGACACCACTAGTAATAAGGAAGAACCAATCTCCTGCTACTTGATTGGTAACATGTGGCACATGTTACCAATCAGACAGCAGGACTTGTGATGTAACGATAAGAGAGGCCACATGTTGAAGTAGTAGGAGGAACAGAGCTAGGTGCTATATGTCTGCTTCCAGATAAAGCACCATTTCAATCAAACCCTATACTGTTAGGCACAAAACCATGTAATAAAGACATAAAAAAGGGGGAAAAAAATTCAGAAAAAAAGTAACAAAAGACTGATTTTAAAAATCACTAACATTTTCTGCTTGCTGTTTTGTGGCACTATGAGCTCTTTAATTCATTTAGTGGACAAAATGTACTTTGTTAGACTTAAACTTCATTCTGTGGGGGAAAATGCTTTTTCTTAAACTGTTAACATCATTCTGCAAACAAAATGTCTTTTTGTCAAGCTGCTAACTTAATTCTGGTGACAAAATGCCCTTTGCCAACTCCTTGATTTTTCTGAACATGATGTATTTTGTCACTTTCCTAACTTCATTCTGTGAATAAAATATCTTTTTTTTAAACTGCTAATTTTACTTGTCAAGCTGCTAACTTCATTTTTGTCAGCAAAATGCATTTTGTCAGACTCCTAACTACATTTTGTGGATAAAATGTTAATGTTACAAATGATACCACAGACCTGTGGTATTCTTATCTTGGGCTTTCTTAGATTTTCAGTTTCCTTTCTGTGGTTTTCAATACATTTTTATCAACTGCTCCGTTAAGCATGTATCAAAAGCTTTCACCAGGATTTTCTGGCCTTGTAGTCCAGTTGTTATGACACAAGTATCATTTCCACAACAGCAGAATGTAAGGTGTATCTATTTACAGTTTATTTACCTAGTACAGCACAACATAGACACAGTATCTCATTTTCATTGGAGTCCAGCATGTACACATTTTTACAGCTAGGTAGACTGAAGTGCTGAGAAGTTAAGAGACTTACTCAGGGTAATATAGTAAATAAGTGGTTAGGGAAGGATTTGAACTCATGTCTCCTGGTAGGCATTACAATGGAGCCCCAATTCAGAATGGAGTGAAGGCCATGGTATATGGCTGTCCTCCAAGGACTGCCATATCTCCATTAGGACCACAATGTTTTCTCTGCCAGTACAGACCCGTGTCAGAATGTCCCCCACCATCCTCGCCTGACTAGAGGGCTGCTCTCTCTGCCAGCTATCCACACTACAGTGACTGGGATGTGAATTGGGATGTAGAATGCCCCTGCCCCTATACCCACCCCGACCCAGTTGCACACTTAGGAACACCCGGCAGCAAGGGATCTGTTGCAGAGGGGGCATGCACTCAGGCTATGGATGAGCAGAAGTCACCACACATGCATGAGGAGTGGGATATCTGCACCTCTTCTCTCCACAATACAACAATGTATACCCTATCCACAAACCCCACTATATGACCTGTTTTGCCCATTTTGCCTCTTACTCTATTATATAGCTTAAAACTCAGTGTAGAGTACTATCTGAGTTTCACGCTACCCCAATTCTGTACAAATATCTTGCCATGCACTGGTGGCACTCTCCCTTAGCTGTCATCTTGGCTATCCCATAACCAATGTACAAGTATTCTTCTTACATTTTTTCTTTCTCTGAAATTCATTACTTGTACTGTAATTTTATTGCTGATGTACATGCACCATTTTTTGTAACTTTTTTATTGCTGTTTCACTCCCTGCTTTATTCTTTCTCCTTGGTCACACCGGGGAACAAGCCCCAGCTCAGTGTGTCTATCCCGGTCACCAAATTTTGAATAAACAAAGTGATGCCAGTAGCAATTTATGCTGCTCGTAACGCACACAAAACTATAGCTGTTTGTGTTGTTACCCTTTGTAGTCCTCTCTGTTTGCAAGCTGAATTGCAATAAATATAGTGACACATTTACAGTGTACTTACAATGCAAAACTTTACAATTTTAAGATACGTTTGACATTATTTGGCTGGTACAGCTTATAATTCAAAAACAGATTTTTCATTTCAGTTTTGCAGCACAATGACATCTGATTTTCCAGTTGTTTCCTCTGTCATTTAAGAGTTTTTTTGTATGTTTTTTTAATTTTTTGTTAAAGTGAAATATTAGCTCTTTTTTAGGATTATCTCCTCCATTGAGCCCCTTTGGTCTTGGGCCCAGAGTGCACACCTGCAGGAGAAAATGCCTTGCCTCTAATATTTCATTGCTATGTAGTTGTTGTTTTTTTCCATTTTATAGTGACGGTGACTCAAGAAAAGAAGGCCTAGAAACTGTTGTGGCTACTGTTTTGGTCATACCAGTGTGGGAAAGACATCACCCGCCCACACTAAACACCACACTGAAAGCTTTATCTTCCTGGGCCCCGACCATGCCATGGAGACCTGTGAGGCTTGCTAGTCTCTTAACCCCTGGTCGCTAGAGTACCACGCCTTGAGGATGGGATGGCTTGTCCGAAAATCCATGGGCAGATGTCTAAGATTGTCATCAGCAAGTAGTTTGCCAGATCAGTTTCTCCAGTCCCATCCCCACTCTGCAGAGTCAGGTGAGGTATTCAGCTCCCCCTCCATGTTGAGGTCATGATGTGGTCTCTTGTGGTGAAGTTGGTTGGACTTGTGATGCCTTCTGGTCATTCACAAGAGAGTCTACCATGGCCCAGCAGCCATCAGCACCAGGCTACCCTGTTGCCAGCAGTGACACCACTCTCTGTGCTTATCTTGTTGATAACCTAGGTGCCACCCATCTGTGCTAATCTCAGTGTCAGTTCTACTTTTGGCACTGCTATTGTGTTAGCACTGATATCTGTGCAAATCTCAGTGCTGGCATAGCTTGCAGTACTGGTGATGGGGTCGGCTCTGCCATCAGCATTAATGTCAGTTCTGCTGCCAATGCCAGTGCCAGGCACAAGCAGGGCCATAAGCAGGGTTTCCCTTTGGGCCAGCCTGCCATCTTCTGCTTGCAGGTTCACCCCAGGGACAACCAGCCACTAGGTACCACCAACAATAGCACTACAATGCTGACAGATTCTACCTGTTCCTTCTTTAGGGGGAGGACACCAGTTGTTTCACAGTGTTCCAGACAGAGAATAGGTCAGGTGGGCAGTCAGTCCACCTATGCCCTTTTAGGTTACTGCCTCAAGTGTCTGTATTAATTAGGGTGGATGAGATCCTCAGACCGTATGTGCCACTGGCTCTGCAGCAGTTCCTCATGTGAAGCATTGGCTTAAGGAGACCAATCCAACTCTATCCACAGTGTCTCATCCTCTTTCATCCACATGAGGCAGCCCTGTCTTATCTCCCTCAACATCCTTATCTGAGAACAAGTCTTCCATCCGTCGCTCCGCCACAGTGGAAGACATCCTCTTCCAGTGACTAGTAAGGGAGATAAAGATTGCTCCGGACTAGTCATATCTGCTGAGCATGAGTTCCAGTGCTGTGCCACGGGGCCTCCAGCTATGACCCAGTAAGCAAACATTGGTGAGTCCCCTGGACATACAACCCTGGCAGAGGCAATTTTGGTAGTGTGGAGATGCCCTTAAAATACCCTTCCTGTTCCAAAGGGCCTTCTCACAAAATACTTAGCACCAATTGATTCTCAAGGAGAGCAGTGTCACCTTTCAGCAGTGAATTCCTTTTTCCGGGTGGTAGTGGGTGAAGGGCAGTCCCTGCAGACAGGATGTTTACCTCTTTGGTTGACTCTAGGCAGCTGGATGCTTAAAAGAGAAAGATTTGCAGCTTGGCCTGGTTCAGACTCATGACAGCCTCGTACCAGGTACATATGTTGGTGTATCAGTGCCACCTGTGGGTCTTGGATGCACTTCATGTTGTTAACTTGCCTACGTGCACAGAAGTACAGTCCAGCCTTGTCATACCTGCAAAGAATATGGAGGCAGTGTGGCACCAGAAAAAGGGTGTATCACAATGCCTCTGAGGTGGCCTCATACTTGGCAGGTAGATGTCTTGGCTATATCTGTCTTGGTTAGGACCAATCGCTCACCAAAAAGGCCATTATGCACCCTTCAAGGGAAAGACCCACGGTGTTGCAGGTGGTGTCAGCTTCCCTTTTGACCTCTAATGATCATCTGCACTCCCCTTAAAAATCAGTGAGTGGAGAAGCCTCTAATGCCTTCTTTTCACATTTGTCTTGCTCCAAGGAATGAAGACTTGTTCACCCAGACATGTCCCTTGAGATTTATTCTGCACCCCTCTCTGATGGAACTGCTTGCAACACGACCAAAGAGTGGGGCTCTAGAGAGTAGATGACCCTTGAAAGATAAGGAAGTTGCTGCAACTCTTGATCTTGAAGGGTATCTCCTCCATTAAGCAACACTCACCCACACATCATCCCCTTTCCTGTGTGCGGGATTTCATTCGAGTCACTGGCATGTTACCAGCTTGCTGGAAGACTGCCTTCTTGGGGGCAATACTTGCTGTTGAGATTTTTACCCTAGCCCTTGTTTGTTTCTTGTGTGTCGAATGTCAGATTGGTGAATTACATTTTCTGGCCCCTAAACATTTGTGTTGCTTTTAAGGCCCTAAACATCTTGCCTGTCTTTCAGCACAAGAGGGTGTTTTCTATTTTGAAAAGTCCCTTTCCTTCTTCTCTTTGTAAACACTAAGACAAAATAAACTGGGGCAAAGATAATCTATTGTTTTCTGAGACATATCAGAGAAGACCAGGGTTAACAGGCAACCACCCCCCACCACCCCCCTCTGATGTTCTTTGACAATGCCGTGAGCTGCTCTAGTCTCTTTTTCAGCTGCCACCCCCCTATCCTCTCACCCTTCCTCCCTCCCTCCCTGATTTCTTCTAGGTTTCTGAAAATGATTCCTTGTATGTGTTATTTATGTATCCTATTTACCGTGATGCCATACCTGAACTGATGAATATTGTTGTATGCTCTCTTTAATGTTGTATGCCCTTGTTTAACATGTTTAACATGTATTTACTCTCCTGACGTGGAACCTTTGTAAAAGAGCCTTTGCTCAAAGGTAATTGTAATCCTAGATCTAAATAGATAAAAAATACATAAATAAAACAGTCAGTTATGCCAGTTGCTTCCCAAGGAGGAAATGTTCAGCCTATCTTTTAATTCTCCAGCTAGAGGCTTTCTCCCTATTATGGCAGTGGGTAATGTGACAAGTTAGTCCTTAGCCCTGTGAAAAAAATCATAGCAAAAAGGCTTTAGGCTGAATAAACATGATTGCAATCATATTTATTGCAGTGGTGAGAAAAAAACACCATGTACCCCTGCACTTCAAATCACTATGGGTTCTCCATTTGAGGGTGTCCTAGGTCCTGCCTTGTTGTTCCTTTACTACCTCAGTTTGGGGTGGACATTTTGCCTTCAGGAGCAGGAACCTCTTCCCTCATCCCCTCTCTTGGTTTTGAACTGTCGGTTTTATAATGTATATTGTTTCTTCTTTTTAGTTTTGTAACCCCCCCCCCACAGTTGGGAACTTACCTAAATGCCGCCTCCAGGTTGTGCCGCCTTGCTCCCCGATCGTGTATGGCACCTGAATGCTCCTGGCAGCCCTGCTATCTGTTTGCCTGCTGTGGGGACCGGAAGAGCAAAAGAGGCAAAGAAAAATAATTTTAAATTAAAGCCGCATGTTGTGGCGGGTTGCCGATCGCTACGAGCCTCCTGTGCAAGCTGCTGCAGTCGGCTCCTCCCCCTCTCCCTCTCGCACACTGAAATGAACACTGTGATGCTCGCATGCAAGAGCTGCTCTGTGTGGCTGGCAGCAGCCTGTTAGTGTGTGCCCTGGCCCCGATTTAAAAGAAGATGAAAGGGGGTCCGGAGCCACTAGGGAAGCAAAAATAAAATGTTTTTAAAAGTGCTCTTAAGTGCTATAGGTTAACATGGGCATCTGTCACTTTAAGAAGGAGCCGAGGCTGCTCATGAATATAAATAAGCACTGCTGTGCCTGGGAGGGGGGTAACACTATAGAAGTAGTGACAGCGCATGTAGCCCCTGTTTAAATATTTATTTCAGTCACTTAAAAGCACACAACGGCAGCTGCAGTTGCATGTTATTAAATAAATGTATAGCTTTACTGTTTGACTGCATTTTAATGTTAAAGATGGGACACTGTGTGAAATGTTTTACTGGCAGCCACGTTTTGCCAGTCTTGTGACTGCTAACAGCCAATCAGAACAACAGGATACCGGGGAGCTACTGTGAAGGTTCCTGGGAAAAGGAGGTGGTGCCAGCTGGGGTTCCCTGAAGGAAGAGAGGAATTGCCCAGATGCCTGTGAGTTCTGTGAAAGGGTAAAGGTCTTTTGGGTGCCTGCATGGCTGTCTGAATGCCCAAAGGAGCCTGCCTTAATTCACAGTGTGATGGAAACTGAATCTGTTGCTGCACCTGATCGATGAGTTATTCTTCTTGTTCACCTGCACCTGCATGGTGAAAAATAAAAGTACTCTTAAAAGTAGTGTTCTGTGACCCAGAGACTGTATGTGCTGAATGCAAAGGGCCACAGCTGCCATGCTGGTAGGTGGTCAAAGTGAAAAGTGTCTTCTGTTACCCAGAGAGTGTGTGTGTGTGTGTGTGTGTGTGTGTGTGTGTTAACAAGTAAAGGACCACAGCTGCCATGCTGGTAGGTGGTCAAAAATGCCTTCCTGTCACATGACGTGACTTTAGAATTGAACTCAGAGATTGTGTGCTGAATGCCATGGGCCACAGCTGCCGCGGTGGTAGGTGGTCAAAAATGCTTTCCAATCACATGAGGTGACAACAGATTTTCTCGTAAACTAAAGTAACAATTGACTGTAAAGCAATGAGAGTCCGCAGTATTGAGTGGAACCTGCAGGTGACTAAAGCTACCTGTCACACACACACACACACACACACACACACCCCCATCCTGCATACCATCGGAGAGAAGAAGATACAGGCCTGTCAAGTGAACACTGTTTACAAAGGCCGTTGTGATGAAGTTGGAAAGGCTTGACAGGTGAAGGCCAGCATCCGTCATCTCATGTACCCCAAGCTGGAAAGAATGCTTGCTTCATCATGCCTCTGTTCCAGGCTACATGATGCCTGTGTCATGTCTCCAGCTTTTGAAGTCTTCAGGTTTCTGTAAGTTCCATCCACCCCAGAGCTGCAGATTCAGTACCACCAGAGTTTGTCTGCAGAACCATGAGTAAATGCAGGGATTGTCCTGCCCATGGGGAACTGTACATAGTTTCATTGCAAGTTATGCCCCACGGTGTGGAAAGTTTTAAAGTCAACATTAATGAAGAGAGTCTTAAATGCCATTTAAGCAATTGCATGGCCTTTGGGGTTATGGGGTTGTTATTCTGATTTTAAAGTTCACCAACTGCTGGCTAACCAGCTGTATCATACAGGCCTGCAACTAGAACCTGGGTACCCAGATAGGACTCATAGGGGTTATACTGGTACCGGTTTAGGAGTGGGTAATGTGTTAACACCTGTGATGATTGAAGGTAAATACTGGTGGGAGGTGAACACAGAAAATGTGTTACCTGAATGGTAAATGTTTTCAGACACGCAAAAACTGAATCCAAATGTTGTTAACTCCACTCCAGTTTTGTTTTCCTAGCCCTCCCTTATGTAAATAAATGTGTTTTATTGTTATGGAACAATACCTGACTCATAAGCATACTATTAACCACAGTCTTTAATTGCAAATGTTGTGCAAAATGGATGTTTTGGTTTCAGGCATGCCATGTGTGTGGGATGACTGTAAGGGGAGGTGGGTAAGTACAGCATCCAGGAGGGTTGTACTGCTAAAACAACATCTGATCCACTTTATATTTAACTCCAGGTGGAGGCACCATGCTATTTACCTAACTTTGGGGAAAGAACCCTCTTCTTTCCATCAGAATCTAATCCCAGGACCCTTAACCTTGTTCTGGGCTGCTCCGAGCTGACAAGGCTGGGGTTGTAGTCCCTTTCTCTTCTGTCTCTCATGGCCACAGCACCAGGGAAGGGGTTATACTTTTATAGATGTTGCTTTTCTCTCTCCTTGGTGCTTTTCTCCCTTTTCTTGTTAAACAGAATGGAGGCATCTCAGGTTGTCAGTAACAGTTATTGAGCCTGGCACATGGTAAATTGCTTGCACTGGTACTGCTGGAGTCATTGGCAACCCCAGCAAAATGTTTTCCCAGGGAGTCCTAGTACCTCTGTTCCTAAGACCAAGGAGTAAAACTCTATGGAGGAGTAGCCCTTGAAGATCTACAGTTATGGTAAATAATTTCCTTTTTATGGCTGCGGGGGTGGCACTCCGCAGTCATTATGACAACATAGGAGTTTTAGTATAGCGCTGTGGAAGCACATGACCAGACCGCTATCCACTGTGCTTCCACAGTGCTGTGGCAAAACTCCAGCAGTGCAGTTTATGCAGCCCTTCCTCTCCACAAGCCACATAAACACCCCCCCCCTTCTCGCCAGTGCTCTACTTTTTGTGCCATTATTCTGGCACTGATGGCGCCGTACCCAAGATAGCGACCACAGCCAACTGTGAATGCGCGAGTCTCATGCATATGCAGTTCTGTTATATCGACCATCTTCTGTATGGCTGATCCAATGCTGCATCTTCCATACAGCTGCTCAGGTGCAGTAAGAGCTCTGATCACTGTTTCACTGGAGCTCTTGCCGCAGTATCTCCCTGCTATCTGTTTCTTTTTTTTAACACAGCACCAACACTCGTAATAGCTCTGCGCAAATGTATCAGCTCTGACCACAGCTTGTTTATCCTTACTGTGATATCAGTTGACATACTGTGCAGTAATATCAGATCCTTTAAATAAGTGAAAACTGTGCAGTGGACCATAAGAGCAAATCTAATTCAGAAACCCTCCTATAAGAAGTTGTGTGCTGACACTCTATGATGTATTTACCCTGTTCCTGAAATCTTAAATTGTCTTTGTATTTGGACTTTTTGAGGCAGATCAAACAGTGATGGACACTGGACTGCTGTGTCTGAAACAGTCATAACTGACTACTGGGAAAATGGAATTGTATTCTCTTTACAAGAGTTATTGCTTTTTCCACTTTACAATTTTTGCTTAATCATAACATTAATTAAATAAAAGGTTTGGTAAAGTTATTACATATAAAACTGCATTACTGGCATCTCTTGAATGTTTGCAGAGTGACTCAATTCAGCAGAGCTAGGAAGTTCTGTCAATCTCTTGTGCTGGGGAACTTACACTATTATCTCTGGGGTGAATAGGTCAATGTCTAGAGAGGTTCCATGGAAAAATAATTTTCACCATTTGAGAAAGGATCATTTTATGTATTTTTCTGTCTTTGAATTACAGTGTTCTTGACTTGAATGCATTTGAAAGACAAAATAAAGCAGAAGGCCTTGGAATGGTCACTGAAGAAGGATCTCGTAAGTAAAATGAATCAGTTCCTTGTGATTGACAGATGTGTTAAGCCATTTCATGAGCAATTAACTTGTTAAGTGTAAGCCATGTCTATTGTGACTGTAATTTCAGTTTGAATCTGCTAGTTTAAGAAAAGCTTGGCTCATGGCCGTATTCTTCCTTTAAGATCGTAAACATTTTGTTGTTAGTATTTATCATGACCTGTATCTATCTATCTATTTTTTTAGTTGTGTACTCTTGTTCTCTCTCTTTCTAATCCTCATTCATTTATTTTCTTTATTTTACTTACTGGTCTGCAGTCATCGTCAGTGAATGTGGTAAATACCCAATTTGGATTTTTCATCTTTCAACTTCTAGCATCGGTTGCAAGTCTAAACAACAGTTCTTTCCTCTTTGCATCATTTAGGTTTCCTGTCCATAACAGTGTGCATACTTTGTCATGAAAGCATTCCTGTTACTAGTCATTTAACTACCAGTGTGTGTTTTTGGGTTGTCTTGTACTAACTGCTGTGGTAACCAGATGCATTTTCTCCACTGAGTTTGCTCCATGATGTCTCAGCAGTGTTGCTCCAGCTGGAGTTTCCATATTTCCATTCCAGTCATGCTTGCATTGGTTTTTCATTTTCAAAGCATAAGATGTTCTGTCTTGGAATGCACTCATGGTTTGAAGATATTTACGTGTGTGGACTTACATGTCATAAAATAAATGAAGGCTTTTATTGTGTTTCTGTTGCTATCAGTTTAAAAAATGTATTGCTAAACTATTTTGTTATATGCTTTTAAGGTGGAAAGGTCCTCCAGAATGATGAATTTACACGGGATCTCTTTAGATTCTTGCAGCTGCTATGTGAAGGTCATAATAATGGTATGTACATTAAAATGCCATTTCAGAAATCAATGAGGTTTGAACAAGATACTTTTGAACACCATTGCTGTAGTATTCTAAGGGGTATAGGATAGACAAAACAGTTGGAGATGCACCAGCATTTCTTAGTAATATTCTAGTACACTATGCAAACTTTAATCCTTGAAAATTACAGTCTTTTCAAGTATTTCTATCATTTTCAGAGTTTAGTATTAATATTTAATTTATGTTTGCAGACTTCCAGAATTACCTACGCACTCAAACAGGTAATACCACCACAGTGAACATCATCATAAGTACTGTTGACTACCTCCTACGCCTTCAGGTAATAATTATGCAAATAATACGACAAAAGAACTGTAGACTTTGAAATGAGTTCAGAGTGTTGTATAATGTATTATATACCTGGAATAGTTTGGTAATATTTACAGAGCTGATAAAAAGAAGTTCAAAATTGATACGTAAGAATGTTATCATCACCTATGTAGCTCCTTGCAAGTAAAACATCATCAATAAAAATCAGTAAAACAGGCATTTGTGAAGGCAGTGGGATCTAGGGCAGTGTTTCTCAATTTTCTACAGCCGCAACGCTCATTAGACCTCTGAGTACAAAGGTAATGAAATGAACAATTTCTTAAAAAAACTTGAGAGCAGTCGGCCCCGTGGTGCTGAAGGTTGAGGCGCTGGATGCCACACCTCACACCATGCTGGGGATCAGGGGTCAGGAGCAACATCATGTTGCAGGTGGTCAGCAGGGGAGGGAGAGGACTGAGCATCCAGTGGACTGCTCTCCTCTCCTCTCCTGGGGAAGGGAGGATTGTTGTCCCACTCCTTGGCTGCCCTCTAGTGGAGGCCGGAGGGCAGCAGTGGAGTCAGGGAGGTACAGGAGTGTGGACATGTAATGTGTGCATGCCTCCACATTCGTACACTCACGCCATGAGGGAGCGGGGCAGGGAGAGAAAACAGAAAAGGCATGGATCTGGCAGGCTCGGTGATGGCCTGGTTTGGCCCCGATCCTGGCTCTGCCCGGCATCTGGATTGTGCTCTGGGGGGGGTTGGAGAAGTCTGCACTCCCCTCTCTGGCCCCGCCTCAGGGGGTAATCCTTGGGGGAACTGCCGGGAACGAGCAGGATCTAGAGACCATGGCTCAGAAAGACGAGCCCTCTAAGAGGGGGCCAGAGCTGCCTGCCAGGTCTGATGAGGGTGGAAGAAGTACATAAAAAATAAAACATGAGAGCTACATTATAAATGAAAATATATCAAGGACTTGATTTTTTTGTATACTGTGTGAAAATAAATGTGCTATACAAGGTGGTTGGGGGTATAATGGAGGGGGGGGTTGAGATGAACAAAATAAATTTAGGTGGCCACACATTAAGACCAACTGAGAATACAAGGATTTGGGGTTTGAGAACCACTGATCTAGGGATTACATGCCTGTGTCAGCCTGCGCCACACAAGGCTTTTCATACTCATGATGCTTTGCGGTGGAATTGGGGCTTTAATGTGCAAGTACTGTATGTGGTTTGGCGAGACAGATAGAAACCAAACAATTTGGAGATTTGTTCTCTCTTTGCATCCTTTACTGATTCCAAGCACCACTTTTCCTGCAACTTGCCTCTCTAGAGTAGGCTAAATGCCTGAAGCTGAACTAGTGCTTGGCTGACATGGAGACTGCGCTACATTAACAGGATAATTCACACGTCTGTAGTTTGTCACTCTCAGTCCTACCTGAAACACATATAAAAGCCAGTTCTCGGGCATTCTTTGTTTTGGTGAAGCTTTGTGAGCCCATCCCACCCAGAGATTTGCATACCCACAATACTTTGTGCTGGGGTTGGGGCTTTAGAGTATATTTCTGCAGTTTGAAGAGATGCACAGAGACCAAAGAGAAGAGCACAGGTTAAAATCTCACCTAATCCATTGACTCTCTTTTTGACCTTGAGTAAGTTATTTGACCTCCTTTGGCTTTAATCCTTCTGGTTGTAAAAACTGAAATGGAAGGAGGACTCTACTAAAAGTGATGTGTCACATCTCAACTGGCCTATCCTGGTTAATTCAAAAAAAAAGTTACTGGAAATTTGAATAACATCAAACAGTGTAAAAGAAAGGGCTCACCATGCCAAACAACAGTTGTGGGCTTCAGCTGGGGAAGGCGGATACAGTAGCTATACGCGGGTTGATGTCAAAGACGAGCTGCATTGCTAAAATTGCAACATCACTACAATCATCTTGTTTGCTTGTATGTAAAACACCAGATTGCAAATCAAAATAACAAACTGAAGTTTCCCCATTCACTTCAACAGAGCTAGCCCGTGCCACGGCTGTAGAGCCTGTATGCTGACCTTTCAACGTCAGAATGACACCATCCTTAAAGCATGAGTATACCTTGTGTAGCGTGATTTAAAAGGCTGAGGCTTAGAGGAAGCCTTTTAAATCACTCTGTGCAAGGCGCACTTCATGCTTTGAGGATGACATCACTGTAATGTTGAAACATCAGCTTGCAGGCACCACCGCTGTGTCACGGGCCGGCTCTGTCGAAGTGAACGAGAAAGTTTCTGTTTGTTATTTTGGTTTGCTATTTGGTGTTTTGCCTACAAGCAAACATGATGATTGTAGTGCAGTTGTAATCTTAGCAATGCCGCACACATCTTCTAAATCAAACCATGTCTAAATACTGCATCCAGCCTCCCCAGCTGAAGCCCATAGCCATGGTTTGGTGTGGTAAGCCCTTTCTTTTGCACTGTTTGAACTACATGAACAAGCTGTCCCAGAAACAAACCTTTCTGGTAAGACTGTTCATTCTTATGCAGTTCATTCCATAGTGCTGACCCTGGCTTCACTGGGTGGAGTTCGTTTCTAAACAGTTTGCTGTTGCGCTCCAGGGTAGGTGCACGTGCACCATGTGAGCAGCCTCTAGTTTTTTGTGAATAGAATTTTTTTTCTTAACCAGATAATATTTATTTTATACACTTCTTACTGTGAATTAAGGGAATCGGAGGCAGTATAGCGCAGTGGTCTAAGGCTCTGAGCTGCAAATATGGTGACATCCAGCAGACCAGACCTGGGTTTGAATCCCACAGCTTCCACTTGCATACTGTGTGACCCTGAGCAAGTCACTTAACCTTCTTGTGCTCCCAGGTCGCTCCTGTAAAAAAGCTTTCAGCTTAGTGTGCTATACCTGGTTAAACAACTAAATAAATAAAAAAAAAATTACTTAGGTAGGCATCGGGTTTTCCATGCCTGACTATATGGTGTATTTCCCTGTACTTTGTACTTTGCATTAAGGACTATGCCTCCCTTTGGTTTCTTTGTCTTAGGTGGTTTCTATATGCAAATATATACCATATACTACTACCCAGATGAGAAAAATATCCCCTGAAATGTTGGGGTGAATTTTGAATAAGCAATAAATCTATGCATCGAAACACATGCAAAAGTCTGGACGTTATCTTTTACATAAGCTGAGAGAGTGTCCCCACTGTTTGTTGTTTACTGCAAGTCTACCTTCCATGGATTATCTTACACATTACTTCACACTGAGACTGAAATAGTGTGATTACCTGCAAATACGCTGAATTCAGATATATAACATACTATAATAAAGCTGGTGGAAATGTGATTGATTTATGCATTGCTGATGTGTTTCACTTCGACAAAGTGCTTAGGCTGCAGTCTGTTGCCAGACCAAAGAGTGACCATATGCCAGCACTGTCTACCCTGAACTTGGATTCTAATAACTACTAATCCCATCATAAATTAATTACTTATGAGGCTGACCAGTTTCTGATCACCTTTAGAGGAGGCAGTATAGCATAGTGGTTAAGGGTACTGGGCTGCAAACTTGGAGACCTGGATTTGAATCCCATCAGCCCCCAGTTGCACACTGCGTGACCCTGAGCACGTCACTTATATTTCTCATGCTCCCAGGACACACCTGGAAACAAGCTCCAGCTTAGTGTGCCTATCCTGGTTAAATAATTTCCCTGCTCCCTTTAGAACTAAAAATGTAAAATGGTGCTCGATTACAAAATCTATTTGAAAATCTTCGTTAAATGCACTACAATGTCACCTTTGAAATGTTCAGGGGAACATTTATCTGTTAGAGCTGATACCATAGAAATGATTTATAGCTATGAGTCAGTTAAATAAACAGAAGTTTTTCTATCAAAACCAATAAAAGATGCAGCGGGACAAAGATGTGCAAATAAAACCTGGTTAGAGGTAAATGCTACAGTAAAAAAAAAGGCCCTTTGCTTGTTAACATCCTAGCCGAGAAAGTCACAAGGCCCTGTTTCAGGTCAGGAGAGAATATAGAGCATTATTGGAATTAAAGCAGGAACGGTTTCACAGAAGGCTATGTCAGGGGCTAGAAGTGATTACTAAAGCTATAAAGAGTTTTTGGAACATCGTTGCTCACATGTTCAAAGATCAACAGGGTAATGTAGAGGCAGCAATTGCAGGTTTTTGGGTAGCCCATTTTGAAGATCCAGTCTACATTAAACCCTTTCAGTCTGGGCAATTTAAAAACATAGACTTGTTAACTGTACCCACTGCTTAAGTCAGAAGTTATATTTTAATGCAAAAATAGGAATACGGCCCCTAGAATCGATCTACTAGCAGCCGAAGCTTTCCATGACCTCTGTAAGGGAGGGACCCAGATCCTTGCCGCCATACTTACTGCCATAAATCTTTCTTTGATGTAGTCTAAGAACTGGAATATGGGGGTAAATATTCCTTTATTCAAAAAAGAAAACAGGTTACAGCCCACATGTTATAAGCCCACAACAGTACTGAAGATTTCTATGAAGATATACACTAGGTATATTTTCTCCCATTTGGAAATATTGGGGAAAAAAGAGCTTATGGCCCAGATATTCAAAGATTTGTGTGGTGCACAAACCAATTGCACGGGATTAGCGCGGGTCTGCTATATTCAAAAGGCCAAATAGCGCCGGGCAAACCATAATTATATGCAAGGGGCACACTGAACATGAATACAGGCGCTATGGGATATTCATCAGCTAGCTCTACGCTAAGGTGTTTAGCGCAACTTAACGCAACCCTTAGGTACAAATTACCGCCCAGGAAAAGCTGGTCTTAACCCTGGGCAAACAGCTTTGCACAACATTGGTGCTTTGCGCAGTGTTTGCATGGGATTTGCGTGGCTTGTGCGACCCTAACATATGAGTATGACACTTAGAAGATGCCAGACATGGAGGCCACATGCTGCTCACTGATGGCACCACCATGATACCAGCAGCTGCCACCAGTCGCAGCCATGCCAGGCAGTAAGGGGTGATCTGGCCCACAGGGGACATCATGGTAGTGTGGCCATACAGCACACACCTGCAGACCATACATCTGTGGTGACCAACAAATGCCAGCACACACATGCAGCACTGTGGGCATGGTGGCCATTGAGGGGAGGGTGTACGGGTGGCCAGACCTCACCACAGCCCAGGTGTTGCCACAAGGCTGGGACACATCATGCAGTTCACATGGGCCAGTAGTGGGAATACCCCACCTGTGTGCCTATCGGATCTGACGTGCCTCCCCAGCCACATACCACACAACTGTACAGATGCCACAGCACACATAGCCAGTCATGTATATGTCACTGTGAAACTCCCATGCCACAGGTGCAGTATCTGTGGATCACACAACAGCATAACAGTACTGTCCACTGTCAGTAATCACCTGCAAGCTGGGCCTGTCACTGTTTACAGTGCAGTGGTCATCATTGCCCTACATACCATAGGCATTGCCGTGTCCCTCACACTACTGGCCCACTTGCTACTATAGTGTCTGCTGTGCACAGTAGCATGACCTACAGTGTGATGGTTGCATGCAGCACCACCACCACCTGTGCCTATGCTGTGTTGTCCCCTGGGGTATGATATGCCATGCTATGCTGTACTGTTTACATGTAGCCTGCAGCTATCATCATACACTGCCTGACTGACCTACAGGTGGAGCTGCGGTCGGACCTGGACAGCCCCTGTACTTCCAGACTGACCTACAGGTGGAGTTATGGGACCCTGCAGTAGCACTGGGTAAACTGCGTGAAAATCAGGGCATAATGAGATACTAATGTGGCTGTTTGCCCAGAGACTAACTAAGTAGGCTCATTTGCATGTCACTTTTGAATATGGCAAAGTTTAGCACCAGGCAAACAGCTTAGCTCCACGCTAATCCCATGCAAATGCGTTAGCTCCGCACAAACAGTTTGGGGAATATTATACTGTTTTGCACACTGTACTGTCCCATAGGCTGCTCCCTGCAGCTGTACTGGGTCCACACATTTGTTGGAACACACGTTGGCCACATAGGTCTCCTCTACCTACCTTTACATCGCTGTGCACTGTGTTGCTGTTGTGGTCTGCACTTCCTGGTTGCTATACTTAGAGCTGTCATATTACAGGGCTATGTTTGCCCTGTACTCCCAGCCGAGCTTTCCTGGCCTCATTCCCATGCTATATTCAGAGGCAGTTTGCCGTGGGTTATTCCTTTTGAATATTGCTTGCTTTGTGCTCTGGGCTAACTTTACCCACCAAGCAGTGCTAATTTAACCCCAGAGCAAAGTTTTGAATATCTGGCCCTATGTCTCCAAATTACAGACAGCTTTCAGGCCTGACTAGTCAACTACTGATTGTATTTTTTTCATTAATGTTCCTTGTCAACAAATATATAGCAAAAAGGAACAAAAAGAAGGAGTATACTCTGGGATCAAATAACTTGGACGGTAGGCTTATAGAAATTGTGAAGATACTCCATAACAATGCCATAGCCTGTGCGAGATTAGGCAGGGATGGGAGGTTATCTAGAGCCATGATTATTAATAGATGGGGAAGCAAGGGTGCCTTCTTGCCCCCTTGTGCATATAACTCTGTAACTGATCTTACATTATATGAGAACTGCATTGCTCCAACAATTGCCCAGCATGAAGTTCCATTGTTGTTTGATACAGTACTTTATCAATAATTCCTATAGGTCTCCAGCAGGTATTGCATTCCTTGGCCAAGAAACTAGAAGTACTGAATATAAACGTTAGTAAATCTAAGATTCTGGTATTCTGTTCCTCTAGGGATGGAAACAATATATCACACTTAGAAAGCAATAAAGCTGAGATTGCTAATGAATATAAATATCTTGGTGTCACTTCAAGGGTAATAACATTGGTGTCATGACTGGGAGACCTGTAAAAAAGCCCAAATTAAGATGTATTATGATATGTTGTACTTCTGAATAGTTTTTGTAGAAACTATTTTCCAGCTAGAGCATGTTACATGTTTCTAGTGCTAAAATCAAATTGTGTGTATTATATGGGGCAGAGATATGGGGAGTTGATGACAGGTGGGTGACCCTTGAAAGTATTCAGAATCATTTTATTAGACAGATGTGGGGTATTCCTAATTAAATTCCTGCTGTCCATGTTAGGGCAGAAACTGACTTACGGTCACTCCGGTCACTTAGCCTTACCAGGGCAGTATGCTACTCAATTTACGTTATGAGAATGCCAAAGACAAGGTTACCCAAACAGATCCTGTTGGAAGTGCTGGGGTATGGCCTGTGTTCTACCCATTAAGGTGGTTGGTGTGGAAAAATATGGTGGAAACTCCAGCTCATGTGCCTAGAGCTCAGGATTAATTGGAACCAAGCACAATCAGTTGAGCTGGAGTCTTACCGTTCCCTCATTACTAGTAGACTGCAAGGTACGGAGCGCCAGAATGATCTGGCTAAAATCTCAGGCTCTATCCTTCTGGCAGATTATAAATTACTTAAATTAGATTGGGGCTTAGATCTGTATCTTGTTTTCTGTGCAAATACTAACCATTGAAAAGCTTTAGCCTTTCTTTACTTTCAGGTTACTCCTGAGATATATAATTGTCTATTTTCTAAGAGGCCAATATTATGCTCATATGGAGCTGATATTATACCATCTCAGGACATTATATTCTCCACTGCCCTCCGCATGATATTTTGAGGAAACATTGGCAAGAGTCTTTGATGTACAGTTGGAAATCATGTTCAGATGACGGTTTCAGTGGCCTGTCTACTACCCGCAAAGCAAGAAGCTATAATGTATGGGATGGCCTCTTTGGCTATTTGGGCATGTAAAGAATGCTGCTAGTCTAGGAGCAGTAGGACCCAGTCGGCCTTAAAGACCTAGTGGAACCAAAATGGGCCAACAGAAAAAGGATGCAAATTTTAAGAAATAGCCAATTGTAACTTTTTATATCTGAAGTAGTTTCCTTTCTCCTTTTGCTCAGTGGAAAGTTTTCTATGCAATAGTATTGTGCTGGGTGTGTGGAATAACGCTCAGCCTGGCAGCGGACATATCTATATATTTTCCTCCACTACATCTTCAGCACTGTGATCTCATTGATAATGACATTACACAGTAACTGACCTGGCAGCTACTGAGTGGCTGTTCCTAAACAGTATTGATTTCACAGTCAGTGAGGTCACAGTGCTGATGATGTCATGGGAGGAACAGAGCTAGATATGTCAGCTGCCAGGCATCACACCTACTAACATCAGGTAAACAATCTTCTAATTAACCAAAAGGAAAAGAAAACGTTCCTCAGATATAAAAGATAATGGTTGACTGCTTTTAAAAACTAATATTAGTTTTAGGCAGTACAGCGGCTCTTTAATATAATTTTGTATAGCTTTTTATTTATTTATTGTATGTTTTAAAAGGTTTTTACTGTGATATACTATTTATATGTGTGTACTATATGTATATATTTTTTGAACTGGTAAAGCTTTTGGGCATAGCCTTTAAAAAAAATTAAACTTTGAACTCATTTACACATAATTTGAAGTTCAGGACTTTCCTTTTTTTCCAATCAAACAGGATGTTTCCATTTGAATTCATCTGTTCACATTGTTTATTCCTGTTGTGAAGTATCAATATTCTGTTTATGATATCCACAACCTATTGCTACAGAAATGATTACACTGTCACAAGCAGAGGATTATGGCTTCATTTAGGACAGGAGAATCAGTAGGAATATGTGAACTCTAACCTGGTCTCATGCAAAATGTCTTTAGTCATAATAGATGGAATGTCCTAAACATTAAATTTGTTTGGAATCCAATTTACTTTCACTATAAAGTGTACTTTTGAGATGACTCAGGTTTCTGTACAGGCAAACTAAAACAAAGATACAATTTAAAAAAAATGACAGGCAGCATACAATTCAAAGTAGAAAATAAATGCCTTTTAATATTTAAAACCACAGATTTTCTATTAATATAAGTTCCTTGAGTGGAGGCCCCATCAGACCCCAAAGGCTAAAGCAATCAGATGAATTTTGAGTTGTGATTTGAAGGAGTCAGTTGATGCTGTCTGACAGATAGCCTGAGGATAGGGGGTTGAAGGCCATCATTCTCAATACAAAGTGTTGTGTATATCTGCTATAAAAGAAATTTCCTTTACAAAATGTAAGAAAAGTCCTTGCAAAAAAAACAACATTAAATCATGCGTCAGGGTTGAAACATAAAGCATCAAAAACAGGGAGAAACAGTATTAGTGTAAAAAAAAAAAAAAAGTCCCTTGACTCTAAATGATTTCATGGTGTGGTATTCCTCAGAGTTTGAATAATACTTTGTACAAAGTAGTCATTACCGTAACATCAGCAGAGTATTCCAAGGCACAAAAATTAACTCGCACATCAATGGTTTGGGATGGTGTGCCAAACACAGGATAGCATGAATGCTGCATAAAGCAATCATTCCAACCCCGTGACATATCACGCCACAGATTCAGTAGGCGTCAAGGAACATTTTTCTGTCTGAATGTCATGTTTCTACTTTAGATGATTTGTGTTTCAGTCCTAACTAATGCCTTAATTTAGGTTTTTTTTTGCCAATGATTTTAATTATAAGTGAGCCAAAAAAGGGCATCTTTATTTGGGAGTAGGGGGTGATAAACACCCTATAACTCTAAAACAATTGAACCAAAATATACCAAATGTAGCAGCTGGCAAGCCAATTTTCAAGTTCTTAGGTCTAAAGATGGTGGAGTTCTACTGTACATGAACAAAAATCAAGATTTAACTTAAAGTGTCTACTCAACCTTAACTATAGTGACACAACTGCACATCTGTAATTATGGAGGGAAGTGGTGGAGGGTCTCTGCATCTCTAGATATAGAGGTTCAAGACATTGAATCACAGAACACAAAAGTAGTATAATAGCATTTAAATGCACATCGAGTGCAGAACCATACATTAGGCATTGGTTTGCATATATTTCTTTTCCAGGAATCCCCAGATAAACAGACTTAAAGAAAAGAAGACAATGGTCTGTCTGTGCCATGTAACTGCTATTGTAAGAAGTGTTGTTTATTGAATCTATGACAGTCGGTCGACAGTTTCATTATCAATCAATGTTACAGTGACTCCTTTATGTCAACCGCATTTGCAGTCTGCATAAAGGGAGTCACTTCAGACTGTGTTTTTTTCGGGGGCAAAGCCCTCCACACCCTCCGCTACTAAATGAATCAACTCTGAGTCAGGGTTGCTTCAGAAAGGTGGTGTAATAACCTCAGAAAGCGGTGCCAGGGTCATGCGCCGACACTACAGCGACCTGACACTGTTGTCGCTGTAGTGTCGGTTGCAGTAAAATTGTCACCCCTGTTTATTAATGTGCACAGATGGACATTTTCCTTTCAAGGGAAAAATCCCTTATATGTGCCAAATATATTTCAAGATCACTGCAAGTTTAAAAAAAAGTTGCTTTTTTTTGTTTTGACTGGTCATATTTACTAGTAATAGAAACTGTTTTTCAAATAAAATGTTCCATAGACTTATCAAAGAGTTGCTCCTGTGTGTTATTTTCACTGCTTCACTTTACATGATCTCCTAGACCCCACAATGGCATACTTTAATGATGTTATATTATTCCTTAGTCTCTAATTATTTCTGCCAGTCCTTTATTAAAAAAATCTCTTTTAAAACAGGGATACTTTATACATTTATTTATAAAACTGGTAGAGATTTTGAAGCCTCTTTATTGGATGTGCTGTTTTTTTTTCTCTATTGGCTCACCTCAATACAACCAATTGGTAAAAGCTAATTTTTCTATCAAGGACACATTACCTGAATAAAGAAGATATGGTCATTCGAGTCTGCTCAAGTGTGCAGCTATCAGTCAGTGGCTCAGTAGGTAGCACACTCACCTCTGAGGCTGGGAGATCAGAGGGCTGTGGGTTCAGTTCCCACATCTGGCACCTGGGTTAATATCCCAGTACTGACACTGTAGTGCAGCATGAGAGGGGTGCTGCACTTCTGAGGTGCCATCTTTCGGATGAGACATTAAACCGAGGTCCCATCTCCCTGGACTGGTGGTAGTGCATGAGGATGTTAAAGATCCCATGGCACTCATCGAAAAGAGTAGGGGTATTTTTATTTAAAAACAAAACATATGTACAAACTGTTTCAGAAACAAAACAAAAATACAGCAATAATACAAATATCAAAACCAGAAAAACATCAAATATGTGAAAAAATACAGTAACGAAAACATCTCATAAGCAAATAACACAGTGAATCAAAAGAAATTCCAATATCGTTCCCATATGCCTGTCTTAAGAGATTTCCTTCTTTCTCTTTGAAGTAATCAAGGTAATTCAAGATTTTGTAAATAATTCGTCAGGGTGAGGTAACGCTGCTGAAATAAAACCAACATCTAATCTGCCACACCAGTACAATATTACAACTGCCACTATGTTCAAAGTACTAGGATTGCAAGATGCCCAAGTATCTGGAAAAAGACCAAAGAAAAGAGCTTTCGATCCCAGTGGCACCATACCTTGTTCCAAAATTGTGAAGCTATAAAAACCAGAAACGAAGAATAAATGGGCAAGAAAATATAAATGAGACATTGTCTCTACGTATCTGGACAAGAATCACGGAAACAATATCTGTCAGCTATTTGCTTGTGTTTTAAGTTACCAGCATATTAATTCTACCGTGGACTCTAACCAACTAATATCCCACATTGTGATAGGGATCCGTGGATCAGTTGTTACTACCAATTTGTGTCCGTTCTGGTAACGTAAAGTCTGGAAAATGTCTTTGGTAAAGTGAGACGAATAATATGTGTATATAACTGTTTTCTAGTGAGGGTTTTGATCATCTGTACTGTTATATGCCATGTTTTAACATATCAAACGTTATCATCCAATCTGGAGATAAAACATAACGTCTTTTGTTTTATGTAGAAAAATATCTACAGTCCATTCCTGAAAAATTTCAGTGAGGGACATATGCACAAAGGGATCCAAAGTTTTAGAGATTCCATAACCAAAGGTTTCAAATTGGTAATAAAAAAATAGAAAAAGAATACTATTGGGTGAATCATAGTCACACCTCCTGACGATAGGACTGTAATAAAACATTGCGTTTAATGGGATTTAAACGACTACCCCAAAAACAAGAAAAGAAAAGGCTAAGGAGAGGGACGAAAAAACATTTGGGCAACGGAAAAACATGTGCTACATGTAAAAAAATGGGTAGTAAACAGGTCTTAATCAAAAAAATAAGTTTCTTTTTGCCTAGATACCATTTATTCCATGTACATATCCTTTCCCTGCCTTTGTTTATACACAGCTCCCAATTATATTTGGCCATATCTGGAATACCAAAATAAAGTCCTAATAATTTATGTGGAGTATCCACTAGTTGAATACCAGCAATCGAGCCTACAGTTGTGATAGACACAGTTAGATTAAAGCATACACTTTTTTGTAAATTTAACTGAGAGCCAATAACTGATAAAAAAATGGGCAATACTGTACATAGTAATTGCCCTATCGGGGCCGTAGGGACAAGAACACATAAGTCATCTGCATAACAAATTACTTTTGGAATAGTTTTATCATGAAGGCCTAGAAGTCTTGGGGATTTGAAAGAAATCGAATTATAGGGTCTAGAGCGATAACAAATAATAAAGGGCTTAAAGGGCAACCTTGCCGCACTCCCCTGCTGATGTAGCAAGGGGAACCAATTCTACCATTAACATATGGTCTGACATAAGCTAGGGAATAGCATAAATGAAGCCAATTAATAAAAGGACTCGGAAACCCATAAGCATTAAGTGTTAACCAAATAAATTCTTGAGAAATACGGTCAAAAGCTTTGGAGAGGTCAAAATTAAATAAATAACCATTAAGGGCTCCTTGTTGACCTTGGGAAAATAATTCTCTAAGTAAAAGCAAAGCATCATGAATAGATCTGCCAGTGACTGAACAATATTGGGATGGGAGAGTACTGACGGTAAAAGTTTAGACAGTCGATTCCCTAACAATTTAGAAAAATCTTATAATCAGTATTAAGTAATGTGATCGGTCTCAATTTGTCAGGTCACATCTATCACCTTCTTTATAGAGAAATAGCATTAACCCCTCATACATCTGGTTAGTCAGTCGGTCTTCCTGCAGAAAGGCATTAAAAATAGCTAGTAACTGACTTGGCATATATTGCCATAAAGATTTATAAATTTCTGCTGAAAGACCATCTGACCCAGGAGCTACCCTATCTTTAAAACTAAAAATAACCTGTCTCACTTCCTCAGAGGTAAAAGGTGCCAAAAGTTCAGACTTCTGTGATGTTGATATAGTCGGTACAGCTAACGTCTGTAACAGAAGTTCCATATCAGGTGATTCAACAACAGGGGTCTCAAAAGTTGTTTTGATAAAAAATGTTACATATGTCATGAGATTGTTTTGTCCAGTAAGTACAGGTGTTGATCATCACGCAATTGGTGTATTTGTTTACTATGAAATTTGTCAGTAGCTAGTTCAAAGGGTTAAATTGATACTGTGTCCCAGTAGTACGATATTTTTGTTCAAAGAGAATAGTTCTTTGTCTGTCATATTGTTCTTTAGCCAGAGCAATTTTAACTTCCTTAATATGGGCTGAACAATCAACATTATATATATGGGATTTAGAAAACAATTCCAACAGTTCAGCCATCAAAAACTTGCAGTACGATTGTCGTGTGTCAGCTAGAAACCTAGCATAGTATTTAAAGTAAGAAATCACATAGTTTTTAGTGTCGGTCCACCAGTCTATTATAGAATCATAAAGAATCTCAACAGAGATACGGTCTGTAATTAGGTTCTGAAACCCTTTAAGAAACTCAGGAAGAAATAGCAAGGATGAGTTTACTCTCCAAGTCCCCGGACCCTGTGCTATAGTCTCTCCTAACGGTATTCGTAGACCTATTAAATGGTGGTCCGAGGTAGCCATAGGTGTAGTAATACCAGTCGCAACCTTGACAGTCTGAGAACAAAACCAAAAGTCTATTCTGGAGGTCAATTTTCCTTTTGAAAAGGTAGGTAACCGGGATTGGGCCAATATGTCAAGTAGATGTGTCTCTTTAATAATGGTATTTAAAACAGACGTATCACAATAGGTTTTCTTATTAGGGGGGATGTCCAAGCTGGTATTAAAATCACCACCCCAAAGAATAGTTCGGTTAGTAAACAAAAATGGTTTGATCAAACGGAAAAGCTGAACTCTGGTAGCTTTTTGTTGTGGTGCATAGATATTAATAAGTCGATATGGGGAATCACACCATAATAGATCCAAAATTAATACTCTTCGGGAACTAAATCTACCATTTTTGCAAAAGGAAAATTGAAGAACGAACAAAAGCCCACACCAGAACATAAATCCTGCCCTACAGACCAATAAGAGGGCCTAAACCCCAGTTCCGTGAGGCAGTTGTGACTTCCTCCGCTGTATACAACCTAATGTCTTGCAGCAAGTAAACATCATAATTTAAACTTTGTAATGCTGAAAAGGTTGCAGTGCGCTTATATGGAGACCGAATACTATTAACATTAAGACTGGCTAGTCGTAAAAAAGACATAAGCAAAGGGAAAAAGGTAAACCACAGATAGCAATAACACTTCATTTCTTTTTCCGTGTTCTGACTGACTTTTTCCGTACAGGAATCCCAGAAGTAGTAGGTAATGGCACTGAGGCAGCCGTGGAAGGTTGGGAAAGAGAAGAGTCCTCTAAGTCCTCTTCTTCCATAGCATCGCCTAACTTTGTAACGGGTCATAGGGATTTGAGACTGGGATGGAAGGCATAGTTATTGGGTCTACCTGTTTGGTAGAGCAAGACAGCGAGTTGTCGGTGGGGAGGGGTGGAATGATCCCGAGCCTTACATACATCACTAACTGGAAGAGAAGTAGGTGGGTCTACAATCGGGGCTGGAACAACAGAAGTGGTGGGCAGCGTACTGCACACGAAATCTCCATAGATTTGGGGGTTGGGGATCAACCATATCTGGTAAACTCTCAGAAGGAGGAGAAACCTTCACAGACTGAGGTACCAAGTGGAGAGGCCTATAACTGTGTTCCCATAGTGTGCACAGAGCTGAGGGGGTGTTGTGCAGTAGCCGATGATTTGGCTATATGAATCATGCTCCATGTAATCCGTGTTATTATGGGCCACCCATGGACAAGTTTCAAAAATGTGGGAAGAATCACCACATAAGTTACAAGTAGGTGGTACCTGCAAGATAGCACCGAATGACCTAGCAGACCACAAGAACACATTTCAATTGTTCACAGTCTGAACTTAAATGGGATAATGAACGCATCTATAACAAGAACGTGGCTGACCAGGATAAAACAATACACCTCGGTCCCTGCCTAGATAGAAACAATTAGGGAGGTGTTGTACCCTACTTCAGTGATTTTAAGTTGTACAGTAAACTTCACCCTCCCGTCCAAAACCCATTGTCATCAATGACTGCATGTGGAACACCAGTTACTGTACAGCGTTGCTCTAACCAATATACAATATCTAGTACATTAACTCCTTCATTTGAAAGAGAACAGTTACAACTTTAGCCGTTGGTCTGGTAAGAGGAATAACAATAAAATGTTTTCAAACTGAGTCCACCCGGGCAGTATAATAAGCTGCCCAAAATTTATCTAATAATGCAGCAGTTCTGAATGAGATATCAAAGTTACGATCTCCAGAGGTATGAATAAAGGCATAAACATCAGCAGGGCGAATCCCTAGAGAGTCAATTAGTAGAGATTTGCCCACATAATGATGGTCAGGGGGAAGTTCTAAGCCTCCTTTATAGTGAATTCGGGCAACAAAACGTTTTCTGGCTGGTATGTCCTTATTTTTAAAGAGGGAGGCATAACTTACTGGTTTAAAGGCTGGTTTGTTTGGCGGGGAGGTGAGTCAGGAAGAACAGTACCTTCAACAGCTGTAAAGTCCCGATCGATACTCCGGTCTTGTGGCATAGGGTCTGATGCTGTAGTGTCCAGAATCTCTGTGTCCGTGTTGTCTGGCGTTTTAATTCTTCCTTGACGTTCTCTGTGGTGCAAAGGTCCATTTTCGGCTGGAAACATTGGGCTCCTGGATTCAGCTGAGGAAGGCGGAAGGGACACATCGGTGTCTGGAACCGTCATCAAAATTGGTCCTCCATCAGCAGTGTACCCGAAACGGTCCTCCTGGCTCAAAGAAGCTGTTCCTGGCAACGGATCGACGGATCTGGTAGCCATGCCTCAGGGTCTGTATCCAACCTGCCGCCTGCAGTGCTCTTTCAGGGGACCAAGCAGCAAAGCGGGCTGAAAAGGGAAAGAATCCCCATCCATTTCTTGAGCACGCCAGCAATATCACCTTGCAGGTCAGCAGTGTTTGTCTTAACACTTTTTTGCCATATTAGAGCAAACTGTCTGTCCCAGTTCTAAACGTTCCGTTTCTTATCCTCCTCAGCACTATATTCATTGAGGCATTGGTCTCACCTATATCAGTGAATAAGTCAGACTGGGTAACTCTTCATTTACCACTGCAGAATCATATTGTAACTCCTTTGCTGAAGAAAAGCAACCTCCTCAAGTGTTGCATTGGGTATCTGAGGACCATCGTCCACCACCTCCACTCCTGCGGTGACTGAGACATTCTGGACCGGAGTCCAGATGTCTCATGGGAAGGTTCCCCACCCCTCAGAGTAGGGGAATTTCCTCGGTGTCCTGGTCAAATTTCCCTCATTCACTAAAAATACCACCAATAGCTTAATCTGGTTCAAGGTCAGTTGGCATTCATCTGTATTCCCCCTTCCCCGGGTCGTGCCTGAAAATAAGCAGGATTTGTCTAGTGCACTGACCCAGTCAACAAAAACGAAATAAAATAAATAAAAAATCAGCCTAGTACTCTGCAGCCCCCTCATCTGTAGATTAGTGACCCTACCCATGACCCTGTCCAATCCCCTCTTAAAACTGCCCACCACCTTTAAGGATACCTCCTCTGGTAGTGTGTTCCACCCAGCCACCACTCTTTCTGTGAAGCAGTGCCTTCTCATTTCCCTCCTGAACCTTCCCCCCTCCAATTTCAGACTGTGCCTCCTAGTGTCTCTCCCTCCAATCTAAAAATTCCCTCTGTACTAGCCTTATTTATGCCCTTTACATATTTGAAGGTCTCGATCATATCCCTCCTCTCCTCCAGAGAGTACATGTTGAGCTCCCTCAGTCTCTCTTCATACGGTTTGCCCTGCATTCCAGTGATCATCCTGGTTGCTCTCCACTGGACCCCTCCAGTAGATTGACATCTTTCTTTAGGTAGGGATGCCACAACTGAATACAGTACTCCAGATTCGGTCTGACCAGCAACCTGTACAGTGCCAGGATGACCTCCCCCCTCCTGGAGGTGATTCTTCTGGCAATACACCCCAACATCTTATTTGCTTTAGCTGCTGCCTTCCTGCAGTGTGCTGAGTGGTTCATTTGCCCTGTGATTAGCACCCCAAGATCCTTCTCCTCCTCTGTAGTGGATAACTGTACCTCTGCCCCCAGCCTGTAGCAGTACATTGGGTTCCTGGCTCCAAAGTGCATGACTTTGCACTTTTGTGCATTGAATCCCAGCTGCCATATGTCTAGTCGACACTCAGATTTGCCTGGATCCTCCTGTAGTCCCAACCACCCCTCTGTGTTGTCCACCTCTGCACCGATCTTTGTGTCATCAGCAAAAAGGCTGGTCTTATTCCTAATCCCATCTGAGATGTTGGCAATAAAGAAACCTAGCACTGAGCCTTGAGGAACCCCCACTGGTTACAGCCCTTGAAGCTGAGAGTCCACCCCCCCACAACTACCCTCTGCTGCCTATCCTGCAGTGAGTATTTGACCCACTCCACTAGTTTCTCTCCTGCCCCCAGGTATCCCAGTTTGCTAATAAACCTACCATGTGGCACCAAATCAAAGGCTTTGCTGAAGTCCAGATACAGGACATCCACCGCTTGGCCCCTGTCAAGTGCCCTAGTCATCCAGTTGTGAAGGGCAACCAAGCTGGTCTGGCAGGATCTACCTGAGACAAACCCATGCTGCCTGCTGTCCTGGAGACCATTTTCCTGCAGGAAGGCCACTATCCTCTCCTTGAGGATGGTCTCCATTAGCTTCCCCAAAATGGAGGCGAGACTGACTAGTCTATAGTTCCCTGGTACATCCTTGGGTCCACGTTTGTGGAGGGGTACCACATGCACCATCCTCCAGTCCTGGGGTACGCAAACAGTCCCCAGAGAGGTGTTGAACAAGTCTGCCCTCTGCCAACTCCCTCGACACCTTAGGGTGTATGCTGTTCGGGCCTGGTGCCTTATCCACACTCAGAGCCCTAAGGCCTTCCAAGACCCTGTTCACTGGGATTACCCCATCTGTTATCTCGCCCACCCCCATTCCTACCCCTCCTGTCCCCTGTTGCATTGGCACCATCTTCCCCCTAGTAAACACAGAACAGAAGTAGTCATTGCGTGCTTCTCGTTAATCACATTGTAATCACAGTCAATGTGCCACCACTAAAAGTACTTCTTTATTTTGATGTCATATTTATTTGCTTTCATGATTTTGCCCTAATCCACTTATATTTTACTCCTACACGCTTAAACTTACCCTGGCTTTCCACCCTTAAGCATCTCTCTCTCTCTTCACTGCAGTAGATAGGCAGAATGGTGGCACTACTTAATTAGTGTTTTTTTTTATAACCACCAATTTACAAAACAATAAACTCTCTGCTCCAGCCAGGTCACTCAAAAGCCCCTTATCTAAATCCCACATTTGAAATAAACAACAAGTCTTTTCTAAAATATTAGACCGTGCTCCAACAGTTAAGGAAACTGACCGTGTCTCTCAACCACAGTTTTCAGTCCCCTGCCCTTTTGTCACCAGCATGTTGTTAAATCAGTCAACAAGTATGAATAAACAGCTTTGGGCTATAAAACTACTACCCTACCTTCAACGACCCACAACAAGATGCGGGTCACACTGGCCATGCATACACACTAGCAGTACACATGCAGAGAGACTATTTTCTACTTCAGCAGTTTGTACTTTAAATTGTTTAACTTTTTTTATTCTTAGAAATTGTCTACAAAACACAATGAGACACCCCAGGGTGCTGGTTGGGCTGAAATAACCACACTTCCAAGGGCTGAAGGCCCTTAGCCTGTGGCCTTGTGAGTAACCACACCCCTGAGTGTGTGGTTATCCCCGCACTAACAACTCTCTGTCATGTTTTATAACTTGCATATTAAGAGGATTATTTAACAAGTTGTTTGATATACCTTTTTTAGCAAGAGGAAAACTACCAAAACTAAAATGATATTATGCAGTTTTCTATGGAGTGTTCTGTTTCTGTGAGCCTAGGGCAGAGACAGCCATGAAAAATAATGCAGTTTTGTGGTAACTTTTTTCTTCAGTTCTGTTCCTGGCTCTCCAGACACATGATGAACCCCATATTTGCCCCAGGACAAGCTGGCCCTCCACCACTCCTCGGCATCACCCTGGTCGCCCAGTCAAGGAGGACCATGACATTCCCCTCACAGGGGAGCCCCATGCGGGGGGGGGGAGACTGAGATCACCTTGAGACCCCAGCCAAGACTTACACTGGTGTCATTAGGCAGCAGTACAGGCTGAAGTCTTGCGTCATTCTGCTGCTTGCCTGGAAGATTTGTCTGCTTTGCTGAGTTCTAGCATGGTCAGTCAGCATTCAGCACCACAGCCAGATTCATTCTCATTCATTCGCTCCCTCCCCTCCTCTCTCTCCCTCTCTCTCTCTCTCTCCCTCTCTCCCTCTCTCTCCCTCCTCTCCTCTCTCTGTCTCTCTCTCCATCTCTCTCTCCCCTCCCCTCCCCTCCCTCTCCTTCTTTCTTTCACTTAAAGTGCTGCTGACACCTTTGGGGGCAGGCAACTCATGTCCAGTAGCTGACTGCCCCAGGACCCAAAGTAGCCATAGTTTTAAATTTTTTCTGTATGCAATAATTACATTTTTAACTTACTAAAAAGGCGATCGCACTTCCTGATTTCTCCAAAGCTACCGAGCACCCACTGCAGCCCTGCCCAGAAAACAGCATTTTGATGATGCAAGGTAGGGAAGGGGCTGCAGGGCTATAGATAGCATTATAATACTACAGAGCAGTGGCAGCATTTAGGTGTAACTTTTGCTAAAGACAGGCACTTGTACATGTTAAGGGGTGGTGGATCACATGTACTACCCCCCCCTTAACATGTACAAGTGCCTGTCTTTAGCAAAAGTTGTTTTATGGCCTAATAAATCAATGACTTGCATCGTATGCTGTAGTAAATGCACATGCTTTGTTTTTGGTTTTTAGGAATCCATCAGTGACTTCTATTGGTACTACTCAGGAAAGGAAGTGATGGATGAATCTGGCCAGCACAATTTCTCCAGAGCTTTGGCTGTATCGAAGCAAATCTTTAATTCACTGACAGAATATATCCAGGTAAATAAAGAGCTTAACAAGGAATTCTATAACCATTAACCAGGAAAAAGAAACACAACATTACAGCGTGAATGAGAGGCAGGACTGTCCAGTGTAACAGCTGTAGGGCTGCCATCTTCAGAGAAACCCTCTAAAGAAGGTGATGCCACCCAGTCTGTGCACATCTGGGGGCTATCACTGTGCAGCTCCTCTCCTTGTAGCAAGAGCTGAACTTCTGGAGGGGGAGGTGGCAGGAGCACGAATGGGGACATGATTGAGTCCTTTAAATACATCCAGGGAATAAACATGGTGGGGTGTGCAGAGCTTTTTAGGATGAGAATAAACATGGTTACAAGAGGAAACACAATAAAGTCAGTGGGATGAAGATCCAAGAGGGAGAGGAGGAAGTACTTTTTGACAGAAAGAGTGGCTGACAAATGGAACAAGTTGCTTAGGGAGGTGGAGGGTTAAGAGACAATAGCAGGATTCAAACATGCACGGGACAGGCACATAAGTATCTTTAAAAGGAAGACTCATTCGAGAGGGTCGGCAACGCTATGGGCCACATAGGGTCCCTTGCCACCACAGAGGGTAGGTCGGGTTAGGGCAGACTGACTGAGCCTCGTAGTCCTTTTCTGCTGAGAAAATCTCTGTTTCTGTTTTTCTAATTGTATTCTTTTACCTAATTTCTGATTTTTCTAGGCTGGAACTAACATGGTTTGTCATTATAGTAACGAAGCACTCAGATCGATACTGCTTTTCACAATAAGAGTTGCAGAGATATTTTTTTATAAGCATCTTTGCAGTTTTGGGATAAAACTATGCTATCTGGGGATTTTTTTTTTCCTTTGATTTATTTCAAAAGTATTGCCAAGAAAGGCATACTGAGTTAGGTACAATTTGTTTGCAGATGCATCCTTGGGGTGGAGGGATGGGAACAGTGCAAAACAATAATGCAGTCAGTTAGTAAACAGGTCACAAAGATTAGTTAAAGTCAAGCCATATAATCAGTTCAACAGTGGGTGAGTGCAAAGAAACGTGACAGCAGTGGGTCAAACATATTGCCATAGAAAGCAGAGCAGGATTGTTTATAAAATAAGATACATAAAATGTGTCGTGCAAGGTAGACAACAGTGGACTACGAAAAGAGTATAGAAATGTAAATTATTCAAAAAAGTTACAAACAGGCTGACCTAGTGATGTGGAGCATTGAGGTGCTGGATGCCTTACTTGCCACCATGCCGGTGACCCGGGATGGGGAATGGACTTGGGTCTCTAGGGGGTGGCTAGATGAGGAGGACTGAACGTCCAGAGGACTGTGCTCCCCCCTTGGGGAGGGGATAATGTGTGTATCACTACCTAACTGCCAACTGGCAGAGACCAGGTGACAGTACCGGTAGAAGCAAACTGACATGGGGCAATGCTGGCAGATGTGCCTGGTCATAGCACGCTAACATCCCATGGACAAAAATATGGCAGAAAATGCCCCTGGCTGCTCGACTTCTACCACAGACCCCGCATGAACCCAAATGGCAGACCACCCTCTTGAGTGGATAACTGGTCAGGCCATGAAACAGGTCAATTTCAGGGCTAAGGGAGCCACTGGACTAGGGGTCATAAGGCACAAGAAAGTATTGATTGAAAAAAAAGTTGCGTTTTTATAGTCATGGAGAAGGACTTTCAGAGTAAAAAGGGAAATAGCAGAATAGAAGAGGGGAAGGTTAGTCTAGAGACAGAAAAACCTGAAGCTGAAAGCAGACTGACACACAGATATCTCCATGTGAAGGAGAGCGAGAGTGAGTGAATGTTTGTGTTAGGGAGGGAGTGTGAGGAAGGACATGTACAGTTCTGTAAGAAACTGAGATGGGTGGGGAGGATTATGAATCAGAATGTAGCGATAAATGAGGCAGAATGGGCAAGCCCCTTTAAAAGATGGGAGAGGGAGCAAACTATAAAAGGAACAGTGGTGAGTATTGGGGGGGCGCAAAGTGACAGAAGGAGTGAAAAAGGGTCTCCAGTCCAGTAGAGGTGGGCTTTGGTGCAGCACTTTACACTACTGTATGGTACTGTGATGGAAAACTGGGAGTATCGTCTTAACAAAACTCTCAGGCTAGAGGCCACCCTGATGTCCCAGCAGTAGCACAGTGCACCGATGACCTGGGCTCAGAAGCGAGCCCCGGGAAGTCACGTTGGGCACCAGGCCATGGTCGAGACAGCTGCCATTTGGCAGTGCATATCAGCCAAGGAGGAAGGTAGGGGAAAAACAAAGAAGAAAACCCCCTGCCTTCCAAACAATGACATGCATCACCTGAACAGGATATATCCCTGAGGCTAACAACAGGGTGAGGGAATAAAAAAACTTATATATAAAAAAAATCTCATACTATCTGTGGCATGGGATATAGGCTTTGTTCCAGTAGAGTGCCCACTGTCTTGGGTGGGTGGGGGTTTTTTTTGTGGATGGCACAGGTGGAGTTCCAGCCAAACCTGAGGTACTTGATGGAGGTGACCTCCTCCAATGATGTGCCTTCAAGGGCTGGGAAGAGTGTACTGGAAAGGGATTTAGCCAGATGATGCCTTGTGCTAAAGGTCACTGAGACCTTTTTTGACATTGAGGGAAAGGTGATTAGCGTGGAACCAGAGTTGGATATTGGCAAAATCCCTCTGTAGGCAAACAGCCAGATCAGAGGCAGATGGGCAAGAAGCGTTGTGTCATTTGCATACTTGTGTATATTTTGAGGAGACACATGCTTTGGGGAGATCATTTAAGAAAACTGAGAACAGAAAAGAGCCAAGGACAGGGCCTTGGCGGACATCTGATCGGATAGGGAGGTGGATGGAGAGGGATTTTCCTATGAGGACTACTTGCAATCTGTCCTCCAGGTAGAAGATAAACCATTTAACTGCTAGGTCAGATAATATAACACATACAGGTTTGTCCAGGAGAAATGCATGAGTGACAGTGTCAAGGGCTTTGGCCAGGCTGAAAAAATGGCAGCAGTAATCAGGGCCTGATCAATTCCCTTTAGAAAAGAGTGATTGATAGCTACCCTGCACCGTATTTCTGGCATTCATTTCTGAGCCTGCTTATCCCATGAACAGCAGATGGTTCCTTTCAAATGTCACGGCATATTAAAATCACAAAAATGAACCTGTCTACTACCCCCATGAGCTGTCAGTGTGCTATGACTTTCCGGAGGATAAGTGTTGCTAAACAGCACTTGCTACGCAGCTATGCTAATGGTGCAATGGAAGTGGTACTTACCAAATGAAGAACAGTACCCCTCAGGACTTTCAGAATTCTTCAACTTTATTTTCACACGTCATGATGTTCGCAACAGTCTTAAAAATATAGTTCACAGCTCTTACGGCATATCTAGAGTATCCTCACATTGCAGGGATTCCTCAGATCTGCTCAAAGTATGATGTGAAACCGCAGCAGGTGCGTATAACAAGTGCAGAACAAGGTAGGTATGGTAGGTCGGCAGGTTGGTGCTTTCGTTTTCAACAGGACTTGCCTACTAGAGCAAAACAATGTTTTCAAAGTCATCCTGAAACATAAAAACAGGAGTTTCACAATTATAAAAGACTGCGTTCACAACTAGACTGTGTTCACAACTGAGAAATGCAGTACTAAGGTACATTGCAATGGAAAGTGCAGTATACTAATTATCATTCAAATGATGCATTGGATCTGGTCTACAGTTCTTAAATAATTACCTTATAAAAGCTTCTCCCCAGCATGGGACATTACTCAGGACCATGGGACACTACAGATATGTAGATAGACAAAGCAAATGATTTGAAACGTTTTACTGGCCGAATATACAGTTTTCTGTAGGGCTGTGCATGGGCTGACTAATATTTCCTGAATGTTTGTGAACAATTCCCAAATAGCACACTATTTGTGGTATTCAGTATTTGACCTGAAGGTATAAAAAGATTTGCTTAGAGGAAAACTGCACTGAGCCTGCCAGTCATTTTTCCCAGTGGATGCGCTTTTCATATATTTGATCCCTTTCTGTCGTCGTTCCATCTTTGCTGTCCTTTTAGTATCACCGTGGATGTTTCTGATTAACACACTGCTGGGAAGTGCCATTTTATAACTGTATGGTGTAGTTTATGTCATCTGTGGGCCACAGAGTTCCAGAGTAGAAAGTGAATGCATTGTGAAAACATAGTAAGTTCTTTAACAAAGACATAAAGTACAGTACATTATACAGTTCTAAAATGATACTGCTCACCAAAGTGTAAAGTAGACACAATCACTGAATTTACTTAAAAACCCATATAGATGGAACAAAAACACATTGTGAACCAGTATTAGAAATGCAGCTTCTACAGAAAACACAGGCATGCAGATTCAAGATAGATCTCCTTTAAAAACCTTTCCTTTCCTGGTTCCCCAGACAGTAAAACAAGTACAGCATTTAAATTGTCAACTCCTGGCACTTTGACAGTAGCCAGTACCCTCTGAATTAGTGGAACTGGGGGAAATGCATAAAGGAATTTCCCTTTCCAAGAGAGGGCCAACATGTCTCACCAGAAAATTCCAGGCCCTGGAGCGAGCAAACAGAAACGCAGCAGTTTTGCATTGTGTGGCGACACAAAAGGTCCAACTCTGGACAACTTCAGCTTGTAAAGAGGTCATCTACCACAGAGGTTAGCAGTTCCCATTCATGAATCTTGGACTGTGACCTGCTTAGCATGTGTGCTAGGATGTTTTGGAGACCTAGGAGATGCCTGGCTGGCAGTTGTAAGCTGTGGCACAGAGCACAGCATCTTTTCTTAGCTTGATTTCAGAGGGGGCTAGTAGCAATCCATTTCTCAGTTAGTCAGTTGCCCCCCCGCCATGTACCTCAGCCAGCCCACTCCTCCATATACTGCACAGTACTATACCTCTATGTGTCTCTGAAGGAGTCAGTGAACGGGGCGCAATTACAGGGGAGGGGCAGGGCAGTGGCATCATTTGTGATTCTTTGTAGTGTATTAGGCTGCATAGCATCACTAATGATGATACTGCCCCACTCCCCCTTCCCATGATTGCATTAGCATACCCACTCTTTCCTTCAGAGACAGAGATATACGAAGCAAGATGGCATGCTGAGGAATGGGCTGGGCAAGGAACGCAGTGGGAAGGAGGCTGACTAATTGCCGTTAGCCCCTCAAATTAAGCCAAGGGGTCAATAGGTACTGAAATATACATTTCTGGGGGAGTTGTGCTAGGGTCGTGGGGCAATTGAAAATATCCTGTCTATTCCTGGCATAGTACCAGGAAGTGACAATTTCAACCCTTTACCTCTTTTACCCTCTGGGGTACCAGGAAAGGTGGAAGTAGGTGGAAAATGACTGGAACAGGGTGTGAAGGAGACAAGAAGATTGGTTCTAGCCACCAGGTTATGGGATAAGGAGGTTCTTTCCCCCCACCCCCACGAGTCAATTACCACATAACAAATACTGAGTGCCCAAATATTTGGGATCCTGAATATAATATTCGGCCTGAATATTCAGGAAAAAGTATTCGTATGCCGCTGATTTTCAGTGCACAAGCTTTCAGGTATACACAGGATCCTTCTTCATGTGATGGAAGTTTCTGCACAAAGCATTTCTTAGATACATTGAATAGTGTTACTTCTTACAGCAATGAACATTTTCACAACAATTGAGAGGTGTGGTTTTGACATGATAGTTATTAACAGGTGTGAGAAGCTCCCACATTCTTTTAGCCTGTAGATATGCAGTGAGACTCGTGAGTGTTACTGTTCATTACTTAGGAAGTACTGCTTCCATTGCACTTCTGGCATGACAAGATGGTAAGTGAATTATCTTGAATATTGAGTTTCATATAGTGGTGTGCTGACTACATGTTGCAGAGTATCGTAACTGTGTCCCAAAAACTGTACACCAAAGAATACTTATTATTTTTTCCCCCTTTGCCTTGCCTGATACAGCATTTTTATCAATAAATTCAAGTTATTATTTGTTAAACCATTCACAATTTGCCTTTTCATACACCCACACTCATTATGTTGATTAGACACAAGTGGGCAAATGAAAAACACAACATTTTCTGGACAGCACTCATTTCACTTATTCATTTGTACAAAATAGATTTTATAGGAAGATACAAGGTAGCGGTAACATTTGACCAGTAGACTAGACTGTTGTGATTAATGCCAAGTACTTGTGCCATGTTGTGGCACAAAAACTAAAACAGAGTATGTGTCAGTGGCCCAGTCGACCCTCCTTTGGAGTGATGTCACTAATGCAGCACAACAAGCCCGTACTAGGAATGGAATTCCATCCTCAACTGCATTCTACCATACACTATAAAGGCATATCAGGCAAGGCAGGTTTTTTATACTGAATGTTGCCCCCCAAAAAATAATACAAGAACCATCTTAACATATTTAAGGCTTACTTTGGGTTTTATTCTGTGCGGCGTTCAACGGACTAACTCTCACTGCGCCACCACTGCGATTGGGGAAGATACGCATCGCGCATACGCGCGATCATTATTCTAAGTTGTTATGCTGCACTAGCTACGTAGCTAGCACAGCATAACAACATTTAGAAAGTGATGAATTTCTGACAGTAACAACATTCCAACATACAATATTTTCATTTTTTGTCGCTACAGAACTTCATATAACACTGCATTCCAAAGCTACTTTTCCATCACTTAGAAAGACTGGCAGTGCAATGACTGTTTACACATAGTAGCAGCCATTCCAGTCATCAACATACACATATCCATGGACAATTGTGTGAACTGGGTTTACTTGAAATGGGATCATATTCTTACATTTGGAACCATCTGCAACTTGCTATCAATGACACTGGGTCAATACTGCACAGTCAAAAATGGCACCACATGGTTCCTACAAAATGGCAAGGTCCGAAACCATGCTTGATTGAATAAACAAACTCCGAAACCACTCACGCTATTATGCCTGCGTGGTTTTTGACTGCACATATGTGCCATCGCTTATTTGATTGGACACCACTATCAATAATACTCTATTCTAGTTGTAAACCTATTAAGTTTCTTGATTGTACCATATTTGTCTGATTTGAAATTAAATGACATAATGTCATGATGACTTGTGCCATGATTTTGCCTACTGCAATTAATGTATCTGTCACTCAGTAGTTCCTTGTTCTCTTCCCTCAGGGTCCTTGCATCGGTAACCAGCAGAGTCTAGCCCACAGTAGGCTCTGGGATGCAGTAGTGGGCTTTCTTCATGTGTTTGCAAATATGCAAATGAAGCTTTCTCAGGTACTGCCAGCATTTTTCGAAAAAATAAAAAAAACAGCAAATTATATGGTAAAATGAACAAAACCCGTGCAGTAAATTGTCAAACATGATTCTCCTTACTCCGAGGAAGTAAAGGGGCATGCCACTTTTGTGGTAGGCTGAACCCTTTTGCATGATGGGTGTTTAATCCATTCACAGCTGGCATTTAAACTGTACTTACTATATGTTTGTAGCTTTCAGAGGTAAAAGACAGTCTGGTATTGAGGTCAGTATTCAACATACTTAATTTTTGCACTGTTTTTCCCCCTAGTGTCTCCTTTTCCCAACCCTCATGGTACTAGCCTTGTTGCCAGTATCAATCTTCAAACAAAGGAAGCAGTCTTGTCCAAGATGGACACTAAGTCCCATTTTTAAACCATCCACTAGAGTGGGTTATTTAGTGATACGTAACAATAACACCCACCGCCATCCAGAGGGAGAAAACATACCCCTGTGATATGTCTGCTCTCACCTCCACCCAGAGATAGCAAACACATCACTTCTGTGATATACACAGTCAACATTTACAAACCAATGTGGTGAGCATAGTGTTTTGCTTTGTGTGCATAGACCTAGTGTGCTCTTTAATTTGACAGCTGTTAGGAGCTTTTCCAAAATTTGCCTAATTGTTTTATGCCCCCTGGGAATCTCAATGTCTTCATGTTTAACTGCTTTTCCTTTTCCTACAATGCCTCCTGTCCCATGTGATAGGGATGTGTCAAAACCATTGATTCAGTGACTGCTTTCTTTTTGTTCATTCTGTAGCAGCACTGTGCTGTTAGAAGCCTGTTATTCTGGCCTGGTAAATAACAGTTCTACAGCTGTAAACTGAACAGTAAAACAAGCCTTCCTAAATTAATGGTCTCTGATGCATCAGTCTCATGGGACAAGAGGCACTATAGGAAAAGGAAAGGCAATAAAACAAACAGATATGGCAATCCCCAGTGGCCAAAAAACAAGTAGCCAAATTTACAAAAATCTCCAAACAGCAAAGAAAAGAACGCACTAGAACTACATACACTAATCAAAACAATATAAATGACTTTTTTTTTTTTTTTGTAATATTTGACTGTAGTACTCCTTTGACAGGCCTAGGAAACAAGAGACCAGAGATCATCTGTGAGCCTGAGTTTCCAATAATACAGCTTGGTACACTGCCACTGGGTCAGCCACTAAACACATTCTTTACAGTTTTACATAAAAAGATTGGTGGATTTATTTAGAAAAGATTTAGATGTATAATATTGTTAAATCCAGTTTTTGAATTAATAAACCCTTGTCAAACAGTGTATTGTATGTAGGCTCTAGTAGAAGTTTTTTTAGTTTGTAGGTTTAATTTTAATTTTTTTCTTCATATGTTAAAAATGTATTGTTGGCCAGGTCCTTTAGTATTTCTGGCACTAGGTTATGCTGCTGCACAGGAGACCGCTGTTTAGTCCTTGGACTTGACTCCCAGTTTTGTGCATAGAATACTAACGCAATCATGTGCCTGACCTCAGGAACAAGAGTATATAGAGATCATTGGTTGTTTAAGTGCCTCCATGCCATTGGCTGGAAGAGCCTTGGCACATTAACTACCACCACTGCTGGAGAACATTGCTATAAGAAGCTCTAATCGGGAGGGAGGGAGCTGAGCTTAAAAACTGAGACTTGGTCACTCCAATGCTTTATGGCACAGGTGCTCCTTCTCCTGCCCCAGCTCTGATTCCAGAATCTCCCTTCAGGATTCTGATATAGTGGGTGTCAAAAGGCATCCACCTGGCTGAACACACTAAGGAGGAGCCCAAAAAGAAAAAATGTGCTTCATTAAGAAATACAACATTCATGTTTCTACAGTTGTCTCACTTTTATCACTGTCATGATAGAGAAGGGGCAAGGTTGATGTCCTTATTCAGGTGAGTGAAGAGCTCACAGCTAAGGTACTTATGTCCCAGACTGCCTTTCCAGGCCACTAATAAATGAACAGCAGGGAATAACATAATTAAATATTGCTTTGATAATAAAAGAAATAAATTGCTTTCAGTGCATTTACTTGTATTTTTGTTTTACGTATTGTAATGTTAGCCAATTTTGTTGACTAATGCTGGTAAATTACTGTATATTGTATATTAATATAAAATGTGGTAGTACATTGAATTGCTGTTAATATAATTTTGACACATTAAAGGCTAAATATTTATAGTACATTGTAACTCAAGTTAGCCTAAATGCTGTCTCTGCTGATAATGGAAATGACATACAAATATTTTGATAGATCTTAGTTCCTTGAAGTGGTGCATCCTTCTCTCTGCCTTCCAAATGTCAGTTCTGTTTATTAAAGATTACTACCTGAAGGCATTTCACTGTGTAGAAATCACATAAATTCTGAGGTTGATTTTATTTCTCCCTTTTTCTTGTATTTATTCCACTGTATTTTAGGATGCTGGTCAAATCGAACTGCTTAAGGAATTGCTGGACCTCCAGCAGGACATGGTCGTGATGATGCTGTCACTGCTAGAAGGTTGGCATCTATTTATAAACATGCCCTATACTGTTGTCAACATTTCAGATGCAGCCAACAATCACAGAGAGTTACTAGCACGAATAAAGCAAGATGCTGTAGCTTAAATGATTTGTAAGTCTCAGAGGCAGCAATATGAACTATAAGGTATATGCTGCCACATCCACAGTAATGTGCCAATACTATAGCTCTGATTATTTTGCTTCACTTTGTTGTTATAGGTGCTTAAGTCAGCACTAGAATAAATTATATGACTAAGCTAGAAACTGCACAAGAAAAGTACAAACTACTTACTATACGTGTGTGTGTGTGTGTGTGTGTGTGTGTGTGTAAGTGTGATAAGCCACAACAGGATGTGCATTATAGGATTTTAATGCATGCTTCAGAGGTGTAGTAAGGTACAAGGCTGAATGCAGAGTGTTCTTATGCCCCTGGAAAGTGCATTCAAATTTTATGATGCACACCCTAGAGGGGCATATTACACTTATACAATGGCTAAAGCAGTTTGTTTGGGGAGGAAAATTAGATTCGGCACCTGCCTGTGCATTTATAGAGATTTAGTGCATGGTCAGGTGACATCTCTTGGCCAATGAAAAGTCTAGGTCTCTACTTGCCATTTTATAAATATGCGTATACCATGGGGTGCAGATGAGGAGATGCCTACTGTACAAATAACATCTAAATCATGTAATTTACACAGTAGCTATGTTATCTGCGCAGTGGATCTCAATCACAGTTGCAGGGTTCATTTTTACACACCATGTGCAGTTTTATTTAAATTGTCACCCCAATTGTGTTCACAACATCAATGTAGTAGAGAAATCCAGCTTGGATACTCAATAAAGTAAACAGCTGTACTTTGAAACTTTTTGCCCCCATATTACATAACTTGCATTTTATACAGTGTTCATTTACACAAACTCTAACAGGAAAGGGTTACACTTGCAGCACAGACTGTAATTGGGGGGGGGGGACTTGTCAAAGCATCTAGGGTACCTTAAGAATTAGAAAGAGGAATAGGACAGCAGACTAGATGGGCCACTAGGCCCTTATCTGTTGACAACCTCTATGTATCTATGTAATTAACATGCCAATAATAACTATCCATGATTGTAGCAAACAAAATATATCATAAATCTCACCAGTTACTCTAATCTAAGCACTCCAAGTGCCACAGCCATTTTGAGGGCTGATAGCTTACCAAGCAACTGAAACTGAGATTCCCTTGCACAGGCAAGTATGGCTCTAAAAACACAACCTACAGTGCTGAGAAAGACAGCACAGCCAATCAACCACAGTTCCTTATTTCTGGTGAACCAATAGGGTACCAGAAACAATGCACTAATCAGCACACTGTTGGGCAGTCCGCTCTCAAACACAGACCTCAGTGTGGCACCCGGCAAACAGAAATGGAAGATGCTAATCCAAGTATTAAAATTGCACCATGATGGCCAGCAAGCAAAACTGATGATCTAAACAGTACAGTGCCACTTCTCTACTACTCCAAACTAGAAAACATCTCACTCATTGTGCAGCAGCATAAGAGGCTGTATTTAAATGTGTTACCCATCAGCAACTGGCCACCTTTAAAACATTCAACTAATAGGCAAAAAAGCACTTATTTAAAATGCTTTACTTTCTGACTGTGTGTTTTTGTGTACTACTATGGGAATAAACAAATAAAGTTGTCCCTCCCATGGTATACATCCCACTGTCCCATGAGGTAGCTCCAGATATGCATGTTACCTGGTTTAAAATGTTGCTATTGCCACTGTGCATTCGTGACTGCGCCACTCATGGAAGTATGCAGTAACAACTGCATTCCAAACCAGATAACGTGCATGTCTGGAGCTACCTCATGACAGTGGCCTATCCCTTATGTATACCATAGGAGTGCAAATACATTTAGAAAATAAAAGCTGTTATTTTCACTGAAGACATGCTACTGTGCAAATAACAAGTTATTTCCATAGTAGCACAAGCCTTGCTTTTCTCATGAACTGGCTTCATGTGAGCAGCATGTCAAACAGTGGAGCTGTCCCTTTGACCATAAAAATAAAAGTCTTGGCTTTGTATCATTGATAAAGTGGAAAAGAAGAAAATCTGTAAAAAGATAATCTGTGTACATGACACAGCAGGCCCGATTCTAAGACACATGTATGGCAACTCACGGGCGTGTCTGGTTGCGACATGTGCACGGAACCCTGCCCTATTCCAAGACAGGCAGGGTCCCCAGCACTTGCATCCTGGGACTTGTGGCAGCCGCAGGGTTGCACCACGGGAATGGTGCAATGGACCTGGGTGCCGCAAGCCACTGACCATGAAAAATAGCCCCCCTGAACCCCTCCAGCCACGTAAAAAGTGGCAGAGCCTCCATGGGTCATGGAAGGGGTTGGTAGTGTTGTACAGGTGCAAGGGTGGTGGCAGAGAAAACAGACCCAGGTGCCAGCAGGTGGCACCCCATTATTAGGATGGGGGTGTCACAGAGATGGGGGGCCATGGGGGCTCAGCTGTTTGCATGTTGCAGCACTGCAGAGGGGGGCAACTGCCATTTGTCCAAAATGGATGCCCCTTAGACCAGCTAGCAGCTGATCTAACCTTGCAGTGCCGCAGTGTGACTTAGAATAGCATAATGGGGTTACGGCAGCCGCCCTTTCAGAATAGGGTGCAGCTGCTGCTGTAACCCCCCCTTCTACCATGCCATAGGGGCTGCAGCTGGTGGAAGTCCTCTTGGGCACAGGCAGTCCATGCCATGGTGCAGGCTACCTCTTGTAATCGCAACCAGCGTAATGCATGTCACAAGGTACAACTTGCGCCATTGGGTTTGGAGCAAGTCACCTTGTAACATGCGTAACCCATTTTAGAATCAGGCCCTGCATGTTTTTTTTACCTGCAAGAGACAGACAAACACACACACACACACACACACGTGGAAATTCTTTTTATTTCTTTCTACACTTCACTTTTTTTGCACTGAAGTAGACAGAGACAGACCAATAAAACTGGACTCCTATTGTATACATCAATTATTCCATGAGCAAGATAAATGATGTTGATCACAGAGCATGCTCAGAAAATTATTCTCACATGTGAAGATAAATTTCTGCGCATGCTCAGTGAAGAACTTCCCGTATTTTACCCCAGGACATCACTGAAAATAATCTATTAGGGCTCAGTAGGCCTTTCCTGGTAAAACTCTTTCAACTGAAAAATAAAATGTGAAATTGTGAAAATGCCATTCATTTAATTATTCATTTAGCCATCCGGGTCACACCTGGAAATGAGCCCCAGCTCTGTGTGCCATTCCTGGTTACTAAATTTTAAATAAATAAATAAATATTTATTTATTTATGATGTAATATATAGTAGATGATGTAGTTTACTTTTTTCCTTTTGTAGCTTTTTACCATTTCTAACATAAACCACCTAAACACCTGTTGTATAAATCAAATATGACATAGGCTGACTTAAGATATAACTTTATCTTTATTTGAGGGTATTGCTCTATTGCTGTCTCACTTGTGAGATATCAATAGACCAATACCACCTCACAAAGATAAAAATGATATCGTAAGTCAGCCCATGTCATATCCTCTATAGATAGATAGATACAGGTATATATATATATATATATACACACACACACATATGTGAAAGACCTGACTCCAAATAATGCAATTTATCTTCAAATGAGACGTGGCAGAACTATGATTCATGAATGGCAGAACCACAAGGGAGTTATGAAACTGTTTCCCACTCACAAGTGATGAAAAATTACCTATTTTGAGTCAGGCTATTGTACATTCAATATAGAAAACCACAGTTTACAAGTTAACTTTTTTTAACTCTGCAGTTTGAAGATTTTTTATTTTTTTTATTTTAACAGCTGGCTTCAGTGTTGTGCTAGGCATTATGAAGTTAGCATTGTAAAAGCTGGTCTCTGATTGGTTCAGTATTCCACTGTGATGACAGTAACCTTAAAAAATCCATTGTGACAACAGTAACAACACATTTTTGATATGTTGCTGCTGATGTCACTTGCCAAGATATATGTTTATATTATAATATGTACCTCCACTCCTGGTTTCTATGCCATGGGATGGGTAAAAATATCATATTCGTTTTTATCAGCAGCTTTGGACCTCTATGGCCTTATGTATGGCAAAGTCACAAGTGAGGTTTGTGTACGTTAGACTCTGCAGATAAAAATAAATTATATTTTTTGCAAGCTCATGGCATATATTATTTGTATAATTACAATGCCTTTCTGGCAAAATTAGGTCTTTAAATGAAGGTTTAGCTGTTACTATCTGATTTCATTGCTCTTTTCTTAATTGAAGCAGAGGCCATTGTGATGTCATCGGGTATTGTGCAAGCTGTTCTCCCACTGGTTAAGAGCTCCATTGCAACCAAATTAAAATGGAAATAAATTCTGATGACAAAACTAGCATTGAAATAAATGATTTATTTCCACTTTAGGCCTGTCATGCATGAAAATAAACACATTTATTTGCAAAATTGTATTCTCACAGTAATTTTTGTACTGCAATAACTTTGGTGCCATTTCATGAAATTACCTGAATTTTCATGCACAGTCCAAGTAGCAAGTTCATAAGATTTTGCAAGTTTTGTAACATATGCTCATCCAGATTCTGAGAGCCAGAATATTAAAAATACATTTTATTACTTTTTTTTTTTTTTGCTCACCTGTTGAGCAAAAATGGTCTGGAATATTGTTCCAAAACTTTCAAGGTAGAAGGGGCTCAAACCAAGCATGTGCCTTTCGAATGTGTTGTGAAAAAATATCAATAGTTTCTCAAGTTATAAGGTTTCGAAATTTAGCTTTTGAGCATGCTCAGTAGGGTTTTTGTGTTAACTTTCTGATATGAAAAAAGGATTTTATTTTCGCGAGTCATTTTACTTACAACTTACTTTACGACTATCTCTGTTAAAGTTTTAATCCTTTCCTTTACAAGAGGACGAAAAACCGAATCTGGATGGCAAATAAGAATTCCACAGAATAAAAAAAAAAGAAATAAAAAGGCACCTATAAGAACTTATACCCTATCCCTGGCGGCAACTATGAAACTACTGCTCCTACTACTAATATGCTCAGGGAATGTGGAACTTAACCCTGGGCCACCAGGGACTATCACTGCACCTTCAGAACTAGCAAAGATTAAAGGACTAAGCCTTCTACATATTAATGCATGTAGCCTTTTAAAAAAAATCACATTGCTCCAAGCCTGGGTTAGCCACTCACTACCTGACATCCTGGTAGTCTCTGAGACATGGCTTAGACCTGATACAGCCGACAGAGATATAAACTTACTTAACTACCAAACATTCAGAGCTGATAGACGGACAAGAGGAGGAGGGGTAGCAATATATGTAAAGGCCAACCTATCTGCAATTTCTCTTGCCTCTTACTCTATGGCAAAAGAATTTGAGTGCCTATCCCTTAAAATAACCCTTTCCAAAAATACCTCACTGCAGCTGATTGGCTGTTACAGACCTCCCTCAGCTGACCTCAAGATACTGTCCTATTTGGGTGACTTGATTAAACAAGGAATGGAGAAACCATAATTATAGGCGATTTAAACTAAACTGGCTTTCTAAGGCAGCTACACCTCTAATTTCATTCTACGACATGCATGGGCTTACACAGCTTATAAATGAACCTACTAGAATGAACAAAAGAACCAAAAATAGCACGCTTTTGGATGTACTATTAGTGAGTAAACCTCACCTCTTTTCACATACTGGAGTTCTGTTCAACGACATTAATGATCATTGTTCTATTGCGCAATTAGGTCAGCATTAAGATTTCATCCCCACAAATTCTTGTTGAGGAGATCAAAAGAACTTCAACATTGAGGCATACCTGGACGATATTAAGTACTCCACAAGATGGCAAGAATTCTATCTAGCGAACACAATGGAGATTGCATATGGTGTTCTAAATGACATCATCACAAATGCTCTAAACATTCATGCACCAGTCTCTAAACTCAGTATTAAAAATAAAACCTGTCGTTGGTTTAATTCTGACCTTAAATCCACCCTTCTCGAAAGGGACAAGCTTTGGAAAAACCGAAAAACTAAATTAGCCTCTGATTGGGAGCAATTCAGAAAGCCAGGAATCTTTTGCACCAAGAAAGTACGAGACACAAAAGCTGCATATTACATGACTGAATTAGACTCCTCATACTCCAGCCCTGCCAAGTTTTGGAACACTATAAAAGATATAACTGGCCATGTCCCAAGTAACTCACTCCCAACAAAACTACAATGTGGAAACAGAACCATCAGTGACAAAATTGAAGTATTGGAAGCTTTCAATAATCATTTTACAACTGCTGGACTAGCATTCGACTCCTCTCCAGCCAACCAAATGAGAGTACATCTAGGGATTAAGAATACTGATGCAAGGGTGACTGACTCCATTTTCTCCTTCACTCCAGCCACGCTGAAGCAAGTCAAGAACTAATCTTACAATTGACATAAAAAGAGTGCAGCGAGCTAACTTGACCCATACTTTTAAAAATTGCCATACATGTATTAGCAGTCCAATAACGCATCTGTTTAACCTTTCTCTACAGTCTGAGTCATCCATCAATCTGGAAAACCGCTCAAGTGATTCCTCTTCTGAAAGCCGGGATCCCACAGACCTTAATAACTACAGACCAATTTCCATTCTTACTGTGCTGTCTAAACTACTTGAAAAATTGTGAGCACCAGCTAAGAGAATATCTAGAAGCCAACAATCTTCTAAACCCAGCACAATCTGGTTTCAGAGCAAACCACAGCACCATAACAGCTCTTGCAAAAGTCACCAATGATTGGCAACTTGAATTGGATAAAAAAAATGTGTATGTCTGTCTTCTTAGACCTAAGTAAGGCCTTTGACACTGTTGACCATGAGACCATGACCTGCTCCTCTCCTCACTAAGGTCTATTGGACTTGACACCAATTCCATTAGATGGTTTAACAACTATCTTACAGGAAGAACCCAACAGGTTAAGGCCGAAGGAGATATATCCCCACTCAGACCACTACAAAGAGGAGTACCACAAGGATCTATTCTTGGCCCTATCCTCTTCAGCCATATATATCAATAGCATTGACACAAATCTTACCAAAGCCACTGTACACCTGTTTGCTGATGATACAGTACTGTATGTCAGTCACCCTTCTCCTACAACAGCCTGCAAGAACTACAAGCAGAATTCAACCTACTGCAACTCCAGCTGCTGGAAAAAAACTACTATTGAATAAAAAAACTAAGGCAATGTTCTTTTCCCCACAGGTGCAGGCAAAATACTCAATCCCAATCGATCTCCTAAACTATCCACTGCACTTGGTGAAAATCTTGAATATGTCACAAAATTCAAATACTGGGGTATGGCTAGATAGTAGATTAGACTATCTAGAACATCTGGAAAGAGCTACTAAAAAGCTTAGACAAAGACTTGGACTTTACTATAGAATAAGGCACTTCCTTTCAAGTGATTCAAAAGAAGATGGTCCAGGCCACATTCCTCTCAGTTTTAGACTACGCTGACTTCCTATACAATCACTGCCCTACGTTGCTTGAATAAATTAGATACACTATACCATAGAGCTCTGAGGTTTATCACAGACTTACCATACAGTACTCACCACTGCTTGCTATACTCCTGAGTTGGTTGGCCCTCACTTCAATATAGAAGGGATAGGAATGCATTACTATGGACTTACAGAGCAATATCACAGCAGCTTCCAAAATATATCTCAGACTGTTTTCCACAAGCCTCATCAAGTAATTATGCATTAAAGCCTGAACTTCATTACTCTTAAAGTGCCTAAGCTCCACTCTCGACATGGCAGACATGCTGTTAGTTATGTGTTATCCACCCTATGGAACACAATGCAAAAGACACTGAAAGTGAACAAGCTCATATCTATTACAGCCTTTAAATATCTATACAACAAAATATTCAAAGAAAAATGTAACTGCTTCCGTCAACATTAGACTAACCCTCCATCTTTCCTACCAGCTGGACGATTATTCAGTAGCTCCTCAGCACCCTACGAGCAGTTTGCTTCACATCTCATTAACCTTTACTACAATCCTTCCTTCTTAAGCATTATATACTTAGTCTCCTTATACTCTCAGTTTTTACTTCCCAGTCCATCCCCTCCCCTGACCTACTATTGATCCCTCTTTGACACGGCCCTTTCCCTCCTTCCTTTCACCACCCTGCCACAACACTCTGTATACACTCCTTTCATCCCCCCTGTCACTGCTTCAGCCGGTATTTGCCTCCTACAAATCATTTCCTGTAGATATATTTTCCAGATGTCCATACAGCTCATCACCCGAGCTCAAAAACTTTCTAATAATTCCCCTGACACATTTAGCCTTCACCAAAAAGTGCAAGTTTCTAAAGTATCCTCCACTAACAAGCTGGCTACTTAATGAATCATGTATATATCTTGGAGTTGTTGTTTTGTATTCATTTGCTATCCTTTCAAAGTTGTGTATTCTTTGTATGTTATATGTCATACAAATTGTATCTTGACCCTACCAGGTCCATCTTGCAAATGAGCATTGCTCAATGATGTTCGCCTGGATAAATAAAGATTTGATTGATTGATTGATTGATTGATACTTTCATGAGAACGTGTTTTTCTTTCATGAGAAAATGTTTTATTGTTGGGAGTTTGAGCCCTAATAATTTTGGTGCAGTTTGACAGAACTGAATTATATTTTGCACATGTGGTCAGATTGCCATGTTCTTATGATTTGGCAAGTTTCATAACAGACGTCTGTTCTGCTTCCAAGATCCAGTAAGTGTAAACATCAGAAAAAAATGCTCCTTTTGATCCTTTTCTGCTTGCATCTAGAGCAAAAACAGTTTAGGATTTTGTTTCAAACTTTTTAGGGTAGAAGCAGCTCAGCCCAAGGAGCTGCCTTTTTGAAGAGATTTTGTAAAAAAAAAAATCAGTTCCCAAATTATAAGGTTTTAAACATTTTTCTTCTAAGCATGCTGAGTAGGCTTTCCAGGATAGCTTTTTCTTATTATACAGGCATGGTAGTGCCTGCATAATTAAGGTAGGGCAGTCTGTTTAATGTTAACACAAATTTTTGCATGACAGCACAAAGTTGAGGGCTCAAACACTTTTAATTGTTATTGTGTGCATATACCCTGGAGTGTATATTTTATACAAGTAACACAAAACCACCACAAAGTGTAGGAAGGGTCAGCACCACTTAAGAAAAGAACCAAAGAAGAGGTCTCAAAATAGTCAGAACTTGATTTCTGTGTATCATAGATTTAAAAGCAATCTCACCCACATCAAATGCATAGGAATCCAGCTTTGGCAGAGTTCAAGCGTTGTATAAGGCACATCTAGTATCAGGACAAAGGTGTTGTGCTACACTTTATCCCAATACAGGGCCAACATTAGCATCTCAAATTTAGTAACATTCTGTAAAACCAAAAACCAGAATATGACAATAACAAACCAGTGGCCCACATGCCTATCGAACATGCCACTCAAACTTCCTGGTGGAGTAATACGCACTTACGTATCAATGTTAAAGTCATCATGCTTACGTATCAATGTTACAGTCATCATCAGATGATGACTGTAATATTGATACATAAGCACGTATTATTCCACCAGGAGGTTTGAACGGCGTGTTCAATGGGCATGTGGGCCACCAGTTTGTTATTTGCATGTTTTGATTTTCAGTTTTACAGAACCATTATTGAATGTAAGATGTTAATGTCAGCCCTGTATTGGGCTAAATCATAGCACAAAGCCTTTATCCTGGTACCAGTTGTGCCTTATACAATGTTTGATTATTTATTCATATGCATGGGTTAAATCCATGTACACAATTTACTGTACGTAGTTGCTTTTGTATTTATTTCTCTACTATTTACAGTTGTAACAAATTGTTTTTGACTCTGTGTATTTTCAGGTGTACTCCCCTTTCCCTTCCCCCAGGATGCATCAGGAAATGAGCTCTTGTTGGTTTAGTATGTCTTTCCTGGTGAAACTTTTAAATAAATAAATCCTGTCCCTGTAAACTGACATCAATATGGAGACTAGTTCAGCTCTGTAAAACAACTAAATTACTAAATCCTGTCCTTAGAAACTGACATCAATTTGGGGTTCAGCTCTGCAAAACAGCTCTGAACTGCAAGCTGGTTCAGGACTTGTGTGCATGCTTTCCCACTGGAACTGACAGCCACTGAGAGCCAGGGGGTTAGCATAATGAATAATGCATGAAATGCTAGCCACTGATATTTAAGCCCAAGGCAAATAGAGCAGATAATTGTCTGAAAAGGAACCTCTGAGGAGAGGCGAGTGTTTGTGAATATCTCCCTATTGCCAATTCTGTCTGACTAAAACATTTTTCCAAAACAGACTTGAGACCACTTGAAAAGGGGATTTAGGCAGCTAGAGTGTAAGCTGGGCTCTAGCACTGAAGCAGAGCAGGGGTTGCCTTGAAAGCTGCTCTGCGTCTGGGAAAGTGGAGAGTGACAGCCTTCTACTGCTGTTAGGAGTTTACGCTGATGGGGGATCGAACCAGCTGAGGTCTCAAGTGACTGCCCACCTGTTGGGGTGGGTGAAGGCAAGTCTCCTTAGAGGGGTGAAGAGGATAACTGTTGTCTGGAGCATCATGGCCGGCACCTCTCACCACCCCGAAGCACGTTGAGTCAATTGCTCCTGTAACCAGCTTACAGAAGAGAGCTTCCATTATCCAAAGTCATCACAGCCCACAGTCTTCACCACTGGGATCATGTTTGGTCCACCACATCTGTATCCACGCTGCAGAAAAGACCATCCAGCTATCATCTGCCTAAGCAGAGGAGACATCCTCACGGATACAACACCAACCTGCCAATTAAAGGTCACGAGTACTGGGTTTTACCCACAGAAATTATCATTCCTGTTGCTTAGCAAGATGGCTAGATACCTTCTGGGCATTCTTGTGCAACCATAGAATCAAGCCCACAGCTGCAGCTTGCAGCCAGGATCAACTGTTTTACTGCCCATCCAGTTTGTTTAATGTGCCAGTCAGTAGCTGCAGCCAACAACCAACTTTGCATGGTACTGAATCAAGGTCCAGGCACCACAGGCCTGCAACTCTGCATCTGTGTGCACACTTGAACTGTAATTGGCAGCCCCCAGAGAGACTGTGGTGTTAACTGGTGCACCAGTGGGGGGAGAGGTGTTGTGACACACCTTACAGTGGGTGTGAATGCAAACTGCCATCTTTGTTCATTTTTACCTTTGCTTCTCTTGTCCCCTACCTTGTTCGCCAAACCCAACATAAATCCTTTGATTATTTATTTGCAACTGCTGACATATTTTGCCAGTATTGCCTTGCTGCTTATTTGCATGCTTAGAGTGATAAGTGGGTAGGGGATTGTGTTGTTGCATTCCCTGTCATAGAGGATGGGGGTCGTATTTAGCTCCCGTGGGAGAAACACCCTGACAGTACTCTGTCATAAGGTTCTCCATAGGTGAAGGCACCACACCACTTTCCAAGCCAATTTGTAACCACAGCCCCTTGCACCATTCACCCAAAGGCATAGCAAATTTTGTTCCTTACCATCTCCAAGCTTAGTCTGGACACCTCATGGATGGGGGGGGGTTACACATTTGGAGGAACTGCTGGGATCTCTGGAATATTTCTGCAACACCTCACCCTGCGACAGGAACAGAGTTTGATACCTCCCCCAAATGTTCAGCTTCATAATGGATCACAACTCATTGCTAAACTGGTGCAAGGGTGAGGACTTTGATCCAAAAAAGCCATTTTTGATGCACATGATCCCTGAAGGAACCCCAGGGGACCATCTTGAAAGCATCATAGGCAGCATACAAAATGTCAGAAAGGTGACTGATCGTGGGACAGTTTATAGTTTGGCTCAACAGACGTTATGTATTCTGATGGAGTCCTGCGAGGATGTTGATCCCTAAGGGTGCACAACCAGCTCACTAATGATGGAGACTCCACCCCATGGTTCATAATGACCCTTGCAAGCCTGGACCCTACCCCTGAGGGCCCTAAAAGGCAAACCAAATTTGAACAGAAGTTGCAGTCCTTTTAGCAACTGAGGGAAAGACTATTCAAGATATGACAGCAACCTTCAAAGAAGAAGAAAAACCAATGCAGGCTTCTGCCCAGAGGGTCAAGCCTCAACCCTCAACACTGTCCAGATATGGACTGTTCTGTTTTCACTGTGGAGAAGATGGACATTTCACATGAGGATGTGGCAGGCCCAAGAACCAGCAGCTCATAGACCAGAAATGGAAAAGTCACAGGGAACCTACAGCAGAGCCCAGTAAGGAAGTGACTTGCAACTCCATGAGTGAACAGCTCCATAAGATGGACAAATCCCACCACCTCTGTTCAACACAGGTTGCTACCTGGATTAATGGATCCTACCCCAACCATAGAGATATCCATCAAGGGATACCCATGTGAAGCCAGTGGATCACAGGTTACCATTATCTACCTATCCTTTTACTGGACGTACCTAAAACACATGCCCTTCCAACCTCTAGAAGGACTTTACATCTGTGGTTTGAGCAGTTCTAGCTACATCTATGATGTATACATCACTGTGCAAGTCACATTTTCAGAGACCTTTGCTGGAGTCCCTCATAGGATCAATATCTTGGCTCTCATTTGTCCTGATGCCCAGATACTGGACAATACATCAGTACTAATTAGAACCAATGTCAATATGTTTGGACACCTGGCCCACTAGTGCCTGCAGAAAGCAGGGGAGGAAAATTACCAGACATTGCCAATCTATGCCACTGTGCATACTGCTCACCAGGAGAAGGAAGTCAAGGCCTGCAACTCCCTGAGGGGATTGTGGAAGTCAGAAAGAAAGAAGGAAAATAGCCTTTGATTGTGTCCCTTTGGGCTGAGTGCCCAGTAGAATGAGTTGTGGACTGCCATGAATCCTTGTCACACTAGATCATCATTGTAGAGGTCCCAGGAAGAGATTTGCCAAGAGATCTGATGGTTCAACAAGGAGTGTTACTTGCTACCAATGTAACGGCCAAGAGGATCAACATAAAGTTAAAGAACAAAATATAAAAGGATTTGGCAGAGCATTCTGGGATGTACTAGCCAACCTGTACACTGCTAAAGTGATACTAGCACCATTCCATCAAGAAACAACCCCTTTATTGGACAAAAAAGTTTTCCATTTTAGTTCATCTCTCATTCCCACCCCCAACCCCATCCCCTGATGGAAGAAATGACTGCAACAACACTTGGCTGACCAGTCAGGTGTTTTCTTATGCCATGAGGAGGATGTTGGGATGTGCCAAATGGGGAAAACATCATATACAACTACATTACGACAGACAGACACCTGCTGTCATTGATGATTGCACCTGCAAGAACTCTTGGCAATAGGGATCATAAAGAAGTCTCAGAGCCCTTATGCTTCACCTATAGTGGTGGCCCAAAAGAAGACTGGCACCATAAGAATGTGTGCTGACTACTGCATTTTTAATCAAAGGACTGTGGCCGACCAATACACCATGCTTTGAGTGCAAGACACATTGGGCAGCCTCACAATGAATATATGTCTCTCTGTGCTGAGCTTGCACAGTTGATAATATCAAATACTGATGGCTGAGGAAGACAAGGAGGAGAAAACTGCTCTTATCTGTCCTCTTGGTTTTTACCAGTTTGAAAGTGTATGCCACAAAGGATATCTGGCACTCCAGCACTTTTCAGCACCTCATAGAAAAAGTGGCAGAGAATCTGAATCTCCAAGCAGTCTTAGTCTACCTGGATGACTTCATAGCGTTTGGGAGAAGACTGGAAGAACATGAAGCCTGACAACTAAAGGTTCTGGACTGGCTGAAGGAACATGGTCTAAAACTCTCCCTGGACAATTGTCAGTTCTGTCAGACTGCTCTCAAATATGTTGGGCACACTGTATCAGAGCAAGGAATTAGCACTGACCCAGCAAAAGTGACAACCCTTGCAACCTGGCTGAGACCCAACAATTTAAAAATGCTTCAGTCTTTCCTGGGGTTTTGCAGATACTATAGAAGATTCATGTAAGACTACTCCTCGGGAGTGATGCCATTGAACAATTTGACTCGTGGTATGCTCCAACCCAAAAGACCAAAGGTTCAAGGACCAAACAGAAACCACCACAGGAATACTACAGGACCAAAGAACATTTTGGGGATAGATGGACTACAGACTGTGAAAATGCTTTTCAGGAGATCATTTGACACTTGTCAAGGGCCCCTGTATTGGCTTTTGCTTGCTATACCAAGCCATATATTCTTAACATTGATACCAGCAAGGAAGGACTGGATGCTGTACTTTACCAAGAGCATGACAATGGTATGAGACTGGTTGCCTAGGGCAGTCGCAGTCTAAGTCCATCTGAAAAGAACTTTCCAATCCGTAAATTGGAGTTTATTGCACTGAAGTGGGCAGTGGCTGACCAATGCCATGAATAATGGGCAGTGACTAACCAATATCATGAATATCTTTATGGAGCCAGGTTTGTTGTATCAACACACAATAACCTGCTGACCTATGTGCTAATGACTGCCAAGCTTGATGCCACTGAGCAAAGATGAAGCGCTGCTCTATCTGCATACAGCTTCCGACCGCAATACCAGGCAGGATGGAACCGGGATGGAACAACACTGACACAGATGCCCTATCAAGATGACCACATCATACTCTGCCCATGTAGGGGTCATGGACATATATATCAAAATATGGAGTGAAAGCAATCTGCCAGCTAATGGTTCCTGATGACCGGCTTGCTCCTACCAACCCAACAGGATTGAAGACATGCTTGAAGTGCATCCGGATGCTGTGCAGGAGGTGTACATTTGCTTTGCCACACTCCATAATACTTCTTCGCCTTAACTGAGACTTGCATGTGTAAGACATGAACAGTGGACAGATTGTAGTCTGTGGGACATCACTCTAGCCAAAGAGAAGGGCTTAGCCTCCACTCATGTAAAGTCAGATCTTTCAGATGTGCCACTTCTCCTGAGGGAGTGGGACAAACGTTCACTAAAGAATGGACTGCTGTATTGAATCACAAAAATGCAGATACCTCCCCCCAAAAGCAACTAGTTCTTTCCAGCAAGTATTAAAAATAGTTCTGCAATCATTTCATAAGGACATGGGACACCTTGGGATTGATAAAACATTGGGCCTCATCCAAGACCGACTCTACTGGACACGCATTGCTATGGAAGTAGAGAGGCATTGCAAGTGCTGCAACTGATACACCACTCATAAGACTCTACCAAAGAGGGCAGTTCTATTTATCCATAACATGGGATCCCAGGCAAACACAAGACTGAGGACAAATGGAAACTAGATCCCTATGCAATTGTGGAACAACATCCAAACCTGCCAGTTCATTGTCTGAAAATGGAAAGAGGAAAATGTAATCAAAACTTTGCATCAAAACTACCTTTTGTGAATTGGTCAGCTGTTGCCTGACCCAGTAAACACTGCACCACTATTACCCTCAAGGAGACCCAGACAAGGAGGAACCATGTACTTCCACCTGAATTGCCTGTTGCCATCCTGGTGACTCAGTCTGATGTAGCCTACAGTACCTCTGAGGAAGAGGAACCCTACAGTTGTCCAGTACTACATGAATGTCTGCCTGCACTATTCCCCATGGAATTTCACCCTTCAGCACCTGGAGGAAGTAATGCAAGTCATTCCAGACAACTGAATCCGACAGTAGCACCCTTTGTACTGATTGAACTTGGGCCCACAGTCACGGACTTTGCTTCTGTCTCAGAGAATGTTGGGATCCCAGTAATAGAACCACCTCAGGACATTGAAAGACTTGAACCCATTCTGGCAGAAGATGCAAAATCGATGATCCTGATCAAATCACTGCAGCGGAACTTGTGGCACCCACCTTTTTGGAAGAGAAGTGAAACACCCAATTATCTCACTTATAATGTTGCTGGTGTCCTCTCTGACCTCCCTGTAAATGTGGTGCATAAAAGGTCAATCTGCTGCCAAGCCCACTATTGATGCTCTCCTTGTGCTGCCCTCAAAATATTTTTGGGGGATGTAATTGTTTATCATGGTGGGAAAATGTTGATAAAAATATTTACCCTGTGCTCTGTGAAGTACACTGTAAATATCATTCAGATAGGATGTAGGTGTATTAGTTAGAAATGCTTAGATAGGGATCAGGTGTATTAGACAGAATATGTATTTACTGGAATTAAATTGAAGCTAATTGGTCTATAATTAGCAAGTTCCGGTTCACTAACTTTTTTGTAGATGGGGGTCACATTGGCAATTTTTCCACTCTGTTGGAATTTGTGCTGTTTCAAGGGAAGATTGATATATGATTTGTAGGGGCTTAATGATGTTCTCTATCATCAGTTTCATCATACATGGGAAAATGTTATCAGGCCCTGGTGATGAATTATTTCTAAGTTTTGACACTTTGGCCCAGATATTCAAAAGGGTTGCGCCATGCGCAACAGGGTTGCACATGCGTAAGTCCTCCATTGCGCCATTCTGCGATATTCAGCAGGAGGCAGTTGCTCCACTGGCAACAGGTTGTGCAAAAGAGCAATGCAAATGAATGCATGCTCAACAGGAGTGGGAGGAACCATGCATAACCTGCGCAACCCGATATTCAGTCGGGTTGTGCAGAGTGTGCATGTGTAACCCCAACCTGCGCCTGCACAACCTTGAGCCAAAAAGGATCAGTTGAGGGCCACCCACAGGTGAGCTGCCATTGCAGGGCGCAACACAGCAGCTGCCACCCTGGCTGGCCCCCCAACCTCGGTCCCTGTGCCTCCCCACCAGCCCGATCACGGGCATAAAGTACCATGAACCCCCACACACATCTCCCGAAGCCCGACTGCTGGCATTACAGTCACATGAACCCCCCTCCTGCCCACACATCTCCCACAGCCCGATTATGGGCATCACAGTTACATGAAACCCCCACACATCTCCCACAGCCCGATCGCGGGCATCACAGTTACATAAAACCCCCACACATCTCCCACAGCCCGATCGGGCAGAACATGTATGAACCCCCAGTGCCCGATCCGGGCAGAATGTAACCCTCCCCAACCCAAATATCTCCCTGGTGGTCCAGTGGACCGTAAAGCCCGATCGCGGGCAGAATGTCACATTACAACCCCCAAACATCACCCTGGTGTCTAGTGTCCCCCACCCACCCACGAAGCCCTCCACCCGTTCCCCCCCCGCGCGGCGGGCGACAGCATCCCCGCCTGCCGCCCGCCGCCATACCGACTGACTGTCCGGTAGGGCTGCACGCCCATTGGTGCAGAGCTACAGCCAATGGGCGTGCAGCCCATACCGTACATGACAGTCCAGATTTGTGAATGATGATTCTTGTATTATGTTTTCAGTATATTCAAGCTTTGTACCTGCTGGCCTGTAGCAGGTACCAATGATGAGGCTTTTAGTATTATTGCTCACTGTTTTGACCCATACAGATTCTGTTCCACTATTTTTGCCCAATTTCACTTTGTTCATGATGTCCAGAGCAGTGCTTCCATCCTTGAGGTGTACGGCTACCCCACTTTCTTTTCTTTTTTTTCCCAATTGCTTAACCAGGAGTGGCACACTAAGCTGAAAGCTTGTTTACAGGTGTGACCTGGAAGCAAAGGGAAGTTTAAGTGACTTGTTCAGGGTCACACAGTATGCAAGTGGGGGCTGTGGGATTCAAACCCAGGTTTCCAGGTTTGCAGCTCAGAGCTTTAAACCACTGCACTATACTGGCTTTTCTGCCAGTTCTATCTCTGTGGTATAATTTATACTCCTCAATTTGTCTACCCCATGTTATATTTTATTTATTTCTTGTGATCTTGGATTAACACCTTTGAGAACAAGCTCATTAAGTAGGTTCCTTGTCAGAATTACATTAACAGTGATTAAAAAAAAAAAAAGACATTTAGGTATACAGTAGCACTGTAAGTGCAAGCTAATAACCAATAGGAGTCAAAGTATAAATCTAAATATAAACAAGAAGACAAAGACAGTGGACTAAGTCAACAGGCTATTATAAGCACAAAGAGTATGTGAGAGGGTTAAGGCAGTTAAGTGAGAGAGGACAACTCAGACTGGGGTGCCTGAAAGGCAGACAAAGCTACTGCAGCAGACTGTGTCATCGGGATGGAGGGCATTGTATAGGGATTATAGCAGCCCAGGGCAGCCACATCCACTCAAGAAATTGAGAAACATCAGGCCAGGAAGGCCTTGTCGAGGCTCTTTTGGGGGTTGGGCTGAAGGCAGATGGAGAGGATTGTAGGAGAAAAGAGGAGGTGGGGTAAGAGGGGAGTTTGATGGAAGAAGAATTGAGACACAGGATGGGAGAGAAACAACAAGTGCGGGGTACTAGGGGCCATGTGGTCACAAGGGAGTGCTGCCTAGGCATGAGGTAAAACAGCTCCATCATGTTTCTGTTATTGTGATAAATGCTAAATCACTACTACTTGCTAGAATTGTTAATTCTAGCCAAGATTTATTTTTTATGTCATTATTTTTACCACCACTCCTGCTGCATATATTGATAGTGATAGATAGATAGATAGATAGATAGATAGATAGATAGATAGATAGATAGATAGATAGATAGACAGTGTCGGCAGATAAGGGCCTATGGCCCACCCAGTCTGCCCATTTAAGTTTGTAAGTTCAGTTTATGTTTTCCAGGAAGTCTGTTGCCCCTTACCCCTGACCTCCAGAATTCCTTTATGTCTATCCCATGCATTCTTAAATCCCATGATTGTTTCAGCCCCCACCACTTCCTCTGGCAGGGTGTTCCACTTGTCCACCACCCATTCTGTGAAGAAATTCTTCCTCACGTTTCCTCTGAATCGTCCTCCCTCCAACTTCATCCCATGCCCTCTAGTTCTGGAACATCTTTTTCGCTTAAAAATAGTGCATTCCTGCACCCTGTTCCTCCCTGTAAGATACTTGTATGTCTCTATCATATCCCCTCTCTCCCTCCTCTCCTCCAGGGAGTACATGTTCAGTGCTTTCAACCTGTCCTCATAGGACTTGTGATGCAATCCATGCACCATCTTTGTTGCCCTCCTCTGAACCTTCTCTACCCTGTCTATGTCCTTACGTATGTAAGGTCTCCAGAACTGTACACTGTACTCCAGGTGTGGCCTCACTAGTGTCTTGTATAGTGGAATTATGACCTCCCTTTTCCTGCTGGTGATGCCCCTGCCTATGCATCCCAGCATCCTATTTGCTTTACTGGCTGCCTTGTCACACTGTTTCCCTGCCTTGAGGTCATCAGAGATGATAACTCCAAGATCCCTTTCCTGCTTGGTGCATGCTATATCCTCACCCCCCAACTGATATATTGTGCCAAGGTTTTGTGCCATATGCATTATCTTGCACTTCCTTGCATTGAATTTCAACTGCCAAACCCCTGACCATTCTTCAAGTTTCTGCGGTCCTTCTCATTCTGTCTACACCCTCTGGTGTGTCTACTCTGTTACAGAGCTTTGTGTCATCAGCGAACAGTGAAATTCTGCCTTCTAGGTCCTGTGCAATGTCACTGATGAAGATATTGAATAGTACCGGTCCCAGCACTGATCCCTGTGGTACCCCACTGGTCGCTCTTCCCTCTGTGGGTGACAGCCATTTACCACCACCCTCTGTGTCCTGCTGCCCAGCCAGTTACCTTCCCGCACTACTGTCCTGCCCACACCCATATTCCCAGTTTGTGCAATAGTCTTCTATGTGGCACAGTGTCAAAGGCCTTGCTGAAGTCCAGATAGGCCATGTCCACCTCCCTGATCCACCTCCTAGTCACCCAGTCAAAAATTCAATGAGGTTGGTCTGACATGACCTTCCCTGGTGAAACCATGCTGCCTTGGGTCCTGTAGTCCATTGACAACCAGATGTTCCACCAATCTCTCCTTCAGTAGTGCTCCATGATCTTCCCACTACCGAGGTGAGGCTGACTGGTCTGTAGTTCCCCTTCCTCTTTGTTCCCACTTTTGTATAGGGGACTACATCTGCTATCCTCCAGTCTTTGGGTACCTCCCCTGTTTCTAGTGATCGGCTAAACAGGATAGCAAGAGGTTCAGCCACCACCTCTCTTAGTTCTTTAAGGATCCTGGGGTGCACCCCATCTGGCCCCATTGCTTTATCAACTCTTATTACTTCCAGTTCCTTCAGGACCCTTTCTCGTGTAAAGGGACTTGTGGCCATTTCTGCACCATTCTCACCCCTTGTACTCCATTCAGACCCATTACCCTCCTCTTCCTCGGTAAAGGCAGGCAGAAATACCTGTTCAATATGTCAGCTTTACTGTTGTCATCCTCCACGACCCCCATCCTCCCCTTCAGTCTCACTATCCCTCCTTTGTCTTTCTTTTCCTTACTTACCTGTAAAGGTTTTGTCCCTCTACCCTGATTTTGCAATGTGTTCTTCTATCTGAGCTTTGGCTTCCCTTACTGACCTCCCTGCCTCCCTTTGCTTCTCCTGGTACTTCTCCCTATCCCCTTCTGCCTGTGTCTTTTTGTATTGCCTGAATGCAATCTTTTTGGCTTTCACTTTCTTTGCTACCTCTTTGGAAAACCATAATGGTCTCCTCTTCCTTTTCCTTTTGCTAACCTGCTTAATACATAATTCTGTTGCTCTTGTAATCCCCATTTTAAATACTTCCCACTGTTCCTCAACCCCTGATTCCTGAGTATCTCCCCATTTTCTCAAAGTTTGCCCCCCTAAAATCCAGGATACGTGTTTTTGTGTGGTTTGGTTCTGCTCTTTCTGTGATTTCAAACTACAGTGACTGGTGGTCACTGTTCCCCAGGTGCTCCCCCACTCTTACCCCCATCACACTGTCCCTGTTTGTGAGCACAAGGTCCAGTATTGCTTTCTGCCGAGTTGGTTCTATGACCTGTTGCTTGAGGAAGGCACCCTGAAGGGAGTCCAGGATAAATCTGCTCCTAGTTGATGCTGCTGCTGGGATGCTCCAGTCCACGTCTGGAATATTAAATCTCCAACCAGTACTACCTCACCCTTGTCTGCCATCCTCTGGATGGCTAGCATCAGCTCCCCATCTGTTTCTTCCTCCTGGGCTGGTGGTCTATAGACCACACCTGTGCGGATGGCTGGCCCCATTTTCCTTTCCAGCTAACCCACAGTATCTCTCCCCATTTTGTTCCTCCTGGATCTCTGTGGCCCTTATGTCATTTTTCACATACAGTGCCTCCTCCTCCCTTCCTGCCTGCCCTGTCTCTTCTGAATATGTTAGCCAGGTATGGCCATCTCCCAGTCGTGGTTATCATTACACCAGGTTTCAGTGATGGCCACAATGTCAGGTCTGACTGCACCATGACAGCCTCCAGATCTTCCATCTTGTTGCTAAGGCTCCTGGCATTTGCACACATGACTTTCCATGATTTGACCTCCTAGACTGTTTCACTGTTCTACTCCAGCCCTTCCTTGGTTGTCCTTTATCCCTGGTTCACCTTGCTGTCTGCCCTTCTGCTTAATTTTGCCCCTATTCTGCCTATCCACTTCCTGGGTGCTAATCTCCATCTTTTGCACTTGGCTAACCTCCACATCCTTTTAGATAGAGAGATAGGTAGATAGACAGACAGACAGATAGATACAGATAGACCAAGACAGACAGATAGATAGATAGATAGATAGATAGATAGATAGATAGATAGATAGATAGATAGATAGATAGATAGATAGATAGACAGACAGACAGACAGACAGACAAACAGACAAACAGATAATTCATGGATGGGACATTTGCCCCGTAGGAACAAATATTGTATATTTCCCTGTATACCTTGCCAATTAAAGTGGTATACCTCTTAATTAAAGTTGTATACCTCCCAATTAAAGCTGTGTACCTCCAGAGGGAAACCTGTATACCATGGGGGAAAAATTCATATAGGACACCAGTAAGCACTGTAATAACGCCACCAGTTTACCTCACACACACCCCCCAAAGCAGACCCTGAAATTGATTGTGAGACAGGATGCTGGAGAAATCCATATAGCATTTTATAAATTCTAAAAAGTTGGATATACAAAAAAATGATGGTCTATCTTTTTTTTTTGCACTTTAATAACGTGGCCATCTGCACATAGAATTAAATGAAACGTGGCCTGCACATGTGTGGAGCCAATATTTCTATATTCAGAAACTTTCATAGAGATCAATACAATGGTTTAAAAGTTCTAGAAGGTTTAAATTCATATATCTTTTTAAGAATTTATTTGCTCACTTATAGCATAAAAATGGATGCGAGTTCAAACTTGAAATTTTCATTTTATGCAGACACAGATATTTAGCACACACCACTTCCAAATGAAAGAAGACGTCCAGCTCCAAGATAGGCTTAAAATGTCATTTATTCAGACAGCAGGACAAATGGCCATAACATTTTCATGTTAGTTAGGGTTCAACCCAGGGATGATCTTTGGATAGGTGGATTTACTGTGAACTTTGTAGTTTTTGTATTATTAAAAAAGTAAAATCCCATTTTAGCACGTATGCAGATCATTTTTTTTCGCAAATGTTTCTTATTATGTTTTTCGCATCAGCAGTAGCTTCTATTTTCATGGCTCTCAAACTCATTTTTATAAGATATAACTTCTGATTTTGTCACGCTAAGACTAAAAATGAGAAAAACAAATGTAATGGCTTTGCAGGCCTATAACCAAATCTAGCTACTGGCCTGAGGCAAGACATGAGATGATGCAGCTGTCTTGGGCCACTCTCAAGCTGCACTACAGGTATAGCACAATGAGTGCAATGATGCAACTGTAGGCATAGGCTAACAAGTGTGGTGATTTCATAGTGTGTTTATCGTGGCATGTAACAAAGGTTAAACCTTGAGGTATCAGTTGTTATACTGGTTATACTGTATACCTTTTTTCAAAACATACTGTAAGGAAACTGCAAAAACTACATTAAAGCATCTATTAGAGCTACACTGTGCAATGTAGGAAATGAAAGAAATATAGTTCAAAGTCTCTAGAAACATGCGTATCAGTAGTATGGTGTTACTTGGGGTTTGAATGCTCAAGCAACACCCTGGGTCACATAATCATTCAGATCCTGAAGAATATAAAAAAATAACTAACCTAAACTAAACATATCACTACAAAATTTGCCATGGTCCCAAAGACTGTAACACAATTTTTTTCATTTCCCTTTTTTGTACGCCATCAACCTAAAGGATATGTTAACATAGATTTTGCAATATATATCACATTACGTGACTGCACATTACTCCCCAGTGAACGCACACCTGTACCTTTTTCATGCTTTTTCCCCATATACATTAATTTTGCACCCATTTTATATTGTATGGTAGTTGAAAACATACTTTGGATTATGTGGTCACTGTCTGATACACACTTTTCTCAGGTAGTTGAAGGCACTTGGCTTTGTCTTGTGTTTCCCAACACACACAAGGCAAATGGTATATCAGAGTGCAACTGCACACCTTGTTGCACGTTACCTCTTACATATATTATACAGACACTGTAGCATCTGTATGTTAGGGATGAATTAATGTTTGTGTCAAAACAATGAGTTTTGACAGCTGTAACTGCAATCTTTGCTCTTAGGGCTATGAAATTTGGTGTGCCGGTGTTCAGTCCTAGCAGCTAATTTTCTTGCAAGTGTCATGAAAATCAGTTTGGTGGTTCAGACTTATTAATTAGTGAAGTTATATAAAATACACCCTGTTTCTGACCTTTTTTTTCTCGTGGCTAACGAAAAAACTACACCTGTCAAAATTATGAAATCTACAGCTTTGCTAGGTTTGGTGTTTGGTTTCCAAGTGATTGCCTTTGAGGGGAAGAAAATTCTATTTCATTTTTAATTTATTTATATTTTAAAGTTTGCACAAGTGTGGATTAAAAAAAACATGAAAAAGTTTATTTTGAAAAACTGCAATGCTTTTGTGCAACTTAAGACTGGTCATGAACAAAAACTGTAAAAGCTAAATATGGAAAAAACACTTAATCTTATTAATCCTAAAGGTTGACAGTTGTATAGTTCATTAAAAGAAAGTCCAACAAGATGTTTGAGCTTAATTAAAATTTTTTTATTCAAGTTAGTATTTAAATTTGAACAAGTTTGTGTGATCTGCTCAAGAAACTTTTGAGATGGACTTCAGCTAATTTGGTTCATGCTCATCATATACAGTATAATGTGAGCAGTTGGTAAGACATGGCCAAATGTTAACCCTTTGGCAGCCAACAGAATTAGAACGCATAGTAATTCTGAACTGATATATCAGTCCGCGACACAGCAAGGGTTAAAAAGCCATTGTGAAAAAATGTTTAAAGCTGAGAAATATGACAAATAGTTGAGAACACAACCAAAGAAAACATTGTGTGCATTTTGTGCTGCAGTTTAAAGTCATACATGAATGAAATAGTAAGAGTTGTTTTTCATCTCCTGCTTTGAGCAATGACCTGCGCAAAGAAAATCAGGATTCATGCGTGCCCTGTGCAAAGCAAGTTAGGACACACCTCCTGCTTCCTCCTTCAGGCCCTGCTTACACAGTAAGTTAGCACTAACCTCATGCTTTGTGCGAGTCCCGAAGGGCCCTGAGCAAAGCAAGTTGGGACTCTTCTTTCTCAAAATGTAAGGAAAATAATTGTAAAAAAATAAAACTACATTAAAGCATTGTTAGGGTTACAAAGCCACAAACACAGGGAAATGTGCTATTTGTTTTTTTTTTTAGTCCTTACATGCACATTCCTCCCCATGCCCTCCCCTCATGATTTCAGCCGAAAGTCTGTAGTCATCCCTAGGAGTCTGCTACTGCAAACTACAGGTCTACGGCCATGCCCTGCTTGTCTGCTACTCTATGCTACAAGTCTGGGGGCCCTGTTGAAGAAAGGTGTGATGGCTCTCTAACTTCACACAGGCCCACAAACCCTATGTGAAGGACATTGTGACTTATCTCCTGCTCCATGACTACTGACCTTTTGACACAGTGGCAGGGCTGCGATCATGACATCAGTGACCTGGGTTCAGAAATGAGCCTAGGACATCAGGGCTAGAGGGAGGGGGAGGGGTATCAAGCATCCCAAAGAATGCTATCCTCCTCTGGGGGGGAGAGAGGACAGTTTGCTCTGCTACAGTACTGCCACCTGGGTAACCACAGGTGGCAGTGTGGTCAGGGTAGTTTGATAAAGGGAGGGGGCTGGCTGGTGTGGTACAGAGCCATGCAATGTGTTTGCATGTGCACTTTGCACTCTTACCGCCAGCATCCTGCAGGTGTGGAGGAACAAGGTGGAAAACTGCCACATGCATGCATGATGATGTCCCCAGTGTCTTCAGGCTGGATATCCAGATTAGCCACTCATCTCCATGCACTAGAGGACCAAAAAGGAGTAGCTGAGCAGAGAGCCCCCCCCCAGGAATCACCACACACCCAAGGCACACTTTGCTGCCACACACACAAATGATCTGGTTTCCTCTGTGAGATATGTTGTCAGTCCCAAAGTAGCTCTAAAACAGATAGCCACCTATCCACCCACCCCACCCCCACACCCCAGCCTCGGGCGGTGCAACATTGAATAAATCAATGGAATGGACCCCAGCTAGGTCTCAATGATGCATATTAAGGTCACTGAGGAGTCCACAATAAATGCTTCCACCACTGGGGTTTTATTCCTCATGACCCAACACTGCAAAGAACCACCGGAAGGTGAAGGAGCAGGATCAGCTGCCTGCCAGCCCACTGGCACCCTGGTGGATGAAGCAACACTTGGGACAGATACCAGAACCTCTACTCTGATTCTGTCTATGCCCAGGGTGCCTTCTTGTCCTCACGCAGCCAATCACACCTTCTTTCTCACCCACCCTTTGGCACACCTGCACCTTGGTATGCATCTCCAAAATATGCCCAGTCTCCTGCAATGGGATACAACCACTGTCGGCAAAGGACGCAGGCCTTTTCCAAAAGGATATACTAAGCATAGTTCCCCAGGCAGTAGGAGTAAATGGGTCTGACTACTGCCCAACATATTTTGACCTAAAATCTAACAATCCTAAATACCCAGTACACCCTCGCTAATATTACCAACCCCTCCCAGAATAAAATGAATTTAACCTCACTCACACACACACACACATTAAATTACACCCACAATATACACATGTCAGCACACAAAAATAAATCTAAAACTAATCACAATATTTCAGTGATGAAATGTTTCTTCAGATTCCAGCACAGCACCAAGGTAAGTACAGATCCGACAGTCTTTAAGTTCTAGGTGCGGTGATAGTCCAAGGATTAGAATAGATGAGTGCGGATCTGATCCAGTAACATTTCCAAAGCTTAAATAGGATAATCTAGACAGTTTATGATATGCTAGAAACTGATGAACTACCCCCTCTCCTGGGGTAGAATCAGTAATTAAGTGCTGGCGTTGCAATTAACTGGAATGTAATGCAGCAAAACTAAACCCCCCAAATCAAACAGTTAGATGTAAAGCATCAGAATATTACCTCTCTCACAGGGCGCACCACAGCATGTATGGTACTTGCTCTTCTCAGAGGGGAGAAACCTAGACACATGAAATCTGAGGAAACAGGGAAAACTTATCCCACTCCCCTCTGAGCCTTCTCTCGCTAGGCAAAGGACAATCAGCAGAGGGAGACCCAACCTACTGGGTTCACTCTCTCACTGTGAATGTTCCTTGTTTGAAGTACAGGGACCACAGGCCCAGACCAGTGTGTTGCTTCTGGTGTGAGGTACCACCGATGGTGACATGAATCACAGCAGGGGCCCAAGCTCAAGCCCAGCACCCGGTGGCTGCCAACTGTTGACACTGCTCAGCCCCACAAAGGCTGCCCACCATCCTCTCACTCCTGGAACCCCATGCCAGACCAGACACCACAGGCCCTCACCCCAGGAGTCCAGGAAACAGTGACCAGCCCCCTCCAGGCAGCAGCATAGAAACTGATCCAATAAACTAGAGCGTATGAAAAATATAGGAAAGGTGACTGCTGCAAATGATTTGCAGTATGCGATGCCAGTTCATAGTGCCTGAAAAATGCTGAAATCCACCTGATAGAATGTGGAAATGTGACCACCCTGTAACGTGGACTAAAAAGGATTCACAGTACACAATTCTAGTTCATTCACATTACCTGAAAAATGCTGTGATCCACTCGATAGAATGTGGCAATGATAACATCAGCAGGTGAGTAGAGCACAGTGATCTAGTCGCAGCTGGAGTGCCAAGTAAAAATGTGTGCAAGATGAAGCAATATTCGGAGCAGTAAAAGCTATCTGTAGTTCAGACATTCCTTCAAAGTTAGCTAGTTAGATGACACAGGCACACTGCTATGTGCTGAAAGATGATATCAGCTGTTGTTATCTGTTCCATCCAATGCTGAGCCGAAGCAACAGGTTACTGAAGCACTGGACCACTCAAATAGACAGAGTTTGAGAAAGAGACACCAGCGCAAACCTTCCTAAACTAAACTGTTGTAAAAACTTTTATTTTAACTTTCTAAAAACTGCCTTATCTAACTATGAGCCAAAGAGCATTTTTAATATTAAACAAGTTAAAAACAAGCTAAAACGCCACCCCAATGGCATAGCAGCAGTGCACTGCACTGCCATGCAGGCAACTCAAGTTTGGGGAGTGAGCTCAGGTCACCGTGTTGTGAGGCAAGCCACACTGAGGTAGCTGTCACACAGCAGCGCACCTCAGCCAGGAGGGTTGGCAGCAATTTTCAACACCACAGCAACCCTTATGGCTGGGCCAGGGAGCTTACTCCTGAAACAGGGCTAACTGTGAGTGTGAGAGGCCGTAGGTTGTGCTCATGTCGGGGGAGGAAGGAGGGGACACCAAGAGAGAGACAAAAACACCACTGCTGTCTAACTGATAGTCTGAGCCGAAGCAGCTTCTAGTGCCTGCCAGCACTGGATCCTGATCCACACAAGTGTGTGAACCACCCCAGGGGGGAGACAGCCCTCCTCCTGGAGCCCCTACCATGGAGGGCAAGCCGTGGGGGTAGCCTGTGGGTTGCCAGGGTCCGGGAGTGCCAAGGAGTCTCTGTACCCGACAGTGCACATCTCTGAGATCAGGATATACACCTAGAAGAACATCAGTGGTGGGGAGAAAGAACAACTATAGAAAAACAAAAACACACTAAAACTTCAAGAAGAGGTTTACACAGAGCTCCATATAGCACACCTTACATGGCAGCCATCTTCCCCTCCATAGTATATTCATCTATCTGAATCTATACTTTTTGATAGTGTGGGTATATACTTTTGATTGCTAGATTAATCACAGGTATACAGGGAAATAAAAGATTGCCTTTTCTAATGGGGAAAGTTCCCAGCCATGTATTATATGAAAACCATAAATACTGTTGTCTGACTGGACAGACCAGGTCACTAGTCATGCCTGTGCATACTCATGCACACACATGCTAGATCTTCTTCACCACCCAAGACACAGCACAAGATTTAGATCTGCATATTAATATAATACAAGCAGTATTTGTAGCACACCTGTTTAACTATAAATCCCACCCCCCGCCACTGCAAATAATAAAAATAAACTGCAGCTAGGTATTAGCCCTTCGCAACTTCTTTATTTTCAAATGTTTTCATATTTAAAAGACATTTTTCACATATACAAAATCATTTTTAAAACACACACGCAACACAGAAAATCATTCCTTTCCCCAAACCCAGTCACCCCCAAAAATTACCCGAGACAAATTCAGAGCCGCTACCTCGTGACAAACAGAATCACAACAAACTCTTTGTAAGAAGAAACAAATAATGTTGCATTGCTCTAAGCATTTGAGAACTCCTGAAAGCTAAATATAACTATTGCAAAACCAGGTAAAAGAAAGACCTCCATCAGATTTCAAAGTTGTTACCTAAGACAGGGCTGTCTCAGAGGTAGCACTTTACTGTTGAACTTGTGCTTTTTATGTTGTCTCACGTGTGTGCAAGCAACATCTTGTGGCAGTAGCAGAAATGCAGAGGTGTGTCAGTGTTGGTGAATGCAGGGCATGCTTTAGTAGGGGCGTCCCTCATTCCCCAATTATCCAGCATGCTAGTGCTGATGCAAGAATTATGCAAAGTGCCACCAACTTGAAAGAAATGTGCCACTGCAATCAGAGACAAGCTTGTCAGGCAGTGGCAGAGATGACACACCTCCCGTATGTGTCTTTTCTGGTGAAACGTTTCAATGAACATAGCCACCACCACACAATCCCCAAAGAAAGCCGACATTGGGGATGCAATCCCTGTGTCAGCATGTCCGTCATCCCATCAGATTGTGTGGCACACTGGGAGCCCACCCCAGTGTGCTGCCACTCACAGAAAGCTGACTGCATCAGCATGTTCCTGCCCCTGCCCCAACCCCCATTGTGTGGCACACAAGGAGCCCACCCCAGTGTGGCCCAAATCACCCCACCAAAAGTCATGGGGCACACTTGAAGCCCACCCCAGTGTGCCCAACATTTGTTTTATTTCACTTGTAAAGTAAGAACATGGTCCTGCGATGTTCTCTTTTTTTTCTGTACCTGAAAAAAAGGAAATGGTCCCTCATTGTCTGTGGTGCCCCCTCCCACAACCCGCACCCACCCTCTGTGCACCCCACCTTCCCAAACCCCCTCACCCCATACTTACCTCCGGAGCCAGGCGCTGCAATCTTCAGTAGAGCAAGAACATGTCTGGATTCTTCAAAGCCAAACAGCAAAATGAAGAAATGCCGGTAAGCTGCATAATGGCATCAGTAGGGCGGAGGGTTCAACTTAGGTGGATATCTCAACCATATTTTTGAATTTTGGCTCCAAATTTTCAACATGGGGTTCTTGGAACCCCACCTCATGAACACATGCAGTATCGTCTCATTATTCGGTCCTGAAAGATCATTTCGTGGTCACTACACGGAATCACCTTTTGAGACCAATTAATGAAATGACAGTGCATGAGGAGGGGTCCCCAAAAACTTATGTTGCAAATTTGGTGGAAAAATTCCAAAAAATGACTGCGTTGCGAGTGTGCATTGCGCAGTTTCCACGCACGCTCATAACTTCGACAATTTTAATATTTTCACCCAGATTTTCAACATTGCCATTTTTTCACACCTCCTTATGAACAGTACAGCTGTCATTTTTCACATCCTGCCCGAAAAGTGTTTTCCCACATGTGGCACACAATGGCGAGGTTGCTGTGGGAAATCATTGTTCAGGACAGATTAACAAAATCACAGTGACACTGTTCATGAGTGGAGGTCCCAAAATGCCTATGTTGAAAATATGGTTAAAAAAAATTCCCCAAATAATTGCATTACCGGCGTGTGTTGCACAGTTTCTACGCACGCTCGTGACTTCGCCAATTTTTCATATTTTTACTCCAGATTTTCAACATTGCCATTTTTTACACCTCCTCATGAACAGTACAGCTGTCATTTTCACATCCTGCCTGAAATGTATTTTGCACCTGTGGCACCAAATGGCGCAGTCGCTGTGCAAAATCACTTTTCGCTAATGAACTGATAGTGCCACTGTTCATGAGGTGGGGTCACAAAAAGCCCATGCTGAAAATTTGGAGTGAAAATACCAATAAACCCCTGGGGCACTAGGGTTTCCAACCATAATGCCCCACCCTGTAAAGACTGACAAGCGTCAGGGGTGTGACTTGGGATTGTCATCTGTAATGCTCACACCATTCCACCCCCACCCTCACCCTGCAGCCAGTGACAGGCATCGAGGTGTGTCTTGAACTCTTCGGTCCCAAAGTTCACCCCATTCCCCTATACTGCACCCATCTCAGCATATTTCCTTATGATATGGGGTGAGCGTAAGGCCCGAAGACCCCAAGACACACCGTGACACTTGTCAGTGCCTGCAGGGTAGGGGGAGGTGAAATGGCATGAACGTTATGGCTGATGACCCAAAGGCACACCCCAATGCCTGTCAGTCTCTGCAGGGTGGGGGTGGGGCTGGCATCAGTTCAATAATTCACTGCCATTCCTATTATGTATCTCTCTAACTTCGGGACTACCAGTGCCAATGCCAGGAAGACAACATTCGGCATTGACAAACGCTTGTTTTATATGTACTGTAAGTCCCTTTTTCTATATGTACTGCCACCATGGATCACAGATCCAATGACATTTAACATGAAAATGTACAGTTTTTAAAGCACTAAAGTTCCTGACCAGATTCAGTCCCATGGTTTCTCATTTATCAGCCTGTTGACATTTCCATGGCACCACAAAACTGTACCAAAGTGACCGGCTAGTCCTGTAGTCTAGGTGTTAAGTTACATCCATGGGATGCATGAAGCCGAACCTACCCGGGCTCAAATCCAAGGCAGCGTCTTTCATGTAAAACACAAGAAAACGGGCTGCTTTGGAGGCAACTTTTGTTGCCTGTCCTTTCCCTTATGGATTTTGAACCTATCAGTGCATTAAGACCAAAGTATTTAAATGGGCATTACAACATAATAAGTGTCCTGAGACAACCTTTTTCTTTACCTTCTTATTTTATATAGATAAAGCCATTTTAGAGCTAAAACCATTATTGAGACCATTTTGTAAGTGTAATTATTATACATATTTGAGGCTGTTGCATTCACTGAATCTGCAGACTCATGCCTCAGTACACACCAGAGGAGTGCTTTGTTCTTCTAATTAATGCACACCATGTCATATGTTTTATATACAATACTGTGGTCACGTGGTTAAAACACAGGCTAGGAAACTGGGAGACCAGAACAGTTGGTCATGATATGAAATTGGAAAGTGGCAGGTTGAGAGGGAATGTGTGTGAGGAACTTCTTCTTCACAGAGAGGGTGGTGAGTGCATGGAATGGTGTGCCACAGGAGCTGGTGGGAGCAAGCATGGTGGAGGGATTTGAACATGCCTGGGACAGGTATAGGGAATCTTAGAGGTAGGGCAGAGGGAGGGGAAGCCACTGACCAGATAGGGTCAAGTATAGGGTTAATGGGCAGACTAGATGGGCCTTGCAGTACTTATCTGCTGACAAGTTCTATGTTTCTATGACCAGGATTCAAATCTCACCAGAGCCACTTGCACACTGAGTGACCTTCAACAAATCATTTAACCTCTCAATGCTTCTGTCTACTGAGTTGCAAATTAGGTAAAAACAAAATCTACTATAAATGAGATAAGCATCTCAGGTGGGCTTTTCTGACTACAAAATGTATGCAGTGGCTCTCTGTTTCTCATAGTCAGTTGGGGCACCTTTAAAAAATAAGCTTATGCTCAGTGGGTATTTCCAAGTATAAAAATAAATAAAAAGTTAGTAACATAGTTTAATATTTAAGATCTGTTTTCATGTTTTAATGGTGAAACTACTTGTATTAACGGAGTCTTGCATTAATTGAGTCTTATTTTTCTCTAATCTCTTACCATAGGCAATATTGTAAATGGCACCATTGGAAAGCAAATGGTAGATACACTAGTAGAATCTTCTAGCAATGTGGAAATGATCTTGAAATTCTTTGACATGTTTCTCAAACTAAAAGATCTGACAAGCTCAGACACCTTTAAGGAATATGATTCAGATGGGAAAGGAGTCCTTTCCAAAAAGGAATTTCAGAAAGCCATGGAAAGTCAGAAACAGTACACACAGTCAGAAATTGAGTTCCTGCTGTCATGTACACAAGCTGATGAAAATGACATGTTCAACTATGAAGATTTTGTGAATAGATTCCATGAACCAGCCAAGGACATTGGCTTTAATGTTGCAGTGTTGTTAACTAACCTCTCAGAGCACATGCCACATGATACACGCCTCCACACCTTCTTGGAACTAGCAGAGAGTGTTCTCAGTTACTTTGAGCCTTACCTGGGACGCATTGAAATAATGGGCAGTGCTAAGCGTATTGAGAGGGTCTACTTTGAAATTACTGAATCTAGCAGGACACAGTGGGAGAAGCCACAAGTCAAGGAGTCCAAAAGGCAGTTCATATTTGATGTGGTAAATGAAGGGGGAGAAGCAGAAAAAATGGAGTTGTTTGTAAACTTTTGTGAGGATACAATTTTTGAGATGCAGTTAGCCTCTCAGATCTCTGAATCTGATGCAACTGAGAGGATAGAGGAGGATGAGGAGGAAGAGGGGCTTTCTTTTGCAAAAGAAACAGATGAAGAGGAAGAGGAATGTTCTCTAGAATCAGCTTCAGCTTTCTCTATCGCCTGTGCTGCCGTAAAAAAGAACTTTGCAAACTTCTGGAAGCTACTTACTCTGAAAAACGTTAGAAAACAGTACAGAAAGGTTAAGAAAATGTCCATGATGGATATGGTGAAAACGTTTTTCTCTTTCTTCTGGGTGCTGTTTATAGGACTGTTCTATCTTCTCTTTGGTATAGTATGGGGACTCTTCCAGATTATCTGGAATACTGTCTTTGGAGGTGGCTTGGTTGAAGGAGCCAAAAATATCAAAGTGACCAAAATTCTAGGTGACATGCCTGATCCCACACAATTTGGGATTCATGATGATATTACTGAGACAGAGAAAGTAGACATTAGTGAGAACGTTGCTACATCTGAACTTGTGCAATTAGCGACAAGCGAGAAAGGAGATGTAGATATTCCAGATATATTTGGAATTGCTCCCAAGAAAGAAGGCTCAAAGCATGCAGGTGAACATGGGCTTGGAGATGTGTCAGAAATCATTGGTACAGATGCTCCGACCACCTTGGAAAGTGCTGTGAATAAAAAGAGAAAAGCACAGGTAAATACTGAATTTCCATGTCCTAAAAATTGCAGAATTGAATATTTTTCTAGAAACAGTTTTCTGAATGTTAGGTTATGCCACTATTTGTTTAAAAGAAAAGATACTATCAACACACATTTTTTAAAAAGTTACGTGGATTAGGGGTGTGCAAGTATCTTTTGCCAAATAATCGGTAACACGAGATAAAGAGTTATCCATGCTAAACTGTTGAAAGTTTTTTTGAAAAGTAAAAACTCTCCCTAGGTAGCCAGGGCTACTGTCTTGGTCACCCCTCCTCCATCACAGTCATTTCCCACCCACCATCACCTCCCCATCATCCTATATTGAGTTAAAAAAGAGGCTACTGCCAGGAGGTAATATTGTTATAAGTCATTCTCCTGCCCATAGCGCTATCCCAGCAGTCCCCAAATAGACATAATTTGATAGTCCCACCCAACTCCTCATCCAGAATTTGGAAGGGGAATGTTTAAAAATCTTAGTTAATGGAGTTACCCCCCCAACATAGCTGTACCAACTCTTATCAGTGTATCATGTGACTGATAAAGTAAGAGGTGCCAGCAAGTGTGAAGGAGAGGGCGGAGCAGTTGTCCATCAATGATGACCATAGGCAGACTGACCAATCAGTCTGCTTTTCATCATCAAAGATGCACACCACTCAGCCCCCACATTCCTGATCATGCACACCTTCCCCTCTGTCCATCATGTGATAGACTGATAGAGCTAACAGCTGTAAGTAGGGGAGCACGGGGGCTGGGCTAGCTGAGCTCAAGCATTTCCCTCACAAACTGTCTATCAAGAGGGGCCCAACTATCAAATAATATCTACTTGGGGATTGGGGGTCCGATGGGGGGGGGTGACTTATGAAGATGGTGTTGGCTCCTGGCACTGTGCCAGGAGCTGTTACTTTTTTATTGCTGTTTAACCAATCAGAGAGAGGCTGCCCTTTCATCACTGTGGCAGTATTGTTGCTCATGGTAACAGTTAACTTGGTTTGAGAACAAGCCTAGGACATCCAGGGTAGACCAGGGATGGACTGAGCACCCCATTGGATGCTCCTCTCCAGAAAAGAAAGACAGCACCCATCCCCCACTGCTGCTACACCCCCATTTGGGACTTTGATGACCACATGTGGTGTTATAGTTCACATGGATGGTGGTAAGGGGTATAATGAATGGCACTGGATGCAGGCACATACAGTATCTGCATGTGAGTATGCACCATGGAGCCCAGGTAATTAGTGTCCCATTGGGCAAGAAGCAACCAAGGTGGAAGAGACCCAGAACATGCAGAATGGCACTGACCACATGAAGGAGGAGCCCATGGAGAGTGAAGGTGGGATTTAAATGGTTATGGCAATGACAGGGCTGGGAGCTGGCCAGGCTGAGGAAGGGCAGCTCTGGTGACAGGAGAAGACTGGAAGGATGGGGAAGGAATGCAGAGCATTAGAAATTACTGGGATGGGGAGGGCATGGCCAAGGAACAAGCATGGCCACCTGTGATGGAATGGTGTATTGTTTTTAGGGTGTGTGTGTGTGTGTTTGTTTTAGTGTCCCCGGTATTTGCTCCCAAATGCAAATGAGGGCCTAGTGTTCAGTACTCAGACCTGAGTTCTGAATACTCTCTTATTTGTAGTATTCTGGAATTAATCTTTGGGGTTTACTCACCCACAGTACGAATACTTGGAGACTACAGATTCATTCCAATTTAAATGTATCAAAACTCCTGGAATGTACAGTGTGATACTTAAAAGGGACCTTAAACCTAGCTTCTTTTTTATTATAATTAGAGATTTGGGCATATCTATAATCTGTTTAATCTCCCTACCGATGGGCTTCTTGTGTGAACACCAAATTTTTCATATTTTTGGACAGCTAGCAATAGCCTGAGTGCCTATTGCTGTCATATAAACCCTTTTTATGGATTATCTAGATTATCATTTAGTCTGTGTGAGCCAGCTATGGGGAGGTCTGTGTAGTGACATTATCGCAGAATATAGTACCTGTTGAGATATTTCCTATTCATCTTACCCCCCCCCAAGGATTTGGATACCCATGATGCTTTGCACTGGATATTAGGTTGTAGAAAGCACGTGTATAGCTGGGAGAACAAAAAACAACCTAATTGTAAACTAGCTGTCTGTAATGTGCATGCATCCCACATACTGCTCTTCTTCCAAACATCTGACTGTAATGGGTGCCTCATAAAATGCTCTGTAGCAGACTGCTGGATTAAGTAAAGAATGAACGCATTGTGCTGTGTTGCAACAGTCCTCGGTGGGGCTGGCAGTGATTACATGAGTGTATTGCTCAATATAGTCCTCAGCGAGACTCTTGTATCTATATCCTATGCTATTCCCTAGATAAAAAGCCACATTCCATTACTATTTAATTATCAGTGGCATCCCACTTCTGTTTGGAATAGATGCCTTTCAGTACCATTAGTACTTAGAGTTTTCTTTTTCAGAGTACCTCCTTCGTATTTCCTTTTTCCCACCGAATATTTATTTTATATGTTAATACGTCCCCCCGAGCCACTCGTTGCTGTATAAGAGTGGTTTCACATACCTTCGGCTGGAGCAAGAACAGCAAAGCAAAGCTGAGCTGAGCTGTTCTAGCTCTAGCTAAAGGCAAGTGAAATCACTCTAATACAGCAAGGAGTGGCAACGGGGGACGTATTAGTATATTATTGATCGAGAGTGATCAATAATATATTTTAAAAGAAAACTGTTCCCGGAATGTGCCCGTTCCCAGGGCATCTATGCATGAGATGCTCTTCACAGAATGAGAGTGTCTCATGCGCAGGAGAAAGAAGTGTTCTGATTGGTCGGGAGTTCTCCCTTGATCTATAATCTACTTATCAGTTGCTGCCAGAACTTGGTGACATGAGTTGAGCAAAACTTTCACTGCAGGATTCCATCCAACTGTTATAAGGCTCTAAAACTAACTGGCAGTGGTAACCAAAAAAATGTATATTGTGCGAGGAAAAGGAAGCATCTGCAATGGTCCCTAAAAAGGGGAGAAAAAAACAAGACTATTTTAAAATGATCACAAACTGCACAGACAGGAGACTGAACAGACTACACATAAGCCCAAATTTCTAATCCTATTGAAATGAGAAAGCCTGGTATTCTTCTCCTTTAAGAGACTCGGATTTTATCAACCTCATAAATAAAATCTGAATCTTGGTTTTTAAAGACTGTTTTTAGCATGCCTTAAAAGAATATGTATATGAAGAAAAAAAATCATACCTGATCTTATTTTGTATTGAAGGCTGCCGAAGCTACAAAACAAAGTGAAATGGATACAAAGGCAGAACCTGAGAAAGCAGAGTGAGTCATTTTCTATTTCATACAAGTCTTCCATCTCTTCTTTGTCCATGGTTTATCAAGGAGCTTGTGTGTGTGTTAAATTTAAATGGCAATGAACATCATATTTGTTTGAAATACAATGATGGTACCACAATTCAAGGCTTTGGGCTACATCATAACAGGTCATGGAGAGCCATGATTCATCACCATGCCAAGTAGTTGGGGTTGAGTAGGTACATTAATGACTCGTTCCCAGTAGTCAGCTGTTTGTAACTCACTTGTCATTTGAGCTAGGGACCTGGAAATTTCCATTTGCACATTTTTGGGAGCAATCTCAGAACCTGTTAAAGGAGACAGGAAATGATTTCTACCTAGTTAACTGCCCTTCCATCTTCCTTTCCATGCCAGTTACTGTATGTATTCTGATATGCTTTGATGACTTTTGAATAATAAAATGATCTAGTTTTGGGGTGTCTTCAGATCTACACTGAGTTCCACTCTCCTCATCAGCGACTGCTCTTGATTTTCATATTTTTAAGGCATTCTATGACATCAGAAACTCCCATTCCATACTATTCATCTGAATGGCTTGGAATGGGAGTTTGTGATGTCATAAAATGTTCAGGCAGTATGAAAAGAGAGAGCATCAACTGCTGAGGAGAGAGGGATTCATGGTCCTTAAAAAGGCACCAAAATTGGAGTATTAATTTAACAAAAAAGGTTAAAAACATATCAGAATACTGAGTAGCCAATAAAAGAACAACTAGAGGGCTTCTAGAGGTGTAAAAACTGTTTCCTACCACCTTTAAATATGGCAAAATGTGGCCATGTAGTTGGAAAGTTACAGTGGTTCAAAACAGCAAACGTATCCATTTTTAAGATTCTACTGTAAAACTAGTTATTTTCATGCAAAGTAATTTTAGTGCAGACACAGCTGCAACCATAATTGCATAAATTAAATTTAGCACTAAGTCATTAGGACCACATATATTATAATGGGAAAAGTGATAAAAACACTAATTATCACAAATTAATTTTAGCACAAATTAGTGCTTCAGCGAATATAGTGAAAATTATTTGACAGTGAACATTTCTAGTTTTACAGTATTTTTAAGAAAACAAAAACTGAAAAATGGCAAAGATATGAAATCTAAAACAATCAAGTTTATCAAATCCTTACACAAAGGTGATGGGTACTTTTATAGTTTTGGTACTAAAAGTTTTAAAAACAGTTATAACCATTTTAAAAGTAGATGGTGATGGATGCTTATTAGCACTTTAACTGAATTTTCATAACAAGTTTTCAAAAGACTGCAACCACAAAGCAGGAGACCGCTGGGATGTGAAATACAGCTATAGCCTCACTCAGGAATCACATAAAATACCCATAATTTTAATTTATGGGATTATGACCTAACAAAGGGAAAATCTCCTTTTCCTCTCGCTATGTTCTGAGTCCTTCTCCCCACTCGTCCTCGATTCCCCAACTGTAAAATACATACTGTACCTTTCCTCCACCCTATAGCATCCAACTTCCTTCCCACGCTCACCAGCTCTTCCCCCAGTACCCCCCAATAATCCTAACAAATCCTTTTCCCATCTAGCTGTACCCAGACTCCCTCCTCCTACCTGCCCAGTCCACATTGTTACAAATTGACCAATCCCCATACCACTGCATCCCCATCCCTCAGTGCTCCAGCCTGCTCCCCTGTAACCATCATCTTCAAAAAATCCTCCCATTCTGCTGCATACCATCCCTCTCCCCACTCTACCTACCCCAGTCCCCCACTCCAGTTTTTCCCTAGTGTCCTGTGCCCTGCCTCACTCCATCTCGTTAGGGTGACCAACACAGGCCATTACTCACTTTCATGACTGGTTGGCATCTAATTAAGTAATAACAACCAAGGAAACACTCATTTCCTGCAGATCAACAACCAGATGGTGCCACCCCCCTCCAGTCAGTCTTTAATCCCAGGAAATGACCAGCTCCAAAGTTGTTATAGCAATAATACATCTAATCAGAAAACCAGCCTTTTTCAGAAAGATTTTTTTTTTTACTTGCATTTTTAGACTGTGTGTTATGATGCCAGCAGTACTGCTTCAGGACGTTTCATGTTCCATGGAACATGTTTCTGGCAACTGGATTAGTCATTTCTTAGAGATTACCCATTCACAGTGGAGGGAGTCCTGGAGGACCTCACAAAACTGAAGGTGGACAAAGCAATGGGGCCAGATGGCATACACCTGAGGACATTAAGGGAGCCACAAAGGGAACTAGCACCGCCTCTGGCAGCCATGTTCACTGAGTCACTCAACACAGGAGTGGTTCCACAGGACTGGAAGATGGCACATGTAGTCCCTCTACACAAAAGCCATAGGAGGAGGAGGAGGAGGCGGAGAACTACAGGCCTGTCAGCCTCACCTCAGTAGTGGGTAAGATTATGGAGGCACTGCTTAAACAAAGAATAGTGGCGAATTTGGAATCCAACGGTGCCCAGGATCCGAGGTGACATGGGTTCACAGCAGGAAGGTCGTGTCAAATGAATCTGATAGAGTTTTTTGACTGGATGATGAAGGAAGTAAATCTAGGGGGTGGTGGACGTCACCTAGCTCAATTTCAGCAAGACCTTTGACACCGTCCCACATAAAAGGCTGGTTAACAAGATGGAGAGTCAGAGCATGTGGCATAAGGTGGTAAACAGGGTTAGGAACTGGCTAATGGACAGGAGGCAGAGGGTGGTGGTAAATGGGATCAAATCCAGGGAGTGGGGGTGACCAGCAGGTACCTCAGGGATCAGTCCTCGGGCCAGTCCTGTTCAATGTCTTCATTAGTGACACTGCAGAAGGGCTTGAAGGAAAGGTCTGCCTGTTTGTTGATGACACCAAGATCTGCAACAGGGTGGATACTCCAGATGGGCTGGAGAAAATGAGGAGGGACACAGGGAAGCTTGAAAAATGGTCTAAGGTGTGACAACTAAGGTTTAATTCAAAGAAGTGCAAAATAATGCACCTTTTATTTATTTATTTATTGAAAAGTTTCACCAGAAACATATTGTTCATCTCATGGAGCATCATGAGGGAAAAGGGTAGATGGGAAAAGTAACATATAGTGTACAAGTTCCTTGAGAATGGTACAAACAATGCATACAGTGTACAAGTTCCTTGAGAATGGTACAAACAATGCATACAGTGTACAAGTTCCTTGAGAATGGTACAAACAATGCATACAGTGTGCAATGCATACATAATACAGTTTGAAATCAACGTAATAGCATAGACATGAGCCGAGTTGGGAACTTAGCAGTAGGACATATTAAGTGCATTTGAAGTACGCAAGTGCTAGAGTACTGGTACAGCATGTGGCACTGAAACAGACATGGTAAAGTATAATTAGAGCTAGAGTAACTGAGCTATAACTAGGAGCAAGTGTAATTTGTGGAGTCGAAATTGGAGAGGGCAGTGGAGATAGAGTGAGGGGATAATGATTGTCTTATTTGAGGCGGTAATGAGTTCCAGAGTTTAGGGAAGTAGTGGGAGAAAGTAGCATGGCCAGCAGAGGTGAATCTGCATGGAATAGCCAGTGTTCTAGAATCAGTAGCTCTAAGTGAGTGCAGGGGGTGGAGGGATATCCAGTGAGGAAGAGAGGTAGGAAGGGAGAGTGTTAAACCAGAATTTAGAGGTGAATTTAGCAATGTGGGAGAGGCAAAGGTTGGCAAGTGAAGGGAACGTGAGCAAATGGTACAGATTGCAGTAGTGTGTGTGGGGCAGGGAGTCAAGAGTGAAACAGCAGAAGGAGTTAAAGAGGGTGTCCAGTCTGGCTAAAGGAGGACTTCGGGGCAGCATTGCAAACTACATCACAGTAGTCAATAATAGGGAGTATCATTTTCTGGGTTTGTTCATGCCTTGACGATACAGGTAGACAATTATGGTTTCTGAATAGGGCGCCAAGCTTGGGGCACAGTTTTTCCAGTATAATATCCACATCTCCAGCAAAGTTGAGGTGCTGATCTAACCAGACTCCAAGGTATCTAAAGGAGGAGGTTTCCTCCACAGAACTCTCATCGAGGGTGTGGAAGAAGGGTAGTGTGGTGAGCCTAGAGAGTCTCTGCCTTGTGCCAAAGGTCATGGAGATAGTCTTTTTGGCATTTAGGGAAATTTGATGAGAGCTAAGCCAGTACTGGAGCTTGTCGATGTCCAGTTGTAATCTGGTTGCTACATCAGAGTGGGAGTGACCAGAGGTGAACAGGATAGTATCATCAGCATACATGTGGATGGATGTTTATGTACAGATGGATGGGAGGTCATTTAGGTATATAGAGAAAAGTACTGGGCTGAGCATCGATCCTTGAGACACTCCAGTGTCTGTCAGGAGGAGAGGGAAAACTGAGTCAGCAATCCTGACTGATTGTGTCTCATCTACAAGGTAGGCTCTGAACCTGTTTATGGCAGAGCCAGACAGTCCAGCTGAGGAGAGGTTGGGTAGGAGGAGGGAGTGGGAGACTGTGTCAAAAGCCTTGGGGGGGGTCAAAAAAAATGGCTGATGTGATTTGGCCTCTATCCATCCCTGAGAGAATGGAATCCATTAGCCTAAGTAGGGAGGTAGTGGTGGAGTGATGTTTCTTGGAGCCAGATTGGAAAAGGGTGAAAACGCTAGTGTCCAAGAGATAGGAGCAGAGTTGAGAAAGGACCAAGTGTTCCTGTAGTTTGGCCAGGATAGGGAGAAGAGATACTGGACGGTAATTTCCAGAGGAGGAAGGATCTCCACCCTTGGGTATTGGTAAGACTACAGCTTGCTTCCAGATTGAAAGGACTGTGGCAGTGGTGAAGGATAGGGTTGGGATATCGGCCATTGGGGTGGCTATTACAGGGGCAGAAAGATAAAGGAGCTTAGGGTCCAGTCCATCAGGTGAGCTTCCCTTTGTGGGGTTTAGTGCAAGAAGGGCAGACAAGGTGTCGGCAGGAAAAACTTTAGAGAAAGAGAACCCTTCTTGGTGTTATATTTTATTTTGAGGAACTTAGATTGGTAGTTGGGAGGGTGGAGGTTGTGGAAGGGTGGATAGGAAGGCAGAGGCACAGGAGGTGAAGTAGGAGTTGAATTCGGTGGTGACATCAAGGTGGTCCAAAATTAATGAATTGTTTATTTTAAGAAGAGGGGTTGGGGATTTGTGCAGGGGAGAGACCAGGGCATGGACTACCTTCCAGAATTTGGAAGGTTTGTCTGTGTTGGATTAGAAAGTGTTTCTAAAATATTCAGCCTTTGCCAGTCTAGTAGCTTTTGTGCACTGGTTTCGTAGACTATGATACATCATGTAGTCATTGGGCCTATTTGAAGATTTATGGATCTTCCAAGCTTGGTCATGAGCCCATTGGCATGCTAATAACTCAGGGGTGATCCAGGGGAGATGGTTGCCATGAACCCTGGAATGCCCAGTAGGGGCATATGTGTTCCACATGGTGAAGAATTGTTCTCTGAAGTAGTCCAGAGCATCATCGACTGAATCAGACATGGTGATAGAAGTCCAGTCAGTTTGAGCAAGACTGAGGAGGAGGGAGTCTAGGTCGAGGGATTTAAAAGATCTTGAAAGTACTATTTTGTAGGGTACCTTGGGTCTATGTATTTTGCAAACCATATAGATCATATGGTGATCACTAAGGGTGTCTGGAAGTAGACTGGATTTAATGACTCTGTGCGGGTGGAAGGTGAGGGCCCGGTCAATCAGTGAGTGGTTTTGGGTTTTGTGGTTTAGTTGAGTTGGCTCAAGGATTTGTTGTGAGTTTTTGGGCCGTTATGTCATTTCAGACATTTAGAGGGGAAGCCGATCAATTTTGGTTGAAGTTCCCCATTATGTAAGCTCACCTGCAGGTAACTGAGAGACAATAGTAGTGATAAGCTCAGAGACACTAGATGGGGAGAGGCCAGGTCTACAGTAGACACCAGCTACATAGATAGGGACAGAGAACGGTAGGGATAGTCTGATAATAAGCACATCATAGGATGCTGGAATTGATGCAGATAGGATGATATTAGATTGGAATAATGAGGAGATATACATAGCCACACTGCCTACCCTACTTGCACAGTCTTGACAGTAGATGGAGTAGCCTGGCATAGCGATTTCATGGTTAGAAATTTTGCTATTTAACCAAAATTCTGTGAGGATAAGAATATCAGGGGCTAGCATGACAGCAAGTGGTTGTATTAGGTCTGTTGTTGGTAGCAAGCTTTAAATGTTTACGTGGAGTAGTTTGAGACCACAGGGGAGGTCTTGGGGGCTAGAAGGGGAAGGCTCAGCATTATTGCTATCATTGATAGTGTGGAGAGTGGGGTAGGGTCCTGGATTTGGGTTGATGTCTCCAGATGATAAGACTAATAAGGTTATAATGAGGTTGTGTAGTTTATTACTCTTATAGCATGGCTTGGATACGGGCAAGTGTGGGATATGGTAGTGAATTTGGGTGGGTGGTGTTTGCAGCTTTAACAATGTTAACGCATAGGAACTAGGGAATGAGGGGAGGGATGCTGTAGGTAGAGATGAGAAATGGGACCTTGCATATTCGTTGGAGGGCTGGGTGGCAGAGCATGGGATTTGGATGATGGGCATGATGCTAGGGAGTACAATGGCCAGAGCAGGGTTCGGGGAGTTCGTATACATGTTATAGGTATTCAGTGAGGGAGCTAAGGTGGGTAGCAATATGAGGAGAATCCAAAGTGTAGGAGGAACCATGACTAGCAAAAGTATGGACTAGATGCTATTGTGAGAAAGGGCGAGGGTAACGTGGAAAAACACTAAGGGTTTAAGCAGCAGTTTAGCTAACAGGCTGTTGTGTTTAGTGCAACTGGTAGCCACGTTATATAACTGAATCGGGGCAAGTCTACGGACTTCTGTTACTTCAATTGGATGGGTGGATTAGAAGGTGTGGAGTCATTTGGATGGGAAGTCCATTTAAACAGTGTTGGGACAGGGGACAGGAGAAAATACTAGCTAAATGGCTGAGCTGAGAACAGAACAAATACAGAGTAAATGCAATTCTAAAGCAGAGCGAATAGCGAGTGGGCCAATCGGAAGCAGGCTGGTGGAGGTGCCAGTTTTCAAATGAGGAGCAGCTATGGGGCGTACCTTATCCAGTGATTGGGCAGGCAGGCGAGCAAGTGGGCAGTGGCTACAGAAACTGAGCCGCACAGCAGAAGGAGCGCCTGGTCGGGGCAGGAGGATCTAGAGTGAAGGAAGGGGAGAAACACAATGAACTTATTTTAGTACCAAATCGGGGGTTGGTTGCCACTGGGAGAGTCCAGGACAAGGAGACAGATGGACAGTGGGAGGCAGGAGACAGAGGAGTAAAAGTTAATCAGTGGGAGGGATTCTCAAGGAGAGTCAGAGGGAGAGAGGGAGAGAGAGAGAGAAATGGGGGGTGGGGGTGTGGAGGCTCAATGAGATAGCTAGGGAGGGGGGGGTCCTTTAGTGGATTCAGTGACCAACAGATATTGCTAAATAGGCAGACTCGGTGAAAATAATGGAAGAGTAACGGAAAAATAAGAAGAATAAGGGAGATGGAGAGGAAGGTTAGAGGGCAAATGCAGAGATGAATCAGATAAAGTTTCACCGACCTACAAGGCAGTGTAAAATATACTAATATTAAATTACTGTTTTAAATGTAACCCCTAGGTGGTACTATCCCAAGGGCTACTACCCCTGCCTGTATGGCTAGTGACAGGTTAAGGGGCCTAGGTCCAGTGACAGGTGCCACCACCCAGAGGTCAGAGTTGGTAGTGGTTAAACTAGCTTGGGCACAGCCCTCTGGGACACTGTGACCCCCCCCTTTTTTTCCCCACTAGTGATCCACACAGTACACAGGAGTTACCTTCCCAATACCCCACATATGCATACTTTTACACATACAGTATCACTTACCCTCAGGACTGATTCTGCAGCACGCCCCGAGGACCGCCTGTAAAACAAGGTTAGGTAATGCACACAACTACAAGGCAATGCTGGATCTATATGTACTGACACCATGAACAGCATATAATTCAATAACAACAAATCTAATTTATTCAGGGGGCAGTAACAAGGAAGGGGCAAATCAGGTTGATTGGCAGTAAACACACAAATCATTGTACTGTGCATGCAATTTAGGGTCCAAATGTTACACTCTCTGGCTACCCAGGATGAGAGTCTAGCCAGGTCCGTTGCCCAGGGTTGGCCAGCTGGTGCAAATGGATGGGGCTCTGCAAGGAGAAAATATATGCATAAGACACAATTATAATCCAGAGTTGGATGGCTCAGTTCGAGGAAAGGAAACACAAGCAATCAGTTGACACGCTTTGATTAAATGAAAGGTGCAGGGAGCTACCCTGATTTGTACTCACAATACCCCAAGCAGAGAACCGGATGGATGCTGGTGGTTCTGGATTGCCAGAAGTGCAGGGCATGGAGACAAGGCCCTCGAGGCAGGGCCCAACTGCTTTTGATAGCAGGTGGATTCAGTCCAATTGAAGCTGGGTACTGCTTCCAGCTTCAGCACATAAGTCATAGCAAGGGAAAATAAGATCACAATCCCCCACAAGCACTAAACACATTCATATGTAAAGGAAATTACTATACCAGGCAGGCTACTCCTTGATCCCGATTGCAAAACACTGCAAAACCCAGGAGCACACATAGCTTCAGCAGTCCCTGACAGGCCAATTGCATTCAGCAAACTTTCGGTCTTCTTCAGGTTAAGCCTGGTTCCCACACCTCTAATAGCTGCAAGATGACTTTAGGGCCTCCCACACGCTTCCCGTATGAACTACACACCACAACAAAACAGAGCTCCTTCTCCTTCCACAGCCATCTCACATCTGGCTTGCCAGCAACAGTTCACGGCACTTCCTTCAGACCCACACAAGTTTGATTGGTTGATTCAGCTGTCAATCACAGTATGGCTCCCTCTGTTGGCGCAAAAAGGCACCAGGGTGCAAACTACAATTCCCAGAGGTGCCTGCCATACTGCCCCTTTATAGCAGGCTCCAGATGAGAGTCCCAGTTTTGGTTGGCCCAAGCAGTCTCCATTTTAGGGCTCCCCAACCCAATTGGTCCAGCTCAACAGTTCAGAACCAAAATGGAGGGGCTTCACAGAAACAGTTCATGCTGCAAAAGAGTAGGTTAGACAAACGATATTTTCACTAACGCTCTAAATCATTTCTGGCAAACAGCTGCATCTTTCAATTAGGCTCCCTGTGCGCATATAGCGACCACAGAATGGAACGATTTGTCAGCAGCCCGAGCGGGACTTAAGCAGGGAAATGCACAGCACCCCCCATACAAACTAAGTCTGCAAGCATACAGCTCTTAAAGAGACAGTACGCAGAGGCTCTAAAAGCACTTACAGCAGTGCCATTTAAACGGCTTAAACGCCGAACACCAGCTAGGCAGGGAGCACTTAGGCAAGCTCCTGGAAGACTTTTGGGAACACCCATTTGCAGGAGGGTTACATAAAGATCTAACAAGGCAGTCTAGCTAATACTTAAGATAACATTACGGATTCACTGATCTAAAAGCAGGCAAGTTGCCGGCCCGCTGGCGCAGCGGTGGGATTTCTGCTTGTGACGCCGGCGAGCCGGGTTCGGGAACAGACCTGGGTCATCAGAGGGCTGGCCGGGGGGAGTAGGGATCGAGCACCCGGCGGGCAGCCTCCTACTCCAGGGGAGGGTGCGGCAGTGATCGGTGTACTGGGGACCCTGCTGAGGCCGGTATCCCCTAAGCATCTGACACTTGCGTGTTCCCTGGAGGCGGGGCGGGTGGTGATGTATGGCATCAGGGTGTGGTCCTGCCTCCACAGAAGAACGGAAAAATCACGGCGCCTGCCGCCATGAAAGCCCGGCGCGCTCCGATGTCCTCAGGTCGACTTCTCGACCTATTCTACAGTGCCCGGCATTCCCTGCCATGTCGCGGGCCCCCACCGTGGGGGGTAAGCCACAGGGTATCGGGGGCGTCGCTGATTTGGGGACAGAAGCCGGCGAGCCGCGAACGAGCAGATGTGAAGGCGGCAGGCAGCTCGAGGGGGAGAAAAAGCAAAGTGAGTTGCAAAAATAAATAAATAAATAAAAGCAGGCAAGTTACCCTTTAAACTAACAGCAATAAACTTTTTTTTCTCTACTGGTCTAGAAATTAATGCAGTGAAAATATGAACTAAATGGCTGAGCTGAGAACAGAACAAATTCTAAAGCAGAGCAAATAGCGAGTGGGCCAATCGGAAGCAGACTGGTGGAGGCGCCAATTTTCAAATGCGGAGCAGCTACGGTTCCTACCTTAACAAGGGCTTGGGCAGACAGGCAAGCAAGCAGGTGGCAGCTACAAAAATTGAGCTGCACAGCAGAAGGAGCACCCAGTAGGGGCAGAAGGATCTTATCAAGGGCTTGGGTGGGCAGAGCAGGCAGCAGCAGCTACAGAAATTGAGCCGCACAGCAGAAGTAGTGCCCAGTTGGGGCAGGAGGGTCTTATCAAGAGCTTGGGTGGGCAGGTGAGCAAGTGGGTGGTGGCTACAGAAATTAAGCAACACGGCAGATGGAGTGCCCAGTCAGGGCAGGAGGATCTTATCAGGGCTTGGGCGGGCAAGTAAGCAAGCAGGCAGTGGCTACAGAAATCAGAGCCGCACAGCAGAAGGAGTGCCCGGTCAGAGCAGGAGGATCTTATCAAGGGCTTGGGCAGGCAGGCAAGCAAGTGGGCAGTGGCTACAGAAATCGAGCTGCACAGCAAAAGGAGTGCCTGGTCAGGGCAGAAGAATTTTATCAAGGGCTTGGGTGGGCTGGCGAACAAGCAGCAGTGGCTACAGAAATCGAGCCGCACAACAGAAGGTGCGCCAGTCGGGACAGGAGGATCTTATCAAGGGCTTGGGTGAGTAGGTGAGCAAGCAGATGTTGGCTACAGAAATTGAGCCGCACAACAGAAGGAGTGCTTGGTCAGGGCAGGAGGATCTCATCAAGAGCTTGGGTGAGCAGGCAAGCAAGTGGGAGGCCGCTACAGAACTTGAGCCGCACAGCAGAAGGAGTGCCCAGTCAGGGCAGGAAGGTCTTATCAAGGGCTTGGGTGGGCAGTCAAGCAAATGGGCAGTGGCTACAGAAATCAAGCCGCACAGCAGAAGGAGCACCCAGTCAGGGCCGGAGGTTCTAAAGACCTGGGACAAAGGAACCCAGCAGAGAGCTACAGGATACAGGTGGAGTTGTTAACAATCACCAAGGAAGAAAGAGACCTGGGAGGAGTTATTTCAGATGATCTAAAGGTGTCATAGCAGAGTACAAAGGCTGCAGGGAGGGCCAGTTGCATACCAGAGTGCATAGGCAGAGGTATCACTAGCAGAAGGTGGGAGGTAGTGATGCCATTGTATAAAACACTAGTGTGGCCTCTCCTAGAGTACTGTGTACAATTCTGGAGGCCGCACCTTCGAGAGGACATTGACAGGGTGGAGGTGGTCCAGAGAAGGGCAACTAAAATGGTACAGGGCTTGCACCGCAAAACATATGAGAACAGATTAAAGGACCTCAATATGTACTCGCTGGAGGAGAGGAGGGATCAGTGCGAACATGATGGAAACATTTAAGTACCTTAAGGGCATAAACAAGGTGCAGGGGGAAAACATCTTCAAATGCAGAAGGAGTACAAGAACAAAGGGGCATGATATGAAATTGGAAGGTGGCAGGTTAAGGAAAAATGTGTGAACTTTTTTTTTCACAGAGAGGGTGAAGGATACATGGAATAAACTGCCACAGGAGGTGATGGGAGCGAGCACAGTGGAGGGATTTAAACATGCCTGGGACAGACATATGGGAACCTTAGAGGTGGGAAGGAATGGTGAAAGGCCCCTGACCAGATAGGGTCAGAGAACGGAAACAAGTATACGGCTTACGGGCAGACTGGATGGGCCTGGCGGTCCTTACAGTATCTGCTGACAAGTTCTATGTTTCATTAACTGCCAATCCATTAACTAATCAGAAAACTGAAAATACTCGGGAATATTTAATTATACTTAAAATTCCCATTACCCCCACCACAGTTGCTAATGAAACAGAAAGTGTTGGTTTACAGTCCTTCTACTACATTAGCAGTTACTGAAGCAGTAATGTAATGTTTATGTGGAACAAATACAAGTTTGCACAGGACTTTATTTCCATGTAACTGATTGTCTAAACAGGACAACTCTGTCAAATAGGGCCCTGCAGATAAACATATCTGTATACTTAACTTCTGTAAGGTTTCTGTTTAAAACTACACTAAACAAGTGTCTAAAAAGTTTTGTCTGTAATGTCTGTTTACGTGGAACAAATCTTTGCATATAACTTGTCTCATATGTCTCTGTGCATTCACGTTGCGCTCGCTGCAACGCGGCTCCCCCAGTCTGAATGTCCAACATGGTTCCCCCAATCTGAATGCTTACCTGTGCATGCACAAGTTATGTGATTTTTATGTACCACAATATTTTAATATATTTCGATAGCATTTTTACTTGCAGGCAGATCCAAGGTTGTTGTGTCCGAAATCGAGCAGTACTACCCCTACAACAAGTGATCTGAAATTCGAACCCTTGACTTCAGGCATGCACATCAGTGTCAGTGACTACAAAATGCCCAAAACTGCAAGGAAAACAGAGTGTGGAAGTAAAGTGCACTTTGCAATTATTTAAATATCAAAATAAATTAATAAACGCAGTAAATAAAATATACAGCTACAGTATAATAGGCAGAGGAGTGCTATTAAGGAGATAATACATGATTTTCTCCTACAATCATACCGCAGACACAATTCCCTTTTCCACAGTTGATTGGTAGTTTGAGCACTCAGACTATTTTTATTAACAATTTATTTAGCCAGACTGCTCCAGAGCGATGCAGCATTTCCTTTGCACGTTTACTTTACTACTGGAAAGGCTGAGAAGGACTTCGAGGAATAATGACTTGCTCATAATCTCACAGTGAGTTAATGGTTGTGGCGATATTCAAACCTCAGAACATGCAGCTCACAGTTCTGTTCTTTGACCACTAGCTTACACAGTAATAGTGTGAAACAGTTCTGGTATTCATGGCCCTTGTAGGCAGAGCAGAGGTGTTCAACTGGTTTTGTATTTTGTGCTAATAAATGTCATTAGGTAGTCTACATAAATAAAAGAAAGGGTTACATTCATTACATGCCAAAACTAACGTTGGAATCAGCATTTTAACCATTAGTGCTTCTTTAAGAATAATCAATACAGAAAAAAAAGAAAACATAGTACTACATTTTATTCCTTTATTTTTCCATTAAAGATCATTTCTAAAGACAATATAATGGTCTGAACATACATATATGTATTTGTTTTATTTTACAGCTTATTTCCCCAGGTTAGCCCACCTGAGATGCATCTAGTTTCTAGTGAGGTCCTGTTTTAACCCATTTCCACAGCTTTGTAGACTGGAGCACTGCGAGATTAAGTGACTTGCTCAAGATAGCACAATGGGTATTTGGCGCTTGCAGGGCTTGAACCTACCATCTCCTGATTCCCAAGCTAGTGCTGTAACTACTGGACCACAATGCCACCCACTTGTGGCTGTATTCCCTACTTTCAGTGTGCATTTAATATGATGCCTGTGTTTTATTTGCAGTCTACAGGCAGATGCAGCACCTCATTGTTTTCCCTCTGTATATAAAGCTTTTTATATTTGTGTGTTCACAGAACCCTGCCATTTATAATGAGTCTTGTGAGAAAGCCCATATCTGCATTTCAAGAAGCACCAGTGCAATGACGTTATTAATTTTATCAGGCAGTTGAGATATACTAAATGAAAACAGAAACAACTGTTAACATGGGTAATAGATTCTTACAGAGGGGGCATCAAAGAAATAGGGGGGAGAGGTTTGAGGATGAGGTAACAAAAGGGGAGGATGGGGGAAATGTAGGCGCGGGAAGTAGGTGAGAGCTGAAGGTTGGTTTAAGTACAGGTGCAGACCGGAGTAGATTGACCTTGGAGGAGACTTTTCAGAGAGGAGGGGGTGGAGGTAAACCAAAGATAAGGGAACCACCGTGGTTAATTAAACATAACATGTCATGGGTTGCTTGATAGTAAAATGGGCAGCATGTTGTGCTTGTATGCAGGCAACCCACATTCAGGAGCCAGTTTGTGAGTTGACTTAGGCAGCCGGGGAGTGGTCTGCATCCACAGGAACCCTTGGGATGGACCAGGGATTCTCTCCTACACTGGACATCATTGCATGCTTGCTTGGTCTGTATGAACAGTGCCCATTGCCAGACCAGAGGCTGGAGGGGCAGTGGGCAAAAACAGAACAAAACAAGCATTTGTCAATGCCGAATGTTGATTGCGTTGGTGTGTTGAGCTCGCTCACTGCCCCTCTGTCACTCGCTCAGTCTGTTTCTCCCGGTGCTGCAGGCTGCTTTTTTGTACTGGGCTCCTGCCCGCATTGGCACCTTGTTCTGTCCACTAAGAAATCTGCAGCTGTCCCGACACAGCTCCGTTGAGGTCGCTCACTCCCCCTCTCTCACTCACTCATTCTGTTTCTCCTGGCGCTGCAGGCTGCCTTTTTGTACTGGGCTCCTGCCTCTGTAGGTGGCTTTTTCTGCCCACAAAGAAATCTGCAGCTGTCCCAAAACAGGTCTGTTGAGCCTGCTGACTCCCCCTCTTTCACTCACTCATTCTGTTTCTGCTGGCGCTGCAGGCTAGCCTTTTGTACTGGGCTCCTGCCTGCATTGCTGCCTTTTTCTGCCAACAAAGAAATCCGCAGCGGTCACAATAGCACTCCATTGAGCTCACTCACTCCCCCTCTCTCACTCTCTCATTGTGTTTCACCCAGTGCTGCAGGCTGCCCTTTTGTACTGGGCTCCTGCCTGGGTTGGCACCTTTTTCTACCCACAAAGAAATCCACAGCTGTGCCGACAGAGCTCCGTTAAGGTCACTCACTCCCCCTGTGTCACTCACTCATTCTGTTTCTCCTGGCGCTGCAGCCTGTCCTATTGTATTGGGCTCCTGCCCCTGTTGGCACCTTTTTCTGCCCACAAAGAAATCTGCAGCAGTCCCGACAAAGCTCCGTTGAGCTCGTTCACTCCCCTTCTCTCACTCATTCATTCCATTTCTGCCAGCGCTGCAGGCTGCCCTTTTCTACTGGGCTTCTGCCTGCATTGCCACCTTCTTCTGCCCACAATGAAATTTGCAGCAGTTACAATAGAGCTCCATTGAGCTCGCTCACTCTCCCTCTCTCACTCGCTCATTCTGGTATTCCCGTCACTGCAGGCTGCCATTTTGTACTGGGCCCCTGCATGCATTGCTGCCTTTTTCTGCCCACAAACAAATCTGCAGCAGTCCCAACAGAGCTCTGTTGAACTCACTTACTTCCCCTCCCTCCCTCGCTCATTCTGTGTCTCCTGCCGCTGCAGGCTGCCCTTTTGTACTGGGCTCCTGCCTGTATTGGTGGTTTGTTCTGGCCAGAAAGAAATCTGAAGCAGTCCTGACACAGCTCCATTGAGCTCGTTCACTCCACCTCTCTCACTCACTCATTCCGCTTCTGCCGGCACTGCAAGCTGGCCTTTTGTACCAGGCTCCTGCCTGCATTGCCGCATTTTCTGCCCACAAAGAAATCTGCAGAAGTCACAATAGAGCTTTGTTGAGCTCTCTCACTACCGCTCTGTCACTCACTCATTCTGTTTCTCTTGGTGCTGCAGGCTGCGCTTGTGTACTGGGCTCCTGGCTGCATTGGCACCTTTGTCTGTCCACAAAGAAATCCACTGCTGTCCTGACAGAGCTCTACTGAGGTCGCTCAGTCTCCCTCTGTCACATGCTCATTCTGTTTGTCCTGGCGCTGCAAGCGGCCCTTTTGTACGGGGCTCATGCCTGCATTGGCACCTTTTTCTGCCCACAAAGAAATCCGCAGCAGTCCTGATAGAGCTCCATTGAGCTCACTCAGTCCCCCTCTCTCACTCACTCATACTGTTTCTCCCACCACTGCAGGCTGGCCTTTTCTACTGGGCCTCTGCCTGCATTGACTCCTTTTTCTGCCCACTAAGAAATCCACAGTAGTCCTGACAGAGCTCCGGTGAGTTCACTCACTCCCAATCCCTCACTCGCTCTCTCGTTCTGTTTCTCCCAGTGCTGCAAGCTGCCCTTTTGTACTGGCTTCTTGCGTTGGGGCCTTTTTCTGCCCACAAACAAATCCGGAGCAGTTCCGACAGAGCTCAGTTGAGCTCGGTCACTCCCCCCTCTCATTCATTCGATCTTAATCTGTCCCAAACACTGATTTCCCACAGAGACCGTGCTATTCTCCAGCAGAAGTGCAAACACATATTTTAGCCAGGATGTGAGAAAAGACAGCTGTACTGTTCATAAGGAGGTGTGACAAAATGCCACTGTTGAAAATGTGGCGTGAAAATATTACAAATTTGCGAAGTTACAAGGGTGCGTGGAAACAGTTGAACCCATGCTTGTAACACAGTCATTTTTATGAAGTTTTGTCACCAAATTTCAACATAGGCATTTTAGAACCTCTGCTCATGAACAGTGCCACTGTCATTTTCTTAATCTGTCCTGAACACTGATTTCCCACAGCGACTGCGTTATTCTGTGCCGCAACTGTGAAACCAAATTTCAGTCAGGATGTGAAAAATGACAGCTGTACTGCTCATAAGGATGTGTGAAAAAATGGCACTGTTGAAAATCTGGCATGACAGTATTGCAAATCTGCGAAGTTACAAGAGTGTGTGGAAAGTGTGCAACGCACACTTGTAACTCAGTCATTTGATGGGCTATCATCACCAAATTTTCAACACAGGCATTTTAGGACCTCTGTTCATGAACAGTATCACTGTCATTTTATTAATCTGTCCCAGACAGTGATTTCCCACAGCGACCGCTCTGTTCTGCACTGGAAGTGCGAAAACACATTTCAGCCAGGATGGGAAAAATGACAGCTGCACTGTTCATAAGTAGGTGTGGGAAAATGGCAATGTTGAAAATCTGGAGTGAAAATATTATAAATTCGCAAAGTTACGAGCGTGCTTGCAAACTGCGCAACGCACGCTCATAACACAGTCATTTTATGGAGTATCATTACCAAATTTTCAACATAGGCATTTTAGGACTTCTACTCATGAACAGTGTCACTGTCATTTTCTCAATCTGTCCTGAACACTGATTTCCAGCAACCACACTATTCTGTGCCAGAAGTGCGAAACCACATTTCCGCCAGGATGTGAACAATGACAGCTATACTGTTCACAAGGAGGTGTGAAAAAATGGCAATGCTGAAAATCTGGTTTGAAAATATTGCAAATTTACGAAGTTATGAGCATGCGTAACAACTGCACAGTGCACACTCGTAAAACAGTATTTTTTTGGATTTTTTCCACCAAATTTGCAACATAGGCTTTTTGAGAGCCCACCTCATGAATACTGGCACTGTCGTTTCATTAATCAGCCCCAAAAGGTGATTCATCGCGGTGATCCCGAAATCAACTTTTGGGGCTGATTAACACCATGATAGTTCAAGAATTCATGAGGAGGGGTCCCAAAACCCCATGTTGAAAATTTGGTGCCAAAATTCCAAAAAAAGACTGAGATATGCATTAAAGTTGGAAAAACCCCATTTATTCCATTATACAGCTTACCGGCATTTTCTCAGTTCACGGTCAGCTTTGAAGAGTGCAGACGTGTTCCTGGTCCACCGAAGATCATCAGGCCAAGCTCCGAAGGTAAGTATGGGGTGGGGGGGTGTGAGGAGGCAGAGTGCGCAGTGGGTGGGTGCGAGTTGCGGGAGGGGGTGCAGGGAGACCTCCAAGGGACAGTTTCCTTTTTTACAGGGTTACCAAAAAAACATGTTGCGGTACAGTTTTTTATTTCACAGGGGCATGTGGCATGCTGGGGTGGGCTCCCAGCGTGCCACCGGACTCTTTCTTTGGGGGGGCAGCAGTAGTTGACGGAGGATTGGGCACCCCATCAGCACACAACAAAAGGGGGGCTTAGATTATGCTGACGGGGATTTGGCACCCCGTCGGCAGAGAATATATGTGGGGGAGGTGGGTTTACAAAATGTCGACAGGGAATGGGCTCCCCCGTCGGGAAAAGAAACATGCAGGCAGTGAAGCCGACGGGATTGGGGCCCCCCTGCCAGCAAGTAAACACGGGAAAGACAGCTTGTGAACACGCAGCAAACCACCGGCCATGTTCACAAACAATATCACTCTGTAAAGATCCTGCCCTGCAATGATAGGTCGCTCCCTGATTGCAGCGGATGGCTTACGCTGCAATGACGAGGCAGCCCTTGATTGCAGCGGCTAAATTGTCACAAGTTGGTGGCAAGGTTCCAAACTTGTGTCACCATCAGCATGCCACGGCATTGGGGGAAGCAGGACAAGCCTCTGCAGGCTGTGGGGGCATTGGCCACAACCTGCTTCTGAGAAAGCTGTCCCAATGTTTCTTGCGCTGTGCACAATCAACATAAAAATTGCTCACCAGGCCATCTGAATGATGTTTGCTGGCACCTTCTGGCCTTGCTTCATGTTTAACCCACCAGCTTCTACAGCTGGGGAGCTGAGGGGTCACCAGCTAGCAGGAATAGGTGGTTATTTAGGGGCCATGCAGCATGATTTAAAAAAAATATGAACTCTTATGCTTAAGATGGAAATTGGACCTTGTCATTGTACAAGTGGCTGCGTGGCATAATTCTGGACTTGGTCATTGTACAAAAGGCGAGCAACCCACAGTAGCATGATATAGATGTCACGGGCTATTTCTAAACAAATATTGTTCCAATCAATCAGATCTCTATTTATGGACATGCAATTGCTAAAATTAAATGTTTTAGTTTGTTTGCCAAACATCCAGGAAGCCTGTCACATGACTGTTTGGCTATAGCTTTTCAAAGGAGCAATTTCTTCTAGTCATGCAAGGATACCCACCTAAATGGGAAGCTGCCTATGCACACCTAAGAGTACTAAGACCTCATCAGAGCTAAGGGGAGTAGAAAATTGGATGAAAAATTAGTGATTCTGTATTATACAATGTGATTCTAAAATCTTGTAATCTGACTGATCAACTAAAGTCTTTACCCATGAGTAAATCCTGCATGAACCAATGGCTGAGAAAAGGTATTTGTAAAAAATAACATAATTCAACCCATTTTGAATTAATTTTGCATGTGAGTCCATTGTATAATAGCAATAAGGGACTCCAGCATGTAATTGAGGGAATTATCCACTTCTCATGTGCTTAAGTTACTCAGATGTGCCTTCTGACACAATGCATGAGGTGTGGGTAAATCCCCCAAACAACCCATGCCCTGCCAAGCCTTATTGCATGAATATGGGTTGCCTGGTAAAGACACATCTATATATATATATATATATATATATATATATATATATATATATATATATATATATACACACACACATACACATACACCTTGGAAACATGAAAGGAAAGCAGCAGTTAGGTGGTTTGTTCTAGTGGTTGGAGCACAGAGCTGTCAACCTAGAGGCTCAGGTTTTGATCACCACACCTGCAACTTACTCACTCAGTAACCCTAAACAAATCACTTAACCTCTCTGCAATCTCTTGTGAATATACAGGATTTCTGTGTTTTCATCTCCCTGTGTGCTGAAAATGTCAGCACCATTCTACATGTTACAGATTGTTTATATGAAAGGTGCCATATAAAACCCAAATCTTGTAACCAGAAGGGGGAAGAACAATTTTTTATTAATGTTCTCAGTGAAACCTTCAGTAAAGTCAGTAGTGATTTAACACCCTTGGAAATGAACCAACCTGTGGAATCTGAGATACCTAATAAATTTCTCCTTCAGGTAGATGTGGTAGCAAAAGAAGAAGAAAAAAAGAAAATGAGACAAGCAGTAGGCCCTCATAGAAACATAAAATTTGTCAGCAGAAAAGAACCAGTCAGCAGATCTAGTCTGCTCTATTTTTCCTCTGCCTGCTGAAGTACAAACTTGGATTTGAAAGGAGGGGGCTGATATGATGGCACCTTACCTACCTAATTTCGAAGATGCTTGAGAGTTTCATTTTACAGTGGATTATGGAATATGTGGAACAAAAGATTAATTGTAATCCATCTTGTTTTTTGAAACTAAAGAGTGTTTGACCACTAATGTAGCCTTCAGATTTCTGGAAACCTATAGGAAGGTACGAGATAAAGGTGAATTCATAAGGGTTGTGTTAGTTGATTAACATAAAGCTTTTATTTTATTAGCATCTAGGAAATGTAATATCTTTGAGCCAGAAGCTCTTTTACAAAGGTTTCATGTCACCAATAACAACAGGGCATAGGAAACATAACAGATTATACAATTGATGACACATTTTGTAAAGGTATACAGAATCAAATTAGAATACAGTGATTATAGCAACACACAAGGACCACAATATGTAATACAATATAGAACAGAACCAAATAATTTACAATAAACACAGGTTAAATATGAAGCAAGGTAATTTAATATGATTATGAGCTTACAGAGTGGGTAGGTCACAGTGTGAGAATTAGCTAGTGGAGGCACTGCCAAAGAATGGGAAGAGGGGGTGGAAGGCTTAGAGAAGAGATGGACACCAAGAGAATCAGCTGGAGTGGGCTTAGTCAATGTAAGGGGAGAGGCACAATTGAAAGGGGGTAGGGAAGCAGGGTAAAATAATGAGAAGTTTGGGCAGTTGCAAGGGGGGAGGTGATCAAGGGTGAGAGAGATTAGGTAGAAGAGAGGGTAGGAGTAGTTAGGGCAGGATAGTGCTGGCATCATTTCAGTGGCTACTGCCAAAATTGTCTAAGTGCTAGAGGGGAGTTCCATGATGCACTGATCAAAGTCTAGCTAACAAAAGCAATCACAACTACTTTATGCTATAAGTAACTGGCAGAGCTTATATTTAAATGGACCCAGTTTAGGTTCAGTAAGGATGTCGCTGTGTGAAGAGTTAAACCAAGATGGTTTGATACTGTAGGGCATGGTACTCTAAGTGTAAAGATTGATTTGTACAATATTCCCCTGTGTTTAATAAGATGGATCCTTGGTTTTTGTACAAGGAATATCTCAGTGGGTGGAGATAGAATGCCGAAAATCTAAAAGGGATGTCCTCCACAGAGGGGTCCTCAGGCTACTGTGAAACACCCTCTTCTCTTTTTGTGCAGTTAATCTTTTTTATTATTCTTTTAAGCAAGAAAAAAAGAGAAACAACTATTTAGAAAACATTACAGCTCAAATCATAAATCAAAAATGTAAGAAGACAGTACATACAAACAGTATACTAAGAATAAACAGTGCTGAAAATAACAATAACATGCCTTCTAAATATAATTATATAACAAATACCTGAGAGACACAACACCAAGCAATAAATACAATAAAGAAGATTATTCTGGACAGTGAAAAAAGACACTAGGTAACTCAAGCTTATATCGATTTCAAATAATTATGAAAGGGTTGCCAACACTTAGTAAATTATAGTGTTGCTTGGATAGTATCCTACAAATTCGGATACCATCAGATACCATCATTTTGTTGGATATCAGATAGCCTTGGATAGCATAGACATCCAACCAAAGAACCAACTTCTAGGATCCACAGTAAGTATCTGAGGTATCCGAAGATCCTTCCTGGATCTGATGGATCTGACCATCAGATCCAACTATCCGAGGTGGGATCCGATGGATCCGTCCACTGAATTCAACTATTTGAGGTGGGATCTGATGGATCCAGCCATCAGATCCAACTATCTGAGGTGGAATCTGATGGATCTGACCACTGAATTCAACTATTTGGGGTGGGATCCAATGGATCTGACCACTGGATCCAACTGTATCCAACTATGTGCGGTTGATCCAATGGATCTGACCGCCGGATCCATTCGCTGGATCCTAGGTCAGATACCAGCACTATCTGACAGAGGATAGTCGGATCTGCAAAAGCACTACCCGAGCAACACTAGTAAATTCTGCACTATTAAAAAGACTATCAAAATAAGCAGCTTGAGATAGACCAACCAAAAGCTCAGCAATGGAGAAGACACCCAAAGATCTCCAGTGGGTTAAAATTAATTGTTTGACTTGCATACAAATGAGTGCTAACCACTTATGTGCAGAACGAGGAAGACATGGAGCATAATCAACAATTCCAAGAATCATTAAGGGGGCAGATAAATGTATATAATACACTAGTACAGCTTGTGCAGGTTGTTGAACTTGCTGCCAAAAAGGCTGAATTAGGTGACAGGACCATAATATATGGATTAAATTATCACTAGAAAATGAACATCGCTAGCAATTATCATTTGGGAGAAGTTTTATATGGGAAAGAGTCAATGGGGCTCTATACTAGAAAAGTAGAATTGTATCCCTTTTTTCCTTTTAATACTGATCAGTGATTTATAAAGAGTGGGCCACTATAGTAAATAGGTAGATAATACAACTGTGATTGACATGTTTGAATTGGGAAATAACAGTACAGGTAACAAAGCAGAGTGATTTATATGAAGTACTGAGGAGGTCTGGGAACAGTTTTATGTCAATTAATCTGGGGAAATCAAATAAATTCACTTCAGTAAGTAAAGTTGAACAATGCCTCCTTTATTATTTGGAAATTCAGAAAGAGATGCAGTAGATCAGGTCAGATTCTTGAGATTTACCTTTCAATGACATTTTCATGGTCTAAAGTTGAGGATATGGTTAGGAAAGCTAATACCATACTATACTATTTCATTACCTTAAAATGAGCTGGTCGTGGGCAAGTAGATTTAGGCCCTGAAATTCGAATGGTTGGCACCACATTAACTTGAATTAGTGCTGGCATTCTTGCGGGGGCCCATATTCAGAGTCCTCCAAAGCCCTGCCCAAACCCGGCAGTGTGGTCATGCTAATGATACCTCTGTGCCAATGTAAATCAGGGATTCCCTCATGCATAACACAACAGCAGTACATTCAAAACTTTTCGGCGGAGCTAAACAGCCTCAGCATGTCGCTTACTACTGCCTATCTTTAACACAGCACTAAGGCAGCGCCCCCATCCCCAAAGGCAAGGCAGCTGTACTGCAGCTGACTGTTCCAGTATCTAGTGGACCCCTCCCCCAATCACCCGTCATGAAATTATTTCTAATTCCCTGGTGTCTAGTGGACACCCCTACCCCGATCACCCAAGTTCCCATGCATGTCAGTCAACTTTCTCTGGTGGGCTAGTGCCTCCCCACCAAGTGCTGCCGACCCACCTGTGCAAGTTAGACTTCCCAGTCACCCACCCAATGAGGACCCCCTGCCCCACACCCCCCCCCCACACTGGTAACTGGTTGTGCAAGCAATGACAGTGATTGGCACACCTCTCTGCTCACCTTCTTGGTCGGCTGCCGTCCAACCTGCACAGAGTAATGTAGAGACAGCTGTTTCCACACTACGAGTGATCTCTGTCATCAACCAACCAGTTTCTATGGTTCTGTGTTTTATATTTTATAAAGGAATGTGCTTATTTTGGGAATTAATTTTTTTATTTTGTTTTTTGTTGACCGGGTAAGTGCACTAGACAGATCCTGCCTATTTTCAGGCACGACCCATGGGAGGAGGGGGATACAGATGAATGCCAACTGACCTTGAACCAGATTAAGCTGTTGGTGGTATTTTTAGTGAATGTTAGTTAGTTAATATTTGGTACAGTATATGATCACTCAATTTGTGTTGTACTTCAGCTTTTCCAGTTTTAGTTGCATTTGTGTTTTTATAAATCAAATCAAATAAGAAAAACTCCTTTCCTAAATAAGCATATATTATTTAAAGTTGTTGACTTGCATTTCAAGCACGGAAGATGGCGAAAAGAAGGATAAGGCAAAAGACGAACCAGCTGAGCCTTTAGTGGAAGAGAAAAAGAAGACTCGAAGACGAAGACATGGACAGAAAGAAAAACCAGAGGCTTTTATGGCAAACTTTTTTGCTGGCCTGGAAATTTACCAAACCAAGATACTGGTGAGAAGTGTGATCCTCAGTGATTCATTTCTGTCCCTCATTTCAATTTACTTTCTTAAATATGAAGGTGTTCAAGAAGGTTATTATTTTGTCAAAGAGCATCACATAACTCACGCATGAGACTACATGTTTGCCTCCTGTCATGTAAAATATATCATAGAATATATCATTCTGGCTGGCCAATGACATGGAGGGCTAAGACACTGCTAAGTGCCTTACCTCCTGCCATGCCAGCGACCTGGGTTTGGAAACGAACTTGAGTCACTGGGGGTCAGGTGGGGAGGAAGAGGATTGAGCATCTGAGGGACTGCTCTGCTCTCCTGGGGAAGGGGTGGTTTGTCATTCCAGCCTCAGCTGCCCCAGGTGGAAGCCTGGGGGTAGAGCAGATCAGGGAAGCAAAGTATGGGATGGGTCTGCAGTGACACGTAGGACAGGCACGCCTCCACCTGCGAGTCCTACGCTCTGCAGGATGGATGGGAGAAAACCAGGGGGAAAATGGACTCTGGGGGATTCATGAAGCCTGCCCCTGTCATCTCTGCACCTACTCCAATGCCAAGTAAGCAATCTGGTCTGCCTAGGATCTGATGTATGGGGGGCAGCCCTCCCCCCAGCCCTGACACAAGAGGGTAACTTGTGGGGAGAAACCACGATCGAGTGCACACTGGGGCAGATGTAGAGCTGGCCTGGAGGGGCGGCTGGGGGTCGACTGAGGCAGCCCCCCTTCCCCAAGATGAAGGAGGATAAATACTTAAATTGAAAAAAAAATGAAAGAATATATAATTCTGCCAGATAAAATCTGAGTCTTCCTTGGACAGGGTAGCACAGTAGTAACACTTCTGCTCACTACTCAGATGCCTCAGGTTTGGGAATGGGCCCAGGTTGCTAGGGGCGGGCTGGGGACAGAGCTATGAGTGTCAAAGGGGCAGCTATGCCGCTTCACAGAAGGTAGATTCTTTTTTTCCCATTATGTATTTCTCCTTCTTTTTCCCCAGCTAGCCCCCTTCTGGCGGCCCTCCTCAGCCTGGTCACCTCACCTTCTCTGGGGCTTATCAATATGTTCCTTTGATGACTTACCCCTCATTTCCTCGGCTCTTCTGAAGCAGGATGTGGTGTAGGTGCCCAGTCAATGATGCCAAGTGTGCAGGAGGGCCACCATTATCCTACGCCTGGGAGTTGATTTTTTTTTTTTTTCATTTTGTTTCTCCTTGGGGAACATTTGCATGTGATGACACTGTGAGTCCTGCTGACATCTCTCCATCCTTTCTGGTCCCTCACCTATCCTCACAACCAGCCTCTGCAACCCTCCCTCTCTGCTAGAGGACAGCAGTCCTCCGTATGCTCGATCCTTTCCACCCCCATCCAACCCACGCTGACTTGAGCCCATTCTTGAACTCGGGTCACTGGCATGGCGGGCAGTATTGCTACCTCTGTGCCACTGGTCCCATGGAGACGGTAGAGTCTGTCCCCCTCTGCTCGCCTGCCAACTGGAGGAAGCCAAGTAGCAGCACAGCAGAAACGCACACTGAGGAGAGGCCACTGGACTCCAATAACACGCTCATCGGTGTGTGTCATTGCGTGCTGGTGGAGAGAAAACGTGGGAAAACCCCGATGGCAGGATGATATCCAGCCCCCTGCAGGCCTCCAACCACCACAGACCAGCAGTCCCTCTCTCAACCAGACCAAGACACTGTCAGAGAAATTGCACCCCCCAGATTTGCCATCGTGGGAGAACAAGGAGGATAGTTTAAGTACTTAGAGAAGGGAGGCGATGGGCTGGGGTGGGTCCATGGGAAATCATTGTAAGTTGCTGAAACAAAAAAATCTGACTGTTCTTTGACAATTAAATACAATTTTATTTTCCATTTCATTTTTCATACAAATATATCTTATGATGCTTAAAGGGTGAATAAACATTAAGAATATAAATTAATAGGGTCTCTGAGGGGTGTCTCTTCTGGTATGAAACCTGAGCGTGAGATTTGGACTAACGGACTGCAAAGGAAAGCGGAGTGGTTCTGTCTACCCAAACCTCATGAGAGAAGTCTGTTATACCATAAGTGACACCCCTCGGAGACCCTATTAACTTATTATTAGTATTACTTGAGTTTAGCTTGAGTGATTTATGATAAATTTATAGCGTCTTTTTTTAAATGTTGCTGTGCCATCCTCCACCCTGGCACTGAAGTGAAGCGCTCCCTCCAAACATTCTTGAATGACAGCATACTGTACACAGGATAAGAGGACCCGTAGCTCTGCATGCTGATTGGCTGAAATCACATTAGTGATTTATAATATGCAGTAAAAACACTGTGAAACTATACAGTACACGTACAATAAAATGATACTGTGTTACTGTGACAGTGGAAGGGAATTCAGGCTCATCTTGTCTGTCCTTCCTACCACACTGTGGAAGCCACGTCCACGTGTGAGTTTCTATTTTGATATCAAGCATTTTGATCTCGGTCACATCCTTCTTAAGCCTTTGTTGGCTCCCCTCCCTGCATCCTCCTAGCACCCTCTACTGCTCCTCCTGCTGTCAAACCAGTGGGGATCCACACAACATGATGCCTGGGAGTGCCAGCAGCCATCATTCAGATGGTACACCACTGGAAATGTTTAGTTCTGCTCCTGTACTCCTTCACTCATTGCTGGGCAGAACCCCTAACAAGCTGGGCATTCAGCAACATCCCTGCAGAGTAACAAAGCTTCCAGCCCACCACAGAGGTCGCTGTGGTGGTGAATCTGGCCCCAGTCCAGCCCTAGCCACTTGAGTCCACTCCTGTGTCCATCGTTACCAAACCTGGGTCACTGGTGTAGAAGCATGTCGCACTAACCTGTAGGCTATTATGCACTCCCAAATCTGAGTGTCTAAGCTTGACTGGGGGAATGCTACCCTTACTCATGCTATGTAACCTCCAATGTTGGTCTCTCTCAGAAATCTACCAAGTCTACTTCTGCTTTGAAAGCCTGAACAGTGATGACTTCCACTGCTTCACAGAATAGGCTATTCCATAAGTTGATCACCCTGTGTGAAATAATGCCTTTTGATGTTCCGCCTTATCCTGACACCCACACCCCTCAGTCTGGGTGTGGATCTCATTATGCTTGCACTCACCAGCTCAAACAGCTGTGTATATCTGCCTTGACTAGAAACACAGAAACAGAGATTTTGTTTTAGCAAAAAAGGACAGCTTGGCCCACCCAGTCTGCCCAGATGGTCCCTGCTTAGTCTGTCTCCACAGACTCTAACTGGTCTCCAGCGACCCTCCCTCTTCCCTGTCCATTTCCTATTATTCCCCTATGTCTATCCCATGCATGCTTAAAGCTCCCTACTGTTTTGTCTCCACTGCTTCTGCTGGCAGTCTTTTCCAAACGTCCACCACTCTTTCAGTGAAGTAGTACTTCCTCACATCCCTCCTAAACTCCTACCCTGCCAGTTTCATTGTATGCCCTCTGGTTCTTGTGCTCTTCCTTATTTGAAAGAGGCTCCCCTGCTGCATCCTGTTCACCCCATGAGGTACTTGTAGGTCTCTGTCATGTCAACGCTCGCTCTCCCGTCCTTCAAGGTGTACATGTTAAGATCCCTCAGCCTCTCATCATAGGGCTTTTGGTGCAGCCCCTGCACCAGTTTATTTGCCCTCTTCTAGACTGCCTCCACCCTGCATGTGTCCCTTCTGAGATGCGGCCTGCAGAACTGGACACAGTACTTCAGGTGGGGGTCTCAGCAGTGAGCAACATTATGGCAACACCACCTCCCACTTCTTGCTGCAAATACCTCTTCTTTTTTTTTTAATTCAATTTTTATTTAACCAGGCTGTACACCATTGAGTAAGCTCATTTACAAGATGGTCCTAGGAGAACAATCTTACGAGTACAAAAAATATAGTGAATAACATATATTTCACCTACATAGAGATTAAACACATATATGAGAGTACAGGAACAGAAATGGGGATGTGATACAATGTGACTACATAATTAACAAAATTCTACAGCATCCCACTGCCCCAGTACTGAGACCAGTCCTCCTTAATATCCCTATAGACAACATTACAGAGGGACTAGAAGGAAAGGTATGGCTTTTTGCAGATGACACTAAAATCTGCAATAGAGTGGACACTCGAGGGGGGTGAAGAAGATGAATAGAGATCTAGGTAAGCTTGAGACATGGTCAAGAATATGGCAACTAAGACTCAATGCAAATAAGTGCAAAATCATGTACTTAGGGCATTGAAACCCAGGGTCGGAGTACAAAATGGGAGAGTGGTACTGGCAACCACTAAACAGGAAAGAGACCTGGGTGTTATCATATCTGATGACCTAAAGGTGGCTAAACAGTGTGACAAGGCATTGGGGAGAGCTAGTGGGATGATAGGGTGCATAGGAAGGGGTATCACCAGCAGACAGAGGGAGGTGGTGATACCTCTGTATAAATTTCTGGTGAGACCTCACCTGCAGTACAGTGTCCACTGCTGGAGTCCTCATCTCTGGAATGATATAGACAGAGTAGAGGTGGTCCAGAGGAGGGCAACTAAAATGGTGCAGGATCTGCATCAAAAGCCCTAAGAGGAGACACCAAAGAACCTCAGTATGTACACTCTGGAGGAAAGGAGGGAGAGGGGTGATATGACAGAGACTTTCTAATACCTCAAGGGTATAAATAAGGTTCAAGAGGGAAGCCTTTTTCAGAGAAAAGGATGCTCAAGAATGAGCGGTCATGCAATGAAGCTAGAGGAGGGTAGACTCAGGGGAATGTGAGGCAGCACTTCTTCACAGAAAGGGTGGTGGATGCCTGGAACAGCCTCCCTGAGGATGTGGTGGAAGCAAAAAATGTAATGTCATTTAAGATATAAGGGAACCTTAGAGGTAAGGAAGGGGAAGGGGGTTAAAGCTAGAGATCAAGTAGGATCTGTGGTGTGACTGTAGGTAGGGAAAATGGGCATAATAGGTGGGCCAAGTGGTCCTTATCTGCCTTCAAATTCTATGTTTTTATAATCCCTAGGTCCCTTTCCTGCTTAATGACTGAAAGTACCCCTCTCCCCCCATTCTATACTCAGTTCTTGGATTCATATGCCCTAGGTACATGATTTTGCACTTGTTGGCATTGAACCCCAACTGCCATGCTTTTGACCACTCCTCAGGTTTCCCAAGATCCCTATGCGTTCTTTCCACCCCTTCCTTATTGTCCAACCAATTACAGATTTTGGTATCATCTGCAAGGCATACCTTCCCTTCCAATTCATTTGCAGTGTTACTTATGAAGAAACTGAAGTGAACTGGTCCCAGTACTGAGCCCTGCTGCACCCTGCTGATAACTTTCCCAAAATTAGAGTGAGTGCTGTTAACTACCACCCACTGTTGCCTATCCATTAGTCAGTTTCTATCCCAATTCACCACTCTGGATTCCACCTCTCGGCTGTTCAACTTCTTAATCAGTATCCTGTGTGGCACAGTATCCAAGGCCTTGCTAAAGTCCAGACAGGCACGTCCACTATCCTCCCCAATCTATTTCCCTGGTCACCCAGAGAAAGAACTCAATTAGATTTGTCTGGCATGACCACCTCCCCCATAAATTGCATGCTGCCTTTGGTCTTGCAGCCTACTGAATTCAAGACACTTAACCAGCCTTTCTTCTAACAGTGTTTCCATTCATTTCCCCACCACTGAGGTGAGGCTCACCAGCCTATAGTTACTAGCCTCTTCGCTGCTGCCACCCTTATGTAGAGGAACCAGGTCTACCCTCCTCCAGTCCTCCAGAGTCATGCCTGATTCCAGTAAGCTGTCAAATAAGGCCATCAGTATGGCAGCCATGAGTTCTTTCACTACCCTTGTGTGTGTATCATGTTTGTTTCCTTAGCCTCCACCACTTCCAGAGCTCCAAGCTCCTTCAGGACTCTTTCTTCTGAAAATGGACTTGAGTCCACCTCCATTCCCCCCTTTGTTCCTGATAATCACTAGTGGTTCATCCCCCCTCCTTCCACTGTGAAGACTAAGCAAAAATCCACGTTCAGGATATCTACTTTTTCTTGATCATCTTCTGTGCAGTCTCCTTCTGCCATCCTCCGTAGCCTCACTATTTTTCCTCTTTCTTTCATCTCCTCAGTTATGTACCTGAAGAAAGTCTTCTCTGCATTTGCAACCCATTTGGCTATCCTTTCCTCTATCTGTGCCTTTACACCCCTCACTGCCTTACCTGCCTCCCTCTGTTTTACCTGGTGTACCTCCCTGTCTGCCTCCCTCTGTATTTCTTTATACCTTGTCATGTCAGACCAACCTCATTGAATTTTTTGACTGGGTGACTAGGGAGGTGGATCAGGGGAAGGCAGTGGACATGGCCTATCTGGACTTCAGCAAGGCCTTTGACACTGTGCCACATAGAAGACTATTGCACAAACTGGGGAATATGGGTGTGGGCAGGACAGTAGTGCGTGGGTAGGTAACTGGCTGGGCAGCAGGACACAGAGGATGGTGGTAAATGGCTGTCCTCCACAAAGGAGAAGAAGCGACCAGTGGGGTACCACAGGGATCAGTGCTGGGACCGGTACTATTCAATGTCTTCATCAGTGACATTGCGAGGACCCAGAAGGCAGAATTTCACTGTTCGCTGATGACACAAAGCTCTGTAACAGAGTAGACACACCAGAGGGTGTAGACAGAATGAGAAGGGACCTCAGAAACTTGAAGAATGGTCAGGGGTTTGGCAGTTGAAATTCAATGCAAGGAAGTGCAAGATAATGCATATGGGCACAAAACTCTGGCATAATATATCAGTTGGGGGTGAGGATATAGCATGCACCAAGCAGGAAAGGATCTTGGAGTTATCATCTCTGATGACCTCAAGGCAGGGAAACAGTGTGACAAGGCAGCAGGTAGAAAATAGGATGCTGGGATGCATAGGCAGGCATCACCAGCAGGGAAAGGGAGGTCATAATTCCACTATACAAGACACCAGTGAGGCCGCACCTGGAGTACACTGTGCAGTTCTGGAGACCTTACCTACATAAGGACATAGACAGGGTAGAGAAGGTTCAGAGGAGGGCAACAAAGATGGTGCATGGATTGCATCACAAGTCCTATGAGGACAGGTTGAAGGCACTGAACATGTACTCCTGGAGGAGGAGAGGAGAGAGGGATATGATAGAGACATACAAGTATCTTACAGGAGGAACAGGGTGCAGGAATGCACTATTTTAAGCGAAAAGATGTTCCAGGACTAGAGGGCATGGGATGAAGTTGGAGGGAGGACGATTCAGAGAAACGTGAGGAAGAATTTCTTCACAGAACGAGTGGTGGACAAGTGGAACACCCTGCCAGAGGAAGTGGTGGGGGCTGAAACAATCACGGGATTTAAGAATGCATGGGATAGACATAAAGGAATTCTGGAGGTCAGGGGTAAGGGGCAACAGACTTCCTGGAAAACATAAACTGAACTTACAAACTTAAATGGGCAGACTGGGTGGGCCATAGGCCCTTATCTGCCGACACTGTCTATGTATCTATGTATGTACCTCCTGAATGCCACCCTTTTTTCCTTCACCACTTTGGCCACTTCCCTAGAGAACCAAAATGGTCTCTTTGTTGTTTTGCCTGTATTCACTTCCTTACACAAAGGCTGGTTGCCTTAATTATGCCTTCCCTTATTTTCCCCACTGTTCCTCCACTCCTCCCTGGCATTCCTCCATACTAGGCAGTCTCCCATTTCCTTAAAATCTGCCCTCCTAAAGTCCAGGCCCCTTGTCCTCATGTTGTTTGCCTCTGTTCCCATCTTAATGTTAAATCACACTGTACGGTGCTCAGTAATACCTAGGGGACTGCCCACTGTAATGTCTGCAGTGCTGTCCCCATTCGTATTCCCCAGGTCTAGAACTGCCCCATCCCTAGATGATTTATTGACTAGCTGCCTGAGACAGCCCCTTGTACTGAGTCAAGGATGGTCCTGCTCCTTGCTGAAGCTGCAGCTGGAAGGCTACTCTCCACATCTGGCAGACTGAAATCAACTAGCAGCACCTCCCCCTAACTTGCCATCCTTATGACGTCTTCCCCAAGTGCCTTATCCAACTCCTCTCCCTGTGTTGGAGGTCTATCTGCTACCATTATATGGCTAGTGTCCACAGCACTGGTCTCCAGAATGACCCACAGCACTTCCTGCTCTCTTAGTATTTAAAATGCCATGCCCCCCCCCCCCAGCCGTATCTTCTCTAGCCCAAATAATTTGGGTATGTTCCTTGGTGGGCATGTGCTAGACCTTCTTGACCTCTTTAATGACCTTTTAGTTCTGCTGTGACCAGAACTAGATGTCAAATTAAAACAGTTAGCAAGAGTTGAGAAAACTGAACAAGATGAAGTCAAAGGGCAAGTCATAACAATTTTTATGTTAAGTTATACTTTTTCATGATGTAAGAGGGAGAGTAATAAAATGATTAGCTTATTGGCTATTGTAACAGTAGAATGTGCGCCAGCATCTGCCATCGAGGTAATGTCAGTTACACCAACCCACCAGCTCTGGGTTCCATTGCTGGAAGTGCTGTCAGTCAGGTGATAATGGCTTTCATTGAGGTTTATGTGCGGGCTCCCCATGTTGCACTGCCAGATAACTGCACCTCTTGAAAAGGTGTTAATCACCCCAGGTCACCTGGAACACTGAGGGGGAAAATGCAGGAGAACTATGACTTGCCAAAGTAAGGCATTTTTAGTTTCAAAAAAATATTTATGCAGCTTCTGCTGCCATTTCAATAACTATTTTATTTGGGGTCAGGACCCCTGTGACCTGCCCACCCCTCAAATTCACCTATGTGTTGCACGTTTGTGTTGCTGTGTTAGTCTCAGGAAAGTCTAGAACATACTGTATGCTTGGGATAATACCTTTTAGTAGACTAACTTAAGAATCTGTATACAAGCTTTCAAGACATCTAAGGTCCCTTCATCATTACAAAGATGTAATTTTAGTATAGTGTATGGTGGAACATTGTTACGGATGGAAATCCATCTGTTCAAAAACATTGTTATGCTGCACTAGCTAAGTCAGCTAGTTTGTTGTGCTGCACTAGCTACGTAGCTAATGCAGCATAACAAGTTAGAATGCGGTCATGCATGCACAGTCCAGTGACATGCGATCCTCGGGGAATGACCACGGTGGTGAGAACGGTCCCAGGAGGCAAAAACTAGTGAAAAAAACTCAAAAGTAAGGACACCCTTCATTGTATGAGTGACCATACACTATAAAAGATTGTGTATGATCGCTCATATAGTCCAAAGATATTTTTGACTCTCGAGGTTTCCATGGTAACAAGACCTCTCGAGCTGTGCTCTCGAGGTCTCCGGTTACCACAGAAACCTCTCGAGTGAAAAAAAACGTTGTTGTGTATAAGCGATCATGCGCAATCTTCTATTTTTTATTGACAAACTGTATGCAGACGTGCATGCAAGCATTGTTGTGATCAAAGCTGTATATATAAGAATATACTGTAGTGTAAATTTGTTAAATAGTTCAAGCTTTTGGGTTTTTTTTGTTAATCTTTATGATACAGTCCATTGGCCTTTGTCTAATTCTAATTCTGCTCATGTATTTTTCAGCATTATCTGGCAAGAAACTTCTATAATTTGAGGCTCCTGGCTCTGTTTATTGCTTTTGCCATCAATTTCATCCTGCTGTTTTACAAGGTACAGCCGTTTAATAAACTTTATGTTGTTGAACTGTATTTACCCAGGAGAGCCAAACTGAGATATAAAGCCTTATTTTCAGTTGGGTCAGACTTCTTAGAATATGTTTGCAGAAATATACTATATAAAATGTGTACTGGGTACAGCATTGTCTTGTTTCCAGTACAATTTACAAGTTTATAGTTTATTAAATTCAACATTTACAGTTTTTAAATGATTTTAAACTTAACTGCTTTGTGTAAGTTTAAAAAACAGAAGTAATCTACCTAGTCCAGTGGTGCTGGTTAAGCATACCACCCTCACAGCTAGGCGACGCGGTTTGTGGCATAAACTTGCTGCATCACTATTTCATTGGGACCGAGAGAGTGAAGCTCAAGAAGATGTCTTTAATGTCATCATAGTCCCTGAGATGGAAACATGGCCAAGTTGGTGTGGCTGACCATATGGTATTTTATATGGTATATTGTTCGCCATACTCTATACTTGTGCTTAGTTACTCACCTGTTCACCTGATAAAGTAAACACAGTATGCTGTGCAAGCTCATGCTGCTCCTGATTTATCAGTTTCACGTGGCCATTGTACCACGCTGCACGTGCTTGCCTCTTTGGCATAGCTGCTCTGGTACAATAAGAAGTTATTGTACCACAGTAGCTACAGCACTATCGTGACAAAATTAGTTTTTTGAGCATACGCATTTCCATACAGAGCAACCCCTGATCATAAACTATATCCATATCATAGCAATTTAAACAAAGTTTAATTCCAGTTTTAAACCAATTTTTTAAAAATATTTGCCATTATCTTAGATTTAAAGAAAATACCATTTTATAAGCACAATAAGCTCCTTCAGGGTGGGCATTATGAGCAATCAAAGCCCCCCCCCCCCACGATGGGTGAAGGCACTCAGAAGTGCCTCGTACCTCCCAACACAGCCAGGGCGAGCACTAATCCCTGATAATGGTCACCCTGGCACAGCTGATCACTTATATATAGACTGGTTTTCAACCAATTTGATTACAAGTTTTGAAGCTATAATTTTCAAAAATCTATACTGCTTTATAACTGGCCACTATTTACAGATTTAAATGTGTGGTTCCTAGGTCAGTGAGGATCCAATTGATGTAGATGAACTGGAAGATGAACCTGACATATGGGATTTTGCCGGTGAAGAAGATGATGAAGAAGATGAGGGAATAGTTTATTATGTCTTACAAGAGAGTACTGGTTACATGGCACCAACACTTAGAATCCTCGCAATTATTCACACTATCATTTCCTTCGTGTGTGTTATCGGTTACTACTGTCTGAAGGTAATGTGCAACATAAGAAACATTTGTAATACGTAAACTGAGTGCATAAAGGATTCCTCACATCTTGGAAAAAAAAAAGAGTAAAATAATTGCAACTAAATATCAGAGAGTTTGGGATATTGGAGGGCCACATGTAGAATTCTAAGTTACATCTTCAGGGCAACACTCATGCAAGTGATTCTGCAAATAGTGTGACATCATATATCACATTCTTGGTGTCAGAAACACAAGATGACTTCACGTGTGAGGAGGCATGAAGACCATAACTACAAGTGGCAGAAACAAAAGAGAATTATGAAAGTTCTGCCCCCTCACAAGCGATGACAAATTGCATATTCTGAGCCAGGCCATTGCCTACTAAAGTTGTATACAGCACTGGTGATAACTTGGGTCTGATCAGTTAGTTTATCACGCCATCCAACCTGCAGATAAACAGAGAATAATGCAGATGTGGGGTGTTGATATGGAATTTTTTCACACACCCAAGTTGTGTGATAATATGTAAACCTTGAGAGCGAAGCTCGAGAGATTTTACTATTATCACACAACAAGAATGTGAAAAACTCAATTCTACACCCCTACGATGTTTTGTTTTTTATAATAACTGGCACTAAAAAAAAATTCCATAGAAGAATTATTACTATGAGGAGACACGAGGCCAAAACACTCATACTTTCTTACTAGTAGGCACGCCCCCACACTATTCAAGGACTGACATCACATAACGTGCTAGCGTGGGGGCGTGCCTACTAGTAAGGAAGTACGAGTATTTTGCCCGCGGGTCTCCGTGTTGGTTTTATGAAATAAATAAATGATGCACACATACAGATCTCGAAACCAGAGGGTAAGCTACAAAATTCATTTAAAATGATTACGCTTTCTCAATTGGATCTGTAAGTTATGGAGGTCATGCTATGAGTTTGAATCTGTTTACTCTGGAATGCGAGTGCTGCAGGCTTCTTGGCGCGAAACTGTAAAAGTTGTATCAACCTTCGGGTTGATATGACTTTTTTCGCATCAACCTCCGGGTAGATATGACTTTTTACAGTACTCAAAAACGGGTTGATAACAGGGATCACCAGTTATTATACATTAATCCTGAGAGGTTAGATATCTCACAGTCACTATCTTTGAGATTACAATGAGTACAGAACCAATTTGACAGCAGCTTTCAGAAGTTGTTGTATAAATTAAACACACAATAGCTTGACTCAAAATGCACAGTTTGTTTCCATTTATGAAGGAGATAAACTTTCATAACTCACTGCTGGTTTTGCCAATTGCAAGGTACAGTATGATCTTCTCAGTGTACAACTGGAGATAAATTTTGAGTCAGGTCATTGTATATTACCAATATATACATCGCCAAAGAGAATAAAGGTTGCCAGATAAATGGTAATAGTTTTGGTAATGACAGATATACACCTCGGGGATGCACATGAAACAGCTGAGGTTATCAGGGCATGCTGGGAGCACAGGTAGGATCAGATTATAAAGATCTGGGGCCTGATATTCAAAATCATGCAAAGCGGAGTGCAAAAATATGCATTGCACCATGCGATTGCCTGGGATCCTGAATGTGCTGTCTTCAGTTGAATAGCACACTGGTGCCTGAATATGCTGTCTTCAGTTGAATAGCACACTGGTGCTAGCTGACTGAATATAGGGCCGTGGCAGCACAGCAATAAGTCACCTAGTGCTGCCCCAGCATGTCTCACAAAGTACACCACCAGAATGGACAGCGCCGGAGTGCTATCTGCAGTATTCAAAGGGACCCCCCTGCAAATGAGCCCATTGAGCATGCAAGGTGCTAAGGGGCCATTTGCATGCCCATTTTGGGCTCATCTGCATGGGTAGCAAGGCAGGTTAGCACAATGTCACCCACCAAATTGCCTGGTCTTAGAGCTATGTGAATATCCCCGGTGGCAGTGGTTCCCTCCTAACTGCCAAACTATCCCTCACTCAATCGCCAGCCCACCCTGTCATTCAGCTAATCCCTGGTGGTGGTGGTCTTCTTCCTGATTGCCAGCCTGTCCTGCCATTACCACAATCCCTGGTGATAGTGGTCCCCCCGATTGCCAGCCTGTCCTGTCATTCACATAATGCCTGGTCGTAGTGTTCTCCCCCGATCACCACCCTATCCTGTAGTAAAAATGTCTAGCACACACTACACCATGGCACTTATCACCCCCCCAGTCATCTTACCATGCCCCTTGGTGCTATGGGTGCATACGGCAACCGGCACAGCCCTCCTCCCACCTCCTTGTCTGGTCACCATATGTCCAGGCAGGGAGTAAATTCCTTATTTATAGAACAGGGTGACATGCCCTGTCCTATAAATAAGGGGTGCACTTCCTGCCTGGACATATGGTGACCAGCTGAGGAGGTGTGACGAGGGCTGCACCCATATGCACCTGTAGCACCGAGGGGAATGGTAAGGTGACTGGGGGCCGTGTTCAGTGCTGTAGTGGGTGGGGTGCTAGACATCAGGGATTGATTTATACTACAGAACATGCTGGTGATTGGGGGGGGTGACCACAGCCACCAGGAATTATGTAAATGACAGGATCGGATGGTGATCGTGGGGGATCACTACCACCAGGGATTAAATGAATGACAGGGTGGGCTGACAATCGGGTGAGGGGGAACCACTACCACCAGGGATTGTGGCAATGACAGGACAGGCTGGCAGTCAGGGGGGGATCACTACCTGCAGGGATTTTGTTAGTGACAGGATGGGCTGGTGATTGTGGGAGGACCACTAACACCAAAGAGTTTATTTGTACAGTAGATGCTGACAATCACAGGGGGAGTGCCAGGGACCACAGAGGGCAGGATTACTCCCCCAGCGGCCAGCCGGCTATGTGGCTGCATTACCTCTGGCAGACACTAGGGTTGCCCAGAGTAAGTCAGGGTTTTGTTCAGCAGTATTTTCACTGTACAAAAGGAGCACGCTAAACCCTTTTGAGCAGTGCAAAGCCACCGAATATGGGGTAGCATGGCTATTCATGGCCACACCCCTCCCAATGCCCACCCACATACATTATGTTTTGCACAGGTGCTCACCCTCTTTGCCCATGCAAACAGACCCTTTTGAATATGGGGATCTGGCACAAACCCTGGTTTACAAGGGCAAAGACCCATTAGTGCCTGCACAAACATTTGAATATCGAGCCCCTGAAGATATGTGCATAATATGATCTATCAGGCTGCAATAACTCATTGTGTATGGATTGGGAATGCTGTAAATATCCTAATTTACAATAATCTTTAAATACATTTGCCTGTCTGGGTTGTCCCAGCATCAGTGGAAGAACAGCTTGGAGTGAAGTATGGGTACTAGTACATAAATGACTCTGTCCACTTCTTCATTATGCTTGTGGTCTCTGCAAGCAATGAGATCTGCGACTCTTCCCTGTAGCACCCATGTACTATCAAGATATGCATTTATCTTGATGGTAGATATGTCGCAGAAAGATAGCATGGGTTTAATTGGTCATAATGCTGTACTTAGCCAATGGGAAAGCAGTTAAAACAATGCATGATGACATCACATCACAGCTATGCAGTAGTCTAACAAGAGCAAATTGTTCAGACAGTTGCAAATTAAACAAGCATTTGTCAGTGCCAAGTGTTGCTTGCTGTCATTAGCAGTGGAAGTGCAGGAGTTAGACAAATGCAGTATAGGAACGGTAGTGAAGTATTGAAGTGATGTCAACTCCACCTCCACCCTGCAGAGATGGACAGGCATTGGGGTGTGCCTTTGGGTCATCGCCCGTAACAGTCACAACATTTCACCCCACCCTACCCTGTAGACACTAACAAGTGTCAAGGTGTGCTTTGGAGCATTCAGGCTTTACACTCACCTCATTCCATAAGGAAATGTGCTGAAATGGGTGCAGTATAGGAGAATGGGGTGAACTCTGGGGCCAAAGGGTCCAAGGCACACCTCGATGCCTGCCATTGGCTGCAGGGTGGGGGTGGAATGGCATGAGCATTACTGTCAACAGTCCCAAATAACACCCCTGACGCCTGTCAGTCCCTACAGGGTAGAGCATTATGGTCAAAAACCCTAACACCCTGGGTGTTTCTTGGTATCTTTACTCCAAGTTTTGAACATGGGCCTTTTGTGACCCCACCACATGAACAGTGACACTATCAGTTTGTTAGCTGAAAGGTGATTTTGCACAGCGACTGCGCCACTTGGTACCACAGGTACAAAAACACATTTCGAATAAGATAAAAAGTGACACCTGTACTGTTCATGATGAGGTGTAAAAAATGGCAATGTTAAAAATCTGGAGTGAAAATATAAAAAAACTGGTGAAGTCACAAGTGTGCAGAGAAACTGTGCAACACACACTCGTAATGTAATTAGTTCAGGGATATTATACAGTAGATTTTCAACACAGGCATTTTGGGACCTCCGCTTATGAACAGTGTCACTGTGATTTTCTTAATCTGTCCTGAACACTGATTTCCCACAGCAACTGCACTATTCTGCACCAGAAGTGTGAAACACAGTCACAAAAGGTGGTTCTGCACAGTGACAGCGAAATCACTTTTTGGGACCGAATAACAAAATGACAGTGACTGAGTTCATGAGGAGGGGTCCCAAGAAACCCTGTTTACCCTATTTAGCTTACCGGCATATCTTCAGTTCACAGTCGGCTTTGAAGAGTGCAGACGTGTTCCCGGTCCACAAAAGATCATCGCGACAGACTCTGGAGGTAAGTATGGGGTGAGGCGGGGGAGGTGTGGGGAGGTGGAGTACACAGAGTGTGGGCGGGGGTTGGGGGAGGGGCAAGAGAATCAACGAGGGACCGTTTATTTTACTTCTAGTTTTTTTTTAAAGACGACAGGGGACTTTTGCCATGCTGGGGTGGGCTCCCAGTGTGGCACCAGGAAGTTTATTTGGAGGAGAGGTAGTGGAGCTGATGGAGCATTGGGCATTCCCATGGGCCAAGGAGACTTTTGCCACACTGGGGTGGGCTCCCAGTGTGGCACATGGAAGTTTGTTGGGGGGCAGTGGAGCCGATGGGGAACTGGGCACCCCTGTTGGCCAAAGAGAGTTTTGCCATGCTGGAGGGCTACCAGCATGGCAGATGGAAGTTTGTTTCGTGGGGCAGTGGAGCCGATGGGATTGGGCACCCTCGTCAGCCATACAGTATGCTGGGGGGTGCATGTGCCAAGGGGGGATTGGGCATTCCCCTCGGTAAACAACAAATGGGGGGAGGTACATTATGCTGATGGGGATTGGGCTAGCCCATTGGTAAATGAACTGGGGAGGGGGTCATGCCGATAGAGGGATTGAGCACCCCATTGGCTTTTTTTTAATTTATTGAAATGTTTCACCAGGAAAGCACACTGAACGGCAGGCAGTGGTTTCCTGGGGACTGTGAGAGGCCGACAGAGAAGCCGTCACCATGGGGACACCACGCAATCAGCTGTTCTGGTAGCTTGCAATGCACCAGAACAGCTGATTGCATGGTCACGTGGCTGAATTTCTTTACGCATTGTGGCATGCTCATTAACCGCTGATGCTATGTGTTTCTTGCACATGCGTGCAAGCAACACAAAAATGAGCTCTTGTGACAGGTTTACATCTGAAAAGGTGTTGTATATGTCAGATATACAGTAGCATGATTCAGAATAAGGCATTTAGCTTCATTTATGAAGGGGCAGGAGGACACATATTTAATTACCCCTGATGAAGATTAATTTTTCATTAAAACTTGATGAGTACATTTTAGGATAATGTACTTCTAATTTCACATCTTCCTTTTGGCCAGTGATATTTGGAAGCTGTAATGAATTAGTTTATCTCAGTTTAGGTTAACTTATTTTGTTAACCAGGTAATCTCACTAGAATTAGTACTCTTTTTACAGGAGCAACCTGAACAGGGCTTACAAAGACAAAAAAAACAGCACAATGTACAATGGACATTCATTTATATATTGATTCATTTACTTTGTTAACCACATAAGCTAACAGGAAGAGTCCCTTTTACAGTGCCGACCCAGGGGATGAGTCAACAACATTGTGGAACGTAGGATTTATTGATTTAGTTTTCATTTACCAGGTAGGTGTGCTAGACAATCAAAGCCTAGTTTCAGGCAAAGTTACAAAAGAATTAAAATGAAACAATACAATTAATGACAATAACGTCAAATACATACATGAGGATATTGACTGTGTCACAGGCATAAACACAGATCAAATGTCAGAACTGTAGAAGAGTACAATACATATTACATAAGGAAAACAAAATGCCTACAAAGTGTATCGAACTTACAAACAAGGTACAGGGCAGATGCGTTATGCAGAGTGAAACAGTTACAGGTGGTATTCACAAAAAGATGCTCCTTAAACTTTGATTTGAAGGCAACATGGGATTCTGTAGTTCCAGTCTGAGTTGGTAAAGAGTTTTAAATGTTAAAGCCCTGAAATCAAAAACATTTTTGCCAGATGGCTGTCTTAACCTGTGACACATTAAGTAGGTAAGTTTCTGTAGAATTAAGGGTTCAGGTTTCAGTGGGGGTGCCAGCTGGGAGGCTAGCGGGACTGGGTACCCATATGACATTGAAAGAGAAGGTGCGTGCCGCTCCATGGATGACCGTGCTCAAGTAACCCCAATACATGTAAAGTGCTAAAAGACTCGCCTACCAGCCTATGCAATAAACACATGCACTCTTTCAGCAAAAACTCACCATTTCATGATTCCAGTGTGCAAATATCTTTATTTAAAATGCTCCAAAATGCCAAACATATAGATACAGCAGCATTCAGCAAGATACGTCCAATGTTTTGTATCACTGTATCAACATTTACTCTTCCACACTAGGTGTGGACAAAGTCAGAGAAACTCATCAAACTACACATTTCCACGACTTCACTTCTTCCGTGGCTACACTTTACATAGGTTTCACCTAGCAAAGTGCCAATCTTAACCTAGTGAAACTATGTGTAGTGGCACCTTGCCAGCCAAAGTATTGGCAAAGTACCACTATGCATAGTTTCATGGGTGAAATCTATGCAAACTGTTTTTTTATTTTAAAAGTTTAAAATGAAGAACCCACCCCAATGTGACATAGTGTACCCACCCCATCCCACTCTCCGGACCCAACAGTGGTATGTACCCCCCCTGCCGCCCTCTACCACCCTCCCTCCATCTTCCCTTGCTATAGTCCTGACAACGTTTTTATAATTTATATAGATATCAAGCTAACTACTTTAATGGCATTCTTCCCCCACCCACCTCCCCATCCTATCTGTGTCCCCAACTCAGAGGAACAGCCACCATAACCCTTCACCCTAGCACCCAACTTTCTTCCTCCCCGCAAGCCACCAAAGTAGCCAAGGATACAGAGAACCCTGTAAAAAGATAGAAAAACATCCTCCACTGAAGGAAGCATATGCGCTCTTCAATGTCCTGCTGCAGAGTGATGAATGGTCATGTTCTCATTCATGCTAACATCTGACTGACTGCTTGTCACTAAGTGATTGCAGTGATCACTTAGCACCTCCCATGCCAACTGAGACGAGGGCCACTCATTTGATCAAACAGTAATGTATTTCAGATGATCACCTTCTCTTTTCTGACAGTTTTGTAAAATGTTGCCAGGACTCACAATAAGAAACAATTTTCCAATATTTGCAAACAATGTTTACATTTTGTGGCCAACTTTTCTTCTAGCGAAATGTTTCAGGTCTCCTTGATCTGGTCACAATCTTTATTAAGTGGCACTGGGTGCTGGGATTTATACCAGTCAATACTGCTAAAAATTGTTTAATATGGGGGCCATCCAATGGCATAGTGGATAGCTCTGTGTGCTCCCACCCTGGCAATGTGGATTTGGCAGTCAGGCCTTGGAGCTGGTTGGGCAACCATGAGGTCTGGGAGGCACTGCCGCACAACAGCACTCCTGCCACAGAGGGATGGCTTCTGGTTCCGCCACTCTAGTGACCCCCTGTAGTTGGTCAGGGAGCTTGCCTCTCCTGCAGGGGAATGTTAGAGCATGGCAGGCCTGTTGGGGCCTGGCCCAATGTTGGGGAGAAGGGCAGGGTCAGAGAAGTAAACAACGAAAAAGGTACTGCACGGACTGGATGAAGATCCCTCCCATCACAAGTCCCACACCACCAACTGGGCCCTGGCTTCCAACATATCTGGACGTGGTCACTGAGGGGGGGGATGGACCTCACTCCTGTGGCCCTGCCATGGGGTGCAATCCATGGGGGATCGACAGAAGTCAGGTAAGTTTTGGGGATGGTGGGTGATGGGGATGGGTGGGCAGATAGCAGATGAGGGCGGGCTGAGACAGGAGCTTAACCACATGATGAAGAAAAAATTGTTCCATATAGCAGCTAAGACTACAATGTATTTTTTTTTATTTAATATACTGTACATTGTTTATTAATTTCACAATTAGACAGATGAGTTCAGTATACTTGCATATGAAAACAGGCAAGGTAACAAGGGTTCTTACAATAGTGAAATAAATATCTTACATGGCATAATCAGGATGAACAGTATATAATAACAATATCACGCAGTTTTAAGAGTTACAATTTCATAAGTGGAGGTAATATCTCAATTAATTCCTTCCATGGGCTAGTGACAGTATCATTATTTAGACTACAATTTATGATTTCATATGCTTTTGACTTTTACAGTAATGAAATGTAATATATTACTATGCGATCTACTGCATGCGTGATGGCCTGGAGCCACTTTACGTGGTACATACGTCTTTGCTAACTATGGAGTATGATAAGGACCACTGCTTGGCTAATTGGAACACTAGGTTGGTGGTCTAAAAGTTCTACTTGGATTTTAAAATAAAAAAAGACTACAGTGGCTTACAGGGGATTTAAATGAATAAGGAAAAACTGTCCTATGTAAAACAAAACAAAAAAAACCCTCTTGAGAATGTGACAGAAACTAGGAATGAAGCCAGCCTGAAAATAACAGTAATAATAGAGCATCTGCACTTGTAAATAATAGTATTTATTTTATTCATTTACAGTATTTGAAAGGTTCAATAGGTAGTGGCCACTAGAGTTTAAAGAGTCCCCGACACCATTGGGGCAGCTCTGAAAAAAATGTAATATTTAGACACATTTCAGCTTATATTTAATTTTTTCCTATAGTTCTCATACTAATTTTGTTATTTCTAAGGACACTTACATGAAAAAGGGATCTTTGCTCTATTAGCTTTGGCTGCTTGTCTACACCTGGCATGGTAATTCAGTTTCTGACTTCCTAGTCTGATGCTGTGGAGATAATTATGATGTCATAAACAGGGGATTATGATGTCGGGTGTAGACAGGCAGCCAGAGCAGATAAAGTCATGGGACAGCTGCCATCATTTTTTATTTGACTGTCCACCATAATAAAGACAAAGGGGAAAAGAATTACACAAAATATATGAAATATAAACTATATTGTACCTAAAGCCTACATTTCCATAGTTTTCCCAGTAGAAGCAGAAGCTATATATATATAGCACATACATATATAGCACTGGCACAAAGTGCCAGTACAATTGTATGTTACTAATAGTTATACATAGCCATTAAAAACACAAGCACAACCACTAACAAAGATATTTCAGGTAGTTGCTGCATACCATACTACAAAACCTACATGAACAGCACACAGAAACAAGAAGTTAATCAATTATACTGCTGGGCATGGTTTGCTACATCTGGCAGAAAACAAACTGTTCTGTAGGGACCTCTATTGCTGCAGGGGACTGGAAGCATTTACTTTATGAACAAAGAAGTGGAAATGCTATTTCATGCCGATAATTGTAAGCTAATGCGTAATGGCAGCTGGAGTAGAAAATGGCAGAGGCATTTCTAGAAGGACAATGAAAGCGACTTGGCAGGGTGGTTCTTCTCACACTACCCAGTTTTCATTTTTCTGTGCACATTAAAAAAAAATCATACAGCGTTCATAAATTCCAGCAATACAGGTGATGATACACTCCTACTAGTAAAATTTGTTAGTTTGTAAATAAACGTTATTTGTATCTCTGTGATTTGCTAACAGTATATAGCTTACTTATTGCTTTTTTTTCCAAAAATGTTCTTTATTGGTCTGTCTCATCAGATACAATACAATAATGCACTGTGGTTATAACTCCACTTCTCCAGGCCTATTTCAGGAAAAAATCATCTGCCCCTCCTAGGCAATTAAGTCATATTTAAACTTTATCTCTATATAGCAGTGTATCCTTCAGGGGTACATATCCCCTCAGACTTCTTCTGTATTCCTGTATTTCTTGGAGCAACAAATGTAATTATCCTGTGAGTGACAAATATTGCCCAAAGTATTCATGTACTATCAAAAGCATCTTTTTACAACCTCTCAATGTGTGCCTGCTTCCCCACCAGTGATGTGCAAGGAATAATCCATGACAGTGTGTGAGGTAATGTGGACAAAAAGACATATGTTGCAGGTGATACCTTTTATTAGGCTAACAAAATTATTTCTGAGACTAGCTTTCCAATAATAGTCTTGTCTACTATTTTCTTTTCTTCTGTGGTAATCCTAAATCATTGCACTTCATGGAGGTGATCAGGCATGAGGGCTGATGCCGAGTGCCTTGATACCCCTAGGAAATGTGACAATTGAGTATTAATTTAGTATTACTGCACAGCCAGAAGATGGTTACTGTGCTTATAAAATGTCTCAAATCCCAAATGCAAACTATACGTTGCTGTGAAATTGATCCATGGTCATGTGATCAGTCTTGGCTAGTCAGGGTAATTTATTTTTCAGTGCCATTTTAGAAAGTTTACTGCTGCAGTGACCAGAGTAAAAAACAGATAGTTCTGGCATTTAGCCAGTTTATCTTCTGAAAAGGATCCCAAGAAAAAGTACTTTTTATTTTAATTAGCATTTTTCATTTCTTCTATGCACCTAGCATTGGTATAGTTAGGGTTCAGTAAGGTATTTAATGTTAAACCCCAATTTCTGCAACTAAATAACTTTGGTGGCATTTGACAAAATAGCCCAAAATTTGGTATGCACAGTCTGGATGGCAGGGTCTCAAGCCTGGAAAGTTTTGTGATGGCATCTTGCATGGCTTACGAGATATGGAATGTATATTTTTAATGAAATGCTGTTTTTTTCCTATACTTAACATAGGTTTTTTTCTTGCTCTCATGTACAGCCTAGATGATATATAATTGATTCACAAAACTTTCAGGGCAAAAGTGGCCTGTGCTGAGGTATTGCTTTTTGAAGGTTTGGTGAAAAAATAGGAAACAGTTCCAGAGTTGTAAGGATTTTAAGTTTTTTTCTGTGCATGCTTTATAAGGTTTTTGGATAACCCCTGATACAAACTATAAAAAAAAATTGACCACGAGGGTTTATTTATTGCAGAATTAGTGCTTTCTTTATCGTGAGAAAAAATATTGATCATGACTGCAGTCATGTTGTTCTTTTAAATAAAAAACATTAAAAATACTAAAAAATGTTATGTATTTTCAAAAAACAAACACCTGAGCCTAGGTAAATGGGACACTTTTAGCTAGATTCTGGAATTAGTTTTTTGAAAATATGCCCAGAAATTAGGTTTCTGGGCACCCGAGAAACCTGGGTGCCCAGCTCAGCAAGATGAGCTGTTGACGTGCGCTCTCTGAATGAGAACAGTGGGACTTTCTTGGTTTGTGAAGCCCCAGCTGAAGTCATGCTGCTGGCATTAGTTGGAGCAGTGAACCTATGATCCCCTAAGTTATCTCTCTGTCTTCCAATTATGTTATTGTGTACCCCAAGGAAGATCCCATCACTGATTCATCAAGACATAGGGTTAGAAACCCTAATGCCACATTTTCCTACTTTTGTGGCATTGATTTGAACCTTAACTGGTGTATTAATGCATTTTTTTTACAAAGACTATATATTTATTTATTTTTGACTGCAACCTGGGGAAGCATAGTTTGAGACCTTGCTTAATTTTGCACCCTAGTTAGCTGGACGTTTTGGAAAACTTGTAGTAATTTAGAGCAAAACAAGCCTCTCCAAAGTTCCTGGTGGTGCATAGATAAGAAGAGTAATCACAGCTATTAGTAAGCCCAGCACTCAACCCTTCAGATAAAGAGATGTCACGTATACATTTTTAGTACAAAGTTGCAACTAGTTTATTATATATATATATTGGATAAACAAACAGGCAGCAAGCCTCACAGAATGACTCATTTCATTTGTAACATGGGCTTTATCAGAGTACTGGATGCAGAAATGCATGTTACTTAAAGAACTTTGTAATAGCAAAATCTAGTCTTTTTTTTCAATGTTTTATTTCATTTTCAAATTTCCATTGTACAGTAACTATTTTTCCAGAAATCTAGTCTTAATTGACACATCCCTCTATAATTTAATGCCTATGTCGACGGTTCAAATTGCTAGGGTTTATAGCAAAATTATTTAAATGAAAATTATGGGCAAAAATAAAGAGGTTGCAGAAATGCAGGGACCATACAATACTGTGCATTGCCAATAAAAGAACACTGATGCAGCAGAAAGATCAAAAACAAGAGAAGCTTGAAGGGCACCGTATTTCAAGGGCATGAATAAAAGGTTGGAAGAATGCACATTATTCTGGTTAAATCAAATAAGACCAAGAAGAAATAAATGCATGTGTTCAGCATGAAGTGAAATAGGAAAGGTGAAAACAGAAAAATTCTTTTAGTTAAATGATGAATGAAATGGAATAATTTTAGTATCTACAGAATGTAGACTAGCAAAGACACAGAAGAAACATGACCCAAAACATGGAGACCCAAACAGACAGGGACAGGAAGGTATATCTATATAAACAAAGAGGAGGGGAGGGAGGAGAGTGAGAGCAGCAAAGCCTCAAACAGAGGAGACGATCATAGAGGAGGTCAAAAAGGGTAAGATGTTCTTCAGGCATGTGAGTGAAAACAAGAAGGTAAGAGGACAGATAGTGAGGATCATGAGAGCCGGGGGGGTACTCTGCAGAGGAAGATCAAGAATAAGCTAAAACTGTAAACAAGTACTTCTGCTCCATCTTCACAGTGGGTGGGGGGTGAGATGGACTAATATGTATCAGCAGGCACCAGGGGTGGGGGGAGTGGAACCATCTCCATTTTCAGAAGAAAGAGTCTGTTGGGGATTGGAAGTCTTAAAAAAAACAAAGTGATTGGGGACAGATGAGAGCCACCCAAGGGTTCTAAAAGAACTGAGTGCAGTGCTGGCCACCCCTCTAGCAACACTATTCAGCACCTTATTGGAGACAGGGGTAGTTCCAGAGGAATGGAGAAGGGCTGATGTGGTCCCTCTGCATAACAGCAGCAGCAGGGAGGAGGCTAACTATTACAGACCAGTCAGTCTCACATCAGTGGTGGGGAAATTAATTAACAGCCTGCTGAAGGAGAGACTGATGGAGTACCTGGAGGAAAATGGGCTGCAGGACTACCTGCAGCATGGCTTCAAAGAGAGGATTTCATGTCAAGCATAGCTAATAGATTTCTCTGACTGGGTAACCAGGGAGGTGGATCAGCGGAGGGCAGCAGAGGTGGCCTATCTGGACTTCAGTAAGACCTTTGACACTATACCACATGGAAGACTGATTAGGAAACTTAGCAATCTGGGGTGGAGGACAAGGTAGTAAGCTGGTTATCTAACTGATTGAAAGATGGGAGGCAGAGGGTGGTGGTAGACGGCAGTCACTTGGGGGATGGCAGAGTGACCAGTGGAGTACCATAGTGATTGGTACTGGATCCTGTCCTCTTCAGTGTCTTGAGGAACTGGAGGGGATGGTGTGTCTCTTTGCAGATGACACAAAAATCTGTAACAGGGCAGACACCCAGGAGGAGGTGGACAGAATGCAAAGGCATCTGGGGGAAACTAAAGGAGTGGTCTAGGGTGTAGCAGCTGGGTTTCAATGCTAAATGGTGCAAAATCATGCACCTAGGGCAGGGAAACCTGGGGGCTGTGTATAAGATAGGGGAGGTACTTACAGTCACCAAGCAAGATAGGGACCTTGGGGTAATCATAACTGATGAGCTCAAGGTGGTGGGGCAGTGTAACAAGGCAGAAAGCAAGACTAGCTAGATGCTGAGTTGCACTGGGAGGGGGATTTCTAGCAGGAGAACAGAGGTGGTGTTGCCACGGTATTGCTCACTAGTGAGCCCCAAGTATGGCATCAAGTTCTGGAATTCACACTTCTACAACAAAATTGATAAGGTGAAATCAGTCCAGAGGAGGACTACTAAGTTGCCGCAAGGGCTGCATGAGAAACCATACGTGGGGAGGCTGCAGCTCAGCAGGTACTCCCTGGAGGAGAAGCAAGCAAGAGGAGACAGGGACATGACTGACACCTATTAGTAGAGCCCCGTGTTTTTCTTAAATAAATAACAAGAAATAAAAAGAAAATCAAAGTATAAAACGAAATGAAACAAAAACAAACACATGAAAAAAGTTAAACAATTATTTGGGTTTTTGGTGGGGGGCAAAAACTAAAAAAATACTTGCAGCATTGTTATTTAGGCTCTACTGTTACCATAGAAATGGTCTGTAAGGAAATGGCAGTGAAATTGTCTGATTCATAAAACTTTTCAAACCCACTGCATAATGTTGCTTAATATGATGTAGTATACTAGGAATGTGATTTCTAGTGTGTAGAAGGTAATTTTGAGGTTTTTTATTTATATAAATGAGATAACAGGAAATAAAACTAAATTTTCAATGAAAAAAAGAAATAACATGAAATTCCAGAAAAATAAAAATAAATAAAATAATTTTACAGGGCTCTACCTATTAGTACCTCACGGGGGTGAACAAGATGCAGGAGAAGAGTCTCTTTCAAAGGAGGAGCACCAGATCACAGGGACATGATACAAAGCTTAAGTGGGGGACGTTTAAGAGGGATGTGAGGAAATACTTCTTCATAGAAAGTGTGGCAAATGCCTGGAACACTCTGCTAGAAGAAGAGGTAGGGGTGAAGACAGTGGGGAGCTTCAAGCATGTGTGGGATAGGCACATAGGCATAATCGGTAGGGGCAAGGGAGAAGGGAGGGACACCTGCGACCGAATAGGGTCGAGTGTGTAGAAATACGCAGAGAAAATATGGCAGGCTAGATGGGCCCACTGATCCGTTTCTGCCAACACATTCTGTTTCTATATCCTTATGTATTATTGTGCTACTGTACACCAGTCCATGGTGCTGAAGCCATAACTGGCAATGACAAGATATTGTCTGCCGATGACAGTCATATGCAGTGCTTACATAATGTGTGCAGTGAAGATGATGTAACATTTGTAGCACAGCACTGTACCACTGCTAGCCAGAACTGAACCAGAAAGAAAATGAAACTTGACGACAAAGGAAAGGTTATTGGTACTGTGAGACTGAAACTATATTTTTCTTCACAGTACCAAAGCGTTTAAAAGAAAATACTGCATTTAAAGACAGAAGTAAAAGCGTTTACCTCAGCGAGTCCCTTGATGAAGTAAAACAGAAGGAATAAGAGTAGCACTTCTTTAGAGTGGGACAAACATTAATTTAAAAAGCAATTCCTTTGATAGTTTTAACAACTGGGGAGTTGTATTAGTGTTTAACTATAGAATACTGTATGATTGTAGATTATTTCTACAAAGGGTTTTTATTAGATTTTTTTCATACACTGATCTTTATTATGTACTTACTACTTTCTTGCACCTTTCTCTGGGGAACTGATCCATATCCTCTGTGGGTTGACCTCTAGCCTGAATATTGCTCAGCATTCTAGTCACTAAAGAGCATGTCCTTGTAGATGTTATCATCCAGGGGCCTCCTTTTTCTGCTGCTTCAGGGGACGTCACCCAATATCCAGAGGTGATGCAGGAGGAGGAGCACATGGGTTGGCCTTAAAGCTCTGGACACCTAAGTTGAAGGTTGGGTGCAAGGGTATCATTTATCAGCTACCATGCTTCTTTTACTATTGGATATTTGCTCCAAAATACCCATCCCTTCAAGATACAGAGGGATAGCTGTCAGCAATCATGAAGCAACCTACATAAGCACCCCCCCTCGCACTCCCTGCTATACTGCCACTTGGGGCCTACCAGGTGGCAGCATCACAGTGGGAACTGCTACCAACTCTCCTCATAGGGGAAGAACATCCTCTTGGATGCCCAGCCTCTTCCTGCTGGCTCATGTGATCATCCCCAAACACGGGACATGAGCTCAGGTCAGCAGTGCAGCAAGCAGTACCTGATGCCACCTGCATGATTAGGCCGGCCAGATTTGTACAATGCAGGGGGACAGAATTAACTAGAATCCATAACTTTGGTGTCTATAATCTCTTTCTGCAATTTATCTAGTAAAAGAAATAATTAAAAAAAAAATTGAACAGATGACAAAACCTAGTAATAAACGTGTTCAATATACTGCAGTCATTTACATAATTGCAAGAACTTTGCAGGCAGACCAGAGTGAACAGAATAGACTAGAATCACTAGATAATACAAGCATTTGTCAATGATGAATGTTGGCTTGCTGGCATTGGCATTGGTAGTGCAGGAGTTAGAGAGATGCATAATAGGAATGGCAGTGAAGTATTGAACTGATGCCAACCCACCCCCACCCTGCAGAGACTGACAGGCATTGGGGTGTTTGATAGTGCAGTGCGGGAAAACATTTTGGGCAGGATGTGAAAAATGACAGCTGTACAGTTCATAAGGAGGTGTAAAAAAATGCCAGTGTTGAAAATGTGGCATGTAAATATACCAAATTTGCGAAGTTACAAGGGTGCGTGGGAAATATGCAACACACGCTTGCAACACTGCCATTTTAAGGGCCTTCGGCACCAAATTTTCAACATAGGCATTTTAGCACCTCTGCTCATGTACAGTGTCACTGTTATTTCCTCAAAGTGTCCCAGAAGTGATTTGCTGGCGACCCGCGTAACCCAATGGCGGAGTGTGAAAGCACATTTTGGGCAGAATATGTGAAATGACGGCTGTACTGTTCATCAAGAGGTGTGGAAAATGGCAATGGTGAAAATCCAGACTGAAAATATCACAAATGCACGACGGTACGAGCGTGCGTGCAATCTGCCAACACACGCTCATAACACAGTCATTTTATGGAGTATCATCACCAAATTTTCAACATAGGCATTTTAGGACATCTGCTCATGAACTGTGTCACTGTCATTTTCATAATCTGGCCCAAATACTGATTTCCCATAGCGACTGTGCAATTGTGCGCCAGAAGTCCAGAAACACATTTTGGGCAAGATGTGGAAAATGACAGCTATACTGTTCACAAGGAGGTGTACAAAAATGACAGTGCTGAAAATCCGAGCGTTAAAATATTGCGAATCGTGAAATTCTGACCCCTGCGTAGCAACTGTGCAACGCACGCTCGTAAAACAGGCATTTGTTGGATTTTTTCCACCAAATTTGGAACATAGGCTTTTTGAGAGGCCACCTCATGAACACTGGCACTGTCATTTCGTTAATGGGTCCCGAGAGGTGATTTTGTGCAGTGACTGCGAAATCACCTTTCCAGGCCCATTAACGCCATGACAGTGATAGAATTCATGAGGAGGGGCCCCAAAAACCCCATGTTGAAAATTTGGTGCCAAAATTCCAAGAAATGCCTGAGATATGCAGCAAAGTTGAAAACCCTATTCATTCCATTATACAGCCTACCGCATTTCCTCAGTTAGCGGTCAGCTTTGAAGAGTGCAGACTGTTCCCAGTCCACAAGATCATTGCGCCAGACTCTGGAGGTGGATGTGGTGAGGCGGTGTGAGGCAGCAGCAGGTGCAGTGGGTGGGTGCGGTGGGGGCAGGAGATCACGAGGAACCTTTTGGTTACAGGAAGTAAAAATTACATCGCGACAGTTTTGTTTTCAGGGAACTTGGCATGCTGGGGTGGGCTCCCAGCGTGCCACCTAACTGTTTTGGGGTGCTGCAGCTGACGGGATTGGGCACCCTCGCCGGCAGACAATAAGGAATGTTTCACGACAGGATTGGGTACCCCATCGAGCCACAATGACAGCGGGGAGGCAAGAACTGAGGGAGATTGGGCACCCCTTGGCATATAAGATGTGAGGAAGGGGCTGATTTATGCCGGCGGGAGTGGGCTCCCCGTCAGCACACAATGAAAGCAGGGGAGGCAAGAACCGGGGGATTGGGCACCCCTCGGCATATAGGAAATGGGGGAGCTGCTCTATGCCGACAGGGAGTGGGCTCCCCCGTCGGCAAATTTGTGCGGCCACAGAAAGCTGGCTGGGGGATTGGGCACCCCCGAAGTCGGCAGTTGGGCGGCCGCCCGATATGCTGCTAATGTGGCAGCATGCAGGAAGGGTCCGCTGCATCTGACAAGCTTTGCTCGGATTGCAGCAGACGTTTCCTTAGATGTGCTCACCACATTAGCATGCATGGTGTGGTGCCAGCATGCAGGCTGATTGGGGAATGAGGGACGCACCTACTGATGCGTGCCCTCCATTCGCCCAACAGTGGCCGCGCCCCCAAATCTGCACTCTCCCAAGATGTTGACTGGCGTGCAAGTACGGCAAGCCAACATAAAAATGAGTTAGAAATGTCCTGCCTCCTGATTGGATGAATACATTCTAAGTCCTGTTATATTAACCCCCTCAAATGCACAGACTGGAACAAATTCAGGCAGTGGGATTTGAAATTTAGGAAAAGCACATAAAGAATTCATGGAACACTTCACTCATTTCTGCTTGCCATCACTAACATGGCTACCACCTTTACTCACTAAGAAACTTTAACTAGGCCATAAAGAGGAAAACTCCCTTTAATGTAAAAAAAAAAAATAAATGTTCTGTCCTCTAATGATTGCCTCCTTACACACTGAAAAAATGTGAAAAATGGAAGTACTATTCTCAGTTTTAAATTCAGGTGTTTTCTAGTGATGATGAAAATATCCTCCTCCTATCCTTACCAGCTAGCTAGGAAATCTGCCATAGATAAAACTGAGACAAGGGCTCCATAGGATATTGACACGGCCCTTACCTTCTTTATCCACACCTTCAACTCTGCTTGTGATATTTTTGCACCCATAACTGCACGCCGGTCCAAAGTAAATCTATGGCACATTGCCACGGAAACGGACCGCCCAGCTGACAGGCTGGCCTATGCTGCTGCCTGGAACAAATGTACATGGGCCACCCGCAAAGCGAAGGCTGAGCACTATCAAGCCTCCCTCACTTCCTCATGGGGGAATGCTAGGACTTTCTGGGACAACATTAAGCAGCTGAATGGTGGCACGCGTTCCCCCCCACCTTCGCTTATCAACATTAATGGTTCGGTCTCCTCAGACCGTGTCCTTATTGCCAACCACCTCAACAAATCTTTCACAGACCTTAGCCCGGTGCTCCCTGATAATTTCTTCCTCCCCCTTCCTCCAGGTCTGTCCCTATTCTCCCACACCCTTGTTCTACTTGCGCCAAGTCACTGCCCAGGAAGTCAGACCTTACTTACTCAAAGCCTTAAAGAGTAACACAATTGGCAATGACTCCCTTGATCCCAGTCTTCTCCGTCTGGTTCTGGATCTGGTTCTCTCACCAATCACCAGCCTCTTTAACAAATCCCTCTGCCTAGGGCAATTTCCCTCTGCCTGGAAGATAGCTACTGTCACCCCAATACACAAGGGTGGTGATAGGTCGATAATTGCTAGGGAGGGTCCTATCTCAATCCTCTCTCCTCTCTCTAAGGCCTTAGAAAAAATTGTGGCCACCCAAATCTCTGAATACCTCTATAAATATAGCATCCTCTGCCCAGAACAACATGGTTTGAGAGCAGGCCACAGCACCAATACTGCCCTCCTGGAGTTCTTTAACTTTCTTCACACCTCACTGGACTCTGGCTCCCTAGCAGGTGCAGTGTTCATTGACTTATCAAAAGCCTTTGATACTGTCTCCCACCCCCCCCCTCCTGCTAGCTACCCTTAGTCACTTAGGCTTTGCCACTGGGCCTGTTTCCTGGTGCTCCAGCTACTTGGCCCGCTCACAACGTGAGAAAATCAACGGAAACGTCTCCAGCACCTGCCCTATCCGCTCTGGAGTCCCTCAGGGCTCCATTCTTGGGCCCTTGCTCTTTTCCCTTTTTCTCAACTCCCTGCCCAGTGTATGTACTGGAAAAATCCTTCTTTACGCAGATGATGCTGTACTCTTTGCCTTCAACCGTAATCCCATCTCACTTCAGGATTCTCTGCAGGAATCCTACAATGACGCATTAGCCTGGTTTACTGAGCACAGGCTCGTAATTAATCTAAAGAAAACCAAAACCATGCTCTTTGCCCACCCCCAAAATAAATCCAGTAACTATCCTCTCACAGTACACTCCACCTCTAAACTCCTATTGAGCTAGTTCACTCTTATAAATACCTAGGTATAACCTTTGACCCTGCCCTCTCTTTTCATGCCCACATCTCTGCCCTTGCCTCAGCCTCTAACACTCGGCTGGGTATCCTCTATCATCACAAAAACTGCCTCCCCACGGATGCCCTCCGACTTGCAATCACATCCTCTGTTCTATCTCTGGTAGACTATGGCCTACCTGTGTATGGTGCAGCAGACCAGACTGCCCTGCAGAAGATCCGCCTCACCTTAAACAAGGCCTGCAGGCTCATAACTGGGGCTCCTAGTCTAACCCACACTTGCCATCTTTACACCATGGTTAAGCTACTCAACCTAGATGAGTGCCTCAAATACCAAACCTGCCTCCTAACAAAAAAAATCACTCCTTGGGCTATCCCCACCGGGTCTGTCAACCACTATCCACCGTGCTAACCCTACAGTGCATACCCGCAAAACTGCTCTGGTTAGACCGAGGGCGAGAACCTCACAAGGTCAAAGGGCTTACCCCTACAGAGCCCCCTGTTGGTATAACGCCTCCCCACCGGAGTCACTGATGCCTCCTCGTTATCGTACTTCAAAACTAGTCTTAGAAATCACCTGCTTTCAACACGCAGCTGCACCTGCCTCTAAGCCTCCTCCTATCCTCCCAGACAAAGCTCGCTGAGCCGCTCTCTGACCTCCTGTCCAGCTCTACCTTTACTTGCTACTATTGTCCCCACACTCCTCTTCTGATACCTCCCACCCAGCCTTACCTTTATCTGCCCAGTGAATCAATCTAACATACTAACATACTATTTGCCAGCAGATTAGGCCTTACGGTCTATCGAGTCTGCTCGAACCTAGATCCTTAGTTGGGTGCCGAGATCCTCCCATCCCTTGTTCTCTAGAAACCCCTATCATCCATCCCCACCCCCCCGGGACAGGCCATCATCTGATACATCCACTTTCTGTGTCTGTCCCACCCTCTCTTGAAGCCCTCACATCCACTGTGGATCTCTGAACCAGCTCACCAGGCAGTGCATTCCAAGGGTCCACCACCCTCTCGGTGAAAAACCTCCTCCTCTTTTCCCCTCACCCTTCCACCTTCCAACTTCAAACCATGCCCTCTGGTGATACCTCCTGCTTTAGTCTAAAGATCCTCCATGTTTACTCTATTTATTCCTTGAGGTACTTGAAGACCTCAATCATGTCCCCCTGTTCTCCTCCAATGAAAACAGGCAGAGCTCCTCAAGTCTGTCCTCATAAGTCAAATCCCTAGCCTCGTATCATCTTTGTTGCCCTCCTCTGTACCCTCTCCAGGGCTGTATGTCCCTCTTCAAATGTGGTCTCCAGTACTGTACACAGTACTCAAGGTGTGGTCTAACCAGTCCATTGTACAGCGCAGAATCACTTCCTGCTCCTAGAGGTGATCCCCTCACGATGCATCCCAACATCCTGTTTGCCTTGCTAGCTGCCTCCTGCACTGCTCAGAGTTATTCATACATGTATCCACCATGACCCCTAGGTCTTTTTCCCTATTGAGGCCTCCAGCCTCCCTCCCAGGGTGTACCTGTGTTTAGGGTTTTCCCGATCAAGATGCAACACCTTGCACTTGGTGATATTGAAATTTAATTTCCATGTGTGAGCCTAGCTTTCCAGGGTGTCCAGGTCCCCTTGCAGGGCCACCTCCCTCTTCTCCCTCAACTACTGCTCCCATCTTGGAGTCATCCGCGAAGAGACTCATTTCACACCCTATACCCTCCCTGATGTCCGATATGTATGCATTAAACAGGATCGGACCCAGGACCGAGCCCTGTGGTACCCCACTACCAACCTCTCTAGGGTTCGAGAGCTCCCCACAGACCACTACTCTCTGAGTGCGTCCAGCTAGCCAGTTTTCAATCCATCTGACCATCAAAGGCCTACTCCTAACCCCATCAGTTTCTCCACCAGACCATTGTGGGGACAGAGTCAAACGCCTTGCTGAAGTCCAAGAATAATATATCCACAGGCTTACCCTGTCCAGTTCTGATGTTACCCATTCATAGAACTCCACAAGGTTGGTTTGACATGATCTACCTGGCACAAACCCATGTTGCAGACTATCCAGACCTCCCACCTCCTCCAAGTACACCCCCAATCGTTCCTTTAGAATAATCTCCGTGTAACTACTGTATATTGTCTACTCTGTAAGCGCACTATCTTCCTCACACTCCTCTTCTGATGTCTCCCACCCAGCCTTACCTTTATCTGCCCACTGAATCAATCTCCATGTAACTACTGTATATTGTCTACTCTGTAAAGCGCACTTGTAAGCCTGTTTGTATACTGTGTTTGACATATGCCTGTATTTTTGGCTGATTCCTTAATGTACTCTGATTTTTTGTCTGCCTTGATGTTTGTTTCTTGCACTGTTTTGTCCTCTCTGTGACGAGGTACCTTTGTAAATGAGCCTCTGGCTCAAAGGTTGTTAAACTGATGTTCTAATAAATAAATAAATAAATAAATAAATAAAATAAGACCTGGGGTGCAACTGAGCAGCATTTTGAAGTCTTTTGTTCCAATGCATCCATACTTTCTGGGTGTCTTCTACTTAACAAAATGTTACAGGACCTTTTTTCTTTGTGGTGCATGGACTGATTTTAAAATTACAAAAAAAAAAGAAAAATTAACCCAAAATGTGTCTTTTCATTCCAGTTATAAGTTCTCTTTAATACCAATAGCCCGGGTCCATTTGGTCCCTGTGGTTGACTATGGGTTATTAATCTACCCTGCCACAAACTCGGGTACCTTAACTGGAGTTCAAATGCTCCTCAATCAGATTTGACATTTTAGCTTAAAAGCTGACTATTGCGCACCTCACTGTACACTGTATGACTCATTGCACTGGCTACCTCTTGAGGAAAGAATTCAATAGTCACAGGCAATCCAGTTATGGAGAAGGTTATATTCTGTGGCTCCTTTAAGCTTAAAATCAATCAATCCGCTACTGCACAGGTCTTGGTTTTACTAGGGCTAACTTAAATTATAATTCTGCTCTACCAATAGAGAAAACAAAGCTTGGCAATGTTTATTTTGTTACAGTGTTTCAAATACGTGGAATGCAATACTACATGTAAGAACTGTTAGGAACTATAACCCATTTTAAAACTGTACTAAGACAACACCTCTAGGCTACAAGTAAATGCAACTCGTTTAATACTTCAATAGTAGCTCTTTAGAACTTTTAATGCAATATGACAATGTACTACGTTTGCATCACATTTCATTGTATTTATTGTTATTTGACATTTTGTACTGTGCGTTGTACCTGGGTCATCACTGAAAATGAGTACTTGTACTCAGTGGACTTACCTGTTTAACAAAAATAAACACTAAAATGCACATACAATCATAACACAACACAACACACATGCCATATTCAAGTAAAACCTGTGTTATTGTAAGGGAATGTTGGATAGGATTTTAGGGATACTTCCCCCAACTCTTTCAGAAACTGCAGTGGGATCTTTAACTTCCACCTGTGCATCCACCCACCAGAGATGTGCAGAAGGGATCTCAGTTAAATGTCTCATCCAAAGGACAGCACTTTCCTCATTCAGGACTGCAGTGTCCATAATGGGTATTAGTCCAAGTGCTTCACTGTGCCATTACAAACTGGTTTCTAGTTGAATATTTGATATAAGTATTATGTTTCTCCCTTCGGCTGAATGCACTCACTCCCTCACCAACAGCCCTTACTGAGAATCAAGTCCGGGACACTGAGTGCCAAAGGAAACAGCTCTAAACATTCAGCTAAAGGAAAAATTCAAATTAGCTGGGAGGTTAGACAGTGTTTTTTGCTTTTCATTATTGTCAGCCCTTCAAAACAACTAGAAGGCTCTGCTCTTACAATTCTGCAACACTACAGTATTCTGTGATCACATATCTTCCATCTAAATAATGACGTCCAAAGACCACTTTTCACAGACACAGTGGATACACAATGGCCTGACTCAGAATATGCCATCTATCTTTATGAGTGAGGGGACAGGACCATAACACTATAAGTGAGTTATGAAGGTCCTGCTATACTCTGACTCAGGATACTGCATGTCTTGTTTGTGCCACATATTTTCCTAAATGCAAATCTTTGAAATTAACTATTTTTTAGCAGTAGCTATTTATTGTAAAACTATTTATTTTCACACAAAGTAATTTTAATGCAATCCCAAATGCAACTATAATTGTGCAGCTTTCATTTAGCGCTAAGGTATTAGTGCTACATTCACTTAAATGGGAAAAAGTGCTAATAGCACTAATTAGCGCAAATTTATTTTAGTGCAAATTATTGCTTCAGTGAAAATAGCAGAAATAATTTGACAGTGAAAATGTCTAGTTTTACAGTATTTTGACTTCACTGCTCTGGTTAGCTCTACTGTGATGTCATCAAGCATTATTTTAGATGTTTGCCCTTTGGTTAAGTACAGCATTATGGCGTGTTTAACCTACAGTACGTTATTTTGTGTGAGACATATCTACTTTCAAAATAAACATTTGTATCTTAATAGAACCAAGTCATCAACAGAATAAAACCATTAATTTGATTATATTTATTCTCACTGGTCTGGTCTAAACAACAATACAAGCAGATTCTAAACATTTATTTATAAATTTGGAATACTGTTCTACAGCTGGGGTGAACATGTTTTTATTTTTTACTTTATTATTAACATTTTCAGGGTCAGCTGCTGTTGACTACAAAGAGTCTTGATTATTTGTCATTTTGTTTCAAGTAAGTTAATTTTATCTCTAATGATGAACCATTTATTCCCCTTCTAAAGGTGCCACTCGTTATATTTAAACGTGAAAAAGAGATTGCGCGAAAGCTTGAGTTTGACGGTCTGTATATCACTGAACAGCCATCTGACGATGACATCAAAGGACAGTGGGATCGGCTTGTCATAAACACACCGTAAGTGAATAAGAACCTGCCACATGTTTGCAAAACACTACTTAACTGTTTCATAGTAAACTGTATATCAGTTTTCTGTTTCACTGAACCAAATGCATCCAACTTCTACATGCAGTAGAGGATCAAAGAGATCTTGGTGTCCATACATAAACTTCAAAGTATGAGCACAGGCGAAAAAAAAAAAAAGTCATACAGGAGGCAAAGGGTATGTTGGGGTTTATATGAAAAGTACTGAATATAAGCATATTGAGGGTATAGTAATGATGTGCAAAATAACAGTTAGGCCACAGGAAAACTGTTTGCTTTTTGGGCTCCTTGTCATAGAAAGTATGTAACTGACAGTAAGTGCGGTAACAATTGACTTGACAAGTATGAAAAGCAAATGCAGAAGAAAGTACACTTTTCTAACTTGCACTAAGGAGTATAAAAATAAATTTCTGAGAAGAGTTCATAATAATTCTTATTATTTATTACTATTCAAATTGTTCTCAAATAACAGAAAGACTTCAGAGAATAAATGTAGGTAGATTATTTTATTTGCTACGTGAATCAAAAACAACGGGAATTAGCCTTAAATGAGAACTAGACGTCTTTGAGTGAGGATCTGAAGAAATTGTTCCTCAAACAGAGGCCATTGACATATAGAAAACTTTGCCATAACTGGCTAAAGATGCTGACTCAATTAAACTGTTAAGAATAGAACCAGGTAGTCACTTAAAATGAAAAGCGTAAAATGGTGTTGGGGTAGCTGGAGCACAGGGAAAAGGCATTAATGTAAAAAAGACCCTAGAGGGAGTTGGATTTGATAAATGCAAGGTGGGCCAAATGTCTTCCTCTTGTGCTAAACAAAATCTAAGATACTTTCAAAGAACTGGGGAATATGGTTTTAGTATACAAACACAGAAGTTGGTGGCAGATAAGGACCGCAAGGCCCATCCAGTCTTCCCATTTTTTTCTAGTTTATGAATGTGCCATCGGCCTTTGCTCTGTCAATGGCCTATCTATTCATACTCATCTGTATTGCTCCCTTATGCCTATCCCATGCCTGTTTGAAGCCCTGCACTGTATTCATATCCACCACTTCCTGAGGTAGGCCGTTCCATGCATCCACCACCCTTTCTGTGAAAAAGAACTTCCTCACATTACCCCTTTATCGGCCTCCCTCTATTCTCATGCTGTGACCTCTTGTCCTGCTATTTTTCTTATATTGAAACATGTTAGACTGTCTCACCTTGTTAATGCCCTTAAGACGTTTGAATGCTTTGATCATATCACCTCTCTCCCTCCTTTGCTCTAGGGTATACATATTGAGCTCCATTAATCTGTCCTCATATGTTTTCTGGTGCAGTCCCCACACCATTTTGGTTGCCTTTCTCTGGACTGCCTACATTTTGTTAATGTCCTTGTGAAGGTACAACCTCCCGTACTGCATGCAGTACTCCAGATGGGGCCTAACCAGTGTTTTGTAAAGAGGGATTATTACCTCCCTCTTATGACTTGTGATACCCCTTCTAATACACCCCAACATCCCCCTAGCCTTACCTACTGCTTTAGTGGTCTGCTTGGATGATTGCAGGTCATCTGTGATGATGATGCCCAGGTCTCTTTCTTCCCTTGTGATTGCCAGCAACGCCCCTCACAAGCTATAGGTGGCTTCAGAATTTCTCTTCCCTATGTGCATGATGTTGTCCTTCTTTGCATTAAACCCCAGTTGCCACTCTTCTGACCATTTTGCCAGTTTATCCAGATCTCTTCTCATTCTGCCTACCCCATCTGTATCATGTACTCTATTGCAGATCTTGGTGTCATCTGCAAACAGACAAACCTTACCCTCCAGTCCATCTGCAATGTCACTGATGAAGATATTGAAGAGGACTGGCCCCAGGACTGATCCCAGAGGTACCCCACTTGTAACTTATATCTGTTCTCACTGCATACCATTTACCACCATTCTCTGTTTTCTGCCCGCCAACCAGTTTGCCACACAGTTGACCAACATCTGACCCACCCCAAGCCTACCCAGCTTATTAATCAATCTTCTATGTGGAACAGTATCAAAAGCTTTGCTGAAGTCAAGGTAGGTGACATCAACTGCACCCCCTTGGTCCACCACTCTGATTACCCAGTAAAGAAATCTGAGATTAGTTTGATGGGACCTTTCTGTTGTAAACCCATGCTGTCTTGGATCCTGTGCTCCTATGGATTCCAGGTATTGCACTATCCTTTCCTTAAGGAGTGCCTCCATAATCTTGCCCACTACTGAGGTAAGATTGACTAGTCTATAGTTCCCTGACTCCTCCATGCTACCACTCTTGTGGAACAGGATTACATGAGCCCTTCTCCAGTCTTCTGGGACCTCTCCTGTGCTCAGAGATTCACTAAACAGTTCTGATAATGGCTGTGCTAGTTCCACCCTTAGCTCCTTTAGTACCCTGAGATGTATGCCATCCAGTCCCATTGTCTTGTCTATCCTGAGCTTAGCAAGCTCGTGTAGAATCTTTTCTTTTGTGAAGGGACTTGGGCACACCTCCCTCCCCCTGTGTCCATGGTGCTGAGCTGTGGGCCCCGGCCTAATTTCTTCTAAGTAAATACTGAGCAGAAGTATCTATTTAGGATAGATGCTTTTCCTTGGTCCTCCTCCACACATTCTCCCTTATCCCCTTTGATCTTAGCAATACCCCCTCTGGACTTTCTCTTTTCACTAATGTATCTATAGAAAGTCTTGTCCCCTTCTTTTACTGTTCATGCTAGTGTTTCCTCGGTTTGGGCCTTTGCCTGCCTTACTGCCTTCCCTGTTTCCCTCAAGGAAGTTTGGCATGCCTCCCTATCTTCATCCCACTGCGTTCCCTTATATTTCCTGAAGGCCAGCCTTTTGGCACTGACCTTTTCTGCTACTGTTTTTGAGAACCAAAGTGGTTTCCCCCTTCTTTTGCTCTTACTTTTCTCCCTAACACAATGGTATGTTGCTTCAAGTATTGAATCTTTAATGCTTACCCACTTTACCTGTACCCCCTCACCTGCATTTTTTCTTGCCAGGGCTAGCTTAACTCTGTTGGCCATCTTATCAAAGTCAGCTCCTCTGAAGTCCCATATTTGTTGTATTGGAATGGGATGATTTAGTTCTAGTGGCCAAATTGAACCATACCCTGTGATGGTCACTGGCCCCCAGGTGACCTTCTACCTGGAGATCTGTGACCCTTTCCCCATTAGTCTTTACTAGATCTAGGATAGCTCTGTCTCTTGTGGGTTGTTGTACCAGTTTTTTGAGGCCCTCCCCCTGCAGGGAATCCACTATGTGTCTAGTTCTGGTGGATGTTCCTGCTGGTATTGACCAATGTGTATCTGGCATGTCGAAGTCTCCCATTATCAGAACCTCCCCTTTAGCTGTCATGTTTTGTATATCTTCTAACAGTAATGTGTCTATGTCCTCCCACTGGTCTGGAGGCCTGTAGACAACCCCAGTTCATATGGCTGTCTCATTTCCTGTTTCCAGGGTGACCCACAGTTCTTCTGGCTCCTTATGTGCATTCTGAATTTCTGTAGCTTTGATATTTTCATTGACATAAAGGGCTACTCCTCCCCCCTTTTTGCACCTCGGTCTCTTCTGAACAGTACATAGTCGGGTACTGAAGTCTCTCAAGTGTAGTTACTGGTAAACCATGTCTCACTAATGGCTACTATGATTTTATTTATTTTATTTATTTTGCTCTAGGATTACAAATACCTTTGAGCCAAGGCTCTTTTATAAAGGTTCCACATCATGAGTTACAGCAGGACAAAACATAAATGGCATTAATAACATTGAAGGCAGTACACAGAGAGGGCATTTGAGGTACAGAGCATGATGTAACTATTAAAAAAGAAAAAGAAGAAAAGGAATGAGGAAGAAGGGGGTGGGGCGGGTGAACAGAGACAACAAGTAAGGGGCGTGAGCAGGGGATGGTAGAGGTAAGGTGGGTGGAGGAACAGGAGGGAAGGGTAGAGGGCTGGGGTGGGTGGGAGGGAACAGGTGGGGGCTGCAGCCAGGTAGAACTGTCAGAGAAAAGAAGTGGGGCAGGGTGGGGAAGTGCTAGAGGTGGTGGCCCTAATGTCCGCAACAAACAAAGGGAGCCTCAGAGTAGATGATCTGTTCTTTATCCAGGCAGTTCCAGATGGGGGGTCTATTATTAGACAGTGCAGTCACAGGAGCTGGAGTCAATGAGTGAGTGGCGGAGCCCAGTTTTGAAGGCACCGAGCATGGTGGCAGTGGTGATGTCACTAGATAGTTCATTTAGCCAGCTGGGAGCCCAATAGGCAAAAGCTCTTTGACCTTGTGTTGTGCGACATCAGGGGATTTGGAACTGCTGCTGCTTAGACCCCCCTGGTGTTGCGGCCACTGTTTTTAGGTTGTAGGAGAGCAGTGACTCCAGGAGGGGCAAGACCCATCAGTATTTTCTTGGCAACCACGCAGGTTTGGTATTCTATACGTTTGTCGAGTTGCAACCGGCTGGTTTGAGAGTAGAGGTCACAGGTGTGAGTAAGACGTTGAGAGCCAGTAATGAGCCAACAAGCCTTGTTGAGGGAGGTAGTGACACGTTTGAGCGCGGTAACAGTAGCAGAGCCGTAGATGATAAGGCCATAGTCATTGGTGGCAACGATGGAGCTCTGGATGGCAGCTGCCAGGGCTTCAGGGGTAAGGTGTCTCCTGTGGTGGAACAGCAGGCCTAGTCGAGTTGGCAGTTCTGGTGACATTATTTTTGTGGGCAGCATAGGAGAGGTGTGAGTCGAGGGTGATCCCAAGGTATTTGAAAGTTAGGACCTGTTCCAGTGGGCTGCCGTGACTGGAGTTAATGGAAAGGTGGTGGTGCTTATGTTTATTGTGGGAGCTACTGAAGGTCATGGTCTTGGTTTTTTTCTGGTTGAGGATCAGATTATGCTTTATGAACCAGTTCTCAACTGAGGAGAAACCTTGTTGGAGGTTGTCTTGCAGCAGGTTCAGATCCTGGTGGGAGGCTAGGATTACCACATCATCAGCGTAAAGAGTGATTTGTTTAGAACCGGAGCCTGGTAGTGTGTTAAGGAACAAGCTGAAGAGGAGTGGGCCCAGGATGGAACCCTGTGGAACACCAAAGCAAACAGGTTTGGCTTTGGAGAGCACATCCGCAATTTTTACACATTGAGACCTGTTTTTGAGGTAGCTTTTAAACCACATAATAGATTCAGGGGAGAGTCCAGCATATTGAAGCTTGCCTAGTAGGAGATGGCAGTGGACAGTATTGAAGGCTTTGGTCAGGTCGATACAGATAGCGCCAGTGAGTTGCCCATTGTCCAGAGAGCTGTGGATTGCACCGGTGAATTCAAGTGATGCAGAAGCAGTGCTATGGCCTTTTCTGAAACCATGTTGCTGCCTGCAGAGGATATTATGCTTGCCCAGATAATCGGTGAGCTGGTCCACTACTGTGCGTTCCAGGACCTTAGAGAGGGGCGGCAGGATTGACATTGGGCAATAGTTCCCATGGGCAGTCTTGTCCCCACTTTTGTGGATCGGGGTAACAGTGGCTGACTTCTATTTTTCTGGGAACTTGCTAAGTGTGAGGGAGAGGTTAAAAATTCTGGTAAGAGGCCCCAGAACCTCTTCTAGAGTAAGGTACAGAAGCTTGCGGTCGAGTGTATCATTGCTTGATCTGGATTTACTAATAGCTTTGGTGACATACTTGCGGACGTCGTTCTTATTTACTGCTTTAAAGTAGAAGGGAGGGTGACTGGTAGGGGCAGTTGGGTTGAGGGTAGTGGGGGTATCATCATCTTTGAAGAAATCAGAGGGGAGAACACTGCTGAGGTCAGTGAATGCAGTGTTGAAAGTGTCAGCAATGATTTTTGAGTGAAGTGTGATACTCCTATTCACCTTGAGCATGGCCGGCGGGGATTTGGACTGCTTCCCAGTGATTTCCTTTAAATTGTTCCAGAAATCTCTTCCATTACCCCAGCTGTCAGCTAGTGCTTTCTTGTAGTAGTCAGATGTCTGTTTCTGAATGGTTTAAGTGCAGTCATTCCGTGCTCGCTTACAATTTTGGATGGCAACTAGCTTCCCAGTGGATCTAGCCAGTTCCCATAGCTGGTCCCTGGATTTTAGCTTTTTTGGAAGGTCACCAGATAGCCAAGGGTTGCATAGAGTTTTAACTTTGCGCTTTTTGAGAGGAGCGAATAGGTTACAGGCTTTGTTAAAGATGTGGATGAATTGGTCCAATGCAGAATTTGTGTCAGTTGCCAGGAAGATAGGAGACCAGTCTTGTAGGAGGAGGTGGGATTTGAGGTGAGTTAACTGATCATGAGGTAAAACTCTGCTGTAGATGATTTTAGGGGGTGGTTTGTGGAATTTGTTGGACCAGGTACAGCTGATGGGGAATGGTCACTGAATGAGTCAGGGAGGACTGAAGAGTTAGTAATCCATGAGGGGTGACTGGTCAGAATCCAGTCCAGAAGTGTACTGGCCCCTGTTTTATAGTTCTTTCTGGTTGGGGAGTCCAGCATCTGGGTAAGGTTGGCCGATAAGACAGAGTCCTTAATAGCCCCAGCCTCAGCCGAGAGTCAGTTGATGCTGAAGTCACCAAGAAGGATGGTTTCAGAGTCAGGTGGTTGTGACCTGACAAGGTCCAAGACAGCGGTTAGTCCCAGTCCTTGCTCTTTGGGAGGAATATATACTGTAACAACTGTGAGGGCTTTATTATGAGCACCTAGTAGGATTCTAATGGGAAGAATCTGTGCTGGGGAGGCCGCGAGGGTAGGTTCTATTGGATGACCCAGGAGAGTGTTTCTCAGGTACAACGCACATCCTCCACCTCTTTTTGACTTATGATCAAGCCTATGTCTGGTTTAGCCTCTGTCATTGTTACCTGCAGGTCTGGGATCTTGTTTCCCAGACTGCGGGCATTTGTGTACATGATTTTCCATTGGCTAGATTTCGGTGTGTTATTTGTTGGGTGAGGTCTGGCGTTTCCCCTGTGCACCGTATGGGGAGCTGGACCTTTTTCCTCACCTGGTGATGCAAATGAACTACAAATATGCTGAACTCCTGTTTGATCACTAGCTGAGGGGGAGCAGTGTTCTTCCCATTCGATGTATCAGGTGCTGCAACCCTCTCCCCACTGGCTAGTTTAAACATTCTGCAAAGACGTCAAACTTCTGCCCCAATGCACTGACTTCCTCCTTAGTCAGATGCAGTCCATCAAATTTAAAGAACTTTCACTCCCAAAACTGTTGCCAGTTACCTATAAATGTGTGTCCTTTTTCCTGGCACCAGCCCTTGAGCCACATGTTTAGCTCCCCTATCTTCCCTTCTCTGCTCTCCATCCATCTGCCCCCCTCTCCCAGACTGGCAGGATCTCAGAGAAGGAGGTGCCAGATGAAATGGATGACAGTTTGTCTCCCAGCCTGGTCAGGTGTTCCTTGGTCTCCACACCTGACCGTCTGGAGAGATTGTTAGTCCCTATGTGTACCAGGACATCAATGTTTTCTCTTGCTTCCTGAAAGATTTTGCTAATCGGTCAGTGTCTCTCTCCATGCTGATGTACCTGGGAGACATCTGACCATTACCCCTTGCTGAAGGTACGTATCAACTCCCCAAATCATTAAGTCTCCTATGATCAGAAGTGTTTTGGATTTCCTTTTTGCTTTTTTTGTTGTTTTGGTCCCTGTTTTGGTGAGTTTTTTTGTGCTAGCTCCTGTGCTACAGTGTCCTGCTCTGCAGTGTCCTCTGCCCCTTTGTTTGATTTTGGAGATAGAGGCAGATAACTGTTTGTAGTTTATATATGGTTTATGGAGGCGATATGTTGGAGAGCATTGAGTGATAGGGCACCTGATTTGCCCCTCCTAACCACCTGCCAACCTCCCAGACCAACTATCCTCTACGGTCGAGGTACTTGAGTTGGATGTTGGGGATATGGCATGTAGTTCTTATAATATATTTCCTCCTGGATATGCGATTTGAGGCATGCAATCTCTGCCCATGCTGCCTGGAGCTGAGCCCTTAGATCTCCAATGGTCCAGCATGTAGGGCTGGCAGTATAGCCTAGAGGTTAGAGGAACGAGGTGTGAACGAGCTTGATACATCCAGCAGACCAGACCTGAGTTTGATTCTCACAACCTCCACTTGCACACTGTGTGATTCTGGGCAAGTCACTTAACCGCCCAGTGCTCCCAGGTCGCCCCTGGAAACAGGCACTTTTGCCTAGTGGGCCTTACCCTGTTACCAAAGACTAAAATAAAATACATGTAGGACAGTGCCCTAAATCCTGTTGTTGAATGTTGCAAATGTACCAGATAAAAGTTAAACCAATGCACAGTATAATGCCAGACTACATGTGATCTCCAAAAATTAAAGACCTCTTTAGACTAGTTTGTTGGAATTTGTATGACCAAATGTTTAGCACTCTAAGATCCACAACAGCACAGCTTACCATTATCCTCATCTACCCCTGACATTGACAGCATTAAAACCTTTCTTGTGTTCAGCATGAAATCTTAAAACATATATTTCCTATCCAGTGACTCCTACCTCCACATTTTACATATGTTAATACTTTAAACGTGAAATGAGGATGATAAGTTCGTACTGTTACATTAAATGTTTTCGTCAACATATACCTCTAATTGCTGCCCTTGGGAAGAGGTGGCTGCAGTTACTGTACTGCAGTATAATGAAACGAGTGTCCATTGCAGTTTACTCCAATCAGAGGCACTTGGCAAATTTCAAAATGGCTTTGATGAGCTCCATCTCCATTGGAATGGGATTAAGTCTGTACAGTCGTGATTGTTGGGGAATTAGGGAAATAATTTCACTTCTTGCTAGTGAAATGTAATTCAGTTCTGTGGCAGACAAATACCAGAACTAAAGTAGTTTGCCACAGTGTGAAATCCGGTTGCAGTACAACCACAGAGCTTAAAGTGTGTTCTGGTAAAATTTCCAGTTACAGATAGCTGGCAGTAAGGTACAACTGTTGGCATATCAAGAACTGTACATAGCACCATTCCACCAATCCACTGTGTTATGCTACACAGCTCTGGGATTTAAGACAAAATTAACATTTATCAAACTCAAATATCAATTAATAAATCCAAAACACTGTTCTAAGAGTTTCAAATAAACAATTACTGGAATAACTAAGATGATTACAGGCTTAGTGCATTCTGTTAAAGTACTTTATGCAGATCCATGTGTATTATAAACTTAACCCAAGAAATAACATTTTTTGATTGGCAGGGGCTTTTATGGATTCCAAATGATATCCATGCGAGTTGTGCACACACCCAACCCTTGCGTGAAGTAGACGTATATGCACGAGAGGCATCTTTGAGTCCTTTTTAAAATTTAAACTTCTAACTCTTACTTAACTCCCCCTCCATCTACACCATTTTGTATACCAGCTTCTGTCCTCATTTTGCCTTATCACTTCTTTTTTTTTAAATACAGCCACATATTTGCCTTCTCCACATATGTACTCTGCATTTCTTTCCACTTCTTGAATAACTACATTTTTACAACAGGTGTGAGAATAAATTTGCAAAGAAAGCATTATTACCTTGGGACACGAGCACGACCAATGAAGGTTGTTATTGAGCATGCTCAGACATTTATCTCATTTCTGTCACACCGCGCATGCTCAGAAATGTATTCTCACATGCGAAGATTAAGTTTTGAGCATGCTCAATGGTCAACTTCATTTATTTTCCACCAGGACACCTATGAAAAAGAGTTATTATGGCTCAGTAGGCCTTTCCAGATAAAACACTTTTTTATTTGATTTATTTATTACATTTTTCGGTTCAACAATTGAGCAAGGTGCTTGTTTACAAAGGTTCCATGTCAGCAGTACAAGACAATTCCATTTTTGCAAATCACAGAGACATAGACTTGTAATTACACAGACAACAGAAAATAATAGACTGGTAGTTAGCTAAAATGTTGTTTGCAAAGACATAACAAGAGTTAAAAATTGACCTGAAATGTACGAGGAGCAGCCAAGTCATAGACATTGACAGTGAAATAAAGTTTCAGCTGATTGTGTGAGATGCCATGTATTTTTGATTGAATGTACAGTAGTCTATGTAGCTTATGTGTTTTACTTTTCCACTTTTGTAGCTTTTTACATCTGCAGGGGCAGAGTCTGTAGACATTTTGCTTCAGAAGAAAAGCGCTCACCGGATCCGGAACCGTGAAAACAACAGCAATAAAGTTTTAAGCATGATACCTCCACCAGTTGAAGCCATTCACTATATCCCCACTGTGCCATCTTCTCCACTGTGCCACTGCACTTTTTTTTATGGCGACGTTTGGGTGGAGCCTGTGGCAGTGCTCCCCCCGCTGGCAGTACACCTGGAAATTATTCTCCTCAGTGATTGAGCCACGATTGCACATCTCCATATCTCTCACCAGTACAAGTGTTTGAACCACATGCATCCTTCCACACCCATCCCCCCCAAAGCCACAGTGAGGGACTTCTTTTGCAATGCTGGAATAGTACTACTCATGGAAGAAGATGTACTCTGTGTAGCTGCTCCACACCTTGTCCTGTGGTTCACGGTACTGTCTCATGAAGGCTGCCATGCTGGTCGAGTTGCACACCACCATGTGGAATGTGCCACCGAGAGCCAGTCGGAATGCCTGCTCAAGTGCCGTGAACTTGAAGTAGAAGCGTGACACGTACTTGTCCAGCGGCCAGTCTGGGTCGCTGCTCTCATTCAGGCTTTTGCCGAACACCTCCTTGGCCAGGGTGATGCACCCACACACCATGATGCATGCCACCCACCAAAACCTGGCATCCACCTGGTTGTCCCGAACTAGGGTGTAGGAGCCCCAGTAGCCCAAGGTGATGAAGGCCAACCTCTTGTCCAAGGAGGCAGAGCAGGCTGCCCCTGGGTCATCACTGCCCTGTGAGCTCTCCTCAATATCGCTCCGGCAGCCCTCGTCATTGAGCAAGCCCTGCTTGGTGACCTTGGGGCTCAGCAACCTGACAAGGTCAGGAAGCTGGAAATGCTCAGCCTCCCACAGGAGCCACTTCTTCTGCGGGAAGTGGTTGGGCCAGATGAGCTGCCAGTCGAGGAGGTAGTCCAGCACAAAACTGAAGAGGAAGCCATCCCGGTTGATGAAGAAGCGGCCATGGTTGTCGTGGGGCAGCTCTCAGACGCTGGGGTGGGAAAACATGCCATACAGGGTGCTGTCCAGGATGCTGAGCAGGGTGCAGTGCTTGGTGACATACACTTGTCCTCCCACATTCAGCTCCACCACCTCCAGGAATGGGGATGACACCGCACTGATGGGCAGGATGCCACTGCTACTGTTATCCTTCAAAGCCATGAAGAGCTCAGCTCACTTGCAGGAGTCTCCCATCATACCTCCCTCTGGCTGGCTCAGGGCTGAAGTTGCTCCCTAGTCCATTGTCTACTGTCTTATCAGTCTCTGGATACTCCTGTTGCTGCTAAGTTTCAGCACACTCTGCCCACATTGCTGCTGAGAGTCAAGCAGTGGCGGCGCGGCAGGCAGTAGGATCCTCCCTTAAAGTGCGAGGGACACCGGTCGTGTCCAGCCCAGTTTGTGCAGGAGAGCTATGAGCAGCAAGCCACAGCAGCACCACACGGGGTCAGCCCCACACATCAAATAATAAGAGATATTAGACTGAGACATGGGGGGGGGATCTCAATGGGCTGAACCCGTGGGAGCCTCGCTGACATCACACCTTCACTGTGGGCACCGCCGCTCCAACTGTAGCTTTTCCTTACAATAAAGAAAAGTCCTGGGACAGCAAGGTGCAATGGGACTCAGGCTGGAAGAGGTGTGGGAGTGGGTTCACCCAGCTGCAATCTGAGAAGACAAAGGCTCGGATTTAACTTACACAAGGGGAAAATTCCCACAAAAACTTAAAAGTTAAATCTGGGATCTTAGTGCCCTAATGTCTGAAACTTTCTTCTCCTCATTGCTAACTATTTATTTATTTTTTTATTTTTATTTTTTTAGTTATTGTTGACCGGGTAAGTGCACTAGATAAATCCTGCCTATTTTCAGGCACGACCCGGGGGAGGGGGATACAGAGGAATGCCAACTGACCTTGAACCAAATTAAGCTGTTGGAGGTATTTCTAGTGAATGAGGGAAATTTGGCCAGGACACCGGGGAAGTTCCCCTGCTCTTTTCGCTAAGTGCCATGGGATCTTTAACATCCACCTGAACTACCACCAATCCGGGCAGATGGGACCTCGGTTTAACATCTCATCTGAAAGACAGCACCTCAGAAGTGCAACACCCCTCTCATGCTGCATTACAGTGTCAGTACTGGGATATTAACCCAAGTGTCAGATGTGGGAACTGAACCCACAGCCTTTTGATCTCCCGACCTCAGAGGCGAGTTTGTTACCTACTGAGCCACTGACACTAAATATCTTATTGTGCAGAGAACTGCAAAGACTTTTGGACAAAAAGGTGAGAATGCGCAAGCCTGGAGCTGCTTCCCTAACGCAGTTCATTGCATCTAATCACCAGTCCTTAGCCTTATAAAGAAAAATGAAATTAGAATAAGGAAGTCTGGTAAACTCTTCTAATGGAAATGTATAGCAGTAGGTGCACATGAATCATAATGTACATTAGTAGCATGGGGCACACACACTAAATGTATTCCTTATCAGGTCAAATCCAGCAGATGTTTTGGCTCTGGCTAGAGTTTGTTACTATTGCTATCACAAACCACCTAAACACCTGCTGTATAAATCCAGTCCCTCTCCTGGTAAAGCAAAATAAACAAATATGTAGGTTAATGAAAAAAAAAAATTCATTCAGATATATAGTAATAAAATGGAACTAGTCAATATATGGATATTCACTCTTAATCCTTTCATAGTTGATCATTCAGAAGATGTATTAGGTAGACCGTATGGATGTGCCACTGTATGGAGCTGGCCCCTAACTCTAAGCAGTTTCACTGCTGCATTACAGCGTAGGTAAAAAATGTTAAATAGAGCACATTTTTCTAATACCTATTTTTTTAAGGGAGCCAGAAACTTAAATAGCAAGTAGTACCAAAAATAGTAAAATCGTAGTCATTTTCAAAGTTGTCCCTTATTACTTTTTATTTCTGAAGTGTTTTTTTTTATGTGCTCATTAGATGGTATTCTACCCAGTAGTATTGGGTGTTACATGAAGAGCAGTGCTTTACCTGGAAGCAGACATTTCTAGTTCTACTCCTCCCACTACGTCATTAGCCTGTGGCTTCACTCATTGTTACAGCGTAAGTCCTGGTGCATGAGTCAAAAGTTACCAGTCAAGCAGCAGGAGCTTGGCTCTTCTTGGTTACTAGTGAGGTTACAGTCAGTGAGCTTACATTGCTGGTTATGTATAGGGAGAAACAGAGCTCACTATAGGCGCTTTTACACACACACTGCTGTTCCGAAATGAGCGTTACCTGTCCAGCACCGATACAGCCTGTTCTGCTTCACATCCTGATTAGACGAGTTCTGTGTTTCACCACAACATCGCCCTGCCATCCGTAATGGTGCAGTATTCCTTGCGAGATTACCGGGGGGGGGGAGCTTAGAGCTAGAGGTGTTGTGCCGGAATGGGCGCTTTACACTGCGCACTGCAACAGCACGTTTGGGGACAAACCACCTATGCCAGGGACTGCGGTTCAGGCGACCGTTTGTTTTACAATGGAACAAAAAGCGTTCACACAGCATTGGATGGACCGGTAGGGTCCTTCCATAATGCTTATTCCGTTGTAAGACTGCCTGTATAAAAGCGCCTTATATCAGCCTCCAGGAAGAGTGCTGTTCCACACAGCACACCTAATACAAGCAAGTAGAAAATCTTCTAATTAGCGGAACAGAAAGGAATACCTCAACAGGGTATGTAGCAAAGCCTCTCTGGAGTTGGCCTTCAGCAGCCAATTATCCATATAAGGGAACACATACAGCACTTCCCTGCAGAGGGCTGCTGCCACTACTGACAAGCATTTGGTAAAGACCCATGGTGCAGCGGACAAGACAAAGGGCAATACTCTGAACTGGTAGTCCTCCCCTTTCAGCACATAATGTAGATACTGCCTGTTGTTTTTTCTGACCTTGATATGAAGGTACATGTCCTTCCTGTCTAGGGAGGACAGTCAGTTCTCTTTTTGCAGTCAGGGAATCAGAACTTGCAGGGATACCGTACAAAACTTTTTGTATTCTATGCAGAAGTTGAGATCCCTGAGATCTAGTACAGGATGCAGATTTCTGTTCATTTTGGGACCAGGAAATATCTGAAATAGAACCCTTTGTTTCTCTGTGTCAGAGAAACTGGTTCTATAGCCCATTTTTGGAATAATGACTACACTTCTTCCTTCAGAAGGAGTAAATGGCCCAGAGTATAACTGGAGGGAGGTAGTGGAGGATGATCTGGAGGAGTTGCTATCAACTCCAGAGCATGCCTTCTTGCTGTTATCTCCAGTACCCATTCATCTGTTGTAATCTCCCGCCACTGTTTTAGATGCAGGAAGATCCTGCCCACCCCCCACAGCCACCCCTGGAGGTAACAGTGGAAGTGGGGTTATAGTCTGAAAAGAGTCAGGTGGAACTGGTAGGGGCAGAGCCACTGGCACCAGTTGCTTTGGGTGCTTTTGAATGGGCACCTGGGGTGACTGGTCCTGGCAAAGAACTATCACCCCTACCTAAGCCTTACTGATGGTGGGCATGGCCACCTCTTGCAATAGACTGACAAAAACAGCCCCTCCCATGTCCCCTAGAAGGAGTGGGATAAAGGGACTTAACAGATCTGAGAGTCATTTTGGATGTCTGAAGACTCTTGAGTGTCTCTTCAACATCATAACCAATTTTGTCCCCCCTAAATGGGGCATTCAAAACTACCTGCTGCACATCACTAGCAAAACCAGCAACTCTAAGCAAAAAACAGCATCTCATACATATACCTGAAGCAGAAGCTCTAGCAGAAGCATCAGAGACACCATAGACAGATCTTTGTAAATGTTTGCCAACCTCTGCCCCAGAGGTTGGTGTTTTAATTAACTAATTCTTAACAGAGCCATCAGGTAAAGCCTGGGCTGTTGCCTTGGCAGCTTTTGACAGAGTATTCTGATATTTGATCATATGGGGATAGTTTAAAATCCTAAAGCCAAATGATGCAGAGGCATAAGACGGCTTGCCCATCACATCCAGCCTCCTATATTCCTTGTCAGGAGGAAAAGTACTCAGGTGCTTAGGTGCCTTGGACCTATCACAAGCAGCCATGATGACTGCAGAGTCGGTTTCTGGCTGATTAACATAATAAGGCTTAGCAGATGGAGCAAGATACTGCTTGTCAGCCTTTCTGGGCACTGCAGGCAGTGAGTTTGGTCTGTGACATGCAGCAAAGGAGCATTCTCTAATGCAGGATAAATAGGGGAATTATAATGGAGGATGTGCAAGGAACCTCCAAACATTCCATTAAATTATTTTTAGTGGAATCTTCTTCTTCCACAGCAAAGCCCATGGCAGTTTGCATTTACTGCATCATGGCTTGAAAAGGGGGATCCTCAGGAGGAGACCTCGGGGTGTACACCACCGAGTCCTCACTGTAGGATGAGAAAGCAGAACTAGAACAAGGTGCCACATATTGTTCTCCCTCATAATCCTCCTCTAAATCTTCCTCTGATACCATGAGGTCAGGATTTATTTATTGAATTTTGGTAACTGGGTAGGCCCACTGAGACAAGACAGTCCCTTTTTCAGTGGCTTCAGTGACTACCTGGTAAGTGCAGTACATTGATAGTGCAATAGTTGACACAGGAAACTATACAGGTATGACAACTGCAATAACAAGACCAACTAATATACTTACAGGAACATGACGTAGTAGAACAAAATTATGTCATACAAACATTCACAACTAGCATAAAAAATGTACAGATAACATAATTACTACAGTTAAGAACCACTAGTATAGATACCAGTACCATAGAGTATACTGTGGCAGACAGTAATATAATCATCAATCCCTATTTACAGATAACATTGTACATAATTCACGTACAATTATACTGCATCTCATCGCTGACCTCCCTGTCGATGATGGGAGTCACTGAAGTCACGAGGAATAATGGTGGCAGATGAGAAGGAGGAATTTGCTATGTGCTGGAAGTACTCGTCAATGGGAGCTGAGTGCCTGTTAGCCCCATCAATGGAATAACAGCCTGCATAGGTAAGCCAGGCAGAATATGTCATATCATCTCTGAAAATGACACCAGCACAGTCTAAGAGTCAATGATGCCCTGGCCAGGGACTGTGACTACTTGTATTGGTGATGGGCCTTGGTCTGATGATGATGGCATCATACCATCCATAGTAGATACAGCAGGACCTAAGCCATACCCCAACCTTGGTGTTTCAACGATGGTTGGGGGGGGGGCTGTCATCAACACCAACGAAGTGAATGATGACACTGAAGGATTACCTTGTCTCAATGGTGACTGGGATCTTGCTGGGGAAGTAGACTTCTTCTTGTCTCTATGTTTGTGTCCTGATGATGAGGAAGGCCATGATGATGACCATTCCCTGTCTTGGTCCTTTGACTTCAGTGGCCGTGACTTGGTCAACGTGGATGGCAACAGCGATTTTGGGCCTTGCTCCTTCTCCATGGTTGCTAATGTTTTTTGTTGAAGGACATTTTCTAGCGTTTTCTTATGGCATCACCTTATTGCTTGGTTGAAACCCTTGCAGATCTCACAAGTCCTCATGTTGTGAGAAAGACTCAAATAGCACCTATAAACTGTGTGTGAGTCTCTACGCTTACAATACTGAAATAACATGGCTGCATGCAGAGACGATGGGAAAACACTGTAGTAAAACAAAAAAACAGTAAACAGTTAATTGATGGCATTTTCATAGCAGGTCCAATGAGAGTGATCAATGGTGGAAAAAAGAACTGAGGAGTGATGGGGCCGCCCACATTTATGTAGATGCTGATTCATGACATCATTGCTGGCATTCCCCAGCTAGCAAAAGTTTTCATATGGTCCTAGTGCCCGATGGCTGTGATTCCAAAGGTGTGGCCTAATGGAAGCGATATCCTCAAAGAAGAGCCACATTATGTGTCCACAACAAATGCAACAGATGTGGTTATTAATAAAGTCTGTAGTCAGTTTTTCCTCAGTGAAGAAGTTTATTAGACAGCAAATGTTTGTTGCTGAAGCAAATGCTCCAAAATGACTGCATATATGGGAAACAGCTTTAAGCAGAATTGTAGATGTATGACAATAACAGGCAGCAAGTATAAGAGCTGAAGAGCCAGTGTGCAAAGTAGAGGGGGTCAGGGTGTAGTCTACAAATAGGCTGATGTGAGAAAGGTAGGTTGGGTTAGATGTAAGCAGTACTTTCTAACTGAGAGAGAGAGAGAGGAATAGAAGGAAAGAGACATTTGGGTAATGTCTTGAAAAGCCTGTAAGTTTTATTCTTTTCTAAGACAAGCTATCTATAGGAAGGGCTAAGTTTGGTGTTTACTGTTTAGCTACGTTATTATGAATGTTTTTCTTGCAAAGCACATTCATTCTAATTCACTTATATTTGTAAATATTAAGGGGATACGTGATGGTGCAGCATCTGATAGCGGTTTTATCAATACAAGTGGCCAGTGAGCTTGGGGGTTATCACGAGTGGCTCCGCGAAGCAGAGCTACAAGTAATTAATCCCCAAGCTCACTGGCCACGAGTGTTGTTGCAAACCGCTATCAGATGCTGCACCATCACTTATTCATTTTATATTATTGGGGTTGACTTCACTGTGTTGTTTGCTTGTGTATTTTTGTGGTTATTTTGCTACTTTTCTGATGTGCTTGGGGGTTTCATTTATGCTTTTGTGTTGCTACACTACAAGTTATTTGATTGGTTGTTACTGTTTGATAGTGGTATGTGATTTGTTGTTTGGCGATGTGGGCGGGTTTGTGTTCTTCCAGGTTTTGGTCTGTGTTTCAGGTCGGCAGCGTTGCAGTATGTTCATGTATGTATTCTATTTCAATGACATTGTGTGTATTGGGATATATTTTTTTAGTTTGTTTTTGTGTCTGTTATATATAATTGGAAAGTATGTTGCATGAGGAGTGTTACTTCTTTTTTATTCTTAATTTCAATCAGGTGTGCTCGTGATTCGCACTTTAATTTGTGGTTTAGTACAGCTGAAACATTACTGGCAGCATTACTACGGAATGTAGTTTGGCATAGATGTTATCAGTGACATGTAGACAGGGCTGATAGCAGCACCTACGTAATGACAGTGCTGATAACCTGCAGTTCTTGTTGCCTGTCTACACGTCATTATAAGGAATCTGTTTAGTGGTACTGGTAGCTTTTTTTATCAAATGAGTTATCAGTCAACCCCCTTTATATATATATATATATATATATATATATATATATATACACATATAGTGTAAATAAACATAGCCTGTTTTAACACAATATATGCTGACTGGTAGGACATTCTTGTACAAGAAGTATTGTAAGAAAATCTCAAGAGGTATACATTATTCTGATAGAGACACATTAGTTCATATTAAATAACTGAAATCCCTCATGATACTGTGAAGGGATTGGAGTAAAAGGTGACAAGACCAAACCCATACTTCACCTGGGGTTCAAGAAGTCAGCCTTGGCTTGATGCAGGGGACTATTTTCTGGGCTTAAAGGGTCCAGTGTCCAGGGAGTGCCGTCTTTGCTGAGAGGGCTGAGTGTGGGTGCAAGACAGATGAAAATGGGTGAAGGTCTGTGGCATTCAGGAGTGAGAGATGTACTGCATGGGGTATGGGAGGTTGGTTTGTGACACTCACCTTGTCTTGCCTTTTAGTTGTAAATATGAATTTCCAGTTTATAAGTGCAACAGTGCACCCCAGGGTTTGTAGGTTGTGCTCAATATACCATAGGTATGGGTGCTTATGGGTGACTAAAGTGACTCAGCTTCACCTCGTGGCTCCAACACCCATAACTGTGTTATTCTGAGCACAACCCCCAACCTATCACGTGTTGTTACATGCTGGTGTGCTTGTTTTAAAGCCTTATTTTTCCTTGTTTTGGGTCCCTTGTTATTGCTGTCTTTCATTCCACATAGTATTTAAATTTATAATGCTTGTAAGTTGCCTAACCCAGTTATCAGCTGAGTAGAAGCCTAGAGCAGGACTTTCCATGCAGGACTTTCATTTGACTGATGCCACTCGGATCTGGAACTGATAAGTAATTAAAACCTCTAACCCTAATGGGGTAGACCAAACAGAAGTACAAAGAGGGGAACTCAGCGTGAGATTGGCGAGTGCTACTTTGGCAAGGACTTAGGTAGGAACTGGGTAAACTAGATAGATCAAAAGTCTTTCTGTTCATAAATTTCTCCATTTCTAAAAATTGAATACTGGGTGGGGGAAAGGCAGCATTAACAAAGAACCCTAAATAGTTTTTTGGAAACAGTGCACCTTGGGCTGTTTCACAGATTTTACACATATCCAAATGTCCAATTATTTAATAACATGTTTATGTTCTCTTTAATGGTGTAATCCAGGTCCTGAAGGGAGATTATGTGGCTAGAAAATGAAGCAGGCTTCCCCCACTCCAGAGAAAGACCGAAGCAAATAATGAATGGTGTGGAAAACTCAGTGAAGTTACTAATATAAGATAATAGGGCCTCCAAATGATGTCTCTTATGGTATAAGAGACTCTGAGCATGAGGTCTGGGTGAGAGGAATATGAAGCAAAGCTGACCAGTTCTGTTTGACGAAACCTCACAAGACGAGTACCTCTTATACTATAAGGGGCATCTCTCTGAGGCCCTACTATCTTGTTATAAATCACTGGAGTTTAACTCAAGTGATTTATAATAAGTTTAGAGTATATTTTATTTTACTGTGCTGTCCTGCCCCTGTTGCTACAGTTGAACATCCCTTCTAATTCAGAACTCCTAGTTGAGAGCACACTGTACACAGGATAAGAGGTACAGTGTCTCTGCACAGTGGCTGACTGAAATCACGTTAGTGATTTATCATTTAAAATATCACGTCTTCAGGTAAATGCTTGTAATTATTTTCTTAAGAGATATTTTAATAAAGGAGAATGACAGAATTTTTTTTTTGTTAAACTTCTACAGATACTGTACCATCATGTCCTTGTCCTTATCTGGGAAAGAACCAGAGCAATGTAAATTTTTGTTTGAGGGACACTATTTAAAGTAATGTATGCAGCATTTTAAAACTGCACCAAGTTGCTTAATAATTAGTTCCTGTAGAAATCAGATTGGCTGCTGTACGCTGTGGGTCATGTGGGAACTGTCATCACTAAGAGACCCACACCCAAATGTGAGGCTGGTCCCAATTTGCACTTTGTGTGCAAAAAAAACAAGAAACATTTTTTTTTAATTACTGCTTACTGTAGTATAGCAGATTGTATCAAACTGATTCTGGTAACTTACTGTACAAGCTGACATTTTCTGCAAATACAAATCCCAGAATCCCTTACAGTTGACATCAGAGGAGGGTGACAGCAGTTGGAGATTCAATAGCCCACCTGCAGTGCATGTCATGGTTTTTATAAGCTCTGATTTTGTAGCTGCTGGCCCCTCTGTCCTCACAGCGGACTGTACCTAACTCCAGGAGATGAGCAGGACCAGCAAACATCTGCTTGGAGTTATACAAACTTTAACATACACTGCAGGCTATTGAATCTCCCACTGCTATAGCCCCACTCTAATGTCATGTGCAGGGGATCCTGGAATTTGTAGTTACAGAAAAGGTCAGCAAAATCAGTGTGATATAATCTTCTATACTGCAGTAAACAGTAAGTAAAAGAGAGTGAATCTGCAGAGTTGAGCAGGTTAAATTTTAATTGAATGTGAATTTTTGAATTTTGAAATTAGAATTTTATTGATAGGGAAAATCTTTTAGGAACAAGTGCCTATTTTCAAAGGTAACTCAATCAGAATTACAGTAAACAATACAATACAAATATGACATTAACAAATAATTATTTTATTTTTTTATTTAAGCATTTGATAACCAGGAAAAGCACACTGAGCCAAGGCCTGTCACCAGGTGCAACCTGGGGGGTGAGGGGGAAGGAGTTACAAACAGTATACATATATAGAATAGATACATGAGAATATTGCGTGCAATAACATAATTTTGTACAAAGCAGTTATTTACATTCGATTCAGTTGCATATATACAGTTATTTACAATTAGTTGCATGAATACAATAATACACAGTACAGATGTTTTGAAGTTTAAACTGTGTTCATTTGGCTAAAGGCAGACTAGTTGCAGTTACAGATGGGGTAGGGGAGTTGATGAAGTTGAGATTTAATGGAGTTGTGCGAGGGTGAGTTTCTGAGGGGCTGGGGAAGCTGGTTCCATAGGTAGAGGAGAAGGTAGGAGAAGGCAGATTTGCCAGCTGATGAGGATGGTTTGGGGAGGGGGAAAGAGCGGGAGTCCCTAGAGCACAGCGAGTAAGGAGAAAAGGCTGCAGGGGTTAGTTTCTCAGCCAGGTAGGGGCAGTGGGTCGAACCACAATTTGGAAATAAAAAAGCGGGTGACAAATGACAGTGGGAGAGGGGCGCTAACTCAAGGGAGTAAAGGTGTATACAGCGGTGTGTTCTGAAAGGGGAATTTGTTGCAAAATGGCAAAAAGCATGGAATAAGGAATCCAGCCTGGATAACAAGGTGGAGGGGGCGGTGTTGCACACAATGTCCGCATAATCAAAGATGGGAGTGATCATTTTTGTTAGCAGTGTGCGACTAACAGGTAGTGGGAGGGAGTAATGGTTTCTGTAAAGTAGACCAAGCTTCGGGTGGAGCTTTGAAGTGATGGCATCTATGTGGGTTGAGTAGTTTAGCAGGGGGTCCAGCCACACTCCTAGGTACTTATAGGACGAGACGGTGTTTGGTGTGTTTCCATCCAGAGTGGTGATTACAGGAGGCTAGGTGTTCTTGCCAGTTTTTAGACTGCCCGAAGGTCATGGAAACAGTTTTAGGGGTATTTATTTTGAGATTATTTGTACAAAACCAAGACTGCATGTTGTTGTAGTCATGTTGTAGTAGACAGTGGACGTCACTTAGAACAAGGCCGGATGTGAAAAGTATAGTGTTGTCTGCATACATATGTATACGGGACCTTGTGCAGACTGCAGGGAGATTATTGATGAAAAGGGAGGGGGGATGTGGAGTTCGCAATCCTGACTGACTGTTGCCTATTTTTGAGGTAGGATTCGAACCACTGTACTGCAGGTGGGGGAAGGGCAGCAAGCCCGGCTCCAAAGAGTTTGTCAAGAGGCAGGGGGTGTGATACAGAGTCTATATAAATACTTTGTCACTTACATAAATCCACATAATAAAGAATAACTATCTAAAGCAATTGTGTCTCTCCAGATCCTTTAAATATAATCTCAAGCCATTTTTAAAGTACTCTAAGCATCCACTATGCAATTAATTCACTGTTGGCGTTCCGAGTTTTAACAAATCCAGATTTAAAAGATCTTCGTTTCAAGGCGGTTTTATAATTTGGTATCTCCAGTTGTAGATTTGTTGTAGTTTGTGAGTTATACAGGTTGGATTATGTAGGTAAACAATTCATGCAGTGCACTAGTACACTTGTCAGTAACAATTTTCCAGGTCCAGTTACAATTTTACACTTGATTTTGGAGAGGTGCGGCCTTCTCCATTACTGTGTTCCTCTCTGATCACCCAGGAACTACTTGAGGGCTGCTCACTGAAATTTAGGAGTGGGAACACCTGAGAGGACCCTGCACAAAGAAAGAGTGACGCAGCAGGCCCACCCACATAGGCATGTAGAGAATAAACTAGTGTAGGTACCTGACATATATGGATTCACCTTGTCACAAGTGGCCAGAGTTAATGTACACTTCAGCTGAACTATAAAAACTAATATGTCCTTTCTAAATCATGGTAGCAAAAAAGGATAATGGTGAAAAAAAAAAATAAGGAGAAAACTTAGAAGATTGCTAAACCCCTTTAGACTAGTTGGGGGGCGGTGCACTGGGTTCTGTTTGTTTACTGATATTTGCATACACTAGTGGCGCCCCTTAAAATCACAGTAATTTATATCAAAATTGATTAAAACAAAATTAATTAGCATAGTTTATCAAAGTTTTATTGTACTTAACTCTATATAGTCATTAGCATGATTGCCCCTCTCACACACACATCTACACACACACACACACACACACACACTCACCTCCCAATATGCATAACTCTACATATACCTTTCTGAGTAATATGTCTTGATGTGGTACAGAGGCTTATCAATGTGTAAAACTGTCACTAAAAGCTGGCTGTTTTCCTACCTGCATGTGCACAATGCAGTATGTACCCTAAAGCACCAGTTCGTATTACAAATACATTTTTATACACGTAACTTTCTATTCAGTTTTCACATTCCAATTTCTGCTGTCTTGTCAGTCACCTTTCCCCCATTTTGATTCTTCTTTAGCACTGCAGCTTAATGGACTGAAGCGCTGCACAGTCGAGCCGACTAGACAGATCGAATGGCCTGTATCTGCTGGCAATTTCGTATGTTTGTATGTACTTTAGATTTGAAATTAAAGGAGAGCTTGGTTAATTATGGCCAACAGCAGCTACCCTCATACATAAAAAAAAAGTTGCTGAGATATTACTTAATGTTTAAGTAATCAGCTTGCAAGGTGTAGTACAACTCTTCAATTAATGTATGAAATGACAGAGAAGTAATGCCCCCCCCACCACCACCACCTCAGCTTTTGCATTATTCTAAAAAAAAGACATCTGTGGCTAACTCTGTTACAATGCATTTACTACACATTCTCAAATTTCCTCCTCTCACCCCCAGCCCAGTCCCAGTAGTTACATTTTTAAGGCTACCTGATGCAGTCAGAAAGAATTTTTGCAGTCTAAGGAAATATGGGGAAAGAAGGAACCAAAAGAAGCCTTTTTATGTTTCTTGCACGCATGTGCAAGAAACATAGTGCCATCATCCGAGTTTTCGGAGGTGTGGCAGCCCTCTTCCAATTCAGGCAGTGTGTTTGCGGGCGTGACTGCGGTTTCTCCAATACCTGCTTGAGCCTGTCTGTGACGGCTCCAAAATCTGATGAATGCAGTTGAAGGGGGCTACGCTCCAGTGAGCAGTGATAAGATATGCCTGCTCCTTGCATGCTCCCCTACACACCATGCACACATACTCGCGTGCTGCCCCCTCGTCCCCCCAAAAGTCTTCCCACATGCCATTGGGTGCCTACTCCCAGCATGGCTACATTACGATAGCCTGACGGGGTGCCCAATCCCCGTCGGGCTCCACTGTCTCTGCCCCCCAGAGTACAGGGTGCCACGCTGAGAGCCCATCCCAGCATGGCAACAGATGCTGTCGCCGATAGGGGTGCCCAATCCCCCGTCGGCTCCACTGTCTCTCTCCCCCCCCCAAGCATCCAGGTGCCACGCTGGGAGCCCACCCCAGCATGGCAAACTGTGTTATAGCCAATGGGGGTGTCCAATCCCCCGTCGGCTCCAGCCCCCCACAAACAGCCTTTCAGCTGCCACGCTGGGAGCCCATTCCAGCATGGCAAATGTCCTCGCCGCCTCAGTAAAAAATAAACCTGCAAATAAAAACTGTCCTCAGAGCTTCTCCTGCCCCTCCCACAACCCGCACCCACTGTGCACCCTGCCTCCCCACACCCTCACTCCCATACTTGCCTCCGAACCTCGGCGCAACGATCTTCGGTGGACCGAGAACACGTCTGCAATCTTCAAAGCTGACCGTGAACTGAGGAAATGCTGGTAAGCTATATAATGGGATAGATAGGGTTTTTTCAACTTTGCTGCATAGCTCAGACATTTTTTGGAATTTTTGCACCAAATTTTCAACATGGGGTTTTTGGGACCCCTTCTCATGAATGCTCTCACTGTCATGGCGTTAATTGGGCTCAGAGGTGATTTCGCAGTCACTGAAAATCACCTTCGACCAAGTAATGAAATGATACTGCCACTGTTCATAAGGTGGGCCTCAAAAGCCTATTTTGAAAATTTGGTGGAAAAATTCTAAAATGTTTTCTGGTGTCGTTGCGCAGTTCCCTACGCACACTCGTAAAGTTTCAGAATTTTCAATATTTGCACTCCAGATTTTCAACATTGCCATTTTACCACACCTCCTTATAAGCAGTACAGCTGTCATTTTTTACATCTTGCCCAAAACGTGTTTCCGCCCATGTAGCGCACAATGGCACAGTCGGTGTGCAAAATCAATGTATGGGACATATTAAGAAAATCACAGTGACACTGTTCATGAGCAGAGGTCTTAAAATGGCTATGTTGAAAATTTGGTGAAAAAGATTCCTAAAAATGACTGTTTTATGAGCGTGCGTTGCGCAGTTCCTATGCACTTTCGTAAGTTTCGAATTTTCAATATTTTCAATCAGATTTTCAACATTGCCATTTTATTACACTTCCTAATGAGCAGTACAGCTGTCATTTGTCACATCTTGCCCAAAACATGTTTCCGCCCATGTAGCGCACAATGGCGCAGTCGGTGTGCGAAATCAATGTATGGGACACATTGGGAAAATCACAGTGACACTGTTCATGAGCAGAGGTCTTAAAATGGCTATGGTGAAAAAATTCATAAAAATGACTGTTTTACAAGCGTGCGTTACGCAGTTCCTACGCATGCTCATAAGTTTGCGAATTTTCAATATTTTCACTCCAGATTTTCAACATTGCCATTTTATTGCACTTCCTTATGAACAGTACAGCTGTCATTTTTCACAACATGGCGAAATGTGTTTCACATTTCAGCGCAGAGATGCGTGGTCGCTGTGGAAATCATTGTTTGGGACAGATAAAGAAAATCACAGTGACACTGTTCATGATCGGAGGTCCCAAAATGCCTGTGTTGACAATCTGCCGTAAAAAATCCCAAACTAATTACATTACGGGTGTGCTTTGCACAGTTTCTATGCACGCTCGTGACTTCACCAGTTTTTTAATATATTTATACTGCAGATTTGCAACATTGCCATTTTTTACACCTCCCCATTAACAGTACAGCTGTCATTTTTTACATCCTGTTTGGAATGTGTTTGCACCTGTGGTGCTAAATGCCGTAGTCGCTGTGCATAAGCAGCTTTCGGCTAACAAACTAATATTGCCACTGTTCATGAGGTGGGGTCACAAAAAAACCATGTTGAAAATTTGGAGTGAAAATACCAATGAACGCCTGAGGTATTAGGGTTTACAACCATAACGCCAAACCCTGTAGAGAATGACAGGCATCAGGGGTGTGACTTGGGATTCTTGCCTGTAATGCTCATACCATTCCACACCCTGCAGCCAGTGAGAGGCATCGAGGTATGCCTTGGACTCTTCGGCCCCAAGGTTCACCCCATTCTCCTATATTGCATCCATCTCACTGTATTTCCTGATGGAAAGGGGTGCGCATAAGGGCCAAAGACCCCAAGGCACACCGTGACACTTGTCAGTATCTGCAGGGTGGGGTGTGGTGAAATGGCGTGGCCATTATGCCTGACGACCCAAAGGCACACCCCAATGCCTGTCACTTTCTGCAGGGTGGTGGTGGGGTTGGCTTCAGTTCAGTACTTCACTGCCATTCCTATTACACAGCTCTGTAACTTCTACACTACCACTGCCAATGCCAGCAAGCAAACATTCAGCTTTGACAACTGCTTGTTCCCATTGTTGCTTCCAAAGACCCATGATGAACTTTGCAGCTATTTCACATGCCTGCAATAAATGACAGACAGCTTTATCCCTTTCTTACTAAACTGGTAGTTACAGACAGCTAGTGAGATGTCTCAGCTGACTGATGGTATGTGTGTTCTATATATCTTGGCCAAGTGCCTCCATGAATGATTCAAGTTGTCCACCCAGAGTAATTCCTATTTGTCTCAGGGGATGTTTGTGGGTTAATGCTTTACGAGACGTACTACTGGCGAAGAAGTAGTGCAACTCTACCCCAGAGCACCCGGCTGTGCCCAATGCGCTGCAGAGCACATAGCAACAATATATCAATGCCCTGGCTGCCAGCTGTTGTGCCCCTCTTATATGCTAGTCACCAATTGAGGCAGGAGTCACCACTGCTAAGAAGTTAAGTTAAACATTGAATAATCCATTAAAAAGACCTTTAAAATAGCAAGAAGCTGTGAAGTTAACTGCGGTATAAATCACAGCCTAGCTTCTGTTTCTCTTTCAATGTCAGTGATTTATGCAAAGCCAGCACAGCATTAAAGATGGAGGACAGATAAGACAAAGGTTGGCTGCTTCAAAGAACAGCTGGTTCTTCAGTTCTCAACATGCAATGAAGTGAAAAACCTGCTGATAAAAACAAAACAGACGCTAATACCCACAGATATCGACTGGCTCACATAGACACATCAATACACATACACACAAAACAACATGCATACACAGATACATACACACAGTGACGCATGCAAACAGGCACAGTGACATGCGCATACAGACACACTACGGAAAAATGTCAGGCAGTATGAATGCAGGTTATAACACTCAAACTGTCACTTAATTCTCTGCAATTTATCACACACTTTCATGACAACAGTAGAACAAATCAAACACATTTGTATGTATTACGCTAATGCACAGGCAGGCATTGTTGGCTCTAGATGACTTTTTTTTTTTTAAACAACAGATGGCATGTCTCTGTGGCTAACACAAGCTGCCAACACCAGAGTACTTAAAAATTGTTCAGTTAAGCCTCAAACCTTATAGCCCACAGAATTAACTCTATAATTCTTGCATCACTTGTGTATACAGTAGTTATTCACTCATAACATTTAAATTGGTCACAGACACTCAGTATTACAGTAGATTATTAAAAAAGAAAGAGCCCTAGTATTGCCCTGAAGTATCATAAACAACCCTCCGGTAATTTAAATTCACTTACTAGAAATATAGCTATACTGTATGTGTTTTGCTTGTGCAAACTCTACTCCCCCCCCCAAAAAAAATTACTAGATCGATAAAAGGTGTAAGACGGATGGCTTCACTTAAAAGTGAGTCAGTAGTGTCAGTGGCTCAGTAGGTAGCACACTCGCCTCTGAGGCCGTGAGATCAGAGGGCTGTGGGTTCAGTTTCCACATCTGGCACTTGGGTTACTATCCCAGTACTGACACTGTAGTGCAGCATGAGAGGGGTGCTGCACTTCTGAGGTGCTGTCTTTCGGATGAGATGTTAAACCAAGGTCCCATCTGCCTAGATTGGTGGTAGTTCAGGTGGATGTTAAAGATCCCATGGCACTTATTGAAAAGAGTAGGGGAATTTCTCCAGTGTCCTGGCCACATTTCCCCCCATTCACTAAAAATACCACCAACAGCTTAATCTGGTTCAAGGTCAGTTGGCATTCATCTGTATCCACCTCCCTCCCGGATCGTGCCTGAAAATAGGCAGAATTTGTCTAGTGCACTGACCCGGTCAACAAAAACTAAAATTAAAAAAAAGTAGCCAGTTTTTGTCAGGCCAGTACCCTATTCAGTATTATGTGGACCACTTCTTCATGGAAGTGAAGAGGGAAGACTTTATCCCCTCGCCCACCTTCAGCTCAGGAGGCACTGCTCTGTCTTCCATAGGCAGCCATTAGCCGTGACAAGCCCAATACTGGAATAAAGTAGACAGTTTTAGGAAAAGAGGCAACAAGAGAATGAGTGTGGGAGTTTCTTTTTTCAGCACTTAATTTAAAATGCCAGTCTGCCCTTCCTCTCTTCCCACCCCCATCTTGGTTGCTGAGATTTAATTTTTTTTTAACCCACCACTCCTTTTCTCTGGTGGCTGCACCTTGCCTCACTCCATGTCCTCCCCTGTTCCCAGTAGTCTGATGTTTGTTTTGTTTTTGACAAACAGTCTATCCCTCTGCTGTCCACCCCTGTTCCCAGTAGTCTGATGTTTGTTTTGTTTTTGGCAAACAGTCTATCCCTCTGCTGTCTGCTTTTCTCCCATCCCGGTACTCAGGTGTTTGTTGTTTGTTTCTTACCAAATGTTTGCTTGCAGGTATGTGCTGTGCAGGTGTTTGATACTGATAGGTACTACACACAAAGGTTGTTAAACAATTTTTATTTTTTAATTTTGACCCCAAAGTTTGAAAATACTTATTTTAGGATTCACCTTATAAACATGACACGCACCATTTACGTCTATAGGCCGAAATGTCATTTCCCGCCAGAGGTGCGAAAACACATCACATCTAGGATTTTAAAAATGACACACATCATGTTTATGAGCTGGCATGGAAAATGGGTATGTTGAAAGTATGTTGTCAAAATATTGAAAATTAGTGAAATCATGAATGAACACTGAAACACTGTAATGTTCTGTTATAACCTGGGCATTTTACCATATCTGTACACCAAATTTCAGCCTTGCCTTCTTATTACCCAACCTAATGAACCTGGTAGGTGAAAATTATTTTCAAATCTCCCCCAAAAAGTTATTCTGCACCACCAATGCATCATTAGGGTTAGGGTTAGGGTATGAAGATACATTTTGGCCAGGATTTGAAAAATGGCAGCTGTCACATTCATGATGTGGTGTGAAAAAATGGCTTTGTTGAACATTTGAGGTCATAATACTTAAAATTAGCAAAATTATGAGCGAGTGTAGAAAAATATCAACGTATCAGAACTTTCCATTTTTACATATTTTGACCCCAAATTTTGAACATAGCCTTCTTATGACCCCACCTCATGAATATAGGTGGTGAAAATATTAAAATCCTGCTCAAAAGGTGATTTCACAATGCAACCACAATATCACCTTTCGGGTATGATCTGTATAATTCCACCACCACTGGTCATGAACTGGGGTCCCAAAAAGTCCATGTTAAAAATCTGGGGCCACAATATGCAAAAATGACAAAGTTACGCATCAAAGTTCAATACCCCATTGAAAAACATTGAACCACCCTTACCTTAGTTTCTCATATTGCAGTCTGTGGTTCCAGCAGCAAGACATGTCTTCGATTGGAGAGTGTAACTTCACCCTGGGACCTGTTCAGGTGAGTAAGGGTATGTGGGATGTGTGGGGTGGTGGCTGCTGAGTGGGAGGTTGGGGTGGAATGTGTGGGGTGTATTTGGGGGGGAGATCAGTGAGGGACGGTTTTCTGTTTCACAGGTTACAAACAACAACAAAAAAATATAGACGGATGGTTTTCTTTATTTCAGATACATTCTGACACTAGGATTGGGCACCCCAGTGTTGGGCTCATTGGGGAACAGGGCTGGCGATCTGGAGTGGAGGAGGGCTGGTGATCTGGAGTGGAGGGGGTCAAGAGAAGCGGTACTGGGGTGGGCATCCTGAACCACTTATATTTAAAAAAAAATATTTATAAAGATGGTAAGGGCAGGTGGGCAAACAACCTGGAGGGGATGGGGAGAAAGAAGTGGTGGCGGGGTTGAGTACCCTGCTCCCCTTACATTTAAAAATATATTTATAAAGATGGGAAGGGCGGGTGGGTGAGTGAGTGACCTGGAGGGGACAGGAAGAAAGAAGTAGTAGCAGGAGTGGGCACCCCGTTCTACTTAACACAGAGAATAGATAGATTGATAGAGTAGATAGACAGACAGACAGACAGATATTTCTCAGGCTTCTGTTTTTGAAAGCTGATCAGCTTCATGCAAATGAAAGGACTGAAGCTTCCTCTGATTGGAGCAGCATCAGTCCTTTCAGCTATGCAAAAGTTTCTGCCAAGCAATTAGCGAGTGGCGTCACAACCACGGTGTATGGTCATTAGTCTGGACTGCCAAGCCCCTTCCAGTGTGAGCTGCAGTGGGCTTGGCTGTGCAAACTTCTCAAATGCCGTTAAGTGTAACAAAACATTTCTTGCGAATGCGCAAGCAAATGTAAAAAACTGCCACTCCCACCCTCTGCTGGCTGCTTTCCTCCTTCCTCAACCCCCATCCTGGCAGTTTGATGTTTCTTTTTTTCATTTTTTTTTTTTAGCAAAAAAAACCTTCCACTTAATCCCACTGCATGCTGCCCCCCCCCCCTTCTTCGACAGTCATTTGTTACTCTCTTTTTGGGGAGCAAAACACCCTCTCAGTCCTTACTTCCTCCCTGCTCCCTAGTCCCAGTAGTCTCTTTTTTTTTTTTGAGCAAAACAACTCCCATTCCTTTCCTCTGCTGGCTACTCACTCACTCCACCCCCACACACCAGCAGTTCCTGTAGTCTAATGTATGTTTTTATGTTTTTGTAAGCAAGCTCCCACTGACTTCTTTCACTGCTATCCCAACCCCCCCAGCTCAGGGCCCCAGTTAGCTTTTAATGGCCTTCTTGTAGTTTGTTTATTCTAGAGTGGGTAGAATGGTGCCACAATACTTTGGTTCCCCCCCCCCAGTTAACTATAAATATTCCATGTACCATGCACATGCCTGACAATGTAAGTGATGTAGAATATGCAATTCTACCACGTGGCAGGGAACAGCAGAATCTGTCAAATCGCAGTGTGGCAACATTTGCTAAACATTATTGAAGCAATCAAAATGATTGTATGCATACTGCTTTTACCAACGGCCTGCTGCAGCAGTGACGGACATTGCTGCACAACAGGACAGCGCAATGGAATCTACTTCATGTTGGGACTACAAGAGAAGTTGCCCCCTTCTGATCATGATGGCAGCCTTCAACATGACTTCTTTAGCTGAAAACATGGAGGCAATCATACACTCTACGCTGTTTCTCAGTGACCATCTACAGGCTATCTATAGAACTTATTTCCCTATCTAAAGCCCCCTTTACATGTAGTGGTCTGTATCGAAATGGCTGATACAGACTCACCAAAATTATACCTTTTCTGCTGTGTATAGACCATCTGCTCTGCAACCAAACTGAGCATTCACCGAAAACACATTCCCCTCTTTTCTGGGTTCGCTGTCATCTGTTTCTTTATGCCATGCCATGTAATCACGTCCTGCCTCCCATTGCACCACACTCCTTTGTTTTCCTGTTGTTTCCCAGCCACTTGACACACTGGAAGGGCCTAGACACCGATACAAGGTGGCGTGTGTAAAACGGGACCAGGAGTGAAAGACTGTGAGCAGAGCAGAGCACGTTACAAAACAAATGCTATAAGTAAGCTCCGTGTAGAAGCACCTTAAAACTACTGCAAGAGTGAGGTCAGTGTCTTCTCAGGCTAATCAAAAATTCTGATCCAGTCACATGATGCTGTACTCCTTCTAGGGGTGATATTTCTAACTCCTGCCAATTTGCTTCGAGTAACACTCAATAGACTCCTGTTTATGCTAGAATACTCTCACCCAATTAAATCAGCAAATTACCACCATCCTCTAATTCTTGTACTGGCTGCCAGTTATGCAACACATTGATTTTAAGATTTTATTGTCTACAGGGGACATTAATGTCTAATTCAACCCTCATTAGTAAGCTGCTTCCACCGTATGTCACTGGTTGCAGTCCGAGGTTAGCAGATGCCTGGCTTGTCTAAGTCATCATAAACATGTCTGCCTCTAAGGCCTTCAATTGTTATGCCTTTCAGCTTTGGAACTAAGCATCAAATATATGTGGGTGGGCTGAAAATATAAGCCTCGAAGCATTCCTGTTTTGGGTAGGCTATAGCAGAATAAATTAGTTAATTGTTCTATTCTTATTGTGAAGCACCTTGAATTGCTGTACTTGTTCAGTAAATACCATGCATAAGTATGTTATTTGATCCACATTAGCATCACTATGAAAATTGTTTTTTTTTCCAGGTTCTACAGTATATGTAAGCAATACAGGGTGTGCATTAAACTATATTGCCACATACCCCTCATAATAGGGCATGAGGTTACTGGCCGAGTGCCTTACAACATCCAGGGCATGCAGCGATTATAATTTCATGCATACCATGGAGTGTGTTATTGCATTTATAAAATGGGGTTTTAACAAATAAAACAAAGAAAGCAAAACCTGTAACTGTGCATTAAGCAATATCAATCTACAATCACGTGCATCTCGGCCAATCATAGCTCTGGATTTTAGTTACCCGTTTTTATAACTGAGTTTAGTCCAAAGCTATTTATTTACTTTTTAAAACCATGTTGGATTAATTTTAACAGAGATTGAACTATATAGTGCACACCCTAATATCAGCCAAATTTGTTGCCTGGAGGTTTTAGCAGATAATAGAGAGTAGTGGATAACAGAGATCTGGTCTGTCCCATATGTAAACATGACAAGACCATAGACTGTTATTTTTGTAGTTAATCTTTTTTATTAGATAAAAATACAAATATGGCATTGCACAGTTATCGTACAGTAACAATACTAATTCAAATAACATACTTCCTCTTATGGTACAGATACAATAGTATCTAACTTAGTTAAGTACAAAGCAGCTCCACGTGATCAGAACACAAACTCACACAAAACTTTACCAACTAATGGCTACACTTCTGCCAGAATTCAAGGACCTGTACTGGGCTGCTCTAATGTACCAGTAGTTTGGAACCCCTGCAGGTTGCGTGAATTAGTACAGGAAACGTGTTCCTGAGCAGTCAGTAGCCCATTGCTCTTGACACCAAGCAGTCCACCCACAGTGGTAGTGTTAAAACAGGCTTCAGGTCAGGCCCCCAAGAGACCACAGAATGTTATTTTTAAATTGTGTTATGTGTTTCTCAGCTTTCAAAAAAGCAGTAAAACTAATAAAACACTTCTGTACAAAGGTAAGCACAATACCCCAAGAGTGAAGCTTGAGGGGTTTATTTAAGCATTCAGCACTGAGGGGTGTGTGTAAAATTTTGAGGTAAGCACACCACTCCATGTTTTATTTTATATAATTGCTGGGGAGCATTTTCTCATCACAGCAATAATATACATTAAAACAGCCAGCATTCTGATAGGGATGAAGCCTGTCTGCAGTCGGCAGCTGAGCAGCTGCAGAAAGCTTTTCTTTTTCATTTTTTTTTTAAATTACTTGGATTACTTGTTTACTGAGGAGGAAAAGTCAACTGCTATGAGGCAAATTTTTTTTTTTTTTTTAATGCACTTACCGGCAATGTTGAGTGATGGTGGTGGCCAAGTGTCAGATGGCACTATGTGAAGGGAGAGCAGAGGGAGGCACATGTGTGGAGCGAGGAAACCCCAGCGCTTGTTCGCCGTTATAACCCATGGGTCATAACAGTGAATTATAACTGGGGTTCCCTATGGGAGAAAATGCTACCCAGTTATTATAATCATTTACTGCAGCTTGTTTCTGCTGTATCCAAGAGCTCCTGTTACTTTTCAGCAAGGTAGGACTCTTACAATCCAGTGTGTATCGACACCTTGGCCTGCTCAGCACCACTGTTTAGACAGCGGTGATGCCTCATGGCTGGGTTTGGCCTTGTTCGGAGGAAAACAAGATGGCTGATGAGATATCAGCGGAAGCGTAGTGCATAGCATGGTCACTTTCTTTGGGTTCAGCTCCGGAGGGGAGGTACATCTTCTCTGTTTTACACCCTGTATTGCACCTGATTTTTTTCACTTACTGTTGAACCTCTAATATATTTTGCCCCTCCCTTCAGTGGACATCATCACCTGGAACATAACTCTTTGTACAGATGTATAACTTTTTTATTTCAACTTCACTTTTGTTAGTTTTTACAGTTTATATGATTGACTATATATATATATATATATATATATATATATATTTTTTTTTTTATACAATGGGGGTGAGGCATATTCCAGTGAGATAAAACAAGTTATTTTCACTGCAGTGAAATAAATCCTGATGACTTCAGCAGAGTTAAAATAAATGGTGTTTATTACACCCCTAAACCCGAGCTAAACCCACGAAAATTGTACATTTTGCAACAATGAGGCCCCCATTGTATAAATAGGATATATGATGTGCACTCATGTAATATGAGAAATATGTTCAGGCCTGTACAGTGACCTCTGGCTTTGCCACTTGGGAGAATTCAGAGGTCACTCTAGAGGAGTGAAAATATTTTCCATATCACACTCATGTCCATCATGTATCCCCTATATATACACATATACTCAGTATCAGTATTTGGGGGGGGACGAGTTTAAACTCTTTTCTACAAACTTTTCAGAGTGGCTCTGTGGGTGTTACTGCATTTTATTATCCTACAGAGTAATAGAGACTTTCCGGGGATGTTTACTATGTTGCTGGACAAGGTCAGATTGTTTGGCTCATTGTTGCTATGGACTACATTTTTAGAATGGACATTTTATATTCATTCGTGGTCACGGTCTTACTGAACTGGCTTATTTGGAATGATAGCTGGACTGGCAAGGTTTTTTTTCTGCTGTACTCATAGGAATCCCTATATATGTAATATAAGGATCGTAAGACTCAAATCCTAGTGTAATATTTTCAGTTGGGGTACATGTCCACCGCCTGTCTTGCTGTCTCATAATCATGGACAGACTGTTAATGTCTTTATTTGCAAACTGAATAAAAATAAATTAATAATATTGCAGTAACAATATAGGTAGGGAAATACGGGAAGACTAGGTGGGCCAAGAGGTTATTTATCTGCTGTAAAATTTTATGTTTTTATGTAATAAAGAAAATATACTTCCCTCAGCCAATCAGTATACAGTGCTACTGTTCTGTTATTCTCCCATAACCATACAGACTGTGGAGGGTAATAATAGAACAGTGTGCTGAGCCCTACATTCTGAATGACTAAACCAAGCTGCTTTTATTTTATTTATTTAAAATTTGTTGACTTGGAAAGGCACACCGAGCCAGAGTTTGTTACCAGGTGTGCCCTGGGGGAAGGTGCCACAAGAGGGAAGTGCAAAGAAAAACAGCATGCCAAAAACTGCAGAGGACATTGATAATTATACAAAGTAGCAATTATATACACAAAAGTAGCAAAGGGCAATGTACAAGCCCTATATAAAGAAAGAAGCCCATTGAGGGGGCTTTCCTGATCATAAAGCCACATGCCCAATGGAAGAGTATCTTTATGCTCTGTTTAGCCCCCTCGATGGGTTTATTTCCAAGTATAGCAGACTTACCCATCTTTAATTTTATATAATACATAGAAACATAGAAATTGTCAGCAGATAAGGACCACTAGGCCCATCCAGTCTGCCCTTAAGCCCTATACTTGTATGTAGCCTCCAACCCTATCTGGTTAGTGACTTTTCATCACTCCCTCCCTCTCACCTCAAGGTTCCCTTGTTTTAACCACCCTCCACTATGCTCATTCCCACCACCTCTTGTAGCAGACTATTCCATGTGTCCACCACCCTCTCTGTGAAGAAAATATTTCTCACATTTCCTCTTAATCTATCCCCCTCCAATTTCATACCATGCCCCCTCATTCTTGTACTCCTTGTACATTGGAAGATGTCTCCCCCCTGCACCTTGTTAATGCCCTTGAGGTACTTGAAAGTTTCTGTCATGTCCCCTGCTTAAATACATTTGGATGGTTCATTTAGTTCTGATTGCAGTTGTAAATAACACAGTAAAATAGTATACAGGCAAATAATGCTAACCACTTCTAATGGGAAACCGCCCCATCCATGTAATAAAAAATTACAGATATCACAAAGCCATGTCCAGGGGGTAGTGAAACATCAAAAAGCCACACATGAGAAGATAGCACGGGAGCAGAGCTGAAAGAACTGCATTGAGAGACGTAAGACAGCAGGAGTTTCAGAGCTCAGAGGGAGGGTAAGAGTCTGGCGTGAAGAAGGCAGACTGGCCCCTATAGGATTTGCAGCAAGGGTTGTATACAGAGCAAGCATCGGAGAAGTAGAAGGAAGGAGCAGCAGGCAGGGGTAGGAGGAAGGTTTGGAAGAGGAGAGAAGGGATAAGAGATGAGGCAAGCATGTATTTAGCCAGGAATAAAGATGTGTGTGTGTGTGTGTGTATATATATATATATAAATATATATATATATATATATATATATAAAACAAGAATCCAGGGAAAGGTCAGAATAGATGTAACAGTGATGGATCGGATAGGAGGCATTTAAAGCAAAGTGGTAAAAAGAACTGAAGAGGGGATCTAATCTGGTCAGAATAGTTTTGGAGATTGTATTGTAATCCACATCTGTATAGTCAAAAAGGGATTTTCAGAATGAGCCTACTGTGGACCAGAAGTTATAGCAGTGGCAGTGCTCCCAGATTGATTTGGCATTTTCCCTGTAACTCCAGGGAGATTTTCCCATATTTTCCTGTAGATTACATTATTTCCTATGAAAGCCAAATTGCTCTGTTTTCCTGTATAATCAATGTAAGTCTGTGGGAAGAATTTCCCTGTAGATTTATTTATTCAAAAGTTGATAACCAGGAAGGGCACACTGAGCTGAGGCTCAATTCCAGGGAAACCTGGGGGTACAACAAAACATAAACGATAGGGAGACAAAGAAGGTACAGATCCAAATAAGTACACTGTTAAAATACATTTGTCCTAGAGAGGAGCAGTGACAAAAATAACAGGAATTTTCAGCAGCACCATTTTGTACGCAATAAAGAACAATATTTACATGATGTTGCCCAGTAACAATCATATCTGGGAAAACCATCACTTCAGCCTGTGGCCTTGGTCTTTATGAATTCCCCGACATAGTTATCTTTTAAACCCCACCCCTATTCTAGGAACATTATATTAGAAGTACATTGTTCCATCTCCCCTCTCTCTGCCCTTGCTAAAGTTCAAGAAAAATGTTTCTTTTTTCAAAAATCTGTGCCGAGGTGACAAATTCTGAGCAGGTTAAATCTTTCCAAAATTATGCAAATGCTCTTTTGAATTGGGCAGACCAGAGTGGAATGGAATTTAATATCGATAAGTGTGTCACTATCCATTTTGGAGCAAACAACAACTGTCAGGATTACATGTTGAACAATAATGTTCTTAAAACTGTAACACAAGAGAGGGATCTAGGTGTCCTAACTAATAACCATCTTACATCCGGTGGGCATTGCAATGACATAGCTACCAAAACTACTAAGATCATTAGTGTTATAAAAAGATAATTTGTACTAAAACACAGAACATGTTTGTTACCATTGTATAAAACCCTTGTGAGACCATACTTTGATTATTGTAGCCCTTTTTGGTGCCCATACATGAGAAAATACATTACTGCCCTAGGGGGAGTCCAACACAGATTGACCAAAATAATTTCCAGTATTGAACACATTCAGTATGAGGACAGGTTAGAAAACCTTGGTTTATACTCACTTGAGCTCAGGCGCAAAAGAGGTGATTTGTTATTAATGTATAGGATAAATAAAGATAAAGAATTAATGACAGAACTGGGCCTGCAATATGCAAATCAGACCATTGGACTAAGAAGCCATAGTTTCCAGCTTAAACTAACATTTCCTATACAGAACTTGAGAAGGAACTTTTTCACAGAAAGGATTATTCCCCTATGGAATCAAATACCTAGAGATATAGTGGAATCGGAAACATTGGATTTCTTTAAAAAAAAGACTTGATAAATTCCTTCTTGTCAAAGGATATTTTATACACCCCTAACAGGGAGACTGGCATCATAAGCAACAGCCTTCTGCCCATCTAACACTACCTAGTATAGTACCTAGTATAACTCTTATCTTTCCACGAGGACTCCTTTTTTCTCTCCCCCTTCCAGTCTAGCTTTCATTAACACCACTCCACTGTTTCTTCCCTTCTGTGTTATCTACTCTGTCATGAAGGGGATGGATAAGGGCCTGCTAGCAGCACTCACAAAGGTATCGCAGAATGTTCCTGTTAGGAATGTGTTACGTTTTAAATAGTTCAAAATAGTTCATAGTTAAAATGGCAGAAAAAGGGGAGATATTGCTGATGGGGGACCTGAATATGCCAGATGTTAACTGGAGTACCTTTGCTGCAGGCACATCCAAGAGCAGAGTCATTCTTGATGCCCTACAGGGGGGCATGCCTCAGACAGCTAGTTTTGGTACCCACTTGGGAGGGAGCAATCTTAGACCTGGTACTCTCAAATGGGAAGGAGAAAGGATCTCAGATTTAGAAGTGGGTAGCCATCTGGGAATAAGTGACCACCAAACAGTGTGGTTCACAATAAACACAGCCATAGAGTCAATCCATACAAAAACAAGAGTATTGGACTTTAGGAAGGCTGACTTTGGGAAAATGAGAGAGTGCCTAAGAAAAGCACTAGCAAATAGGCAAGAATGATGGGTGGAGGAACAATGGGGAATAATCAAAACAGCCATCACAGAGGCAACACGCCTTTGTGTGAAGCAAATCAATAAAACAAAATGAAGGAAAAAAACACTATGGTTCTCAAAAGAGGTGGCAGGGGCAGTTAAGGAGAAAAGGATAGCATTCAGGAAATATAAGGAAACACAGAAGGAGCAGGATAGAGAACTTTATCAGTTAAAGCAGAAGGAGGTAGGGAAGGCAGTCCGAATAGCAAAGGAACAAACTGAGGAAAAGATAGCCAACTCTGTTAAGAAGGGGGATAAAACCTTTTATAGGTACATTAGGGAGCGAAGAAAGACCAAGGAAGGGATACAGAGACTTAATAAAGGGGAGGGAATGTGGGCAGAGGGTGACAGTGAAAAGGCAGGGGTACTGAATGAATATTTCTGCTCAGTATTCACAACAGATGAGGAGGGGGAGGTGCCTAAACCAAACAAGGGAGAAAGTCTGAATAGGGGGGTCTATACCAGTCCATTTACAGAAGAAAGGGGTTTGAAAGAACTCTTGAAACTAAGGGTGGACAAAGCAATGGGGCCTGATGGGATTCACCCAAGAATACTAAAAGAACTAAGGGTAGAACTAGTAACACCACTGACTACTCTCTTTAACAAATCATGGGAGGATGGAGTGGTACCTGAGGACTGGAGGTGGGCAAATGTGATTCCACTTCACAAAAGTGGGAGCAGGGCAGAGGAAGGAAACTACAGACCAGTTAGTTTGACTTCAGTAGTAGGGAAAATGATGGAATCACTTCTGAAGGAAAGAACTGTTGAGTACCTAGAGGTCAGTGGGGCACAGGACCCAAGGCAGCATGGTTTCACAGCAGGATGGTCATGTCAGATGAACCTAATAGATTTCTTTGACTGGGTGACCAATGTAGTAGACCAGGGAGGGGCTGTGGATATGGCCTACCTAGATTTTAACAAGGCATTCGACACAGTCTCACACAAAAGATTAATATACAAGTTAGCCAGCCTTGGAGTGGGTCCCAAGGTGGTAGCCTGGATAAAAAACTGGCTGGGCAACAGGACGCAAAGGGTAATAGTAAACGGAGTCCACAGTGAAGAATAGAGGGTAACTAGCGGTGAACCGCAGGGTTCGGTACTGGAACTGGTCCTCTTTGATATTTTTTATAAGTGACATTGGAGAGCACCTGGATGGAAAGATATGCCTCTTTGCAGATGCCACAAAGATCTGCAACAGGGTTGATACACAAGGTGGGGTGGAAAGAATGAAAAGGGACTTGGCAAGGTTGGAGGAATGGTCAAATACATGGCAGCTCTGATTCAATGCAAAGAAGTGCAAGGTAATGCATCTGGGAAACAAAAACCCAGGGGAAGAGTACACAATGGGGGGGGTGAGTTAATAACAACAAAAATCGAAAGAGACCTAGGAGTAATTATATCAGATGACCTAAAGGTGGGCAAGCAATGTGAGAAAAGCAGTAAGGAGGGCTGGGGGGATACTGAGATGCATAGGGAGAGGTATCAACAGTAGAAAACAGGAAGTTGTTATCCTTCTCTACAGACAGTTAGTGAGACCCCATCTGGAGTACTGCGTGCAATTCTGGAGACCCCATCTCCGCAAAGACATAGACAGAGTGGAGGCCGTTCAGAGAGGGCAACCAAAAAATGGTGCAAGGTCTGCATGAAGACATACGAGGACAGACTAATGCAACTTAATATGTATAACCTTGAGGAAAGGAGGGAGAGGGGGGACATGATAGAAACTTTCAAGTATCTCAAGGGAATTAACAAGGTACAAGAGAGTAATATCTTTCAGAAGAAGAGATGTGCAAGAACAAAGGGGCACAATTTGAAGATAGAGGGGGGATGGCTCAAAGGTAATGTTAGAAAGGATTTTTTCACAGAGAGAGTTGTGGATGCATGGAACAGCCTTCCTGAGGAGGTTGTGGGGTCAGGAACTGTGGGAGAATTCAAGAATGCATGGGACAGGCATAAGGCAATTCTAGTGGGGGGCAGGAGGAAGTAAGCTGTTGATTAAGTAGAATCTGCAGCTTATCCATCAGTTAGGGAAATGGGCAGACTGGGTGGGCCAAGCGGTCCTTATCTGCTGTCAAATTCTATGTTTCTGTGTTTCACGATTAATTAGTAAGGCATCACAGAGTGTGCTTTGTGCTGGAATAACGGCACACTGTTATTCAACCACAAAGTATACCCTGGAGTGTCCTATTGTGATTATGAAATGGGTCCATTAGGATTAGTAAATAAATAATGAAAAAAATTTTCAATTTAAATAAGTTAAAAAAGTGGAAAAAATAAAAATGTAGTCCTGCTTAGCAATTGCAGTTTTGTAGTTTAGTCAGTAGATGGCAGATGCTGTATTTGTTTAATTACAAATAAGTGCCTTCAGGTGTATTGATACAGCTGTACCTGCTTCATCTAAACAGGTCAGTGAGGTTGCATTTTTTTTGTAGTGCTGTTGTTGTTAGACATCAGCATTAAGTTCTGAGCTCCTCAATCAATCAGGTTTCTGAATTTATTTTTGTACCCATTTCATAATTAACTGTATATGCCCCTGCTGGAATTTGAATTCTGCTTGCCTACTTAATATGATAGGTAAACTTCTATACAACTGGAGCTGCAGTTTGAGTTAGTGGCACATTGGATGTGCATTCAGTTAGCAAACAAAGGATTAGTGTTTTAAATCTACGTAACAGTATTTTGCATCTTCAACTAGAGACCATGGTTAAAATCCTAACAAGGATAGAAACAGCTTTCTAACAACAACAACAACAACAAATCAGTTGGAATTTCACTTGAATGGCAATCCACGGCAGCTTGGAGTTGGAATAGTAAATCATATTAAAAACAATCTTAATTAAGAACAATAATTTGTTCCGGTAGAAAGTTGTCTACTATGTACTAATTTGTCATTGCACAATTTTTGCACCTTTACTGTTGGCTTTTTTTGTTGTTGTTGTTCATTTAAAATGTTTGTCTGGGAAGGGCACACTGAGCTGCAGCTGATTTCTAGGTACAGCCTGGGGGGGGGTAATACAGTTGGAGAAAAAGAGGCAGTAAAATACAATTTACAACAACAGTGCAACTAACTGTGAGGTGTAAAGTACAGCAATACTAGCACTAAGACTACCAACAGCAAGGTAACTCCCCTTGTGTAATACCCCTTCCCCAGGACACACCTGGAAACAAGTTTCAACTCAGCATGCCTATCCTGAACAACACATGTTAAATTAATAAATAAATAATGCAATCATTCAGCTAGCTATTTTAATTAAACCACTACTATACAATTTTCAATCATACACAACTTTTTTTATCTCATTGGTGTAGGTCTTTCCCAAATAACTACTGGGACAAGTTTGTTAAACGCAAGGTAAGTTTTTGTTGTATTACTTAGCAAGAAAATATTTCTACTTGTTTTAAAATCTGTTCTTTTAATGTGTCTTAGTAGGTAAGCCAGCTAATAAAACAGCTCTCAACATTTAGCTCCTTAACAGGTTAATACTGAACATTAAAGTGGAACATTTAAGAACAGAGACCATCATAGCTTGAAAGCCCATGGAAAAAAAACTGTTGTTAATGAGATACTGGACTTCCCAGTAGCTGGACAGTCCAGTGATATCGATGACTAAGTCTACCCAATACTGATATATTGCCACCAGTTTTGCAACCTTGTACTGTCACTGTGGATGACACTGTACCTAACCATACTGAAGGTAAGCACAGATTCACTCTCTATAATATCAAAAAGTTCTAAAACTGGTGGCAATATCTAGTAAACAGACTAATAATCAATATCCCCGGACAGCTGCCAGCTACAAGTAAGCCCAATACTTCCTTTAAAGGAGCTTTTTCATGAGATTTCAAACTAAGATGGCCTCCGTTTACAAATGTTCCCCATTAAATTTCATTATCACACTGGATAAATCCTGGGTGGCGTTGTGTGTAATATTTGCATATGTCATATTATTATTTCAATATTATACAGTTTGCTGTTTTGCTATAATCTTACTGTACGTTTAAGTCAGGGTCAAGGAAAGAGGTTGGGAATTACCGACCTATCGCCCTCCTTGCTCCCTTCTCCAAAATCAATGAAAAAGTTGTTCATACCCAGCTCATTACCTTCTTCAACCACCATAACTTGTTCTCTGTTGCCCAACATGGTTTCAGATCCAGACATAACACTGAAACTGCCCTGGCCAGGTTCACCAGTGATATCCTCAAGGCAAGCGATAAGGGCCAGTACACAGGCTCTGTCCTTGTGGACCTGACCAAGGCATTCAATCTGGTAGACCTTGGCCTTCTCCTGGACACCCTCAAGGGCTTGCACATATCTGAAAACATTGTCAAATGGGTCAGAAACTACCTGTCTGGCAGACCACAGAAAACTAATATCAACAGTCATTTTTCTGCTGAATGTCCAATTAAATATGGGGTACACCAGGGTTCCATCCTGGGCCTGCTCCTGTTCTGACTCTTTATCAATAACCTCCCTTCCATCTGCCAAACCACTCAAATAGTCCTTTACTCTGATGACATGGCCCTCTGCTGCAGTGACACTAACCTGGACACAATGTTCAGCAATCTGAGGCTGACTTCAGCAAGCTACACACTTGGTTCTGTACCAAAGGCATGGTTCTCAACTCCAAGAAGACCAAGTTTATGATCTTCTCTGGCCCAAGAAAAGCCCCAGTCATGGGATGATCCCTCTCAGACAATCTTGGTAACATCACAGAACAAGTCTATGAATTAAAATACCTTGGACTGTCATTAGACCCTCACCTGACCTACAATATCCATATTACCAAGCTCATCAAGAAAACCCATATGAGGCTAGGTCTCTTATACCGAATCAGAAAGTTCCTTATCACCATTTCCAGACTACACCTCGCCAGCTCCCTTCTCCTACCCCTCCTTGATTATGGCTATATTGTCTACTCCCACCCTAGCACATCCCCCCCTTTCTCCAAAACTCAGGACTACATACAGTAATATTGCACACTTTCTAATCAACCTCCCCCAGATGATCCTTCACTGTACCCTTTATGCCTCCATCAACTAGCTCACTTTTAAAGGCAGGTTCCATCTTAAAATGCTCTTTCCTACACAAAGTTCACCGTAACCTGCTGCCGATCAATGTTAACTCCCTTTTCCCCTTATCAGTTCCCAAGCGCAGTACAAGAGGGGCCACCTGTCATGTCTTTGACACCCCTTTTTACCGCACCAAGCATGCGCAGAACTCCATCATGTACAAGGGCCCAAGGTTTTACAATAAACTGCCCCTTGAACTTCAGGCCTGTAGTTCAATTGGCTCATTCACCTCCTCCAATCCATCACTTGTGCCTGTCCCAGTAGGCATCCCCCTGAATGTCTTCCAACCCCTTGAGTTACCTTAGAGTTTATATGTATCTATATATAGACTCTGTTGTTGTGTGCTCTGTATTTATTTATTTTTTAATCTAGATGATCCTGTCATTTACACTGTTTGTTCCCCATTATAAATATTGTAAAATATTGCAAATATTGTTTTTACCTTTTTCTCTGTATGATCAAATGTATGTACCACTGGGCATTTGTGAAAATGAGCATTTTTGCTCACATAGTTTCCATTATAAAAAATATAAATAACAATAAAATTGAACAAAATATGCTATTGTTTCCTCATGATTGCAATTTACTTTGTCCCTTGTGTTGTTAATATATTTAAAAAAAGCTGCAAGATAACATATGAATATACTGTAGTCAGTTGATTACGGTTGTAACTCATGTGAGGGATCCTTCTAATGTGCATAAACTACTTGAGATTTCCTGTTATGATTATTACAAACAAAGGAACCCCTGAATGTGTTACAACTTTAATTATGATCAGGCTGCCATAAAAGAGTGCTTCTTTTTCCAAAAATCTCTTTGAAAGAGATACTAACACCACAAGGATAACTTTGAAAAACAGAATATTTAGGCACTGTTCTACACACATAACTTATTTTCCCTTTCTTCTTTATTAGTAGGAACAATTGCATGAAAGAGGATAGCTATCCTTCAGAACTGAACTGGTACATTCCCTAGCTGATGTCATAACCCCATGCTTGTGACATCAAACTCTGTTGCCATGTAATTTTTTCTGATGTTGCACACAGAGGGACTGTGATTTAAAGTGGGTGATAACAGAAAGAGCAGATGGGTTCTAAGACACAAACTCCATTTTCATGCAAATAGTCATATTAATAAAGAACAAAAAAAGAGAAATGCACATATAAAACTTGGATTGTGTCTAAATGTTTATGTTTTTCAAAGTTGCTTCTGAGATGCTAGTATCTCTTTAAAGCACTGTGCCTGAGAGTCTAAGCTAGAGCACAGAACTGTGAACTAGGAGTCCCAGGTCTGTTCCCATGTTCCATCATACTCATACTGTATCATCTTGTGTAAGGCACTAGGAGAATATTCTTGGATGCATATCGTGGTGCTAAGTGGTCACAATGACTACTTTGGTGGTGTTGTCACCTTTGCGATCCTGTTGAGCATGCGGTGGTCACAGTCTCTTTCCCAAGCACTCTCAAAAGCCATTGTAGGCACTTGGAAAAGAGGGTGGCTAAAATTATGCCACTGACCAGCAGGGAAATTTATGGACTCATGCTTGCCCTCACTATCACTATTTTGCCATGTAAGCAGCCCTAGGTATCCAATGGCATCCACTCTCCAGCTCTGCCCCAAGCCAAACAGTGCTTGGAATCCAGTAACATCCCCAGCCCACACCCTACCCATACCAAGCAGTCCCTGATGTCTGATGGCAACCCCTCACCCACCTTGCCCCAAGCCAAGCAGTACCTGGCATCCCCTCCCTAACCCTGACCCAAGTCAAGAAGTCCCAGGCATCAAGTGGCACCCTCTCCCTCACCCTGTCCCAAGCCAAGCAGTCCTAGGCATCAAGTGACACCCTCTCCCTCACCCTGTCCCAAGCCAAGCAGTCCTAGGCATCAAGTGGCACCCCTTCCCCCACCCTGCCACAAGCCAAGCAGTCCCTGGCATCCAGTGGCACCCTCTCCCTCACCCTGACCCAAGCCAAGCAGTCCCAGGCATCAAGTGACACCCCTTCCATCACCATGCCCCAAGCCAAGCAGTCCCAGGCATCAAGTGGCACCCCTTCCCCCACCCTGCCACAAGCCAAGCAGTCCCTGGCATCCAGTGGTATCCCCTTCCTTACCCTGCCCCAAGTCAAGCAGTCACTGGCACCAAACAGCACCCCCTCTCACCCTGCCCCAAACCAAGAAGTCCCTGACATCCAGTGGCCCCTTCCTTCCTTCCTCCACCCTGCCACAAACCAAGAAGTCCGTGACATCCAGTGGCCCCTTCCTTCCTTCCTCACCCTGCCCTAGGCAAGAAGTCCCTGACATCCAGTGGCCCCTTCCTTCCTTCCTCACCCTGCCCTAGGCAAGGCAGTTCATGGTATCCAGTGGCCCCTTCCTCCCTTCCTCACCCTGCCCTAGGCAAGGCAGTTCATGGTATCTAGTGGTATCTCCCTCCCTCATCCTTCCCAAAACCAAGCAGTAGCTGTGATCCCGTGGCACCTTCCTCCAGCTCCCTGCTTTGGGCAAAGCAGTCCCTGGGGTCCAGTGGCACATGCCTCCCTCACCCAATCCCAAGTCAAGCAGACCCTGACATTGAGTGGCACCACATCCCAATTCAGATGGTATCCAGCAAAACCCATTCTCTCACCTTCTGTTTACTTTCTGAATTTCATTATTGCAAAACTATGAGGTAATGAAAACAGATGCGGAATGCATCTACTTCATTGTATCACATTTGTGATCATTTAATTTGGATGGCAGCCCACCCAGAGGTACGTGGAGGAGCTGTACCGGTTGCCCTCTGGGGAGGGACAGGTACAGTGCAGTCATTTAGCAGTATAGTGGGAGGGAGCGGTGGTGTACAAGGACCACCAAAATAGCACCAGTATAGGTTTCCGGTGGCCACACTTGATGTTCAGAGTGGAAGGGGGCTAGTGTAGTAGCAAGCCACCTGGGATTTTCTCCCATTGACTGCACTTATTACTAGGGCACTAGTGAACTACCGGGGACAGGCATCCAGTGACTGTACCTGTCGAGGCACTAGCAAGCCACTGGGGATGGCCTTCTGGTGGCTGCACTTATTGACAGTGGTTGGGGCAGTAGTGAGCTGGAGGGGGGTGGGAATGGGCTATCAGTGTTATACGTTAGAGTGGAATGGGGTGGGGGACTGTTGCAAAACCAAAGATGGGGTCCTCCCGTCTCAAATATTATACTACAATTACTGGGAAAGTAGTTTGCCAACCATTGTATGATCACTTTCAAACTCGGTAGAAACAAGTTCTAATACACAGAACACCACATATTACGACCCATCGTAATACACAGTTTTCCATGTGTTCTCATCATTCATGAAAATCAATTTTTATGACTCAGGAAGCAGCACAGAACACCCTTTTGAATATAAATAAACTATTGTGCTGTTAAACAGAACACCCCTTCTCCTCAAAGCTTGTGTAAACAGCCAGCATGGTTCATTCTGTAGCTGTTACCGTGAATGCTTAGCATGAGCCGCGGCTCCCAAAAGGCGTCACTTTTAAACGTGTCCCTGACATTCTGTTGTGACCACAAGTGAAGCAGCAATTATGTAACATAAAATCTGGGAAGTAGTATGGACTCATTTTTTTCACACACCTTCAGTGTGTGATACCAGTTTAAACAGGTATGGGCTCTCAATGCTACAATTTTAGTCAAAGATCTAGCATATTGCCTAAAACTAATACTAGCTTTAAAAAGGCTAGTGTGCTGCCTAAAACTAATATCAGCTTTAAAAAGCAGTCAACCATTACCTTTTATTTCCAAGGTACTTTTTCTTTCTAGTTTGGTTAAATAGAAGATTATTTACCTGATGGCAATAGGTGTGATGCATGGAATAGCACTCTACCTGGCAGCTGACATATCTAGCTTGCCCTCCCCCCCCCAATTGCATATTCAGCACTGTGATCTAAAACTGTGACATCACTGCTGCTTAGGAACAGCCAGTCAGCAGCTGCCAGGTCAGTCACCTGTGATGTCACTCCAATGCGATCGCAATGCTACTGATACCGTTTGGGGAAGGGGGGAGTAGAGATAGATATGTTAGCTGCCAGGCTAAGAGCTGTTCCACACATCCAGCACAATATCATCACATAGAAAACTTTCTAATGAGCAAAAGGAAAAAGAAAAATACTTCAGAAATGAAAAGTTACAACTGACTACTTCTTAAAAATTGTATCATTTTTCTGTCTGTTTTGGTTCCACTAGTTTTTAACACAAATTAGAGTATTTAAGCGGTGATGTAAATTGACTGACAGTGCAATATTTTACAGATAGAGAGGAAGACTGCTTCAGGACCACCTGATCAGTGGCATATACATGCATCCAATTACTGGAATATGATTACAGGCACATGAAAAGATCATTTGAAAAATGTGAAAAAAAATGAACTACGCATGCACAGGCGGCTTTTTTAAAAATATCAATAACATTTCTATTTCAAATGCTTTCATTCCCAAAACACCAAAAGGCACTCCTTTGGGACATGATTTTATTAATCATAAAGGTTTCAGGTTTCAGATATTTATATCACATGTTTAATTTTTGTATGCGGAAAAAAAAGCATCTTAACACATTATTTATATGATTGTACCTCATTACTTTATCAAATTTCCCAAATTTGTTTTAGGGTCCAAGGATTCTGTCAAAAAAGGATGCCTATTTGCTGCTCCCAAGGTCAAAAAAGGGCACATTATAAGTAGCCAGAAATTATGATTTTAGCATAAAAGTGGCAACTCAACCCAAACTATAGTGACCCTATACTTTCCGGTGCACTTACTGACTTGTGAAAACAACTAGCATGATTCACCCTGTAGCTCTTACCACGAGCGTGCTTGCTGACGAGTTTTGTGTCTGTTTTTGCACAGGTAATCAATAAATATGGTGACCTTTATGGGGCCGAACGTATTGGTGAACTCTTAGGCTTGGACAAAAGTGCCCTGGACTTTAGTCCTGTGGAAGAGACAACACCAAAGGAGGCCTCTCTAATGTCATGGTAAGCATTTCAGTAACAAAAGTGTAGCTCAGTTTATTTATAGTGGGAACTTATTGCAGAGTCAAGTACAGCCTGTCAAACCGCAAGTTTGCAAAAAACGTCAGCCATTAACATTTCAAAGTTAAAACAGCAGTGCTTGTTACCTGAGAAAAATTGGCATATTTTACCCTTGTGTGTCAGTATTTTTAATTTTATTTATTTGTATTTATTCAAATATTTCACCAGAAAATAGTACATTCAGAAAATAAATTCTTGTTTATAACATACTCTGAATATCCTTAAATTCATCTTTAGGTCATTTATCTCCATGTATTTTATCTCTTTTTAAGTACTGTACAGTAGTTTAATTATGCACCCAAATGCATACCCTATACTGCATGTAAAGAATTTTGTGTACCTAATAGGACAATTTAATGATAGTTCATTTTACCACACACTCAGTAGCATATATTAATACCACACCAAAATCTACTATGATTACCATCTCATTCTGAGCTGCAGTATTTACAGTCCAAGAAACAAAGTGACTATGGAAAGCTCAGGCTAGCCAAGTGGGACAGACAGCTCTGCTTATAAGAGCACCACAACCGTATTCAGAGGTTTTTCTGACGTGCACTTAAATGGGCTCCACTGTTTTTTTTTTTATTTTTATCTCCTGGCCAGCTTCATGTCCCCCTCTTTGGGCAGTCTCCTAGCCCCATCAACCCCTAACCTGCCACATCTGCTGCTGTCATTATCCTACTGCTTTGCTCCCTGTTGGCAGGACTCCGGGGGAGGGCCATCATACCCAAGCAAACTACAGGATGTGGTGAGCAGCAGACTGGTGGCAGATTCTGTGGCATGGGGTCCAAGCGTGCTGGCAACAGTCATGTACATGGAAGGCTGCTTCTTGATGGTTTTTACCTCCCTCTGTCTCCATACTGCACCCAGTGGAGGGCACTAACATTGGAGTGCTAGCAGCAAATGCCACAGGGAACTCGGGGGGAGAGCAAATTCCTTGGCCCACCTCTGGAGCTGATGCAGTGCAGGAAATATACCCTCCCAGGTTGGAAGGTGCTGCCCATCTCCCAGCCCTGGTCATAAGCCCACGTAATCCAGCTCATTTCCTCAACTCGGGTCATTGGTGGGTGGCCCATACTGTATTGTTTTACTGAGGCCCAATACAAAATGGTCACACCCCCAGCAGCTCTCTGACCGTCTCTGTCTCGAGTTTCCTCCTCCGTTGTGCACACGATATCATAGGCTGAATTTGCTGCAGTGATGCAAACACACATCTATGATATCCAAATGCAGGCTATAGGGCTGTATTGGTATCTGAATATTACAAATAATTGATTAGTCATACTTCTGGACAGAATAATGACTAGTATGCCCTGTTTAGGCTATTTTAAATAAGAGAATGAAAGAGTTGATGACACTTGAGGGACACCTTTGAAAAGCAAAATATTTAGACACAATTGAGCTTTTATTACAGATTTCTCCTCCACATTATTTATTACCGAGGATATCTGTATAAACACAGGATCTGTGTCCCATAACATTCATCTGCCCCTACTGCTTGTTTCCCACTTGAAGTCAAAACCCTCTGTTGTGACATCACAATCTGTTGCCACTGGAATGACTGTGATGTCACAAGAAGAGTATTCTGACCATAGGCGTGAATAAGAAAAAGGAACGGTTGAACTATTATGAAATAAAGTTCCCATGTTCATACAAATGGTCTCAGTAATAAATAACGGGGAGTAGGATACAGAACCAATGTGAAATGTGGGCTGAAACTTCTCTAAATGTTATGTTTTCAAAATTCTGCCAGAGGCATTGTATGCTCTTTAATTTAAAAAAAATTGACCACTCCCGGTCCTCTTAGAGCCACAAAAAGAAAACAAGCCTATATGGTCTCTTGCCATCTCTTCCTCATATTCAGCATTACTGTTTGCAACACCCACTCCCTAACCGACCTTCTAGAGATAAAAATGACTTGATGCTAAGTACCCCCATGGCCGTCAGTCCATGATTGAAGGGCAAGACATATAAATGCTGATCACTCAGTCATGCCTCCCTCTCCTGCTTTACACCATCTTTAAAGAGATAGTACCTCCTATGCATCTATCAGCCAAAGTAAGAAAATCACAGCAGCTGTTTTACTACACAAGGGTTAGAAAATGTTAAATTTAGTAGTAAGAAAAACCTATAGCCCCTCCCAAAGGCTGAGATGTTAGCACTGCTCCCCTGCATGACATGTGGCTAAAAGGTAATAAGTCACTTTTGTGATTTCAGCCAATTTGTGTTGAAACCACAGGACGTCCTGTTCTGCATGCAGTTGGTATCATGTGTGGGAGTTTCAAGTGACAGATTCTGCTTTAGCAGTGCAGGGAGGAGTGTTACATTAAAACAAAATCACAAAATGTATTACAAATCATGGTAGGAAACTCATATGATTTAATAATGTTTATGTGTGTAGTGCGGAGTGTCTATTATGGAAAAATAACAACCTCTCATGCTGTTTGGAGTGACAGAATACCTTAGTTTTGCATTGTGGTTTTCATACAAAAACAGTTTGAGAGGATGTTATTTTTTCCATTAGAGAAACCCCACACTGTAAGTTAATAGGGCTTTCACAGGGTGAGACTCAAGGCATGAGGTCTGGGCAACAGGACAGAGAAGTGAAGCTGAGTGGTTCTGGCTGCCCAGACCACGTGAGAGGAGTCTCTTGCACCAAAAGAGACACCCCATGGAGGAGCTATTAACGTACTATAAATCACTTGAGTTAGAGTGATTTATAATAAGTTCTAATTTTTTTTTTTCATTTCAAAAGTTTATTGCAGCCAACCCCCCTCAGCTGTGAAGTGAAATGCTCCACAGGCTGAGCCTGATGCAGCCAGGGCCAGCATTAGACACCTGCAAAACCCGCAGCCGTGGGGGCCCCCAACAAACAGAAATATATATTTTTTTAAAGTCATTTTTTTCTTCTTCGAAACCAGCGCCTAGAAAGTCCGTGGTGTAGCATGGCCCCACCCTCACTGGCATTGCTGAGAATGTCTTTATCTCAGTCTGGGGTGGTGGCAGCAGGCACTACTGGCAACACGTGTACATGTGGGTTGGGTACTCTGGTACAGGCTGACGGAGAAGTGTTGCATTTCAGTTGGGAGTGCGAGTCTGAAACAGACTTGTAGTGGGACTCCTCCTACCCCCCTTCACCCCAAACCGATTATCTTGTGGGCACCACCCACAGAGGCTCAACAAGTAGCTTTTGACTGCAAGGCTGTCCCCCCTCCTCTCACCAAAGCATCACATAGTCAGAGGTCAGTGGGACCGAATGGAGAATCAAGGCTCCCTGTCAGCTCAAGAGCCATTGTTGCTACTGCTGCCACAGTCTGACCAATCCCATCACCCTGTCACAGCCAGTACAGTGCCCGCTCCCCATTAGAAAAAAATGGGAAATTTATAATTACCCAACTCTTCTCTCCAGTAGCCCTCTTGTTTAGAGGATTGGCTCCTCCAGCAGCAGTATATCCAGTCTCCAACCCTGCAGCAGCACACATATGGGGGGGCAGTTGTACAATCAGTACTCAGGCAGTAGCTGAGAGAGAACCCCAAACCCACCCAGCCCACTTTGCCTTGGAGTGCAAACCCTGGCACTGTGCAACCTGCAACCATCAGAGTATATGTGTGTGTGTAGGGGAGAGGGGAACCCTTCATCCAGTGCCTTCATCTTGTCTGCTCTGTGAAACAAATCTTGAATTTCATGCATTCCTGGTAACATTTGTTTCACAGAGGAAATATCTGTCTGGCTGCAGCCTTGGATGTTAATCAGCTGCAGTTAGTAGGGCAGGGAACAATCTTCTGGGAGCCTTGATTATCCATGTAGTCCCAAAGACCTCCGACCGTAGGACACTTTGATGGGGGAAGGCTTGCAGTCCAAAGTTACTTGATGAGCCTCTGTGAATGGTAGATAGCCACAAGATAGTCAGGTTGGGGGTAAGAGGATAGGAGGAGCCCCACTACACGTACACCCTTGTCTCATGGGAAATGCATGGCACTTTTCAGTCAGTCTGCCCCAAAGGTCAAAGGACCTGATCCACATGCACACACGTGATCAGCAGTGCCTTCCACCACCTGCCCCCACTGTTCCTACCCCCCAACTCATAAAAACATTCTCAGCAATGTGAATGGGGGCAAAGCTGCACTACAGCACAGACTGTTGGCACATGGCTTTAAAGGGAAAAAAGGTATCTTTAAAAAGAAAAGTTTAAAGGTGACTTTAAAGAAACCTTTTTGTTTGTTGGAGGCCCCAGCTGCATGTTAGGCCCCCGTAGCTGTGGGTTTTGCAGGTGCTTAATGCCGACCCTGGCACCATGCCTAACGTTTCTGCATAAGACATCACTGTACAAAGCATAAGAGTTACAGTGTCTCTGTGCACTGATTGGATGAAGTGATTTATAATACACATATAAACATATATTCTTGAAAGTGATTAAAATGGAGCCTTAATCTTTAATGGCTTGCTCACAGGGACTTAAAATATACATATACAGGGGCTGCCAAGAGGTAGTGCAGTATGTGCTGATGTGGTTGACCGTGTTTAGGGAGCAAGCCTGGCACCAGAGTCGTTAGGCAACTGCAAGCTGAGTGGTGCTGCCAGTGGCAAAAGTTCCCTGATCAGGGGAGGGGGGTGCCACATTCAAGACCACAGTGACCCCCTTGTTAGATTGAGGAGGGTTTGCCCTCCCACTGCCAGAGGAAGTTGTGACTCAAGCAGAACAACACAGAAAAACAAGTGCACATGGAGCAGTCAGGAAACAGATGACAAAGGTGCTGCTAGGCAAAGCAAATTTATTCAGAGTATAGCACTATGCCCCGGTGCTTCAAGCCTCAGCATAGCTCTTTGTCAAAGAGTTGTCCATTTCCTGACTGCTCCATGTGCACCTATTTTTCCATGTTGTTCCACTTGTGGATTCATTTCTCGGGTTGTGCTGATCCTTCTCCATGAACATGAGGGTACTGTATGTTATGAAGTTGTGGCTCACAAGGCCATAACTGGGCATGGCATGATGCCATTAGGGCGGTAGGAGAGACCAGGAATTTAAAAACAGGAAAATCCAAGATGCAACTGCCAGTCTTGGACCATGTGCCTCACTGACTCACCACTGAGGGTAACAGTTGTTGGGATCTAAGGTCACTAGGCACACCAGCCTGTGGACAAGGAGGACCAGTGTGAAAAAAACTTGTAAAAATACAATTTAACACAAACAGTTTACAGGCAGTAGATATACATGAGGATCAACTCAAACTACAGATGATGTACTTTGAGTTACAGGCAGTTGGCTATCTGGCTAGTGTAATAGTAGTGCTGCTGCCTGCCATCCAGAAGACCCGGGTTCCTGCCCCAAGCCCAGGACATCTGGTGCCAACCAACAAGGTGGGATTTGGGCATCTGACTCAGATGCCTCCTGCCTTGGGGAAAGAGGGCACCACCTTTCTCTACACAACTACCCCTTGGTGGCCCAAGGGGAGGGTGTGCCATGCAGGAAGGAGTATGGGGTCCCTGTGAAGCAGCCTTACGTCAGCATGCACCTACCTGCCAGTGGAGAATTATGGAGGCTTCACATGCCCAGAATGCTGCTGGTAAGATGAGTTTTAAAGCTAAGGCAGGGCTCAAGAACAGTTCCATAAGAATTTACCATAACAGTAGATCTTCGAGGGAATCTCTGTCATCAGGTCACACCCATGGAACTTAGCCATCAGGCATCAGGATCCCATGGAAGCCTTTTCTGCAGCAGTCTATTAGAGGCCACCCATGCTGATGTCAGGCTCTGACATTACACACCCTATATAAGTGCCGGCAGCCCAGCTCCCTCCTCAGTTCTTTCCCCTAGCCAGAGGCCATGGGATATAGGAGACCCACCAGAGAAACAAGGAGAGAGAGAGAGAGAAGGAGCCCAGCTAGCTGAAAGGCTGGAGCAACAGGACAGCAGATCTGGAGAGAGAGAGAGAGAGAGAGAGAGAAAGATGAATGAAGGGAGGCATGACATGATGACAGAGATTCCCTCGAAGATCTTCTGTTGTAGTAAGTTCATACATAACTATTCTGTCTTCTTTGGGGGTATCTCTGTCATCTGTTCACACCTATGGAACAAGTCCCAAGCAGTGCTAAGAGCAAGGACAGTCTGGATGGCAGGAGACCAAAGACTTAAGAAAGAAGGTCCTGAAGCACAGCGAGGCCAAAGCCTGCCCATCTTCTGGAGGCAATGTCCACACTGTAGTGCTTGGTGAAGGTGTGGACAGTACTCCGAGTGGCAGCAACACAAATCTCAGCTGCAGACATGCCTCTGAAACAGGCAACTGAAGTGGCCATACCCCTGATGCAATGGCCCTTAACAACCCCAGCAAGGTCCTTACTGTACTTCCTGTAACAAAAAATAATACAGCTGGTCAACCATTTGGACATGCACTGTTTTGAAACTGGAGTGCCCTCTCTGCCAGGGGCAAAAGAAACAAAGAACTGAGAGAATTTCTTACAGTCCCTTGTACGGTGTCTATAGTTATGCAAAAATACTATGCACATCCAAAATGTGGAGCAATGCTTCCCCTGGATTGGCATGCTCTGGAAAATAAACAGGCAGGTGGATGGATTGATTTAGGGTAAATTCAGACACCACCTTAGGAAGGAACTTAGGGTTAGTACGCAAAGAGACTCTATCCTTGTGGAAAATCAAATAAGACTGCTCACACATGAGATCCTGTAGCGCTAAAAATTTTTGAGCAAAAGTAATTGCAACTAAAAGTAACGCTTTATACAACAGAAAGCATAGCTTGCAAGACATGGCTGCCTCTAAAGAAGGCAGGGACAGCTTCTCTAGGACAAAATTCAGGTCCAAACCAGAACCAGGTTATGGAATAGAGGCTTCAAGGGGAGAAAGCTGCACAAGAATGTACAGGCCATATCCAGCTATGCTACAGTATGGCCATCAATGGGCACATGAAAGGCTGATATGGTTGACAGGTGCACTTTAAGAGAGGAGTATTTAGGTCCTGCATCAGACAAGGTCAGGAGATACTCCAAAACCAGGTTCACCAGACAGGTGAATGGATCCAGGCTATGAGAAGCAGCCCAGATAGCAAACGGCTTCCATTTTGTAGAGTAGGTGGCCCTGGTGGAAGGCTTTCCCGTGGCCACCAGGACATCAGCCACCTTTTGAGACACACCAGAATGATCAATGACTACATCCTTAGGAGCTATGCATGCAGATGGAGGGACTTAAGGTCTGGATGGGCCAAGGTCCCCTGAGCCTGCACCAACAGGTCCCTGCACAGAGACAAGGGAACAGGAGATTCCACAGCCAATTGTTGCAGTAATGGAAACCATATCTGCCAAGGCCAGAATGGCGCCACCAGAATTAGAGTGGAACCCTCCATCTGTAGCTTGATGAGCACTCTCTGAATTAGAGGAAAGGGAGGGAAGGCATATAGAAACCTCCCTTTCCAGGAGACGGACAATGCGCCTCGCCAGAAAACTCCAGGCCCTGAAGCGAGCAGAAACACAGCAGTTTTGCATTGGGGGGGGACGCAGAAAAGGTCCAACTCTGGATTACCCCACCAGTCAAACAGGTCTTCTGTGACTGAGATCAGCAGTTCCTACTCATGCATTTTGGACAGTGACCTGCTGAGGTTGTTTGCCAAGGCATTTTGGGTGCCTGGTACATGGACAGCCAGCAGTTCTGGACTGTGATCTAGAGCCCGGTACCAGACCTTCATTGCGTCCTGTCACAGAGTGTAGGAATGGGTTGATGTAATAGATCACACTGGGATTGTCCAACTGCACTTGCAGAGGGCCAGGAGAGAGTTGGTTCTGGAAGGCATACAGAACTGCCATCATTTCAAAGATGTTTATGTGTAGGTGAGTCTCCAAGTGAGACTAGAGACCCTGGGTGTGATAAGGACCTAGACGGGCTCCCCAACCCAGACCAAAGCATCCGTGATGAGGATTTGGTGAGGAGTGGTGATAAGAAAGGGGTCCCTGTTTAAGAGATTGGCCGGGTCCATCCACCAGTGGAGCACTTTACATACTGGCGAGGAGACAAGGACCAGCTGATCTAGATCATCTGAGCACTAATTCCACTGAACCCTGAGGGTCCACTGCAGGATCCTCATATGCAGCTGAGCCAGAGGTACTATAACAATGGCTGTGGCCATTAGACCTAGCAGCCTGAGGAATGCCCTGGCTGGGACATGCCGGCTCTGAGCCACCTCCTGGGCCTGGGTAATAAGGCAGTCCACCCTGTCTGGAGGAAGGAAGGCCTTGCAATAAGTAGAGTCCAGGACTGCCCCATGTACTGCATCCGGTGAGACTGGGTCAACACAGACCTGGGTTGATTGACAGTGATGCCCAAGGACTGAAATAACTGCAGGGTGCATTCTAGAGTCAACAACAGGAGCTCTCTGGACTAGGGTTTTCAGTAACCAGTCGTCCAGGTATGGGGACACATAGAGGCCTTTGTGCCGGAGGGCTGCTGCTACAGCTATTAAGCTCCTGGTAAATATCTGTGGCACAGAGGATAAGCCAAAGGGCAAATACCCTGAAGTGGTATTGCTCCCACTGTTACAGGAACCACAGGTAATGTCTGTGAGGGGGGCAAACCATGATATGCAAATGACCATCCTGCATATGGAGGGGACATAGCCAGTGCTGAGCAGAGGAAGAAGGCCATGCAGAGTGACCATCTGGCACGTATTGTACTGTATTGGATAAAAAGGTTCAGCTTCTTGAGGCCTAGAATGGGCCTCTAGTCCCCTGTTCTTTTGGGAACCAGGAAGAACCTGGAGTAGAACCCCCTGTACCTTTGCCACCTGGGCACTAGTTCTATGGCCCACTTGCACAGCAAGGTGAGTACCTCCTCCCTGAGCACCTCTGCGTGGTCTGGAGGATAAATGGTGGGGACTGGGGGGAACGTCTGGAGGCTGTTCTAAAAGTTCTAGAGCATGGTCCTGTTTGATTATCTGCAGGATCCAAGCATCTGTTGTGATGGTTCTCCATTGGGATGGATGGAGGGAGAACTGACCTCCAACCACCACTTCCTGGCTTGGAAAAAGAGATGGGGGGGTCTGTCAAGGAGTCAGGCTGAAGCTGAACTAGCAGCCAGGGCCACACCTCTTACTCTGGATTGCTTGGCAGAGGAACCAGAGGTGGATGAGGGGGCAGATAAGGCACAGCAAGCTCTACATTTACCCTGGAGCTTTATTCCGAAACCCGACTTGTGAGAGACCTTACAAAAGGAGGGTCTTGGTCTACTCCTGGACTGGGTATGGTAAAGGGAGTGGACAGGCCAAAGAGCCCTGCCAGAGGCCTGCAGGTCATTGATAAAATCCAGCATATCTGGACCAAAAAGTCTGTGACCCACAAAGGGGCATTCAGCACCTTTTGCTTGATGTCAGCTGCAAAGCCAGAGATTCTAAGCCAGGGGTGCCTTTTGAGGCAAATGCTGGAGGCATCTGCCCTGGCTGTAGTATCAGCACTATCATAGGCAGTTCTGAGGAGATGCTTACTGACATCTTCCGAGGCCTGGAGCACTTTGAGAAGCTCTTGTCTCTGGGAACACTCAGGGAGAGCCTTAGCAGCAGCTTTTCCCTTCCTCCAGAGGGCATTCTGGTACTTGATCAGATGAGCCAAGTAATTGGCAATCCTAAGGCCTATAGTTGCAGAGACAAAAGTCCTCTTGCCCCAGAGGCCTAGCCTCCTAGATTCCCAGTCAGGGGCAGGGAACTAAGGTGCTTGGGGGCTTAGTCCTGTCATGAGTGGTCTTTCTTTTTTTTTTTTTTTGCACCTCCCTCGCTCCTGGTCAGCCTCTCCTTCTGGCCGCCTAGGCCCTGCTGGCACCCTACCCCTGGGACCAGCCACCACCTCCCCACATAACAACCCCCCAGGTAATCCAGCATAACCCTTCAATGGGCAGATCTCCCTCCCCCTCCGAGAGAAATATGCACTGGTAGGGGTTGGCCAGCACACTCATTGTCTTGGACCGGGCATTGCTGAGGTGGTCCTGGGCTGTTCCTCAAGGCTTCTGTGGCAGCAGGAGCTGGCAACCATCATCCAGTCACCAATGAAGTGCTTTTCCCATTTGCTCCACAGGGGCATGGCGTGCCATTAACGTCAAGGCGTATGCCGACGTTCACCGTGCCCCATTAGTCAGTGTGACCTAACACGTTGCTGTGCCCCCGGCCTCCACCAGGACTCAGTGAGCAATGGGTTATCTCCCCACCCTCCCCCTAAGAGAAGGCAAGCAGTTGTCAGACGCTCAAGCCTTCTCTCTCTCTCTCCGACACCCTGGGTCTGTTGCCAAACCTGGGTCGCCGGTGTTGCAAGCGGAAATCCAACCACTGCACTGATGGGCCAGCTCCATGAGCAGTCTTAATTACCACTGAGTTTTAAGTGTTGTATGAGAGATGTGATAATGGAGGAAAGAATAGCATTAAGGTCGACAGTGGGAAAAGGAATCATCATCGACAAAGGCATTGACAGAGGGGGTGCGGAGCCCAGTTCCGACAACACACCATTAGCAGTAGTGGAAGTGGTTGGGCCCAGCACTTGTGGACCTCAAGCTGGGGCTGACAGCCACTCTCAGCAGCCCTGTGATGGCTGGGAGAAGACTCCTTCACAGGGGGCCTGATAGGAGCAGAGGCCTGCATGGTGCAAAGCACCAATGCTAAAGTGGTCAATGGAGCAATCCTGGGCGAAGAGGATAAAGAATCCAATCGGGACTGGTATTGCTGATGGGAGGATGTCCTTAGGCTGGTCCTTGTCCTGCCGAGAATGCTTCCCCGAGGATTTGTCCTGGGCCTTGGTGGCCTGAGAGCCTGAAGAAGACACCAGTGATTGGGAGGGGGGCCCCAGAGGATCCTTCCTCTCAGCTGGCTCCTTGTTGCTCCATGAAGAACACCTGCAGGGATTTCTTGCATCAGTGCTGGGAGGTGAGGCTGAACTTCAGGCAGAACTCACTGGCGAGAATGTTGTGGCCAGACCCAAGACAGCAGACACGGGGTTTGTGATCATCGGTAGAAGAAATCTTTTTTCTGCAGTGACGGAAGAGAGACGATGAAGGATTAGTTCTCAACATACAAAGGACAAAATAAATCACTTGAAACTAAGGTGATTCAAAGGCAAATATCAAAGAAAAAAGGTAAGTAGTTTTGGGTGTCGAACTGAGCTATGAAGTTTCGTCGGAGTCCTTGCGTGAATGGTTGATGGCAGAAAATAACTGAGGAGGGGTCGCCCATGCGTATATAGAGCATGTAACATCAGATCCTGATGTCGACATGGACAGCCCCTAATAGACTGCTGCAGAAAAAGCTTCCATGGGATACCGACACCTGACAGCTAAGTTCCATAGGTGTGACCTGATGACAGAGATATCCCCGAAGATCTCACCCTTTTGACAGCCCTGATAGGCATTTTGCAAGGTTGACCCTTATGACAATGCTCTGGGGAATGATATGGGGAGTGCTTTGTGGGAAAAAAAAACAGGAGCCCCAGACAGAAGAAGGGCCCAGCCCCCCCTTACCATAGCTGGACCCTACTGACTCCTCCTGTGCCTCGCCAGCTCCTTCTCCCAGACCTTGACCATCAGGTGAAGTACTCTCCTACTGACTTGGGAAACTGGGGATGGGGACCCACTCACAGGAAACAAGCACCTGGTTACAGTTATGATTCCAGAGAGGATGTGTGGCAGAGGCTGGTGGCAGGCTGGACCATCAGAGCTGCTGGTGAAGAGAAACTGGGTCAAAATCAGAAAGTTAAAAAAAACAAGATGCAGTAAATATAAGCAAGGGAAAAACAATATGCAGAAATTAGACATCGTAGTATACAGGTGATAGTTAATAACAGCAATGGTTCAGGTTCAGTCACAGGTACTGTAGATACAATTTGTCATGCAAGGGTGCTTGGCAGAGGGGAGGCTAGTAGGGGTACACCTACATCAGTTCATGTTTTCCATTATGTGACCATTTAGAGGACCGCAGCAACCATTTGTAAAAAGGTTTATTATGTGACAGATGGAGAAAAATAAATTGCACTGATTTTGTTTTGATAGGTACTTGAAAGTATTTTTATGGTTAGGTAGTGTCACCAGCAGTGCCAGAGGCATAAACACTTTTTTCTGTCATTTAGGCTGAGCTCCATCGATACGAAATACCAGATGTGGAAGCTTGGGGTTGTTTTCACTGACAATGTAAGTATTGCTTTAAGTGCACCAAGCAACCAGCACAAGAGAACCGCGAGTACTATAAAAATGTTGCTCAGTGTAGTTGAGAAGTGTATGTACAGTAATGCTGACAACTAGGGAAGATGGATGACTGATTTGTTTAATTACTCTTCTTCCATTACTGCCCTTGAGAAGTTACGTTTGTGTTACAGTATATTAAAGGAATAATTGGATGCTGCTGTTCATGCCAGTAAAATGTCTGTAATTTATGGTTTCAGATTTTCATTTTGCAAGCTGCACTGACAATATGCAGTCTCTAGATTTGAGTTTCATTGTTTGAACAAGTTATTAAGTCTGCCTCTTATAGTCCCTAGCGCAATCCTCTCGATGTTTTAGCTATGCAAACTACAAGCCATATTCAGCAGCACTGACGGGCTCTGTATGCACCTGTTTAGTAATGGCCCACAGTGGCAACAAACCACAGAAATGAATAAGGGTACTTACATGCAAGAATTCTTGGATAGCACCTGTTGCTTATGGCAAATGACAATGGCACCTTTACTTCCTTCCACCAATGTTTTCGTTGTTTTGCTTTTTTTGAAGACGGGCAACAATATGGAAATCGCCTGCTCTCCGATGCCTTGAAATGCAGAAACTTGCTACAATGTCATTTCAAATTCTCACTGCCAGTGCTAGTTTCTAAATTCATCCAATTAATTCTGCAGGATCCTCACACTGAACAAACGCATCTTTCACAGCGGAGGATAGTAGTACATGGTTACCCTTTGCTGTTCATGGATTTCCATCCAAAGTAACCACTTGCTGTACCACAGTTCAAAGATCATGGAATGCTGTTGTACCTTTCTGGGTACAACAGCTTTTCTAATTAGAACTTAAATTGGTGACCCCTGCTGTTTTGTTGTCATTCCCCCCACCCCCACATACACACACAGAATCCAGATCCGCCACTAACACATCTTGGGCCTGATGTTCAAAAAAGCGCAAAGCCAAGTACAAAATTTTGCACTGTGCCTTGCAATTGTCCAGGACCCCGGGGATGCTTTATTCAGTTGTATTGTGTACCAGTTCTATCTGACTGAATATACAGCCATGTTGGTGCAGTGCAAAGACCATGAGCACTGACCCGACATGGATTCTGAAGTGTGCCACGAGAGTGGATAGTGCAATTTTTACAGGGACCCGTGCAAATGAGCCCATTGAACATGCAAGGTGTTAAGAGGCCATTTGCAGGGGGAGTGCATCAGGTTAGCACAGCACCACCCTCCCATTACCCGGGCCCAAACATGTGTTTAAGTCCCTGGTGCCTAGTGGTCCCACCCTCCTCCTCCTACCTGATCGCCAGCCCATGTATGACCCAAAACCTTCCTGGTGCTGAATGGTCCCCTCCACCCTCTGATCACCAGCCCATAGAAAGTAATGATGGTCCCTAGTGCTGGTGGTCCTCTCTTTGATCGCTGGCCTGTATAAATAAAATCCACTCCCTTGTGCCTAGTGTTCCCCCCACCCGCCAGCTCATAACATAGTAATAAAGCTCCCTGGTGCCTAGTGTCCCCCCCCACCCGCCAGCCCATAACATAGTAATAAAGCTCCTTGGTGCCTAATGTTCCCGCCAGCCAGCCCATAACATAGTAATAAAGCTCCCTGGTGCCTAGTGTTCCCCCACCGCCCGCCAGCTCATAACATAGTAATAAAGCTCCCTGGTGCCTAGTGTTCCCTCCTCCCGCCCGCCAGCCCATAATATAGTAATTAAGCTCCCTGGTGCCCAGTGTTCCCCCTGCCTGCCCACCTGCCAGCCCATAATATAGTAAAAAGCTCCTGGTGCCTAGTGTTCCCCCCACTGGCCAGCCCATAAATATAGTAATAAAGCCCCTGGTGCCTAGTGTCTCCCTCCCTGGCCGCCAGCCCATAATATAGTAATTAAGCTCCCTGGTGCCTAGTAAAACCCCCTCTGATTGCCGCTCAGCCACAAAAATAGAGCCCCCAGCTGCCCAGTGTCCCAGATCATCCCCTCTGGTCCTGGCATGTTAAGATTACTAGACATCCCTGGCATCCAGTGGTCTACCCTGGTCACTGATCCCCATCCCGTTATCAGACACATCATCCATCCCTGTGTGGATGGCCCCAGTGTGCTGTCCTTTGTAGGAAAATAAGCAGTAGTTTCTGGTGCGTCCTGGTACCCTTGATCACCGGTACTCCCCATGGCAATGTAGTACTCCCTGGTGTCTAGTGACCTGTCTCCCCCCCCACTGCAGCACCATACACCCCCACCTCCCTCCCATCACCTCACCAGAGTCAGCGGTATAGCAGGAGTGCGTACAGTGACCAGCACAGCATCTCCTCACATCTCCTCGGCTGGCGGCAGTACATCCAGGCAGGGAGCGCATGTCTTATTTATAGGAGAGGGTTGTTTTCTATTTCAGGCTGGTGATCGCAGGGTGGTGCCATGGACCACAGGGGGTGGGAATGCTCCCCCACTAGCAAACCAGCTAGTTGGATGCACTACCTCTGGCAACCACTAGGGTTGTGCGGAGTAAGAGGAGGTTTTGATTAGCGGCATTTGCACAATGCAAAAGGACCATGCGAAACCTTACTGCGCAGTGCGAATCTGCTGAATATCAGCTTGTGCTGATACTCCTGTCCCTGCCCCCGCTTTTACATACCCCCACACATTGTGGTTTGCATCGGCACTAACCATGTTTGCCTGTGCAACTGACCCTTTTGAATACTGGACTCTGGCGCAAGACCTAGTTTGTGCAGGTAAACACTGGTTAGCACCCACGCAAACTTTTGAATATTGGGCCCCTTGTGTTGTTATAGTATATCACTTGAAAAAGTAACAACCTAACCCACACACCTGGTTGTGGTTTCAGCAGCTGAGTTAGGGTTGGTTTCTTTTTTTTTTTTTTTTTTAACAATAAAAAATTAAACAGGAAACTTCTTGGGAAGAAAAAAAGCATATTTTAATTGTATGTTTCATTCAAACCATATTAAACAGAATGTAAGATGTGGATAACCAGGCACTGCTCGGTTGGGTTTCCACCTCAGGGTTCTGCTGACATCATGGACCTCTTGATGTAAACACATACTCCGGCATAGTTGCCCGTGAATTATTCTCTGTATTTAACTAAATGAACAAAACAATCTCCATAAAGTCTAGTAGAGTACTTGTCGCTTGAAACTGGCATTAAAAATGCTTCTGACTTTGAGAAGCCTCATACTGTATGTGAGAGTATACGACAGAAATGAGGGTACAGGTGCTAGAACAGAGGAACGCATGTACAGCGTGTTCTTCAACAGCAAACAGATGTATCCTGGAATCCTCCACACTAACAGAATACATTTTACTGGACTAAGGATAATAAAAGAATTATCCAGCTCCCCAGCAGCATTTGAATTTACTGAACAAAATGCATCTATGTTTTCATTTCTGCAAAGGATCTTTATTCAAAGCTCCTTGACTACTCAGACTGGCCTCTCGGTACAGTTCAGCATTGCTGTCATGATGCTGGTGACCCAAATTTGTGCCTGAGCTTGGATCTTCAGAGTGTTGTCAGGGACAGGAGAATGCAGCATCCCAAAAGATGCGCTCCTCCTCCTCCTCTTTTGGGAAAAGGAGGTCATGCAGTGTACTAAACTATTGCCACCTGGGTAGCCGCAGGTGGTAGCGCATGAGCAGGTGAAAGCACATGTCAGTGTGTCAGGTGTGCCTTCAACTGAAGGAGGAAGCACCCTCTTAAAGGAAGGGAACATAAGGTGGGAGGGACTGAACACTGATTGGGCAGACTATGCTCCACCCACCTATCCTGTCCAACTCAAGCTCCTTCCTCCTGACCCTAGGGGTGGCCTCAGGTGCCTCTGCAGTGGGCAAGCGAATCCCATGGGGCAATTGCCAAGGAGTTGAAAGGGAGAACCCCAACTCAGGGGGCAAACCAAAGAAGTGATGCGGAGCTGGGTTGCGGCTGTCCCAGAAGTCAGAGGTGTAACAGTCAAGGAGGAGCTCCGAGGCCAAGCAGGTGTCACTGGTGGAAAGCTGAAGGAGTCCCTGGCTCGTGGGCCTCTTGCAATAAAATGAAATGAATGTACTTATAGACAATATAATGGCCAGTTATCTCATAAACCAATTTGATTTATTTGTAATTTGAATATCAGACACACAAGTCAGGCAATAGAAATACAGGTAAAAAAAAAATCTAATCTAGCATTTGTAAAGACCTTCTAGAAAAAATACTTTTTGAAAATGTCAACTAAATGTAACCATCTGATTTCTGAACAATAAATATTTACTTTTTTGTTGTAGAATTTCTTGTACCTAGCCTGGTACACAACCATGTCCATCCTTGGCCACTACAACAACTTCTTTTTTGCTGCTCACTTGCTGGACATTGCTATGGGTTTCAAGACACTCCGAACCATCCTATCTTCTGTAACTCATAACGGCAAACAGGTAAGCAGTCCTTCTTGTTAGGGACAACATAATGGCAACATCTATTTTACTTGAAGTCGATAAAATGAAAAATGCATATGCCACCATTTCAGTCTTATGCAGGAACCTAAAAATGATGTCTGGTTGGCATCACACTACTACAGTACTTTGTAGGATTACAATCTGATGGATGACAACCAAGCAACTGTACAAAAAAAAAAAACACAAGCATTTGTCAATGCCGAATGTTTGCTTGCTGGTATTGGCATTGGTAGTGCAGGAGTTAGAGAGATGCGTAATAGGAATGGCAGTGAAGTATTGACGTAACACCAACCCCCACCCCCACCCTGCACAGACTGGCAGGCGTTGGGGGTGTGCCTTTGGGTCGTCGCCCATAACACTCGTGGCATTCCACCTCGCCCCACCCTGCAGACACTGATAGGTGTCGCAGTGTGCCTTGAGGCCTTCAGCCCTTATGCTCAGCCCATTTCAAAAGGAAATAAGCTGAGATGGGTGCAGTATAAGAGAATGGGGTGAATGTTAGGGCCAAAGACCCCAAGGCACACCTCAATGCCTGTCAGTGGCTGCAGGGTGGGGGTGGGGGTGGAATGGGTTGAGCATTATGGCTGACGGCCCCAAGTCACACACCCTATGCCCTTCAGTCTGTACAGGGTGGGCATTACGGTTAGAAACCCTAACACCTCAGCCATGTGCTGGTATTTTTGCTCCATATTTTCAACATCACCTCGGAATAAAACGCCGCCACCATTCTGTCACAGTATTGACTGTTTGAATACTGAGATGTGTGCATGACAGTTCTTCCATTACTGGAAGTGCTGTCTTGTGCACTGTGAAAAACAGCTAAGATGTTGCTTGTACCACAGTTCAGAGCTCATGGAACGCGGTTACACCACACTGTGGTACAACAAAATTTTGACTGCGATGGATTTCAGTGTGGAACAAGGGGTCTCCATACACTATAAAGTAATTACTGTGACCATTTCATATAGCAAGTATGGCTTACTGACAGCTTAATGCAGATGTAGCAGTGCTAGATAAGAAACTATAATACAGCACCTAGTGCACACCTTGAATTGCTCGTCTTCAGTATACACAGTGGCTGAGAGTGATCTTTCTCAGTATAATACAACAACCACCTCCAAAAGAGCAACACGTCCAGTAAAAAGTATTTACAGTGACCACAAACCACATTTTTATGTATCTGCAGTGTAAGAGGCTCTGTCAGTGTAAATGTGTCCCTTTAAACATAAAACTATTTCTTGCAGACAAACATAAGCAAAAATTAAATATGGAGACTTTGTGTCAGGTCCTGTCATACAACAATATTGTGACAGCCCTCCAAGGCAGATCTCTCCTACACAGAGATATAACACATAGTCAAATACCACAACCATTCATGATTTTAATAGTTAGAAGTCTAAGCTACAAATAGATTAAAATAAACATATAAATAGTTGAATAAAGTGTCTTAAAAAATCATTAACTCAAAAAAAAACAAATATTGAGCTTCAGGCATATCCATGTTCTAAAAAGGGCAAACAGTGTGCAGTACACAGGGGTATATGCTTAATAATCTAGTCATCTGGGTTATAACAGCTTGAACTAATCTGAGCTATCCACATACATATTATTCCTTGCTGACCTTACCGGGCAAACAAAACAAGACAGCAACCAATTTCCCACCAGCACCAGTCCAAATTTTAATACCCAACTACTAGTTAATAAGTCAGTCTGTAGGTAAGGGAGGGTAACCACAACTTAAATCAGGAAATGGACAAAGCAAAAACAAAAAAAGAGCAGTATTTCAGATTCAAATACCTGATGTTTAGAATACTTTTGAAGCCAGTAGCCACTCGGTTCAGATAGTCCCTTTAGGTGCTTCAGTTGTTGTCTTTTCCCATGTTGTCTGCTTGTCTCCAGTCTCACATTAATCAAAGCACTCCACAGTTCACAGCACTCCCTCCACTCACGGGTGGACACTATAGACAGGGCAAACAGCAGCTGCGGCAAGCAGGACAGGATTGAGACAGTACAGTTAAAGTAAAAGGGGAAAGGGGGCACTCCCGTTTCCATTGACTCACACTTGTCAACTTTGCCAAGTTGAGAAACTAAAGTGAAGTGCACCAATGCCACTGACACCAATTGCAGACAGTCACTTAAGTCTCTCTGAAGTTCTGAACCTGTCACCACTCCCAGTTACCCACACACGACATGGGTCGGACACCTCCATGATCAAATGTCAGTCAGGAAAAAAATTCTTGTCCCCACTCCCCAGCCAGGTAGGCTCAACTCCAGGGGTGTGGCCAGGAATTTCAGATCTGCACACCAAGTGGACTCACTGCTAGCCCCCCCCCCCATTGTTCACGTCAGCTACCCCTTCCACCCCCATTGTCCATGCCCTGTTCGTGCCCTCTCAACTGACGCAAGCGTACTTTTCTCTGTGGTGTATACTGCCACCCCCACTAGCCACACCACCAACAGTTGTCAGACTAAGAGACTGGCTTTTAGCCTCTGTGCCACATCAAGGTAGCCAATCCCTCAGAGATCCATTCACACACCACTAGTCATGCCACCACACCAACAGTTGTCAGACTAACAGACTGTCTTTTAGTTACAATATTGCATTGTGACAAGCCTCTGTACCATGTCAAGGCAGCCAGTCCCACAGGTCCATTCACACACCACTACCCATACCACCACACTACTAGCCACACCATCAACAGTTGTCAGACTAAGAGACTGGATTCTTCCTAAAGCCAGCATTCCTCCTGTAGCCAGCATTCTTCAACATCAGCGCACAGCTATAAACTTACATTCAGACATCCTCATAGCAGAAAAGTACCAGGTTACATTTAAATTGAGGTGCTTAAATAATAAACACAGTAAATGAATAAATCAAGCACCCACCAAGCTAGCTAGCTAGCTTTTGCTAAAATACTAAGAGTGCATACATCTCATCTCATGGCTGAGGTGAGGATATATGCACTTAGTATTTTTGGTTAAATAAAATGTTGATACATTTTCCCATTAAAGTAGTTTGTGCCTTATGGTGGATGCTTAAAGCGGTTTGCACCTTATGGTGGATGTCTGATTTATTCTTTACTAGATTTCTATGCACAAGGACACAGGCATAACCTTCAAGTCTTCCATTTGTTGTGAAAATGGAGCAACATATCTTTTGTACACTCCACATGCTTGCACAGACTGAAAATCAGAGCAGAGCAAGTCCTCAGGCAAGTCTCCACGACCCTTGACACTCTTAACCTTAGCCAGTGTGGTCAGAATTGCAAGTCACATAAACCTTGAAATGACAATCATATGTGGACCAGCAGAGTAACCAGTTTCCTAGTTCAACATATATTTTTATATCTTTTAAAGAACGGTGACCAAAAAGGAATTTCAGGATATTTTTTATAGGGCATCAAACACAATTTGTGCACAATAAGATACAATGTTATCACTTACTACCCTTGATCTTTCATCACGGCAACCCCAGTATGCAAGGCTACAGCTGCCTTGATCCATTTGTTGCTTGAATAAGGACTACATTCTGAGCACGAGCACGTTGGTGAGGAAGGTTAACTTTACTCAGTGTCATGCCATGGAGGATCCTGCCATTATCTTTACATAAATAAGTAACTTAAAAAGGTATCTGGTTGATCCTGCTACTCTGGTATTAGGTAAACCCTGCATTACATTCACTTCTCTCCCCCCCCCCCAAAATGTAGCGTGACTGAGTGGTATCTAGACTGACAGATGACGTGCTGCCAGACCTTTAAAATAAGTCAGTCTGTTTCAGAAATTGCGTTGTTTAGCTCACTTTAACACTCTTTGCTTAAAAGAAGCTACGGACTCTACTGAGAGCACAGTGAGTGAGTTGGCAGCTTCAGAACAGAAGGAAACGTGCGCGTCTGCCACTAGACACTAGTGAATAATGACAGTTTGCAAGTGGGGGGTGCCACTAGACACCAGAGAATAATGCTGATCAGCAGGGTGGGGGTGCCATTAGACACCAGGGATAAATGGCGGCAAGCAAAGGGGGCTGGGGGTAGACAAATAAAAATAAAATAAAAAAGACTGTTACAAAAAATAATAAAAACAACAGATATGGGCATTCAGGGTGGGGGTGCCACTAGACACCAAGGATTTTTATGATGGGTTTAGAAACACCATTTTAAGAAAGGCAAAGAATCCTTTTTTGTCAACAGAAATCCTTTTCCGCCAATCCTCTGTTCTGATGACAGAAAAGGATTCCATCTCGTGAAAAATGATACTTTTCCATGACCTGATGACTCTCTTTTTGGGGACCAGATGACTCTCAATCCTTTTTTCCGACCAGATGGCCATGCCAGAATGGCCATCTGGTTGTGAAAAGGGCAAAATCCTATTTCGCCTGCCGATTTCCATTTTCGTCATGACGAAAAAGGACCTATGAAAATGGAAATTAGCGAGTGGTGAAAAAGGAATAAAATGCTTTAAAAAAATATTTCAAAGGGCATATAAAAGATAAAAAATGACACACAACAGCTCATCATCTCCTGATGGGCAAGATACACGATTGGATGGCTGTAAAAGAAATCCCTGGTCACAGTTATGACCGTTTGTCTTGGCTACAAATAAAAACAAGTTGGCGGCTCATGAAAAAGGAATTTCTTCTGATGAAAAAAGATTAACCCCCTCAAGAAAAAGGATCCTTTTTCATCACAGCCTAATCCTTTTTTGTTCCATTCCTCTATCCTAAAGTGTGAACTGAGCATGCTCAGAATCCAAAATTTAAAAGTTCAATAACTTTGGAACAGATTATATATATGTGTATATTTATTTATTTGCTTTTGGTAACCGGGTAAGTGCACTAGGCATAAGAATGCCTATTTTCAGGCACGACCCAGGAGAACACAATTTAGACATACATAATTATATATGTGACGCAGCACATGAAAAGCAGCACAGTTCAGAGTCAATCAAAAACTTCGGGTATGGGGAGACATATTCTGTAACAAACAAGAGTAGGTTTAAACGGTATGATGCAGTTACAAAACAGTAGGACAAGTAACACAAGATCAATACAATGTAAGAACACAAGCATTGCAATAGAGGGCATACATAGAAACAATATAGCAAGTCCCAATTTGGTGGTTAAAGAACAGGGGGGAGAGAAAGGGGGAGAGAGAGAGAGAGAGAGAGAGAGAGAGAGAGGAGGGTGGGGATGAGAGAGAGGACCTGAAAGAGGGTGCTAAGAGAGGTGGGGAAGAGATATCAGAGAAGTGGCTTACTTTGCGAAAAACAGGGCAAGGGAAGAAAAAAGTAGAACTAAGGTGGATTAAAGCAAGTGCAGGGGTTAGTATCGCACAGGTGCTCGTGATGAAGTTTCTTAAAAGTGGCATGGGTGGTTGCTTGTCGAATAGCTTGAGGTACGGAGTTCCAGTATATCACGGTAGTGCCAGTATGCCAGCATAGTTAGGGTGAAAGGTAACTTCTATGTTAAACCTGAGTTTTTGAACGTTAATAACTTTGGAACTGTTTAACAAATTTGCACGAAATTTGGCACGCATAATGTCTAGGGATAGGTTTCCTGATCTGCCAAATTGCATATGAATATGTTTTGTGGTTTCTGAGATAGAGTGTTGAAAAAAAAAAGCAAAATCCATGTTTTTTGAAATTTCTTTGTCCACCTGAATCTCAGAAACGGTTTCAGGTTGTGGTCTGACATTTTCAGGGTAGGAAGCCTTTGCCTCACATACAGTATGTGCCTTTCGAAGGTTTGGTGGAAAAATATTAATCCGTTCAAAAATTATTAAAGTTTAAAGTTTTCCATTATAGCCTATGGGGAAAAATGATATGCTCTGAAAGTGAAAGCAGGTAAACAGCCCCAAAAACTAGTTTCTTTGCCACTTCATAGTAAGAAAATGGTTAGGACATTTGGGCTGAAATTTGCAGGGTGGCAAGCCCTTGCCCCACAGATTGGTGAAGACATGGACACTGGTTTCATAGTTACAGCACTCCAAAGTTGCAAATTTTTCCATAGGATAATATTGTGGCAGTCATGGCACTTTTGGTGGCTATATTTCAAAAATGGTTTGCGATACAGATTTTTTGCTAAGCGTAACTTAGTACATCTTTAGGTGTACTAAAGCACACGTTGAGGTGGCCAGGCCATGAATACAACTGTGAAGGAATTTTTTTTCAAAGTTCCTACAGTTCCTGAGATATTGCAGCTTTTGCAGCACAAGGGTTACCTGGAATGGCTCTAGGCGTACGCTATGTTTCTGTACTTATGGGTACTCCCACATTTGGATCCCATTATGCAATAATGGGAGCACAGGAGCCTACATTATGCAGTAGTGGGCACGCAGGACCTGGAGGGCCATCAGAACACTTATGTATAGACAGTAGTGCAGGGTCCTCTGGGGCAACCCCAAGGCACACCCAACACCTGTTGGTGTGTGGAAAGTGGGGGTGGGGCGAGGGGTAGGGTTGGTAACACTAACACTGAATTTCCAAACTTTTGTTGCTATAGTGACAACCCTAACTGACGCATTAATGAAGTTTTTTTGATTATATATAATATAAATAAATTTTAGCTTCCAGCAACCCTAGTCTTGGTGGAGTTCCCACATTCCTTACCGACCTGTCTTGGGAACTTACAGGTTAACCACCATGGTAGCCTGTCCTGTAGGGTCATGTGATAAGATAACATTTTATTTTTCAAAAGAATAAAACTATTAGGACTTGTCTCAGCCCTGTTTATAAAGTTGTCCTGCTTAAAAGCTTTACAAAGGAGGTATATAGTTTGTGATGTGACAGGGCATCTGATGCCTGCAGGGGATGCCAGACAAGACAGGGCATTTTCTTCCAGTATTTTCTTGGCTCCCCAGGGCATCAGTTTGTGATGATGTGCACACAAGCAAGCATGTGTGAGTTGGCATGCACACCGTCTCTGTCAATGCTCAGCCCTCCATGCTGCCCCCTTAGTTGCTGCCATCTTGCCTCCACCAGGTGGCAGTCAAACGGCAGGATGCAGAAACCTCCCACCCCAAGAGAGGAGAGCTGTCATGTGATGCTCAGTCCTCCATCGTCCAGTCTCTCCCCACCCCCGAAGTGACCTAGTACACTCCTGAACTTGGGTCATTGGTGTGGCTGGTGATGTAGCATCCAGCACCTGAACCCACCACTGTGCTGGTGCGGGGGGGGGGGGAGAAAATCAGTTTTGAAGTTATCAAACCATAATGCACACTCAAACTACCTGCAATAAAACAAACAGGCAATGGGCACAGTGTTTAACTGTCAGCTTTTAGAATATGTGGATTTGTGGCTTCTGACTATTATCCACTGTAGGATTCAGATTGTACAAGATACTCATGCACAAGATCAGATCATTCCCCATACACAACAGAAGATTGGCAACAATAAACCATGCACAACAGTACTGTGCTGCATTTAAGTCTGTTCTCAAAAATGTTGCATTGTTCACCTTGCACTATTCTGCACAGATCACAAGCCCTGTGATTGCTCTAAGTATAATTCATTCTCTCATGCAACCATTTGTTTCATACAACAATTTTATGTTATAATCCTATTTGTGTTTTTGTTTACGAGGTAAGTGCAACAGGCAGATGCCTATTTTCAGTGTCAGTGGCTCAGCAGGTAGCACACTTGCCTCTGAGGCCAGGAGATCCAGAGGCTGTGGGTTCTATCCCCACACTAGGCACTTGGGTTAAATCCCAATACTGACACTGTAGTGCAGCGGGGGGGGGGGTGCTGCACTCCTCAGGTGCCATCTTTTGGATGAGCTGTTAAACTGAGGTCCCATCTGCCTGTTCTGGCGGAAGTTCAGGAGGGGAGGGATAGTGAGGCTTAATAAAGGGGAAGGGAGGATGGCAGAGAGTGACAAGTGAAAAGGCAGAAATAATGAATGAATACTTTTGCTCAGTATTCACAAAAGAAGAAGAGGGGGAGGTACCTAAACCAAACAATGGAAGCACACTCTGAGCAGTGGGGGTCAATATCAGTCCATTCACAGAAGAAAGGGTCCTGGAAGAACTCTAAAAACTCAAGGTGGACAAAGCAATGGGACCTGATGGGATTCACCCCAGAATTCTAAAAGAACTAATGGGAGACCTAGTGACACCACAGACTACCCTTTTTAACAAATCATGGGAGGATTGCGTAGTACTTGAGGACTGGAGGAAGGCGGGTGTAATCACCATTCATGAGAGTGGGAGCAAGGCTGAGGCAGGAAACTACAGACCTGTTAGTTTGACCTCAGTGGTAGGGAAAATTATGGAATCACTTCTGAAAGAAAGCACTATCGAGTACCTAGAGGCCAGCAGGGCACAGGACCCTAGGCAGCAAGGATTCACAGCAGAAGGTCATATCAGACAAAGCTAATAGATTTCTTTGACTGGGTGACCAAATTAGTAGACCAAGGAGGGGCTGTAGATATGACCTACTTAGACTTTAGCAATGCATTTGACACAGTACCACACAAAAAATGAATAAACAAGTTAGCCAACCTGGGAGTGGGTCCCACGGTGGTAGCTTGGGTAACAAAGTGGCCGGACAACAGGATGCAGAGGGTAATAGTAAACAGAGCACACTCTGGAGAAAGGGGAGTTACTAGTGGGGTACCCCAGGGTTCAGTACTGGGACCAGTATTCTTTAATGTCTTTATGGGTGACATTGCAGAGGTGCTAGAAGGAAAAGTATGCCTCTTTCCAGATGACACAAAGATCTGCAAGAGGGTTGATGCACAAGGAGGGGTGGAAAGGATGAGAGGGGGGGGGATATTACCTGTCACAATCCTGCCACCTCTATGTATACTTGTGCTGAATGTTTGTGTATATATATACCCCCCTTGTTCTAATTCACCTTAGTGTAACCTTTGAAATGGTATGCAACTCTTGCTGCTACTATTCTTGACTCCTAGGACCCTTTTGAAAATGAGGTAATATGTATAAATAAGGCAGCCCTGGTAGAGAAAAAAAATGAATTAAAATAATGCAGTCTCTCTTGTTACACTATAAGTACAAGGCTGTTCTACCCCACCTACAGCAGAACCGTCCAGTTATAAAAAGATAGGGCACTAAGTTAATGTTAGGATTGTATTAACTACAGAAACCAATATTTGGTTCCCATTTGTACTGCGTTTATGAATAATTCAGCTCAGTAAACACATTTACCCCTACTACTGTATGATCTCTGTATTGAGATAGAGTTTAATACATTACATTTCATTATTTTACACAGCTGGCACTGACTGTGGGGCTCCTGGCTGTGGTGGTGTACCTATACACTGTGGTGGCTTTCAACTTCTTCCGCAAGTTTTACAATAAGAGTGAGGATGACGATCAGCCAGATATGAAATGTGATGACATGATGACGGTATGTACTATGTCTTTGTTTCCCCCTTTTTTTCTCTCTCTCCTATCTACCACTGCAGCAGCACCAATCCTACTAACAGAAGATCAACCCAGTGACTATATCTGCAACCAGCATGACTCCATGTGGCTAGTTTGCCTGCATGGTCTGACTGCCCCCCCCCCCCGACTGTTTCTCACCTAATTTATGTGCCTTCCTTTTGCTAGTCCAGATCCTGGAACACAATCCATTACAGAACCCAGATGACGGTTCAGAGGGTTACTCTGATACTACTGTACCAGTCGAGTACCTACTAAACCTTTACAAAGTATCTCTTTTTATTATTCCATTTTGGTGAATGGGAAATCATGTGGCATGTGAAGACCTCATCTTTTTCAGAAGAAAGCACTTCACGTGCTGCAGTCTGTACTGGAACCACAATTCTAATTTTGAGAATCTTCATATTTTTTTTTTTTACTGTTCAGAAGTGGCATCATTCATTTGGCAATCTCTGATATATTCACAAAAAACTGTTTTCTGTGCATCTCCACAAATAATACACATATTCTCAAGTCTCATTCCTGGAGCAAGGCATCATGGGTATGCAAATACCTGTATAAGTCAGGTTGACAAGGCTTCAGCAGAATGGGCATGACAGTGCCTGTCCTGCTGAAACCTTGTAAGCCTGACTGACACAACAAATTTACTACCCATGATGTCTTGCTCTGGGAAGGAGACTTGAGAGTATTTGTGTGGTTTGGGGAGACGCACAAAAACAAAACAATGTGGATATCTCTTCTCTCCTGAAATCCCTATACAGATCCCATATGCTTCTTTCCTGCAACTTGGCTCTCTAGCATGCTTACTCCGAGAGTTTAAAATGGACTTCGGGCCACATCGAACTAACGCATTGAGAAAAATCGAAGTAGTGCGCTCTCTCTAGTTTATCCTGCTGACCACCCCAAATAATGTAGATAATGAGACATGTAAGCCAGCTCAGCAAAGTAGAGGGGTATTTGCTGGTTGCTGTGTCTGGGGAGGGATGTTGGGTGATACAGGGCCGGAGGAAAGAGATCTACTTTTATTTAAATGAATTGGGTTTCGGGTATTGGGGAAGAAATTGGCAGTTGTTGGCAAGGGAATCTATTTTTACTTTTAATGGGCTGTGATTGGGTTTGGGGAAGGAATTGGCCATGAGTTGAAGGTAGAAGGGTGAGATTGGATTTCCAGAAGATCAGAGGGATATGGGTTTCATCCCTAGACCAGGAACTTGGGTTAAATCCCAATACTGACACTGTAGTGCATCATGAGTGGGATGCTGCACTCTTGAGGTGTCGTCTTTTGGATGAGACGGTAAACTGAGGTTTTGTCTGCCTGTTCTGGTGGTTGTTCAGGTGGATGTTAAAGATCCCATGGTGCTTTTCGAAAAAAGTAGGGCAATTTACCTGGTGTTCTGGCCAAATTTCACTCATTCAATAAAAATACCACCAACAGCTTAATCTGGTTCAGTGTCAGTTGGCATCTATCTGTATCTCCCCTCCCATGGGATGAGGCTGAAAATTGGCAGACTTGTAAAGTCTCCCTTTCTTGGTCAACAAAAGCTAAATAAATAAAATATTTGTGATGGTCCAGGATGGGTTGAAGCAAATAAGTGCAGTGTGAAAGGTGCGGCAGGGGTTTCCTCCTCCACATCTTCAAAGTACACAAAGAAGAGTGAACTCAGATTATTTTTTAGCTATTTTTTAGAGAAAATCCTGATAAATTTATATGTCTGAAAAAGTGTGTATTATCTTCATACTACAACAATCACACAGGAGTGTGGTGCGCATATTTTATGGAACACATACAAACAGAGGTGAGAAAGAATAAGTGCCTCAGCTGGAACTTGAACCCAGGCCATCCGAAATACTGTTCCAATTGTGTTAACCAGCTGCATCACTGAGACAACAGGAACCTGGGCCATCTATGAGCACATTACTCTTTCTCAAAATGCACAACCCAGTGGCAACACAAATATTTATTTGTAACAATCACACAGGAGTGTGATGTGCAAATTTTATGGAACACATACAAACAGAGGTGAGAAGAAATAAGTGCCTTAGCTGGGACTTGAACCCAGACCGCCCGGAATACTGTTCCGATTGAGCTAACCAGCTATACCACTCAGACAACTGGAACCTGGGCCGTCTCCGAGCACACTACTCTTTCTCAAAATGCACAACCCAGTGGCAACACAAATATTTATTTGTAACAATCACACAGGAGTGTGGTGTGCATATTTTATGGGTTGTGCATTTTGAAAAAGAGTAATGTGCTCAGGGCGACCTAGATTCAATTCTCAGTAACACAGCTGGTGCTTGTAATCGAGCAACTTCAGTATGGTCAAAGCTAGCTGAGGCACTTATTCTTCTCATCTCTGTTTGTATATCTTCATACTATGTAGTATGTTAGTTTGTTTTGCTCTGTTGAACAGGTGGCAACTTTGCACAGTGATCAAACAAAGCTGAGAACTTTTAGGAAAAAAAAAACTAACACAACAGATACCCAAGTGAGATCAATCCATAATGAGTAAACAAATGTCAAACTGTTGCTCCTGGTTGTCAGTGATGGAAACAGAACAAATTCACTGAAAGAGCCCATCGTCTTTGATGTATGATCAAACATACCTAACAGGAGTCTGGGGACATATTTCCTCAATGTATGTGGGATTTGTACACTGTATTTAGTCAGCTGTGAGCCTTTGGGGTACATTTCACAGCCCTTCTCCATTTTACTCCTGGGACTGACTCAGTCTTTATATTGCATTCTTGCAACTGAGTTACCCCAGTTCCCCTCCCCATCCCTTTGCACCACTGCTGGTATTTTTTAAGAAATCCTCTGGTAATTTGTTGGTTGGCAAAAGAATAAAAATGAATTTTTTGACCCTCACATTTTGAAAAACTACTTAAGTTTTTGTCCGATCATGAGACATTTCAAAGGGAACAAATCCTGAAAACTGAAAGTCCCTACCCCCACACAAACGTATGTTTGGGCTGGCAGTATAGCCTAGAGGTTAGAGGAACGTGGTGTGAATGAGCTTGGCACATCCAGCAGGGCAGACCTGAGTTTGATTCTCACAACCTCCACTTGCACATTGTGTGACTCTGAGCAAGTCACTTAACCGCCCAGTGCTCCCAGGTCGCCCCTGAAAACAGGCAGGTGGGCCTAGTGAGCCTTACCCAGTTACCAAAGACTAAAATAAAATAAACAAAAATAAAATAAATGTTATTCAAACCCTAACTATATAAAACGGAAATGTATATATAAATGTTTAGAAATCATGCATTTATGAGGTTTAACAATTCTTTTCTGCTACTGAAGACCTTAAGGTCTTTTTCCTTACAGAATCTGAACAGAACAATACAATTCAGTAATACACAAAAGTCATTTATTAAAAGAGAAAATGCCCCTTACAGATATTTCATGGCCATGAAAACACAAAAGCAGCACATGTTGAACAATGTGTTCTGCGCAATCATGCCAATGACAATAACTCACTGCTGCACTGAATGAGAATAGCATTTTTATGGTAAAGGGTATCAATTTTCAATGTTTAGGAATTACACAAAAAAATTACCTTGCATTTATTTTCCATTTCCACCACCCACTCTGTACGGATACAAAACAATGTGTGGGAGGAATGGCTATGTCCTACAAATGTCATGAAAAGGGTAAAAATTTCTTACAGAGTTTGACATTTTAATATCATAGTTGTACACAACATGTTGAACTATTTACCATTTTGTGTCTCTCTTTGACAGTGCTACTTGTTCCACATGTACGTGGGAGTCAGAGCTGGTGGTGGCATTGGTGATGAGATTGAAGACCCTGCTGGTGATCCTTATGAAATGTATCGAATTGTCTTTGACATCACATTCTTCTTCTTTGTCATTGTCATCCTGCTGGCCATAATCCAGGGTAGGTTACCTCACTGTGGTGAAACTTTAAAGCCAAGTTCTAATAAATTCTGCTCATTCTTTGCTCAAGAAGTCTTTTTGTGGAGTGTAGGTTTTTGCTTTTCCATAGTTCATCAACAGACTGAATTTAGACTCAATTTAAGGCCTACTGCTGCTCAATATTTCTCAGCCAACAACTATTTTAACATTTCTTTGGCAAGCTGCAATTAAATAGATTATCTGTAATCAGTGTAAAGAATCACTGTACAGCAGCTATGCAACTTAGACATTTTAAAGACAAACACCTCTCAGCAAAAGCCCTGTAGAAAGGGTTGCCCAGGAAGGACACAACTAATAAGACTAAGTTTCAAAAAAAAATTTAATGACACATACTCCTATAATGCAAAGTATCATGGGAAGTACTGTATATGCAAATCTTCATAAAAAAAACTAAGACTGGACTGAACACTACCAAACCAAATTAAAACTACTTTCCTTGTGCTTTTTCCTGATGCTCTCAAGCTAGTTGACATTAGTTTTCACACAATCCACACCAGGTCACTGCTATTCAGATGTTTCAGAATGCAGCCATATGCACATTGAAAATGAACACAGTTAAGAAAGCTAGATGGCAAGCCCGGTGGCACTGACGGTTGAGGCACTGGATGCCACACCTCGTGCCATGCCAGTGACCCAGGTTTGGAAATGGACTTGGGCCGAAAGAGCCCCACTACCTGGATAGGCGATGGCACCTCCAGTGCCCCACCACAACACACCCAACACCAGGCTCACTCCACTGGCTCTCCCGATTCCTCGTCCTGTCTCAGTCCTGGCATTGCAGGGGTGCCCCAGTGGACCAGGTAGGGTGGGGAGTATCTGTCCCCGATTCCCCAGTGGGGTGGCTTTAGGTGGGTGTTATCAGCGTGGTGGTGAGCGAGGATGCCTGAGAGAGTTCCAGGGTTGCAGAGATAAACAGAATTCACAAAAAAAAAGTAAACTAGATGAAGGGTATGGTCCTTCTTTATGGAATATCACCAGTCTCTTCAGACTCTCGCAATCTAGGTGCAAGGGAGAGAATGTCACTGCCATTTGGTACACAGTGAGATTCAAACAGCATAAGAGATGGATCAGAGAGAGACTGTAGACAGTTTAAGCACAGGGATGTTTACTGACTTGCTCAAGATCACACAGTGGGCAAGTAAGTGGTAGAAGTCAAACCTGGGTCTCCTGATTCACAGCTATGCACTCTATCCACCAGACAAATGTGTCTATTGCACAAAAAATCCCTTCTACAAGTGTGCCCAGTACAAACATATTGTTTGGACTCCTGTCAGGCCACCTCCCTCCGAACACTGTCTTTGTAATATCTCCCTCCCAACCCCTACTGTTTTCAGACAAGAGCCAAAGTGACCTGTATTCACCCAGGTGGCAGTACAGCTGTGGAGGAAGTGACCCTCCCTTCTTCCCCTGAGGAGAGAATCCTTTGAAAGCCTTCAGTCCCACACAAAAGATTAATAGTCAAATTAACCAGCCTGGGAGTGGGACCCAGGGTGGTAGCCTGGGTAAAACATTGGCTGGACAACAGGACACAGAAGGTAATTGTAAATGGAGTCCACTCTGAAGAAAGGGGGGTTACTAGTGGGGTACATGAGGTTCAGTATTGGGTCCAGTCCTTTTTAATGTCTTCATCAGTGACATTGCAGAGGGACTGGAAGGAAAAGTATGCCTTTTTGCAGATGACACAAAGATCTGCAACAGGGTTGATACACAAGGAGGCGTGGAAAGGATGAAAAGGGACTTGGCAAGGTTGGAGGAATGGTCAGAAGTATGGCAGCTAGGATTCAATGCGAAGAAGTGCAAAATAATGCACCTGGGAAACAAGAACCCAGGGGAAGAATACACAATGGGTGGGGAGGTAGTAACAACAACAAAAAGGAAAGGGACCTGGGGGTAATCATATCAGATGACCTTAAGGTTAGCAAGCAATGTGAGAAGGCAGTAGGGAGGGCTGGGGGGTATACTGGGATGTATAGGGAGAGGCATCATCAGCAGAAAACAGGAAGTTGTTATCCCTCTGTACAGACAGTTGGTGAGACCCCATCTGGAGTACTGTGTCCAGTTCTGGAGACCCCATCTCCGCAAGGACATAGACAGGATAGAGGCAGTCCAGAGGAGGGCAACTAAAATGGTGCAGGGTCTGCAAGAGAAGCCGTATGAGGAGAGACTAAAGGAGCTTAATATGTATACCCTTGAGGAAAGAAGGGAGAGGGGGGACATGATAGAAACTTTTAAGTACCTCAGTGGAATCAACAAAGTCCAAGAGGGTAGCATCTTTCAGAAAAGAGACTTGCAAGAACAAGGGACACAATTTAAAAGATAGAAGGAGGCGGTTCAGGGGCAATGTGAGGAAGTATTATTTCACAGAGAGGGTAGTGGATGCATTGAACAGCCTTCCTGAGGAGGTTGTGGGGTCTAAAACTGTGGGAGAATTCAAGAATGCATGGGACAGACATAAGGCAATTCTTGTGGGGGGTAGGAAGAAATAGGCTGTTGGTTAACTAGGATCTGCGACCTATCCTGTAGGTAGGGAAATGGGCAGACTAGATGGGCCTAGCGGTCCTTATCTGCCGTCAAAGTCTATGTTTCTATGTTCTTCATCCCAATCCAGTCATTTTTATTTATAAAACACAATTTCCAAAAGGCTCAGTGCACTGTGCACTGGTGAAAATTATGGATATTAGAAATATGGTCTTAAAATGGTAAACAGATTTTGTACACCTAAGTACAAAAAGAAAAACATTGAGAAACAAAGATCAACAATCAAGTTTGAAAAACATTACGGCATAACAATCAGTGGCTAAACAGAACATCAACTGAAAAAAGCTTCAACAAATGTGTGTGTATGTGTGTGTGTGTGTGTGTGGAGTTGAAAAATAGATTGAAATTGCATAACAAATGTTGCCTGATGCATATTTACTTTTAAATCTGTTTATGCAGTAGTTTCATGGGTGTTGTCCTCATCCTCATTCAGGCCCAGCTACACATTCACCTGAATCTTTGGTGCTTAACTGTCCCTGGCCCTGAGAGCTTACCCCCCCCCATAGCATGGCCAGGCAATGTTGCTTGCCCCCTCCTAAGTGTGGAAGGTGGGGCCCAGTCAAGCCAGGATCATTCTGCATCCCTCAGTTCTTTCCCCCACCTCATGGGACGCCTGCACACAATGGGCTCCCTACATACACACACGTGTGCTGTGCACCCCACTCCTAGCAGTACCTCCACTGCACTGCCAACTGTGGGGACCCAGGTGGCAGTATAGCGATGGCAGCTGGAACCCTCCATCCCCTGCAGACAGCATCCTCTGGAATGCTATGGCCTTCTATCCTACATGGCTCCCAGTGGCCTGGGCTCATTCCTGAATCTGAGCAACTGGCATCACAAGCTGTAATACTGCCGCTCTGCTAACATGCCAGCTTGTCTGATGAATATTTATGCCAATTTGTTACGTAAAGTGGGGCCTCTTACTACAAAAACTCTACCACAAATGATATCTAATCCGGCTCCATGCTGTTTGAATTTCATTGACCAATCAATTGGCTCTGGGTGGGGTTTCATCACTGTGCTGTCTTAGGCATCCTTCACAGTTAGAAGCCAGTCAGACTGACTGATTTGTCTGCTGGAAGCTGAGAACCTTGCTACACTGCAAAGAACAAACTATAACTCCATTTAGGACCTGGAAACCTGGTAAGGCCTAATACTGGTGGGGACTTGTTAAGAAGGGGAGCTATGCTTTCTACAAAAAGTTTCATTTTTTTTTCCTTATTGGCATTGAGCAGAGAATTTCAGGATTCCATTAAGTGTAGTAATTTTATAACCAGAGGGAGTGAGATACAACTGAATTTGCTTGATTGTTGAGGTTGAGACGTAGGATTTGGAAGGATATTTTTGCAACATTTTAAAAGTGTCCTGCTGGCTGAGGAGTGAGTTCATTTTTATCCCTGGACTCAGTAGAGTGGTTTGTGTAGGAGCCGTGGTCTAGTAAACTGTGGTGTTAGTTGAATTACTATAAAGGGCAGTACTCACCAGGGTGGTGGAGCAGTTGTGTATTTGATTGTTTCTAACAGTCACCAGTGGCTGTGGACTACCCACCCACCCTTCCCCACACCCCCAGGCATGGCATTTCTTTTATAGCCACAGTTCTGATATCACTTCCTCAACAGGTCTTGGGGCAGAACTGTCATATTCTTAATAACCCAACTCGGTGCAAAGGGTAGGTACACCCCACAAATAATATATATATATATATATATATATATATAAATATATATATATATTACATATTGTATATTATAAGGGAGAGGGACATGTGGGGAGTGGTGCAGTGCACTGGCTGTGGGGCAGCAGTTTTCCAGGAGACATTCTGGAAACTGCATTGCTGTCCTATTTGCAGGC